>JARJIL010000003.1:94032001-95324357 GCA_038502395.1 Dittrichia graveolens | reverse complement strand
GTTGTCATTTTTTGTTATTATATATTTAACATTAAAAACTACCATTTAATGCATCCAACTTTCTAAAACTTCCATTTAATGTATTTAACCAGATATAGTAGGTCACATGCTGACGTGGCATCTGATTTGGACGTTGACATATATAATCCTTGTTTAAAAATAATTGAAAATAAAATAAATAAAATAATAACAATAATAAGAATAATAAAAACAAAGACTTTGGGTTCTGAGATTGTAACATCCGGAATTTTATTATTAAGTTAATGCGAGAAAATGTACAAAGTGGTATATGAGTTACAAATGGATATATGTGATAGTATGTGGTTATAAACTAGAGGGGCTAAAACCGTCAAAACGGAATTTGGAAAGGTTGAGGGACTAATTATGTAATTAGTCCATAGATATTTATATAAATAGTCATCTTTGACTTTGAGTAGTCAAAGTCTTCATTTTGCAAGGAACCAAACTCACGTATGCTATAAAACACCAAGATTCTCTGGAGATTTTACTCAAGATCAGTGGAAGCAAGGTGAAACAACTGGAGCTAGTGATCATACAAGTTGGAGGTAAGGATCTTGAACTATGTTTATGAAGTTTAATGGGTTTTTAGTTGATTCTATGGTGAATCAAAGATTTCAGCATGTTATTGTTGTTGTTTGTGGATTAGAAGTTGTTTGGGATGTAGGAAAACATCCCAGCAGCGTTTTTATGAATTAAAGTTGGGTTTTTGGGGTGTTTTGGCCGGAGACAGCAAGTAAGTCGGCCAAACTGCTGCTACCAGTTGAAGGGCACGGGCGTGACCTTCAAGATCCAACCGTGCCCTTGGCCGTACCTAAGGAGGTACGGGCGTGACCTTTAGGGTACGGGCGTGCCCTGTTCTAGAAAGGCCCAGAGGGTGCCTAGAGACCACGGGGTTGTCTGGGTGTAAGGCACGGGAGTACCTTGTGAAAGGCACGGGCGTGCCTAGTATTTTGTTCAGTTCAACAGATGCATGTGTTGATGTATATTCATTATTATTTCATGTAGAGACTTATCAGTGGCGCGTTCGCTAGATTACTATCGATTGTGGATTGTTATATAACATCAAAAACTATAAGGTGAGTCTTCTAGACTACTATTCATATTTACGGCATGTATGTTATTATATCAGGTTATTGATATGTTAGGTCACTCAGATATGAGTGCTATGTTCAGTAAGGTTTAGTAGTGATACAGTATATATATATATATATATATATATATATATATATATATATATTTATGTGTATTAAGCTTACTGCTATGTACAGTAAGGCTCAGTATTATTAAGCATGCTGCTTTGTGCAGTAGTGGCTCAGAAATAGCACAATATTGTGGCTCAGTTAATTAATCTTATGTCAGAAAGCATACTGTCTTGTGCAGTAGTGGCTCAGTTAGTTACTTATACTGTCTTGTGCAGTAGTGGCTCAGTTAGTTACTTAGAGATTATTATTAGTTGCTGACAGTGTTTATTATATGATTATATTCATGTGTTTATATGATTGGCAGTCTAGTTTAGTCACTAAGCTCTCGCAGCTTATCAGATATTATTTCTAAAATGTTTTGCAGGTTTTATCAAAGGCAAGAGCAAATCTTCAGTTTGACGGTTATCATGTATATAAGGAAAACAGTGTTTTGAAACTTAACGCCCAGTTGTATAGTGAGAAAACGTCTTTTGATGTAAATATGTGACTAACATGCTTTTGTATGAACCTGAGGGTTCAAAACTGTTTTTGTTGCTTCCGCTCGTTTGTAAAATAACTCTTTTATTTATAAAAGACCTTGAAATATGGTTTTATATAGATTTTGAAAATTGGGGCGTTACAGAGATTGAAGACGCTAACATGTATAATTCTTGGTTACGATTTCATCGGTTGATCCATCGAGTTCTATGATTCCAGATTTAGGGTTTATCGATTTAGTCGATTAATCATAAATAAGGTTAGTTAAAGCATCGATTGATCTGTTAAAGCATGGATAAGGGTTCATCTGAGATTGAGGACAATGGATCTGAGATTGAAGACGATAGAAGATGAATCGATTAGGGTTCATCTAAGATTGAGAGGATTCCAGATCTGCGATTCCAAGTTTGTTAAAGCATCAATTAGGGTTCCGATTTCAGATCTACTTCATTTGTTCACAATTCCAAATCTACGATTTTGTTATTCAACTTCATACTTCTAGATCTGTTATTTTGTGTTTCATGGGGTTTTCCGGTTCTACCATTGTTCGCATTTTCCAGACTTCCAGTTCCACCATTGTTCAAACTTTAGACATTGATGTCGGTTTCATCGATTTTGAGTTCTACTATGATTTTCAAGAAACCTTTCAGATCTTTTTGTTGACATCCCAAAATTAGGGTTCATCAAGTGTGTGATTATGTATGTATTTGTTTCCTATTGTTTAAAGATCTATTGAATTCAAAGTATTATGGGTTCCATTTGTTTGATTGTTCATCATTTAGGATTTTGGGGTTTCATCAGCTCAAACCCATATCTTTGAATGTTTCCAAATCTTGTTTTAATATCCGTCTTCCTTTTGTTAGGATATTCATGTTGTTTCAGGAACTTGTTTTGATATTCTTGTTTCTAAGATGCATTCATTCTTCCGGTTCATGAATTTGGCCTTTTATCTTTTGAGGATAAATACACATGTGGCAACTATTTACTGACGTGGAATTATTAAAAATTGAAAATTAAAAAAATTACCTGTTACCTGGAGAACAGGTTTCCCAATACATAAAATGGTAGTTTTGAAAAGTTAAGTATATTAAATGATAGTTTTTAAATTTTGATATATACAATAGCAAAAAGTGACAAATTCGATAATTTTTAAGAACTAAACCCATAAATAAAAGACAGGAGATGAGATATATGTAGGGTATGATACTAATTGGATTAGCTTTGGTTTCTACTCATTTATTGATGCATATCAATGATTTATGCTCATTTATCGGTTGAAAGAAACATATAATGATTTTTGATTGAAAATATGCTTAAGAGGTGTTCAAATTGCAACTTTAAGATAAATAATTTATTTGTGATTTCTTATATTAACTAGTTATACACAAGTAAATTTAAATTATTCTTCAATCAAAATTTGCTTATTTTCACTAATTTGAACAAAGAATCTCTCATTTTAATACGCTTATCTCTCTCTCACACATATACGCATATGAAATAGATCAAATAAATCTTAAATATACATACACATACGCTTATCAATGTTACATCATTTTTCACTTTCATCTTTTTGTTATTAAATATAAAAGAAGTGGAAGAAAAGAGAAACAGGTTGCCACACAGGTTGCCTCACATATTAGAAGATATAATATGTAGATATTCATATTATAATATTAACATGGTATTATCCTCTATATGACGAAATGGTAAAAGAAGTTGTAGATAATTCTCACAGTTTATTAAAAGATATAATATGTAGTTTATAATATATTTTACATAAGTTAGAGCAAACGGAAGGGTAACACTTTACCACTCATACAAGATAATTCAACTTTTAACTATCACCACTTAACGCATCTTGTAGTGGTCACTCTTAACAAGCCATATTTTAAAACACTCTTCCAACTTAGCAATCACGTTCTACCATCCACTCTAAACAGTCTTACGTTTTTAATATATTAATTCTTAAACAATGTTATATTATTTATAAGTTTATTAAAAGAATAGAGAAAAGGAAATAGATTGAGAAATAAAGAAACATAATTTTCTTGTAGTATTGAAATAAAACTAAAGATAAATAATTTGAATTTGTGTTTATTTGGAAGAATATAAGAAAACTTAAAGATAATAAATTTTCGGATCCATTTATTGTAAAAAATTTATAAATGTTTTTGTATAAATGTTAAAGATAGAAAAAATGTATACCATGTTATGTCAATGTTCTTACTCGTTAAACTATTTATCACATAACCATTACGCTATTTTTTTTTTTTTTTTTGAATCACACTTACACAAGTATTTTTGTATATAAAAAAAATAATAATAAAGAAAAGAAAAACGAGCCCATTCAACTTAAGCCACCTCATACCGAGGTCGTGTTGGCACCTCCACCGATTTCACGTCGTGATGCTGAATTACAGCCATTCATGCCGGAAAACTTACACCACAACGACCCCCTTAAATTAATCTTGAAAACACTTGAATAAATTTATAAAAACAATGAACAATTTTTTAATTTACTACTTCTATATATTTCTATCTTTAACAACCGTGTATAATAAGGAGATGATTAAAGTAAATAGTAAATGCTTATGGTGTTAATGAGTATTGATATATAGTAAAACAATTGTAAATCGTATAGAAATATATAAAATTTTTAAAAATGAGTAAATATATTAGAATCAGAAATTCATACATAACGTTATCAACAAATTTTTTGTAGAACTTCATTATAAGGTATGTTTGGCGGAAATAGCTAGTAACGGGAATTTGTATATTTTAGTTATATATGTGTTTGACAATTATTTGATAGCTGGAGCTTAATAGTGTAAAATGACAAAAAAAAACAAATTATAAAAATAGGAAAAATTATAAACCAATTAAAGAGGGAATTTATGTAATTTGGTATATTAAAAGTTTCTATGTAGTTTTAAAATACCAGCTCTAATAAATTTCAAAAAGTTTCGTACCAAACATTACCCTAATCAAATTTGAATTTTTTTATTTAATCTACTTGGTATACATATTAAATAACTAACCACAAAGATAGATGTATCAATTAAATCATTTAAATAAATAATTTTTCTATAATTTTTAAATTTAAAAAAACTAAATCACTTAAAAATATTATTTAAAAAAATAACTTATTTGTAGTCTATTTAAGAAAATAAAGATAAATGATTGGTAAATATATATGTGAAATTTGTTCCTTTTACAAAGTAAGGCAGTCTATTGAAACCTTCACCCGAGGAAGGAAAAAGTTAAAACATTAAAATATAATAGGATAATTAAAGCTGGTCAATACTGCTTTCCCTTATTTTATATATTTTATATATTTATTTATTGATACTACTTTTTTATCTTATATAATATGTAGAGCAACCATTTGTACGATTAACAACTCCCATGAAACCTTCGCATACGACCTGACAAAAAAAAATTAAAAAGTGATTTATACACAATAATATTTTTTCATACATAATAAAAATACTTTGATCAAAAAACTATACCCTTAAATATGTGAAAAGAAATAATTAATAATGGGATTTTAAGGGTATAAATTTATAATTATTCTGTATGGTAAAACATTATTGTATATAAGTCACCTCAAAAAAATATATTTTAGTTATTTTAATAATTTAAATACAACATTACCTTTTCCTAATGTATACTTTATAATTAAATTGTTACCTTGCAAAAGAATAACAACACCTCTTTTAAACTAGGAGTAGTTTGCACACAACGCCGTTCTGTTATAAACAAAATTACGATTTTTACATTACTATAAACTTACTATTCCATTTTTCCTATCCACTTGTTGTTTTATAATATCTGTGCCTTAAAAAACGGTAACTATTAAAAAAACAGTTTTAGTTGTTTATAACAAATTTAATATATATATATATATATATATATATATATATAGATAGAGAAGAATGTTTAATATAGTTCATAATTAATTAATAGTTCTAAGAGACTAGTTTTAACCTTTGGATCAATGTTGTCAATGATCCAGATTAAATTTAAAAATTTGGACAGAGTGTCATTTTCGTAATTCACACATGATGTTTTTACAATCACATGTGATTGTATATTGAATCACATGTGATTAAATATTAAACTTTCAGGACTATGTTTTTTTAAATAGACTTCATTAAACACAACTCATATATTTAGTTGACAGGGTAGAGACAAAAAATATCACGTAAATACTGACATTTAATGTGACATGAAGAAATAATGAATTGTGACTGTTAACATTAAATTCAATTTTAAATGAATTATGAGGGGTTTGGATGAAAATTGTGAAGGGTTTTATAAAAATATGAGGGATTAGATAAAATTATATATTAATATAATTAATTATAAGTTGTTTATAAATTATGTTAATTGACTTGTGATACATTTTCTTTAGAGAAAAAATAATTATACATTTGAGACTATTTAATTTTATCTATGTTTTGTTATAGACTTTATCGTAATATGTCATTTTTTTGAAAATTAGTATATTTTTAATTTTTTTTACCTATCAATAGTAGTGGGTATGTAATTCTTGAAACATTTTATATGTTTTTATATTTATTCTGTCTACGTATCATAATTGATACAATAACTGATTTATTGATCTTTAAATAAAAGAATTAAAAATATATTATTTTTAAATTTTTTTGTTTTATTAAGATAAGATTTATATAAAAATATATAAGGTTAATAATAAACTAAGGTGTATGTTAAATAGTTGATTCACTTAAAATATTATTAAGAATCTATTATATTGATCTGTCATGTTTTAGTAATCTAATGTTGTAAAATATTTAAAAATTTATATTTAAATGTAATGAATAAACGTACATGTACCAACTTAAAATTAAAAACCGTTATCATAATAAAACTCAATCCGAATAATAAACATCAATCAATATAAAAATTAAAGAATTATATATATAATATATAAAGAAATTATGAACCATCAGATCTATCCATAAAGAGCTTATATATATATATATATAAATATATAAATTTGCGTTCATCAATATACATAAAAGGATATTTTTGGAATAACAAAAATTTAATACCATGATATTTCTCATTCACGCGTTCTAACGTGATAAGAGTGGTTTTATTTAGAAAATTGATACGTACACAACAGTTTTTAGCCATACACAATAAAGTACAAAAAGTTAATACACATGGTACAGTTTAATTATTCATAAAGTTGTGTATAGTAACTTTTGTTGCATAATGATCACTTCCCTTTTATTTATCCTTTACATAAGTAAAACTTTTATTAACAATAGTGAACACGAGAAATGCATTAATATTACAATAATAACTTTTAGACATGAAATATAATTTTATACTTTTTAAAAGAAAATACATAAAAAGTATTAAGTATAAAAAATTTATTTTTGTACCGAGCACCGTAGGATACAACACTAATTAGTATTATGCATAAACCATCTTCTTTTAAATAGGGTATGATTTGTATATCCTTAACCACATGTATAAAAATAATTGATAAGAATTTTGTTAAAGAAATAGTATCAATATATAACATAGTCTTAATTATAGAACATAAAGAACAAATCTGGACTATCTGATTATCTAAATTAATGGTTGAGATTTGAAGGTAGCAATTTTGTAAATAATTACGAAAACTATATGAGGTAATTGCATAATTGAGGGCAAATATGAAAATTCTGTTTTTGGTAACCACAAATTTCCTTTCTAGTTTCACCTCTCGAAAATGCAAACTGATAACCAAAATGCAAAAAATTAGGTTATTTGCATATTAATGACTTAATATTGTTTGTATTTTCGGTTATTTACATTTTTGCTATCTTCTTTTATGTCGGTTGCATTTTGCCTTTTACATTTTGTTAAACAATTTGCATTTTTTATCTGTTTTTCATTTTCGGGAGCATTTTGCATTTTCGTCAAATATTTTGCATTTTCATAAATAAAAAAATTAGAAAGCATTTCAATCCTAGTCTTGAATTAAAGAGAATAAAAACTGAATCTAATGGTATTTTTTTTTGCTAAAATTCTTAAACATGAATTTATTATGACTATTTGGATGTTTAGTAGAATTTTTTAAAAAAAAATGAAAGTTTGGAGGTTGAATGAGGAAGAGAGAAGTGAATATTAATTTCTAATTCTTTTTCCAGTTTTACCCTTACTCTTAATGTCACGTGTCATCCAGATTTATTATTCAGATTTTATGAATAAGCAAGATTCTATATATAACCTCACCCTTATGTAGAATGCAAATATCATAATTATGATTCATGACGAATTTATGTTTACGTACAAATCGCCTGTTTTTTAAAAAAGGAAAAAGAAGATGTGTAGTGCTGTAATGCTTAGGTTAAATGGTATCATATTTATACATCTGTTTAATAATAAATAATTTTATTATTTGGGTTTATTTTTTAAAATATATTAAAATCTAGCGGCAACTGAGTTAATGAATGTTGACATTAAATATCCTTTCTATCTTTTAAAATAGTCGTAAATCATCCGGATATACTCGTAAAAAGCGGTACGCTACAACCACACGGCATTACGGATTACATTGTGGACACTTCTAAAATACGCCGTGTGCATTATGAACCCACTTGCTTTTGTTGTACTCCACCGTGGGACCCCCCCTGCTGATTAAAAAAAAGTCCACATGGAACCCACTTCAACGTCGACATCGACAGAACAAAATTATTATTTTTATACCATATTTATATTATATTATATGATGCTTAAATTTTTTAAATTTTAACTATTTTAAAATTACTAAATTATTATTTATATAAATTAATAAATTAACTATTAGATATCGTTATAAGATTTATATATTCTATTTTAATAATTAAATCTTTCATATTAAAAAAATTTAAGTTAATAAATTTTTAAAAAAAAAATCAAGTCAATATAAATTAACTTAATTAAATTTTCATAACTTTTTTTTTCAATTATGAATAACAGAAAACTAAAGAAAATAGAAAAGAATAAAGAAAATAGAAAAGAATAAAGAAAATAGATATGTATATCATATATACCCTCTACGTCTTAAAAACGGACATATTATTGAGTAAAAATTATTTGTGCCGTCATATTACGCGGGTACCATGTTAGTAATAATTAATATAGAATGTGATTCCTTCATTCCTTGGTTACACTAGGTGTTATAAAAAACTAAAATAACTTATTTTTAGTAATGATATTAGAGAATGCGTGTATGTTTAGCCGTATAAAAAAAACTCTCTATGACATATGTACTATATGTAAGTGTGTGACTTCTATTGTAAGTATGTGTCTATTTGGACCATTGATTAGTCTAGATCGACCCCTTGTAATATGATGTATGCGAATACATTATCTACGTTAAAAATTGTAATTTATATTGATGTGACATTTTAGTATACAAAAAAGTGGAGATCTATTGTAAACATAATTGGTTGATGTGATATTGTCTTATTGAAAAAGAGAGAGAGTGAGTCAAAATAATAGCATTCATAGTATGCTTCGTACACAATTTTTTAGAGCCGGTAGTAAAATAAAAAACTATAAGTCTTGTTTGCATAAAAAAAGTTAAGGCTTTTTTTAAACAAAAAGATTTAAAATAAAAGACTATTTTAAGTATCTTTTAAAACTAGTTGAATGCTTTTATATACAAAATTATTTAAATACCCTCTTTAATTATTTTATATTTTATCCTATTTTTGTTATTTGTTTTTTTTTTATCATTTTACACTATTCATCATTAGCTACCAGTTATTTTGTCAAATACATATATAAATAAAAGATACAGCTTCCAGCCCAAATTACTTCTGCCAAATACACCCTTAATAGTATATTCCTACTATTATATTGTTTTATTTCATCCATGTATTCACTAAATTATTTCATGTAAAATCCACTAACAAGATAAATAAATAAATTTAATTGAAAGATATAGAACTTCTGTTTTCATACACCTAAGTGACGAATATTTTCCTTCAATTATTTGAGTATTAAATGTGTAGCAAGATACTACGAAAAAACACCATGCAAAACAATTATAAAGTTCTCTTAGGATTATAACATCAATGTATTCAATATTCCAATCTATCCAATTCCTTTTACATCTCCAATGCTTTATTAAAAAAAAATAATAATATATCATCCTACTATTTTTTTAATCTTTATCTTCCTACTTATCACAAGATAACTTGTGTAATCCATCAATTCTCTTTTTTCATCTCCTCCATCGAGTCTGAGGATAAGTAAAAGAAAATAATAAGGGAATATATAACCTCTCTAAAAAGTTGATAATACTTGCACCTAATTAGGCCACCCATAGCGGGTGTCCCGATTCCTTCGGGTAACTTTGGGTTGATTGGGAACACCCCTAATTAGGCTACCCGAGGATTCTTTTCTTGTTTTTTTCTTGTAGAGAAAGTAAGGAGAGAAAAAAAAATATTTGGGTTGATTTGGGATAAGTGCTACATGGGCTTTGAGTTAATTTGAGTTGTGAAGAAAAAAGAAAAAAAAACTGATATGACATTTGGGTTAATTTGGGTTAGAAAAGACTATACCCATGGCCTTAGGGCTTGTGAAGACTCTCTCATTTCTAAACGTCCATATTAACCGGAAATATGTGTATATAACCATCGTGAAATTAGAAACCTTGGCAATTATTTTTATGGAAAATCACACTACAGTTATAGCTCATATTACTGTAGTCGTAGCTTCTACTATCGTATCCGCATCTACTTATTTTTACTTAGGTGTTCATTTTTGGTTCTACGTGCATCTGTTATTTTTGTATGCATCTAATTATATGTTTAAGCTTTTACGTACTTGTAGTCATTAAATTCATCTAATTTTTCATTGTAATTACCTTTTTTCCGGAGTACACCAAATACGGATATAAAATCAAGAAATTTGATAAAATTACTTTCTACTTTTAATTCGCAGTAACATAAAAATAATAAAAACTTAAATTATATTAAAAAACAGATTTAAAAGATGATAAATATAGTATGTGTATCATTTTTTTAACCCTTAAATCAAGATTTCAAAAACTTAAATCCGTTCTCTCTATTATTGAAAACGTATTCCCTTTAATCTTGTCTCTTAATAAAATATATATAAAGATCGGTTTCAAAATTAGATGTTATAAAAAAGATAAATTGATGGTATAGTTTATTGATTAAAAATCTAAAACTTAACATATTTGTAGTTTCAGAAGTTAGGTGTGAAATTGATTTGCATCTGGCGTGGAACGTAAGCACGTGGAGCAGAAAAAGAAAAGGCCAATTTCCTGCCTTCTGATTAGGTGGGTAGATCTCTTCTATATATGAACTTTCAAGAAATAATAATAAGTTTAATTATTATAAGTTTAATTAAATCATGAATGCAACGAAAGGGGAAAAATGTAACATGATAAGCGTGTCTTTGGTTCGAACAGGACAGAAAGATAAAGAAATAGAATGGACGGGATAATCGAATAAGTGGTAGAATGAAATGAACTATTTTATTCTTTTATCATATTTGATTTGTATAACTAATAAGATTTCGTCACATAACATATTTAAAAAGGTAAATTTTTATAAATATGTCATAGTTTGACGGAAATTTTTTTGTATTAAATTTTTATGTTATATAGATACTCAGTGGCGGACCCAAGGCAAGGGTTGTGGTGGCACGGGATACCATCTAATTTTGTCTGCATGGAGTAAATTTCGATCTTGCATAGTGTAAATTTTGATTTTTTCAAGACGGTGATACCATCAATTTCAAATTCTATGTCCGGTGCTACCATCAATTTCAAATCCTAGTTCTGCCCCTGTAGTGGTGGCACGGGACACCATCCAATTTTGTCCGCGTAGTGTAAATTTCGATCTTGCATAGTGTAAATTTTGATTTTTTCGACACGGTAATACCATCCATTTCAAATCCTAGGTCCGGTGCTATCATCAATTTCAAATCCTAGTTCCGCCCCTGTAAAAACTTCTAGATATTTATTTACTTGCAATTAGTTCATAATTTAATAAACACTATACTGATTTATTTGATAACATAGAAAATTAAGCATAAAGAAGGATAAGAAAAATATCTTTATAGAAAATTATGAAATAGTATTACTTTTTTAAAATTATAATTATGTTACTAAAGTAAAAAAAAGATTAAATTATAAATTTACATTCCATTCTTGAAATAAATTATTTAAAATACCACATATTTAAGGAATGAAAATGAAGGAGTGATATTTCTTATGAAATAGATTATTATATTCTTAAATGAGTAACAAATACGTTTTTTTTATTCCGTCAAAATAATCTATTCCATTCCTTATTTGATTCATACATATCAAATATAATTAAATCATTTTTTATATCAAGTTATTGCAATGTCTTGTGGAACCAACAAGTGGGGAAGGTCTCATGTGACACATTTGGTCTACTTTAGATATTATAGTTGCCCTATGGACAAAAAAAACTACATTAAATTTTTGATACACGAAATACAATTAAGTATGAAAAATAATATTTTTAGATATTTTTAGTTCCTAATGGACAAGAAAAGATATATCATAGTTTGTTACTTGAAATTAATATTTTTATCTGCAATATATAATTAATTGGATTTTCATACACAATAAATAAAGTATGAAAAACGTATTGATTTGTCTATATAAATTACACAGAAAATAAAACATTTTGCTAGTGGACGGTTTGTATCATACTATTAAATTGTGTTATTTCTTTTCCTATCATACTATTCATTGTACAACCATCTAACTTAATCATTGCACCATCACCCATAACACAAAAATATGGGACTAACCAAATATTACAATTTCTTTACAAAATTAATATCAAACAACAGATAATATTAAGAATAAAAAAAAATTAACCTACAAATTAAAATAAAAAACTCAAAAATTAGAATATAAAATTTTCAAAAAATTACAATAATATAAAATAAAATCTAACTTAATAAAAAGTTACATGAATTATATGTTCTATAAAGTCATCATATTTGCTTCACAAAATTGTGTTGGATTTTGTGTGCTTCTCTATTACACAATTCTCTATTTCTACGACGATATATTTAGTTCTCTTCGTAAAAGTTCTTTGCACATCGTCATTTGTTAGAGGAATTGGGTCGTCATCAATATTGCTTATTGTATATCCTCCGTCTTCTATGATCATATCATGCAATATGAATATATGATGCATGTGAACATTATTCCTTTTATTTTCTTTGAAGGAATAGTCTCTTCGCATTTCTTCTAGCTATCTGATCTTTTTGAAAGCAATGAATTCAAGTTCGACTCTCTTTCTTTCACGGTCTTGTGTTTATTTGAACTTTGAATGGTTTGACATTCACCATAAAATTACTTAAGATGTCATTAAATAGTTACAACTAATTCGGAACATGATATCATTGTCAGGCTACGCCACAACAACATAAGCATGTCAAATCCACAGATCATGTGAAACAACTTCAAGTATTATTGTCGGCACTCCTTCATCAACTCTAGTGACTAACCTCTCCATGCAGTAAGGCAATTACTCATTTCCGAAATCTAACAATCATTGCTTTCAAGCATTCATGAAAACCCATAAACATCATCATGTACTTGATACAACTGTTGTATGTCATGATAAGCAGAATTCTTAAGTACTAACTTGTATAAAGGTAATTATCACTTAAAAACTTTATATAAACAATCAGTGGAAACTTGTTCACACATTCCTAATATTCATCAAAAGCGATGGCAAAGATGTCATAGGCCAATTAACGTATGACAACCGTCGATTAGAGAAATCTTTAAGAAATAATTCTATTTAGACCTGACATTTTTGCATAAATAAATCAATCTGATATATGGGGTTATCAACAAAGTGGACGGACGCTAGACATTGATTGATACTTTCATAATCTCTCGACATACATGTATGAATCCTTGTAGGCAGGCTTGATCACGTCCCCTCCCCCTCCCCAACCAAATATTGCCCTATCTTATTATGAGTGTTGCTACACCCACACATGTATTAAATAATTATTTCTATTTCAGTATTGAGACTACCTAATTATACTTCATTAAAAGAGTTTATGAGTATGACATGCTAGCGATATATCATTTATATACGATAAAGTTTGTTTTAAACTGTTGCAAGTAAACTCAAGTTTTTATTTTATAGAGAATGAAATTCGATTTACATACTCTTTTATTAGTAAAAATTGTATAATTTCATGATATTGGTTGCAATGTAAAAAACTTAAAGAATGTTATACACAAAAAGGAAGTTACATTTTTAAACCATAACTTGAAAAACATAAATTTGTGGGATACATTAGACCTTCTAATAGAATATAGAGGTTATATATGAAATACCAAAAGAAGTTGCTAAACACTTTCTGTCGAATATGATCCGAATTTGTCTTCACGAATTAGATTAGGACTCTAATTAATATTAGGATTATTTTATATATATATATATATATATATATATATATATATATATATATATATATATATGAGCCGTGAGACTCAAGTTTCACTTTGAGATCTATCCAAATTAATTAGGAGTATTTTAGATTTAAAATTAAGATATGTACTTAAGATATGACATAATATATATATATATATATATATATATATATATATATATATATATCTTGGTCGTGAGCTTCACAATGAGATTTTAGAGAGAGAGAGATTTATTATTATTGGTAGAAATCAATAATTTAGCTTGTTAGCTTTTCTTTGTTATTCACAGGTTTAGGTTCTCTTTTGATTACCTGCGTTCTTGTAACCTCCTCATATTTTCCCATATAGTGATATCATCGGTTGTGCCCGTGGTTTTTTCCCGTAAAGGGTTTTTCACGTTAAATCTTGGTGTTCTCGTTTTTCTGTTATTTATTCGTATTTCGTTTCTACGTGGTTCGATATATATTTATTTTACAACAAGTGGTATCAGAGCCACGTTGTTTCCTGATTACCCTTTTTCAATTTATTGGAGTTTTATATTGACATGGTTACTTTGAAATACGTTATTCCGCTGCTTGACCGAGATACAAGATTTTATTTATGGCAAGTGAAGGTGCGGGCAATATTGACTCAAATTGATCTTGATGATGCACTATTATGTCTTGATAAGATGCCCATGGCTTTGTCTGATGAGGAGAAAGAAAGAAAAGATTGTATGGCTCTCTTTTATATTCATCTCCATTTATCTAATACTATTTTACAAGAAGTTTTAAAAGAAGGCTCCATGTTGATGGGAGATAACTCGCCATATAAAATTGCTGGAATTAGTTCAATCCAGATCAAGATATATGATGGTGTTACAAGACCTTTGTCAGATGTTCGACATGTTCAATGTTTAAAAAGAAATTTTATTTCTTTGAGTACTCTTAATCTTAAAAAGTACAAGTATTCCGGTAAAGGTGGAGTTCTAAAGAATTCAAAATCAACTTTGATAGAGTTGAATGCTTCTTGTATTGCCAAAGAAAATTTTATAGAGATGTTTTAATCGCTATTCTAGCAACTAAGTATTAGCTTTGCTCATGTTTGGTTGATATGACAATCTGTTTTTCAAAGGATTGTTGGCACACAATGATTTTTATGATGAGGAGTTTAACGAAGATTTATCTTCTTATTAGCTACAAGTGCAAATTCGTCTCAAGGTGGAGATTGTTGAATATGATCCGAATTTGTTTTCACGAATTGGATTAGGACTCTAATTAATATTAGGATTATTATATATATATATATATATATATATATATATATATATATATATGAGCCGTGAGACTCAAGTTTCACTTTGAGATCTATCCAAATTAATTAGGAGTATTTTAGATTTAAAATTAAGATATGTACTTAAGTTATATGACTCAACATATCTATATATATATATATATATATATATATATCTTGGTCGTGAGCTTCACAATGAGATTTTAGAGAGAGAGATGTATTATTATTGGTAGAAATCAATAATTTAGCTTGTTAGTTTTTCTTTGTTATTCGCAGATTTAGGTTCTCTTTTGATTACCTGTGTTCTTGTAACCTCCTCATATTTTCCCATATAGTGATATCATCGGTTGTGCCCGTGGTTTTTTCCCGTAAAGGGTTTTCCACGTTAAATCTTGGTGTTCTCGTTTTTCTGTTATTTATTCGTATTTCGTTTCTACGTGGTTCGATATATATTTATTTTACAACACTTTCCAATTTTTTACTACTAACCCTTCTAACACATGTCAACCATCAAGTTTAGAAAGTATCGGGATCCTTTTTTTTATCATTGCATAGATAGATTGTCATGTAATGTTAGGATAATTCTTACTTATGCTTCTAAGGCCTTACGTATGGCTCGACCAGAAAGCTTCGAGTAACCTTTTGGGTTCCTTGGATTGAAGAGGTACACCTAAACGCCCCTTTGGGTTACCCCTTTGTGTAAGCTCTTTTGGTTGCCAAGATAAGAATGAGAGACTTAATCTTGATCATTCATTTGATTTGATTTGATCAGATAGTCTACGTCTGGCTTTTCATTTTATTCATTACTCAACCATGTATTACGATCGTTAGATCTAATAGATTAACATCTAATTAATGGCTAGGATTTATTCTTCTATTCTCATAATAACTCTCCCATTATACTAGATAATTATATAGGGTAAGTATCAAATGAAATCAGTTTTAAAATACCGGCAACACTACCTCTGCATCTAGTATAAATTTACTTTAAATAGCTTGAAGGACCGTCATTTGACAACAGTAAAATATGATTTGTTTTTTAATATTCCATTTTTATTTTTATCAATATGTTCTATAGAAGAAAAAATTAGATGCATAAAAAATAGCGCATCCAGATAATGTTGCATCTAATGCATCATTTTTGTGAAATAACGAAATGAAGATGGTTCACAAGGGAGATTCAAGGAGATGTGATAGATAAATATGAAGATGTAGGGTCTTGTGGGTGAAAATGGGGAGAGAGTTCGAGGATGGAGAAACAAAAATTAGAGTAGATATGGTGTTTCTACCGTTGCGCATTTTTAGATTATTTTTATTTTATCCTTGTTTTATATATATATATATATATATATATATATATACACACATACACTAGCATAGTACCCGTGCAATGCAACAGCTAGAAATAATTTCTACTCAATAACATGTCCTTTTTAAATAACGTAAGACTATTATATCACGCATTATAATGATATCGAACATTTTTCGTTTACAATGTATCTATTTTCTTTTTCATGTTTTCATTTCTTTTATTTCTCTTTTCCTTGTAACTCTTTTATTAATTAAAATAAAATGAGAAACAAAAAGAATATTTAATATATTATAAATTAAACCTTTTGTTTTAATTACACAATTCATTTAAAAAATCTGGAAATATCTATAAATTTAGGTTACATGTTATTAGGTTTATAAGTTTTAGCTATAAGTATTTTTTTAATACTTAAATTAAAATATGTGTTATATGATAAAATATTAAAACTATTATTTTTATTTGCATCAACTATTTTATTAATTTTAAAAATAGTCCAATTTTTAATTTTTAATTTGTATTTAATATCATATATGTTGAAAATTAATTTGCATTGACTTGACTTTTTTAAATGGGCAAACTGCTTTAAAATACAACGAACTTTGGCTAAGCAACCATTGTATACAACCAACTTTAAAATTTTAAAAAAAATACAACAAACTTCTATAACCTTCACATTATATACAAACAACCTGTTATAGCAGGTAATTTGTATTTTACTAGCCGGTTATTTCTTTTTATTTTGACTTTATTTATTTTATGTAAATAAAAAAAATAATGAAAATGACACTTGAAGTTGAATATGAAGCATTAAAGAGAACAACAAACAACCCAATCTGATTAACTCAAACACCTAAATCACATTCGATTTTGAAGAGCCGGCGTTCGATTTCAAACCACCACCACCACCGCCGTTCGATTTCAGACCACCATATTCGATTTTGAAGAGCCATCGTTCGATTTCAAACCACCACCACCATCGTCGTTCGATTTCAGACCACCAAGATGACGGAAGTTAGAGGAAGCTTTGACCTCCGATTTGGAGATCCGAACAAGATGACGGAAGTTAGATAAAGTTTTGACCTCTGATTTGCACCGCCGTCGCACCACCACTGCCTTCGAGTTCAGATATGAAGTTTTTAACCTTCAATGTGAGCTGGGTTTTTGTTTCCAAATGTTTAGGAAAGTTTGGTTTGTTCGACCACCACCATTCATGAGCAATTTGTGTTTTAGGGTTTCTTCAAATCGATTTGAGTACCCACTTGCAGATGCTATTTGAGTAAGTTTAAGGCTATAGATCTGTTCATCTTCTTCATCTAGGTTTTTGTAAATCTGAGTTTTGTTTCATGTGTTTTAAGGTTTGAATTTCATATTTGGTTTTTTGTAAATCTGAGTTTTAATTCATGTGTTTTAAGGTTTGAATTTCAGATTTGGATTTTTGTAAATCTGAGTTTTGATTCATGTGTTCATCTTCCAATTTTTAAATCACGAGTAAGTTTGTGGTTTCAATTTCATATGAGATCTTCAAGTTCATACACTTTTTTTAACGATTGATATGAGATCTTCAATCGTTAAAAATGCAATCTGTAAATCGTGAGTAAGTTTATGGTTTCAATCATTGTTGCCCTTCAAGATCTCATAAACTTGATTTGCTTTCCAGATTTGGTTTCAAATTCAATTTCATATGAAGTTGATTAGTAACATATGAAGAACATATGAATATCTTGAAGAAGATATGAATTTAAAATTAAAGAATACTAAAAAAATAAGAATGACCGGTTACCTGCACTTCAGGTTACCGTTTGCATACAATGGTAAGGTTATAAAAGTTTGTTGTATTAATTTTAAGAAAAAAAAAGTTGGTTGTATACAATGGTAGCTTAGCCAAAGTTCGTTGTATTTTGCTGCAGTTTGCTCTTTTTAAATATTATTTATTATGCAAAGTTTAGTTATAAAAATGGTATTTAAGAATCTAATTAACTCTATATAATAGTTTCCTTATAGGGTTAAATAAGGGGTAAATTAGTAATTTTAAATTACTTAAAATTAAGAGATTTCAATGGCCTAAATGCTTTATAATATAGTATAGATATATGGGTATATCATATATGGGTATATTGCCGAGAAATGTAACATAAATATTGATATTTGCCAATAAAGGTAATGTCCAATTTTTTAGGCCAAGAAAGGATTCTAAATTTCAATTTCTAACATTAAAGGTAACCGATGACCGTCATAGCAGGTAACAGGTTAAACTAATGACGTGGTTAATTTTTATATTACGCAAATTGACAAAAAATGTAACATAAATATCAAAATTTGTCAATAAAGATAATGTTCATTTTTTGTAGACCAATAAAGGATAATGAATTCCAATTTGAAACAAAACATCATGTTTGGATCTAGGTTCGTGTTCATGTATGTGTTTTCTCTTTCCTTTATATAATAATAAAATATTTAAAATTAAAACATATTACATCATTTTCGTATATGATAGTTGGAATATATTATGTTGGTACTTTGACATTTCACTACTTGCAGTTGGTATTTTGGTACTTTAATATCTTATATTGGCTTTATAATTGTATTAAATGAATGTAAATAAAATTTGAAGTTCAAAATTCGAATCAAATTGAAACGAACACCAAATTTGAAGTTCGAATCAAATCAAAATGAGTATTGAATTCTATAGTTTGAATTTAAAAATATCAAATTCGTAGTTTGTATCAAAACAAAAAAGAATACCAGGATTGGAAAATCGAAAAAATATTCGTCAAATACATTTGGTTGAAATGGGTCTATCCAAAACATGACCTATAAATAAATGGTCAAAATAGGTTGACAGGAAAACAGTAACAAGAACTCGTCGCAAATTGTCAGCATTTGTCAGCATACCTTTTTTTACTAAAGATTGAAATTTATCATTCTTTTTTTGACTTAAAAAATTAGACATTACCTTTATTGGCAAATTTGGACAATCTTAACCTGCTGACTAAGCGTTTAGCAGGTCATTCAGGTCACTATACCTTTTTTATTAGAAATTAAAATTTAAAATCCTTTCTTAGCTCAAAACAATTGACATTATCTTTATTGGCAAATTTCAATGTTTATGTTACCTTTCTCGGCAATTTGCCCAATATATATAGTGAAAAATTAATTTGAGAACCGTTTTTATTGCGAGAATCGCGAGAACCAATCTTAATCGTCCAATTCCTCTCCTTCAATTGGATTGCCCTCCTATGATTCTTTACATGCACCTTACCACACTTAATCCCCCCTTGCTCTTCATCTATAAATTCCACTTACAAATTGAACGACCAAGATTAGTTCTCACGGTTCTTACAATAATAATGGTTCTCAAATAAACCCTCCCCTATATATATATATATATATATATATATAGGATTAATATATGATCTATGCTTAAACATACATGCCAAAGACCAAAATCTGGACCATTAGATTTTTTAAATCATTGGTCAAGATCTAATAATAACATTATTATAATTAATTAATCAAATATAAGATGTATTTATAGAAGGAAGGGTATTATAGAAATCCCTTATCCCATAAATCATGATTTTCCTTTTTTCCCTCTTAATCTTGTACAACCCTTTTTTTCCCCTCTAAATCTCCAGCCGTCGGAAATTAACATTCCAGCCGAAAATGATCAACATTTTTCAGTTGAAAATGATAACATTTTCAGGTGAAAATGATAACAATATACTACATTCAAAATGATAATTTTTCAGATGAAAATGATAATAATATACTACATTCAAAATGATAATATTATCTAGATAAAAATAGACCTCTTACAACTGAAAATGATGACAATATACAATATTTAAAATGATAACACTATGTAGACGAAAATGATAAAATAGACTCATTTTCAGGAAAAAAAATGATATTAATACACATGTTTCTAGCTAAAAATGATATAAATATAATCCTTTCAACCGAAAATGATATAAATTCATATTGTTACAAGATAAAAATTCACATGATTCAAAATAATAACATTTTGGTATCATTTACATATGTTTTGCATTTTCAAAATAAACTTTTCAAAAATATGAAAAGAGTGGTATTGTTTGAAAGATGATTAAAAAATGAGTAGATTAGAATAATATTTTTGCTCAAATTATCAAAATTAAAATAATTATGATCATTTAAAGATTTAAATGATAAAAAAAATTTTAAAAAAAGAAAGTTAAGAATAGTTTAGGTTTGGTGTTACTTATTGTCTAAAGTCATAAACTCATAGATTTAAGTCTCGTCAAAGACAAATTTAAAATAGAATTAGAAGCCGTTAAAAAAACTTAATCATATAAGCTCAAGCTTATAAAATACATAAGTTAAAAACTTTTGTTAGTCTGGCGTCAAATACACCTAATACAACTATTTATTTATTAAGCAAAAAGAAACCAAAAGAAAAGATCATGTGAGTTGTCATCTTTGAATATTTTAGATGCAAAAGTTAAAAAAAAAAAATGGATCCCCGACAAGGAAGATGCAATTTTGATTTTCGCTAAAAGTACATCCACACTATTTTAAATTCATAAAATTTTCCCTCAAAATTAATGTAGACTTTTATAAAAATTTAAAAAAGAATATTAAGAGTAAATAAATTAACATGTGCTAAGTTTTTAAACAAAAGGCCATATACTAGAAGAGATATCACACCCTTATACGACATATTTTGTTTCCCTTTCGAATTGATATCGGACGGATATTACATCTATATAAATAGCATATGAAAAACGAACATCTATAAGTAAGTCATATAAAATTACACATTTCTATTATTTTTATTACAAATGAAGAAAGTGATATCAATAATATACATGAATGATAATTGCTCGTATCATGATATATATTTTTGGTTAGAAAAAGTTTAAACTCTAATAATATTATCTTAATAAACTATATAGGTGTATTATCTTAATAACTATATAGGTCATGTATTTCTAGCCACTGGGCTACACTTAGATGTTTTAGTGTGGTAATTGCCCATTAATCAAAGATCATGAGTTCGAGTTCAGTCAGAACAAATTGAGGTAGATTTATGAGCCGTTCAAAAAAAAGATAGATTTATTTCTATAAACTTACGGTGTTAGCTTATCACTAACTTCGTTATTCTCCTTTTGTTGTATCCACTTTGCTTTTCTTTTGGTTTTGATTGTTTGGAGTTTTTAAGCCTCATCTGAAATCAGTTTCTTTATTCACAGGTAGAATTATAATAAACTATTTTTTATCTCTTTTATATCTCGCTTAGACGTGATCGAGTATTATTGTAATTGTGTTATTACAAAGGAATAAAGTAATTTATATTTGGAGTCGAAGAAAAAGTAACGAGGATAGAAAGAATTGGTACAATTTTTTGGTATTCGAAAGTGATAAATTGTGTCAATTATCTTCATATTAATCCTCCTAATATTATATGACAGTCATTTATTTATTGATAAAGAAGTCCCACTGGCTCTATTAGTCGTAGGTAGCTAACTTGTAACATTAGACCATGTATTATTTAGTTTTTCCAACCTAATTTTTGCATCAATCTAATATTTCTTGGTTCTAAAATTTTTGTTACTGTTGACATTTTATAATCATAAAATAAAATTAATTAAGATTTAGGTGTTGTTTGAGTTTTCGGTTGATTGGGTCTGGTTAACAAGGTTTTTATTGTTGTTTCGATATTTTAGAGCTGAAATCTAAAACATAACACAATTTATATAAAACACTGTTAATTAAATTGTTATTTTTTGAGTAAATTAAACTATTTTAAAAGTATAACTCGAATATTGAACTATATCTTATTATTTTTTAAAAAGAATTTTCTTTTCCATTAGATTTTGGTAAGATCAAACTTGTGGCATCAAAAAATTTGACTGGTGATCGACTCGAAAAAGTTAAAAATTTCCACTTGGAAAATTGATTGGTGTCACATGGTTGGACAAATGGTAGGTCGGCCCCTAATATTACCTTTTCTTTCACTCTTTTTCTCGACCCATAAGTTATTATAACTCAACTCAATTTTACCTTATATATATATATATATATATATATGGAAAAGTTAAAACGAGAACTGTTTTTATATGAGAATTGCGAGAACCAATCTTAGCCGTCAAATTCCTCATTCTTCAATTGAATTGCGCACCCATGAATTCCTTACATGCACCTTGACACAATCAATCCCCCCACGCTCTTCATCCATGAATTCCACTTACCACTTGAATGATCAAGATTGGTTCTCGTACGAAAAACAGTTCTTGTTAGAACTCTCCCCTATATATACATACATACATACATATATACGAGGGTTATTGTGAGAATAGATATTTAGGTGTAATGAAAGAACAAATCTTAGCTATCAATTAAATGTTAGTTTATTAAATCTTATGGTCATAATTCACCATTCGCCATTTATGGTTAGTTTATGAATAAAATGAAGTGTCAAATATAGACCGTTCAATCAAATCAAGTGAATGAATATGATTAAGTTCCTCGTTCTTACCTAAATATATTTTCACACTTGTATATTGCTTATTTAATAAAAAAACAATAACGAGAAGCTCACCTTGTTACCGTCACGAGGGAAGCTATAACATGGAAATAGCTAGATGGCCGCAATGGCAATAAATATACGTTGGCCTCGTTTTGGCTCGTAATGGTGTATAACGATCCTTTACCACGAGCCATTGCAAACGCTCTAATTAAAAGATCATGAACTCTGGTTAAAAAAAAGAGCAAAATAAAATGTATACTATCACCTGAAGATGTTTTTTATAGTTATAAGTTCTAGTTCAATAACAAACCTCTTAAGGTTGGGGAGCACCTTTTAATTTATACAATATGTCGATTAATAGGAAATAAACCCACAACTTTAAGGTTTGGGGAACATTTTTTCTCAAACTCTAACATCGCTAGGTCAAACCTCTTTCGTAACATTAATGTTTATTTAAGAGATTATAGTATGATTGGTTTTTTTAAAAAAGTTTAAAGTATGTTTAGCCATTAAATAAAAAAAAAATCCATTCAAACTTTCGAGATATAATACTTCGTCCGAGTAATTCTAATATATTGCCGCTGTTCTACTTCTGATAATTATCAACACTCTATCGATTCGCGAAATATTTATATATTATTATACAATTAAAAATAAAAATAAATCATCACGACGACATCCTTTTGTTATAATATATTCATCACTTTCATAATGATTAAATCAGCCTTTAGTTTTTATTAAATAGTTAATAATATGCTTTTTTTATTAATGGATAATTGGATATATTATATAGGGTTTAGTTCGTGAAAATGTATCCAACTTGACATCTTTTGCTATTGTATGTACTGAACTTTGAAACTTACCATTTAATGTACTAGACTTTTCAAACTTACCATTTTGTATATCGGACCTGCTATAGCAGATTAGAGGCTGATGTGGCGTCAGTTTCGCTAACGTGGCTAGGTGACATGGCATGTAACTTAAATTTTTTATGGTTTAAAAAAATAAAAAATAATTTTTTTACTTTATTAATATATATAAATAATAAAAATGAAGGTGTAAAACCGATGGTGGGTGGATGTGCTTCATCTTCATGACTTCACCTTCTTCACCCTCAGTCGATGTGCATCTCCTTCATCTTCAGTCAATGTGCATCTGCTTCACAATCGTGAGTCGATCTCCATCTACTCCTTCATCGATCTCCATCTACTCCTTCGTCGATCTCCATCTGATTCATCTTCAATGCTGGACTTGTTCTTAAAAGGCTTCGATTTTCACTATTCTAGATCTAAGCGATTTAGGGTTTTGATTTGTTCAAACACATTTCATCAAATGGCGATTTAGTGTCCAGCTTTCCATTGATCCAACTTTCCAATCATCCAGGTTTGGGACTTCTAATTTAGCTCCATCCTTCCATTGATCTGGGTTTCGGTTTGTTTATACACATTTCACGAATCCAGGTATGTAATTGTAAGATATAGGTTTGAGACTTCTGGTATGTTTGATTCGAAGGTATGTTCATCTTTAAGATCTTCTTTTTAGGGCTTTGTTCCGGGTTTGGGTTTAAGGTGCAAACTCAAGTGTGATTTTGTTCCAGATTCTAGTGCGACTTGGGTGCGATTTTGTTCCATTTCAGTCGAGTTGGGTTTAAGGTGCAGACTCTGCTTACAACAATCGATCCAGCAAAATGAAATGATTTAGGGATGCGAATATCTATTCTTAACATTAGCTTGTTCATATTCGAATTAGGGTTTTGATTTCAGTTCAAAAACATAAGTTTAGTGTTTAGGGCTTAAATTGATTCGAGTTTAGTAGTTACAGATTTTGATTTTGATTCTGTTCCAACACATTTTGTTCTTTGATTTTGTTTCAAATTACATTTTATGGTTCAAATCGGTTTCTGGTTTAGGTGTTCTTCAATTGTTATTCAGATTACATTCTAGGGTTCAAATCAATTGTTCCAGATTTGTTCATACGATTTTCAGATCCTCTTTCAGAGGGGTCGATTTCCAGATCTGTAACTGTAGTTTTGGTTGTCTCCATCTTTGATTTCTAGGTTTGATGTTTTTCTTAAGTGTTCTTCATGTTCTTCTTCAAGTGTTCTTGATGTTCTTCTTCACTATTCTTCAAGTTCATCAATTCATAATGATTTTTTGATTTTCTTGAAAATGGACTGATGTGGAAATTAAATAATGATGTGGCATATTATAAAAAAATGAAAAATGAACAAAATTACCGGTTACCTTTGAAATAGGTAACCGGATACATTAAATGGTAACTTTTGAGAGTCTGATACATTAAATGGTAAGTTTCAAAGTTTAGTACATACAATAGCAAAAAGTGACAAGTTGGATACATTTTCACGAACTAAACCATATTATATAATCTTGAAATTACAAATTTAAGTATTTCTTATTAAAACAACTTATACTATAAACTAGGATTAAAGTTATAGTAAATAAAAGCGTTTTTTCAGTGTTTTATTATGGTTTATGAAATTGGGAAGGGATCCACTAAAAAGAAAATTAATCTATAAAAAGTAAGGAGAAATGTGAGCCATTACATTTATGAGATAATAACTAACTTTTTTTAAAATTAATTAATTAAGTAAACATATTTCACATTAAAAATACTTATTCAAAATTCAAATGGCGATCGATCAATCGATTTGATGCACAATACGAATCATCGATTATAAAATTGATGCAGATCAATAAATCTAGTCGTCATTTTTTAAAATAGTTCTCCAGAACTGTTTTGATACACACAGTAAAAAACGATGCACAAGACAGCCTACTACATAGTTAATCTATTTTAAATAAATTACAAAATCATTACAAATGATAACAAACGACAGTGAAATATTCATCTAACAAACAACAGAAAACTTGATTCACAACTACCATTCATATTCAGATGACACATGATGACAAATATGATTAAATAAGATTATCCAAAACCAACCGATAAACACAATTCATTCATAGAAAATCGATACATAAGACCTGATGAAAAACAAAGTGATGCATAAACCTAAATCAAAAGAGATGCAGATGTACAAAGGTAAATCAATCATGATTTCTTTTCCTTCCCCAATTGATCATTCTTCAAAAGTTTAAACAATTTGCTGATTCTTTTTCGTGAACCGTTCTCATGATTTCATCTCATTTGACCGAAGCATAAACCCGACAAAAAGCATGGCTCCAAGAGCCCACTTGACAGATCTCGAAAGCATAGCCACCGTTGATCTCATTGAATTTGGCGCACGCAAGGAAGACCGGCTCCAGAAACCTTTTTAATCTACAGATCGATCAAATATATAATTGGAGAGATAGAAAGAAGCAATGGTGGTCGCTGATGACCACAGCAGAGGCGGTTGAATGCGCCGTCAATCGCCAATGAGCACCGGGGAAACACCGTTGTTTATGGGCCGGTAGAGGGATGTGAGGCGGTGGTCGGCTGCTTTCGGATGGGTGAGGGATGAGAAACGCCGTTGTTTTGGTATGAGAGAGATTTTAAAATTAAGGTATTAATTTAAATTAAAAGATTTGTGGGTTGGGAACAATAATTAAAAAAGAGACGTGAGGTAATTAAAGGATGATGGGGCTATAATTAAGGGATAGAGAGATAGTGTTTAATAAGTTACCTATAATATCCCTAAACTATATTTGTCACATGTCAATCTCATATTTCTCCTTACTCTTTTTACAATAACATTCTTTTTATTTGAAGCAAACTCTATGGATTTTTTTTATGTTTACATATACTTATTAATGTTTATAAAAGAGTTTCGCATGTGATTTGAAACAAAAAGGGGGCATAATAAAACTTCCTTTAATGAATATAATGAAATATTTTGTAAACAATAATGAACATAATAAATTTTATGTAATGTGTATATTTAACTAAAAAAATTTCATGTGTCATAACTGAACACCGGAAAAATATTCTTTGTGTTAGCAACTTTAATACCATAAACTATATAAATTTATTAGTATTATTTTAGGGTAAGGTACTATCTTTGAATTTTTCATTTATATTAAATACATATATGCATAGTATATGCATCTTTTTAGAAGAATAAAGGCGGATTAAAAGAAAACTAAACCCTAAGTGAGAATAGGAAAAACATAGCTACATTTTATAAATCTCGATTTAAGGGTTACAAAATATGTTACGTCTATAAAAATGAGATGAATCTGTTATATTTATCACTTTCTGCATCAATTTTAATTATAATTCAAAATTTTGTTGTTTTTATGTTATTGTAAATTAAAAATGAAAGTAATTTTATCAATTTTCTTAATTTTTGTAACCGTACTTCGCATACAACGTGAAAAGGGTGTTCTGAAACTTTACCATATCTAAAAGTTAGAAAGATATTTTTATTATATAACTAAAATAACAAAAGATAATATTTATTTTAAGTTTGTGGGCATTCGTTTACACAATTTAATATGTGTATATATATATATATTGTTGGCAACGGGTAGAAAGTGATGATGTAGCATGCAAATGATGATATCATTGATGACATGTAAATATAATATTGACAAATTCTAGACTATGATTGGTAGAAAGTGGAGAAAATTCAAATTAATTCAAAAAGTCTACATTAAATTTAAATACAAATTAATTGGGAAGGGTGTTAATGTAAATTGTGAGAGATTGTACGAAATATGAGACGAGTTCTATGAAAATTGTTTTTTTGAAAGGCAATATAATTTTATCGAATATAAAGATATCGAATACAATTAAGCATTACTACCAGCTGTCGAAAGGACAGACATTTATTGTACATGCAGTCAACACCGTATTTTCACTAATTGTTTGAACTAACTATTTCCTCGAACCAAATCACTACTTATTCTATGAAAATTATATATTAATCTAATTAATTATAAGTTGTTTGTAAAGTATGTTTAATAACTTGTGATATGTTTTGTTTAGAAAAAATTATATGTTTGTGACATTCTCATTTTTAACTAAGTTTTGTAAATATTTTATCATAATATGATTTTTCCGAATAAAATTAGCATATTTTTTTAAAAAAATAACCCATCAAGAGCAGTGGGTATGTAATTCGAAGACATTTTTTTGCTTTTTTATACTCATTCCTTCTACTTATCATAGTCGATGTACTCACTGATTGCGTGGTCTTTCGATAAAAGAATTAAAAATATACTATTTTCAAAAAATTTAACATATTACAATAAAATTTATATCGAAACGTATATTAGATTAATAATGAACAAAGGTGTACATTAAATAGTTGATGTACTCAAAATATAATTGAGAGTATATTATATTGTTGTGTCATGGTTTAGAAACTTGATATTATAAATATTTAAAGATGTATCATTAAATGTAATGGATAAATATACGTGTACCAACTTAAAATTAAAAATACTTATCATAATAAAACTCTATTCATATAATGAAACAACAATCAATATAAAATTTCATGAGAAAACATCAACTTTATAACCTCCAATGTAATCATTATTGCTTGCTAAATTTATATTTATTTGTTAGTTATATGGTCGTTTCTGCGTAGGAATTATAATTTGTTGTTTCTTTTTCCTTTTATGATAATAAATGTTTTCATTTATTTATTGATAATATATGTCATATATATATGTTGTTGATAGAGTAGAGATAATATTTGCTCTGTTCGCACAAAAAATGATGATGTCAATGACGGCATTGAAATTTTGTAATAATTCGTAAATTGCCTGTTAGTAAATTGTTTTCAATATGTTTGTCAACCATTTAGTGGATCTTATAAGACAATTGGTAGTGGCATAAAGCTTTTTACAAAACTACCACTATCACTCTAAAGATCTTTAAAATTGGTGGTTAGTGGGTAAGAAATAACTGTTCAGAAACTATACCTCAAAGTAATTATCCCGTCATGTTAGTGAGTTTTGTAACTACTATTACAACTTAAAATTTTATATAATGAATTTATTTGTTTAAGTTTTATTATTTTTAACTAATAACTTCGCACGTAAAATTAAGGTTATTATTTAATGGATATTTGAATTTAATGTTATCTTGTGTTCTCAATTATATTTAATTAAATAATAAACTAAACTCAAGCAATTTACGTATGTACAAATAAAATTTATTTTTTGTCAGGATTTTAATTTTATGTGATGTAATTTGAGTATACTTAGATTGATATCATTATTATTTAATAAATTTAGCTTACAGTTCTAAATATAAATATATAATTGACTAATAAAAATGTCTTAGCTCTAATTAAGTACTTGATATCATAACATTAACAATAATATTATGGGTGTGCCTTTACAATATCGAGATAAAACTCTATCACATAAGTTAGACATGTTTAGAAATGTTAATATTAAAAAAAATTAGATTATAGTGTTAGATAATACATATAAAATGGTCATTCTTTTTAATGTAAGTTTCTTACGATTTTCTTAATAATAATTAACACAAGAAACACATTAATATTACGTTAAAAACTTTTCGATATGAAATATAATTTTATATCTTTTTAAAAAGAGTATGCAAAAAGTATTAAATATAAAAGTTTTATTTATGTACTCAAGTACTACAAATGTATAACGTTTCTATGACTATCAGTACTTCACTACTTAACGTTAGTCATGTCACCATGTCAAGTATACTCAGATTGTATTTCATCCTTATTAAACTATGTTGTATCCTTTTCCTATCTGGATAGCAGGTCCAACGTGTCCCTTTAAATTAAAGCGAGAAGTCAAGAACACTCCCTCCTCTAACTTGCTAGCTTCTCCCATCGGCTTCTAAAAACCGTCTCCCTCTCCTCTCTCTTTCTTTTTTCTCTCTAAATATTTTATTAAGAAACGGGAAAGTGGTAAAAGGATAAATAGATGGGTATAACCATGGTTCTAAATAACGTAAGACAAGATGTGATGACCAAGTCAAGTTTCACACATTAGGATTTATGACGAAGTCATGACCTTTTTAAGGTGTGGTTAAGGTGGTAATTTTTTATAATTATATATATGCAGTTTATAATTATTTATATTCAAATTGCACATAGTTGCACAAACAAATAGTAAAATACAAATGCAAATTTACAAAATACAAATTTATAAAAGTTTGATGTACGTGAATCAGATCAGATACCACCACAATTAGTCAACTAATTTTGAATCATGCAAGACTTAATCAATATTGATTGTTGTTATTATTCATTCAATCAATCAATGAGACATAATGATCATTACATGCAATTGTTCATACAAATTTAAGCAAACTACCTTGTCACTAAACACTAAGATTTGGTCAATCACTAGTCACAATCACCTAATGGTTTTAGATAAACATGATAAACACTTACATAGATATATTGGTCCTTAAATCTATGCAAACTCGGTCAATAAACAACAAAGATTGAAACTTTAACATATATGGGTCTTAGATTAAGCAAAACATGATAAATATATAACTACTAAAACATTCAATTCGTTTAAGTAGAAACCATAGTATTTAAGCCATAATCAGAAGAAAAAAACACCTGAAAGTCATAGATAGTATGTTAAACATAGAGTCATAGACCATAAAGCAAATCTAATGAAACCCGACGACTCTTCGCTCTTGAGCTCCCAATCCTTTCTCCAACGTCGAACATCACTTTTGGAAGCTCTTTAATGTCATATCGAATACCTAAAATCTCATATATGTCCCCTAGGTCAAAAATAGGGTTGAATGTATAGATTTTACGTTTTTATAGTGTCGCGTCGCGACCATTAAATCATTTGTGAACTTCTTGGATGAGGACATCCGTCGCGTCGCGACCATTTTTTTCTTCGTCTCGTGACATGTATTTATCACGACTTGACCATAAAAATGAATTTGTAGGTCACTAAATCTAGTTTTCGTGGCTGCTTGAATTACCTCAATCTGAGTTCGTATGTGTGAGATATGATCAAAACAGTTGAGGTGTGTTGGAACACACAACTTTTCTCATTTATTCAGTTTTTGCTTAAAACTTTTCATCATCCGTTTTTTTAACCTAAAAACCAACACTTTAAAATATTAAGCATCTTTTGACTTATTTACGAACAATACAAGTTGAAAAATAAATAAGATATCGTATAAAATATTTATATAATTAAGACGATATCAAAGTTCTATATACATGATGACACATCAGGTACAAAAAATGTTCAAGTATACACATCACAATCCTTTGTATAGCACCGTCAACACCATGACGTTCCGTTTACAAACTACAAATCAGATACAAAGAAATTCAATACGCGTCAAGCCTAACATTTATACCTTGATTCATTTCTTAAGGGTGAAGCCACACATTGCGCCTTGTCAACACTATCATTTAGAACACTGGGTTTATCACTATAACAAAGTTAGGAAGGATCAAATGAAGGTTATATAACACTAGCATGGTGAGAAATATGAGTGAAAAAAATAACATATAAAATCAACTAATTTTTTCCTCATCTTTTTTTTTCTTAAAACTTGCCTCTCTTTCCTTCAAATGATAAACACCGATAAATACAATGTGATGGTGATTATTATTATTGGTAATAGTATGATTCGTATGCCATAAAGATTAACCTAAACATAAAATAAACTATAACGTCCCAATTTTTTTACATATAAGGAAGCGACATATAAAAGAATCAACATTCCATATAAAAATTAGAATCATTGTCAAATTATAATATGAGAGTATTGTTTAAAACATCGGAAGCAAACTAGATAAAATGCTGCTATCACGTTGGAACCTTTTCTTTGTCCTTACCCAAAGTTGAAAGGAAAAGAATAATGGGTAAGTATAAAGCTTAGTGAGCTTAACACAATACTCATACATTATGACAGATAGTACACATAGTAGGTATAACACAATACATCACGATAGCACATATGGGCTCCTCGGTGGAGATGTCCACCAACATTAATGTTAATGGTCCACTCAACCTATATGCTCACCAGCATCGGATAATCCCCTCGGTTATCAATTCACAACAATAAAACCAATCAACACATAATACTTCACACATAAGTATAAAAAATGTACAATACATAAATATGTATCATCATAACAAATAAGTTAGTGTAAAGTTAACTGGTTTGTAGCTTATACGTTATTCAACAGCTTACTTAATGAATATCCGCAATTTATGCGATTACCGGCAATTAAGGTTTTCACATTGTTATATACTAATTAAAGTTGCGGACCCAATCTAAAGAATCCCACACTTTACGATTCCGTTCATGATTATGATTTACGATTCATGATTTTTGATCCAGTGGTTTGCGATCTAGTGATTTGCGATCCAAGTTCTTACATACTCACGATTCACAATTTGCAATGGGCACCAAAGCTAATTTACGATTCCATAATGTGATATCAATTTGTGATTCTGATTTCTATATGGTTTATGATTCTAGATTTGCGATTGTTACCAAGGGTTGATTTACCATTCATCATTTACGGTTGGTGCCAAAGCCAATCTTTGCTTCGTAGTTTACGATTCATGTTTTCGATCTCAATTACGATTCGTATAGCTCAAATCATTCGTTTACGATTTGTGATATGGGGAATCTCACTAGGAGACTCAACCTTTAAGGTTTCCGATTGGTCTAATCCACATACCTTTCGATTCAAGGTCTAACACTTAATTTGCGATGAACTTGTTAGTCTGATTCATGATTCACTAAGTCATGCGATTTGCGATTCTTATAGGCTCAAGAGCATTTATGATTCATATTAACCAGTCGACTCCTTCAAAATCTAACTTCCCTATAACTTAACCATTTCAACTAATTTTTGTGTTTATGAAATCCTAACATCATTATATCCAACCCTCATCAATTAATTGCATTAACAACAAGTATTTTAAGATCTAAAGTCCAAAATGGTTTTCAGCTCTTTATAATTTTGAGCGGCAAAACCTCAACAAGACTTAAGCTAAATATGGCCAAGTGATATAAAATCCATATGTAATTAACCACAAATCATCATTACATGATGATTTCTGAACGATTTGGTGTGAAACTAGTGATGATTCGATCTTTCTTCTTCACGACAACCAAGAAGCATGTACTACAACTTAACAAACACTGTTTTTGCGGCTACAGTAATTATACTTGGGGTTTTGTGTCCTAAAATAAGTATTTATATCTTTCTTATCACTCCCTTATGTCCAATCACCCCTAATACTATTAAATGAAATTTTATTTCAAATTCCTTATTTATAAACAATAAATCTATTTGATCAATACTAAAAATATAATTAATAATATCATAATACTTACAATTTCAGGAATGGGTATTACATAAACATATGTTATTTATTATAACCCTTTAAACATAAATACGCATATGTGAATATTATTGTTGAGTAATGTTTCATATTAGACGAAAAGTAACTTTTTTGTAATATGCTTAGTAAGGGTCTTGAGCTACTTCACTTATAGCTAATTTGTTTTGATTTTGAATATCATAAACTTACGTAGTATCATATCAAGGTTCACATATGGTTAGTCAAAGATCTCATGGATTCCACATTATCTATAAGTATTCAAGTGTTAAAAGCAAAAAAAAAGTCAAACGTGATGGAGTGTGTTGAATAATGTTTCATATCGGATAAAAATTAACTTTGTAATATACTTAATAAGAGTTCTGGACTATCCTACACATAGCTAATTAATTTTGAGTTAAAACTCAAGGTAATTACAATTATAACTCACCTTATGGTGTATTTAAGGGTAAATATGTAGTTATTTATAGGTACGTCTATTTTTGTTAAATTCTTGCCACAAACTGCTTAAACCGATTATTATTATTATTATTATTATTATTATTATTATTATTATTATTAGAACATCCGTATCAGTATGTATACCCGATGGCGGATTGTGTTGAGTTAGATGGCAACACCATTGCCCCCCATCGGATGATGGCGGGTTCCCGAGCCATTGAGTCGCCAAACCCATTGCGGGTTTCTTTGTTTTTTTTCTTGTTCCCTCTTTCTCTCCCTTGTTTCTTATTTGATATATATTTTTTATTAATATTTAATTTGAGTTAAATAGGGTTAGATGTGGGGGTTTATGAGTTAGAAAATGTTAGAGTTGAGAGATGATGTAAATACTGATGTGACAGTAAATTTGATAGAATAATATGTGTTGGATGTTGATGTAACCAACACACGATTATATCCACGATTATATCTTACCATTTTACAAATCAACTTCCTCCACCACCTATCATCGTTTATCTTAAAATACAACGAATTTTAAATCGTAAGTCATAAACTGTGAGTCTTAGAATACAATTATTCTTCTGCTTTTAAGTTTTCTTTTTAGTTAAATTTATGGTGAAAAAGACGATAACAGAGTTTTTAATTATAAACACAAAGAATTTAATAATGCACATTCTTTTCTTTCTAAGCTTTCAATAACCTAAACAAAAACTTCTGGGGCATTTCAGACTTTCTGATAGAATATGAGGGTCCAAAATGAAATTCCCAAAACTCGTATCCATTTTTTTCTCACCCTCGAATCATTTTCTTCTACGCCCCACACATTATCCTCTTTGTCACTTCTAACCCCCAAAACCAAAACCTATTGCATAAAAAGTTCAGACTGCAACAAAGTATAATAATTAGCAGCCTCATCTTCAAGCTCCCACAACCCATCACATAAACCCCAAGCCAAATCCCCAACAGCGACATCATCATCACCTCCACCGCTGTCTCCGCCACCGTCCTCGGCCCTACTGGGTATTCCAAGCTCGTCGTCGGAAGCTTCAAGAAGGTGTCGAATAACCCTTTCTTTCTCATCATCATCTTCAAATAATTCTTCCTTCGTGATTACTTCCGGGTTATTATTATCCGGGCCGGGTTCTGGGTGTTGGGCGAAATCAAGATACGGGTCGGAAGAAAGACTCGTGAAGAAATCTAGTAAGTCTTGGGTGGTTTCTGGTTGTTGGTCGTCAATGTAAGGATTACGCTGGCGTTTCGTGGCGTCGGTTAGGGTGTCGCCGTCGCCTTCACGACGGCGTTTGGTGGTTGGTTCTGCCATGTATGGAAGTTTAGAGGGGGTAAAGTGTAAAATTAGTGAGAGAGAAAGGGGGAGGGTGGAATGAGGAGAGAGAATAAGGGGGTGGAAAACATTTATATAGAGGGTAGGGGATGTAACGGTGAAATAATAATTTTTAGAGAATAATAAATACTAATATTTGTAGACTTATTAAAATGCTTGTCTTGGGTAGACCACCACCCATAAGTAGAGACACATAAAATGATTTTATAAGAAGAGTTTCTCTATCTTTCTATTTATTTATTTTTAAACCTATTTGATTAAAATAAGTGTTAAGATTAAAAAACTAAAAAGATTTAATATAATAAACATTTTAATTACTGAGTAGATAGAACCATGGACTAAGAGGATAAAGAAATATTATTTTTCTTTTTAAGAGAGATTTTTTTACCTTTTAATAAATCTTTGTACTTATTTTATACTTATAAGATCAAGAGAAATATTAAAATTGGTGTAAGAAAATAAAAATAGAAAAATAACGGATTACATAAAATTAAAAATTTTGTTTTTAAAATACCCGCCTCATATATTTAATAGGAGATGATTTGTATATAATAAATTTTTATTTATATATAATAAAATATATATGTTTATACAATAATACCCCTAAATATATAAATAAAAAAAATATCATAAGGAGGGAGAGAGAGAGGGAGAGAGGGAGAGGGAGAGAGAGAGAGAGAAGTGAGTTTATCTATCTAGGGGTTCAAAGGGGGCGATGACCTTCCAGTTTTATTTAGTTTCCTTTGTTGTTAACAAAAAACTTTGGGTTTCATCTTTCAACCCATCAAACATTACTTTTCAGTTTTGTGTTTATCGAATACAAACAATATATTATAAAATCAAACGTGTTGAAAATAAAAAATAATTCTTTAAATAAATTACAAATAAGGAATAAATGTGAAAATTTTGAAATAAAATAATAAAGTAATCTTCTAATCTAAAATATAAATAAAAGACAAATTAGAAAAAATTATTAGATAATCTAAATAATTTATTTAAAAAAAGATTTAATCTTGATAATTTATTTACTTTAAATTAAAAAATTAATTAATTTTCACTTTGTAGAGTTAAAGTATTTAAATATTATCCCACTAAATTAATCTATATTGCAATTTTAAAAGTAGATTTATAGATTTCACTTATCTATACTTTTTAAATTATTATACCTAATTAATTTAAATATATAACCATATATATATATATATATATATTGATTTTACTTAACATACTTTATAAACTATTAAAATTATTAATTCAAAATCTATTAAAATTATATATCATAAGCTATATCAATAATATAATATTACATACATTCAATCATTGTCCTTATATATATTTATTATATATATACTTCAAACTATATTGTAATTAAATTTCATCCTTCTTAAAATTGTCATCGAATTGAGCTCTTATTTCATTCATATAATACAATTATATATTTAGCTAAACGAATATAAAACAAAACTTTCACAAAATAATTATGATTACCCGTATGTTTACACGGGTATCTAAACTAGTAGAGTATAAAATAAGTAAGGAGATCGGTGTATTATATAATGAAAATTTTGTGGGAAAATAAAAACTTAGGCTCAACGAATATGTGACAAGTAGATTTTTTTATTTTTTTGAAACACACGACTTTAGTATTTTTGGGACAACGACAAAAATCCATTAACAAAAGATTTCAACAAGATGCTAAAACGCAAATTACAGGAACATAAAAACAGAAGAAAAGAAGAGGAAAACTACACACAAACGACACCTCATTGACGGAGAAGTTACACCAATTACTCCAAATCTAACTTCAAGCCATTCAACAAGATCTAAAGAGATGTATTTTCGTTTTAAAATCTTCACCACTTTGAATTAAGTTACATAAAGTTGGGAGCCTTCAATTCCATGTACAATCTTCCAAGCTAAAATGCTAACTTTACTCGGAACTCTGCAAAGCCATAAAGTTTGTGCTCATTTTCAACGAATCTAACCAGTGAACCGAGACTTCTAGTGGTGATCTCAAGATTAGATGTGAAAGGTGAAGCATAGTATATATTATTTATGTGAAATATATTGTGTATATGAAATCCGTGTTAATATTTGATTGAACTGTCTAATGTTTTAGCTAGAGTGCTTTAGCATAAGATTCACAACATGTGATGTCTGTTAGTGAAATCTTATGTTTTTCTTGATAGTATTGTAACATAGAACATTAAGGTGCCTATAGGCTTTTAAGTGAAACATGACCCAAGCTAGTAAATCGAGATCGAATTCTAGGGGTGGTGCCAAGATTAGATGTGTATAGTGTGTTCGGAATAATATACGCACCCATAATATTACAATCAAATGGTACATGTCGAAACTTGTCATAATCATGGGAAATCTTATAAATCCGGTGAGGGGTACTTGTAGGACGTGGTATACCTGTAATTAGGAGTGCCTTATAATGAATAGGGCTACTTCGTAACTGTGAAAGAAATGCAAATATAATATTTTAAGATTTAAGAATGACATATATGAATTTGCTTTAATAATTTTGGTTAATTTTGACCAAAAAAAATTCAAAAGTGAAATTTCAGTTTTGATTATATAGATGGTCAAGATTGAATAATTAAATTTAGTTTATTAAATGAAAAATTACGACTTATGATCGTTCAATAAATGACGACCAGTTAATTTATTTTGATTATATTATTCTTAACAAATATATTAAAATTTTTATTTATGATTATAAAAATGACATAATTACAAATATTTTGAGTTAGTTTGAAATTTATGTAGAGAGGCCGTATATAAATATATATTGCAAACAGTTATGGTTAAAGTTGTTGAACAAAAGAAACATTTACCCAATGTTTTATTATGATACATGAAGTTTTTTTTGTTCATATATACCCGTTAAATGTTTACAAAAAGTTTTTATTTATGTAAAAATTTGAAACAAAAAGGGGCGTAATGAAACGGTTTTATAAACATTAACGAGTATAATGACGTATTTTGTAAACATTAATAGGCATAATAAAACTTTTATAAATTTGATATGTATATTTGACCCCAAAAAGAACTTCATATATTAAAAATGTATAATAAGTAAGTTTATTTTATGTTTAGGATAAAATATCTCTTGAAAATAAAATATTGATTATATTAACAGGAATTTGTATATGAAAAATAAAAAAAATTCAATAAAATCTTAAAGAATAATACTTGTTCCTCTTTAATATTTCTAGAGGCAAACATAAAAATGGCATGTACAAACGAATAGATAATGGTATATATGTTGTAAGCTTGCAACCATTGATTCTAGTTATTGGCTTTGGTATAATTGAGATCCTCAACTTATTGGAGACTATTTCTTATGCAGGATGACTTTGAAATAATAATAAAATGAATGAATCTATTTGCTTGACATGTGACATTAAATGTATTTATTTATTAGAATAATAATAATGTAGGCATTTTAAATTAAATAAACGTACCTATCAATGAACAATGTAATCGACCATAAATCAAGGACAATATGTAAAAACAAAAGTTCATTCCTCTTTTAATATACTTGTGCTAAAATAGATTAAACTAATAAAAAAAGGAAAAGTTAAATAGTAGGGTTGGTAGCTTTTGTCACATGAGTTGGACAATTTTTTGCTTTTTCCTATTGTATATTTAAATAGGTTAACCTATTTTTCACTCAAATGTAGTAGTTTGAGTTTTTGATAAATTAAAGAGGTATATATGTTTTGGAAAAGTATTTATAAACGGGAATATTTAAGAAAAGTTGGTTAAATTTTATGAATTTAAAAGATTGTTAAAAAAAGTCTATCGAAGTTTGATGTAAATATGAAATAGATCATTATTAAGTAATAGATAATTACTAGGTAGGTTTATGGATGAATATTAAATAATTATATCTATGGGATTCTAGTTCAGTGGCAAAGTGTTTGTACATGGTCTAGGTTATGAATTTAATTCCTGTCATGAATAAAAATGTATAGATTTAAGAGTAGATTAAAGTGTGAGTGTGTTTTAAAATTTTTTTAAAAATTAATAATTACATAAAAAATTAATATATGTCATCATAAGGGACGATATATGTCATTTTAACTTATCATTTTAGCCCCAAACCTCAATAAGGAATACATAAAAACCCAAGTGCACCGAACTCATTAGAAAACCTCCATCTCCATTTTACTTAAAGCTTATTCTTATTCTTATTTTATTTTTGCCAAGAGACTACCCACCCCTAGCTCTCCCCTAAAATAGTTGCCAATTAACCTAAGCCGAGTCACAAAGAGCTTGAAGTCTAGCGGTATATGATGTTTTGAAGTGAAAGGTTGTGGGTTCAAACCCCGTTATAAATAATGAAGTAAGTTTAGTAGTATTTTAGTGGGTATATATGTTTGCCATTAAAAAAAAAAGGTTTCCTACTAGATCATCTATTTGAGACTCTGTTTATAGCATGACTTGCTAGTTATTTAGTGTTTTAGAGTTACATACATCCAATAGCAAGTTTATGAAAACAATATTTTTTAGATGATTCATTAATGTTTAGATGTGTGATAGCAGAAATTCGACCAATCAATTACGAGACTTACGTAACATATAGAGAGGTCTCTTCTTATAGAATTTCTTGTGATTTTACGGAAACCACAATTAATTCTAAACAACTACACCATTATTTTTTACACACGAACCAACATTTTTTAAGGTTTTCCTCATGTATTAACCTTAATTATACCGAAGTCACACACACCCCGACCACGTTGTTCAGAACCAAACACTATTTTCTGACGAGTTTTAATGAATTTTATAGATCCCGAAAAGTTTCTGCAAATTCATTTGAGAAGCTAGAAAAGTCATCATGTGTCATAATAATATATGGTTGGTGAACTAAAGTATTATTATGACCATATGCGATACAAAACAACTTTAGGTGTAATAATCTTAATAAATGAGTAAAATGGAAATACAATCACATCTGTTCATATAATGATACTACGTTTCTATCGTCAAGTCTGCACTTCTACTTGTGTTGATGTTTTCATTTCTGGTTAGATTGTTGATGTCGTACGTCATCACTTTTTAAATTCTCATTTAATTTACATTTTATTATTATTTAATACGTTTTTATTAATGTTTAATATTTATTATCATTTAAAACAACTCATGTATCACACGGACATTTAGTCTAGTAATCTTAATAAATAAGTAAAATATTGTTTCATTTCAGTAACTTTAATCCTTAATTAAAAATAAATTTCTAATATCATATTAATATATGGGTTATGAATAAAACTTTAGGTCAATGCAAACAAACACCATCAAAATTTTATAATATTTAACTATCTATGTTAAAGTATCTCTGCTACTTTGTAATGCGTCTAGGTAATTTTTTAATAAACAAATTTGAAGTTAAGTAATATATAACATTTAAAACATATATTACAATATCTTAAAGTATTTGATTTTCAAACTCTAGTCATTGAAAGTTAAGCTATTTTTTAAGTATATAACTCATCGCCATTAAGTAAGAAACAAACATCTATTATTTGTATAACTTACATTAGATAACAAAATAAAACTCGACTAAAACGATATTTTATATATCACGGCATCACGCGAATAAAATATTAGTATATTTTAAAGTGTTCATTGCTCTTTAAGATTGCATGTTTAAGCTTGTTTTGAGACAAATATACATAAATTAGTATGTAAGTTTGTTGTTAAAAGTTCTCTCACTCACTATATCATGACACGTATTAAAATCAATGAAAGAGACACGAAAAAATTAGTAAATTACATATATCATAATTTGGTTGATAGAAAAATGACGTAAAAGAATTTTGTAGAAAGAAACAAAAATTTTCTATAAGTATATTATAGCTCTAAATTAGTCTTTATATTTCAAAAGCATGATATCTTATGATTTCGAGTTGAACATACATATTATATGCTTCATCAAGATCCGTATTCAACTAAAATACTTTTAATTTTATAATCTTGTCAAGTATTAAATTTTTGACCAATTTTCTTACACCAACTAAAATAAAGTGTCAAATTGGAATAAATATAGGTTGAATCGTTGAAAGTACCTATTTGAACCAACTAATGATATTTTTTTATAGTTATGATTAAGAGTAATCAACTAATGTTTAGTTTTTTCTACACCTTAAAAAATGAATTAAGATATTATTTTATTTTATAATTAATTATATCAATCATAACCCTTTATTTCTAAAATGGTTCCGCAAAACTTATTGTTGACGTCAAAATCTCTAAGTCTTTTTATTTCCTATGGGTGAGGATCTTCTTGAAAGGGTTATCCGAAATCTTAGTTAGATCCACTCAGTCATAAGCTTATATTTTGACAAAAACCCTAATTTCACGAAGAAGTTGCAATTGTAATTTGTGAGTATAGCATTTTTGTTTCTTGGTCTTCCGATTTTCATCTCTAATATTCTTCATTTGTTGATTTTGTCATCTCTTTTCATGGATCACATCTATGAAAAGGTTTCATAAATTAAAGATGAACATGTGGCTATCTCTAACCTATAAATGATGACTGTTATTCTCTTTGATCTTTAATAGTTGAGCAAATTCACAAGTGAGGCATGGTGGCAATGGATCGACAGAAAGTGAGAGAGTGAAAGCCATTGGTCGTTGGCGGCTAGAGAGGGAGGCAAGAAGTCTGCTGATTGGGGAGATAGAGATGGAGATGGATGCTTTTATGAGAGGGAAATGGGTTGTTATTAGGGTTAGAGATTTTTATAATATGTAAATGTCTCTTTTACCCTTCCTAATTTTATCTTAAATTCCTTATTTTTTTAATTACCAAAATGCCACAATTCATCTTAACCATTAAATAAATCATATAAGGATGGAAAAAGCTTCTCGCACTTCTCAAAAAACAGATGTTTCTCGCATAAATCACCATACACACACACATAGGGGAGGGTTCATTTGAGAAGCATTTTTATCGCGAAAACCGCGAGAATCAATCTTAGCCGTTAAATAAATCATCTTAACCGTCAAATGAACTTTTCACTATATATATATATATATATACCACAATTCATCTTAACCATTAAATAAGTCATCTAAAGATGAAAAAAGCTTTTCGTACTTCTCAAAAAACAGAAGTTTCTCGCATTTTCTTTTTAGATAAAACAATGATTCCATCCATTCTCTAACTAACAGAATTATCAATTGCATTTATATTTTCTTCCCTAGTTTGAAGAAAAGTTTTAGCAAAAGCAAATTCATCTAGTGAAGCAAATTAATGGTAACACACACCTTTTAATTTTTTTTCATTTTGATGCTTTATTAATGAGGGTGTATTATCTTTAAGAAAACAATTCATGAATAATAAAAAACTTACTTAGTTTTGTTCGAGTATGCTCGTAGTGAAACTCTAAGTTGACACAGAAAATGTCTCTACCAATATGTCACAAAAGAGGAAAAAAGATTTATCTTACGATAAATAATTGAATCCTGTCTTAACTTTGAAGTACTAGACATGTTTTAAGTGAGTCATGAATTAGTTTTAGATCTTGGACAGTTTAATGCATGTATTCTTCTTCTATTTTATAATTCAATAATTAGTTTGCATTCAAAAGTTTAATGATATTAGGTTTTGTTAAAAAATTGTGTTGTTACAAACAAAAGAAATCTAATAATTGTGAAAAAGGAGATAGACTAGAAACCATTCAAAAGAACATAGGAAATTTTGTTATTTTTTAAAAGTAAAAGTAGATGTAATCGAAAGAGAAAAAAGTTGAGAGTATATGGTGTAAAATGAATTTTGATTTTATTTAATTACTTTAATTAAAAGGTACGGAGGTCACTATGAGGGTTAGTAAATTTAGATAACAATTATGTTAATTAAAATTAGTTGGTTCTCTATTTAACAAGACCCTTTAAATAAGAGTAAATTGCCATCAATAATAATATAATTATTAAAATTTGTATCGTTCAAAAAATATTAAAATTTATTAATAAAGATAATATGTGATTTTTTGTGAATATAAAGAATTGTAAATTTTAATTTGTTATTAAAGTTTTTAAATTTCAAATTTATATAAAAATGATTATTAAAATTAATTTGTCAAAAATTAATATAATTTTTAGGCCATTTAATATAATTCCTTGCCTTTCAAAAAAAAATTAATTTGTTATTAAAAATATAATGATATGTCAAAAATTAAGATTATTGGGTTAACATTTTATCTGTTATAACAAGGCTTAAAGTTGTAGAACATTTATAACATTTATCTAATATTTTATTATGGTACATAGAGTTTTTTTTGCACATCTGACCATTAATGTTTACAAAAACATGTTGTTATACTCATTACTTTACCTGCAACCTGTTTAAGAATAAGGTATTTTTAGTTGACCTTTTTTATTTATTCTTGATCGTTTTGCATAATTCTTTTTAGAAGTCTTTGTAGATAATCTTTTTATCTTTTCAAAGACACAAAGTTTAAAAATTTCATCAAGTGTGGGTTAAAAAAATTGCTAATTGAACACTATCTTACTGTTTGTTAGGATTGAACTCATTTTGAACTTGTTTTTTAGTCATTCGTATTAGTTTGTAGACAACTCAATATTTTTCTATAGATTCAAGAATCATAACTTTTCATTAAGTGTCATGGAGAACTTTAAGTTCAAAGTGTCGCAGAACTTATTACTTTTTTTCGAAAACATGGCATTAAAAATACGGTATTTGTGCTAAGTTATTAATCATTTTACACAATCCTTTTTAGAGATTATTGTAAGTGTTTTTTAATCTTTCAAATCACATCAAATTTAAGAATTTTCATCAAGTGTAGGTTAAAAATCATTAAATAAAGTTGGGTATGTCATAAAACAAATCCATCCGGTATGCTTATGTTTTTTTTTGATGAATTGACTCATTTATACTCGCTTTTAGTCGTTTTTTGTATTAGTTTATAAACAACTTGATCGGTTTTTCATAAAATCAAGATTGTTATTTTTATCAAGTATTCATAGAGTATTTAGAGTTTAAAGTCTCCATTTTTATAAATCTTGACGGTGAAGATGGGTCAAAATCAATAAAATATGCATAATAACACATTTTTTATTGATTTATTGGGGAGATATGTAAAAAAACATTACTATAATAAAAAAAATTAAAAAACGTTATAGGTGTTAAATAAGTTTAACTTTTAACGCTTGTAACAAACTAAAAGTTACAATTATTTTTGAAGTTAAAATATTACACGTTATTTTATTAAAAGATATTTATGTTGTCTTCTTTTAACAATCCACCTTTTAATACAACATTATAGTAAGATGCTATAACCGAAATAATATTGAGCAAAGCCATGACGATACTTAATATTTTTGCTGCCCATAAAATTTTTAAAAAATAACATTTTTGTTTATTTAGTTAAAGATTTTGATAAGTATCTATATAATATTATAATATATTTAACACATACTCTTTTATTTTATTTAATTTTTTTTTAAATTTTAACAATTGAAAATTACTAATATATCTATCAAATAACCATCATTTTTCAATAGTAATCTCTCTCCCATTTTACATACTCGCCATAAACACATTCTTCTATAACTATACTTTTTCCCATAACAAAAAAATAGTTGATTTGTAGTTTTTTAAATTTTGTTTTAAAAATAAAGAAAGAGTTAATAGAAAAATGAATGAAATGAAAGGATTTAACCGATTGAAACTATTAACCGATATCATATCTTTATCTATACTACTATATAAAGTATTTAACACTCATCTCCTCCTTAATTTTAAAACTTCTTAAAATTCAATCAAAACAACATCTTGGTCTTTCATCCAATCTAAAAGACACTCAACCTTTAACCATTCCAATCTCTCTCATAATTTACTTTAGCTTTTTAATCAATTAAAATATACTCTCACACAAACATACATATACACCCATAACAACACAATTTCTAATATCTTATTAACTTCTCTATCCTTATTTCACAAATATGATTTTTTCCTTATTTTAATGTCTTTTAGATTTTATTTTTAAAATTAATAAAATAGTTTATGCAAATAAAAGAAAAATTGAAAAAATGGGACATGTTGCTAAAGAAATTTTTTTATGACATTGAATTTTGCGAATAACATATCATTACATTTTTTAAAGCGACATATTACAAAACAAAAACTATTCGGCTTCGCAGCATTACGCGGGTACAATGCTAGTATTTATCATTACATTTTTTAAAGCGACATATTACAAAACAAAAACTATTCGGCTTCGCAGCATTACGCGGGTACAATGCTAGTATTTTATAAAACGATCAACACATTATCAGATAAAATCTATTCATCGACACAACATTACGCGTATCATCCTAGTATTATTTATATTAATTTACGATGAAATACTAAAAAGAATAGAAAAATAAGGAAAAGTTGGATGGTCGAGTTGAGGGGTGGGACGTCGTTGTCTCTGAGATGTTGACAAAATAAACAGTGAAAGCAAAAGAGAAATGGGTTGTACAAGTGGTCTTATCTTTTTGTTTTTTTTTTCATAATTATCAACATTACTTTATTAATTATATTTCTTTCTTCCAAAACACATAAAAAACAAGCTTCTAAGAAACATGACACTACGGTATTGTGAATTACTCCCATCTTTGAAAATTATGGCGAGATCATGTTTCATAATCGTGATTTAAGTTGAGAATTTTGTATATAATTATAATTACATGTATACAATTAAACAAACAAAATTAAAAAACACCTATAATGATAGATTTATAACATAATTAATCATTCTTTTTCTTCGTTTTCAAGATATTCAACAATATTTATAACTGAATAACTATATATACTCAGCCCATATGGTTTAGTACCTTTAACACGTCTTGTAAGCGATAACTTATAATGGGTAAAGACACGTCAAGTTGAGCCTTAGCGCATTCCAAGTCTTACGCACAAGCCTTAAGCCTTATTATGACAGCATGGTCAAAACTTAAGCCTCAACGGAGCCAAGACGAGCTTTTTAAGAACCATGGTAAAAACTCTTCTTTTTATATATCTACTTAAAGGTATACCATAAACATTTGAGAATTAATATATACACAACAATAAAAGGTCTAGTTGAACATATATATATCTTAAACATATGGGTAGAAATAATTAATTATAAGTTTGTAAGGATATAAATGTTATAATTATTATGTAACATAAAATATTATCGTATACAAATCATATTTAAATTTTTACATAAAATTTAAGAGTGATATAAAATAAAGTGGTTATAAATATCTAAACACTATAAAAGTATTCAATTACAAAAATGTAAAAAGAATGACAAAAACGCTATTTTAGTGTAAACTTGACTATTATTACTTTTTGTTTCAACATTAAGTTTGGAAACTGTAAACTCAAAGGAAGTTTATTTTAACTAAAGTGGCAAGAAGAGGGTTCTTTATTGAAACCATACTTATATATATTTAATATTTTTTTTCTATTTACTTAATCTCTTAAAAATTCAACAATTAAAATTTATTAATAATATCTATTAAATAATTCATTTGTCTCTCCTATTTTACACATTCATCATAAACACACTTTTTTATAGCTATACTCTTCCACACCCATAAAAAATGAATAAAAAGGTTGTTTAATTGTATTTAAAAACTATTTTAAAAATAAATAAAAGAGTTGATGGAAAAAAAAGAGAAAGAAAAGAAAAAGTATGTTACCGGGTAGAAATTATTTGCCGAATATCATACTCATATATCCTATGTAACGGTATGTTATGGAGTAGAAACTATTCCTAGTTACAGTATTGCGCGGATACAATGCTAGTATGTATATATATACACACATTAAATGATAATTGTTTTTCATGCGATAATTGTTTGTAATATATCATTAATGACTTATTAATAAGAATATTTTGGTTATTTAATTTATATATCTACTCAACTGTGAATTGCGTCCAGATAGAACGTTATTAATTAGTAAGACTTGATTTTTAGAAAATACCTCACATTAATACATGAATAAGCCCTTACCATTAATAGTAACCGATTTTTAATCAAGGGTCAATATTGGTTCTTGCCGTTATCAAACTATACATATATATATATATATTATATAGGAATAACTTAACAACATCATTATGTAGCTAGTTAGCTACATGATGCACACACAAACACTTAGTGGGGTCATCATGGTGCATAGTATATAAGCAGGGCCCACCAAGTGTTGTGTGTGCATCATGTAGCTAATTGACTAAATAATGGTGTATCTAAGTTATTCCATATATATATATATGTATATATATACACACATAGAGAGAGTTAGAAAGAGGATCAAGAGAGAACACTATTTCAAGAAAACAAAGACATTGACATCTCGAGGAGTACGCCTAGACTTCAGCAGTGATGAAACTACTCTTACAAAGTAAAAAAGTCGTATAATTTGATGCATTTACAAAATTTAGACGCGTCGTAACAATAAGGCATTTCTGTCGGTGCTTTTACTTTTGCAAACGTTCTCTTTGTAGTTCATGAAAATAGTATTCTCCCTAAAATCTTATTATTAGGTTTTTCCGTCTTCTCATTACCAAGAAGGCAAGAAGGGCTATGTTCCAATGTTTTAAGCTTTATTTTGGTTTGGCTTTTGTAAATATTTGAGATTCTTTTTACTTAGTTGCTCAACTTTTAAGACACGGTTTATTAAATATAGTTTGCCTTTCAACAAATAATAATAATAATAATAATAATTCACATTCATTAAACTTGAGGACATTTATTTTCATGTTCCAGTTATTTAATTTTTTACATTTAAGGTAACACATCCTAAAAACACACATTGATGATTATTATCATTGACTGTAACAACGATGTTACTGACCTATCCACTAAACCACCACACCGTGATAAGAATGATAAGATAAACACATTATGGGCGATCACGGGCTCAATATCAAGCCTACAACGTATGTTCTAAGGGATTTCTCATTGAAGAAGACATATTTTTGTTTGTTTTACTCGTTTTATAAACACGTTTTTGCTCAATTGTTGTATATTAGTTATAACAGTGAAAAATGATTTTAGTTTTATTGTCATATCTGTGACTATTTTAATTTTCATCCTGAAATAACAATTATAGATTTTGATTGTGTTTATTTTCATAGTCAAAGCATTTTCTTGAATTTTTATTTTTAAACTTTACTAACTTCAAATAATTCTGGGTCGATTTAGCTTTTAAAACCAGACTTTTTTTATATTTTGCGAGAATAATATATTCAGAATGAATAAAATACTCATTATAGGTAAATGCGGTTATTTTTGTATAAATAAAAGTGTTTCTATTATTATTTAAAAGAAGATAATACATTAAAAGTGATAGAAAGTGCATGCATCTAAACATATATTCCAACCAACAAACAAAAACTTCCATCGCATTTCATAAATATTTCTTTAACTATTCAAAAATTATAAGATTGGTCATTTTTTTAAAAAAATTACAAGTTCAATCTTTTAACTACAGTTTTCTTACAAGTTAATCATTAACGGATACTGTTAAGTTAGTCTATTAACTTTTTAAAATCGACTATTCTATCTTTTCATGTAACACTCGCTTGTTAGTTAACCCAAAACCAGCAACACCATCGTTCAATCACCCCTCTTCGCTACCCTTGTGCTACCATCCAAACTGTGAAGTCACCATCTCCGCCCCAACTCCACTGCCTACCATCTCCCTGCTTCAACCCCATCAAACTTTGGCCTCCTTCTCCAGATCCCACCATCGTTGCATCTCCTACTATGAAACTAGCCATAGCTAGAAAACTACCTATTATGGTCACAGTTCAACAAAATACACCACCTCCCGTTTGAGACACCATCGTCATCGCCTTCCTTCTCCAGTTGAAGGCTAGCTCATCATCTCTCAAACTTCCAACTTGAATACCTCTACTGTGCCTCATTCGCCCTCCCTTTTCTTTATGTTGTTTCCTTTCTCAAACCACCGCCTCACCTCCCCCTCTCTAGATCTAAGGTCGATTTAGAGTGAGAGAGACTAACTTTTTAAAAAATTTATATTATTTCAATTAATCAAAAACTAAAAAAGGATAAAAAGAACAAAATTTCCTTAAAGTTGATAGAAAAGACTAAATTTGCAAGAAAATTAAGGTTGAAGGGCTGAACATGCAACTTTTTTAAAAAAAAAATCAAACTTGCAATTTGTATATAATTAAAAGACCATTTATCAAATTAATTCTTTATAAAAAAACTTGAAAACTAGATGCAGCCTATATACTTTGTGTGGTCCAATTTTCAACACACACCAACCTCCATCTCGTACATATCCGCCCGCTCTTTGCATTCCTTTTCTTTTTTCAAACAAATTTTTTGCTATAGCAGTGCCATTTTTATAACATTTTTCAACACATTTTTATATTCCAACTATTAGAAATGAATAAAATACTTTTTATATAAAAATAAACTCCCTTGATTATCAACAAATTGAAATGTTATTTTCTTTTAAAAAGTCATACAAAATATAATTTAGGTGATGTTACGTTAAAGCTGGTTGGTACGTATTTCTAGTACTTTCTAAATACTAACTATTGTTTAGTTCTTTATAAAAATATCATTTGTACCATGCACGATACATTGCCATGGCAAAGCATACATGTGATGAGTTGCCACCATTCGATCTCCTGGCGGGACCATAGAATGTGATGCCCCTCACATGCTAAAATGTTGGCGTTATCTTATCTGGGGTTGCAACTAACGGTTTCATTGCATGTAATATATATCACGTGCGTTGTTGTCTTTTGCTTTTCTCAATTTTTATATATATCAAATTAGTTTAATAGTTCATGAGATAGAATCAGGGTTTAATTTGATGCTTAAGTGATAATCAGTGTAATAGAGAAAAAAATCAATGATACATAGAGTGATAATGTGGTGGTATAAAGCAATACAAACACACTTAAGTAGTAACTACATTGTCGGTTGTCCTTTATTTCCATTATTATTTCGTTACAATTGGTTTATATTTGAAAATACAAAATATGTTTACAACTCATAACCAAATTACAATAAGTGGAAAAACCCAAGATTCTTATTAAACACATTAGGAAGTCACATTCGTTTGATATGAGATTATACTCAACATGCTCTACCACGTGTGACGTTTTTTACTCCTAACACGTGTACTTATGCGGTTATGCCTTATAGTTTACATAGAGTGCGTGTTACCTTTTAACCAACCACGGGTTATAGATGGAACCCTCCTCTTATTAAATATATATTACATTACTAAACGAACATATTGAAGCCTAACGTCATAACAAGTTATATGAAATCAATTTATCCATCTTTTATTTTTAATTTTATTCATATAATAATTTATTGTATCCTTGAGAGAGGTCCTACAAAAATCACATATTTATTTCAGCCAATAAATTTTCATTGACACCCCATTTAATATCCAATAATAAAATTACATATAGGTGATAATTTATTATTTAAGAACCATTCTTATTATAAGAAATACGAGAACCAATCTTTACTCTTATTTAAAATAATCAATGGTTAATAATGGGAGATGGTTCACTAATTGTTTATTAATAGGGTATTTTTTGAAAAATCAAACATCATTAAATAATGACTCATTCATCCAAACATAAATAACAGTAGGGTAAATATTTAAATGACCAAAATACACTTATTAATAAGTTATTAATAAGCATTTATGGTGGTTATAAATGATTGTCGCAGTTTTCGTATTAAAAATAGTTCTTAATTGAACTTATACATGTATGTATGTGTGTGTGTGTATATATATATATATATATATATTGTTGTGGTTTTCGAATTAAAAATAGTTTTTAAATGAACTTATACATGTATGTAAGTGTGTGTGTGTGTATATATATATGAGATGATTGAAATGAGAACTGTTTTTCGTATGATAACTACGAGAATCAATCTCAACACCTGATTAAAATAAATCAATAGCTAATAATTTAATTTAGTTGTTAATGGCGGGCTCATTAATGATGAATTAATAAGGGGTATTTTAGACAAATCAAGTCTCGCACATCAATGATGGTCCACCCGGACACAATTCACAGTTAGAAAAAATATATAAATAACCAAAATACCACTATTAATGGGTCATAATAATGTTACAAACAGTCTCGTACAAAAAACAGTTCTTATTTAACCTGTTCTCTCTAAAATACGTTTTTATTGTGAGAACTGCGAGAACCAATGATATATCTTTTAAGAGTGAGCGATATGATTGGAGCAAGACTCGAGATGAAGCATGGATGGGTCTTGGTAATGGCCAGGGTACAAGTGACCGGAGGGATGTGCATGCTATCGGGATGGTCTTTTCGCATGACATTTGTTTTTTTCCTTGAATAAAAAAGAAGAAAGTGAGATAGTAAGGCATATATGGACGATCAATACGAGGCCTTTTATTACGACAGAAAGATTATAGATGCAGTTTAATGCAACTGAGCCACCTTAAATTTAAAAGAGAAGTAATAAGATAAATGTCTATTTCATTTCATTGGGACCATAAACGAATTAAATTTTGATGGTCATGATTCAATATCATATACCAAATATCTTTACGCCGGACTCGATAGGAAGCGGGTATCATCAGGTACCCTCGGGAACACCATTTCGGGTGTCTTGGGTAGGCCTAGCGGGTACCCCCTTCGGGTTTCTTTACTCGACGAGAAGCAATCAATTCCCCCCCCCCCCCCCCCCCCCCAACGTATAATTTTTTTTTTTAAAACTACTGTTTTCAAACGGTAATTTTTTTTTATTCAACAATTAAATCACTATATATATCACCTTTATTCACCATTTTTTACTCCACTTATTCACCATTTTCTCTCTACTCTTCTCCAACTTTTATAAAATATATTTCATTCTATACTCATGATCCTCAACCATATACCCCTTCATCCGGACGTAACCGATCAAGGGTTACGAATTCCACACCTCAAAGGCCCGATAATCCGTTTTTTATAAACATTCCGCCACCCACTTACCAACCAAACCCGTTTTTTGCCCCACCACGGTTCACTTATACGGGGATGCTCAACCAAACCCAAGAAATTCCTTTCTCACATCTTGACTACCCGTTTCAACAACAACAAATTCCACAAACCCAAGAGGACGAATACTATGATTATGTGCCCGAAACCCAACAACAACTTCAAGAACCATCACAAATTCCGGAATCGCAACCGGAAACACAAGAAGAAGGACCATCACAAAAGAAGAAGGGCGGGACATTTTTCAACAAAGCTAAACCTATCTCGTGGACAAACGAGGAAGAGATCGCGTTGGTCACGGCATGGGTTGACATTTCGGAGGATCCCGTAGTTGGAAATGCACAAAACGAAGTATTTTTCTTTATTGCTTATTATTATTTTTTCGTTATTATTATTATTGTTTTCGTTATTGTTATTGTTATTATTATTATTACTATTAATATTAATATTATTGTTATTATTATTTAGTACTAATATATCATTATTGTTATGTGTAGAAAATTTTTGGAACCGCATCTTGGAGTCGTTTCAAAGTCAACTCGGCAAACCCTCCAATTACCGTAACGTGCATCAACTGAACGCCAAGTTCAAAGATATTAACTCTAAAGTAACAAAGTTTGCCGGGATTTACAACAACCTCTTCAATACAAGAGGTAGTGGAATGAGTGATGGGGATATTTTAAAAACCGCGCTCAACCGTTACCGAGACGATAATCATGGCACAACTTTTGGTCATGAAAAATGTTGGGCAATTCTTAAGAGTTCTCCAAAATGGCACCAAGTTCCTCCCATGGATGCCACCCCTCGTCCTTCAAAAAGAAGCAAAACTTCGGAATCCAATCCTCGGTCCACTACGGGATCTTCCGATGCACACACTCCTATCAACCTCAACGAAGACGATGACGAAGAACAAGAAGACGAGGATGTTGAGCCAAACGAACCTATACGACCCATCGGTAGAAATCGGGGGAAGCGGTTGGCTTCGGCATCAACCGGGACCGGGTCGAGGGAAGAGAGCATCACGTCGTTATTGGATGAACTAGCCTCGATAAATTCGAAGAATGACGAATTTCTCTCGTATCGTAAAAAACAATTGGAAATACAAGTAGAGGATCGTACTTTTAAATATTACGAATTTTACATGAAGCCGACGGATCATCTTTCAGGAGGTGTATTGGCAACAACGCTAATGTTAAAGGAGAAGATACGAGCCAAGCACGCATGGCCTCCACTTGAATAAATAATATTGTTTACTTTTAAGTTTAAAAATATGTAATTTGTTATTTCTATTTTACAATTTTAGATTTTGATTAAGTTTTTATTATTAGTATTGTATTAAAGTTTTATTAAGTAATGAATGAATGAATTTTATTATTTATTTAAATAATAAATTTTGTTAATATAAAAATAAAATAAAAAAGTGGGGAAAGTTTGAGTAGGAAAAGGGAAGGTATAACACTTATTTTGGGCAGGGTAAAGGAAATGAGTAAAGGAATGATGTGGCGCTAATAGGACATTAGGTAAGGAAAATGTTTGGGTAAGGTATAACTTATGGCCTTATAGTTTAACGAAATATGGTGTTTAGGTGTACTATAAAATTACGGGTTTAAATCCTATTGTAAACAAGAATAATGTAGATTTAAAATTAGGTTTAGTAACTGTTTGTGTTTAGCCGTTTAAAAAAATTGTATACCGGCTTCATTCAACAAATGGCAGTCATGACTCGGTAATCAGCATTCCATAGTCCAGACTATGACATGAAATAAAAAAATATATAAAAATAAAAAACAAATTCCACTCCTTTTGTTTGACAAACAAAACAATTCTCATTTTTTGTTATGATAAAAAGGCAATCGTTTTCTTTATAGCAACATGTATATTCTACCCGAAGTAGAAAAACCGGAAGTTACGATAACTTTTATTTGTTATCCGCATAGTTAAATGGCCGATAGTTGAAGTTAAAAGATTATAAAAAAGTGTAAATCATAAGAATAATTAACCAGAACAATTTATTAAGGTATTTATGTAATTTTACATATTAAGCTTAACATCTAAACGAGGCTAGAACATTTTATTTTCAAAACAGAACAATTCAAACTTATAAAATTTTCGCACCAAACATACCCTAATTTTTCGATTTCATCTTTTTTTTCATAGTACTCAACAAAGGTTTGTTACGGCGGAGAAACCTTGACCCCGTGTACTCGTAGGTACTAACTGACATCCCTCCAACTATCAGTCCCAGACGATGATGTCCGAAGACAGCCCCTGTCTCAGCGCCATGGACCAACAGGTGGGAACAAGTTCGCAACCGTGCCCATTCTCAACAAAGGCCCCATTGACCATGGTCAACTGAGCATTTGCGGGGGGAGGACTTGATATCCCATCAATTTGAGCCAGGGAAGAGTCGAAACCCTGACCACTTAAAAAAAATAATTTCATAGTACTATCGTTAGAGAATTCTCTATACATATTTAATTAACTTTAAAAATAAAAAAATTATATATACCATTTATAATTTTACAATACTACCGATTTATAAAAGGTAGGTATATATATATATATATATATATATAAGTACTAAGGGTAAAAGTGGAAATAAATACACATAAACCCTAATTGTGTTAATTAGTTGTTAAAGAAATTACATAAAAACGTGTCAAAATTGAAATTTGGGTTCGTTTAGTCTGAGAAATCGGCTATGGCCTTTTTTATTGACCGTTTAAGTTACACTTATGTTTACCTTTTGTCCATTAATTAATCCATAAAGAAGTCCAGGAACTTTTGAATGTGTTTCATATTAATATATGTAAATACGAAAATGTTTAATATAATTTATAGTTTTAACAGACTAATTTTAGTTTTTCGATCAATGACATAAATGATTCAGATTATATTTTAAAATTTTGGACGTAGTGACATTTTTGTGATTCATATGTGATTATATACTAAATCACATGTGATTTAATATTAAAAATTTGAGACTATGTTTTTAAATGGACTTTATTGAACACAACTCATGTAAATACTATTGTTTTACGAACACCAAAAGCTTATTTTTTTTATCAGATAATTCAGTAGCTTATTTAGAAATTTATAAAGTAAAACTCCATTACTAATTACAATTCGAGTAAGGTTTCAAGGAATATCATTTTTGCGGATTATACGAAGAACACTTACAAAACTAAGAAAATTGATAAAATATCTTTACTTTAATTCATAATAATATAAAAACAATAAACTTTTAGATTATTTAAGAAAAACGGAAGTAAAAAGAGAATAAATATAGTAGATGTATGATATTTCTGAGTAGTAGATCCACCTAATTTTTTTAGTCATTAGGCTAGATTTATAAGGGAATAATGGATTAGATTTGTTCTACGTGTTCTTATTTGATTCCGTCTTTTTTATTTTATTTTAACACAAATTGTAGTAGTTTTTTTACACAAAATGTAATCGTAATACATCAAAAGATAATGTTTAAAATATAAGTTTAAACTGCGTGTGACCTCTGAAGCTTTAGAATAAATAATAATAAATTTATAAGAAACTTTATAAATAATAATTAGACGAGACCAAATTGTGATGAAAATAAATAAAACTGTTAAAAACAATTGACGTTGCGAATGAAGGATTGAAGGATGTGGACAGGTATTGACCACGTCTCCTCTTCCTTCTCCACCACTTATTAAAATATCTTTCATTATTATATTTTCTTTCTTTATTTTAGTAACTAATCGTGTACGATTTATCAACATTTTAATATTAAAAGTCTCATAAAATCTTGCGTTTTCTTTTTTAATTTCATTTAATTTTTTTAAAAATGATATTTTTTTAGAAAATTTATTCTACGAAACGCAGGAGAAAATTTTTCAATTTTTTATTTTTTGTTTTTTTGTGACAGGAGTTTTTATTTTCTGAAAAAAATACAAAACGTGTTTAGATAATTTAATTTCATTTTTAAAAAATGAGATTTTTTAGAAAATTTAGGCTGCGTTTAGCAGGATTTTTTTTTATGTTTTCCTTTTCTGTGAAAAATTATAGAGTTTCATTTTCTGGAAAAAATAAAAAACGTGTTTAGATAAAGGGGTAGAGTTTTTTTCAAAGAAAAATAAAAAACATGTTTAGTTGAATTGTTTTTTTTAAAAAGTTGTTTGAAAATGTATGAGAGTTTGAAATAGTTGAAAAGTTTGGGAAATGTGAAAACGTGAGAGGGTTTTTTGTTTTTTTTTTTTTGAAAAATGTACATGTAAATATGTTTTCTTAGAATTTTTTTTTGAAAAAGTAAAGAATTTTTCTGAACGCAGTGTTAAAAACTCCTCTCATGAAATCGCCAACCATTTTGAATTTTCACTAAGAAACCGCAAGATTAATTGCAGGTCTACAAGCATTGTTTTTTATTGTTATTATTAGTTATTATGTTTTGAATTATTTTTAAATAAGAAAAAACATATTAGCGGTCAAATCACCGTCATGTTACTGTCACGTCAGTTAAACATGTATCACATTAACATCTTACCTGTTATATCATGTTAAATACATAAAATGATATATCTGTTAAGTTTGGTAGATTAAATGATATATCTGTTATATCATGATAAGACTTAATAGTTGAGTATCAAGTCAAATAGATAAATGATAAACTCTTTCATACTTAAAACGATATACAACTCTATAGACGAGTAATAAAGGATACAATGATTAGGTTTAAGAAGTTGAAGGTGGTATCTTAAGAAGAATAGATTACCTCAAATGGTCTTGAACCCTTGATTTATTATTTTATCGTTGTTTTTGCGGTTCCAACATTATAACTTAGTTATTCGTGTGGTTTTTTTAATCAAAAAAGTAAATATCCAAAAACCATTGTACAAGAAATAAATAAGTCATTTTGAAAGCAGCAAAAACACCCAAACAGATCACACAACAATTGACCATACATCAAAACCCCTATTACATCAACTTAAATACCAGTTAAAATCGAAAAAGAGGCCTTTTAAAGCATGAACACCAGTCCTCACGTAGTATCTTCGTTACATATTTTTGTTAAGTAGAATCTTATAGGGGAGCGTTCATTTAACTCCATATCATTTTATCTTGTATTATAGTGCTAAACATATCGGATCTTCAACACACATGTCAGAAGAAAAGTACATTTTATTCGACCTTCTAATCTTCAAATCAAAGAGAGAGTGTTCGCCCATTTTGGGACATCTTACTTCTGAGTTAAAAGGAGAAAGTGTTTATCGGTTTCATATTTCCTTTTCACTATTAAACAAGTTGTGATTTAAAAGTTTATTTGTTAGTTTTTTTAAAACTAACAACTTGAGAGTCCACTAAAAAGAGACATGGTGTATAAGACAAGGTCATAGACAACTAAAGTCTAAAGAAAGTAGAGAGTGATCTTGAAGGAGAAGAAAAAGGTAGTTAATGCTTGGTCCTCTTGAAAGAGCTATTCTTATTGGCTGTTTCTATTGTTGTTAATCCCAATCTAATGAATATCCTTAATTTGTCTTTCAAATGTAGATAATGCATTAGGTTTCTATCACTTTATTTTTTTAAACGATAAACACACACCACTAAACCTATCACTAAATCTATTCAGTTCTCTACAACAGGACTTGAACCCACAACCTTTTGGGAGGGAACGCCACTTCACAACACCAAATACCGCTGGGCTACTAGCCCTTTGGTTATGATGTTGTTGATGACTTATAATCGAAAAGGTTAACTTCATTCAGGTTTAATATGTAAACTTTATACTCTTGTTTTTGACATTTTAAATTTTATTTGATAAGCATTATCAGAGGCTTACAAGAGTCTGCAAGACAAAGAACAGAAATAGTAAAGTAGACAAAGCATGAAAGAAAGTCAACCCAGATGGAAGGTGCTTGGATTAGAACCCCAGCTATGCCAATCAAACCCAAATGTTCCCAATTGATACTAAAGTAGCCAAAGCCACAGCCTTTCATCTATCCTTCAAATGTTATTTTTCTGAATTTTATAAATTCCCTCACTAAAGCTTTTAAATTTATTACAAATTTTCAAATGCATAATATTATTACTTTTTTTATAAAAACATAAATTAAATGGACCCTGATGGCCAGATATGTGGAACTCTGAAATCTGAATCACTTGTATTATAGACTAGTTAGCCCAATAATAAAAAATGTTTTATAATCTTGGTGAAGAAATAAATTGTCTAGCAGATTAAGCCCACTATGAATTCACAAATAGTATCCAACTCTTTTAATATTCTTGGTCAATGTTATATAACTTACTAGTTTAAATAGCCCTTGCATACACTGGCCGATTAAATAAAATTGATAAATTATAAATATTTATAGAAAATTGGAAAGTTATAACATAATTGAAATGAGAAATAAAGAGCTGTTATAAATCATAAATTTGTGTATAAAACATAACTTTATGGCATCTAAGGCAGTTAATGTTGAGTAATAAACATGGATGTGGATAAAATGTGATGACGTTAAGCACGCGTTTTCATATTAAAATTAACCAGTGTATGAAAACAATCATATAAAATTTGTCGTACACGTAATTATTTTTGTATACTACAATTTATTTTTTAGTGATACAAAATTTAAAACTATTTTTTAAAATTTGTCGTATTATGATAAATTTTATATAGAAATATAAATAAAAACTAGACGTCACAAATATATAATGATCTTTACATCAATCATTATGTTAAAAGTTAAAAAAGATATTTAAAAAACTTATACAATTAATTACATTCTTAACTAATTTTATATTATAAAATATAGATTTTCAAAATGCCCTTTCAAAGCACCTCCCTCCTTTACAATTTCAATTCAATTAGGATATAGTGTCGTATAAAAATGATAATTAATGTCTAGGATTGTAAAAATTGAATTTTATATGTTGACTAAGAAAATTTATAATTGGATTTTAATTTTTATAAAATTGAATGGTTGAGATTTGATAATTTAATTTTTTATCTACATCATCGACTAGGATTGTGTAATAGATTTTATTTATGTTAGTCTTATATTTATATTAGAAGATTGTAATATAACTTTTCTTTATAAAAATATATCTGTTTAACACGAAGGTAGAATCAAGACAGAATAGTTGTTTCAAAAAGAACATGAAAAACAAATCAGAGTTATTGAAAAGCTAATCTAAGGTGTAATAACTAAAAAACCAGCGCATCTAACTATATGTACCATGCATATAGCATACAATATGATTTTTAATATAATTTTGTTGTATTTTTTTAATGTTTATTGTTATTCTAATGAGGGTAAATTTGTTAATTTTTATATTTTTACTAGTGTTATTCATGTTTTCTCTGAAACCAAACTCGTTCAATAGGTACTTTATATATTTGATATCTAGACTACATGTGCAAACTTGAACCAATTATCTGTATATATGTTCATCTGGATTGTATTTCAGAACTAAGGTCACGTTTGATTTGTAGAATTTGAAATAATGTAATTGATTTAAATTCTATCCAAATCACTTATGGAATGGATTTTTCATTACATGAAAGATTGTAAATATTCAAAAGAATAAGATTCCATTAAAAAAAGTTTACCAAACACAATACAGCACAAAATTTGATTTCAATTTCATTCCATTTGTTCGAATTCTGCGATACAAACGGAACCTAATAGTTTACGTAAATAAAAGCTATAAAAAATAGATAATAAATATCAGACCGGTTCAAAGTGGGTCAAATTGTATTAAGGTGAATAAGACTTTTTTTATATTACTTTACTATAGAATTTTATTAAATCTATCTATACATTATTATACTAGATTAAATGCATATGTGATGAATGAGTTGTTTAAAAAAACAATAAATATTAAATTTAATAAAAAAATATTAAATAGTTATAAAACGTGAAAGAAATGGGAATTTAAGAAAATAATGACAGATAGCGTCAACACTTAAACTAGTGATGGACGTGAGAGGTAGGGCAAACGTGACAGAAGAAACGTGATATCATGATACGAACAGAGACATGTTTGTATTTATTCTACATATTATCGATCATTATTATTATAATTATAGGTAATAAGGTAAATTCTTTATTGGTTATAATTAAAAAGAATTTAAAATGATTGTAAAATATTTTATAATGGTAAAACGAAGAATTTTATTAAATATGTTATTTGTATATTTGGATGGGCAAATATGATATTTTAAACTTCAAAAATGACGTATATGAAATTCTCTCTAATGATTTTGATTCAAATTAAAGTAAAAAGTGAAATCAATATTAAACGATAAAAGTCAAAATTAGATTTCTATTTTTATTAAAACGGATAGTTTAAATTTGATAATTACATTTATTTATCTAAATTAGTGGCTAAGATTATCTAATAGATTTTTGTTAATGTTACTCTTTTATTTATATAAAAGATAATTATTTTTCAAAAAAAAAACACTAAATACCAATATTTAGCAACATCCGTACTTGGGCTTATTTTGAAGACTCAACATCCTTTACTAGGCTACCAAATGAATTTGATTGATTGGGCTTTAGCTTGAAAAATATGGCGCACAATATGACTATGTTTCATGTTAGGTTGGTTGGTGTTTGCTAACCATAAATTGAAAGAGTTAACTATATCGTTGTTCTCGGTGGATTACCGATAATTAAGGTTTGGGTCCTTATACTTTAAAATCATGCTCTAAACTTTTGGAGAATTTTAATTACTTTTAAAGGTGCTCTAAATGAAGAAAAAAAGAAAATACCCAAGCTTCTAAGAACGCTTTTGCATAAAATTAATCTTCCTCCTGAAGACAAGGCATCGGCTTTCCATTTAGATAATTTAGATTGAAACTTATCAATGATCGGTGCCAAAGAATTAGAATGATTCATTGAGATTCTAATTGGTACACCAAGGTACTTTAACGGAAAGGAGCCAACCGAGCAACTAATTAAATCAGCCATTGTTGACACCTCTAGATCGTTCGGCCCCACTCCAAAGAGCTTACTTTTGAAAAAAATTAACTTTTAGCCCAGATGACAAGTGTAAGCATCTTAATATTCTCATCAAATTACACGCATTTGAGAAAGACCATTCTCTGAAAAATATAGCATCATCTGCATATTGAAGGTGGGAAATTTCCGGACCATTATTAAGCAAATTGATACCATGAAAGACACCTTTGTGTTTAGCTTATTTGATGGCAACATTTACCCCTTCTGTTGCAATAAGAAAGAGGAACGGAGCCATCGGGTCTCCTTGCCTAACTCCTTTCTTCATTTGAAGTTCCAAAGTAGGAGAACCATTTATTAAGAATTTAAGATAGAGACGGCAGCTGAAGAGAGGCATTCCTTGATCCAAACCTTCCATTTTATACAAAAGCGCATTTGGTCCATGATTTCATCCAAAGTGATCTATATGTTATACATTTCGTTTTAATACATATTTATGTTAGGTACACACTACCCTTTCCTACATACGGATACACACAACCCTTCCCTATCTTCTCCTCACGTTCTCTCTCTCTCTCTCTCTACATCTTCTCCTCCAACGCCACTATGATGATTTCGATTTATGTTAGGTTTTTTTGTCCAAACCATGCAAATATGTGTTTCAAACAAAAATTGAAACAAGATCGGGATCTTAATTTGAAATTTCTAATGATTTTTTGTTACTTTTATAATTTATGGAAGGTCTTTTTTTATGAATTCTGATTTATCGACATCTCTCTACTCCGCCTTTCTTTACTCCTTGCCTAAGCTAATAAAGAATCTTCTTGCTCTAATTAGTCTTTTTCGCAAAGCACAACCATCTACTTAGTAATAATATCCACAATCATCCTTAAACTCAATTTCACTGCTTGAGTCAACTCCCTTGCTTAATTATCTCTTCTTTTTTGCAACTAGAGCTTTGTTTGAACTCTAAAGAATGTCTTCAGAGTTCTTGTAGGGGGTTTATTTCACAGAATAGTAACTAAGTTTCAAAACCGTTCCACCAAAATTACTGTTGGGATATTTCACAATATGAAATAAAGGGGTGAGTGACCTTGATGGAATCGTTTTCAAACTTGGTTACTATTTTATGATTTTCCCGTTCTTGTAGGCATCATTGTCATTCATTTGTTTGTTGATGATTAAGGAGAAACCATATGAATTTAAAGAGTAAAGTTGGAGAAAGTTCCACTTATAACATTAAGGAGAAACTATATTAAGTAGATCATTCAAGGAACAACTGAACCTTGTGAATATTTAGCGATTCGTCCTTAAATGTAGATGAATTTTCGCATGATTTGTCATCTGGCGAGACGGTGGTCCTTTACTAGGTTACCAATTGAATTTGATTGATTGGGCTTTACTTTAGCTTGAAAAATATGGCGCACACCACAATATGTTTGATGTTAGGTTGGTGTTTGCTAACCATAAATTTTTCGTTTTCCTAAAACCTCTACTTTTTTGCGATTAAAAGAGTTAACTATATCATTGGTATCCGTGGATTACCGATAATTAAGGTTTGTGTCCTTATACTTTAAAACTACACTAGTAATCTATATGTTATACACTTCATTTCAATACGTATTTATGTTAGCTACACACTACCCTTTCCCACATACGGCCATACGGGTACACACTGCCCTTCCGTTTCTTCTCCTCATGTTCTCTCTCTACGTCGTCTCCTCCAATGCCACACTATGTGCAAACAACGATTTCGATTTATATTAGGGGTTTTTTTTTCCAAACCATGCAATGTGCTTTTCAAACAAAAATTGAAACAAGATCAGGATCTTACTTTGAATTTTCGGGTTATCTTTTGTTGATTTTATAGATTATGGAAGGGTTTTTCGATGAATTCTGATTTATTGAGATCTCTCTACTCCGCTGTTCTTACTCCTTGGCTAAGTTAATTAAGAATCTTCTTGCTCGATTTAATCTTTTTAGCAAGCACAACATCTACTCAGAAATAATATCCACATTTTCTTCTTCATCTTCACATTAGGTCTTTAAACTCAATTTCACTGCTTGAGTCAACTCCCCTGCTTATTAATTATCTCTTCTTTTTTTGCAACTAGGGCTTTGTTTGAATTCTAAAGAATGTCTTCAGAGTTCTTGTAGGCATTATTTTCATTCATTTCTTTGTTGATGATTAAGGAGAAACCATATGAATTTAAAGGGTAAAACTGGAGAAAGTTTCACTTATAACATTAATAATGTCACCTAAGGATCTTGAAAGAATATCCATAAAAAGTGTGTAGAAACTCCACATTGTCTTAACCATTCCTATATTAAGTAGATCATTCAAGGAACAACCGAACCTTGTGAATATTTAGTGATTCATCTTTAAATGTAGATGATTTTTCGCATGATTTGTCATCTGGTGAGACGGTGGTCCTACGTGTCTTTTGGTAGATACATCATCTCAAGATGATTTAATAAGGTGTTTGATCAATAAGTCTTTATGTTTGGTATCAATCCTAGATTAAGAATAAATCTTCTTCGCTCTTATGCCAATTCCTGGCCTTGATTTATTAAACGTTAAATTTTCTATTGAGGGGGAGAGGTTAAGCAAAGAGTAAAAATTCATTTGTTTCTTTTCAATGTTTAATTCTTTCATTAAGAAAAAAACAATCTTGATTTATGTGGAAAATAATTATGAATTATAAGAATCTTCGTTTATTACAAACTAATTGTGATTCTCTATTATACTAGTTTTCCTCTCCTTGATTAATTGCGTTTTCTATAAGGAGGAGTATATTTACGTAAAACTCTAGATGAATTTTACAAGGAAAAGATTCTCAAGTGTAACAAAATTCTAGTTGTCAAATGTCAATTCTTATCTTTTTAGAAAAAGATTAATCTATTTCTTTTACGCTTTACAAGATAACTAAATCTTATGTTTATCTCCTTGATTTTTTGCCAAAAATAGTTTGTTAGAACCTAGAGGGGGTGAATAGGTTATATGCTCACTTTTTGAAGTTTTTAACAATATTTGCAAGTAATTAAAGAGTTTAAGGAAGAAAGATATCACCAATGAAGTAGTTTGAACACAATGATTTATAGTGGTTCAAGCAAGGGTTAACAACCTTGCTCTACATCCACTCCTTGGCCTCACCCACCAAGAGTTACTCCACTAACTTCTCTCTTTGAAGGTAGAGATAAACCTTTTACAACTTCTCTCTTTAGCTTACAAGAATTACACTTCACTTTTGCAAACAAGGCTAAGATAAACCTCACTTCACTCTAATTGGAAAGGCTAGAGTTAATCATCACTTCTCTCTAATTCTATAGGCTAGAGATTATCCTTACACTATTGCAAATGTATATGAATGTAATGAAGTATATGAACTTGAAGACTTTCACTCTTGCTTGATTCTTGATCTTGTAAGATTGAATTATCAAGGAATATGAGCTCACAAGATTTTTATGTATTCTGTGTCTTTTCAGATTGCAAGAGGTAAGTAAAACACAAGACTTGAGTTGCTTTAAATAAGGAAAAAATTTGATGCTCAAAAAGTGTCCAGACGATCCACGGTCGATCCACGGTCGACCGTGGAATCGACCGTCGCACTGCTGGAGATTTTTGAGCCTTGTGCATATAGACGTTGGGCTTTTACCAAAACCACACACAACCCATTTTTACTATAAAAATGCACTGAAAAGAAGCTTTAGAAAAGTTGGGTAAGTGCCATACTTCTTAAGTTTGAATTTAATCATGAAAATGGTAGTTTGGAAACCAAATGCACAAAGCATGTTGGAAGTTTACCTCTTTGGGAGATTCCTTTTGCTAAATATGGTTTTGGCTTATTTCAATAGAAGATTGTGTTTAGTATTTGCCAAAATGGGAATTTTTGTTTTGACTTCCAAGCTTGTGATTTTTATAAAAATTGTCTCAATTTTTATAAAGGTTTTTATAAAAGTTATTTTATAAAAACTTAAACTTATTTGATTATTTATTTTGTAAGCTTATAGACTTTGAATGTTTATTTGTAGGAGACTTCAACATCGACTTCTACTTGAACTCGGATCTTGACGATTGAAGCTTGGCCATTTGATGAAGCTTATTTTGTAGATTATGGATTAGAATATATTTGATTGAATATATATATATGTATATGTGCACATATGTTAATGTTAATACATACAATTATATAAACAATTTGTATATTTTTGTGTCAACAAAAGAGGATTTATTTATAAGCCTATTTTTCCCAACAATCTCCCCCTTTTTGTTGAAGACAAAAATTTATAACTTGTATAAGAATTGTATATGTAACTTTAACATGTTAACATGTGCATATATACACATATATGTATATATTCTACTATCTTCTATATATTCTTCTATCTTCTCCTCTTTTTTTGTCTTAACAAAAAGGAGACTCCCCCCTTGGCATAAGCTCCCCCTTGAATGTAGATCTCCATATCTTGATTTGGATGAGCTAGAGTACATACAAAATTCTACCGAGGACTTGCACGAGTGATGTGAGCATAGCCAATATTAATCACAATACATGTTATATGGAAAGCATGCATATCAAACCACAAAACGTACATCATAGCATAAAATATTGTAGCACATGACCAACATAAATATCATATTGTGTAAATACATAGAAATAAATTGTTTGAAAGACAAATGTGGTAATCATAAAACATCGACTCATGATTGAGACGGCTTACCTCCATCGGTTCCGGAATTACATTTAAGAGCATTCATAATTGATCTCAACATGCCCTTTACCCCTTTCATTTCTTTACGGAGAGAGCGAGTTTCATTCCGTAAAGCATTCACATTGCAATTTAGGGCCGCAATTCGTTCATAAGTAGTGCCTTCAACCATGCCAAAATCCGGAGGAATTGAACTCTCCGCTTCACCTTCCTCCTCTTCACCAAAGGTGAATTTTTCAATCTCGGCTTCCGTATCTCCGGAAGAGGAAGAGTGTGCCCGTTTCGTCCCTTTATGGGAAGACATTTTGCGAAGTTTCGCAAGGTCGATGGGCATGGAGGATCCCGGAGTTGAGACAATGCGAGAAACATCCGGTAGATTCGTAAAAAGAAGAGATAGAAGACGGCCATAGGGAAGATCCCTACGACTTGTCACGAGACCACTCATGCGTTTAGCAAGAATGTGCGTGAGGTTAATCTCGGTCCCCGTTTTAAGAGCATGAAGAAGAACAGCTTGAATAGCACTTATTTCAGAATGATTCCCAGATTCGGGAACGATATTGGAATCAATGATTTTGTTCCAAACGGCACATTCGGGAAGAAGATCTCGTCCGAAAAGATTGGTTGTGGTGTGGGGAACATTTGGTTTGCAAATTGACCCAATGATTTCAGGAATGGTGAAGGCGGGTGGAAGGTTTGTGAGACTATGACCGGTATGATAGTATTTAAGGCCGGAGGATGGGATGTGTAGAATCCTACCTAGTTGGACAAGAGTGAAGGTAAAGTCCTTACCTTCAATGTTGAAGGTGATGACTTCATCATCCTCATTATAGATGAAGGAGGCATAAAATTCATAGAGACAATTTTTATAAATGACATTTGAGAGAGAAAGGAAAATAGTCCACCCAATAGCCTCAAAGGTGGCTTGGGTCCTATATTGGTCAAGTTGATTGACCGCAACTACACGACCCTCGTTTATGGCCCGTTTCTTTAGAGCATTGGCAGATTGACGAGGGGTAGGGTTGTCGGGTTTTCTTGAAGCCGATGTGCGAACACGTGGCATGATTATCTATAGAGACAATGATTATATGATTAAGTACAAATATATAGTATTAGGACTAGTGTGTGCCTAATGTGTATGACATGTTCAATTTATCTAGTCATGACACGAAAAAGAGTTTGGTTTTGGAAATTTAGAACTAGATATATGATATTTCAATATATATGAGACATATGTGAAAGTGTGCTTAAAAAATATAGCAAACTCTTTGAGAATATGTCCATACGATGTGGTTGTGTCCTAAGTGTGAGAAGATTTTGAAAATTTTGGTGAATCATGCGATGACAAGTGTTTGTTGGAGTATATGAAGCATGAATAAAGTGAATTTGAGCATTAATAGTTGAAATACTAAAAGATGAAAACTTCAAAAATTTCCAGATTGCTAACGGTCGATGCACGGCATCGACCGTGATTGGACTGGATTTTGTACAATAGCTACGGTCGAGTGATGGTCGACCGTTATATCGACTGCCGGACGATTTTCAAAGGTTTGGTTTTGTTTGTCCTTTTTGAAAACTCTGATTTTATTACTTTAATATACATCTAATACTTATATTTAAATTACATCTGAGATCCAACAAACCTATGTATAAGAAAACTACCACAAGAGTTAAACCAAACCCAAACAAAGCCTACTTTATCATCCTTAAGCCATTTATAACAAAAACTACTAAATAATCTTTCCAAATTCAAGCCCAATCTTGAAAAAATAACAAAAATCTTGAGATACACATGATTCATTGGTGCAAAAAAATAGAATCCTAAGGAGATGAAGAAGAAAGAAAAAAAATTATACCTTTGAGAGAGAGAAAACCGTGGATCGTCCGTGAAGGAAGGAAGAAATCGTGTTCAACCGTAGATCGACCGTGAGCAGAACCGTGCCTTCAACCGTAAGTGAAATATTTTTACTTGTAATGATTTTTTAAGCTTTTTAGAGAGTAAAATGGTAAAATGGCGGCTAGGGTTTGATGAGGAAGATGAGGGAGGATGAAAGTGGGAGGGAAGAGAGAGAAAAAGGGAAGGTAGGGTTAAAATTCGTCAGGTGTATAACGGTCGATACACGGTCGACCGTGGTATCGACCGCGTGTTTCTTAAACTTTTGGCAGTGCCCCGACGGTCGATACACGGTTGACCGTGGTATCGACCGCGTGTTTCCTAAACTTTTGGCAGTGCCCCGACGCTCGATAGATGGTATCGACCGTGGTTCGACCGTGGAGCCACTGGATAGCATTTTTTGTTGTTTTTCAGCTTTTAGGTGTTTATTTCTTAAGGTACATGTTCCATCATTCACAAACCAAGTCTTAATGTGTCGAATACTTCCTTTTTTAGTGGTTTAGTGAATATGTCGGCAATATTTTCACATGACGTAACTTTTTCTAAGCTTATATTGCCTTTTTGCACATTATCACGTAGAAAGTGATGTCTAATTTCAATGTGTTTAGTTCTAGAATGCAATACGGGATTTTTACTTAGATCAATGGCACTTTTATTATCACACATAATAGGAATTTCGGATAGATGTACCTCATAGTCCAATAAAGATTGTTGCATCCATAAGACCTGAGCGCATGCTCTTCCGGCGGCTACATATTCGGCTTCGGTTGTTGACAAGGCAACGGATGTTTGATTTTTTGAGAACCATGAGGTAAGTGTCAATCCAATAAAGGCACATACTCCACTTGTACTTTTTCTATCCAAGTAGCATCCACCGAGATCCGAATCCGCATAGCACATTATATCTAAGCCGCTCCACTTTGGATACCACAATCCCAAGTTGATTGTTCCTTTAATGTATCGGAATATTCGTTTGACGGCCTCATAGTGTGATTTCTTTGGATTTTCCTGAAAACGAGCACACACACATATACTATATATAATATCGGGACGACTTGCCGTTAGATAAAGCAAGCTCCCGATCATACCACGATATCTTGTACTATCAAATCTTTCACCCTCTTCATCTAGTGTCAAGTGTGTGTTTGTAGCCATAGGTGTACTCATTGGTTTCACATTTTCAAAATCGAATTTCTTAAGCATGTCTTTAATATACTTCGATTGATTTATGAATGTACCGTCTTCATATTGTTTTATTTGAAGTCCAAGAAAGTAATTCAATTCACCCATCATACTCATTTCAAATTCATTATGCATAAGTTTTGAAAATTCATCACACAAGTCTTGGCATGTTGATCCAAATATGATATCATCCACATAAATTTGTACAAGCAAGATGTCATCTTTTCTTTTCTTTGTGAACAATGTATTATCAACTTTACCCATATTATATTCATTATTCAACAAGAATGATTTTAATCTATCATACCAAGCTCTAGGAGCTTGTTTAAGGCCATACAATGCTTTTCTAAGTTTATATACATAAGATGGATGAATGGGGTCTTCAAAACCGGGAGATTGACATACATAAACTTCTTCATTTATAAACCCATTTAAAAAAGCACTTTTGACATCCATTTGATATAGTTTAAAATCTTGAGCACAAGCATAAGCAAGTAGAATCCTTATGGATTCTAATCTAGCAACCGGAGCAAAAGTTTCATCATAATTTATCCCTTCTTGTTGGTTATATCCTTGGGCTACTAGTCTAGCTTTGTTTCTAGTGATATTTCCATTTTCATCAACTTTGTTTCTAAAAACCCTTTAGTTCCAATTATCGTGTGACCACTAGGTAAAGGTACCAAGTCTCAAACTTGGCTTCTAGTGAATTGATTTAACTCTTCTTGCATTGTCATTACCCAATTTTCATCTTTAATTGCCTCTTTAATATTTTTGGGTTCTATGTGTGACATAAAGGCAAAGAAAGTATTAAGGTTTTGGGCTTGGGATCTAGTGAGTCTTTGATTCAAGTTTCCTATGACTTGAGTTATTGGATGGTTCCTATTTTCTTTAATTTCATTTTCATTACTTGTGGTTTTGTTCTCTATTATTGGGTTTTGAACACTATGATGATTTATGTCTAATTTTGAGAGTTGTTGTTCTATGGCTTCTTCTTCTAATTTGTCATCATCTACTAAGGGTTGAGTCTTAGGAGGAAGTGGAGATTCATCAAATGTGACATTAAGGGATTCCTCCACAACCATAGTGGATTTGTTTAATACTCTATAGGCTTTACTATTCAAGGAGTATCCTAAGAAGACACCCTCATATGCTTTAGGATCAAATTTTGTCAAGTAGTCTTTGGTATTAAGGATATAGCATTTACTACCAAATACCTTAAGATGTCCTAAGGATGGTTTTCTACCTTTGATGATTTCATAGGGTGTTTTATTTAGCATTGGTCTAATCAAGACTCTATTTAGGATGTATGTAGCCGTTGAGACCGCATCACACCAAAACTTTTGTGGAATGGATTGTTCATTTAGCATTGTCCTACTCATTTCTTGTAAAGTCATATTTTTCCTTTCAACAACCCCATTTGATTGGGGAGTGCGAGGAGCTGAAAAGTTATGAGAAACTCCATGTTTTTCACAAAATGCTCCAAATTGCGCTTCATTGTCAAATTCTCTTCTATGGTCGGTACGAATTGAAATGATCGTACAACTAAATTGGTTTTGAATTTTCTTGCCAAAAGTTTTTAATTTGTCAAAAGCTTCATTTTTGTTTTTCAAAAATAGTGTCCATATATATCTAGAAAAGTCATCTACAACAACTAGTGTGTAAAAGTTTCCCCCATAACTTTGAATTGATGAAGGGCCAAAAAGATCCATATGCAATAGTTCAAGACATCTCTTTGTAGTTATAGAATTTTTAGATTTATGAGATGAATGCACTTGTTTTCCTATTTTAGATGCATCACAAAAATGATTATCGAATTTAATATTTGGTAAGTCTCTAACAAGCTCATTTCTAGTCAACGTTTGTAGTAGTCTCATGTTGGCATGACCTAGTCTTCTATGCCATAATGTTGAATTATCAATTATAGATGCAAGACATACTTGTGTGTTAGGATTATCACCAAGTCTACATGTATATAGTCCATTTCTCCTAACACCTTTTACTAAAACTTTATCATCTTTGCATATTAAGCTTTCATGTTTAGTGAATTTAACATTTAGATCTTTATCACATAGTTGACCAATACTTATTAAATTGTAAGCTAAACCACTAACATGCTCAACATTCAAGAATTTGATATTGTCATGAAGAATGTTACCTTTACCAATCACCTTTCCTTTTAGATTGCTTCCAAACACAACATATACTCCATCATACTCCTTGTATGAGGTGAAGAGTTCTCTATTACCGGTCATGTGTTTTGAACAACCACTATCAAGAATCCATTCATGAGACATATTCTCACTTTTACTGCAACCCTCACTTGTCTCAAAGACCATGAGACATTTTTCTTCTTTTGTTTCTTCTTCGTTTTCATCACCACTATCACTCCATGCACCTCCTAGGAAGGCTTTGTGATTTTCTTTTTTCTTTGAAGCTACCTTTGGACAATCACTTATGAGATGTGAAGAGTCTCTACATCCATAGCATTCTTTAGATGATTTCTTTTCTTTCTTGGCATCCATGGCTTGCTTGTACTTCTTAGGATCAAATGGAGCTTTCACATGCTTGCCTTTTCTTTTGAAGAACTTTTTGAAATTCCTCACCATCATGGCATACTCTTCATCCTCATCACTATTTGTTTCATCTCCTTCATCACTAGAGGAATCTTTGACATGTTTGGCTTTAAGTGCAATGGACTTGCTCTTCTCTTTCTTTAGCTTGGCAATCTCATCATCCTTTTGCATGATCACTTCATACACCTTGAGATTTCCTATTAGCTCATCCATTTGAAGTATGTTCAAATCTTTTGACTCCTCAATAGCCGTCACCTTTGCCCACCATTTTGGTGAAAGAGCCCTAAGAAACTTTCTTACAATCTTTTTGTTAGAGTAAGTAGTCCCAAGTGACTTGAGACTAGTAACAATAGTATTAAACTTTGCAAAAGCCTCGTCAATTTTCATATCATCTACTATTTGAAATTGTTCATATTGTTGCACAAGTAATTCAATTTTGTTATCTAGAACTTGGGCATTTTCTTGATGTGTGGTGACAAGAGATTTCCAAATAGCATTTGCACTTTCACACATAAATATTCTTTCAAACTCTTTTCTAGGCAAAGCATTGTAAAGAAAGAGTTTTGCTTCAAAAATTTTAGAAACCATTTTCTTATCCTCTTGATCCCATTTTTCTTTAGGAAGTGGAACAAAGGCATCTTGTTTGGAATCAAAGGTTTTTGGTACATAATCCCCTTCTTCAATAATTTCCCAAAGATCAACATCTTTGGCTTTGACATAAGTCATGAATCTTTGTTTCCAATAACAAAACCCTTCTTCTTCAAGAAGTGGAGGTCTAACCATAGAATTCTCCTCTACATAATTTTGTCCCATTTTATCAACTCAAAAATTTTTGAAAAAATATTTTTAGAAGATTTAAACAACTTTTCAAAAATTATCTAGAGCAACTTGCTCTGATACCAATTATTAGAACCTAGAGGGGGTGAATAGGTTATATGCCCACTTTTTGAAGTTTTTAACAATATTTGCAAGTAATTAAAGAGTTTAAGGAAGAAAGAAATCACCAATGAAGTAGTTTGGACACAATGATTTATAGTGGTTCAAGCAAGGGTTAACAACCTTGCTCTACATCCACTCCTTGGCCTCACCCACCAAGAGTTGCTCCACTAACTTCTCTCTTTGAAGGTAGAGATAAACCTTTTACAACTTCTCTCTTTAACTTACAAGAATTACACTTCACTTTTGCAAACAAGACTAAGATAAACCTCATTTCACTCTAATTGGAAAGGCTAGAGTTGAATCTCACTTCTCTCTAATTCTATAGGCTAGAGATTATCCTTACACTATTGCAAATGTATATGAATGTAATGAAGTATATGAACTTGAAGGCTTTCACTCTTGTTTGATTCTTGATCTTGAAAGATTGAATTATCAAGGAATATGAACTCACAAGATTTTTATGTATTCTGTGTTTTTTCAGATTGCAAGAGGTAAGTAAAACACAAGACTTGAGTTGCTTTAAATAAGGAAAAAATTTGATGCTCAAAAAGTGTCCAGACGATCCACGGTCGATCCACGGTCGACCGTGGAATCGACCGTCGCACTGCTGGAGATTTTTTAGCCTTGTGCATATAGACGTTGGGCTTTTATCAAAACCATACACAACCCATTTTTACTATAAAAATGCACTGAAAAGAAGCTTTAGAAAAGTTGGGTAAGTGCCATACTTCTTAAGTTTGAATTTAATCATGAAAATGGTAGTTTGGAAACCAAATGCACAAAGCATGTTGGAAGTTTACCTCTTTGGGAGATTCCTTTTGCTAAATATGGTTTTGGCTTATTTCAATAGAAGATTGTGTTTAGTATTTGCCAAAATGGGAATTTTTGCTTTGACTTCCAAGCTTGTGATTTTTATAAAAATTGTCTCAATTTTTATAAAGGTTTTTATAAAAGTTATTTTATAAAAACTTAAACTTATTTGATTATTTATTTTGTAAGCTTATAGACTTTGAATGTTTATTTGTAGGAGACTTCAACATCGACTTCTACTTGAACTCGGATCTTGACGATTGAAGCTTGGCCATTTGATGAAGCTTATTTTGTAGATTATGGATTAGAATATATTTGATTGAATATATATATATATATGTATATGTGCACATATGTTAATGTTAATACATACAATTATATAAACAAGTTGTATATTTTTGTGTCAACAAAAGAGGATTTATTTATAAGCCTATTTTTCCCAACAGAGTTCTTTAAAAACCTGCTTGTAAAAACTATTAAAGCTCGAGTTGTTTCAGTGAATTAAGCTGAGCAAGTCTCAAAACCGACCTGCATCATCTTACGTCTTCTTTCCTTGATGATTATCTTTGAACCACTTAACGGCTTTCTTCTATTCATCTCTTAAGTTCGAGAAGCCTATTTAATCACAAATACACTATAATACTAAGTTTAGTTGGTCTAAGCGGATTACTTAACCTAGTCTAATCACTAAGCCTCAACGTAAAATCAGAGTGTTTTATCTCTAAGTTTTTCGCAAAACTAAACACATTATTGTGTGAGATATTACAAAACTCTATAGATATAGTGACCACTTTATCTCATGAAATCCATACATATAGAAACTTTGACTAAATAATCATTTGCACAAAACAAGTTGAACTCAACTCTAAGACTAATGGGGATTCAAATATCTTCATCCTTGGTAATGATCTTGAATCACAAACAATCAAGCAATAACGATTACATAACAAGCGCAACTCAAAGATAATAGTAAAATCATGCTCAAGGTATCTTAATTTCATCCTATCCTATTAATGTCCCTAGTCTCTTATCCGAGGGGTCTCATAATCTAGCCTACTCTAACGTCATGTTTTTAACTTGAATGGTATATATCTAACTCAATGAGACATCATTTAAGACAAATGCTCATTGGAACAGCATATTTCTTAAAACCTCTTGTTTCTTGTTCTCCTCGAAGAATGCTTAGATAACAACGACAATCATCTCAAGCTGTCCATAATCAATTTACTATTGTAACACTAGAAAATCTTTTATACAACAAATTTAGAATTTAAAAAAATCTCAAAAATTGCTCTTTTATTATAACTTGAGAGGTGAATAGCGAATATCGAATAAACCATCCGCCAACATTTATAGAAACGAATAATAAAAAAATCTTTTTACAATTTTTATTATTTAGGCACCAATCTCCACCGTTGATCCATAAAATCGTTGACTTTAGTCAAAATCTGACGGCTGCCATGCGGAGGCAGTCAACAAAGATAAATCCTTCCAACCCAATTTCAAACACCCGTTTTCCTCTACTAACGTGTACCCTTTCCACGGGAACATACCTAACAATAAACTCGCCTGAGCTGCCGGGTTACCCGCTAACGAAACGGGTCTAAATCCGACCCGAACCAACTCCTCTCCCCATCTCTCCACTTTCACCTCGCCGGTCCTCTTAGGTCCACCAACGGCGACGATGTTCTTGATCTCGCAACCGAACAGCTGCTGCTCCACCGTGTGGCGTTCGACGTTTTCTGGGTCAAGTCCGTCGCCTAATGCGTCGAACAAGGCGGAGTAGTAATGCAACGCCTCCACGAATCGCCCTAGGAAGCTACCGGCGTGGCTCAGGTCTTGCTCGACGATCGTGATCAGTTTAGGTTTTAGTAAATTTAGTAGTCGTAACGTACCGAAGTCGCTGCCGGTGACGTCGTAGAGACAGTGGTGCATCCAGTGGACCACCACCGTCTCACCGGACCTGACGCCAAGCTGAGCCGTGAGATCGGAAGTGATGTCTCCAATTTTACCTTCGAGAGGCAGGAATTCAAAGGGGAGGCCGAGAGAGTTCGCAAACTCATGGAGACGACGGCCGGTGGCTTCGAGAAGGTCGATTGAAGATCCGACGCCGGTGATTCTAAGGGATTTGATTTTCCGAGGACGGGAGGCAAGGATGTGGAATAATCCAGGCCATTGAAGGCCTTGCATTATGTCGAGATCGATGATATGTACACCGTCTTCGCCTTCTAGAGCTTGAAAAATCGCTTGATTCGCTGTGAAATGCGAGAATTTGATGAACGGACTGATCGAATTGTACGATTGAAACGCGTTAAAGATCTTCTGGCTTTGAGTTAGGGCTAGTTTTTTTACGGTCAGCGGCGTGTACGTTCCGAGGTACGAACTGATAATCCTCGCCTGTAACGCTTCAGCGAAGTACGCCGCTACACGCTCCGGCGAAGAACCGAACGGAGAAGACAATTCTGAAATCTCCGGTAACAGATTATTCGCGCGGTCTAAGTTATCCACCGCCACGCACTCCGCGCATTGTAGCAACAATCCTAAAAGCCTTAAACCTGATGATTCCGCTTCAGCGATCATCGACTGATCCTCTATCTCTTCCACCTCCTCCTCCGCCTTCTTCTTCTCGTCAAGGCTCCGTCGTTTACGGTGATGAGAAGAAGAGTCTTCGCCGGAGAATTCACTGTTGTCGCCGGCGGAATCGTTAAATGTTCGTTTTGAGGCGTTAGTGTTCATTGTGGCAGCGTTGACCGAGGAGGAATTGCTTGTGGTGGTGGTCGTGGGAATATGTTGAAGGAGTAGAGACTGAAGCATGATTGGTGTGGCGGTGATGGTAGTGGTGGTGGTGGTGGGGCGGAGGGGAATATTGGAATTGAGGGAGAAATTGACAAGAAAAGGACGTGAAAGAAGACAAGGAAATACGTCCAGATAAGAATTGCAGAAAGAGATGAGGGTTGAAGGATATGTCTGTGTCAGTCAGAGGTTGAAGAAGGTCATCAATGGTGGATAACAAACAGATGATAATAATGGAAGGAAGAAGATTAAGGGGGTGGGGAAAAGGTTGTTGCCTTTTTTTTACAATATGTTCACTTGCATCCCCTCATGTTTATGACAAATTTCAAGTACGTCCCTACTCTTTCTCTCTTATCTCATTTTAATACTAAATTTTGATACACTAGATAAACAAGTTTCAGTTGCTTGATTAACTACATAAAAAGTTTCGAATGTTGTTATGCGCTTACACTAGCGAAGGGTGCGTTCGAAGCAGCAACATTGAATCGCATTTTGGTACACATAGCCCTTTTAGCATGCGAATAGCCCTATCTAAAAGTTTCGAGTGTATCGAGTAAGAACATAAAAGTTTTGATATATTTGTCAAAATATATAAGTTTAGCGGGGTTATGTGAAACATACATTGTCGTAAGTTAGGTGGACTTGTGAAAATATGCATAATTTTAAAAAGATGTTTTAAATTGACTTGAGCAAGCAATTGAATTTACTGAGATTGACAAGATAGGATTAAGCACAAGAATTAATGAAGCACAAGATGTATTGCAAAAAGACATCAAGTGTGTCAATTAGTAGTTATATATCATAGTATCGGAGCAAGGTCTATCTGTGATTTGTTAAACGGTCACACACACTCCACGTACTCCATAAGTATCCATATATTAGGCGCAAAGAACTCCATAAGTATCCATATGTCTGACGAGTGTGACTTTATAATATGCTTAATAAGAAGCCAACCCTACAAGCTTACACCTTTGATATTCAAATCTACTCTATAGAAGTTTGTGATAGTTATTTGTAAGTAGTATCAATGTATTGGAACAACATAATAAACCGTTTGCATCTAGCATTTTTGATCTAGAGGTTCTATATTATTTTATTAAATCTTTCTACCTATTTTCCTACTCATTAGATCAAGATAAATGTTAAAATTACAAAGGAGAATAAACAAAAAGAATGAGTAGATTTCATATGTAATCATTTAATAAGAATTAGAATAAAGTAGGAGAAAATATAATTTTTTCTCAAACAAAACTAATGCAAAAGGGGTGTAAATGAAAAATAATATTGTAATTAACTAATTTTATTGGTGACAACGTTAGGTTGTGATGTTGGTTGTCTATGCGTAGCGTTTGGTCAAGTCACGCCGTTTAATCAACAACCAATGGAACTATATGCTATGTTGGATTGTTTGAAAGGTTCTTATTTTTTTCGTCCGGTCTAAAATCTTCGAATGATTGGATAAGAATAATTCAAAATGTCTCGATATTTTAGGTGAACACGAGAAAACTTAAAAAGAAAGTTAAATAGACGGGTTGATGTTGTAACCCATTATTGGAATCCTTTTTATAACTCTTGATCTATCTAGCAACTTGCTAGATTTTGTTTGTTAATGAAATTTTTAGCTGCTGATGTTAAAAAAATTATAATTTAATCAATCAATTACCAATTAAAGTCGTTTTGTCCTGATTTGATTACGTCATCTTTGGATTCCTTTTCTATATTTTACAAAAAGTTCATTAAATTCAAAATTTGTCGTATCCACCGGCTTCGCATTTCTTTTCTTTCTTCTTTGAAAGAATAATAACTTCTTCTAGACGACTAGACCATTAATGTTCAATTGTTTAACATGATCTAATCTAGACTGGGTTTAATGGTTCATATATGTTGAAGGAGATATGTATTTTGATTAATTGTATTCTATTTGCTTTGAAACACTGTTGTACTCTTATTTTAGTATCAATCTTTAAGAACTTGTTAATTAATCTTTGATTTTAAAAAAAAAGTCCAAGGGCTAGATGGATTTTCTTTTGCCTTCATTAAAAAGTTTTGGGATGTTAATATATTGCAACATATTTTTACAAGTGATTTTTCATTTGAATCGTCTGCAGTCTTCGACTCTTATGGTTATGTCTCGTGTATTTCTTTAGTACCTAAAGTTAAAGACTCACTCTATATACACAAGTATAGACTATCAACTGTTTGTACAAAATTATTGTGAAAAATTAAAACTACGCATACAAAATCGAGGGACATCACCGACTATCTCATCCTACATTCTGGTCCACCATTGGACTTTGTCGTGTTCTTTGACTTGTTGTAGTATAGACAAATATAAAATACTTAAAGAAACAAGCTTTAAAGTTTCAAAAGATGATTGAAGTACAAGCAGAAGTATAATGAAAAGCTCAAAAGTGGTATTTATATAAAAGATTCACAAAATATGGTATTAAAGTTCAGTATAGTTATCCTGTTATGGGTCATGCGGAGAGCTTGACCTTGTTCTTTATAGTCACGTGAAATTATAAAATAACAACTAATAAGCTTTAAGTTTAGTGAAATTTCATCAAATAAGCACACGAGTATCATGTATATAAAATATCATTCACATATAGGTTTGGTACCGTTTCCTAAGCATACATATAGACACTTGTGCCATAGTATCAGAAGTGAGACTTTAACATTTATAACTTCTCCTCTCATAAAAGTTATGTAGCCCGAATGTATGATATGATCCAAACCCTCGTGTAACACTCGGTGTAAAACTGAGCCGGTTGTGTGTCGGACTTTGGTGCTAGCCCAAGGTTGCAGACGTGTGTAACACCCCAAAATAAGTAATATCTAATATCTATTATTATTAATAAGTGTTGTGGTCAAATTATGGGGGAATGAACTTGCGGGTAAAAACCGCCAAATGACCTAAGTATATAATTAGTATATATATATATATATATATATATATATATATATATATAAGGGGTGTTGGAAAAAACCGATACCCGTTTAACCCAACAAACCGAAATTAAATTCGGGTTATTTGGATATCTTATTCGGGTAGTTCAGGTTTCTTAGTTGGTTAGTTCGGTTTATCCGAAATTTATATGGATAGGTTATTAGTTTGGGTATGTCTAATTCAGGTATACCCGAATATTTTTTAAAAAACATTTAATATGCTATTCCTATTTATGTTCCAATAGTATCCCATTCTTCAAAATGCATCCCGACTTACACAAATAAAATAGAAGTCGTAGAATTGAAAAAAGTTTGGTTTGTGTCTACAAAAAAAGTTTTTTCTTAAAAGTTTGAAGTTACTGTTTGAAAAAATAAAGTCGTAGGACTGCATGCATGCCCAGTGGGTAAAATCTGTTCAATTAATTGAGATTTATATTAATTTTTATGTAGGTAAATAGATAATTGTTTCTTGTAGAATGAAAACCCGCTGCACTGCTATTAATCTTTTGTAGTTTTTTACGTTCAGTGACATTGAAAACCAGGAAGATAGGCTCCAAAACTCTATTGCTTTGTTTACAGTGTGTTTGCATGTTTAGGGTTTAGTGATCTAATTAATGTTACAACCCACATAAATGATGCCCAAAAAATGCCCCACATAAAATTCGGGTATTTATTAAGATAAAAAAATTATCTGATAACCGAATTACCCAATATCTGAATTATTATTCGGTTCGGTTATCGATTATATTTTCAAAACAAAAATTAATTAAATAACCCGACCCGAACTACCCAAAACTGAACAAATAACCCAAACAACACCCCTAAATATATAAGGAAATTTGGTCAAAAATTAGCCATATGGAAAAAAATCAAGTGTGTGTAGTGTGATGGTGATCTGGAGAGTTCAAGAAGAGAGGGGAAGATGCAACAAAGCTAGTTTCGTACTTGCAAAGATTGAGATTCAAGTATTAAGGTAAGCTTTATATCTTAAATTTTGAGCAAATGGGTTGAAATCTTGAGTATAGAATATAATTGATCATTTAATGATGAAAGGAGTGTAATTTGATGGGTTCCTGTGTTTATATTAGTTAGTAGGTGTTTACTAATGTTGGGAAACACTATTTGGTGTTAATTTCTTGATTTGGGTTGAATTTTATCGAGAAAGATGTTCTGGGTGAACAGCTTACTGGAAATTTGGTCAACACAAGCTTTGTACATGGTTCTAGTTGTGTAGTGCATCATTTTGTGTTTATATATAATCATGCCAACGCGAATAACTGTAGTTCTTAGACAAAATTCCAAACGAGGTCCCGCACCCAAAACTACACGTCATACAAAGTAATTTCCTTTAGATAATTAACTACAAATATAGGATTCAGTCAAATGATAGTTTAGCTAAAACAGTGGAAACGTTCTATTGCGGACAAGTCGTCTTCACATTGCTGGTGCTTTTCCACGACCAGGTCCTGAAAAGAGTAAATCAACAACGGTAAGCATAAAGCTTAGCGACAACTCTAACTTACACACCACACTAGTTATGCACATGTCATATATCGTATAATAATCCATGTACACATATCAATTCACATACTACCGACGCAGTGCACTAACGATGATTTCACACTTTGGGTCACAGTTGACTATTTAAGCCGTACCAAGGATTTCACGTGTCTGATTGTGCCCGAGTTACGTTTTCACCACAATATAACGTAACCCTTCAATTCACATATATTCATATTAGTTACACTTCACACAAACATAACATACACATTTCACACTAATACAATGTATAATCTAGTGTAACTCACATGATCCGTAACACGGTAATGGCAGCAGATTTCACAAGTTTGAGTAGCTAACGAGTCCATTCGCGAGGACCTACAATATATCTTAGTGATTAATACAGGGTACCAGTCCTTAACTCAAACTATAACATTCCTAAGTTCCTTGACTCCAAGTCGGACCTAGCTCCACGTCGGACCAACACCCAAGTTAGACCACACACCAAGTCGAACCACACACAAAGTCGGACCACACACTAAGTCGGACCAACCCCAAGTCGGACCAACACACCATGTCAAACCAACACACCATGTCAGACCAACACACCAAGTCGTACCAACCCACCAAGTCGGACCAAGGCTTAAGTCACACACATACAAGTCGGACCAACCTAAGTTGCACAGTTAAATGCAAGTCGGACCAACACCCAAACATCCTAGACGGAAACACCACCATTAAAACTTAACCAAATCATCGTATCTATGTTACAAATCATTTCTAACATCATTTAAACAATTCCTTTCCATTTAATTTGATTTCCATTGAGTTTTGGGTGATTAACCAAGCATTTCAATTCTCGGGTTCACAAGCTACGAGACACTCCCCTGACCCGATCAAAACCCTCTAAAACGTGATTAATTGCTATGAAAACTAATATATACGATTGCAGGAGTGTAAGGAACAGTACCTGAATGTTTCTCTTTAAAATTCCTTGTGAAAATGTATGAAGATCCTCCTTCTTTTTTGCTCTCGGCTTGAAGAACACACACACACAACACACACACTAGTACTTCACATATAAATGGTGTATCACTGTATCAAATCTTGTGTTAGGGGCCGTGCCCTAATCTTCCCTTATATACCTTCTTACTAAAAAGGCTTAAGCCCAACATCACTATAATCCAAACCATTTAATTACCAAGCCCACTAGTTACCAAGCTCAATAGGCCTAACATTAATTCCTTAATTATTAATAACCCATCAATAATAATATAAATAACAAAATACTCTTATATTAAGATTCATGAGTCGGGTATTACAACAGGCTATGTAGAGACACTTTGGACCGTTTATGGTTGTACTACACGGGTTGTGTATTATCAACACGGGGTGTGTAGGGTTAGAACATTCACTGGCATGGCATTTCATGACCTATGTGAGCCGTGTAACCCGCACACGGGACGTGTAGGGCAATGATAGGGAATAAATAGAAAAGATGAAATTCTAAGAACTTATTAACAGTTGTAGGTGATCATTGTTAGTTACAAATCTATTGGAAAGAGAGTGCGAGACCATAATGAGATCTTAGTTGCAACAGACAAGGTGAGTACCTCAACCTGTACATATAAATACTAGAGTGAGATTTATTACATGATTGTAATTATTGGATGATATCAAGAGATTTACTATTAACTAATTGGTTAAGTGTATAGATATAAACACAAAATTAACAGAGATTAGTATAATTGTGTATAAGAGGCACGAGACAGAGATACATGTTTATGACCGAGGTTTGAGTATCGTGATATTATATTAAAAAACGAGAAAAGAGCACGAGTGATTAAATATGATCTCAAAACCAGATGAATATAAGAGAGAAAAGATTGAGGAATAATATTTAATATTTAATCATACACATTAAAGTGCAACTATAATTAATGGTGTATGGTTCATAAACTTAGGTGATATATGAAGCTTTAAGCAAGCAATGATGAGATGTATAATTGTATAACTAAAGGGAATGAGTTTTATAGAGAGATATATTTATACACATTAAGAGAAAATGTGGATAACTTAGAAGAGTAGTATTCTTGAAATATACATAACATAGTATTAAAAATAAGAGTACCCATATATGTACATATATATATATATATATTCAAATATAAGAGAGTTTGGTAGACTATGTCTATATATAAATATAAAAAGAGAAATATGAAATGAAACGAGTAAAAGATAAAGAAAGAGTAGAGGATGTGTAAATATGTAGTGATGTATATATTTGATTAGATAAATCAAGACTAAGAGTGTATTTAGAGTGATGACTATTGCAGATGTGGCTATAATTGGGATAATAATACATTGCCAATATGATTATATGCTTGGTAATAGAGTAAGTGATAAATATATACACACGTATATATAAGAGATAATGTGTAGGCCACAACGACCATACATGATATCTATATGTGATGATGTAGTTACTTTATAGTGTAATTCATGAGATATTTATTAAAAGAGAATAGCCTTGAGTGGCATAAGTGACTTGAGTGACACATAATAGCCTTGAGCGGCATATAGTGACTTGAGTGACACACACACACACATACACACACACATATATATATATATATATATATATATATGTCTACACCATGGTTAGATAAATCAAGAGTAAGAGTATATTTAGAGTGATGACTATTGCAGATGTGGCTATAATTGGGATAGTTATACATTGTCAAAATGATTATGTGCTTAGTAACAGAGTAAGTGATATATATATATATATATATATATATATATATATATATATAAGAGATAATGTGTAGGCTAAAACGGCCATATATGATGATGTGATTACTTTATAGTGTAATCCATGAGATATTTATTTAAAGAGAATAGCCTTGAGTGGCATAAGTGACCTGAGTGGCACATATACGCTATGTTCTCGGGTTGTTTTTTGAAAGGAAATGGAAGGAAACCATCAATGTTGTGCGTTCTCAAGTTTTTTTAAGAAAGGAAAGAGAGGGGGAATGATTGACTATTTAGTTAAAAACTAATCGGCCCAAATGTGAAATGATTTGGAAGGAAAGAGCTCTCCCTCGATTTCCTTCTTTTTTCTTCCAACTCAATAATACAACTTGATTCTTTTTTTCCCTTTTCTTTCATTCCTTCACTTTTTTTCCCTTCTCTTTCCTTCCTTAAAAAACTCTAGAACGGAGGGATAGTCTTGAGTGGCATACAGTGACCGAAGTGGCACATAATATCCTTGAGTGGCATACCGTAGCCTGAGTCACACATAATAGCTTGAGTGACACATAATAGCCTGAGTGGCATAAAGTGTCCTAAGAGGCACATAATAGCCTAAGTGGCATATGATGGCCTGAGTGGGATATAAAATAACTCGAGAGGCGAGTTGTTTGTTATTCAACTAATTTGTTATCGACGTGACTTCCAGAAGTTGTGATATATATATATATACACACACACACACGGGAGGGTTATACTAAAAGAAAATAAATAAAAAAAAAGTAAGTAGAAATCTTGACTATTAGATTCATCGGTTAGCTAATTGATAGATAACTTTTTATTTGAAAAATAACTAACTGAAAACCGTTCATCAGGAGCATAATAGTCTTATACAAATCTAACCACCTCCTAAAATCACTTTGTCAAAATACAACAAATTCAGAAACTACGTCATTGAGGTTTTGATGCACAACCATCGAATTTGATGCAAAGCCATCGAATTTGATGCAAAGCCATCGAATTCGATGCACAACAAAAACGATGAATAACCCATTTTGATACAGATTGATCACACAAATCAACTTGATGCACAAAAGTCAAAACAAACAAATAAATACAATCCAAATTTTTTGATGAACAAGTACCAGATTCAACCTAGTTGAATTTTTTATGCAAACTCTAGAATTTATAAATTATTGATTCAACCTAGTCGAATTTTTTTATGCAAATTCATTTAAAATCACGCTTAACAATACGTACATCAATGAGAAAAATAATGAACTACGATTCATCCAACCAAACTGATGAACAACTAAGATTCATCCATAAAAAAATATGCAGATGGTTTTATCGAGTAGAAATTGATGAACTAACAACCATCATTTTAATATAAAATTGTGAGAAATGATTACAAACTAAAAAAATAACATAATGATGAAGATTAACACACTATAAAAAGAAAGCGATTAACAAAATGATGAAGAAACTTGAGTCACCTTCTTCTCCAAAAATCAAATTAAAATTGTGAGACGGAAGAGGTCTTCCCATGGTTTTAGGAACGGTTGAGGTTTTTAATTAAATTAAATTAATAAAATGAATAAATTAAAATACCTATAATACCCTCTAACCATCTTTGCCATGTGTCCTAATCTCTTTTCTCCCTACACTTTTAGCCAAAAATTCTTTTTATTTGAACCCTATATATATATATATATATCAATGATCATATATTTGCTTGGACTATCTATATAGCGTTGTCCTTGGTGGCGTACTTTAGTGAGATTAAATTTACGTGTTAATTATTATCACTTGAGTGTTTTTTTAAGTTGCTCACTGGACTTTCTAGATCATTTTTATTGTTGTTTATTTTTTCGGGTGTTGTGATAGACGAGACTTCCATGTGGACATCATAAAGTAGTAGAAAACATTAACATTTAAAAAAGAAAAAGAAAAAAGAGTGGGTGGGAAAGAGAAGACTAAGAGAAGAGAAGAGAGGAGAGGGTGGGGCGAACCCGGTGGAGCTGGAAGCCGATGAGGAAGATGAGAACCGTGATATTCGCGTACTCAGAGTGCAATATATTAACAAGTTCATCACTCCTTACCCAACAACAAAGTTTAAATTCTTTTTAAATTTTATTTTATTTTATTTTATGTTTAGAATTAAGTAGTTTTAACTCAAATGGCATGATCAAAATAAGAGGACCAAACCATGGGAAAGAAAAACAGTTAAATTCCTCCTCACCTGAATGGTAAAGTAAAAACCCTCAAAATAAGAGGACTAATAGAGTAAATTTTTGTAATCTTCTTTCTGTCATTTTATAACTCCTCACTCTTAACTTTGTCCGCAACAATGGCGACTTGCCTTAACTCAAGAACAAGTAGTCTTCTATCGCAGAAACCCCGGGTTCTCTCATCATTATTCACTGTAAGTTTATTGTAATTTATACTAAGATTTTTACTAATTGTATTACTCTAATTGGATTTTGCGTGGGTTTTGATTACATGTTCAATTATTTTTAGGGTTTTGTTGTCTGTAAGAACGTGGATTTTAAGTGATCCTTTTCACTTTTAGGCTTTCGTGTTGAAGTTACGAATTGGTTCGTGAGTTAATTCTTAGGTTATTCATGAACCCTGCAAGTTTGCAGGTGTAACTTTTTGATTTAGGGTTTCGAAGGTTACACGCAAATATTGATCTGGGTATGAAAGTAAATTAGCAATGCCTAAAGTTAAACTATTTGATATTTTGATGTCCATCAATGGTGTCTATTTGCTTGTTTAAACAAGATTTGCTATCATATCCACAATTTTTTATGATTTTGGTAAATTTCTGTTCTTTCGTTTATTTGATGTAGATGGCTTAATAGCTTATCATGTTGGATTACCAAGACCTTATGACACTTTTTTTTTATGATTTTGGTAAATCTCTGTTCTTTCATTTATGTGATGTAGATGTTGTATGTCCTCAGCAGGAGGGATGGCTTATTATGTTGGATTACCAAGACCGTTTGGCACGTAAGATTAGTTCTTCCCTTGTTGGTGATCTTGCTTTAAGGACTAAATGGTTTCGAGCTTCTTTCTCAACATGTTTGGTGTCTACCGAGAAATCCGAGGTAACGTTTATTGCTATTGAAATTGTTGTTCTACAATGATTCATCAATAAGGGAGATTCATTCAAACCACAAGTGGTTTTCTTTCTTTGTGAAATTATGTCATTAGCTGAATATCTTTCATAGACTAACAATGAAGCAAGCTGTTACAATTAGAAAACTTGGAAACTTATCTCATCAAACTTAGGAATGAAGAGAAACTTGAAGAGTTGAAGATCACTAAGCGAATACCAAAATTTAGTCTCATTTTCTCCCAATTGTCGACAAAATCTGGAACATAGATAACTCAAATGTAATGAGAGAAGATAGATAATGTTTTGATTTAACATTCATCTATTTTAGAAATGGTCATGGTGAGGTGCTATTTTTGTCATCATATTTTGGTTCGTGTGCTTTGTTTAGATTCAACATTCTTCTATTTTCAAATTAAGATGGGGTAATATACTGATATAAACTTCTATATTTCCTCTGTTTCTACTGGTTGCTGTCATCATACTTCAAATTTTTCGCAACCATTATCCTTGTAAATTCTGTTTTGTGCATGAGTAGAAAATTAAGAGAAGTTCTTCGCAAACATCATACTTCAATACTCATCGAAATCAACTGTCATTTTTAGAAATTCTTCTCATGTTATGTAATTTATCTTCAGAAGGATATTCACTTTCAAAAAAGTTATAGCAAATCTATGGCAATCACTACTACCAAACTGTTTTTATTATTTATTTTTTTGTTTAATAAAATTAAGAGACATGGTGTAATGAGTGGAAAATTAATACTCATCTATTTTATAGAAAATAAAGCAGCGAGTTTGGTTGATGGCTACTTTGGATTTGCCATTTTCATGTTGCATTTTTTTATATGCACACCCTCACCTGCAGCTACCGTCATCTAAGTCAACTTCTTGCATGTCTATTTGCACTCAACTCACTTTGAACCAAACTGGTTACTATTCAAATTTAAAATCATGTGGGTTTTAACAAGATTTTTGGTTTGTGTGCATGTTGTATAGATTGAAGTTGTCATCAAAATTGATCTTCTTGAAAACTAAAAAAAGTAATATCATAAAGGTTGACATTTAAAGAATCCCTATAGCTGTTCAAGCTGAAGATTTTGTTTAATGTAGAAGCGCAACATGCGGGGGCATGTTTTGTAATGGGTTGAAACGGTTCATTTTTAATGTGTGAAAACTGGCCGCACTGGTTTGTATAGAGTCGTAAACATTTGACATTTCATTTTTTAATATCCTTTATATAATAACCAAATGTGTTAGTTATGAACTTATCATTACAAAAACAATATTAGCACAATAGTAATAATTTAGATCTTTGAAAAAATCGATTTAGAAGGCTGTGTGATTCTGCCTAATGTGACTTTGGTATTTCCTGCAGGTGATGGGTGCACCCTCCAACATACCTAGTGAGAATTATAAACAGCAGCAAGATCAGGTCTCAATTTCAACTTCTCTTTTTCATACTCCGTTTAATAATTTATATAACTTATTAAAAAAATAAATTCTTAACCTCTCTTCTGTTTTTCCTTTTCACTCCAAGAGTATCAGTTATCACCAAAGAACTCTCGAGATTTGTTTAGAGCATGGGGATGTAACGACAACGAGACATCACAAATCTTTGAGCGTATGCCTTCTCTCTACAAGGCAAGACTTGATAAACTTCAATCAAAGCTCAAAATCCTCCATGACCTTGGATTCACTTCTTCAGATTTAGTCAAGATCATTAGCTGTAGACCCCGTTTCCTAAAATGTAGAATCAGCACCAGTCTTGATGAGCGTGTCCGTTACCTAGAAAACTTATTCGGGTCGAGAGAAGTTCTTCAAAAAGCCATTCTTAGAAACCCATCTGTTCTTACTTATGATTTAAGAAGAATGATCAAACCAACGGTTGAAGTGTACAAATCTATGGGTATAACAGGGAAAGATTTGTCATTAATGCTTCTATCCCGACCTACTATAATTCCTCGAACCTCATTAAATGCTGAGAAATTGGAGTACATTAGAAGAACGGGTACATCTAAAGATTCTAAAATGTACAAATATGTGGTCACCCTTATGGCAATTTCACGTCTTGAGACCATTCGTGAAAAAATAGCAAACTTGGAGAAATTCGGGTTCATAGAAGATGAGGTTTTTCAGCTTTTGGGTAGGTCACCACTTTTATTGACTTTATCTGTTGACAAAGTTCAAAGGAATATGACTTTTGTGGTGGCGAGTATGAAGCAACCTGCGAGTGTTGTACTCCAGTACCCGTTTTTACTGTATAAAAATTTGGAAGTGGTGTTGAAACCACGTATGATTGTAGCAGGGAAAATAGATGAAATGGGTCTGGCTCCTCGTGTTGACCAGGCAAATTTGCTCACTGCTTTAAGAATGACAGAAAACAGGTTTGTAAAGGCGTTTATCAATTGCCACCCTCCTGAGATTGCAAAGGAGTTGATGGAATGTTATGTAGATGCAAAACATGTTAGACGATTAGCCGAAGAATCAAAAAGGATACTGCATAAAGGATTTCCTTTTTGAGCTACTGCAAGAGGTTTAAGTTTTCTTATTTACAGCATTTTTGTGGTTTATTCATATGAATGGAATCACCCAGTCACATGTTACTAAGTTTTTATGCCAAATTACTTCTGTAACATCAGATTCTAGCAAACAAGATAGTTTTACGTGGCCAGGATTTCAAAGATCACATTTTCATTGTTCAATGTAAAGTTAATATTGTTTTCTTCATGTTGCACTGGCAACAGTTGTTTGTGAATTTTTGTTGTTGTGGACTCGTAACAATCGGTTTTAATTCATATGGACAGGAAAATGAGAATGTTGAACTCAAAATAACTCTTTTGTTGCAAGTTATTAACTTCCATTTTCATATTGTGTTTCTAAGTTGAATTTAGAGGTTATTGGTCTAATGGCTAGTGGGTCATACATATGTTGTTGACCAACTTGGAGTAGTCCAGGTTATTAGACTAACCTGCTTTGAGCTTGAGGTGTTACGACGCTAAACATTCATTCATTGTGTGTTTAAGTTGAATTCTAAGGTTATTGGGCTAACCTGAGTCACGGCTTTTATGGGTTATACGATGCTAACCTTCTTGGGAGTGGCTCAGGACATTAGACTAACCTGCTTTGAGCTTGAGTTGTGTGATAAGATGAAAACCACCAAAGTCATAGCCAATGGGTTAAACCTTGAGAGACAGGTTCAGATTTTGGTTTTGGATCTATTGTCCCAAGGGACCGTAAACATAAAACAAAAAGAGAAGAGGGTAGACATGATACACAGGCAAAAAAACTGATATGATTAAACCCAACAAAAATAAGAAACACACTGCATACAAGGCGTTGTCAACAAAAAACATGATAAATACAAGAGTACTCAACAGGATGCCATATACGATTTATGTTGTGAAGCTTATTTCTCCTTCGAGCAATGTCAAGAAATTAAAGATGATAAAAAAAAAAGAAAACATATATCGAATTGTTTAGATCATTTTTTTTTTTGAAGAAAATCTACCTACAGATGATAAGTTATTAGATCCTCTAGCCCTGATAGATGACAACTTAGAAAAAGAAATATACTCAAGATCTTTCAAGAAATCTTTAATCTTAAGTAAAAATCTGTCGTTTCCCCTCCTGAACAATGAAAAATGATAAGAGAAAAGATAAACTTTTGTTTGGAATAGTTGAGTTACCCATGATTAAGAATCATATGCCCATAAAAAAACACCAACCAACTTCAGCAGCCCATCACAGCACAATTGTACACAAAATTACTAGACTGTTTCCGCCCGAGCATGGTCCATTGGGGTGGCCCGTCTCTTGGGGCCCACGAATTCACTTCTATATACCCGGCCCCGCTGGTTCTCGGCCCACCAATGACGACAACACGATCACCACAACCCCTAAACGCAATCCCCCAACCATTCATTGAATCTGCTCTTTCAGGCAATCTTCCAACCGTCTCCCAAACTTTCCTTTGTTTATCATACCTCCTCACCTCCATATCCACACAATCAGCGGCGTACAATTCATTATCTACAACCGCCACTAGTGGCGGAGCCTCGGTGGTGGTTGCTGAGGGGGCATTTGCAGCAACACCAGTCTTCACTGGTGACATATTCGGGATTTCCTTCCATTCACGAGTACCCAAATCATATTCTTCACCGCAAGTTAACGGCTTCATGTCTGCACCTCCAACACCTCCAATTACATAGAATTTATTATCCATAAACACCCCTGAACACATTTTTCTTGGTTTAAGCATGTTTGGAAGTGTTTCCCATACTCCTGAGTCGCTGTTATAAAGCTCAGCCGAGCACACGATCTTTCCATTTGGGTCAGACCCACCAGCTACAATTGCAATCTCTCCAAGACTCGCAGAGCCGAATAAACATCTGGGCTCATTCATTAAATTCCCAGATGACCATGAATTTGTTAACAAGCTATACTTATATATTACATGATCAAGAACTTCTTTCCCTAACACAAGAAGCTCGGTCCCGACTGCTAAAGACTCCTTATCAGAAAACTGGAAGCATGTGTTTGATGACATTGTGGGCAGATTCATCCACTTGCGGTTAATAGGATCAAAAGCTTCCCATTGGACCAAATGGCAAGAAAAGTAAACCCAATGCTCAATAATACCATTCTTTCTTCTTAATTTATACAGTTCCCCACTCCTAATTAGGTCACGAAATGTTCGGTTTAGTGATGCTAAGGAACCATAACTGGATCTTGAGCATTTGAGTAGACAACTTATGGAGTTGTCTTTACCAATAGCATGGATTAGGGAACTTGAATCTGAATCATCACCTGCTTGATGTTGATCATTATTATCTTCTGATTCATCAACGCGGACTAATGCAAGATCAAGAAACCCTAATCCAATATTAAGATTATCATAGCCATCAGACTGCTTGCGGGCTTTTCTAGAGTGAACGATTTCTTCATCTTCGACTTCTAACGGTCTTTTCTCTTGATGAGATTCAATCTTTTCAATTCTGCAATTACTCATAAAACTACCCCAACTGTTCTCCCTTTTGCTATCGAAGCTTCGTGAAACCAAAAAAGATCTCTCCTCCAACATGCCTTCTTCAATCAAACCCAAAAGATGGAAACTTTTGGGGATCTCTGAAGAACCCTAACCAAGATTTCTTGAAATCTTCACCCTTTGATCACCAAGCAAGGAGCTTCTTCAACTGAAATCCCAAATAGGTATGTAGTTGTCATATTAACCAAAAGTCCCAAACCAGATAACCATTCTTAATAAGAAATCGATGATTAAATCAAGATCTATATTAATTAAGCAGCTAAAGATAGTAAGAAACGCACAGAAACGATAATCAAATAATCAAATTGATGTTAATCTACAAATGGCAATAACTTGTAAAATGCAAAGCATAATAAGAATCGAAGCTTGTCAAGGAAACACACAATAATAATTTCATTTAGGATAACCCACCAGATCTCTTATTCTCAATATCAAACAACAAAACACATCAATCGAATCAAACTATAGTTACAAAACCCTAAATCCAATTGATTGAAATTGAAAACTGTAGCACCTTTTTCCCAAATAAAAAAAAGGTAAATTAGATCTGCTTGATTTGAGATTACACTAATTAAATAAAAGGGCATCCAACTTACCGATTGGATAAGAAGAAAGCGCACAGAAGTCTCTCCTTTTGATTCCAATTTTGCCCCAAAATTACCAAAAATTTCTTCTTTCTCTACATGAATTTGTTAGTTCTGTATCTCTGCATACATGTATTTGTGAGCTTCAGTTATCGACGTTTGACGAAATCGAAAATAAAAAACTTGCTTTTGGATATATCTTTCTCTCTCTCTCTCTCTCTCTCTAGAAGTAAGCAAAGCAAAAGGCTTTTTAGGGTTAAAATTTGTTGGGGTAAGAGAAATTAGGGAATAACAAAAGGGTTTTGATTTTGTTGGTTTTATTGCTTCATTTCTAATAAAATCTCAAAACTTTATTTTAAAGAAAATTATCTCTAATATGAACAGATGTATACATACATACACACATACATATATATATACATATACATATATATGTATATAGATAGATAGAGAGAGAGAGACTGGGGGAGGGGCAATTGCCGGAGGAAGGAGAAAGAGGAGGAGGACGGTGGTTGATGGTGGCGGATGGGACCCACAACCAGCTGGTTTTTTTTTTCTAACTTTGCGTCGGGTCGCCGCCGTGTTCAACTCTTCTTAAGGGTTCGAGTGGATGACCGGAAACCGGCAGTAGCCGGTCTTGACACGTGTTTTGGTTGTTTTTGTCTAATATATTTTTTTATTTAATAAATTCGGCCACCCTCCTTCTTTTACGACTATTTTTTTTTTTGGGTTTTAATCGTGTACGTCTCCAAAGCCGTTTATTTCTCGAATATTATTCGGTAACTTTAAAGTTTAGGAGAATTTCTTTATCACTTGTCCTCTTTACATATCTTCTTTCTTCTAATCTAAATAAAATATTAATCTAAATCAAATTTATTAAATTATTTTGACTTTTAATTTAATGAAATAAATATAATTACTTAATCTTAATCATTTATTTAATCAAAATTAAAATTCTAATTTTGATTTTTTTAGTTAAAATTAAATTAAAGTTATTAGAAAAACGGTATATATATCCATAAAAATTAAAATATCATATTTGTCTATCCGAATTTAAAAATTATTTTTACCCTGTATAATATTTAAAAATATTATATTTAACCAAATTTTTAATTTTATCAATTTAAAATATTTTATAAATTCATTGTACAAGAAATATAATAATGTTTTTTTAGTACCATGATACCACGTTTCAACCGTCATTTTTATTATCAACCTTGCATCGATGCTTCCATTGCTAATCTGATGTTGACGACGTTTGTCGTCAATTACTTTTAATTCTCATTTTTTGTGTTTTATAATTATTTTATATTTTTTATTAATATTTAACATTTATTTTTTTAAAACTCAATCCGTGTATCACACAGACATCTAATATATATATAATTTTTTTATTAACCAAATGGATCCGTTTAACAAATACATATGTACAAAATATTAAATTACTATTATTATTATTATTATTTATCATCAACCACATAAACGTGATTATGTTTCATTTGTGTATTTGAACGTAGCCTTTTAATTTATCATCATCAAGATTTTTTAAAATAATATAAATATGGAAAACGATTCATAATGATAGCACGACTCAAGTTAGGTGCGATTGCATTCGCACACATTTTAAATAAAAAGTATTTCGGTCATTTGTGTTGTGTTGATGAGCCAACTGCTCATCAACATATTCCAAGTTCTCTATGGGCGTTATCCTTCTTTTGGATGAAGCATAGGAGGCATAAGGATTTCTCTTTTAATTGGACTGATTGGTATTGTAGAGTTGTGTTCAATAAAGTCCATGTAAAAAACATAGTCATAAAATTTTAATATTTAATCACATGCGATTCAGTATACAATCACATGTGATTTGTAAAAGCATTACATGTGAATTACAAAAATGTCACTTGGCCTAAAATTTTAAAATGTAATTTGGACCATTGATATCATTAATTCAAAGGCTAAAATTAGTCCATTAAAACTATAAATTAATTATGAACTATATTAAACATAACACTGGTATTGTAATACCTTAAACATTTAACTTCCTTGTTCCCTTCTAGTATCTTGCTAGATTTTCTATTAAAATTAATCATTTTTCGTTCAAAAAAATGTTAGAGGGGTGATCCGGATGTGTGATTAGGTATGTGATCGGTTGATCACGCGATGATCCCTATTTTTCTTTAGCATGATTGCTAGTGTTACTCAATCATGTAGAGATTCTATTTTTCTTCAACCCCCCTCCCCCGAAAAAAAATAAACAAAATAAAATGGGTAATATAGGCAAATTGCATTAAAACACAATGAACTTTGTCTTAGTTACCGTTATATATAATCAACTTTATTTTCTTAAAAACAATATAAGCAACTTTTATAATTCTTACATTGTATGCAACTTGTAGTATACTATGAAAGTTATGACTGTTCATTGTATGCAATGGTAACTAAACAACAGACACATAAAAAAGTTGTTTGCATACAATAAAAGAATTATGAAAGTTAATTATATTGATTTTAAAATTTTAAAGTTAATCATATACAATGGTAACTAAGACAAAGTTCATTACATTATTACACAATTTGCCCTATATTAAAAAAAAACTGATCATCTTTAAACAAACTATGAATGGACCCCCTTATACTCAATTTTTCACACAATTCTTTTCTTCTTGAGTTTATACATTTCAACCTTCCATTATCAAATTCAATCCAAAAGTTATAAAAAATCAGCAATGGACAGTTTTAATTTGACCAGTTTAGAAATAATGTTGATGAAGAAAAAGTTTTTGGCAAAGGGGTTGTTGAGAGACGATACAAAATTACAAACCCCATGCATATATATTTGAGGAAGAAGATTGAAATCTCCCAACCATCCGACAATTAAGTCGTAAAAATATCGTGTTTTAATAAAAATCATACCGCCGTTTTACAACAAAAGGATGAAATAAAAATGTCTGTATCAAATAGTACGTGGCTATTCTCTTTATTTTGAAAACAGTCTTTGATATGTTATTGAGAAAAAAAATTATAGACATATTTACATATAAAAAAATTAGATGTGAAACAAAATGTAGATGTAATTAATAACATCACAAAATAGAAAAAAGGAGAACAAGAATAATATGAAAATTAGATAGAACACACTTGTGCTAAACTTAGATGCAACGATTTGATGCAAATGCAATAGTGATGATGCAATGCTTAAACTGAATATAAAAATCATCTTTAACATTGTAAAACCTGTAATGGTCCAAAAGAATTATAAGATTAATTGAGCATATCAACCTGTAATAATCCATCACAGCAACAATAGATATTACTCGGTTTGATATACGAATATATTCATATTGATGCAGAATAAGCTCTCGTATGCAGCCAATGAGATTTAAGACCTTCAACCTCAACCTATATCATCAATTCAAATATATAAGAAATTAACATTTGAAAAAAGCAATCAAATCAACTTGAAATCCATGTCATATTCAATGACCAACAACTATCATGAAGACTAACATTCTTGGAATAATAAACAACTTGCCCTCAATAATCAATAGGTTTCTTGACCAACATTGTTGCTGACACTAGTACCCACTTCCTCGACCAACGACCGTCACTGATGCCTCTGGCGATCACCACATACACAAATCCATGGTGGTGTTGTTAGGTTGACTTGTAAAACTTAATGTAATATAGTTGGGTGTTGCAAATTAAAGTATAATAATATGGATGTAAAATTAAAGATGATAAAAACACGAGGGTAAACCACAATGACCAAAAGTCCAAAACATTTCACTCCATTTGTTTTTTAAAAAACACCTAAGAGACTAGACTATTATTTAAAAAAAAGAAACTCTTGCTCATTTCTATCAAGAAGTGCTTCTAGTCTTAGATTACCTTTTCATTTAGTAGATAATAAACTAATTTATTATTTTTACATAATTGTAAAGGGCAGATGATCAACAAATTTTTATCTCTCCAACAAATAGCTTTTTTTTAATCATGTATTCACTAGTAAACATCATGTTAGTAGCATAAGCTGTTTACGTCTTATTGGTGGTATGTTAATGAACGTATATACATAGTACGACATGTGAACAACTATCTTAACAACTAACATCTCCCTATGTACACTAGTTGCCAAGAAACATACAAAAATGCAAAAATATTAATTCACAAGTTCAAATGAACTCAAAGTTAAATAGTACCCCTTAATTAGTAAAAAACACAATATATAAGATCCTAAACTAACCCTATTCTTTCATTTTTCACAAATGCATGTGTTCATTAGTGACCATGCCAGTAAATCCCAAAATTAAATATGTTTTGTGGTGAATGAAATTAATAATTCATGATGTGATGCTTTTGTAACCCGCTTTTCACAAGCATGAAGAAATATTTTCACGATCGCGAAGGATGAATGCGAGCCCATGAAGGATGAATTGGTCCTTTAATGGTTCATGGTCGTTAATAGCCCTGAGCCAGTAAACAGCCAACCAAGAAAATGTTAAGAGTATTATAGAAATCCCTAATTATTGATTTAAGATATATAGTTAAGTATTGAAAGATACTAATTAGTGAAGTAATGGGTATTTTAGGTACTAGCTAGGGAGATTCAGATAAATATAGTAAATGTTATAATATGAAACGGCAAGTATGATTATGATTTTCATATGTTAACAATGTACATACAATATTAAAGTATAAAATGATGAATAGTAAATGTTATAATTATTAGTAGCAAATTGCCAAATTCAGAAGTTGACAGTAAAATGTATCAACTTATCCAAAACCAGAAGTAATAGATGGTATCATTAAACACTTATAAATATATTTATATACATATATAGAAGTAGTTAAACAGATACATACATACATATATATATATATATATATATACAACAATAACTGTCAGCATTAAAATTTAGTATCATGTATATATCAAAGTGATCAGATACTTACTAGAATAAGTTATAGTAGTTCAGTATTGCAAGGTATTATCCAATAGTTGGACATTAAAAGAATTAATGTGAAAAAGTAAGAAAAGTATATATGGAAACTATTATATGATGAGGTAACTTTTATAACAAATGAGAAGATCAGAATGCAAGTAAGTGTGCACATAGTTAAAGATTTGAGAAATTAAATTAAAATATATATAATATGAGTAGAGTAATAAAAGAAGTGTTAGAGTTGGACCGGTATTGATTTACAGTGTAGGTAAATTCAAATCGGACCCAATATTTATACGAGGGGTAAAAAATTAAATATACGAAAATATGTAACTATCATATTGACTTGTTTTCTGCAAGACCCACATTGTTGTTAATTGGTACATGACTAGAAAATCTTATATCGGTTAATTATTGCTGAGCTTATTACAATAATACATAATTTTAATTCAAAATTATATGATATGTTGAACCGACTCATTTTCCAAATATTGCATCATTTCGAGACTTCATATTACAATTGAAAACTGCTAATTAAATTGATGTTTATTCTTCAATGCAATGATCATTTTTGCTTGTACTTACCTTAAAATGCTTAATTATGATATATTCTCCACAAATTCTTGTTTATTTTTTCCAAATTGAATCCGATGTTTCTATCTTAACAACTTAATTTCTTTTTACAAATATTTCTAAACGTATATATATATATATATAAGGGAAGGTTCATTTGAGAACCGTTTTTATTGCGAGAACCGCGAGAACCAATCTTAGTCGTTCATTTTGAATAATGGAATTGATGGATGAAGAGCGTAAGGGGATTGAGTGTGGCAGTGTACATGTAAGGAATTCATGAGTGGACAATCCAATTGAAGAAAAGGGAATTGGACGGCTAAGATTGGTTCTCGTGATAAAAACGGTTCTCAAATAAACTTTTCAATATATATATATATATATATATATATATATATATATATTTATTTATTTTAAACTAGGCGGTGTAATATACGAATATCTAACTTGTTGTGTATGTATATATGTATGTATGTGTGTATGTATGTATGTATGTATGTATTTATGTGTAGTGTGTGTTTATATATAAAGAAAAAGACATTAACTAATGTTCCTTCAAGGGTCAAACTAATTAAGAAAAGCAACTAAAAGCCAAGTTTGTTTTGATAACCTCTTATGGTTAAGTTTATTAACCCTTTTAACTTAATGTGATCGATCATCATGCTTTTAAATCTCTTTTGTTCGTATTAGGCAACCTCCTTTTAACAACTTCTCTCTCTCTCTCTCTTTCTTAACTATAATTACGTATTTACCATTTGTGATTCCACATCTTTTTTATGCCTACCAAAGGGCATGCTCGTCTTTTCACTATAATTTAATTTCTAGCATGATAGTGACTCGGGCCGACCAAAATTCTAATGATCATAACACACGATATAATAACATATCCCCTTTTGGTTCTTCTTTTGTATTAATTGCTAAAGCGAATTAAACTAATACTTATATTGTTTGAAAAATAATATAATAAATATTTCTTAAAAATTGTATTAATGTAATACCCATTTTCAAGATTAATAGAATATATTTATATTTATATTTATTACTTATAATTACTCTTCATGTATCTAGTGGCCATGTTTTATCAATTTAGTTGGATCAAATTAATATATAAAGGAATTGGAAGGGCGAATTTTGATAATTTTGAAGTAGTTGGATAATTTAGTAAAAATTATGTGTTTTTATTAATTTTGAATATATTTTAATGCATATAAGTGTTATATTATTAAATCTTTAGTGTGTTTGTGTTCTTCTTTATGAAAGCTTTGAAATGATATATATATATATACATACATATATATATATATATATATAAACGGGGTATGTGTGAATAGGATATTGACACCTAAAATTGTGTACTTGGAAGAGAATAGTTTAGCAAAACCAAGTGGGTGTTGGAATGTGTCCCAGATATAAGGAAGTAGTACCTATTAGCGGATTTATAACCATAAGAGTGTAAGGGATTAAAAACTTCTTTGTGTTGTTTTACTTCAAGTCCTACCCGTATAGGGGGTGCCGATGTTGGACTTCATAGGCTAAATGCACCGAACTCGTGTGTGGGCATGACCTGCGGACAGGAATGCAACTCCTAAATATCGAGCTCGCACAGATGGACTCGTTTTCTATGAATAGATCTTCTGTGTGAGCCAAGAGAGATAGCAACCAAGCAAATTAAAGCTGAAGGTGTAAGATATTCTTGTTGAGATTGGCGTTACAAGAACCTAGCTATGCAAGGTGTGTTACACTAACCTCTTATATATGCTAGTTTTTATTCTTTTTCAAACGATTAAAATAAAAAAATATGTTGAGTTTTGGGGCCAAGTCATGTGCTTCAGCACGTTTAGGACTAAGAATGGCAATGTGCAAGCTAAACACTTGCACTTCTTCAAATTGAACCTTGTAATTTTTCCTTGTTAGCGTTTAGTATGTGTTTGAGGTGTTGGTTGTTTCATCTTGTCAATTATTGGTTGGCCTCAGGCCTAATTGTATTCATTTGGGGTTTGTGAGAACAAAGGGCTCTAAAACTTGGCCGAACTTCCTTGAATTTTGAAATAAAACATAGGTTTTACTTGTTGTTGAGTTTAGGGTACCTTACAACCGGAAATCGATGTTTATTCTCTTTAATGAAGATTTGGAACTAATTGTTATTATTGTGGTCGGCCATTCTTGTTTCCGTAAACAGATTATGAGACTCGATTCTCGTAAAGGCAATTATGGCTAGGTTTTCGCAGGCCACTATCTTGTGGTTTTCATCAGCAAGGACCATTTAGGTCTAGTGTTCAAAGAGGTCCCAAGGAGTCCAGACATGTTTTCGCAGACCTTATTTGAGCATAAGTTATTGCAAAGTATGAGTGTCTTGGCATGTGTAGGCATGTTAGGGTTTTCACAAAGTGTAATGTAGATGTTTATGTTTTATTTTCACAAAGTTCTAAAGTGTTTGTACTTGTGGCTTCTTGCAAAAAGGTCATACGACCTAACCGTTGGTCTTCGAAAGACTAAGTTAGCGTGTGGTTAGTTTCATCAAAACAAATATATGTATGCATGTGATTTTTCGAAAGGAGCATAATGATATGTATGAGTATCTACTTATTTTTGCAGAGGAGGGTATATTTGTATGCTTGGTTTCGAAAAGAGTTAAATGTGTATGGCAAGGTCTTTCCAAAATGAGTAATGTGTTGGTGCGAGTGTGGTTCACCCAAAACTCTAGAACTTTTATATGTGTGTGTGCATGGTTTTCATGCATGAGACTTAAAACCCTTAAGTTTGATGTGTAAATGGTTTCAAAAACCCTAATATCTAAAGGGTTCTCTCAAAGTTTTATTTAGGATTTTCTTCGAGCAATACCTATGGCTCTCTTAAAGAATAGTGGTTATCTTTATAAATCTACATGGTTTAATTATCTCGAAACCTAGCATTCTAACTATCTTAAAGGTATACCTTAGGTATAGGTGAATTTGTCAGTACAAATAGTTAACCGCAATTAACTAAATTACAATGACCCTAATTGTAGGCTGCTTTAGTTAGAAGTGTGTGTTTTAGTACTTGACCAGTATCACTACTTAGTTTAGCTCGGATTTATGTTGCAGACAAAGGATTTATACTCTTATTTAATATATTATCCTATGTATGTTTATGTGTAACCAATTGGATTTTAGTCAAATGACATGAACCGTTCTCTTCGGAGTCGGTATTGATCAGGACTGTTCTCTTTGAGACGGTAACCCATGACCATTTTTGTGTTTGTGTTGTTCATGGCCTATGATCATGGGTTTAAGTCCCCCTATAAACAAAAAATGTAGATCTAGAACTAGGTTAGTGCATGTGTATGTTAAAAAATGTCTTTAACATCCATATTAAAGTGAGTATTTAATATCCATAGCAAAAAAGGTTATGTAATCATGATATTCCTTTTCTTGTTCAAGTACATTTTATATTAAAAAATTAGGGGTATGCTTCCTCTATGGTAATTACAGTTTTTGATTTCATGACATTTTAACAAAAGTTTGGTAACGAGTGATAGGCACCCGTGTTTCTCTACATATATATTTTACGAATAGTGTTTGTAGAGTAGATAAAAAGAGAGAGTAATGACAAGAATGTTATGAGATTTAGGTTATATTAGATTAGTTTATGTACATAAACGCTAGACGTGTGACTATATTATACAAACCATAGGATGTGTTGAAAGTAAAAAAAGAGACATACCATTACAAAGTATGTGGCATTTGTAGTATGCCCCAAAAATAGTGACTAGTTGCGGCTAACATATCAAAACCAACTTCTTATGTCACAGAAGGAGTTATGAGCTCATGTACAAAGAGTCACCGGTAGGAGTAGTGATATATGACGAGAAAATTATCAGACAAAACAACAAACAATTAGTGTGCAACGTCCAACTAATAGCAATGATTCTAAATAGGAACACTTTGCGGTTGTAAACTTTAAGGATTCGTTTGGTACAAAGAATGAAATTGTAGAGAAAATATAGTTAAGAAAGAGAATTAGTATGGAGAACGGAAATTGATTCTCGATTTGGTATCAACAAAGAAATTATGTAATACCCGATTCCTTTGATTTTATTTTTAATAAAATATATGGATTGATTACATGTGGAATGTTAGTACTAATGAGTAACTTGTTATAAATTGCAATTTATATTTAAGGAAGGGGTATTATTGTCAAATAAGAAAGATGGAAGGGTATTTAAGCCCAAATTAGGGCATAATATCATAGAATTCTACTGTAGCCGGTTTAGAAGTTTTGTGTGTACCGGGTGTTTTTCGGTTGAAGACCAAGAGCAAAGGGGAGAGAAACAAGTGGAAACCTTCACCAAATCAGTTGATTCGTGCTGGAACGAGTATCAAGTAGGATTCCTATACCTTAGTAATAAATTTCATAGTTGTTATATGTAAATTGATCGAGCTTTTATTGATTTTTGGGGCTGATCTTCGAGCTATTAGAACACATACATATAACGAGACTTTATATGCGGTTTTGAAGCACTAAAATCCGATGAAAACACAATTAATTCTTATAGGTTTGTCCTAAAGATGCTTAAGAACATATGTAAAAAGAATTAGATATTTTGATTAAGATTTGATTGAACTAATTGGAGTGAGATCAATGGGTTTATGAGGAATTGTTCATGTTCTTGGGCACTTGGTATCGCAAATCATTGGGGTGGTATTTCAATCCTCAACAGCAATATATTGCAAATTGCACATAACCAAATGGAAATTGATAAATTGTAAATTAGGGGTTGAGTCCCTTAGGGGATTCCCCACGAATTGGATCGCAAATCAGACCCAAGGCCGATCGCAAATCACCCTAGGGGTGTTGGATCGCAAATGTTGTTTTGTTAATCGAGGAATCGTAAATCAAAAAGGAACTGTAAATTACCACTTGATGTGAATCACAAATTATTAAAACAATTATAAATTTGGGATCATAAATCATCTAGAGGATTGAATTCTCCATATATACATAATGAGAATCGTAAATTACATGTTGGGCCTCAAATCGCATATCAAGGAGTAAAGCCATAACTCAATTAAATTGAGATTTAGGCTTCAATCACAAAACATATAAAAAATAATTACAGGAAAGGTTGCAAATTATAATCTTATGGTAATCGCAAATTACCTATTTGAATAGTAGAATCACAAATTTATGTGGGAACTTTCATTGTAGGTGATTGCTGATAGACGTGAGTATTTCGGATATTTAATTGGTGTAATGTTGTTACTGTGTGTTACAATCAGGTGAGTACTAACTTACTCATTATATTAGTGTGTAATGTACATGTATGTGATTGTGAAAGTGTAACCAATATGTTATTATGTGAATTGAAGGGTTGTGTTATGTCTTGGTGAAAACACAACTAGGGCACAGTTAGGCATGTGAAATTCTTGGTACGGTTTGAATAGTCAATTGTGACCCAAAATGTGATTTATTAAATAGAATGGTTCTCGTTTGAACCATCCCCTATGCAATCACATATGATTGAATACCAAATCTCATGTTTTTTGGTATTAAATCACATGTGAATCTGTACAAACTCTCGTGTGATTCTGTACAAAATCATAGGTGATTAAATATGCAATCATATGTGATTGAATACCAAATCTTATATTTTTGGTATTCAATCACATGTGATTTCGTACAAATTCTTATGTGATTCTGTACAAAACCACATGTGATTGAATACGCAATCACATGTGATTGATTCTGTCAAATCTGTGACATAAAAATGCTACACTTAATCAAATCACATGTGATTATGTACATGTATAAAAGATAGATAATCACATGTGTTATGAAACAACTAATAATTTATAATCACTTTCAATTGTTGATTTTTTGTTACTAAACCATAGAACTTCACCGAATTATCAAGTACCAAACTATAATTTTTATAAAGACTATATTGAGCATACCTCTATGAATCACATGTATAAACTTAGTGTACGTCTGGTGTTTCTAAGAGCTAAAGTGGAGTTGAGGGTGGAGTATTTAGGAGCTAGAACTTTTATTTAGAGCGAGAATACGAATCTTTTATATGTATAAATATATTTGTTAAAATAGCTGGAGTTGGAGCATAAAAATATAAAATGACACAAAAATAAAATTTTAAAAACAAAACAAAATTAAGTGAAGGTTATTTATGTAGTTTGGTCTATTAAAATCTCCCGAAGGTTTTGAAGCTTATTTTTGAAAATCAAAGCTTAAGCTCCCGCATACTACAACCAAACATAGCCTTTCTTAATTTTCGGATATATGAGGTCTTTTTTCTAATAACTGAAAACTCCAACTCATAAAAACCTTAAAAAACTATCTGTCAAAAAACATAATTGTTTTAGTTATGAACTTTACCGGAAACGTAACAACTACATATCCACATACGTTTTATTAACAGCCAATATTGTTTCCCACCGTTCTCGTACGAAAAACAGTTCTCGTTTGAACCATCCCCATTTGCTAGGTAAAAGTTCAAACGAGAACTGTTTTTCGTACGAGAACCAATCTTAACCGTCCAATTCCCCCCCCCCCCTTCAATTGGATTGCTCACCCATGAATTCCTTACATGCACACTGCCACACTCAATCCCCCCACGCTCTTCATCCGTGAATTATATTATCCAAAATGAACAGTCAAGATTGGTTCTTGCAGTTTTCGTACGAAAAACACTTCTCATTTGAACCCTCCCCTAAGCATATATCGAATATCTAGCTTTTGATTCTTTTATAAAATCACACACACATATATATATATTTCATAAATATACATTACAATAAATATAAATATATATATATATATATATATATATATGTTCAAGTATCCTATCATTTTCATTCTATAAATATGTGATTTGACAAATCAAAAAAATCATATATTTGGGAAACTTTCAATCAAAATCACATATTTGACTCATTAGATAGCCCTTGACTTGTTCATATGACTAGCTGGTTATAATCAAGTTCACGTCGGTCTTATTAGAAACCTGATTATATTACTATCCATTTGATCTTTCAACAGAAACATACATTTGACTTAAAAATAATGAAAAACATTGGAAGTTTCCCCCAAAAAATAATTTATCTTGCTTTGCAAATATAAATCCACCTTAACAAAAAAAAAACAGGTTAAAAAGATAATCTATCATTTGGGAGCCTCTATCTACTGGTTTCATATTAAGGAGGTAAATCACGTAAACTAGAATTAAAATAATCTCTTGACATTCAATATTATATTTCTTTGTCTTCAACCTCTTTGCTATCATCATGAAAAGAAATAGTTTGTAATCAATGTGAGGAAATTGAAGAAGGGCCTAAATAAAATTAATTTTGCAACATATAAAACATTTTCAGTACATCAACTAGGAATGTGGATATTGTTTAAAAATAGCCCTTATTCTTAAATTTCAATATGTGATTACTATACTAGTTGAAACATAGACCTTGAGATTCTTAACACGATTAGGGATGGTAAAAATATCCGATCCTGATTGGAATACCCGAATCCGAAACTTTTGGAACGGGTAAATGGTTACATGACCGGGTATGAGATTTCTTTCAAAAAAAAATACAGGTTTGGGATGGTTATGGTTTTAGTCAATACCCGCAAAATTATCCGAGTATGAATCATTTATATTTTTATAGTTTTACTATTAATATAATATATATTATAATTTTATTAATATATAAAATAACCGAAACTAAAAGATTAATAGTCTTCACTTCTCTTTGATACTTCGGTGAAAAATGTCGTTTCATTTCCATGTAAAAATTTAAATAAGATTATCATGAAATTCGGATAGTTTAAACTTGGTATGATGATATTTATTAAATTTAGAACTTGTTGAATGCGATGTTGCTAAATGATAGTTCAAAAAATCCAACTTATTTTTTTGACGTGATTCGCATGAAGTTATAGGAAACAAAATTTTATTTAAAAAATTTTAATTGATTAAGAATATAAATGAGATACCTGATACCAACGACCCTGATGGTTATTTGATAATGGAATACTCAACGGGACAAGACCAGATATGAGACATCCTTTTAAAATAAAGTATGGGACTAAGATGATCCATACCCATCCCATTACAATCCCTAAACACGATCACACACCTTCTAACTTCTACATCTGTCTTAAATATGACTAAATGAACCCTCATCCTTAAAGAGAAAAAACAATTATATAAACAATTAATCTTAATAATTACCGGCCAATACCCTAAAATTAATCATACTTTAACGTGATATATATATTATGTAATTTATCATTTGGCTTCATATACTTTATTTATAAGGTGGATGGATGATTGTTTTTAAATTTTAAGAATGTTTGATTGGCGATTCCAAAGAAATTAAATGATTAAAATTAATAAACTTTATATTCGTTGGATGAATTTTCCTCATAAGTTTGGTCCCCCGGTGACTTTATGGTATCAAATGGATAACTACTTGTGCAAATTTGTCAACACTAACCTCTTTATCTATCTAAAAAAAATAGATATACATATACATATAACGACGACGTCTTTTCAAAAACTATTCATCCACCCGAAAAATGGTTCGAATATGACATTGTGGGTCCATGAGAATCATACACGTTTGATTTATTAAAAAAATAAATAAATAATTTTTACGCTTTAGAAATTCGTATTATTTTATTCAAAAGAGGCGATTCGAGGTCAATATGCAACTAGTCATGCCCTACTTCCAAATTCCAATGTGTGTGTATATATACATCATATCCTTGTTTTACGCGTGCTAATTTTGCCTTTCGCTACTTGTATTTGTAGCATGCCAAAAGTGGAAAACCGAGAATTGTTTTGTGGTATACTAACCTTGTTTATTTCATGCATTCTAAAAGCTAGCTAGCTACACGTTAATAGCTTTTCACATCTTTTGGACTATATAGTGTGTACATATATATGATATCCAACTGGGGTGCGGGATTGACGTGGAGGAAGTGGCCCCGCCCCCCTCTTTGCGGCCAATGATCCTCACGAAAGGAACACTATAGCCGGCATAAAAAAGAAGTATTTATTTATAATAAGAAAGATGAAGGATAAAGAGTGATGTGGTGTTGGTTAGACAAAAAAGACAGAGAGGGAAGAAATAGTAGTATACCATATGATATTATTATAAGATGGTGAGCGATTCAATGACTCATACTAGTTTTTATAAAATTGAACGATAACACTTCATATAATAATTTTTTTACGGAACTATTCATGTAATTTTCAAAAGAAATATTATTTATTGTTCTCTAATGGCATTTTTATTTTTTAGTTCAAAATGAAAATAATACCGATGGGAATATTAATTTCTTTTATTTAAATTTAAAATTATTACCAACGGAATTTTTAAGGATGATTTTATATTTAGCTTAAGGCAAACATACTTACCAATGGAATTTTGAGCAGATTGGATTTTTAATTGTGTTCAATGTGAATAATTGTGTTTTTGTGTTTTCTCTCGTAGACTTGTATAAATTTAGATTTTGGTACAAGTAAAATTTCATAATGTTCGATCCATCATTACCCTATTTTACATTGGATAATGATATCTTCTTCACAAAACATGATTTGCAACAATCATACACCTAAAAGCCGGTTTAGATTAACAAGGTTATTGTTAGTTGGGTGACAAAGAAGGTAATAAAAAACTAGTTTGATAACTATGGTTCTACCATAGTACCGCCGCCGGTGACCACTGAAAACCTAAGTAGTAAGCACACAACGAGTTTTACACACAAGATTATTAAAAGACAAAGTCGATGAGAGAGGGAGAGGAATAGATTAGAAGGTCGGCAGTGGTAATGTGTTATGTGATCCGGCGACCATGCATGTTGACAAGTGGATTTGATCAGGAATCCCACATATAATCAGAAGGCCTCTTTACTGTGGGTGACCACTAACATCTGGTGAATATGTGTTTCTTTTTCCGGTGGATCTGGGCCGATGGTGATGCATTCTCTTGTTTCTTTTTCCAGCAGTGTAATTGATGAGTAGGAAGATGGTAGACGACAGAGTTGCCGATATTTGTGCTAGCATTCACACCCAATCAATTTCCTTATTCACAAGTCTCACTTACAAATACTAGCTTATCCACATTGGAAACAAGAAATGATTGTTGAATTTAGTGCTCTAATTAAAATGGAACGTGAGAACTTGTGCCCCAACCCAATGATGTAATGTGGTTCTCTCCATGTGGTTGTTTAATCACAAGTTATGTTGTAATGGCAACCTTGACAGGCATAAAGGCCGTTTAGTCGTATATGGACAAAGTCAACATCCTAACATTGACTATGATGAAACATTTAGCCCTGCAACCTTCTAATTCTTCGTTATTCGTCTTTAAAAGGGCATTGCATATAGCATGCTTTTTATTATATGTTGATGACCCTATGCAAGGAGAGTGTGTCCATAACGTGGGTGACGTTCGCATTGACCAGTTGTTATAGGTTGGTTATGAAGAAGATAATCCCTTATAGTTAGTGACGAGAACCTCTTTATGAGGTGAGAAACTCCATAGAGCGAAGAAGTGGATGAATCCATCTAAAAGTGTTGAGCAATTTCATAAGCAAAACCACATACTTTAACCTTGTCCAAGTTAGACGATGATACATCGTTATTTGTGGTATAAACTAGATTAAATTCCGTCGTTATGCACTGGTTGGTTTAAAAATGATAAATATTAATAAAAAAGTATTAAATTATAAAACATGAAATAATGGGAGTTTAAAAAAACGGTGACAGATGACGTCAATACCCAGACAAGTGGTGGAATTGTAATATTCCAAATTCTATAATATAATTATGTTTATCATTATGTCTTTAGTTATGTTATTTATTAAATAGAAGAACTTGTGGTCAAAGAATGAGGAAAAGAAGTTGAATGGTTGAAGTGAAAAATTGGGTATAGGTCTATTTGACCCAAAAATTGGGGGTCAAAGAGCTCATTTTTGCAATAGAAAGATCGAGAAGAAGAGAGAGAGAGAGAGTGTGTGTGTGTGTGAGGGCTGGAGTTTTTAAGGAAGAAGGGAAATCAAGGGTAGATCATAAGTGCTTATGCTTTGATTCAAGCAATATGATGTTTGATCTGCATTTTCTCAACATTTGAGCTTGGGGTTCTTGAGCAAGGAAGGGCAAGATCAAGTTGGGTTTTTGATCAAGTAAGTGTAACTTTGTTTTGTGTTTGATTTTAGCTATACTTGATGTGTTTTGGGGTTCTTGGCCGATTGAACACAAGAAAACAGCGAAGGTAACTGTTCACAGGAGGCTCGCGGTGCGAGGTTGCTTCTTCCTGAGCAGTGAGTTTTCCGGCGATTTCTTTGCAGCGCAAGCATTGGTGCGTGAGGCACCCTGAACATGCTATAATCATGTTTTTGACCCCTTTTGACCTTGTATATGATTGGAGTTTGTTTCCATTGGTTATAGAAGGTTTTTATGGAGTCTTTTAAGACCCGAAAGAGTGTCTAAGTTTATAATCGAGCTTATACTCTTAAGAAATCTTGTTTTTGGTTAACTTATGCAAGTTGACCTTGTGTTTTGTGATCATAGGCTAATGATCAGTGTTTGAGCTTTGGTTTAGTTAAGGTTGTGATCTTCATCACACCCTCAGGTGAGTACACCCTGCGGATACCTAACTCTTGTTAAAGTTTATAAGTCATCATAATTGTGTTTTTATATGTTTGGCAATTTATTTTATGAAACTCATTGGATTTAAGGATGTGAAAATTGTGGATTTATTATATGATATGTTTCAACAAAGGTTTTCAAAGTAAGACCAATGTTTCACTTAGGAGAAGGTATATGTTAATGTGGTGCTTATACTTGATGGTTTCTTGATACATGATACTCCAAATAGGAGTGAGCTTTGAATTTGTAATAACACTTATGATTTTAAGTTAATGAAATTATGTTTACACCTTGGGTGTGTTCTGGGCATTAAGATGTTAAAAGTGATATTGTTTGTTAAGCATTTATGCTCAAGAGCTATGAGTTATGTGACACTTATGTGTTTATTGTTAAACTTAAATGCTTGAGTTACTTGGCCTTTATGGCATGTGTTTTATGTGACCCTTGTGGTGTAAGTTTTAGTCCGGACTATTGTGGTTTCGATTGCACATCCATTTGTGTTCAATCACTTTGGGCGTGGGTGTGGTTCAAGAGGCTGCGGCAAGCAGAACTATTCATCACGTATGTGGTATTGTTGAGGGATGTTGCCATTAGTAGATGGGGATGATAGTACCCATTATGACCGTGTGGTTCAATGGGCTGACGAGCCACCGAACCTAATCAACACGAGTGGACTTGGGGAACAGGTCATTTACTCCAGATAACCGTTGTATGGTGGACTGCTTTGTGCTTCCCCTACCTTGACGGGGAGATGTGGATATCCCCTATGTGGGCACGTGTTGACCGTGGCTAGCTACCACGTAGAGATATTATGGCTCAATGGACAGACTCGCATCCTTATGTGTTTATGTGATTACTGTCATAGTATGTATATTGCCAAACTTGTGTTTTCAAATATGATGACTTGGATTTTGAAAGACTAATGTTTTTTTTGTTGTACTTACTAGCTATGTTTATAGCTAACCTGTTGCAATTAATGTTTTGTATCCATAGGTTGTCTAGTGGCCTTCTGAGGCGGGTAGATGCTTTGGGACATTGCCTTGGCTTGAGTTAGCTTTCGGTAATCTTGGATTTCCTGTTTATTTGTTTATGGTCGTAAGATGGACTATGGTAACACCAAAATTTTTTGGGGTCGTAATCGACAATGAAATATATTAATAAAAATGTATTGTATTTTGTGGAAATATTATAAATGAGTTTTAATGCTTCCGCTATTAGTAAAGGAGTTTTATATAAACCATGTTTATATGCAAGTTTTAAAAAGTTTAAATTTAGACTGAAAATCAGGATGTTACAGGAAGTGTCGATTCAAGGGGATGACAGAAACGTATTATGATATAAATAGAAGTAATTGTATTTACTGTGCGCACTATCATTTATTATTGTTACAATTAAAAGCAACAAGATGATGTTTTTAAATGTTATAGAGGTAATGTAATATTTATAAATTATGATAGACAAATACGATATTTTAAGTTTTCAAAATGAGGTATATATAAAATTATTTATAATAATTTTAATTTAATTTAAAAAAATTTGACTTTTAAAAGTGAAAATCAAATTAAAATTTTAATTCTATGAACGAATGAGATTTAATTTTATTAAAACGAATGAATAATTTATTTAATAGCGATGACTAAATTATTTTTTATTTTAATTTAAAGATAATATAATATGTTACAAAGAACAACATTATATGGCTTTGAATGGTCATTTAACATAGACTTGTAATTTAATAACTAAATCACGTGCCTTGTAATATGTTATGAAGTCATTGGCCCCTAATACAAAAATGGTTATTAGTGGAAGGGGATGAATCGAAACCGTGTTTCTTTTGTAAACTGTGGGCGTGTGGGTCCCCACGTGCGATGACTCCTTTAACGTGTAGCTAGCAATCCTCGACGGCTCACTTTTGGGTTCTCTCCCGATATTTTGACCCGATCCATGTTATAAATAAAGAAAAATAATAATCTATAGGCCTAAAAGGGTGTGCTAAAAGAACAACATAATAATATACGGTAAAATTAAAGGTAAAGATAGAAAATGACTTCTCCATTTGTCAATATAGGAATGAATTATAAATTTATATATATTGATTCATGATTTGTATATTATAAGAATTATTTAAAGAAAGTATGACGAGTAATTTTTTTTTTAACAGCAAAGTTATGTTAGTGTGCTAGGTTCGCAGTGACATCCATATAGGACAGTATGCGAGCCTAAAGCCACACGCCAAGTTAGTAATTAAACGCCTTTGCCTGAGTTTGAACCTAGGACCTCCAAGAAAGGCTTTGCCTTCCACCTCCCTCTTAACCACTAGGCCAAGAGATCATTGGTTATGACGAGTATTTAATTCATGTTTTTTTAATTAATATCACGTCACTCGTATTTCATTCATATTTTCTATAAAAAATATATATACTTCACATATTATACGTATTTCAAAGACTTTCTTTTCTTTTCTCTCTTTATCTCTCATTTGGCATTTGATTGTCAAGAATCACCTAAAAAATCAGTATCAAGACATGGGGGTGATGTTCCTCTTGATACATAAGGCGACATAAGTAATACTGAAGGTTGAAGCCATAGTGCTTGTACTCTCGTTGCTCTTATAGGCATCAAAAGCATTTGTTTAGATAATATTACTCTTTGACAATAGTTAAAAAATTAACAAGTACCAAATAATCATGATTGTTGTGCATTTCAATTTCTTGTTTTGTACAAATGATCTTCCTTGGTTTTCTACACATTATTTGATAGCGCGGTTAAATTAGCAATTTGTCCAAATTAAGTCACCTTTTAGCTATATATGTACGTAAACAAGTTGATTAAAACATAGATAGCTTGGTACTTATCGAATGGAAGTCATAAAATGACAAATAAAGACCAAATGTCCGTGTCACAATCAAACATACAAATAAGCTAAATGCGTTATATTCAAATTTAGTGATCAAATCATAATTGACTTGACCAATATATAGAAGAACCTTTTTTAGATTAATATGAACCAAGTAGCCACTGGGCCATTGATATGGTTTTTTGGTCATGGATGGCACAAAATAAAATAAATAACAAAAATAAGTAAAAATGCTATTTTTATTAGAAATGATAAATAGTTACCTTCTACAATTGTCATCTACGTTTCTCGTATTTTAGAGGACAAATTGTACGAAAATACAATATTGAACTTTGTTTTAGTTACTATTGTATACAATGAACTTTTTATTTTAAAAACTAATACAATCAAGTTTCATAATCCTTTCATTGTATGCAAGCTGTTTGTAACATCCTAGACACTGCCGTTGCCTGGGGAATAATTGACCGCTACTCTGATGTAGTTTTTCATGAGCTGTTTGTTTTATGTAACACTACTTTGGTACAGATATTTTGAAACAGTTTAATCCCGGTTTACTTAATTATTTTGTAAACATGTATGTATATATTTATATTGTCGCTACCACAACCATTTAAAAAAAAACATGAGTTAAAATTATGATGTTACATTGTTGTATTGATTATGATAAAATTTAGGGTTTAGTATCTAAAAGTGTATCAAAGTTGTCACTTTTTGCTATTGTGTATACCCAACTTTAAAAACTACCATTTGATATACTCAACTTTCTAAGGCTACCATTTGATGTATCATGAAACTTGCTGTTCAGGTTGTAGGTAATTATATGAATTTTGATTTATTTTTAACATTAAAAATATTGTTCTTCTTCTCCTTGAATCTGGTTCATCTTAATCACAAACACCAAATATAGAAATCCCAAACATAATAACCCTAAACGAGATCTGGAAAATCCATAAACGAGATTTGCTGAAAAATCAAAGAACACCCATAAACTCAAATATAAGAACACCCATATACACCCATAAACGAGATCTGGAAAATCGCATATGAAAAATCACATATGAAACTCAAATATAAGAACACCCATAAACGAGATTTGCTGAAAAATCGAAGAACACCCATATACACCCATAAACGAGATCTGGAAAATCGCATATGAAACTCAAATATAAGAACCCTAATTCGAAGAACACCCATAAACAAGAATTGGAAAATCCCAAACAGAACTCAATCCCTAGATCTAAAATAGAAATCGATCGATGGCTTGAATCATAAACATAAACCAAAACCTTAACTCAGATTTGAACCAAGAACAAGAAGTCGTCTTCTCACCCGCCATATCTGGACACATGGTTGAACAAATCGCAAATATAGAAACCCTAACTCAGATTTGAACCAAGAACAAGAACTCAAGATCTGTAATTGAAACTTGAAAACGTGACTCTACACATACCTTCGTAAATGAAACATCGATTGCTGATGAACAAGATGAGATAATCTGGAAATCGATACTTGAAACTTCTTCATAGCCGATGAATAAGATGAAGAGATCTCAACGAGATGAACCCTAATCGATTGAAACTTGAAACTTGAAACCTCTTCATGAAACTTGAAACTTGAACCCTAATCAATCTGGAAATTGGAACTTGAAACCTCTTCATCGCCCCTTCATTTCTTGATATGAATATATTATTATTATTATTATTATTAAATAATCCTAAAATAGGAAAACATGTAAGAAACCTGCTATTGCAGGTCATAGTACATCAAATGGAAAATTTTGAAACTTTGATATATTAAATGGCAGTTTTGAAAGGTGGGTATATACAATAGCAAAAAGTGACAAGTTCGATACATTTTGGGATAGTAAACCTTAAAATTTATTATATAAAATGATAACTAAAAATCAAACAATTAATAAGTTGTTTGCATCGTCACCAATACAAAACTAGGAATTATATACGAGCTAGCTAGCTTGTCATGTGAACATACAACCCTACGTAGTTGTAAATAGGTCGTCGTTACTATTTACAAGTCTAAGGTAAATTATTATTATATAATTATTACCATAAATGTTGTAGCCATGTTCCAACAACCTAAAGTAAAGATAACAATCATGATATGATATGAAGAACAAATGGTAAGTAGTAATTAATAACCAAAAATATGAATCTAGAATCACTCATTTACCTGAACATATTAATTATATAATCTTCTAATGTAAATAAAAGATGGTGTTAAGGGTTAATTCTTTATTTAATAAAATAAATGAGAATATTTTATAATCGTTTTAAATTTTTTTAGATAATAAAGACTTAACCTTATTGTCTTAATTGTGACAATAATATTTGTTCATTTGTCCATAGATGATCTGTGTATTGATGCCATCTATCGTTATTTTTTTAAATTCTCATTTATTTTATGTTTTATAATTATTTAATTTAAATAACAGTGTATCACACGAACATCTAATCTAGTTTATGTTATATGACGAAGGTAGATATATCATGAGACCGTTATGTATGGATCATGATGGTCATTCCTAAAACAAATTACGTAGGTACAATTTATGATACATCTTCTGAAAATAAAATGCGAATTATATATATTGATTCCATTAAAGATATATACATGTGTACGTATATAGACCAATTAAGTTGTTAAGGTTAGCTAGGTTTTGATATATAGCGTTGAATTTGGAATTCAAATTTACGTACAGGGGTCCGGCCAATTTAATTAGTTACGTACGTACTGTGTGGTATAATTGATAGAACGAACAAGTCTGTCTAGCCTCTATATATATATATATATATATATATATATATATATATAGGGTGAGGATCAAGGGAGAACCTTTTTAAAATGCACAACAGTGAGAACCTGAGTAAACTTGTAATTTAGCATTTATCTTTTACGTTTATGTTCACCCATAACTACCCAAAAGTCAAGTTTACATCCTAAATTATAAAATCAAAATTATTTTTATAATATTAACAACTTAAAGATTTGTATGCATTGATGTATACAAATCACAACACTTTTTTATGCATTGATGCATCATGTATATAGTCAAACAAATGATCAAAAAACGTGATAATTTTTAAACATCTGATCAATGAAATCAAAAGTACAAATAAAATGTGACAATTTTTAAATCATCTGATCAAAAAATCAAAGACTCAAAAGTGTTCTCACTATCGTGTATTTTAAAAGTGTTCTCATTGATCCTATATATATATATAATATATATATATATATATATATATATATATATATGTTTAGATGAAATCTTTTTCCAAATCACAAGCACCCAAAATTGACACTCAATTTTGAGGTGGTGTATTATTTTGAAAAAAAGGTCATGCATCATACTCATATAAGCATCACATTTCTTTAAATATTATGTACTTTAAGCTTTCTTTTAATTCTATATTGATGCTTAATTAATTTGTTTAAATTTTAAAAAATATCATTTTATTAGTAACTTTTAATTGTTGTCGTACATACCTAATTTATTTATTTTATTTTATATAATAATTGGGAAATATACGTGCGTTTCTAAAAAGTGAGAAAATATCTATCAATTAGCTACGTATACTTATATATGTTGTTACACTCGCATATTACTTAAATAATTAAAACATTTAAATGACGAAAACAAACGGTAAATTTTAATTAATTTTAAAAACTAATTCCGTTATTATAATAAAATCTCTGCGGAAAAAAAAGATAACACCCTGGAATTCCAAAATCCACGTTATGCATAGTATCGGTTTACCAGATTTTGTCTAAAGTACATACAAATGAACGTAGTGTAAAGACTCTTGTTATGATTATTATTATTATTATATATGTTTATTTAAATGTTTAATTAAAAAATTTCAGGAGTTGGATTAGATTGGTTAGACACTGACACGTGCGTAACTCATTTTTTGAGGAATTAAAAATTTGACTTTTTAATGAAAAATAAAATTTTTGCTAAAAATAAACAAACTTGAAAAGGAAGCAATCAAAACTCCCGAAACCCCAAAAGAAAAAGATTCCGGCGTGCACAAACAATTATACTAATACTTCCATCTCGTCGATTTATGCCTTCCCATCTAATGATCTCGCGACACTTGTCCAAGTTTATTGGTTTATGGAGAGAAGGGTGGTTATGTACTAAATTACCCCCACCCTATTTTTATTTAATTTGGGAGACGGAGTGATGGGTGTGATCGCTTATGTGATAGAAGCATCGCATGATGTCGGTTCGGCTTTAACGTGTTATATCGAACGTGTGTGACTCGGACTATGTTATACATTTGGGTTTTGTTGTATGTAAAGAACCGTCTTTAATTTTTATTATAATGATTTAACTGAGTAAGATTACACTATGATGTGTATAATCGAGAAAAAAACTTGTGAACACCAGAGGATTATGATGTGATCATTACTGCTATAATCTCACACTCCCTGAAGTACTAAAGTGTTGTTATCTTACTTCTTGTTAAAGTATTGTAATATCTTTTTCAATATATTCTTTAATCATGTAATGTTTTTTTTTCGCTTATAATTTTTAATCTCGTTATCTAAATTCACATCAATTTAAATGGTAAAAATAATTAATAAAAATTACATTACACAAAAATAAAAATTACATCAGATTAAAGTAGGGTTTAGGTTTAGATTTTGCAAATTTCATTTTGATTTTCAGATTTTGGGTTTGAGTTTGAAGTTAATATAGTTTCCAGATTATGAAATGGATTGTTCGTCTTCATCTACATTACAAGTTAATCTTGGATTCCTGGTTGACATGTCAGTACGTGTGGAAATTTGGACAAACTTGTATTTGGATTTGCTCATCTTCAAGTACTGCTTAAAACTTGTGTTTCCTAGATCTCTTCGTCTTCATGATTATTAAAATGGCATTTAAGTTATTTTTCAATTAATTTAAATCAAGATGACATGTTGTAAGTCTTGTGACCCACTACCATAGGTTACCATACATTAAATAGTAACTTTAGAAAAGTTGAGTATATTAAATAATAGTTTTTAAAGTTGGATATACATAACAGTAAAAGTTGACAACTTTGATATATTTTCAACAATTAAACTCATTAAAGTATTATAAAAGTTAAAACTCGGTATTTCCTAGTACAACTTTTTTCAAAATATAATTAATACTAAACGTTTTGCTCTTTTATGTAGCGAATTGTAAAATTACATCGATATTAAAGCAATTCAAATGTATGTGACACACAAAAACAAATTAAGATTTGAGAAAAACAAATCACATCTACTCTCCAAAATCGTATCTGCAAGCTTTGAGTCAAAATGTAGATCCAAATGAAGGATCCAAAGCTTAATTTGGATCCAAAGCTTTGAGTCATATATATATATATATATATATATATATATATATATATATATGAATCAAAAAATTAAAAACCCATGAACAAATCGATTGAATATATCCAAGGGCTATAAACTGTTCTCCACGTTCTCACATTAGGAGGTGTTCTTATTTGATCCTACCTCTCTCTCTATATATATACACACACACTAGCACCGTATCCGCGTAATGCTGTGACGGTAAATAGTTCATGTTTTACATCATGTTGTTTTCAAGAATGTAATGATATGTTGTTCGTGCAATTCAATGTTACGAAAAAGTTTTCCATAGTAACATGTCCGGTTTTTTTCAAATTTTCTTTTATTTGCATAAACTATATTATTAATTTCAAAAACAAATTCTAATGAGAGATACGTTAATAAGATTTTGGAAATTATATTGATGTGGGTGGATAATTATTTTTGTGTGAGAGAGTATATTTTAAATGAATAAAAAGTTAAAGTAAATTATGAGAAATAGTGAAATGGTTATATATTGAGTGGATGAGATTAATTTAGATATAATGAAGGACCAAGATTTTGTATTGATTGAATTTTAAGAACTTTTAAAATCAAGGAGGAGACAAAATGTTAAATGGTTTATATAGTAGTATATATATATATATATAGGAATGGGATCAAATAAAAAGAAAATTAAATTAAAAATAATAGTTAATTAAAAATCTCAATAAAAAGAACATTAAAGAAAATTAAAGTAAAAATAATAGTTAATTCATATATATATATATATGAATCAATTAATTAAAAATCTCAATAAAAATATAACAATTGCAGATGATCCTCCTTCGATATCTCGAACGTACACTGATTGACTGCCAATGAACCTTCTTCTTCAACAAAATATATGGATATCAAAAAACAAAACCCGAATAAAATTCGTTTTCTAGCTTCTTCGTATTTTATATGCAAAAACCCAGAAAATTAATAATAATAATAATATCAACGAAACAAAATAAACAATGTTTATAGGGAAAGATTTAAATGATAACTGTTTTTTGTACAAGAATCAATTTTAACTTGGATTAAAATAAATCAATTGCTAAAAAATTTTTGGAGGCTCATTAATGGCTTATTAATGATGCATTAATGAGAGTTTATAAAAAATCATTCACAACTCATTCGGACGTAATTCATGGTTGACCGGGTAAATATTTAACCGATTAAAATACCCCTATTAATAAGTCAATAATGGTGTTACAAACAGTTCTCGCAGTTTGCATACGAAAACCGGTTAACTTTTCTATAGGAAAATGCTAACCACAGCCCTACGGGGTGTGGATAAGAATAAAATAAATATTATTTTTGGTTTTTAAAAATAACAACCTTGTTTCATGTATATATAGAAAGTTAAAAACTAGTTAAAAGGTAACTATGCAAATTTTAAAAAGTTAATTATAATGACATAAATTACGATTGTTATTTTTAAAAACTAAAATTAATTTTTGTGGTTAGCATTATATATATAAATATATATGTGTATATATATTACCCGCGCAATGCTGCGGAGTCGAATAGTTTTTGTTTTATAATATGCCACTTAAAAAAATGTAATGATATGTTATTCGCAAAATTCAATGTCTCAAAAAAATTTCTTTTTGCAACATGTCCCATTTTTTTCAGTTTTTTTTATTTGCATAAACTATTTTATTAATTTTAAAAATAAATCTAAAAGACATTAAAATAAGGAAAAAAATCATATTTGTGAAATAAGTATAGAGAAGTTAATAAGATATTAGAAATTATGTTGTTATGGGTGTATAATTATATTTGTGTGAGAGTATATTTTAATTGAATAAAAAGTTAAAGTAAATTAGGAGAGAGATTGGAATGGTTAAAAATTGAGTGGATGAGATTAAGTTAAATAGAATGAAAGGCCAACATGTTGTTTTGATTGAATTTTAAGAAGTCCTAAAATTAAGGAGGAGAGAGAGTGTGTTAAATGTTTTATATAGTAGTATAGATATAAATATATATGGTTATTTGAGAATTATTCTTATTGTGAGTATCGAGAGAATCAATGGTCAATAAAAATGTTAGCTCATTAATGACGCATTAATAAGGGTTATTTTGAAAAAAATCAATCATTGCTCTTTAATGGCGGCTCATCCGGACGAAATTCACGGTTAAGAAAATATAGAAAAGACCAAAATACCCTATTAATGAGCTAATGATGATTACAAATGGTACTCGTAATAAGAATGGTTCTCAAATAATCTTTTCTATATATATATATATACTACTATATAAACCATTTAACATTATATTTTCTCTTTAATTTTTAAAGTTCTTAAAATTCAATGAAAAAAAAATCTTGACCATTCATTCTATTTAATTAATCTCATTCACTCAATATTTAATAATTTCATTATTATTTCTCATAATTTAGTTTAACTTTTTATTTTTAAAAAATATATACTCTCCCATACTGAAATATCAATACAATTATCTATCTATATCAATATAATTTTTAAAATATTATTAACTTTTCTCTCTTTATTTTATCAATATAATTTTTTTTCTTATTTTAATGTTTTTTAGAATTTATTTTTAAAATTAATAAAATAGTTAAATATAAATAAAAGAAATTAAAAAAAACATGTTGCTATAGAAAACTTTTTCTTCATAATGACGCATTATCAAAGACTATTTGTCGCAGCAGATTGAGCAGCTACGATGCTATATATATATATATAAAATAGATATGGATCACATGTCTATAGTTGGCTTTAGGCATGGTGACAACTTTCAAAAATAGTTTTATGACAAATAACATATAAAATAATGGTATTTATTGTCTAGAGAAATAAAAACAAATCGTTAAGAATCTAAAAGACAATCATTAGTATATAGTTGTGTATTTAGTTTGATTTGTTTCTATATATTATATTAGTCGTAAATGTAGAACTACAGGGTGCAGTGGGTCATCATAGTAGCTAGCTAGCTAGTATATATTCTCCACATGCATATATATATATATATATATATATATATATATATATATATATATATATACACAAGTTACAACTTACAACCTGGACTCGAAGCTTTTCTAGAACATATATATATATATATATATATATATATATATATATCATGTCATCTTAGTTAGAGTTAATTAAAGGTGTGTAAAATTTGATCCAAAGATAGAATTGAATCAGATCGAACTAGCCAATGGATTGTTTACGATCCGGTTAGCTCCTAATTTTGATCCACATTGAAATCGATAAAATAAATATTAAACGGATTTAAATCAAACTGACACTATCTTTAAATTGTGAAGTAGCTCATAAATAGAAACTCTTTTCAAACTTCGTTATTGTTTCGATAAATTTTTCCTTAATTTAGAAAAGAAACACGTGTATAAACAAATTACTGGCTGATTAATTATGACCACATTTAAATCTAAAGCAAAGTTTAGATATAACATCCTTAAAACGGGTCTAAACGTGTCCGAATATGATACGTCAATTTTTTAATTTAATTAAATAATATATATATATATTTTAGAAAATGGTATAAAATATGGAAAATAATAAATAAAAGGGTTATTAAAAATATTAATAAATATAGATAAAGATTATAAAATATCGAACGGTTTCAAACGAGGATTCCAAAAATATCCTCGTTAGTTGAAACGGTTAAACGAGAGATGAGTTGTAAGTTGAAAAGGGGAACAAAATACTCACTTGTGGATAATAATTACCCACAAGTCGGTTTTGATAAACACAGACTTCTACACCCTCACGTATTCAAACACACACACACACATAACTTCCTGTTCTTGCAAAATTTGAAGGAGAGATCAGAGATTTAAGCAAACAAGCTGTGATTCCAGCAAGGAAACAAGATTAAATCAGCCTACAATCATCATCTTCTTCATCACTACCATAGTAAGCTTCATCTCCATGGTTTGTTCTTCATTCTTGAATTTTGGGTTTTTAAAGAAAACTCATAAACTCATTGTTCCAGCAGCTAAATAAGGATCAAAATCATCCCACAAGTTGTTTCTAATCATCCTTTGATCATTGTAAGTGTCAATTCATCCTTGTTCTTGATTATGTCTTTCAAAACTTGAAATTCTAGGTTTACAAGTGGGTTTTTTGATTTAGCAATCAAGAACTGAAATTTATGATTGAAATAGGTTCTAATATCATTTATAAGTGTATAGGAATCAATTCCATGAATTAAATGGGTGTTCTTGATGAGTTTTGAATTTTGGCTCAAATGGGTCAAAATTGGTCAAATATGGGTCAAACTGATTTTGACCTTCAAGAACTGAAATTTAGTGTTCTAAACGATCCTATAACTTATTAGGATTGATTAGAACTCAATTGGTGCATTAGAAGTGGTGTTTTTGCACAAATCCAATATTTAGCCTAAATGGGTCAAAATGGCCTAAATATGTTTGTACACATCAAGAACTGATTTTTAAGGTTCTAATAGGTTCATATGACTTATATGAATTGATTAGAACATTGGTTTTGAATTGGAATGGTTGTTTTACTAATAGGCCTTAAATAGGCAAGAAATTGGAAAATGATACCAAACAAGGATTTTAAAGGTTTTGGTCAGTTGCAACACCTTCAATACATCATATTAGGTGTATATGGTGTGTTGCAAGTGTTGGAATTGGTCTACACCAAGTTTTGGCCATTATGCGCACGTCTTTGTCCATTAAATGGGATTTTCGTATGAATTAATTGGATAAGAGTTTTTGATGTTAGAAAGCTTCCACAAGTGTCAAATGGTCCTATGAAACACTAGAATTTTACTAAAATTGATTTGGAGTTGAAATGAGCCAAAATGGGCTTGCTGTGCACAAAACAACAGCTGCTGCAGCCTCTGCACACTGGTCGCGGCGCGACACCCCTGCACACAGCTTGATTTGCTGTTTTGTGCTACGTGTTCGCGTGTTGTTGCTTGGACTGCTATAGTTAGTTAATAAATGGTTTAAAAACACCATTAGGGTATTGTTTCAAGTATCCTAGACGTTCCCCGCGTGTTCAAATGATTGATGCGTAAGTCTTGGTATTATAGGTTGAATTGACAATCCGTGAGCGCCAAAGCAAGGTCTTTGCTTATTCTAGCCTAACAGGTGAGTGCCTGATAACATAACGATTAATATATCTATAACATATATTAACAATGAATTGAATTGAATACCCGGACTTGTAAGCAATTGATTAAGCGTTTGAATATGTTGTTGAAAGGTTGTATACCTTGTAGTATGTATGATAAATGATTATCAGGATATTATATGCACTTGATTAAGTGTAGTTTGTAAAGCATGACAATGCTAGACTTAACATGTTGACACAGTATGATACGCACTTGTTTAAGTGTAGATTGTATAGCATGATGATGCTAGGCTTAACTTATTGATATACATAATAGTATGCACTTGATTAGGTGTAGGTTATGATGATAGATATATATACATTATTGCGTGCGCGCAATGAGGTAAAGAATGAATGACATGATGATGCTAGATATTTGATTGGTATAAATAATATGCATATGTTTAGGTGTATGTTATATGGACATGATTATTGATTGATTGATGATTCGGTTGAATCAGATTATGTGTTTGTGATTGGGCAAGGTTTGGCCCGGACAAAGCTGTTCTACCTATTGGGCAACGTTTGCCCCGGACAAAGCTGTCCTTTTCGGGTATAGCTGCGGCTGTACAACAGAGGAATCGGTTGATTCCAAAACGCAACGGTGGACGCTTAACAGCTCCCCCACTGGAGCGGTTGATGTGTCTGGTACCCCAGTTTGGTGCATTGAGCCGGGTTCGCTACCCTGCGAGATATGCTACCTCCTGACTACGCCAGCTCATCGCGAGATGCTAGGATAGAACTATTTGGGCATGATTGATGATATGTGATATGTTTGTATTGATTGCATGCTATCGTGTACTCACTAGCTATTATAGCTAACAGATACTACTCTCCACATGTGCAGGTGTTCCTTAGGCTGTGAGCTCGGGTGCCTGCGGGTAGTTGCATGTTTTTAGGAGGAACACTGGATTTTGTTTAACTCTGTTATAATATTTTTAAGTTTGTTTAAAGATAATGGTAGGCCGGTTATGTGTCCGTAACACCAAATGTCGTATGTGGCAACGTTTTGACTGTTTATACAGTTTGCCACGTGTTTTTAATTCCGCTGCATTTTTAAATTATAAGACAGGTTTAAATATTCTATTTACAGTCAAACCCACTCGGTTTGAAAACTTAAATAGTATTTTAAAAAGAAAAATTTGGTTCTCAAAAGCACGGTGTTACATTAGAAAATATAAAGTTAATTTACTAATAATTATTTTCTAAGATAGGCAAAGTAGCATTATAACATATTAACACACTAACTAATTAATACACATAATATCATTAAAAAAAACTAATACATAACTTGCTTTATAATTTGTTTTGGTAGGTTTAGTACTTATAATATCTATCAAAAATCATGTTATCTTTTGTAGAAGATTCTCATATATATATATTTGCAACAAATAAATACCATTTGAGTAACAATTATATCATTGCAAATCTAGCGATAATTAATGTTTTGCTTAAATTATATAAATGTGATGCACATGATTAATTTAACACTTTCATGCACAATATACTAACACATTTATGCATAATATATAACACAATATACAGGGGAATATTTATTTGAGAATCGATCTTATTATAAGTATTGCGAAAACCAAGCTTAGTCGTTTATTTGGTAAATGGAATTCAAGGGTGCAATAAAAATGATTCTCAAATGATCTTTTCATTATATATATGTGTTTATATGTATATATATATGTGTGTGTGTATATATATATATATATCGGGAGTTTATTTAAGAATCGTTATTATTGCGAGTACTACAAATACCATTTGTAACACCACTAATGACTCATTAGTAGAGGTATTTTGGTAATTTATATATTTACCCAACTGTAAATTGTGTCCGGGCAAGTTGTCATTAATTAGCGATGATTAATTTTCTCAAAATACTCCTCATTAATGAGCCAATCATTAGTTATTGATGAGCCGTTAAAAATATTAGCTATTGATTTATTTTAATCAAGTGTAAAATTGATTTTATGGTACTTTCAGTAAAAAATGATTCTTAAATAAATCATTTCACACACACATATATATATATATATATATATATATATATATATTCACCTATATAAATTATTGAAATCAACATTCAAACCAATCATGATGTAGCTAGTGACCGCTAAAGCACTCCCAAACAAAGTAAAAGAAGGAATTAAAACCTAATGACCCCAATTTCCAATTATATATCAAAGACCAAATCATGAATATGGTTAAAAGAGAATTAGAGATCATTAATTAGTCACAAAATATTTTAATTAATTTTCTATTTTTTCTAATTGTGCCTATTTTCTAATTTTAAAATTATTTGAATTGATTTATTTCTTTGGTTTATGGTACACATGCACACGGCGGAGGCATATAATTAAGGCTCTCTTAATGACGTGGATGAAGTTCTACCGCGCCGTGGTCGGAGTTGCTGCCACACCATGACGGCGTGTTGAAGGGTTGGCGTGGCTAGCACCACTGGCGTGATTCCTGCGTGGACCGAGTATCTTTTTCCTTTTCTTGCTTGGATGGAGTAAGAGCCGATGGCTGCAACGAATAAAAGTGGTGAGAGAAGAAATATTAGAATTAATATTAGAAACCCACTTAGTGTGCAACACCCTAGTTTTTAGTATAATTTTAAACTTTGTAGTTTACTAATAAACAACATTAATGGTTAATTCATTTACATATATGTGCGGAAGCTTTAACTGATTTACAAAAGATTTGTGTTACTTTTTGTCTTAATTATACGACTATTAATCAACAAATAAACAAAATAAGAGCAAATGTCATGTGTATCTAAACATGTCACTAGGTCGAATCAAAGGCTTCCCAAAAGCTTTTACCCGCCTAACCAGCAATGCAACTATTTATCTGCGGATACAAAAACATTTAAACAACAAAGTTGTTAGCATAAGCTAGTGAGTGTATAAAAACAATTTAACCAAATAAATAAGTCATCATTAAATTTAAAACACATGGCATCCCTTATCATAACATACTATATGCGGGGGACATGTCCACTAGAGCTTGTATCTTCCATAATGACCAACCATGGTCAACAAGTCCATGTAGGGGTGTGTCTACATCTTCTGTCGAGGTGGGAGAACACGAAGCATCCACCATATAACGGTTATCAAGAGTGAATGACCTGTTCCCTAAGTTCACTCGTGTTTGTTTAGGTTCGGTGGCTCGTTAGCCCATTTGAACCACATAGGGGTGTGTCTACATCTCCTGTCAAGGTGGGGGAACACGAAGCATCCACCATACAACAGTTATCAGGAATGAACGACCTGTTCTCTAAGTCCACTCGTGTTTGCTTAGGTTCGGTGGCTCGTTAGCCCATTGAACCACACAATCATAATGGGTACTATTATCCCCCTCCACTCTTTGCATCAATTCTTCAACCACCTGTGTATCTAGGTTCCCAATTGCCGAAGCCACAAGAACCAATACACATCACCCAATGGTTAGCAACCAATGTGGTACAAAGCACTAAATTTCAAACACAGGTCCGGACCACGAAGGCACAATCACAAACGCAAGCAAGTTAAACACATGCGGTTAATAACGTGCAAGAAATATCAACTAGCATCACATGCTTTCAAAACTTGCAAAACATATACATAAGCATATCATATCATATCACCATTAATATGGTAATCAACAATAACAAATCACATTGATGCGATAAATGTGTAAAACATAGAATACAAGAACATTTTGATGACTTATAAGTTTATAAAACCAAAGGTGTATCCGCGGGGTACAACTCACCTGTTTGAAGTGATGAGGATCACTTCTTATCCAAACCAAAGCTATATTACTTGAGTAGGAATCCTACGATCACAAAACATAAGGTTAATTAAATAAGTTAACCCAAACCGAGACTCCTTAAAAGTATTGACTCAATACCAAGTTTAAACACCTTTTTCGAGTCTCAAAGACTCCAATTTAACTCCCTTTAAACAGTATGATCAATCCTCAATCAAATACAAGGTCAAAGGAGGTTAAAATAATATTTTTGGAGGTTTCAGGATAGCTCGTGTCACGATACATGAAAGCTTGAGCCGCGGAAAATTCCCTGGAAAAATGACCCTGCAACAACCAGCGGCTTTGCGGCGCGAGCTAAGTAATTATGTGCTTGTTTTTCAATACAAAATTGGCCAAAACTCAATTATTTTGAAATCAACACTTGTGTGCAGCATAGTAGGACACAAATAACACATTAAAACACATTAACATCAACACTTTTCATGTTTGGATCATCCAAACCCTAAATTCATTATTTTTTCAATTTTTGACCCATTTGCTAACAATAATCACTTATTTCAACCATTAATCCTCAAATACATCATATGTAACTGAAATCAAAGTTATAACTTACTTGATTACCAAGCCAACTTGTTTACTTCCTCCTTGCTCCAAGAACCCAAGCCTAGATGATGACAAGGCTCAAGAAATCCCATAATGGAAGCTTAAATCACACAATTAACAAACCTTCTCCTTGATTTCCCTTCTTTCTCTTGCAAGAACTCTCTAAACCCTCTCTCTCTCTATTATGGTCCAGCCAAATGGGGGTTCTGAACCCAATTTGGGTCAATTAAATACATATACACACAATTTACATATTTAGTCCTTCCATTTATCTATTGCTTGCACTTTATTCTCTAATTTATATATCAATATTCACATTTACAAATATACATAGATGGTCACAATGATAATATTAATAATCACATAATGCTCAAATACTTTATATATAATTTTATAATTCTATAAAATTTTGGATATTACATACGGTTTAGAAGATCATTAAGGCCATGTGTTATACCCTCCCTTTTCCTTTCTCTTACCCAATGTCACATCAACGTCACATCATTCCCTCTTTCATTTCCTTTACCCTGACCAAAATAAGTGTTATACATTCCCTTTCCTTACCCAAACCGTTTTCATATATATATATATATATGTGTGTGTGTGGGGGGGGAGTCTTTGGTGCTTCTCGCTCGAGTAAGTAAACCCGGTGAGGGTACCCGATGGGGCTACCCGAAACACCCGAAATGGTGTTCCCGATGGTACCCGATGGAGATCGGGTAAACCATAACGCTCGGTCTAAGAATCTTCCTACTCATGAGGTTTTTGTGCAACCCCATTGCTAAAAAATGTTTGATTTTGGTGAGTTATCTTGAGAAAATGGTGAAAAGTGAAGGATATATTTGGTGAGATACTCAGATCTGTCACAGATGAAGGTTGCACATAGGGTTTGGTTATCTGTAGTTTCTCTCTCTTCTTTACTTCTTTTTTTAATTTTATATCATTAATTAATTAAGTATTAGGTGGGTGCTAGAGATCAAATCGAGGTGATCAACCTCTTAGAACTAAATACACGTAAACAAGACTTGCAACAACTTTTTCTGTTCCTCTGATTACTAAATTCAAGAACATATTTTTAACACACCAAAATTTATAAAAAGTATTTAAAATGAGTTGTAGAGTAAAAGTTGAGATAACAAGTAAAAGTTATAAGTTGAAAAGGGAAGCGGGATACCCACTAAAAGAGACCACCAACAATTAAGTTGGCAGTCCCTTTATATTGTTTTCTTTTCTTGTTCCTTCTCCATGTTCCTTCTTTCTTTTTCCCATGAAAAAACACACAAACACACCCCTCAATTAGATAAGGCTTTTGGAGTGTTGATTTGAATATTTGAAAGAGGAAGACTAACATCTACTATTTGAGATCAAGTAAGTGCTATAATTTTGAAGTTTGAGTTATTAATGGTTCAAGTGATTTCTTGGTTTGAATCTTAGATTTTGATGTTTAATTGAGAGTTTGAAAATTAATATATATTTATATAACTAAATGCAGAGTGAAAATTAATGTTTTCATCATGTGATTAATGTTTGTAACTACATGTCTACATACGCAATAGGAAGATGCAGTACGTACGTGGTGATAAATGTTACATATATGGTGACTGCGTGTACCTGCAATGGCCGGGATATATATGTGTATGTGTGTGTGTGGAAGATGCAGATCGATGTACGCAGGAAAAGCGCGGGCTTCATGAAGGCAAGGCGCATAATATGCAAATAAATTGTAGTATATGTATATAGTAATATAATTAAACTCAAATAACTTAATAGAACTTAAAATATGAAATAATATTCTATTTTATATTATATCCTAAAATACCCACTCAATATTAAACTTCAAAAGAGTTCATTTCCTAACTTAATTGTATAAAAGTCATTAACCAACCTAATCACATATTGACCGTTGCCGAGATTACCTAATAATAACAAAAAAACATATTACGAGTGTATAATAACCTAGATTACCTACAATCAAGAAAACAATTAACTACATAAGTAAGAAAAACAAATAAGTAGAGCCTAAGTATATAATTTCACTCTGTTAACAGAAACAAGGTTGGTCAAACTGTCAAAGTAAATCTTGACTACATCAGAAAAGTATAAAACAAGTATGTGCTTTTCAAGAAAAAACAAGCCTTGATCAAAGTAAATATTTTTCTTACAAAAAAATGGTTGCAAAAATGCAATAGGAAGTAGAATTTGCACAAGTCAAAGTATTAAAAAAGGTCAAAATTGGGAAACATTCATGAAGCGCTCCTTTGAAGCGCCTTGGAGCCTCAGCGCCTCAGTGCGCCTTGTAAATGTGCCTCACTTCAATGTCAAAAAAGCCCAACTCTTTGAGCTTCTGCGCTTCAGGGCTTCAGGCACGCTTTTTACAGCTTTGTTCATGTTGTTTTTATTTTTCTACTGATTCAGTTCCTTATGTTAGAAAATCACGTGGTTGGTCTTTACTGTAGCAAAGCTGTATCATCTCCGGTCCTTTAAATGGATGGACGTTAAATGTGAACGTTAGTCTAATTAAATAGCGGGGTATTTATGTCTTTTACTTCATTTCTCTCTTAAATGTCAATGTCTTTCACACTCTGTCCAAATCTTCAGTTTGCAGGTGTAGAAGTATTCCCTCCATTTTGTCACTCGCACTTCATCATCATCTTCTTCCACATAATATAAGCCCTAATTTCATAAAATGACCCAAAATTGCGCGTATGAGAGAAGAGGCATCAAAATGGTGTTAACTTTGTGGCAAGTTAGATCAAAGGATGTAAATTAAACGTTGACATACACTCTAAGTGTTTTAAGAAACATTAGTGCATAAACAATTCCAAACATGAAGTTTTGATTAAACATCCAAGCTAGAATCATTCACAAATCAAGTTATAGTAAGAATCAAGATCAACACTACAATATTCAACCAAATTAAGAAACGTTAAAAACCCTAGTTTACCATTTCATCAAAAACCCTAGATCCAACAAACTATAAGTTAGGGTTCTTCAGTCTAAGCAAACACAAAGTAAATTTAGTTCATAATAACTAAGAAATCACAAATCCGAAACAATTTCATGTCTAGAATCATGATTCAAGAGTTTACAAGGAGTTAGAGATACCAAACCAAGAACAATATAAAAATGGAGATGGAGATGATGATCTTGAAGATGAATGGTTGAAATGGTGAATTAATCTTCAAGTGTTCTTGATTTTCTCTTCAAAATTGCCTCTTGTGCTTCAAAAATCGCCCTTTGCTCTCTCTCTCTAGGGTTTAGTTCAAAATTTGCAGCTCTCTTTTCTGTCTCTGTCTCTATCTCACGTTTAAAGTGTGTAGACAAGTGTCAAGATGGTGACCAGGTCGCGAGCAGGTTGTGACAATGTTGTTATTTCATTCGGCCCTCAAAGCCACGAAGATACTACGTGCAGGTCACGACTAAAGGATGTGAACTAGAAAAAGAAAAGGAGGGAGTTCGTGACCTTCCTATGGTAGTGAGCATCCCATGACATGCGATCGAGGGCATGTGAAGGCTGCGACAAGGTCTCGACACAAACTTGAGAAATTTATATATATTTCTTGTAATTTTCTCCAACTTTTTTCCAAACATCTTCCATCTCGGGTCTATTACATAATTAACAAAATAAACCAATCAAGCATCTTAAATTAATAACTTTTGCTAATTAACTTGGCTTAAATGGAAGGATATGTATCAAGATATATGTATAAATATGAACATATCAATGGTGGATCTTCAAGGCAGCGGCGGTGATGGTGGTTTGGACTAGAAACCGTCGGTGGTGGTTGTGGTCGGAGAAACCCACAGACACCAAGAGATTTGAGTGGTGTTTGTGTGAGGATTTTGTAGCGGGTGTTTGTGTTTGTATAACATCTTTCATCCAAAAATTTTAGTTTTTTGTATATTTGAATGGACTCTTCAAATCTTCATATGAATTTAATTCTATTAAAATTATTAAAAACGAAAAAACAAATAAAAAAAAATAATAATAAAAAAAGGGTTTACAGGTTGATATAAGAAGGGTGACCTGTTATAACAGGTCATTTGCATACAATAGTATGATTTTATAAGTTGGTTGTATTTTTCTAAAAAGAGTTCGTTATATACAATGGTAGCTTAGCTAAAATTAGTTGTATTTTGGTGTAGTTTACCCTATAATATATCTACCATTCTCTCTTTTACTTTACTTATAAACTCTTAAGTAATGAAAAATGAAAATATAGCTCTTAAATATCCTTACATTTTTTAAAAATACTCAAACCCAAAAATACACTTTCTCATACCAACATAATTTCACATCCACGTCAACACAATTTCTAAAGTCATGATACGGTTTCATCATCATATTTTATAAGTAGAGATTTTTTCTTAATTTATTTTTTTAAAAGTTATTTTAAAAATTAATAAGAAAGTTGATAGATAAAAAAGAAATAAAGAAAATGGAAAAAGTAAAAAGAAATCTTGATGTTACGAATAGAAATTGATGTCAATATAGTGCATGATATCATACTCATACGTTATCACGTAGAATATATTTGTCACCGCTGCATTGCTTAGTATCATGCAAGTTATTTAATAAAGATATTATTATTATACCATAGATCCGGAGGTCTTTCTGAAAGTAGTATCTCTACCTCAGGTAGATGTATGACTGTCCACAATTAACATCTTACCTCCCCATATCCGTCTAGTCGTAGGCATGGTTGGGTACTCTTCTAGTGTGTATGTGTGTGTATATATATATATATGTAATTATATATATATATATAATATTGTGTTCCCGAGTTTAAATCAAGAGGAAAAAAATAGATTTTTATCGTGTTACTTTGTTTTGTTAATTAGAAGAGAAAAGTAAAAGTTTATTGAAAGAAACAATTTTGAATTTTCTTTCCTAATAACACATCACTAGCCTTTGCGCAATAATAACTAAGCATCACTACTATAATGAAGCCCAACAAATAATATTAAATCGTTTAAAACAAAGGCAACACGGGAGCTCATTACCACCACCACGAGGTGATGGATCACGAGCCCATCACTTACATTATTTAAGAATCTTATACTAATATAAACACAGAAAGTTACATTATATGAGTATTTATTTTTACTTCTTAAGGACTTATAAGTTCTAATTATATGCATTCTAAATAAACTAAAATAAACACCTTTTATATATAAAGTCGAGATATGAAAGAGAAAGAAAATATGTGAAGTTGTAAGCGACTACTATTGATTTGCGTAAGATAATTTTTAAAATCAAAACAAAAAACTATAATCAACGTGACGTAGCATGAGAATATATATAAATCATGGTTAATAAATGTACGTTTTCCCCCGAAGTTAGTAGCATACGTACACAAACAAACTAAATAATTAATATTAATTAATAGTGTGGAAATACATCCCCCAAAATAATAATAATAATAATAATAATAATAATAATAATAATAATAATAATAAAAGGTACGAATTTCCCTAACGGAACATATTTTCTTTACTTTTTGACATTCAAAAAGACGTGTAAATTTCCCAAATGGAACATAAATTTGTAGAATATATTCATGACCTGTTTCATCATAATCCACCGTATAATATGAACATTAAATCAACATCCGAATCAGGTTCCAAAAGAATATATATATATATATATATATATATATATATATATATATATATATATATATATACTAGCATCGTACCCGCGTAATGCTGCGGAGTCGAATAATTTTTGTTTTATAACATGCCGTTTTAAAAAATGTAATGATATGTAATTCGCAAAATTCAATGTTACAAAAAAATTTCTTTAGCAACATGTCCCATTTTTTTCAATTTTTCTTTTATTTGCATAAACTATTTTATTAATTTTAAAAATAAAATCTAAAAGACATTAAAATAAGAAAAAAAATCATATTTGTAAAATAAGGACAGAGAAGTTAATAAGATACTAGAAATTATGTTGTTATGGGTGTATAATTATGTTTGTGTGAGAGTATATTTTAATTTAATAAAAAGTTAAAGTAAATTAGGAAAGAGATTGAAATAGTTAAAGATTGAGTGGATTAGATTAAGTTAAATAGAATGAAAGGCCAATATGTTGTTTTGAGAACTGTTTTTATTGCGAGAAACGCGAGAACCAATCCTAGCTGTCCAATTCCCCTCCTTCAATTGGATTTCCCACCCATGAATTCCTTACATGCACCATGTCACACTCAATCACTCCACGCTCTTCATCCATCAATTCCATTATCTAAATTGAACGGCTAAGATTGGTTCTCGCAATAAAAACGGTTCTCAAATGAACCTTCCTCTATATATATATATAAATATATATATATATATATATATATATATATATATATATATATATATATATAGGGGAAGGTTCATTTGAGAACCGTTTTTATTGCGAGAATCGCGAGAACCAATCTTAGCCGTTCATTTAAAATTAATTATCTTACCGTTGTGATCCTCGTTAATCGTTAATCGTTAAACGAAACGAATTATACCGTTGTGATCCTCGTGTTCCCCTCTTTTATTAGAGAGGTCACTTGATATAATTTCGACAAAATTTTTTTTTCTCATTTTGTTAGATTGGATTTAAATTTTATTAAAGTATAATAACATGTGATTCACAGAGATGTGATCAATATAGTCTTTATAAAATTATAGTTTGGTGTCTGATAATCCGGCGAAGTTCTATGATTTAGAAACAAAAAAATCAACAATTTTGAAAGTGATTATAAGTTATTAGTTGTTTCATAACACATATGATTATCTATCTCTTATACTTGTACATAATTACAGGTGATTTGATTAAATGTAGCATTTTTATGTCACATATTTGACAGAATCAATCACATGTGATTGCGTATTCAATCACATATGATTGTGTATTCATTCACATGTGATTTTGTACAGAATCACATGTGATTGAATACCAAAAACATAAGATTTGGTATTCAATCACATATGATTGCATATTTAATCACATGTGATTTTGTACAGAATCAGAGGAGAGTTTGTACAGATTCACCTGTGATTGAATACCAAAAAACATGAGATTTGGTATTCAATCATATATGATTGCATAGAGGATTGTTCAAACGAGAACAATTCTTATTACGAGAATCAATATAAAAGACATTGAATTCGAAGGAGAACACATCTGGACCTTTGATAGAGGAGATATGGTGTTGCTAGTACACAATATATGCATTCATGGGTAGACAATGCAATTGGATTGGGTGAAATTGAATATGTACATACATGTATAAACGGTTTTAAGCAAACGTTGATTTTTTAAGCAAACATTCAAAATTAATAAACGTTAAATGATATACAATTTAAGAAGATAAAAAATTTAGTAAAACAACACATGTAATATTGTTATGAATCACATGTGATTATACATTAATAAAATTTAAGTCTAACCTAACAAAATGAAAAAAAAAGTTTGTCAAAAGTATATCAAGTGACCTCTCTAATAAAAGAGGGGAACACGAGGATCGCAACGATAAAATTGGTTTCATCTAACGATTACCGGTTTGTGATATAATTAATTTTAAATAAATTAGAGGAAAGAGAAAGTAAGGATCAATATGCAAAAAGTCAAAATTGTCATTTATTAAATCAATTTTAATTATTATCTAAGATTAAATCTAGACCATTGATCTTGAAATCTAATAGCTAAAAATTATCTCTCAGGATTATGCTTTTAATAAGGACTATATTGTACAAAACCCATATATATATATATATATATATATATATATATATATATATATATATATATAAAAGAGAATTAAGATGGTATTGCAAGCATAATGAGTATTCCTATTCCTATTTATTCTCTCTAGTGATGTTTCATTTTAACCCTCTTTCTAGACACAATCTCTATATATTTATGTTGAAATCTGACTATCAATAGCATACCCCACTCCTGTTTTTTTTTCTTATTAAGTGTTGTCTGCATAAAATATTTATCTACATAAATAACGTCTGTGTGGAATAAATATTATTGTTGTTTATTTTATGTGATAAATGAACTGTCTGAACAATTAAAGAAAAAAATCATTAACTTAATTTGAAAAGTATTACCCTCTTTACTTACTCTGTTAAGACATCATTTCTGGATTAAGTAAAAAAACAAACATTTATATAACTTACCAGTTTATGTTTTTTATCATTTATATAAGTTATTTAAGTCCAAATCAAATAGTATCTAAGACGAAACAGAATAATGTTATTGTTGACCGACTTCTGGATCTTATACAGAAGTCGGAAGAGATCATGGACATTGCAGCAGTGGATCGCAAACCCAACAGGAGAAGAAACAATAGACTAAAGACCCAGGCTATGGGACGCGATGTGTGGTTAAGGAATAGATGTAATGTAAAGTTCTAATTTATAACGGTTGATTTAGATTTTGTAAATCAACCATATAAATTGCTGGTGTTTTCACTTATGTCAAGGTTTTTAATATATGGAGAATGATAAAAAAGACGTAAGATCATGGATAAAAGTTAAAAAAATATGATTTCAATTTTTAAAATTGAAAACCATATCTTATGTATGGAAAATTGAAACATAATTAAAAAGTGACTAAGATGGATTTTTTTTAATGCAAACATGATAATTTGATTATAAAATATAAGTTATGATTGTTATTTTTAAAAAATTAAAATCATATTTTTATTCTTATTCATTTCTCCTTAATATATTGGTGGTTTTTCAAAAAGAAAAAAAGAAAAAAAGAAGAAGATATTTATGCCACAAATCAAATACACTTAAAAAAATAATAATAATAAGTATTTTTTTTGTATAACTTTAGTTAGAAGAATTTAAAAACACTTATAACCACTACTACGTGATAGAGTGACAGACTACATCGTGGTCCTTAGGACACTATATATTGACGACGAATCAACTATGTTTACTCTGATAGTCGTAGTTGCAATATGTCTAATCCTCTTAGGTCAAAGGATGATTAAGTAGCAAGCTTGAAGGATGATTAATTAGTGGTAAACCATCCGACGCTAAGTCAATATCCTTAGGAGAAAAGAAGTAAGTTTTTTGAGGAGAGTTTGGATAAAAAGAACTTACGTAATCTGATTTTTAAATAGCTAGCGTTTTAACTGTTTATTTTTCTGTAAAAAGAAAAAAAATACTAAAAAAAAATCATAAGATAAGTGAAAAGAGAGCACATTGGTATGGACTTGTAATTGGGCCATATGAACACAGACCCAATCTGGTTTCCTTTTTATGTTGAAACTTTTTTTTTCTCACAACCCTTTTTTATGTGGTGTTTTAAGAATTAGATGATAAACCATTTGTAGATATATGAGTACAATTCATTCAACCATTATAAATAAATAAATAAATAAATAAATAAAACTTCTGATTTATGATCTAAGACGATTCATAAGCATTGACATCACAAAACTTGATTATATCATTTTATATAGCAATCTCTCTGAATCTAAATAAAACAAATAAGATTTTTGTATATAAGTAATTTTATTATGTACCAATTATTACCCGTAAATGATCCATAACAAAAAAATAGTGAGTTATATATTGGATGTTAATTTAAACATTCTACTCTACTATATCTTATAGGTACCATCTCTAATCTCTAAATATAAATAAAAAGCTAATTTAGATAGTCTTTGTTAAATAATCTTAACCATCCATATTGCTAAAATTAAATGTCCGCTATTAATTTAAACGAAAAATTCAATTTGATTTTGACTCTTAGGAGAAAGTTCTTTAATTTGAATCAATATTATTAACCAAATTCTTTGATTTTTTATTTTAGAATATTTTGTAATCATTTTGAAGTTTTTTTAAAATATAACCAATACATATTTTGACCATATTGCTTATAATTGTAACGATAATGATCGATGATATTACAAGAAATACAATCACGACTCTTCTTATTATGATACCACATTTCTGCCTTCATGTCTACCCCCTCGCATCGACACTTCCATCACTGGTCTTGGTGTCGACATCGTTTGTTGTAATTTTTTAAACTCTTATTTTTTCGCATTTTATAATTAGTTAATATTTTTTAAAAACCAACTCGAATATTTAATTTATTACCCTACTAATTGACTAATTTGAAGTATCCATGTGAGCCTATGATAGACATACCCATATGCACATCACATGTTTGAGGGAAAAGTGGAAAACATTGGTTGGATAAGCTAGTTGAATGTAGACACTTGTTGAAACTTATAACCAGCCAACCAGCTACACTTCCTTTCTTGGATCTTGGTTGGGACACACATTTCCAACTCACTGCTTTTCTTTCGCTAATTAATACAAAACCTTGCTTCTTTTTATTACTCTTCTTATATATTAACATGTAAAATATATAAAATTCAAGTTTAAATTCAGAGTCTTTGTATGATATATATATATATATATATGTATATATGTATGTATGCATGTATATATAATGATTTTGTGAGTTAAAAAGTTCGTTAAGAAATGCAGAATAATCGTTAAAAAGTAGTTGTAAGTTGTAAACAATGTAAAAAATAAGTTAAGTTTTTGGTGTCCCCTCGAGTATTATTACACGTTCCCTAATTAATCAAGTGCATGTAGAATTGAAGTATTAACTTTTATCTATTTTAAATATGTTTTTCATATTTATTTTTTTGTTAAATCTTCACCCATCAAGTTCATATGCATATTATTAAGCTCTACTTCTTCCTTTTATAAGGTATACTAGACGAAATGTTCGTGAGATACACGGGTTGTTATAAACGATATAAATATTAAACATTAATAAAAACGTACGTATTAAATAGTAATAAAACGCGAATTAAATGAGAATTTAAAAAATGAGGACGTACGGCATCAACACTCTAACCAGAAATGGAAACATCAACGCGAGTGAGAGTGCAGACTTGACGGCAGAAATATGGTATCATGATATGAAGAGATGTGATTATATTTCTTATATAAATCATCAATCATTATTTTTACAATTAAGGGTAATAAAGTTAAATGTTATTGGTTATAATTAAAAATGATTATAAAATATTTTAGAATGATAAAACTAAGAATTTGGTTAATTATGATATTTTGATATATTATAAAGGGTAAATATGATATTTATAAATTAAGGTGGACAAATACGATTTTATATGATTTAATAAGGCCATATTTTGACTCTAAAAAGTCAAAATTAATTATTTGATTTTAAGTGAATGAATGGTCAAAATTAAATATTTTTTAAATGAATAGTTTAATAAATTTTATCAAATTAATCTTTTATTTATATTATTAGACGATTTACCCGTCTTTTTTAATACGTAGTTAGATTATAAACTTTGTTTAAAATGCTATTGTTAATTGACTATTTTGATGCATAACAAAACTTTGTATTTGTCATAAACTGTGTTCGGATATAAGTACTCTATATATAAAGTATATATCTTCTAATCTTCTAATATAAATAAAAGACTAATCTATATCAAATTTATTAGATGATCTTCACCCTTAGTTTAATAAAATAAATATAATTAATCAATCTTAACAATTTATTTAATCAAAATTAAAATTAAAATTTTGACTTTTATTAATCAAAATTGAATTAAAGTTATTAGAATAATTGCATTATTGCATATATGTTATTCATAAATATTAAAATATTATATTTGTCCGTTTTAATTTAAAATTATCATATTTACCCTTTATATTATTTAAAAATAGGGTTTAGTTCATCAAAATGTATTTAACTTGTCATATTTTGCTATTATGTGTATCGGACTTTAAAATTTTCTATTATATGTATCGAACATTTAATTTGTCACTATTGTGTGTATTAAACTTTCTATTGTATGTACTAAACTTATTCATTTTTTTCGTTTTTTTATGTATCCAAAATACATACAATAGCAACGAAATAAAAGTTTGGTAAAAATTTTAAAGTTCGATACACACAATAGCAAACATGATAAGTTGGATACGTTTTAGTGAACTAAACCCTTAAAATATTATATTTAATCAAATTCTTAATTTTATCAATTTAAAATATTTTATAATCTTTTAAAATTCTTTTTAGTAATAAAGACTCGACCTTATTACGCTAACTGTAACAACAATTATCAATGATTTATACAAGAATTACACTTATGACTTTTCATATCATGATACCACGTTTCAACTTTCACATCTACCCTCAACTTAGCGTTGACGCTTCCACTACTAATATGATGTTGACGACGTTTGTCGTCAATTTTTTAATCCTTATTTCTTTCATGTTTTATAATTATTTGATATTTTTTTATTAATGTTTAAGATTTTTTTTAAACATATCCAAACACATACGCATTAAGTATTGAAATATTTTTGTCTTCAATTTGGATTTGGTCAAAGATATAAAGTTGATTGTAGAACTCTCAGGACTTGGTAGCTTCAAGAGAATAGAATAGGTCTGTAGGTTTGTCAATTTAGTAGTAGGGGCCAAAATATGTATTTATCACTAACAAAAATCTTATATCAAAGGGCTTACCCTGATGGTAAGGGAGTTTTTTCAGTGAAAGAGATGTCTTGGGTTCGAGTCTTTTTGGAGGGTTTCTTCCTAGGAGTAGCTGAGTGTCACTTCCTCGTTGGTGAAAACAGCCCTACTGAGTTAATTAGGGGGGTGTAGTCGGAGTGGTTCGAAACCGGGGCCTGGATTATATCAATCGGCTTCGATCTTGTGCCACTACCGTTGAGACGAAGCTGTTAAATAAAAAACTAACAAAAATCTTATAATTGTTATTGTTAGGTGGGTAGTATCCTAGAATGACGAGGTAAGAAAATTTAGTAGTTGTAAATATGATTTTTATAAGAATTAGCGGACTATAAGTGGTTTATTTATAGTGAGTAGGAGAACTTAGTATAACGAAAATCATTTTTAACAATGAGAGATTTAGGTTGCGTTTGGTTGTGTAAAATTGTTTTCAGTTTTTTTAGAAAAATTTTCTTTAAAAAGGGTGGAGTTTTCATTCTCAGTTTTCTTTAAAAAATTTAGAAAACGCGTTTGGTTAGCAATGATGGAGTTTTTTTTTTCTATTTTAGAAAATTAGAAAACATGTTTGAATGTGCTATTTTAATCGTTTTTCATTTTTAAGTTTTTGTTATTTGAAATAATACAACATTTAACAAATCTGCAAAAAATGTAATACGAAATTCAACATAAAATATATATATCCAAATAAAACATAAAAAATATTATCAACAAGAAAATTTTACTATTTAATGATATCAAGATCCCGAACATCTTTGGTGTCGTCTTGTGGTATACTTTACCCACAACATATCAGCAATTGAATTTCTAACATTGAATTTGTGAACAATTAATACAAAGATATATGTATATCAATGATTAAGAGCAACCGACATACAACCATGCAAAATTGTATAACATTGAAATTTGTGAATAATTAATACAAAGATGTAATATCAATTATTAATAGGAAATTAATTTAAAAAGACACGATGAAAATTTGTGAAAATAAGGTTAGTAGTTTAAGAAGACATATTTAGAAAAAAGTGGAAAATAGGGGCATGGGCTTTTCTAATTTTTTAGAAAATTAGAAAAATAAAAACTCCTTTTTTTTGAAAAATTTTAGAAAAAGATATTAACCAAACACATTTTTAAGATTTTCACTTTTCATAATTTTTTTTTTGAAAACTAACGTATTTTTCTAAAACCAAACACGTCCTTAATAGGTAGAAATAAAATTTTTCTTTCTAAAAATATTTAGATGAGCGACATGCAATAGTGAGGTCGTAGATACAAGAGGGAAGTCAGGATATATTAGTAGGTAAACAGAACTTCCTTTTTTTATAAAATAATTAATTAATAAACTCTTGTATGAAGTTGTAGATAAAAGAAGTTTTAAGGGGTTTGAAAAGGAACGGTCTAAATGAAGATTACTTTTTATACGATGACCGTAAGAATTAATTTTATTTTTTAAATAAAATAAATTAATAGTTAAGAATTTTTAAAAGCTCATTAATGATTCATCAATAGCTCATTAATTATGTATATTTTAGAAAAATCATATCTCGTAAATTAATAACGGCTCACTCGGGTGTAATTAACGATTGGATAAATGTATGAATGACCAAAATACTAATATTAATGAGTCATTAATGGTGTAACAAATAGCTCTCGTGGTTCTTGTATGAAAACAGTTCTCGAATGAACTTTTCTATATATATAATGTGAGGTTGAAATGAGAATTGATATTTATGTGAGAATAAGAGACTTAATAGTTAATCCTAATCATTCATTTTATTTGATTGAATGGTCTACATTCGGCCTTTTATTTTATTTATAATCTAACCATGAATTGCAAGAGTTGAATTCCAACAATTAGATCTAATAGATGAAAATCTAATTGATGGTTAGGATTTTTAATCCGATTCTCACCTAAATATCAATTCTCACAACAACCCTACCCTATATATATAATGGGATGTTCAAATGAGAATGAATATTTATGTAAGAATGAGAGACTTAATCCTAATCATTTATTTGATTTGATCGGATGGTTTACATCTGGCCTTTCATTTTATTTACAACACAACCATGAATTGCGACGGGCGAATTACAACCGTGAGATCTAATCTATCAACATCTAATAGATGGTTAGGATTTGTTCTCACATTCTCGCCTAAATATACATTCTACAATAACCTTTCCATACACACACACACCCACACACACACACACACACATATATATATATATATATGTGTGTGTGTGTGAGTGTCTATAAGTTCAAACGAGAACTACTAGAAGTATTTGTAACATCATTAATTATAGGGATATTCTAGTCATATATTAACCCAAATAACTGTCAGGTAGACCATTGTTAACGAGTGAGACTTAATTGTCCCAAATTATTCCTCACTACTGTATCATTAATGAGTTATTAATAGTCATTGATTGATTTAAATCAAGAAGTTCTTGCACCAAAATCATTGATTGATTTTCCCAAAATCATACATCCGTTTAGTTCAATTGTTTTAGTCATTTATATATTTACCCAATTGTAAATTGGGTTTGAGTGGACTGTCATTAATGAGTGAGACTTAATTATACCAAAATACCTCTCATTATGAGTCATTAATGAGGCGTCATCATTATTGGTTATTGATTTATTTAAATCAATGATTAAAATTGGTTAACACGTTTTTCGTATTAAGAATGGTTCTTAAGTTAACCCTATATATATATATATATATCGTCTCCTAACATTCTAATCTCGGATCGTCTTAGGAAAAAGAATTTTAATTTTTATGTTGTCAAATCACCCAAAAGGATGTATGATCAATAACATCAAAGAATGTTTTTAGGGTATCCAATTATACTTAAAACCTTATTTGTCCAAGAGATGATTGATAACAAAATTAGTCAATGGCTACGATGTTGATTTCTTGTCTTTTGTTGAGAGCTTAAGTAAACTAAGGAAAGTTATGCACAAGTTCTTTTCCTTTCTAGCATATTTTCGTCTAAGTACAGTTTGTACGTTCATACTAGAGTATTAACAAAGTGTTGATCATATAATCAGTCATATATATATATATATATATATATATATATATATATATATATATATATATATATATATATATATATATGAGTTTTGTTTAATATAGTCCTTAATAAAAGCATAGTCCTGAGGGATAATTTTTAGCCATTGGATTTCAAGATCAATGGTCTAGATTTAATCTTAGATAATAATTAAAATTGATTTAAGGAAGGATAATTCTTACTTTTTGCATATTGGTCCTCACTTTCTCTTTCCTCTAAGTTATTTAAAATTAATTATCTCACAAACCGGTAATCGTTAGACCAAACCAATTATACCGTTGCGATCCTCGTGTTCCTCTCTTTTATTAGATAGGTCTCTTGATATACTTTTGACAAACTTTTTTTTTTCATTTTTTTAGGTTGGACTTAAATTTTATTAATATATAATTACATGTAATTCATAACAATATTCAATGTGTTGTTTTATTAATTTTTTTTATCTTCTTAAATTATATATCATTTAACGTTTATTAATTTTGAATGTTTGCTTAAATAAATCAAGGTTTGCTTAAAACCGTTTATACATGTATGTACATATTCAATTTCACCCAATCAAATTGCATTGTTTACTCATTAATGCATATATTGTGTACTAGCAATACCCTATCCCCTATATCAAAGGTCTAGATGTGTTTTCCTTCGAATTCGATGTCTTTTATATTGGTTCTCGTTTGAACAATCCTCTATGCAATCATATATGATTGAATACCAAATCTAATGTTTTTTGGTATTCATTCACATTTGAATCTGTACAAACTCTTGTGTGATTCTGTACAAAATCACATGTGATTGAATACCAAATCTTATGTTTTTGGTATTCAATCACATGTGATTCTGTACAAAATCACATGTGATTGAATACGCAATCATATGTGATTGATTCTGTCAAATATGTGACATAAAAATGCTACATTTAATCTAATCACCTGTAATTATGTGCATGTATAAGAGATAGATAATCACATGTGTTATGAAACAACTAATAACTTAGAATCACTTTCAATTGTTGATTTTTTGTTACTAAACCATAGAACTTTGCCGGATTATCAAACACCAAACTATAATTTTATAAAGACTATATTGATCACACATCTATGAATCACATATGATTATACTTTAATAAAATTAAGTCCAATCTAACAAAATGAGAATTTTTTTGTCGAAAGTATATCAAGTGACCTCTCTAATAAAAGAGGGGAACACAAGGATCGCAATGGTATAATTCGTTTCATCTAACGATTAATGGTTTGTGAGATAATTAATTTTAAATAAATTAGAGCAGAGAGAAAGTGGGGACCAATAGTTAAAAAGTCATAAATGCCCTCTTTTATACAAATATATCAATTTTGATTATAATCTAAGATTGAATCTGGACCATCGAATCTTAAAATCTAATGACTATAAATTATCCCTTAGGACTATAAATTAAATGATTTCTTTTATATATATATATATATATATATATATATATATATATATATATATATATATATATATATATATGAAATTATGCATGTATACAATAAGAAGTTAAGTCGTCATAATAGTAACCTTTAAAAGAAACTAAATTTACATTAAAATAACAACTCATACAAATTTAAAAATAAGAATTAATATTAAGATTGATTACACTTGGATGACTACTATTCACAAATAAGTTAAAGTTTTATAAATTCTGAAAATATATGATCGATCTATACAAGTTCCATACTAGACTGAGTGTATTTTATTTTATTTGGAACTTATATTATGCTTTTTACTTCATCTTTTCTTTTCTTTTTAAGTGGTTCAAATATCTTTAAACCTCTAGATACAGTTGTGAAGATCGATCGCCAAAATACATTTGGCCTGTTTTTATTAAAAAAATAGATTTTTAATAGGACTAATTAAGGAGTTACCTTTCTTCAACCTCTTGTGCAATAGGTTATCGATCTTCAACATTGACAATTAATTTTCATTCATATAAAACATAAAACCAATTATATATTTATGTTTTCTGGTTTGTGATCTGGGAAAACATATATGATACATGGAATATTGTAAATTAGAGAAAGCAATGAGTTTAATTAAAAAAGTTATTTATTTTAATATATATGAGAATCACTTATTAATTCAAGTCAAAATTCCAAAAGTTAACAATCGTAGAAAGATTCACAAAATATATACGTAGATATTATGAAGTTTAAAGATTATGTTGTACCTAATTCAAACAGTATTGATTTATCACACTAATGATACATATAGACGGCTATTGTTGGCAAAATTAGAAAAAAAAAGAAGTTCGGTGCTAAGCCCCTCATGCATTCGATGGCCCGTTTCTAGTGAGGGAGTGTTTGTTTTAGCTAATTATTTGATAGGTTTTTTAGTTTACTAGTTTATTTTTTAGGCTTATAAGCTTATTTCAATAAGCATATAGACAACGGTTTTTTTATTAAGTGAGCTTATTTTTATATATTTACTTTTTTACCCTTGATTTTGTCCTATTCTTCATATATGTAGCTTTTGTATTCTCCTTTTAGTTATTTTACAAATATATGTTAACTTAAACACTTTTCATAAAAGATCTTAATTATTAGCTTATAAGTCATAAGCTAATTCAAACATATTTTTTATCTAATAACTCATAAACTTAAGCTCAAAAAAATAAGTTTACCCAAACACCCCTAAATAGATATATGTTATACAAAGAAAGCATATTAATCATTTACTGATCGATTGCTTTTCTTGGTTTAAATTCTAAAATACTGATTCTTGAACGATGACATTTTGATTAGTAGCAGTGTAGCACTACAACAAACAAATGTATGATTTCTTCAAATATAACTTTTGGTGTAAACAAATGTAATTTTACACATACTTAAAATTGTGAATATTTTTATAATTATAAATACAAATATAATCACGACTTCCTATACTTTTCCATACTTAAAAATGTAAGCTTATGATACCTATTTATAAGTACGAATAAATTTATAAGAATTTAAGCAGAAAAAATTAAGAATTTAAAACCCTAATACATTAAGAATTTATGAAGTGGTATTCTATCTCAAGAGGTTATAGACAATGAAGTAAATTTATTGGGTGTGTATGTGTGTTTCACATTAAAAAAAATAAAAATAAATAAAGGCCGCATTGGATAGTTAAAAATCATTATAATGCAACCCACATGAAAATGCACTCTTCCCATATTTCTGACATTTTTATTTTGAAAATGCAACCCAGATGAAAATAATAACCAAAATATAACCCAGATAAAAAGGATGACTATATGCAACCCAGATAATGATAATAACCAAAATGCAAGCCAGATGAAAATGATAACAATATCTGAATTGCATTTTGATCATCATTTTCACCTGGGTTGCATTTTGGTCATCATTGCCGTCGTGTTATGCCGGAAATATGTTACAGACGGTTATTGTTATCATTTTGAATCCTGTATATTGTTATAATTTTCATCCGAACGGAGGTTATGTTACAGGCTGTTATTGTTATCATTTTAAATCCTGTATATTGATATCATTTTCAACAAGAGGAGGATCTAGGGAAAAAAAATGAAAGAACGTGTATTTGGGGGTGGGGGATTAAATGTTTACTCCGAGATTCTTATAATACCCCTCCTTGTATGATTAAATTTTATAATTGTTTAATTTATTACATTAATGCCACTATCAGATATTGACCATTGATTTGATCAATATAATGGTTTAGAATTGGACTTTAGGTACTATGGATAAGAATAAGGACTATGTTGATCATATATATATATGTTTGATTCTCACGATTCTCGCAATAAAAACGGTTCTCAAAGAAACTTTTCACTATATATATACATATATACACACACACACAGATATATATATATATATATATATATATATATATATATGTGTGTGTGTGTGTGTGTGGAGAAGTTTATTTGATAACTGTTTTTTATATACGAGTATCGTGAGTATCATTTGTAACCATCATTAATGCTCATTAATAGAGATAATTTGGTCTTTTATATATTTTTCTAAGTGTGACATGTGTTTGGGTGGACCATCGTTAAAAAACGAGACTTGATTTTCTCAAAGTACCCCTCATTAATGTGTCATTAATGAGCAATTAATGACTCATTAATGAGCCGTCATTTTTATTAGTTATTGGTTTATTTTAACAAAGAGTCAAGATTGGTTATCACGTTACTACCAACAAAATAAACTCTCTCATGTGTGTGTGTGTGTGTGTATATATATATATATATCTTATATAAGGAGGGTTTAAATAAGAACTAGTTTTCGTACGAAAATTGCAAGAACTAGTCTTAGCCCTTGATTAAAATTAATCAATGACTAAAAATGTTGGGAAGCTCATTAATGGCGTATTGATGTCACATTAATGAGGTGTATTTTAGGAAATTTATGTGTCGTAAATTCATGGTTGGGTAAAGATATAAAGGACCAAAATACCCCTATAACGAGTCAACAATTGTGTTAAAACAGTTGTTCCAATTCTCGTATAAAATACAGTTCTCAATTGAATATATATATATATATATATATATATATATATATATATATATATATATATAGGGGAAGGTTCATTTGAGAGCCGATCTTATTGTGAGTATCGTGAGAAACAATCTTAGTTGTTAATTTGGTAAGTGGAATTTATGGATGGAGAGCGTGGGGGGATTGAGTATAGCAAAGTGCATGAAACGAATTCATGGGTGGGTGATGACATTAAAGAAGGGGAAATTGGACAACTTTGATTGGTTCTTGCGGCACTCTCAATAAAAATTGTTCTCAAATGATCTTTTCACTATATATACATAGAGAGAGAGAGAGAGTTAGGATCAAATAAGAACATTTTAAATAAGAACAGAGAGAACACTTTTGTGCCTTTGATTTCATTGATCGGATGATTTAAAAACTACCACGTTTTTTTTGCCTTTGAATTCATTGATCAAATGGTTTAAAAATTTTCATGTTTTTTGATCTTCTGTTTGACTATATACTTGACGTATAAATGCATACAAAAGTGTCTGTTTATATGGCTGATCTAATGCATCAATAAATGCAAATCTTTAAATTGTTAATATTATAGAAATAATTTTGATTTTAAGATTTAAGATGTAAACTTGACTTTTGAGTAGGCATGGGTGAACATGAACGTAAAGGAGAAATTCTAAATTACAAGTTTACCCATGTTCTCACTGTTGTGCATCTTAAAATGGTTCTCTCTTGAACTGCACCATATATATATATATATATATATATATATATATATATATATATATAAGGGAGGGTTCATTTGAGAACCGAATTTTTTGTGAGAACCGTAAGAACCAATCTTAACCGTTTATTTGGTAATTGAAATTCATGGATGGAGAACGTGGTGGTGGGGGGATTGAGTGTGGCAATGTGTATGGGATAAATTGAATTAAACGATGGAGAATTGGACGGCTAGAATTGGTTCTCGCAGTTTTCGCAATAAAAATGGTTCTTAAATGATCTTTTTAATACATGTATATATGTGTGTGTGTGTATATATATATATATATATATATATTATAAAACATTTAGGTCTTTTGCTTAAATTTTTAAAGTTTAAGTGTTTTGAAATTACCAAATTACCTTTCATATAAAATAAATTGAGTAACTATTAAATATAGTTAATAAGATTTTTATATTCTATTTTAATAACTAAATTTTACATATTTAAGAAAATCAAAATCAATACAAGTTTTTTGAAAGTAAAAACCAATACAAATTAACTTAATTATTAACAGAAAAGTAAAGGAAATGTAAAAAAAAAAAAGAAAATAGACATGTCACTAAATGAAAATTATTCACTGTTACCATATTATATAAATATCATACTCTATACATCTTAAAAACAAACATATTAATAAGTAGAAATTATTCGTTACGCTTATAAAAGGAATTCAACCCAAAACTTTAAAAAATAACTTAAACACCTTGTAATACACGTTGGAACAAATGCACTTCGACGAGTTCAGTTTAATTAAGTAATTAACTAAACACTCGTACAATAATTACTTCCGTACATTTATTTTCATATCTTTAAAGCAAACTCCAGCAAAACTATTACAAATTTCTATACATTTATTTCCAACTTGTTGGTTTCATCAATTTAGTTTAATCAGGTTATTTTTTTTATTGCCAAACTTAAAGACAGGCTCTAATTCATTATCCCAACTATAGTTAATTTGAAATGTGATCTAATAGCTATAACTTCAATGGCATAAGCTATGGTGTCAGCTAAGACGTTAAGATCTCTCTTTAATCCTACCTCTCTCTGCTATATGACAACTTCACACGCCATCACCAACACCATCATTAAAAAAACCATTGTTTAATATATCTGGATTACTAAGGGACAGTGATAGCCGAGCCGAAGCTCTCTTCTTAGTAATTCTTTCTTGCTGCTGTTAAAAAAAACGTGAACATTTAATCCGGGAAGGGGGCCGGTGTTAGCCGAAGTGTGGTTTTTTAATCGGGAAAGGGGAGGGTGTTCACGCTTCGGTCTATAAACTTTATCAATTAAAAACACGTGTTGATAGAAAAACTCAAATGTATATATATGACGAAAAACTGATGGAATAAACCCCTGAGGAAGTGAAGAAATGTCTTATAGACATATGTATATGTGTGTGTGAGGGAGTGTCTTTTAATTTGTGTAGCATATATTTATATTTAAAAAAAGGCAAATAGAGGGAGAGAAGTCATAATTTGGGGGTTGGGTTGAGTGGTCAGATGACTGACTGACACATGCAAATTAAAGGAGGGTCGAAGTGTCGAACCCTTCGCAAACCCACTTCAACATTAAACCCATTTTGGAAACACCAAGTATGGCCGCCCCGCCGTCTCTCTCAATCATGCATTTCAATTCATCCACAAACCAAATTAATATGTATTTTGACTCATGTGTTAAGGTCCAGCCTATTTGGAGGAAATTTTTTGGTTGGATCAACATCTCTTTCAAGCGTTTTGACTCAATGAATGATTTTCTACAATTTGGTAATTCTCTAGCTGCAAAGGGTCTTTATTTTAAAAAAGCTTTTCTTCGCGTTGGCTTTGTTCTAATTTGGGGAGTGTGGAAATGGAGGCATAAATTAATACATCCGGCTGATGCGTTGAAGGAAAAGATTTTGCAAGAAGATGTGTTCTCACAGGTGCAACACTCCTCTAGATTATGGTTCCAAAACAAATCCAAGCAACAAAGATTTGATTGGTCGCATTGGTCCTCTAACCCGATGGAATGTTGCAAACTGTAACACCCAGGGTTCGTAATTCCTAAGTTAATAATTTAGGAAGGATTATACGTTTATACAAGTTGCCTTTATGTGTTTAGATGTGATATTAAAACTAGAGGGGTTAAAACTGTCAAATTATAACTTGATTAAGTGCAGGAACCTATTGTGTCATTAGTTGAAACTTAAATATATATAAGTCACCAACTTTGACATTAGGAGTCAAAGTTGGCATTTTCTTCTCTGCAATTCATGAGCTCAATAGCAGAACCTTAGCAACTCTCAATTTCTTTGAAGTAACAGCAGAACTAATAGCTTACAAAGATCCTAGCAAGAATCCAAGACTTGAGGTAAGGTTTAAAACCTTTGTTGTTAAGGTTTTGTGAGTTTAAACACATGATTCAATGGTGGAATCATGTTAGGGATGTTTGATATTGTTTAGATTATGTTTATAAGTTGTATGAGGTGCAGGAAAACACCTCTAGTCGGTTTTATGATGATATTAGCGGATTTTTGGTGAAATCCGATAGTTCTTGCTAAGAACAGTCTGCTGGGTCTGTAGTGTACACGGCCCGTGTAGCAGTACACGACCGTGTAGTAGTAAAGGCGGTCACAGGGCCATGTAAGGTCACATGGTCGTGTAGCATGAGAGGTACACGGCCCGTGTAGGGTGACTAGACCATACTGGCCATGTTGCCAGCTTAGGTCGTGTAGCATTTAAGGGACACGGCCCGTGTAGGCCCTATTTCAGATCAGAATGCCCTTATGTGATATTTATGTATTGTTTATATAGGAGGTGACTGACATATTACCTGAATCATTGACAACTGTGAAGTATTGCATAATATAATAGTCAGAAGGTGCGTCTTCTAGACTTCACTTCATATCAGCATCATGTGTAATTTCACATCAGATTACTAAATGCTATGTTATACATGTGTATATGTAAGCATACTGCTATGTGCAGTAAGGCTCAGATGCGGTACAGTACTGTGACCTATGTTGCTGTCCTGGGTCTAGAACCAGAGGCTAGCTTTGATTGCCAGACATCCGTGTATCATCTTCCTATGATTGTATACGTGTGTTCATATGATGTTTTGTTTAGATTACTCACTAAGCTCTCGTAGCTTATCAAATATTATTTTTAAAATGTTTTGCAGGACGCAGTAAGGACAAGAACAAAGCTCCTGTTTGACTACTTTTCATTTCTTAATGTAAAACTCTTAACGCCAGTTTGTGTAAATATTCCACTTTGACAGTACACTAAGTTTGTACTTAAGGGTGTATCTTTTGCTGCTAGCACGGTTTTGTTATGAAAACGTTTCCGCTTATGTCTTTTAAACCAGATACGTGCTTTTATGAAAAATATTCTACTTTTATATCGTTTATTGAAATTGGGGTGTTACATAAACAGACTTAGGTTGTGTTAATTTTGGGCCCTAAGTTTGGGTGGCTCCTTTGTACTTTGAGGCTGGATTCATTTTCCTGTTTTGCCTCCATCTTGGAGGTTGGACTCATGTGTATTATGATGATGTAAATTATTGTCTTAATATGAAATGAAATTACCTGCTTTTCAAAAAATATATATGTATTTTGACTTTTTAATATCATGAATACCAGTTCAAGTATATATACATACATACATTCATATATATATAGACAAAAGTTCAAACTAGAAATTATTTGTTGTACGAGAACTTCGAAAACTGTTTTTAACCTTATTAATGATTCATTAAAAGAGGTATTTTGGTAATTTATATATTTACCCAGCCGCGAATTGTGTCCGGGTGAGCCGTCATTAATTTGTGAGGCTTGATTTCCATAAATAATCCTCATTAATGTGTTATTAATAAGCCATTAAAGAAGCATTAATGAGCCGCTAAAAAATCTTAGCCATTGATTAAGTTTAATCAAGTGCTAAGATTGGTTCTCGCAGTTCTCATAAGAAAATCAGTTCTCGTTTGAACCCTCCCCTATATATATATATATATATTTATTTATACATAGGGAGGGTTCATTTGAGAACCAATTTTATTGCGAGAAAAGTTCATTTGAGAACCGTTTTTATTGCAAGAACCGCGAGAACCAATCTTAGCCGTCCGATTCCCCCTCCTTCAATTGGATTGCCCACCCGTGAATTCCTTACATGCACCTTGCCACACTCAATCCCCCCACACTCTTCATCCATGAATTCCATTATCCAAAATGAACGGCTATATTTGGTTCTCGCGGTTCTCGCAATAAAAACGGTTCTCAAATGAACCTTCCCCATATATATATATATATATATATATATATATATAGAAAAGTTCAAACGAGAAGCGCGAGAAGCGATCCTAGCCACTTATTTGCATTTAATCTAATGGCATAGATTAATCATATATTTTTTATTTTTTTAATTCAAAAGGGTATAATAATAAACAAACATGTTCTCTCACTCCAATCTATTTCTCTCTCTTATTTTTATCTTTCTTAAAATTTTTAAACAAAATAGAATTGAAATAAATGAATAATAATTAACAATTTTACGATGTTCAACGATGAACACAGTCAAATATTTAAAAGTTTTGAATTATTAAGTGTTATATTCGTTCACTAATAAATTCTGGATTTATATTGTTTTATCATTAAATGCTTTTTCTTTTTCTTTTTAATCTTTATGTTTTTTCTACTATCATTTTTCCCACTTATCATTCGTGGTTGTTTATTATTGAACATAGTAGACACCAAAAATAACCTTTTTTATATCAGACATATTCATTACTGAACATTCAAACATTCTTTATATCAATTGCCCGTGTTCATTAGATAAAAAACAAAAACAAACCAAAATCTTTTTTTAATTCTAATAAAGATCAACAAAGCATAAACAATAAAAAACAAAAATGTTTATTATTGAACAACATAAATATCTAATGATGAACAAACCATTAAGAACAAAAAAACTATAAATTCACCATTGAACACAACTTATATTTAACCCAAACGTAATATAATCTAAAAATTATCTATTACTGCATTTACAACAATTATACAAAAAAAATATTTAATTAAAAAATTTAGAAAACAGGAAAAGAAAAAAAACACTAAAAACATAAAAGTAAAAAAAATCCAGAACACACAGTGGCGATGGTGATGTCGGCGATTTTACTCACTGCGTTGTCGATGGCGAAGGTGGCGATGGGGCAGAGCGGAAGACGGTGGTATATTTGCGACAACCAAAGGCTATATCTAATGTGATACGGCGGTGACGGTTTTGAGTTCACGAAGGTGGTTTGTTGCTTGTTCATTTAAACTCAACGGAGGTGGTTGGTTAGAACGACATTGGCGTTCTCGATGGCGATGACACCTTCTATGATACGCAACGGCGGTGCTTCATCAAAACGGCGGTGGTGATGTTGTTATCAGCGGCGGCCGTGGTTGTAATGCCTCATAGATCTACGTTGGCAAGGGGATGGGTCGGCGGTTGAATAGCAAGAGTTGTTGGTGCTTACGCGGTGGTGTTGCGCTGTAGTTTTAGTCGGATTAGATGGAGGCGGCAGGGTAGAGAAAGGGGCGGCGGTTGCTAGTATGGAGAGAATTAGGTTTTGTATTTTCAATAGGAAAGAGTGAATAGGAGAAAAGTCGACTTATACGTGATCTGTTGTGGAAGAGGGAGAGATATTTAAGGAATCTATTGATATAATTTTAAGTAAATGTCTATTATACCCTTAATTTGATTTAAAAATTTACCTAGAGTTTCATTTATTTACCAAAATACCATAATAAACCCTAGCCATTGTTTAATTGATCTTAAGGCTTATAATGCTTCTCGCACTTTTCGTAATTAAAATGCTTTTCGCATGAACCTTCCTCTCTCTCTCTCTCTCTCTCTCTCTATATATATATATATATATATATATATATATATATATATGGAAAAGTTCAAACGAGAACTGTGAGAACCAATCTTCGCCGTCTAATTCCCCCTCCTTCAATTGGATTGCTCACTTATGAATTCCTTACATGCACCTTGCCACACTCAATCCCTCCACGCTCTTCATCCATGAATTCCACTTACCACTTGAATGGCCAAGATTGGTTATCGTAGTTCTCGTTTGAACCCTACTCTCTTTCTCTCTCACTCTCTCGATATATATATATATATACACACACACTCGCTCTTGCTTTGAAAATTTTGTTACTACATTCATGCATGTTGAAAACCATAAGTTTTGCAAACCGTTTTTATCTTAATTAACCAAAATTATTTTATTGTTTACACCAATGTGTAACTATCGGTGCCGGTTTTATTAGGGTTCAAAAGTTACCTATAAACATGGTCATTCTCTTTTAGGAGCCTACAAAATTTATCTATATGTAGTAATACTACATATACTCATTTATGGCACAAAATACCAAATTCTTTTCTAGGTTAACAAGTTCAACGTCATTCATAGGGAAAATCAGAACCCAACATCGTTCATTAATTTATGGTTTGGCGTGAAATTATTTTGGCAAGCGGGAAGATAAAGATGATTTGATGTTTATTATCATATGCGTGAAAATAAAATAAATGATGGCAACGGTATTGACTATATTGTATTCAAACGATTCATCAAATCGTAATTCTCGGTTCTTGTCTTGTTGATAAAAAACTACATTCTTATTTCTTGTTCCCTTTTGTTCTTGTAAGTATGTTTCTATCTATCTCTCATTCTTTCCGATTCTCAAGTAAAGTGGCCCTTTATTAGTTCCGGGGAATGCATATTATACACGATCATTTTTAGTTCCATGAAAACAAATACAAGTTCGGATATAAAATTATGATTTGTAGTGTTGAAATGTGCTGCTTTTGTGCCTAAATGTGGTGTTATTTTTTTGTTGAGAAATGTTGTTAATTGTTGTTTGACGTTGTTTAAGTGTTGTAAATGCTGTTTTATATTGTTTAAGTAGTTTAAAAGTGTTGTTTTTCTAACAATTGTTGTTCATTGCTATTTGATGCTTGAAAGTGTTGTTTTCTACCGAGAATTGTTATTTAGTACTGAAAAATGTTGTTTTACTGCTGGAAAATTTTGGTGTTGTTTAATTGATAAGACTGTAGTGTTTACATGTTTGTGTTAGTCTATTAGAAATCAGATTGGAAACGAATTATATGTTGAGTTTTAGGGCATATTTTTATGAAAATGTACAGAGCCTCCGAAAATCTCAAGGCTGACCATGTTAATTATAGTAAATGAATAAATAGTTATTTTATAACTTAAGTAATTTTAATTTATACTTCATGAAATACTTGCTTTTGAAATTTTGCATGTTTTTTAGAAAGAGTAATATAGTTGTTTGTGAAATTTTATCGGGATATTGTTAAGTTTTTGTAATCATTCCTTTATTTTATGCAAATAGATTAATGTAGTTATAGAAACAACGAAAACCATATTTAATTCTACCTACACGAGATATGAAAGAGGTAGGTAAGATGTATACAGTCAACTTACAATAAGAGTATCTTTTTAAGTTCATGGGAAGTTGTGACAAGCGACAATGTCAAGTCTATTTGTGGAATTTCGGGCCCCTTTAATAAATTTATGTGGTTGTCTAGATGACTAGATCCCGCGGACCATCATATGTCCTTACTCCTTACAATAGATTAGATTTGGACATTTGGCATAGGAGATTTTTCAATAAAACTAGTAAAAGGGGTCTTACTTGAAATAGTGACCACTTACAAGATAATAGGGAAGGTTTAACTTTTGAAAAGAACCGTGTTTGTCCTCCCATGATCATGCTGCCTACGATAGGGCCTTTTTGTTGCATTCCCATAGCTGGCATCTATTGCTTGTAAGCTGCTTATGCTTGGGCATGTTCTAGGAGTAGTTCTTGCATGTATAATTGCTTCTATGTGGTATGGATATGTGAAGCATGGACAAGACGTCCCGAGGGATAAGGGTTACCCCAAGCCGGTTGAAAAGATTCTTCCATACCTGTTATGGGTGAGATCATCATCTAAGGTTCACTTATTGAAAAGAGTTTAGAAGATGGACTTCCAAGAAATGAAAGTCAAGATTTGCCATAATTGTCAAAGACATTCCTTCACTAGAGGGTAGAACAATTGGAACACCACTAAAAGATACGTAAGAGGCCATCACACATGGCTTTATGAAATTAAGTGTTTTAAAGACATGGAAGGACTCGGGATACTCTGTGATACAATAACTCTTTTGTTAGAGTGTTATAAGATTTGCACCTTGCACGCCACTCTCACCCCCAAATCGGCATTTCTGTTTTGATGATAATCTTTTAGGGGGAAAGTTTCGAACCAAGAATATCTTACCTCTTACTAGTGAAGTAACTCACTGTTTATACCCATGAAGATATTCTGAAAGGGTTGACTTATATGAGTTTGGCTAACTTGACAGTCTCGTGATAAAATGACTGATACCAGTTATGAATGGGTCCTAGTAAAGCTATGGTGAGGAATGTTCTTTACTAGGTTGACATTCCATAGATGCAAGACATTCTAAAATGCCACGAAACTTGTCTTTTGGGTGTGTTTATGTGTTTGTGTGTTTCACCGATAGTGAAGTTTGAAACAGTTGCTACCAATCTTAGATCCAAATGATTCCGGATTGTTGCAGCTAGGTGGTTGTTTCAGATCTCATTGTGAATCTGATTGTGAGGTTTGCAACAACCACGACCCGATTACAATTGTGTATTTATGTTTACCCAAAAAGGTACTTTGTGTAGGTGTGTGTTGAGGGTGGTGATGTGTAACGCCCCAATTTATAAAACTGATAATAATGTCAAAAACCTCATATCATATTCACATCTGAAAGGTTACATTAAAAGCGGAAGCCTAAATTGTTTGTACACCTGATCCATCGAAAGATCCACTTATATACATAACCCAAGTTTGTATAAAAAAGGTTAATCTATCTCAAAAGGCTTTAAGTGTTTCCAAAAAGGTTTATTAAAATGTAGTCAAATAAGAGCTTTGCCCTTGTCCTTGCTGCGCCCTGTAAAACATTTTAAAATAGTATCTGATAAGCTACAAGAGCTTAGTGAATAAACCAAATAATCAATCATATAAACACATGTTTACAATCACATATAGATAACACACATGTATCAAGAACATGCCAGCCTCTGGTTCTAGACCTAGTGTAGCAAACTGGGTCATAGTACTGTACTAATTCTAAGCAACTAGTGCACATAGCAGTATGCTGATTAACAACATATGAATAACATATAATTGTATTCCAATGTAATAACTCACATGCTGCACATATGAAGAATAGTCTAGACGACTCACCTTATAATTAGTAAGATTTTATAACATTCCACAGATGATTATGATTCAGTGAACAAGCCAATGACTAGTCTCTGCAGGTATAATACCAATAATATGTTAAATACATGCTACTTCTGAAACTAAAAACTAAACAGGGCAAGGGCACGCCGGTGCCTTAAACTGTAGGTACGACTGTAGCACTCTCAGACATGAGCATACCTTATCCTGCAGACACGCCCGTGCCTTGACTTGATACACCCCTGCATTTACCCCAAAGCACGGGGGTACCTCATGAACTAGGGTTTGCCATGAGGCGATAGACACACCCATACCTCCCTTTGGTCTGTACCAATAAGTCAACCAATCGACTATTTTAAGCAATTTTCGATTCAAAACTCATTTCTAACAGCACAGGGGTGTTTTTCCTACACCCCATACAACTAAAAACAACAACTAACACATAATTAACATGTTTTGATCCTTAAATCCAACACTTGAATCACTTGACCCATTAGAATATCAAAACTAATCAAACAAATGGAGAAGTGTCTGTGTTTGTAGGTATGATTGAAATATTCATTGAAAGTAAGACTTCAAATGGAGAAGTCATATATATCCACATCTATGAACAAATGACAAAATGGTCCCTTGACTTTTGACGGCTTTAACTCATCTCACTACAACAAACAAGCCAATTTCCGACGGATTTTAGACAGAATACGATTGCCAAAAGGGGCCTTGCTAAACGCTTTCCAACGGATTTCCGATGGGTTTTTTTGACATATTTCCGACGGACACCCTTTCAGATGGATTTACGACGGACCCGCTTTAGACGAATTTCTGATGGACCCGCTTCAGACGAATTTCTGATGGACCCGCTTCTGACGGATTTCCGACGGACACGTTTTAGCCTCAAAACTCCAACTTTGCATGGATGACAATGGGATATACATTGAAATTACTTGCTCAAAACTACAATTGTGGGTGGATTCTAAAAGGCTTCACTCAAACATTTAAATTAATATTCATTGAAATTGAAATTACTTTTGCAAATCGAAGTTTTTAAATATATTTTAGCCATTAATAGTCTAATACTTCTAGTTTTTAGTTAATAGCTTTGTGCAAACCCCACTTCCATTTTCATGTACATCGTTAAACAAGATCTGAACTATTACACAAGATTTGAAACTACTTCGGTATACAAAATAATGCAATATCAATAATTATTTCACAATATTTAAAATCCACAAAAAACACGTCATTGGAACAATCATACTAAGATCCCCTAAATCGGCAACAAAATTGGTTCGTTGGTCAAACCCAAAACACCACCGACGCAAAGAAGGCGGCGTTAGAGAGAGACAGAGTTAATCCGTCGTTAATCCCTTAGAAATTTCCGACAGATTTCTGATTCCTTTATCACTGTATCACTTATTTTAAGAGTTTCGGCACTTTTTCTCACAAGTTAACACACAAATACACACATATGTGTTATTGTTAGTCCCAGATTGAGTACGCAACAACAAATATTTGTAGAAGGAGGGAGGGTTGAATACAAACTTTAGCTTTTAAAAATTAAAGACACACCATTATACTTTTATATCATTCTTATTGATTTTGAATCAAGAATTACATGTACTAGAAGCGGAAATTCTAAGTATAATAAAAGGTTGCAATCAATTTGTCTAACACATAGACAAGCTAACTCTAAAACAACTAATGTATAAAGAGTGTTCAACACATGAACAAGTTTGGTTCTACATAATACTTAAACTCCACGAATTTTTCTCAACTAATGAGATTGCTTTGTATTGTGTAGAAGCTTCACCGTTTTGCATGTCCACCATGCATGTATATTTATAGAAGTCTTGGTGTATCCGGTTGTATGAAGAAAGGAAACAAGGAGTATGTGAAAATATAATATTTTAATTGATAAAAGTAATTGTACTTTTTTGAAAAAGTGCAACCCACTCACAATATAAAATATTAAAACCCACATCTACTGTCGTCTAGAACTTTCTTTCCCTTTCCATGCTTGTACTTTAAACAATAGTCTTGCTTCTGTTTGATTTGAGTTTACCAAGTATGGGATTGCCAGCCATACTTAGTTGTTGAAACAAATCTTCAAGATCTTCGTCTGTTTGAGGCATCTTTCTCCTTTTCCAGAGGATAAGATCAAACCTTTTGTCTCATACTTGATCCAAAAAGTGTTTTTTTACTTTTACAAACAAAGATCTAAGACATAAAAGAACAACACATGTTTTGCCTTTTACATATGACATTTACAATCTGAAAGATAGAGCAGATTTGACATTTTGCTCGACTCAGCTAACAGAAAGTACTAGGAACCTTAAATTTCACTACTTAGTTGACAAAATATATCAGTTGATCAATTTTTGCCAGGACTTAGTTGATACATATTGCTCAGCTGATCATATGGATGCTCAGTTGATCAATAGTTATCTTAGGAGGATATAAGCTCATGTATTTATATGATCAGTTGATCAAGAATGCTCAGCTGATCATTTAAATACACTAGTTTATGTAGAGAGATGACTTGTGTAAGAAAAGACTTACTTAGCTGATGCTCTAGGCCTCAACTTATCCAATGTTCACTCAGCTGATGGTGTAGCTGAGCAAAGTCCTTGCTCAGCTGATGGTGTAGGCACTCAGCTGATCGAATTTCTTCACTCAGCTGATAGTTCACTTTCCTCAGCTGATGGTTTTCTTCACTTGTTTTCTTCACTTGTTTTCTTCATCTGATGCTCCTTAGCTGATATCCCTTGGCTGATACTTTGAGTAGGATCTAGCTGATGGTTCCATACTTAGCATATTTTCCAGATCTGATCCAAACAACACATGTTTGAATTCTTTCTAAGTCATACTGAATGTAGGGTTTGGTTATCATCAAATTTTATGTTTTAGGATAGGCAGAGTTAATTATTAGGGTGAAGTGATTATCTCCCCAACAGTTATCCCTTAAAATACATACCAATATCTTTCGTGTCGTACACTCGTACATACACACAAATATATATGTCCCTATACGTACACGTACGTATATATGCAAGTATTCACGGATACGTATACGACAACATGTTCCGACTCGTGTAAATAGACAATTATACGTAAAAACACTATTTTGAGTTTACACACAAATCTATACAACATAATGCGATAGATACCTAAAATATACAAAAATTAGAAAACTTCGTCGGGAATTTCTGACGGATTTCCGACGCACTTATCATAATATCACTTATTTTAAGTGTTTTCGGCACTTTTTCTTAAAAGTTAACACTCATATACATGCGCATGTGTATTCCCTTAAAATAGATACCAATATCTTTCTTGTCGTGCACTCGTACATACGCACATATGTATATGTCTTTATACGTACACGTACATATATATGCAAGTATGCACGTACACGTATACGACTACATGTACCGACTCTTATAAATTGACAATTATAAGTAAAAACACTTCTATTTTGAGTTTACGTACATATCTATACAAAATAATAGCGAAAAATACATAAAATATTCAAAAGTTTGAAAACTCATCGCAAATCCGTCGGAAAATTTCCGATAGATTCGGTTTGCGACAACTTTGCGATGGAATTTTACAACGGATTTCCGACAACGTGGTTTTCTTGCAAATCCGTCGCTAATCCATCGGTATTCCGACGAATTTCCTACCATTCACCTGTCGCAAAATCAGTCGGAAATCGTTCGATAATCTGTCGGAACATGGTTCTGATCCTAATCCGCCGGTAATCCCTCTAAAAATTTCAGATGGATTTTTTCCGTCAGAAGTTCTGTCGGTAATAAAGGATTTTCTAGTAGTGTCTAGTTTTATAAACACATCATATCACATATAGTCACTTATAACATATATAACACTTATATATTAATCATATTTAATTAAGACTAAACAAAATTTGGGTGTTTGGAGGATGGTGATGATGAGGATCGTGTATTCTTGTAGGTGTGTTTAATGTTTATTTTGTTTTTCTGTTCATCATCTTTTAGCTTCGGTTCTTCTTGGGATTTAAATCCCTTCTTTAAGTTCTATTCTTTTATTGTAATTAAATTCTTTGTATTATGTCTCACTCCAATTGGTTTGATCTTATGGTTGCCTGTAATACTAATGGATTTTTGTGGTTTAAGTTTGGAGTGCGGGGACCCATGGTAAAAAACAGTACGTAAAAAGTTAAAAAGTAGCAACTAAATTCGTAATTTGTAAAAGTTAGAAGTCAAAATTCAAAAAGTTGGTAAATCATATAAACAAAATTAGTAATTTACCCTTGAAGGCAAGAAATAATTAAAAGATTCGTTAGAATATTAAGAATAGAGCAATATATATAATTCATTAGACCAACTATTGTTTGCTTATCTTGCAAACAAGTTTTTGGCGGCAGATTGCAGATGTGTGCTCTGGTTTTTATAGAAAACAAAAAATAATGTTGTTTTCAATGGTATAAAATTCTTGGGATCGTTAGTGTTGGATGAAGTTTAATTCTTCTTATTTGTTTGGTTGAAATATAGATTCAGTTGTAATTTCATTATATGGTAAATATGGTGTTGTAACATTTTATTTTTTTAATAGGTTGCTAGTAAAAAATAATGGTAATAACAAAGTTCGATCTTGTCTAGTTACTCTTTTCTTGTTGTATAATTTCTTTTTTAATTTACCCTTAACACAATTTCTTTTTTTTCTCCGTTATGACATTCCCAATACTGTTCAAAAGGAACTAAATTGTGAATTGATGGAGTAATGTTAGATCATTTAGGAATTTTCTAGATCATTATAGTATTGGTTTCAAGACTAAATTTCTTGTGAACTTGAATATAATGATTATATAAAATTCAGCTTCAAAAATAAGAAAGTATTTAAATTTGTTTAAAAATATATATGTATTATAAATCTATAATAATAATAATAATAATAATAATTATTATTATTATTATATAATTATCATTATCAAAGACATGGGTAAAGTTTACTATAGGTCCCAAACTCCCTACCCCGACCCCCCCACCCCCCACCCCACCCCACCCTACCCTACCCTACCCTACCCTACCCTACCCTCATCCTCAAAAACTCTATTTAAAAACTAGAGAAAGCTCATTGTTTTTTCCATGCAAATCAGATTTTCATGATCAACACCAACTGTGATATCTTTTACATTATCTTCCCCCCATACTTGTCTCAAATATCCAACACCGGCCACCTTTATAGATATATATATATATATAACTTCAATTCCCACTTAATTATTTTCTCATTTATCTCTCTCGATCTTATCATAACTAACTAACTAACTAACTAACTTACTGATCATCGATCATGTCAAGCCGGAGATCACGTTGCCGCCAAACCGGGTCGTCAAGGATCACCAACGATCAGATTGCCGATCTTGTTTACAAGTTACAACAACTTATTCCTCATGATCAAATCCACACAACCCATTCTCATTATCACAAGGTAAACTGTTTTTCTGTTCATTTATATGTATATATATATATCTACTTAATTATCTACAAGATCGAATACTTTAAGTACAATGAAGTATATATCAACTTCAATTTATATATCTGTTTATATCATGTCATGATTTTTATATCTGTTTTAATTTGTCTTTTCAGAAATTTAAGATCAATTGTATATATGTGTTACAAACAGTTATTTGTATCATGTCACTTTTTACTAAGATCTCTTATTAATTGTTGATCTTATTTTCTTGATAAAAATTTTAAATTCTTAAATATTTTATGTAGGATTCAGTTGCAAAAGTATTGGAGGAAACATGCAGTTATGTAAGAAGGTTACAGAGAGAAGTGGAAGACATGAGCCAAAGGTTATCAGAGCTTTTGCAGTCCATGGACACCAACAGTCCTCAAGCAGCTATTATTAGAACCCTATTTATGTCACCTTCATAATATATATATATATATATATATATATATATATATATATATATATATATATAGATATATATAGTTTCTAATGTTTAGCTTTTTTTTTAATTTTATGTTAGTTAATCAATATCTTTTTAATTTTCATCTACTTTGTACATTTTACTTGAGTTTAATTAATTACGATATAATGAAATTAACCTGCAGCTATAATAAGGATTAAAGTGGGTTGATTTTGTCATGCTATAGTTACATGTTAAAATGTGATGCGCATGGGAAGTGGGAACATTTTTTCCTTGATTATAGCATGTTAATTAACTGTATTAGATGGTAATAATTAATAAAATAAAGTTTTGTTATACAAAATAATAATAATAATAAATAGTAGTTCATTGTGACAAAACATAGATTTCTTTTTAAAAGCATATTAAGAAGATTCATTATACAAAACCCATATAAATCTAAAGTCTCATAGTTTGATACTTGAGATGGTTTATTTTACAAAATATTAATAAGATTGAAAAGTATTAATTCCATTGATGTTACCATGGTCTATTTCACAATATAAAATAAAAAGGTGAGTAACCTTAATTGATAGAATATGAAAACATGTCGGATTTATTTTATAAAATAGTAAATAAGTTTAAAAAGTATTAATTATAAAGATGTTACCCATGGGCTACTTTACAATATAAAATATAAGGTTAAGTAAGCTTAAATGGTAGAATAATTTTAAACCTGTACACTAGTATTTGAATTTCCTATGAAAACACTAAATATACACATATATATATATATATACACACACACTAACATAGTATCCGTGCAATGCAACGGCTAGAAATAATTTTTACTCGATAACATATCCGTTTTTAATAACGTAAAACTATTATATCACACATTATAATGACCTCGAACAATTTTCATTCGCAATGTATCTATTTTCTTTGTCATATTTTCATTTCTTTCATTTCTCTTTTTTTATAACTTTTTTATTAATTAAAAAAACAATAAATGAGAAACAAAAAGAATATTAAATATATTATAAATTAAATCTTTTGTTTTAATTACACGATTCATTTAAAAAATCTGAAAATATCTATAAATTTATATTACATGTTATTAGGTTTATAAGTTCTAGCTATACGTATTTTTTAATACTTAAATTAAAATATGTGTTATATGATAAAATATTAAAACTATTATTTTTATTTTTATTTAATTTTTAATTTGTATTTAATATTATATAGATTGAAAATTAATTTGCATTGACTTGACTTTTTTAAATATTATTTATTATGAAAGGTTTAGTTATAAAAATAGTATTTAAGAATCTAATTAACTCTATATAATAGTTTCCTTATAGGGTTAAATAACGGGTAAATTCGTAATTTTAAATTACTTAAAATTAAGAGATTTCAATGGCCTAAATGCTTTATAATATAGTATATATATATATATATACTAGACTAAATGTCCGTTTGATACACGGGTTGGTTTAAACGATAATAAATATTAAATATTAGTAAAACCGTATTAAATAATAATAAAACGCGAATTAAATTAGAATTTAAAATATGACGTCATACGACATCAACACTCTAACTATCGGTGGAAACATCGACGCAACTGGGAGGGCATACTTGACGGCAAAAAACTTATATCATGATATGAAGAGACGTGATATATTTATTATATAAGCCATCAATTATTATTGTTACAATTAATGATAATAAAGTTAAAACATTATTGGTTATAATTAAAAAGAAATTTAAAATGATTATAAAATATTTTAGAATGATAAAACTAAGAATTTAGTTAAATATGTTATTTTGAATTATAAAGGGTAAATATGATATTTGTAAATAAGGTGGTCAAATACGATTTTATATGATTTAATGAGGGCATATATGAAATTATCTTTAATAATTTTGATTCTAAAAAGTCAAAATTGATTTTTGATTTTAAGTGAATGAATGGTTAATATTAAATATTTTTTAAATAAATGATTTAAATCGTCCAATAATTTTTATTAAATTACTCTTTTATTTATATTAGAAGATGTATATTAAATTAAATCCTAAAAGTTGTAAAATCATTTTCTAATATTAATCCAATTATTACCTAATATAAATGGAGTAGTGATATCAATATTTATTCCAACAAAATGATGAAAATCAGCTGATCCATCCAATGGATATATAGTTTAAATGTAATAAATTTATATTAAATATGATATGACTACTTCTACCATATATATGTTTGTATCTTAATTAATAATATCACGTGCTTCTAGCTAGTTTCTACCTATTGGATTTTTGTTTTGATATTGACAAATCAGTTATTATTATACTTTTTAAACTTTATAATATATATAAGGATAAAAAAGGTATATTTTAGTTTTTAAAATAGCAATCATACCTCATATTTTTATAATTAACTTTTTATAATTTTTAAACTTCTACTTTAATTAAGTTTTAACTTTTCAGACGTGAAACACAGTTATCATTTTTTAAAAACTAAAATTATATTTTTTTATTTTTATTTATAACCCTTAAAGTTGTGGTATTATTTTATTATATGTAAAGGTTTAGCAGGCGAAAATATATTACAGGTGTCACATTTTACTTTTATTATATACACAACTTTAAAATTTACTATTTAATGTATCTCCGTTTAAAAAACTAACATTCGTTATATTGTAACAACTTCGATATATTTTTTGCATCTCCCATCTGGTTATTTGCTTAAATAATTTGTCAAAAATCACGAATATAATTTACAATTATTAAATTTGGACCGTACAACACTTCTTTATAGATGACATTCGAGGTGTGAACCTACCTATCACCAATGTCATTATGGGAAAAAAAAGTCTTGGAATAAAGTAAAATAAAATAAAATCAACACCAATACGACAAATTTAAAATTAGTTATATTTTTTTTGCTTTATTTCACAGAATAATTTACCAAGTTTGAAAATTTTTACACCAAGGTCACTTATGAGTTATTTCACAATGTGAAATAAAAATGTGCGTGACCTTGATAAAACACTTTTCAAACTTAGTTATTGTTCTGTGAATTTTCCCCCTTTTTTTCGGTGCATCTTTCTTAAGTTGTTCAAGTCCGTATATATTCACAGATGATAAACTGAAAATACATAATTTGGAATTGTAATTCTATTCAAATTTATAACTTACTTTTTTTCTCATGAATATTTTTAACCCAATTAAGAATGGATATGGATGTTTTATGTATGGTTTTCAAAGGAGTTTTTGGTCTGTTAACCAAATGAGTTAATGATCTTATAGAGTTTAAAAATGTATTGCTTATTTAACCGAATTCCACTTTATAATCAAATGACTTAATTTCTATTAATTTTAGAATTTAAAAATTGATTGTTTTAAGATAGTGTAATACTTTGCATAACATGTTGTCAAATTAATTATCTACTTCTGTTTAATTGCTAGGATGAAGTTTCATTAACACATTTTGATATACAACTACTACATAAAAGTCATAACACATGCTAACTTGGGTCAATTGAGCTCATATCTTTCAATTTTATAGTTGGACCTGTGTTATTAAAATTGGGCCTAAACAGTTTATGTGTTGAGCCCTTTATTTATAAGATATTTTATTTAAAAAAAAGTTAGAAGCCCAAATTGCTAAAGCCTCATTGAGAATCATTTTCCTCACTCCAATTTCCTAGTTGAATGTAGGTGGGTGTAACCTATAAGTAGTAGATATATCTGTGACATCCTGTTCCCGGGGTACCGTCACTTGCCTTTAGTACAAGTAAATTAAAGAACTTCATATTTAAACTCTTATTTCAGAGTTTATTACAGCAGCGGAAATACGGAAAAGTATGACCGAAACTTTAATTTATTAGAATAACCATGCTTTACCTTGTCCTTATTTCTTGTATCCTGAGATATATAAATGAATATGTAAGCTTTAAACTTAATGGGTAGTTATGGTTTCATGGTAAATATTCTTCACAAATACTTGGCTAAATCAAAGGTTAAAAACAATCTTTCTTGTAAACCACTTTCAAGTATAAAACATTTCTTTGAGATCTCATGATTACATGTTAAGTATGCCAAACTTCTCATAGGTAACCTTGGGTCCACATAAGGGTTGTCCAATAAGGTCCGTTTGCAAGATATCCCTTCATTCTATATCACGTATGTTGGATATATTTAATGGTCATACTTAATATATATAAAAAATTTATGTATCATATGTTAATATGTATGATAACATTATGTTATAAAACATATACTTTTGCCACATACTTGATTATAGCATAACTTTATGCAAAGAAAACATAGTATATATCATTATAAAACTTACTTCATGCATAAAACATTTATATAACACATATATATCATATTAAAGCACATATCATGTTCACCTTGCTTTGTGACTTCTTAAACTTCTTAATCTCCTTAAGTTACTACTAATCTTTCTTTTGAGATGTTTTAGAATTTAGGAATGAAGAGAATGATTTACCTTTGACCTCTATTTACAGTGTAAGTGTCTTGCTTTAGGGTACTTGTTTTTTAAGTTTTTTAACTTGTGACTTTATAAGAATAAGACACATATATATGTACTTGATTTATCACCTTATGCTATTAGTCTTGAATTATCATTCTTCTAGCTTTGTCTTATCATTAAGTTTTTGTGGTCCATGTTTGTGTTTTGGTAAGTAACATTGTAAGCTTCTTGAGTGTCAACTTAAATTAATTACATTTCTTATCTAAATGCTTTATCTATCTTGGCTTTAGCTCTTAGTTTGTATATTAAGCATTTTCAGCTTTATAGTACATTTGGATGTTTACCCAAATGTTTTCTTTTATACAAAGTTTATATATACACACACATATCTTGGCTGAAAATAGGGATGTTACAATATCTCATTTGTTTGAGTAAGGTTCTTCAGTCATGATCTAAAGATTTTAATTCTTTGTTGAAGAAAAGATTACAATACAGAGAACAAAGAATGGGAATATATACAACTCTAAAAACAACTAAGGAAGGCCTAGAAAAAGAGAACTAAATAAGGCTAAAATAGAGGGATCGGGAGAAACAATATATATGAATAAAATAGGAGATTCTATACTCCCCCTCAAGATGGAGCATGGAGATTTCTCATGCCCAACTTGCGTACTAAAGATTCGAACGGTTGTAGACCCAAGGCTTTTGTGAAGAGGTCTGCAATTTGCATTTTTGTGTGAATGGGGAGCGGAACGATCTCTTGAGAATCAACACGTTCTCGAACGAAATAGCAATCCATTTCAACGTGTTTAGTGCGTTCATGGAAAACTGGATTAGTAGCAATGTTGCGTGCAGCTTGATTGTCACAGTAAATAGGTGTGGGCCCATTTTGCTTGACCTCCAGTTTGTCTAAGAGCCATCGCATCCATATTGTTTCACTTACTGTGGCAGCCATTGCTCGATATTCCGCTTCAGCTGACGATCGAGAGACAACCGTGTGTTTCTTTGATTTCCACGAGACAGGGGCTCCTCCCAACAGTAAAACATATCCCGTTCGTGACGTTCAAGTGAAAGGACATCCAAGCCAATCCGCATCACAATACGCTATGAGGTTTGTCCCTCCTTGTTTCGGGAAGAAAATACCTTGTCCAGGAGCAGCCTTTAGGTACCTCAAAACTCTTGTTGCTGAATCTAAATGATCCTGTCGTGGGTCAGATACAAACTGACTCAATACATTCACGACATACGTGAGATCTAGTCTAGTAGCTTGTAAGTACAATAGTTTATCAACAAGTCTGCGGTATTTACTTGCATCTATGCGTGGTTCTTCACTGTCCTTGTCAAGCTTCAAGTTCTGCTCCATTGGAAACAAACATGGTTTACATCCCAGCATTCCTACATCCTCAAGAATGTCTAGGATATATTTTCTTTGACTTAATACCAAGCCGTCTTTTGTACGAGCTACTTCTATGCCAAGGAAGTATTTTAGAGGACCAAGGTTTTTAATGTTGAATTTCTTGTCCAAAAAACCTTTGATTTCTTCGATTTTATTGTGATCATTTCCCACGATGATAACATCATCAACATATATAAGGATAGCAATGAAAACTCTGTCATGTTTATATATGAAGAGAGAATGATCAACATGAGATTGTTCAAATTTGAGTTCAGTAAGTACCGATGTAAGTTTTTGGTACCAATTTCTTGAGGCTTGCTTTAGACCATATAGAGACTTCTTCAGCCTGCACACTTTGGTTCCTCCCCCTTTCTCGTAGCCCTCCGGTATCCTCATGTAGACTTCCTCATCTAGCTCGCCATGTAAGAATGCGTTGTCAACATCCAACTGGTGAATAATCCAATCCGGTTTGACTGCAACAGCAAGAAGAGTCCTTAAAGTCACCAATTTTGCAACCGGTGCAAACGTGTCATGGTAATCCACCCCCTCCATTTGAGTAAAGACCTTTGCAACGAGTCGAGCTTTGTATCTTTCTATCTCACCATTTGGCTTGTATTTTATTTTGTATACCCATTTAGAATCAATGGATCTTTTCCCATTGGGTAAGTCTTCGATTGACCACGTCTCGTTTTCTTCCAAAGCTTGTATTTCCTTTTGCATGGCATTTCTCCAATTTTGATCCTGAACAACTTAGTTAAAATTCTTTGGCTCATCACCCGAAGTGATAGCCGCCAAGAAGGCTTTATGAGATTTAATAAAATTTTCATAAGAAAAAAAATTGGCCAAAGGATATACTGTGGAGGTTTCTTGACTGGAGCTGGGTTGTGAATGGTCTATAGACGGAGGTAACTTGACTTCATAATCTTCCAAGTTCTTGGGTCTGGACCTGTTTCTTTTGCTTCTGCCCTGGTCGATATCAACACCCCTGCCATTTTCATTCTGACCTTGATCAGTGTCAAGCCCTTCAACTTCACTAATATTGTTGGTTTCCTCCACGGGTTGACCCTCATTTTCATTAGTAAGATCGTCTGAGGATATATTAGGATTAGATCCTTCTACATCGGTTGACTCATTGCTCGGTTCAATCTGTACCTCTCTCATGTCATACGGTATTTCATCATCGTTTTCCTTTTCGTTTTTCCTGTCATTAGCGCTAAAAGGAAAAGAATTTTCAGCAAACTTTACATCCCTTGACACAATGATTTTATTGTGGCTAGGGTTGTAAATCTTGTAGCCTTTTGTGCCATGGGGATAGCCTACAAACACTCCTGGCCTTCCTCTAACTTCAAACTTATCCCCTCTTGTTTCTGTGCTACGATAGTAAACCAAACACCCAAAGATTCTCATGTGATCATAACTAGGCTTATGACCATATAACAGTTCGTAAGGAGTCTTGTCTTCAATAGTTTTTGAAGGCAATCTATTTATGATGTAAGTCGCCGTTAAAACACATTCACCCCAAAACCTTGCTGGAAGGGATGCTTCAATTTTCAAGGCTCGAGCAACTTCAAGCAAGTGTCTATGTTTCCGTTCCACAACTCCGTTTTGTTGCGGAGTGTGTGGACAGGTGGTTTCTAAGATTATCCCATGTTCGGCATAAAAATTTGTCATTTGATTTGAGCTGAATTCACCACCATTATCACACCGGATTCTTTTAATATTCTTTTCAAATTGAATTTTGACCATCTTGTGGAAGTCAATCAAACATGTGCTTGCCTCATGCTTGTGTTTAAGAAGGAAAACCCAAACCGCTCTACTGAAATCGTCTACAATAGTCAAAAAATAACTCGCTTTTGAGAAAGAAGGTGTTCGATATTTCCCCCATATATCACAATGCAATAAATCAAAACACGCATTTGTTTTAGTAATACTAGTAGGAAAAGGTTGTCTTGTAAGCTTAGATTTAGCACAAGAATCACAAACATGATCTTTATTTTTAAACGAAATGTTTCTAAGAAAACTTATTTGATTCAACTTCTCTCCACTAGCATGCCCTAACCTCTTGTGCCATATATCAACCTTTGACATCAAAGCCTTCCTATTCATTCCAAGCATTCCCATCCGATATAGACCATTCTTGCATCTACCCGCTCCAATCAAGTTCCTCGAAACAAGGTCCTGCATAACAAAGAAATCTGGGAAGAAACTCACAACACACCTTAAATCACTTGAGAGTTTACTAATAGATAAAAGACTGCAATTAAAATTGGGAATATGCAAAACGCCTTTCGCTTTAGTTCCGTTAGGTAGAGTGTGATTTCCTCTTCCTTCAACAGGCACAGCCTCTCCATTAGGTATGGTAACAGGTTCTTCACTATTAGAAGATATGACATCTTCTAGAATATCAGTTCGGTTGGTCATGTGTTCGGTGGCTCCTGTATCAACAATCCATGAATCATTTTTACCTATTTTACTTGCCATATTTGCAGCAGGTGGTGCATCACTCTTGGTGTTGGTTTCTTCATGTGCAAAGTGCTTTAGGAACTGTTCATACTGATATTTGGTCAGCCTCTCGATGGGGCTCGATTCAACCTCAACACAGGCTGCCTTCGGTTTTGCCTTGTCTTGCTTGTTCTTTCCTGGCCACCACTCCGGATAGGCTATTCGTTTGAAACATCCATCACGAGAATGGCCATCCTTGTCACAGAAACTGCAATGTTCCATCTGCTTTGCAGTTTTCTTTAGGGCCTTGTTACCTTGTTGACTTGCATCATGTTTGATAAAAGCTTGAAATGCTGCTGCTTCAGCTGTGGGTCTCTTGGCATTGGTTATAGATCTCTGTTTCTCATCTTCTGCCACCAAGTGATAAGCATTTCCAAGCGAGGGTGTGGGTTTTAATGCAAGTATCTGAGTTCTTACAATTGAAAATTCATTGTCTAAGCCAATGAGGAACTCATACAATCTTTCCTTTTCCCTTAGCTCATTGAGCGATTTACCCAGCCCACAATCACATTTATTACAGGAGCAGTAAGGAGTATGAAGAACCGATTGGATCTCATCCCATAGTCCTCGAAGCTTTGTGTAATACGCCGTGACAGTTAAGCCATCTTGTCGAGTGTTGGAGATGGCTTGTTTCAGTTCATATGCACGAGGTGCACTCTCTTTTCCAAATCTCTCACGAAGATCTGATCATATTTCAGCGGCTATGTTAGCGTATTTCACGCTGGTTCTGATATCTTTTTCCATGACAGTCGTGAGCCATCCTTTGATCATTGCATCACACCGCATCCAAGCCATGTGATCCGTAGCAGTCTTTTCTGGTTTCTTTATCGTCCCATCGATGAATCCAATCTTGTTCTTGGCGAACAAGAAATTCTCCATATCTTGAACCCAATCATTATAATTGTTATCTGTCAAGGAATCATTCACGTGCATTTGTCGTGGATAATCCGACGGATGAAGATAGAAGGGAGAGCTGACGTCTGGACTACCTCCTTCATTGTTCTTGTCGCCGGCCATGTGGCAAATGGCAGCTTAGACTAGGTTGATCGAATGAGCGGTGGTAAAACCCGCTCTGATACCATAAATATTTTAATTCTTTGTTGAAGAAAAGATTACAATACAGAGAACAAAGAATGGGAATATATACAACTCTAAAAACAACTAAGGAAGGCCTAGAAAAAGGGAACTAAATAAGGCTAAAATAGGGGGATCGGGAGAAACAATATATATGAATAAAATAGGAGATTCTATATGATCAAGTAGTAGAACATGCATGTATGAAGTAGTATTAATAATATATAGGATTCCCGGTCAATCAATCTAATAATTAATGGATGATTTGATAAATTGTAAAAAGATACCATATATAGCGGACTATAGAGGAGATCGAGCTCTACAATTAATTAATAAACCTTTTGATGCTTAAGTCAATCAATTAAGTGTTCCATGCATGTATGAAGTGATATATAATTAAGCACATAGTAAGGAAGGGGATTGGGTTGCTGGTGAAATGTTGGAGAAGAACTTACCTCACAAAGGTTGACGGTTTGACCAATATAGTAACTTTGATGGTCCTGATGTCATAAGTTTGTTATAAATGTGTTTCTTGGTCCTGTATGTGTACCATCAAATTTCTCCACGTAATTGAAAATCTTAGAGTGTTTGGTTCATAGAATTAAAATCATTAGAACTTTAAATCTTTGGGATTTTCAACCCAATCACATCCCTAGCTTGTTTGGTCATATAAAAGATAATGAGATTTCTAGGGTAAAAATAGTGAAGTAGTCTACTCACATTCACAACTTAACTGACTTGGATATGTGGGGGGTGGGGGGGTTGGAGACGGTGACAAATGACAAAGGCAGAGGCCTAGGCGGTGTCGGTGGCGGAGGTGAAGACGGTGAAAGGCGAAGATGGCGGAGGTGAAGACAAAGAAGGGCAGCGGAGGAGAGGAGGAAAGGCGATGGAGGAGACGGGGAAGGGCGAAGACAATGGAGACAAGGAAGGGCGACGGCGTAGACTGGAAAGGACGACGGCAACAAAGGTGTGGAAGAGAGTTGGCGGCGGAGGCGGGAAAGGGCGACGGTGGAGAGAGGGAAGATTTTGGCGATGACCGTTTAGGGTAGCGATCGGAGACGGTGGCCAAAAGGGAGACGACATCGAACGCGGCGACGTTGAAGGGCGACAATTATGGCGGTGGTGGAGGCCATTGATGGTGATGCCGGTGGCAGTTATGGAGGTGGCCGATTAGGGCAACAATGGTGGCGAGAGTGAAGTGTCGGTTGATATGGTAAATACAACAGTGGATTGTTTGTTAAATAAGTCTTGATTTTGCAATCCCGCATACGAGAGATTTATAAATATCACCCCTCCCCCAAGGACTTTTACATCTATAAGATTTAAAATCCAAATCATTTCCTTCTTATTTTCTACCAAATATAAGATTTCAAGGGAATTGGAATAAAAATCCTGCAAAATTCCTTGAAATTCTACGAAGCAAACAGGCCCTTAGTATTGTTTATATATACTTAGGGTATAACCAAATAAGAGTTTGTTGTGTTTTATGGAGCCACGTTGTTATTGGGATGCATTTTTTTATCTGCTACACATACAAATGTGGATGTTTCTTTTCTAAACTAACAATCTTCACTTGCATAGTTTAATTATGTAGAATTTTGGTACATAAAGTATTAGTTTTCCTATGTTGTAATAGTGTAATTTTGTTTCTTTATTAGGCAATTACTAGTAGAAAATCTATTACCTTGCATTTTTAAGTATACAAAAAAAAGAAAACAATATGTTGTCTGCAGTTGAATAGCTAGGATGAGTCATAATTCACATTCTTTTTTTCTGGACAGCTATATATATACGTATGTATATATATATATATATGCATATATATATTAGACTGAAAGCAGAGTCAAATTACCTCACCACTTGATCAATATGCATGGTATCCTCTGTTACAATCTAACCCCTTACACACACAATATGAAACATTAGAAAAATGTCACCCCAATTGCTTTTAACAAACAACAGTGACTTCCTAGCTACTTCATCACCACCATATATAGTCACTCAATCTCATCTTTAGTTGCAGGGAAGGAAGGTTCATCCAAAAGACTTGACTTTGACACTACATCAACCATCAACATCAATCTTAATTACTATTCATATTCTACTTGTAAACAAACTAATTAAAATCTTTCTATAATCTGAGGTGGTAGAGTGAAACTTTTTTAAAAAATTACTAATTCTAGGATATTCGAGTATAACCGATATCCAATAAATAATATCCGCTAATCGATTTGGATTTAGTTCGTTTATCCAAATAACCTGATTAAGATACAGATACTCGAATTATCCGACTCATATAACTCGAATTCATTTTTTATTTGGTTTATTAGGGTTCGTTTTTTTCATCGGCACCATAGTTGTGTTATTCGAGTTCATCTATTTTCAAAACCCCCCAACTAGTTTAACCTCATATACTTAATTGGTGCTATGTCATCAAATCCCCTAATCTAATATAAGATAAAATCATACCCAAAAGTAGTATCTAGTATTTGACTTGAGACAAAAATAAGAAATTAACAAGAAAACAAGATAGAAAGAAAATATGTAAAGTCGTGATGACTCATAACTATTAAAGATATATTTAAAGAGGGATCTAAATGATCTGAGCCGAATTGAGCTTCACACTAACCGAGTCGGGCTCTTTTAAAGTTGTAGAAGTTCAAGCTCGGCTTGCTAAAGCTTATTTGAATAAAAAACAATTTGAATTTTAAATTTTTGTTTTTCATATTTCATGATATAAAAATATATGGTAAAATTATATAAGTTATAAGTAATAAATAAAAAATAAATATTATATCAAAGCTCGTTTAATCTCGCAAGCTTAATCGAGCCAAATATACAAGGCTCGAGCTCATTTAATAAATAAGCCTTGATATAGGCTCGAGCTCGTGTAGATTCGGCTCGTTTTAAGCTTTTAACGATCGGAGCTCAAGTAGCTCACGAGCAGTTTGACTCATTTACATCCCTCGATTTAAATGAATATGAGCTAGATTGAGGTACGTGTACGGTCACGGATGAAAAGCCCAACATCTTGATCGTGATGGTCTACGTGCAAAAGGCCAAAAGCAAGGGCGTTTTTAGACCATGTGTAATATATTCCAAGAGCCATTTGATTGTCGAGAAGAGTTTTCTATAGTAATGTATGGACCATATATAGGTACGGAGTACATAGTTGAATCAAATGATTAAAACCAACACATTTTTACGAAATTTTAAATTAAAAATTTGGGCAAAGTCGAATTTGCACAAGTTACGATTTTTGAAAAAGGTTTTCGAGCTTAGTCCGACTCAAAGTTGGTTGTAACACAAATCTGTTGGGAAAAACTCGCAGTTTTAATAATTAATTACGTGGTTACAACAAAAAAGACAATAATCAAATAAATAAAAATGACTGAGTACCAAGTTAGACATAATTCCCTTGTTTGTTTCTGATTGCGCAACGGTCGAAACAGTGTATACCATTGGAATTAACGTATTTGTCTGAGAGATTACCGTAAATCGGACGTGTGAGATCTTTGATACGCGAACTTTGCAGCAAGATGTACATGACGCTTTTTGGTGTGAGGAATAAGAATTCTAGCAACCAAAGGCAATAAACTTGATTTACAAGTTTGTATAATCTCCATATATAGTCGAACACAAGTTCAACAAATTTAACATTCGAAATCTGGATTTTGCACCCGTCCTATACTTAGGGGTAAGAGTTGAAGTAAAACCATTCAAAGAAGCATATCGAGCCTTCTAATTCTAAACACTCAACTTTGAGATTTGAAATCTCATTCTTGATACGTTTTAAACACGTCTTAGGTCGTTGCGTAACTCTTTTCAAGGAGTAATTAGAAACACATATATATTTTCGTATCACGTCTGTTTTTAAATTTGATAGTCGAGTTTTATATAATAATTATTAAAAGAAGATTGAGGATCGAATATAAATAAAAATGTAAATATGTGAATAAAATAATAAAAGCCAAAGTTTGAGAGGGCATGAAAGTGAAGATACATCTTTTGAGGGAGGAGATAGCAACTGATCCCTAAATAATAAAGAAATCTTCCAAAAATTGAACACAGTTGAGCATGGCCTACCCACCAGAGGGTTCTGAGGAAGATAGATGTTGAAGTCTTTCTTTTATTAAAATTGTAAAATGTAAAATGGTTGGGAATCAATTTTGGTCACTTGGTTGGTAGACCAGGGGGTGTTTGCTATGCAATTTGAAAGTGATATATATTTGTGTTTTCAAATAGCTGAGAACTAGTATCTAGTCACATATATTATTGTGTTAATTTCCATTGCATATTAATTATTCTATTAATTGCACATATGAAGATATATATTGTTGTGTTTTGTATTTATTTATTTTGAGAATTCCTATCTTGTTTTTAGAGATAGCTAAACATTCTAATAGTTTGACTATATATATATAGAGAGAGAGGGGGATCATTTACAAGTAATCCTAGAAATATTTTGAGCAGATATTAAAAATATTAATTACCTGATTATATTAACTTGTTTTAATATAAATGATTTCTGTTTTTTTATTATTTTATATATCATACTTTTAAAACGTCATGCTACACGTACAATCCTTGGAAGGTACCAATTAAGACATACAAGGGGTCCGAATAGTAGTACTTTTCTTAGAAACGGACAAATATATAATTAAAAGATGGCATGCCTTTCAAAAAGAAAAAAAAAGGCAGGCATGCCATCAGTGTTAGTTAATTACTAGTGGAAGTCACGGATGAGTGACGGAAACTACAACAAAACGAAGAGTCAAGTTCAACTCATGTAAAATTAAACAAAAATATATAGATAAAGGTCGTGAAGATGAAGATGTTCATCACTGGACTTAATGACTATTTGTATCAACAGTTGGTTCTTAATGATCCTTATTTTAGAAGATCGAGAGTCCTAAATGAAAAGATGTGTTGTTCGTATACATTGGATAAGAAGAAATAATCCGGTTGCTTGGAAAGGTCAAATACATGAAGTTACCATGAATACCCGACAATTTTACTAGAGGTGGTTGCATCAATAAACTTTGAATTTGCCATGCATTCGTGTTGCAAAATCTTACAAGTACATAAACTCAATCTATATTATTCGACCATATATTAGAAGCTAGCTATTGTGCTTGCATGTCATTTCAACGTGAACGAAAAAGATTTAGACACAAGGATACTACCTCGTAGATGATATATATCCTTAATGGGTAACACTGGTCAAAAGTTTGTATTCCACATCTACGGGATAAAAAGACGAAATTATACCCAAAAATGAAAGAGTCTATTCAAAAGAATGTTAAGACATCATTCGGTGTCCTCCAAACTCAATGGATAATTGTAGAGGCACTATGATATGCAATAAATCATTGGTTGAGTGATGATGATGACGATTCTCCGATACAATAATTAGGAGGACCTAACATATTTAAATAGTGTAACTTTGTAAAGTTCCAACTCTAGAATGAATTTATTATTAGTGGAGTCAGTGACGGAAACATCGAGAGGCTGAAAGGTGTTTGGCCCCCCATAATTAGTCTAAAGTCCTTGTATATTATAAGTCAAGTTGGCCAACTTTTTATTAAGTTCATCTTCAAATAAAATTAAATACCCAATATAACACCACGATAAATAAATAAGGCTGAAGCAGCATTCTACCTTTAAGTGTTTGAATGTTTTCTTATTTTATTCATTTTTTCTTTAGATGTTTTTCATAAAATTTTACTCCGGTCCCTTTCGTTGATTGATATTTTACTCTCTGTTTTGCAATTCTACTTTTGCAACATTTTAATTCCGAATGTAAATGTTATTTTTTATTATGTCAAAACTAAACCATCAAAGAATCTGGAAGCTAGAAAAAATGAGAGTAATGTATTTTACTATCTAATTTAAAATATTGAATTATAAAATTTAATATAATAAAGAATATTCTATTATTGAAATTGTGAGTCAAGAGTTTGTAGTGAACAGTTATTTTTGTTATTGAATCACAAATCATGAGTTAACGTCATCAAATTAAATCGTTATTATTTCAATTTTTATTACCCGAAATATTTTTAATTTAATATTTTGTTACAAATATATTAATTGACAAAACGATTGATTGTAAGTGTTATTTTAATACATAATTTCTTGTCTTTAAACGAACTTTTATTATTTATTTATCTTACAAAATAATCAAACTTTTTACGTTATTCGTATATTATGTGTATTATTAGTATACGAGGCCTCTCTATTTAGAAATCCTAGCTCCGCCCCTGAGTGAAGTAGTCCATGATCCTTATTAAACATGTTTTACTTACCGTATGATATAAAACATTACTCAACAAAGAGATTCAACTACGTAATAATTTATCTTCAACTTTGACACAACAGGATGTAACACATTTGAAATCAAAGGAATACCTAAAAGATATCACGATGTTTTTAATTTCTCTAAGTTGTGTACGCTTCTAATTATTTGATGTTTGACTATCTTATATAATCGAGAAATTTGTATACCTTTAGTTTTATTTATGAAATATATTAAATTTCATAATTTTTTTATCTTATTTTTTATAAGTTGTTAAACTTAATTCAAATTCTTTCAAGTTCATGACTTATCACGTTTTATAGTTTAATAAATGTAATTTAGAATACATAAAATTAAATTAAATAATTTACTAAAAGTAAACAATTAAGCTAGTGATAAAATATTTAATGTAAATAGTGAGTCAAATCTTAATTAAAATCTAATAATTTTTTTGTAAATGAAAGTCCTTAAAAATAGACTAGCACTGTATCTTTGCAATTCAACGGCGATAACAATAGTTTATAGTCGATAACATGTTTGAATTTAAGAATATAGTGTATGGAATGTGGTGTTGGTCAACATACCCATATTCTTTTCCTTTTTCTGTTTTCCTTTTTTCTCCAATCAACCACTTTATTATTTGTTAAAATAGTTTTTGAAAATCAATAAAGTAAAAATATTGTTATTAAATAATTAGAGAAAATACTTTAGTCTTAATATTGTTTTGATGTTTAATGATTTATTAAAGCAACAGTTGTCTTAAATTGTTGAGATAATTAGGGGAATGATTGGTTAGGCTATTGCTTTAAGTGTTTATATCTTAAACATAAAAACATATACTACTTAAAATTAAGTAGTATTAAAATTTTTAAGAGAGATAAAGTTAAATGTTTTATAATGTAGAATAGATAATTATGCTGATGGAATTAACATACATACATACATACCTACATACCTACCTACATACATACATACATACATTTAAAAGATCATTTGAAACTAGGTTACATCATTTAAAAGATCATTTGAAAATGCAACTCATATGAAAATGATGTAGCATTTTGGTCATCATTTTTATCTAGGTTGCATTTTGATTTTCATCTTCATCTAGGTTATATTTTGGTCATTATTTTTATTTGTTTGGATCTAAAATAAAATCAGAGAATTGAAGAAGGTGAATTTGATTTGAAAAAAGTGGGGCATGTAAAAAAGCATATTTGAAATCACGAGATTAATTTTTCTCTATGTTGAATTTCATCTGAATTGCATTTTTATTTCTTATTTTAATAAAAATGATGACAAAAAATACAAGTCAAATAAAGATGATAACCAAAATAGAATCCAGATGAAAATGCTATATCATTTTCATATGGGTTGATTGCATTTTTATGTGAAAAATACTGTTGTTTGTATTTTAGATTTTTTTATATGAAAATGTTGTTTTGCCATTGTTTGCATTTTGATGTGAAAATGTTGTTATTTAATTTTATATTGTTGTTTGCTTGCATTTTTATTGTGAAAATATTGTTGCTTGCATTTTTATTGTGAAAATATTGTTGCTTGCATTTTTTTATGTTAAAATGCTTGTATACTTGTGTTTCTTATGGATTTTTTAAAAATGCATATGGATTAATTAACATGCAGATGTTGGTTAAATTACATTTTGATTATCGTCTCATCTGTTTCTCTACTAGATTTGTTCTTTTTTTTCGAAGTATTTGCATATTCGTCAAACTATTTGCATCTTCAAGACCACCTACATTTTCAGAAGAAAAAAAAGTTTATATCAAGTCTAGTCTTGAATTAAAGAGAACAAAAAACTGAACCGATTGGTATAGTTTTTTTTGTAAAAGTTCTTAAATATGAAGAAGATATGTTTAATTAAATATTTGATAGGTATTAAAAAAATAATTTTGATGGCTTTTCATATTCTAGCCTTTTTAAAATTGTCACATGTCATCACCACAAAAGTTCTATGGGTTATATGATTAAACATGGTTCTATATATAATCATACACTATATATATATATATATATATATAATGACAAAGGATTGGATGGGAATGTTCTCACGTGCGAATGCCTTCAAAGCACTGCTCCACGCCGTGGACTTAGGCCCCACGACGTGAGGCATTCAATTTTTTGTGTTTAGTCAAACTTTGTAGGCCGACAAAGTGTGTATATTATTATTATTATAATTATTGTGTGTATAAAGATGAGATGCAGTGTTTTTACACAAGATACAATGATTTTATACTAAATACAAGGGTTTTTAGACAAGATTCATTGGTTCTTTAATAAGAATTCACCAATTAATTCACTCAAGATGGACTAGTTTTAAAAAAACTCGATGTTTTTTTAGATAAAATGTAATGATTTAAAATTGGATGTAGTGATTTTATATACAAGATGTAGCTGTCCTATTTTAAGATTGTTCATATTGGATTCTCACCCTATATATATATATATATATATATATATGAGAGGGTTCAAACGAGAACATTTTTTATACGAAAACTGCGAGAACTAATCTTAACCATTGATTAAAATTAATTAATGGCTAAGAATATTGTACGTCTCATTAATATCTCATTAATGACTCATTATATAATAGCTTATTAGTGTTGCATTAATGAGGGTTATTTTGGGCAAATTAATCCTCGCAAGTTAATGACTGTTCATCCGGACGTAATTCACGGTTGGGTAAATATATAAATGTTCAAAATACCCCTATTAATGAGTTATAAATAATATTACAAACAGTTCTCGCAGTTTTTATACGAAAAACCGTTTTCGTTTGTATTTTTTCTTGTGTGTGTGTGTGTGTATATATATATATATAGGGTAGAGATCAAGTAAAAAGAAAATTAAAGTAAAAAGGGTAAAAGGGAAGATTATTTGATCATTTTTCGATATATATATATCAACTGATAATCGTTAGTTCATCATCTTTATTGATTAAAATTAGTTTTTCATCAATTTCTTTTTTATGAATCCAACATATTCATCACTTTTTAGATGAAAGCATTTTGTTAATCAACAAATTATTTCAAAATTTGTATTTGAAATCAAAAAGAAATTTATGAAGAACTAGTTTTAATACAATAAAGATGATAAACTAACGATTATCAGTTGATATATATACCGAAAAATGATCAAATAATCATCCCTTTTACACTTTTCTTTATATATATATATATATATATATATATATATATATATATATATATATATGTGTGTGTGTACTACGTACAATCCCAAACTTAACAATGTGTGTATATATAAAACCACTAATGCATGTACGTTATAAGGAGTATCAGATTCCATTTCTTTCCACATAATACAAACTTGTACTTCCAATCAATTCTAAAACTTGGGCAAACTCCAAATAAACCAACGTTACGTAATATTCATAATCTACAAATAATGCAAATATGCAATAATTACCAATGTATATATATATATATATATATATATATATATACTAGTTTATAGACCCGTGTATATACGGGTATTACTGAGGTAAACTTGAAATATATCAAAATCAAATAAAATAACGTTAGAGATATACATACAGAAAAACTTTTAAATACGTAACTAAGAAACTAAACGTTTCCTTGTTATCTTCAAATAAAGCAAGGAGACTAGATTTCAACTCGATAATCAAATGATGATTTTAAATCTAGAATAGAATAAAAAGATATGGTTATTTTTATTTTCTTTTCTGTTGGTTCATCTTCATCTCTAATTTTTAAATTATCATGCACGATGAAAAAACATTTTCTATAACTTTAAAATGTGTGAAACTTAACTAAAATGTTTGAATCATTTTCATTCTAAAAATATACATAATAGCGTAAACATTATTGCTAGAGATGATTTTTGTCTCGATAACATGTGTATCAAATTGAAATAATTGAAAAAATATTTGATAATTAAATGACCCTAATTTATTCATATTTATAGAAAAATAATAAAAAGTTGACATAAACAAATTGTTTAAAGTACATTTATAAGAAAACTTGTATTTTGTAGTACTTCTTTATATAATCCAGCAGGAACATGGTGTTTAAAATTGCTAAAGTCATACATAAACAAATTTCAATTCATGCCCTTTTTTATTGTTCAGTTTTCATATTTCATATTACCGCTCCAAAAGTACATTGTATAAATACAAATTCATCTGCATCTATCATTCTATACATTAATTTCAATAATGATAAATTTAAAGAATCTCTAGGTACAAAATCAAATTCATTAGTTCTACAGCTGTCATTCTACATATAAATTTGCCGTACAAAAGATATTACGTTGAACATAAAAGATATTACGTTGCACTCTGATTCACGTCAATTTCTTTTTAGGGATTGAGAGGATAATTGGTTTAATAAATTTACCATGTAAGTTAACATTTGATGTGCAATATTGAAATGACAGAAATTATGTAGGGACATTTCTTATGATTTGAAAGTAGATAGTGTCTCTTTGTAGAACACTCGATACAGGGTATCATAGGAGTAATAACGATGTAACGTGAAAAGTATTATAAATCAATCAAAAACATTAAATTTTAAACGAATAGAGCTATGAGATTTGGTAGAAAACATGACAATTTTTTCTTTTATTGACAATGAAAAGTAGAAAAAGAATAGAGCTATGAAACACTATTAGCAAAAACAAATGATACCTTTTGTTGCATAATCAGACACATAATCATGAGTTATAATAGTTTAATTTGGATTGATCTATATTAGACATGACTCCTTATATGATATAAAAATTTAAAAATTAAAATATAATTGACTAAACCCAAAACAACAATAATCTAATTTGAAAGAACATGTATTACCTGATGCCATTTTTAATAAATTCAATTATTGAAGTCAATCAGATAATAATTATGAACTGAAAACTGACTAAAATTTTAAAAACATCTATTGCCCATATATTTTTTTCACCATCATAAGAGAGGATGCTACCAGATCTTTTTGCTAAAGACTTTGCTAGTTTATAGACTCGTGCACATACGTATATTAGTCTATTAGAGAAGTAAACTTGAAATGCATTAAAATCAAATAGAAAAATGTAAATACTGTACATATACAAAAAAAATTCCAAATACGTACATAAGAAACCAAATTATTTTTTTTAAGTACTTTATACACAAGTAAACTTGAAAATAACTAAACTGAATACAAAACATGTTTCAAGTATATAGATAACGCCTAAACTGTTAAGAGTGATACATAAAAATACAAATTGTTTAAAATATATACTAAGCAACAAAAACACATCAGAAACTTGAACATGCTCATATCATCATGACATCTTATGGATCGGTGAATAGGCCATCTAGAAATAAGAAAAAAAAAGAGAATATACTCAAGACCCAAATTCTTAAATCAAGCAAAAGCAATAATATTCTAATAAACAACCATTCTACTTGGTCAACCTGAACATTGAAAAAAATAAAATGATAATCAATATAAACTATCAGATATAATGAACAACTAAAAGTTTTTCATATTTAGAGAAAATGGAAATCTAAGTTCGCATAATTAATAACTTAGTGACGATTTAAGCGCACACATACAGATTTGTACACACGAGCATTACATGACTAAACCTGAAACACGACATAATCCAATAGAGAATTAGTTGATAAAGAGGCTCATTTCTTAAAAGCCCCTCACATTTTCATAAAAACCCTTCACAATTTTCATCTAGCCCCCTTTTAAAATTGAATTCGATACTTGTTAATCTTTCTAAAATTGTTTTCTAAAATTAAAGGATTTTGAAATTGGAGGTTTTGATTGGTTAATAGAGTTTGATTTAATGGTTAAAAAAGGAAAAAAGTTTAGCCTTTTTATAATAGTTATAGATAAGGAAGGGTTCAAATGAGAATTGTTTTTCGTACAAGAACTACGAGAACCAATCTTCGTCATTCAAGTGGTAAGTGGAATTCATGGATAGAGAGCGTGAGAGGATTGAGTGTGGCAAGGTACATGTAAGGAATTCATAGGTGGGCAATCCAATTGAAAGATGGAGAATTTTACGGCTAAGATTGGTTCTCGTACAAAAACAATTCTCGTTTGAACTTTTCCTTATATATATTCATGTGTGTGTGTGTCTATATATATATATATGAGTACATGAAGAATGTTCAATATAGTTCATAATTAATTCATAGTCCTAAGAGACTAATTTTAGCCTTTAGATCAATGACATCAATGGTCCAGATTAGCCGCTAATGCTTCTGAAATAAATCACATTTGGGCCTTCTATTCTCCCAGTCGACTCTTCTTTTTATTTGCATCCCTTCTCCAATGATGTTGCTTCCATTGATGCCAGCTTCTCTACCGCACACCCTACTGCCGCCCATTGAAGTCGCCCTCTGCGACAACTCCATCTCCACTATTATAAAGTATGCTCTTGTTGGTCCCAAAGAGGGTAAACAAGCAACCGATACAGTATAGAAGGGGGGATGAATACACTTTAAACAACCAGTTAAATTTAATCAAATGTATATTGACTAATTAAATGAACTGGTTACAATTTTTACTTAATAATCAAATCAACAGGATGATTTGATATTACACTGATTATAAATTCAACTTCTCTCTAAACACTCTTGAATCACAAACTAATTGATGATTGAACTTCTTGTTAAAACTAATTAACAAGAATTCTGGAAAACTCTCTTTTAACTTTGAACTCACAAAGTTATCGCAACACACGCGTATCAAGTATGAACACAGGCTTCACAATTTATGTTGTTCTTGTTCTGTGTATCACGCATACATCGTGCAAACCCATAAAAGGTTTATACTTATACTTGATGTATCTACGAATAAATCGCAGTTTAAAGATAGAACTTATCTTTTCTTTAAAACCGTAACAAACTCCTTAATTAGAACATATCTAACTAATTCCGTTTGAGATTTCTATCCAACTAATAGATAGTTTAAATTAGGTTCAGATACTCTAATTTAAATGTCGTAGATATTGAGAGTTTATAGCAGAATTTAAAACTTACTTAAATTCTTTAAACTGACTTCTGGTGCTGAGCTGACTTACTCAGCTTGACATTGTCAAGCTGAGTTCTTGAATCCTTGGTTCTTGAATTTTCAAGTATTCACTCTTGAAACCTATCTCAGCTTAGAAGTCACTGAGTTATCTAGTACTTATATAGAAAACTCTATATCTGTTTGTACGCTGACTACTCAGCCTAAGCTGACTAGTCAGTCTACAGCAGACTTACATAATTCCTAATGTTTAACCTATCATCTATACATATCTATGGTTTGTCTCATCAAATCTAACTTTTCTGAACATAGGACTAACAGCTCTAACTTGAAATTACTGTCTTAATTGTTAGATTAGAAACTATAAATCATATCTTTAAGGATTTTAGGGTGGATTTCCACTCTTTTGTTGTGTGTGTGTATGTTATGCCTCAAAATCTTTTTCTTTTTTATTTTAGAGTACAAAAACTATATTAAATCAACCAAAATTTGTGACGAGGTTTCGTTCATGGAACTACCCATCATACAAATGTTTAATTAGTAAAAGAGTTAATTACAAATATGAAGTTGTTCAATTAAAGGAATATACAACAGAAAACGTTTGATGATAGATGAGCAATTTTCACTCTGCTGGAGCCTTCCCTCGTATCCTAAAAGATTTGAAACAACAATAGTAAGCGTGAAAGCTTAGCAAGCACACAACTTACACACTACACTAGTCATGTACATACACATAATAATCAATGATCATAAACTTAATCAAACAATACCGAAGCAGTGCACTGACAACGATTTCATATTTTGGGTCACAGTTGACAATCCAAGCTGTACCAAGGATTTCATGTGTTTGACTGTCCGAGTTGTGTTATCACCATGATATAATACAGCCCTTCATTTCATATATCAATATATAAGTTACACTTTCACACAAGTACAATATGTACATTTCACACTAATATAATGTATAAATTACTGCAACTCACCTGGCTGAAGCTCAATAGTAAACAAGAATAATCCAAAAAAAATTTCGAGCACGCTTAACAGCAATCACCTACAATGAAGTCTAGCACACAATTTGTAATTCGGTCTTATAACCCTAATTTGTGATTCAGCCCACTTAGCCAAAATTTTGTGATTGAACTATAAGTTCTAATTTGCAATTCGCGAGTGAAAGCCAATTTGCAATTCGAACCTTCCTTCTATTTTTCGATTGGGTCTTAAACCCAATTTGTTATTGCCGAGGAGTGATTCAAGAGGGTAATCTCACTAAGAGACTCAACCCCAATTTGTAATTGCCTAACATATATATTAATTTGCAATTCCATTTACTATACATCAATTATAAATGATTTGTGATTGATTAAGTCTTTAATTAAGGCATCAATCCTACATGTAGTTTACGATTGGGCTTCACATCACATTTCCAGCCCACTAATCAATTGTATGCCAGCCCAACACCCTACTTCATAATCAGTCCACCCAAACAATTTGTAATTATAATTAATTTGGAGTAGAACACTCTTAGTTCCCCTCCACTTGTTGATTTGCGATTTTTATACCCCAGAGTTTTATGACTTCTAAATCCTATCCAATTAGTGATTCAAGCCATGAAAATCAATCTGCGATTACAACTCTACCAACAATTTGCGATTTACGGCTTTACACTTGTTTTCCGATTCATATTCAACATCGAAGAACTAAATTGATAGGTCCATTCCAGATTTTAGTCCTTCAAGTTTCTTAGCTAAATTCGAGAATTTTGTTCCATTAAAGTACGAAAATAACAAACCCCTAGTGATTAATTATGTTTTCATCAACATTTGATAACCCAACTCACCCTCTAAAGCTCTCAATTTAGTCTTGTTCGAACAACACAAAACCCTCCCCCAAACTCCCTCAATAACTCGGTATTACACAACAATAACCATTGAAAATCATTTATTAGTAGTGTAGGATTGTTAATCGACAAATTTCTTGAAGAAGCTTCAGCAATGGCGATGATGGTTGCATTGTTAGCTTAGATAATAACATTCTTGTGTTTGGGATTTTTTTTATCGTGCTAGTTGTGTTAGATTAATGAAGCGTTCTTTAGTTGTTAGTTTAGATGTTTATAAAATCAAAGTAGTTTTTAATTTGATTCTTGATGAATTTAGTTATTATGATGTTTATAAAAATCAAAGTAGTAGTTAATTTGAGCCTTGATGAATGTTGTTATTTTGATGTCTATAACGTGTTAAGGAGATAACCATTTCAACCCAATGAACAAATTTGTCTATAAAGTGTTTAGTTGCCACCTTTTATTGTATTTGGAATTTCCGTTTTCTTGTATATGTAATTCTTGATTCATATCAATAAGAATTATATTAAAAGTATTAGAGTGTGCATTCAAATTTTAAAAGCTTAAGTTTGTATTCAACTCCCCCTTCTACAAACATTTGTTGTTGTATACTTGATCTGGGACTAACATAAAGGATAAAGTTCATAGCTTGATGAATTGTGATGTTTAAAACAATTAAAAGAGTGTTTAAACGTACTTGATATTTAGTTTTTGATTTGGTAATGCATCAAACATATATATTTTGAAAGTGTTGGATATTGAATTGTCAACATAACTGTTAAAGCTACCATGTAAAAATAGAACCCATGGGCGGCTATGTTACTAAATATATAAGAAAGAAGTAATGCTTTGACCACCAGGAATTCCTTTTATCCTAGTGGTAAGCTCCTTGATCCTAACAATTGGTATCAGAGCAGGTCATGAGTTCGACACTTACCATGTGCGTAAATTGTTAGGTATGGGCTAAAAGTATTTACGGCACATGTTGAGGGGGGGGATTGTTGGATATTGGATTGTCAACATAACAACTAAAACTACCCCGTAAAAATAGAACCCGTAAGCGGCTAGGCTACTAAATATATAATAAATAGGCCGGTATCATCTTGACCACTAAGAATTCATTTTCATCTAGTGGTAAGCGCCTAAAATCTAACAAAAAGTATTTTAAATAATTACATTTAAGGTGTATACACACACACTCAAACACATTGTATTATATATATAACATGTTTAGTGTGTGTATCTCTGTGTGTGTGTGTGTATATAAATGAACGTGTTCGACTAGGAGGCAATCACGTTTAAGCAATAGTGGCGACTTAAAGGGGTTTTAGTGGTGACATATGTCACTGCTATTGTCCTGTTTTCTTGTGGTGAAATATGGTTTAATTTTGAAACTTTACCTCTTACTTGTGGTTTACCATTTAACCTTATTACAACTTTTTAATCTTGATACTTGTGTTATCATAATTGGTTAAAGTTGTACTAAAAGAAACATTATACACTCGTTCTTTCTTCAAACTCCCTTTTCTCTTGTCTCTCCATTATTCCCTATCATGATCACCATAACAACCAAGCACTATTTCTTTCTTTGTATCTCCATTCTTTATACATGTTTGTGTGTGTTTCATGTGTTTTCATTCTCGCAAGGGATAACCAAAGGTATATTACCTCTTACTTATGTCTGCAAAACGTAATTTTTTTATAACGAGTCATTGAATCATATTGTGCTATTGTTAAATTCTCGATCACTTGATAAATTAAGACTAATATATGGTTAAAACACGTATTTTATAACTTTAAGTAATATGTACTTGCTACTATCACTACACCCTCTTTTTACCCAGTATATTTTCATCTCCCTATTCCTTTCCTAATATATTTCTTTGGATTTCATAGCTTATTTGTACATATTATGAATATGATCATTATATATTCTTATTTGAATCCGTACATTTTATCCATAAAACCGAATCAAACCCAAAAATCAGAATCCAAAAACGAAAATTGAACCCCCAAAAAAGAAATAGTTCAATTGACTAAATAAATATCTCAATATAAAAGTAACTCGTGAAGTTGAGCGAGCCATGATGTATATATGTTCCACCATTCTAACTTCTGTGTGCCCTTCCCCAAAATCTACCACATGTGTGTTCATCTTTGGTTTTGATTTTGGCTATCTAAGCAACAATGGAGGTTACTGTGTGTAGGGGTGTTTGTGTGTATTTTTTGTCACTAATGTGCAATGATTTTTTGGGTTTGATTTGTAAGTCTTTGCTATCATGATGTGAAATAGTTAGGGGTTTGAGTCGTGTGCGGTTCTGTGGTGTATGGTTTGATATGTTGTAGGTGCTAGTGAATAAATGTGGATAGTCCATGGCTCTAATTTGACTTTTAATTAATAGAGGATTTGTGTTTAATATTGTTGGTTGATCGAAAGTAAAAATGATGGTGAGGGGTGATGGTGTTTGGGGATCATTGGAAAAGTGGAGGTAGACACTCTTCTATCAGAGCTATGGATATGATTCCTAGTTCGTGTACTTTTATGGTCTGTTCTTGAGTTATTTTTTTGAAGGAAAGAGAGGAGAAAGGAAGGAAACAATTAGTGGTGGGTGTTCTTAAGTTTTTTTAAGGAGGGAAAGGAAGGGGAAGAGAGAGGAAAAGAGAGACAATTTTACTAATTTTATACTTTAACACAATCCTCCCACTTTTGGGATGATTGGGAGGGAGAGTTTTTCCATCTTTCCTCTTTTCTTCATTTAAAAACTTGAGAACAGGCCAAACTTATTTTAGACACAAGGAGATGACAAGTTCTCGAGGGTTTAGTCGAAGATGGCAAACCAAAATTAGATTTGGTTAATAAGGCTATGATTATAATTATGTGTCCTTTTTATTTATGCATATCTTCTAATATGAATAAAAGACTAACATGTACGTATCAAATTTATTATATGATTCAAATTATCATATTTTATTATTGTGTTGTATTGAACTTTAAAGTTTTTATTATGTCTATCAAACTTTTAATTTGTTGTTATTGTATGTATTTTGGTTACATAAAAAAGGAAAAAAAATTAATTTATAAGTTCAGTACATACAATAGAAAGTATAATACATACAATAAAGACAAAGTAAATGTTCAATATGATATACACAATATAAATTTTTAACATTTGATACTCATAATAACAAACCGTGACAAATTAAATAAATTTTGATAAATTAATATTCAAATCATATTCTGAACTTGATAGAAACACTTATAAATAATACGATTATTTTGAAGTAAGTAGTTTATTGTGAAAGAGCTTAGTTCATCATACATTGTGAATTTATGTCAAATTACATTATAATAGTTTAAGCTAGCTAGCTAATTATTAACAGGAGGATACATCATATCTTTTTCCATTTATATAAATAAAGATAAATTGTATAAAAATACAATAAACTTTATCTTAGTTATTATTATATACAACAAATTTTAAATTCGTAAAAATAATACAATCAACATTTATAATTATTCCATTGTATGCAAACAACTCTTTTCTGTGTCTTGTATACAATGAACTTTAATCTAATTTACATAGTATACAATAACTTGCATATAATATAAGGATTTTGAAAGTTAATCGTATTGTTTTTTAAGAATTTAAAGTTGGTTGTATATAATAATAACTAAGACAAAGTTAATGTGTTTTCATATAATTTTCCCTATAAATAAATATCATAAAATATTTAGAATGGATGATAAGATAAACAAGCTATGCATCACTACAGCAATAGTACTTCTTCTCTTTCCTTATTACCGTAGTGTTTATATTTTCTTTAGATGCCAGCTACACAGAAATTTATATTTGCATACACATGCGTTATATATATAATCTCTATCTAGATCCATTTTTCTCTATTTCTCTAGATCTATCTGATAGCTAGCATAATTAATGGTGAAACCACAAGGATCATAAACTACTTAATTAATGATTAGAAAGGAGAGTGAAGTCATAAATTCAAGCTAGAGAGAACTTGGCAGGTCATGACTTGCACTGGAATGGCCTTCTTTCCTACTAATTTCATGCTACCAGCAGCAGCTTCTCATGAAGATTTAGATGATCATCATACCCCTCACTCTCTTTCTCCTCAGGACTTCCATGGTAATTAACTTGTCATTCCTCTAGATCTCTTTTTGAAATTTTATTCTTCCAGATTATTAATTAATCTTATGTTATCACATAAAAAAGTCATCAAGAATCTTGAATCTCATTCATCTTTAAGTTGTACGATACAGCTGACTGATGCGCTAGTGTGTGAATGTTCTGATGTCATGATCTATATGGGTTTCTGAAAAAAAAAAATCTTTGATTTCTGCATTCTGATCACCACCGCTAGGCGCCAGTGACAGAAAAAAATGCTTCAAGATTCTTGTTCTTGATGCATTAAAGTGTTGGACAGTACAACTTTTTATATAACCAAAAATGGATTTTTGAAAATATTTAAAATCTTTGATTATATGCCATCACAATTCCCAAGTCAGATTTTTACATGATTTCACAGTTTCGCCATCTTGATGAACCAACTGCATAACTAAGTTGTACAGTACAGGTCAATAATGCACTAGGGCACAATTAAAATGTTCCCAATTATGGAATTGGGTTTTCAAAAGAGTTCAATTTTATACATATTTGATAATTTTACAGCCTCGTTCTTAGGGAAAAGATCAATGGGGTATGCACCAGAAGTATGTGATCAAGAAACCAACAATGGTGATGAAGAACTATCAGATGATGGGTTGCTTGGAGGTGAGAAAAAGAAAAGACTAAACATGGACCAAGTGAAGACACTTGAAAGAAACTTTGAGTTGGGGAATAAACTTGATCCTGAGAGGAAAATGCAGCTTGCAAGAGCACTTGGGCTGCAACCAAGACAGATTGCTATTTGGTTTCAAAACAGAAGGGCAAGATGGAAGACAAAACAACTGGAAAAAGATTATGATGTGCTCAAGAAACAGTTTGAAGCTATCAAGGCTCAAAATGATTCACTTCTATCTCAAAATCATAAACTTCATTCTGAGGTAATTAATCACATATATTACCGCTTCAGTTCTTGTTGAAGATTAATCTTATATGTAATTGGTTCATTCTAATACATGTGATTATCTAATTCTGATTATTGTGCATCATATAATCCCTTTCAAAACACATCCCAAAAACTTATATGTGAATGATGACTTTTCAACATTGCTTAACTTTCGATAAAAAGAAGTCCTTACCGGTAGTTTATGTAATTTGTATGGTTTCAACTCAATATCAATTGGTAATGAGTATGGTAACTTAGAATCCTTATTAAGGATGTTACAATTAAAGTCATATGCACTCGTCCAAAGTGGGAAAAGACTCGATACGTCCGCTCACAAGCTAGTGGCGTTTTTTACACCTAACACGTGAATACTTATGGATTACATGGAGTTTGTGTGGCGGTTTGGCCAACTACGGGTGGACCTGGTTCTACATATAAGTTTGTAAGGTTCCAATTCAAAATCAATTGGTAGTTACTAGAGTAACTCATGACACTTATTAAGCACATTACACAATCGTCTAATGTGAGCAATAATCAACATTACACATAAATCTTGAATTTAAGTCACGTTTTATACTTTGTTTTGAGATTGTTGAAGTATGCTCCTTGAATTAACTGAAATTAAATTATTGGCAGATAATGGCACTAAAGAACAAGCAGGGGCCAACAGAATCAATCAACCTCAATATCAAAGAAACAGAAGGATCTTGCAGCAACAGAAGTGAAAACAGTTCGGAGATCAAACTAGACATCTCAAGAACACAAGTAACCGAAAGCTCGATTTCGTCACATCACCACCATCATCAGCATCACTCAATCCCTAATCTTTTTCAATCCTCTATTGTTGATAGATCTCATCAAATGTTCCACAACTCATCATCAAGGCCCGAGTATCATCACCATCTACACGCCCAGAAAATCGATCAATCAGCGAATATTGTCAAAGAAGAAAGCTTTAGCAATATGTTTGTCGGTATCGAAGATCAATCAGGGTTTTGGCCATGGTTAGAACAACCACAATTCAACTGAATTGAATAATGAAAGCAAAAACTGCTTAATCTGGTCGATTTAAATTCTTGTTAATTGGGATTTGTTCTTATGGTTTAAATTCATGGTTTCAGTACTTGAATTACGTACGTACTAGTGTATAAATTAGAAGAAGAAAAAACGAAACAGTATTCATTTCTAAATATATATTTAATTTTGAATTAATTCAAGATCAGATTTTGTTCATTCAGGTCTTATTCAGAGAATTTAAAAGTCGGTACGTTGATTCTAATTTGCATGTTATACATACATACCTACACATATTAAATTATTCGATCTGTGAATAAGAGTCAATTTTCACGTGATTATTATTAGTAATTAGTAATTAGTTATATAACTACAGCACTAATTACATGCTTTATATTTTATAAGATCTTTGTTATAATTTTTTTCAATAATATATATATATATATATATATATACACTCCTATATATCTACGTATGAAACTCAATTTAAATTAAGGGCTTCGGAGTCTTCACTGACGGATCTCACAGTTAATATAGAGATCGTAAACCGTGTAATATAAATTTATATCTTCAGCTACTAAGCTACTATCACGAGTAACTATCCGATAAAAAATAACCTCTCACTTAAACTTGCTAATTCTGTTTTTTAAACAAATATAATCAACTCTTTTCTTAAGATATGCGATCAAGATAGCCTCGATCTATTAGTTGTAATTTCAAAACTCAGTATAAATTAATAGCAACATTATATATATTATGTGGATTATCATTTATAAAAGGAGAAGGAAGCTATTAAAGCTTTATAAAAAAGAAAATTTTAGTTTTTATAAATGATAATCACAACAAATATTTTTATAATTATTTTTTTATAAATTTTACTCTTGACTTTTAATTATACTTCAACTTTCTATATGTAAAATAAAATTACAATTTTTAAAAACTAAAAACATAATTCTTTTATCGTTATCTATAGCTTTAAAGCTATGGTTATCATTAGCATTTGTAGAAAATGTAAAATAGTGTTCGCGAAAAGAAATATAATAAAATAAAATAATTATTTAGCGTGTGTGAAAGGGTGTGGAGCACATATTTCAAGATGGGAAGAAGACATTGTAGAAGAGAACAAGGTGGAGTTGGAAATGGTCACTTTCTTGAATTAGACATTTGCCAAGTGACGTTTTTGACATGAAATATAATGGGGCTCTCCATCTTTCTTTATTCTACCCTGTTGTTTTCTATAATCTCACTTTAGACCCTCAAATGTCAATTTCAAACTCCAAACATATAAAAAAATCAAGCTAGATTTAACAAGATGTTCGATAACCAAAGCACTAAGGGTATGTTTGGTATGGGGAAAAGAAAAAGAGGAAATGGAAATGGAAATGGGAAAGAAATAGAAATAGGAAGAAATGGAAATGAGTAAAACATGTTCTTGTTTGGTACCATCAAGAAATGAAAACGAGAAATTAGGCTCAGGTCGCCGGAAGCTCGGCAGCGGCGGCGGTGACGCCGCCATGCCGACGCCGGAACTCATCATCGCCTTAGGATCCATCGCAACAGTGTTAGGGTTCCATCGGCGACGACAGACATCGCAACAGAGGACGACGACACCAACGTCACCTCGCCGTAAACACATCGGCAACGTCGCAACAGACGACGACATCGCAACGATTAGGGTTACATCGCGACAGCGACATCGCAACAGATGATGACAGCAACGACTAGGGTTACATCGTGACGACGACGACTTCGCAACAGACGACGACGGCAACGACTAGGGTTACATCGCGACGACGACGACGGCGACGATTAGGGTTACATCGCGACGACGACGACATCGACGCCATAGACATCGCAAGTACACAGACATCGCAACAACGACGACATCAACGCCAAATCTCACCTTTTCTCCTCAAAATGGAGAGAAATGATTTTACAAAGACAACCGGAAAAGAGAAATGAGATTTCTCTCCATTTCTCCGCCTCAAATACACCCAAACAAGAGAAAAGGTCTTTTCCCTTTCCCTTTCCTCATACCAAACACCCCTAAGAGTAATGGAAGTGACTAGGTGTATATTGGAGGCGTGATGGAGGTGAGGGCGCTTTGATAAGGGAAGTCGGCCACATCATGCACCACTGTGGGGTTGTGACGTAGCATGGTAATCTTCATGTGTAAACTTCACGTGTTGTGAAGTAAGAGGTGGCCAAATGTGGTTCTTTTATTTTCTTTTCTTTTATTTTCTTTTCTATTTTTGGTTATTTATTGGATTGTAAGTGTATCTTAAAATTTAATATGATAGGAAATGATTATATCATTGTTAAATGATATAAGTAGAAAATTGATATAGCTATTGGGTGGGAAGTGGTGGGACTTGTGTAGTTGTGTATACATTCCAACACATTCGTTTATGTAACAAGATGATACTTATGTGAAATATCAATGGGTATAAATAATATTAATAGTCACATGTGTTTGTTTAATTTGAGAAATATTTTGGTTTATGGATTACCCTATTAATTTCAGAACTAAATTATCTCCAATATATTAATCTTAAATTACAAATATTATATCAGATTATTTATTATTCTTAATTTGACAACAATATTATTATATTTATTTTATAAGATTCTAAGTTCCTAATCAAAGTTTGGAGATCTACAACCCAACAATGTGATTACCTAGTAAAAAGTTGAGCAACCTATAAATATGATCGCCCATTGCATTGTTTTACTTAAAAAAACCCATTAACTAGTATTCAATTTTTGTTTAAACAAAGTTGAATGCTAATTAAACAAGTAATTCTCAGAAAACACAAATACATTATTTCATGCCACTTGATCGTTGAATCATTTATTGCAGGCAGGTTCTCGATCACTTATCACAGTTATATATAAATGCCTTAAGGTATCGATATTTTGTTTGTGTAACTATTCTTTTTAAAGCCTGGAAGTATTATATCAACCAAAAAGAAAGGTAAAATAATACATGAAAAACCTATAAACAAAAATGGGGTGAAAACCTCCGAGAAGGAAACTTGACTAAAAAACCCTTGAGTGCATGAAACTAACTATGCATGCACTTACTAATTAAATGCATTTGTGTGACTATGTTAATGAGAAATTAATTGCAAGTGTGTTACTAATTAAATTTAAAGACAACTACTTTAATACTCGTATTATTTAATATGTAAGATAAGACATTTACATGTGACAAAATCTTTTTCCGTATCCAACTTTGTCCCTATTTTACAAATGTAATATTAAATACTACAATGAAGATCAAGCTTATAAATCGCAACTATTTGTGAATATTATATGTTTAATTAATATTTAAAAATTATTACAGAAATTTTATTCTTCTTGGATCATGTGCACAAAATAATAAAATGATTTTAAACATCGTTGGAAACCTCGCAATTTGACCTTTTTAATGTTTCTTTATGGATATAAAAGTATTTAAGTACACATAAACTCTGTAGTAACAAAATGGGGGTTAAGTAGAGATTATTTAGTGGCCACGTGCACTGCATGTGATATCCAATAGCATCTAAGACGTTACTATTTTCTATTTTTAAACTTAAAAATGTCAAACGATTTTTTAAAGAATATATAGAATTAAGGGTAATCCTTAAAATATCATTTTGATTTCGATTTAACCTGTAAAATTTTATTTTGAATGACTTAATCATAAAGTGTAATTTAATTTTTGTCTAATCATTTAAGCTTTATTATTATTATTTTTATGATTTTATCCTTTTGTTCACCTTTTAACCTATTTAGTAGGTAAAATGCTAACTTTTTTGTTTTTTATAATTTTTAATTCTTGTTCTTCATCCTGATTATAGAAACTATTAAACAATTAAAGGTTGTTAATTCGGGTCAAGTTTGGTATTATGACTCATTTTTTATAAATATTATAGAAAAGGTTGCCATATAAATATATTCAAAGGATCTCATTTTATCATTTTGTAATCATTTATATATATTAAACTTAGATTTAAAATTTCCACAAAAGTATAGTAAGCATTAACCCTATAGCTCAAGGTTATCAAGATCGAGATTTTACCTAGGATCGTTTTTGTCTTTGCAAGATCGGACCGTAAGATCGAGATCGGGATCTTAAGATCCTACCACAAGTCACTAAGGTTTTTTTAGGTTTTTATATGCTATAATTTTTATCAAAAACCAAGTATATAATATTTTTACGAAAGAATAAAATATTAAATTTTAAAATAACAAAACATCAGATCGTCCAAATTTTAACTTTTAAAAGAGTAGATAGCAACTAATCACAATTTATTGGTTTATATATCATAATAAAATTTAAAATGTGACTTTTAAACACAATCAATAAATCTAGAGCATATTGTGCATTTGTGCACAACATTAATTTTTTAATTCATAAAAAATCTTATTCTCGTAAACCTCTCTCTTATAACAAAAGAAAAATAAAAAATGTGACGTGTATAAAGTAGAAAACTGTAAAAAATTATTTTTAACACAAGGTTGATCACTTAGAAAATTAAAATTAATAAAATAAAATAATAGTAATAACCAAAAAATGTAAAATAATAGTAATAATTACAAAATGTAAAAAAACAAAAAAATTAGGATCGTAAGATCGCTATACGATCCTACGATCTTGCTACCATTTTACGATCCTACCTATTTACGATTCTAAATACGATTCGACGCATTTTTGGTTGGTGGGATCGTAGGATCGTACGATCCTACGATCAGGATCGCGATTTTGATAACTATGCTATAGTTATCTCTCACTTCAACTAAATGAGGTTTTACCCTTATCAGTCATCGATCCACCTGTAAAACAGTATTAGTAAATAGAGTAAGTTTTTGTTTAGTGAGCATACTACTAAACATAACAGGTAATTTAAATCTGTAAGTTGTATAGCTATAAAGTTGTACCACTGTAAAGTAATGTAACTGAAACACTGTAAGTTGTACCACTGCAAAGCAGTGTAAATGTAATATTATAAGATGTACCACTGCAAAGCAGTATAACTGTAATACTGTAAGTTGTACCACTGTAAAGCAGAGTAACTATAATATTATAAGTTGTACCACTACAAAGCAGTATAACTATACTACTATAAGATGTACCACTACCATTGTAACTGAAATATTATAAGTGGTACCACTACATACAGTGTAACTGTAATAATATAAGTGATACAACTGCAAAGCAGTGTAACTATAATAATTTCATACATTATACACATATAGTAAAAGAAGTCTAGTTTACTCACCACACGGTCTTAAGAGCTTATGCAAGGATCTTTAGTTTAGTAAGTCATGTATGTGGGTCCTCCCTAATCAATAGCAATATCTGTATAAGTAAACAGAATTTTGATCTAAAAAACATGCTACAGGGTCGTGTAATATTCTACACAGACCGTATAGCCTTAGCCCTACACGACCAGGGGTGGTTACACACCTTGTGTTGCCTTAGGGTTCTACACAGGCCATGTACCCTTACACGGTCTAACCTACACGGGCTCTATAATCCTATATGGGCCGTGTATAACTAACACAGACAGTATTATTCACCCAAACAGACTAATGTTTTGACCCATTTGGTCTGCATAAACCGATTTTTGACATATTTGAGTGTTGCATACACTCAAACTTATGTGGTTGTTTACAAACATTAAGAAAACATCAAACATACCAATTTCATCATTAGGCTATGAACTCATCCTAATTCAAGAGTTAATTGATATGAACTTCAGGCTGGAAGTTTAAATTCATGACATATATATATGTATACATAGATATATATTGTAACTATATCCATATTACAGTTCCAGTCCTTGTACTTTTGATATTTGTTTTTTGACGTTTTGGTCCCTATATTTCATGTAATACATATCCTATGCATTTAATAATATTTATATATTTTATTCTATTTCCACTTATATAAGCATTAGATTAAAGGTGGTATTTCGAACATTTGGGCGTTACAATTCTTCCACACTTGGAAGATTTCGTCCTCGAAATCTATTAGCTGAAAACTCTTGGTAATTATGTATCATCTCCTCTTCAGGATCCCAAGTATAGTATGAGCCCTTTCTGTTAGAACCTAGAGGGTGGTGAATAGGTTATATGCTCACTTTTTGAAGTTTTTAACTATATTTGCAAGTAATTAAAAAATTTAAGGAAGAAAGATATCACCAAAGTAAGTAGCTAGGACACAATGATTTAAGTGGTTCAAGCAAGTGTTAACAACTTTGCTCTACATCCACTCCTTGGCCTCACCCACCAAGAGTTGCTCCACTAATCTTCTCTCTTTCAAGGTAGAGATAAACCTTTTACAACTTCTCCTTTTAGCTTACAAGAATTACACTTCACTCTTGCAAACAAGGCTAAGATAAACCTCACTTCACTCTAATTGGAAAGGCTAGAGTTGATCCTCACTTCTCTCTAATTCTATAGGCTAGAGATTATCCTCACACTATTGCAAATGTATATGAATGTAATGAAGTATATGAACTTGAAGGCTTTCACTCTAGCTTGATTCTTGATCTTGAAAGATTGAATTATCAAGGAATATGAGCTCACAAGATTTTTATGTATTCTGTGTTTTTTCAGATTGCAAGAGGTGAGTAAAACACAAGACTTGAGTTGCTTTAAATAAGGAAAAAGGTGCAAGCTCAAAAAGTGTCCAGACTGTCCACGGTCGACCGTGGCATCGACCGTCAGCCTGCTGGAACTTTTTGAGCCTTGTGAATATAGACGTTGGCCTTTTACCAAAACCACACACAACCCATTTGTACCATAAAAATGTACTGAAAAGAAGCTTTAGAAAAGTTGGGTAAGTGTCATACTTCTTAAGTTTGAATTTAATCATGAAAATGGTAGTTTGGAAACCAAATGCACAAAGCATGTTGGAAGTTTACCTCTTTGGGAGATTCCTTTTGCTAAATATCGTTTTGCCTTATTTCAATAGAAGATTGTGTTTAGTATTTGCCAAAATGGGAATTTTTGCTTTGACTTCCAAGCTTGTGATTTTTATAAAGGTTTTTATAAAAATTATTTTATAAAAACTTAAACTCATTTGATTATTTATTTTGTAAGCTCATAGATTTTGAATGTTTATTTGTAGGAGACTTCGACATCGACTTCTACTTGAACTCGGATCTTGACGATTGAAGCTTGGCCATTTGATGAAGCTTATTTTGTAGATTATGGATGAGAATATATTTGATTGAATATATATATGTATATGTGCACATATGTTAATGTTAATACATACAATTATATAAACAAGTTGTATATTTTTGTGTCAACAAAAGAGGATTTATTTATAAGCCTATTTTTCTCAACACTTTCTATGCTTCCACTATATCTTTATCAGCCCAATTTGTTTATTCCATAAGTCCTTCACTTTTCTTTCCATTATGGCTATAGGTTGTTCTACGTAATTCAACTTCTCGTCAATGGTCAAATCTTCAAGAGGGATAAACGTTGGCTCATTTGCTAACCACTTCTGAAGATGGGACACATGAAAGGTATTATGAATCTCTGATATTTCTTCTAGAAGATACAGTTTGTAAGCGACCTTTCCCACCCGTGTAGTAATTTTAAAGAGACCTATAAATCGAGGACCAAGCTTTCCTCTCTTTCTGAACCTGATAACTCCCTTCCATGGCAATACTTTTAGCAATACATAGTCTCCAACTTGAAATTCTAATGGCGACCTTCGCTTGTCTACATAACTTTTTTTGTCAATTCTAAGCAATCTTTAGTCTTTCACATATTTATTATATATGCTTGGTAGTCTTTTGTACAACTTTTGTACTACCCAATTCCTTCTGACCTACTTCACCCAACAAACAGAGGTTCTGTATTTTCTACCATATAATATTTCGTAGGGTGGCATACCAATGCTTGAATGATAGCTATTGTTATAAAAGAACTCGGAAAGCAGTAATTACGTATCCCAACTGCCACCAAAATGAGCATATCTTCAAGTGTTTGAATAGTTTGTTCACTACCCATCAGATAATAAGCAATGCTAAGGTGTAATCTCGTTCCCATATCCTCGTGAAATTTATTCCAAAACCTAGAAATAAACCGAGTATCTCTATCATAGACGTGCCACAATTTCATTTGTATAAACTTTTGATATCTTCTCGGAAGAATAAGCTTCCTTAATTGGGACAAAATGTGCCCTCTTGATAAGCCTATCCACCACAAGCCATATGACATCGTACCCTCGAGGAGTTTGGTGATTAAATTCATAGTTATATGTTTCCATTTCCAAATGGGTATATCGAGTGGTTACAACTTTCCAAATTGCTTTCAATATTCATTTTGATTGCATTTAAACTTCTGGTATTTTGTTTTAAATTCATAGTTTTATGTTTCCAAATTGCTTTCAATAATACATAATTAAATACAGTTACGAAGCAAATTCAAAATACTAAAGTACTACAAACCAAGTAGTCAAATGTCAAAGTACTAAAATCATATCTAGTCAAAATGACAAATACTAAAATGATGTAATATTTTTTTAGCTTTAAATCTTTTATTGCTTATTTTAAGTTTATAACTTTTAAAGGTTTTGTACTTTTTGTTTGTCGGGTTTATTGCTTATCACAATCTCCTTTTTAAAATTTATATTGTCAGTAACGTATTAAAGAAAATTTATTATTTTATAGTTTTACCTTTAAACAGGTTATATGGGTCTTTTTTCAATTGTTGGTTGACCATAACCTAATCCGTTAGCTTCATATCGACCTCTCTTTGACCTATTTTGGAATCATGTACGTAGTGAACAGAAGGGTGGAGTAAGAAGATTTAGTAAGAGAAAATATAATTTTCTAAAACAATTATTAGGAATCAGAGCTAACGATAAGTCTTTTGTTGCAATCGTTATTATTTCATCCATTGGAACTCTAATATCACTTTCTGAAATCGTGAAACGCTTGAACATTAGCCGAATATTATTGATAATCGGTTAATTAGTTTAGTAGTTATTTAGAGATAAAATGGTTACGTAAATCACTTGATATCAAGTTAATTTGTGTGTTTTTTACATAGTTGAATCAATTGATATCAAATTAATTGGTTTGTTTACTTGAATACATGAATCACTTTGTAATTAACTAATAAATCAAGTTTTATAAATGCATTTATCCTGTAGTCACAAAAAAGAAATAAAAGAGAAGAATTTTAAAACCTAAAATGATCTCATAGGGAGTGAATAAATAGATTTATAAAGAATTCGAAAACCTAAATAATTGTAAGTTTATTATTCAACGTTTTTATATATTTTAGTTTTTTTATATATTTTAGTATTTTAACGAGCCCATTTTTTTGTTTTGCCCCGGATACCGAAAATATTTAAGATGACCCTGTAACTAACAGATGATTTTACATATCCAAGTACTTCGTATTTATGTCCGAATCGAGATCCAAATTCACACCAATCTGAACATCTATGTGTGTGTGTGTGTGTGAGAGAGAGAGAGAGAGAGGACTGGATTTCGGAAGGTGAAATACAACAATATCAGGCCGGGCAGCCTTCACAAAGTGGATTAGCAAACTTAGGCCCAGCCTATGACAATAACCCTTAAAACACAAGAAGCCCAGAAGGCCCAGAACCAAACAAATAAAGTACTGTATCTTGTTGCACTAAAAACATTATATATGAGATTATAAAACAAAACCATAAATTAAACATAAATTACAAAAGAAAATCATAAATTAGACATAGAAGTGTTGCACTCATAAGTTGATCAAGATTACAAGTACAAAAAGCTTCTACTTTTATAGCATATTCTCTATATATGCAGCCTTTCAAAAAAAAAAAAAAAAAAAGAAGCATACTCTCTATGCAGTAGAAGAAAATAAATAGATTAAATAAACAAAAAATTAACCTTGGCAGTTAGATTTATTTCACGGATTACCACCTTACAGTTGCTCGATGGGTGTCGATTTTCGTATTCGTTCAACAATTTTGATCTGAAATTGTGTGCTCGTACTTTTTAAATGGAAAATACTCATCTACGATAATACCTTTGAATCCACAACCTCTTGACTAGTAGGCTATTTATAATACCGCTAGATCAGAGACCTGTTTGCCTTCATTATCGTTAATTCTATTCATTTTAATTTAAATTCAAAAGCTTTGGTTGTGTTCAATTTGGTTAGGTGGTGAGCATGAAGTTATTTGTCAGTGAGTAGTGATGGAAGGCCCATTTGGGAGCTTTGAATGGAATCTATTCAAGTATTCTTCACTTATCATTAGATTAGTGTCCAACTTTATACAGAGACTTGCCATTTTCAATCACTCTTGCCCAGCTCATTTTGCTCTTGTCAAAAGTTTCTAATCATATACCCTTTTCCTCTTTGTTTTATTCAAAGTTACCCCTGTATAGTCTCTACTTGTATACCTTTCGGTACATACACTTCTATAAAGAATAACATGCCAGATATAATGTAGACAGTTGTATCTCTACCAGAGAACAAAGATTTTGATTTCCTACAGACGTCTGAAAAAGATCTAATGTAGTTAATATATGTGTTTGCGTAATTTTACGTTTATAGGAACCTGGCTGGTGGGTGGTGTCGAGTCATGGGTCATGGCTGAGTCAAACTCCTAGGGTCGGGTTGGTCCGGTGTGGTGATGGCTCATGGTCCTTAAGTATCCCTCTTTCTTTATTAAAAGATGTTAACTTTGCAGGGTACAGGGGTGAACTTGAACCCACACAGCCACACACCCTTGTGAATACAACACTGTCACTCTCACATTCTTTTAAACATTTTTCATGTCTTTTTCTTTATTTTTTAACATCATTTGGTTTGGAGGGAAACCAAAGGGTATACCCTGGGGGTAGGGTAAGGGACCCTCTACTGTATGGGCACCCAACCTCTATTCCTTCACTCTCTATGGTTTGTAGTACTTGAAAGTTTTTGTTTGATTCTTTAAGCAACTTTGAATGGTCATATTGAATGTCACCAAGAAAGTAGTTCAAGGTCACTAGCAAACAAGTTGCAAAGATGGCTTGTACAGTACAAGCATAAATCATTGGTCTTGTTTAGGTTTTATTTTTTTAATTTATCAATGATGATGTGTCATTAAACAAATAACTAAATGTATACTCTGTAAAAGGTTAAATTATTTTTCTTGTAAAAGATCTAAAGGATTTTCTACACACTTCATATATATGAAGTAGAGCATAGGATTCTTGAAATGCCTTTATTTATTCAAGATAATGGTGACAATGCAACAAAAAGAGAGAAAGTGATTTTATTTTTGAAAAGAAATATTTATTCAAAATTATAACTTGAAAAATGAAGAAAATTATCAATCATTATCACAGAAGATATAAATCTTAATATATTAAAAAATTAGTTGTATGTAATTATTATATTTTTAGAATTTTTTTAATAATCTTTTTCTTTATCTTCTAATATGACTTACGAATAATTTGTTTTCTCGAAAACTATTTTTAGGTGATATAGTTTGTTAATATTTAAATATTTTAACAAAAGCATTTATTCAAATCATCTGATACATACATCTATCTAATTTTGTGGTTATTTATATAAACGCGTATATCAATTGAATTAAATTATTAAATATTCAAATATCATTTTCAGTACTAAGTAATATCAATTGCAAATAATGAAAGAACGTCACGAATGTCAATAAGCCATATATCTAATGAGACGTTTCATATTAATTCATAAACTTATTCCATATTCATATATTGGTTAAAACAATAGTCATAAAGATTTGTATTATCTTTTTCATTAAATCTAATTAAAAATGTGTCATTTATTAATATTCACTATATAAAGCATTATTGGTGGAGAATACAAACAATGCTCGCGAGTCGTGACGTTCGTAGTCGCAATACTAAATCGTTTGATATGATATTGAATTTAGAACAAGAACTTTTACAATATTATATACGAATCAACTACACAATTTAGACTATATACTATTTTATAGAAAACTTGGTTTAAATATAGAAGATAGAGTTGATTTTGTTACAAGATTTTTTAAAATTATGTTGGATCATTTGATAATTTCTGACAGGAGTATTTAATTTAAACTACATTTATTTACTTATATATATATCTTTACCTTATCAAATTTTTTTAATAATCTATTCTTTTTAATCTGTTTTTATTATAGTTGTTTATATTTTTAAATTCCGAAATAGAGGTATTCTAAACACAAATATTTGTTTTTTCTATCCATAAAGATGATAAATTATATAATCTAGAAGAGTAAATTATCAAACTTTTTAAGAACTTTTTTAAAAGGAACTTGATTATCAAGCTTATATATTGCAGTTTCTCGAGTAAAGTATAAGAATTGTTTAAAGTTCTAGTTTGCAATAGAAGAAATAACCCTACAAATAAAACGATAACTGTTGTTTATAAGAAGGTTCTACAAAAAAAAATGATATAATGTTATGTATGAATTTCTGATTTATAATAGATTTACCCCTATTTTAAGAGATTTTATTCTCCATGTATGTTTTACAATTGCGTTATTATATATGTTATTACTTTTTAACAACATACACATATAAAATTTACTTTAACCGGATAACGTGTTTATACACTATCTGATACGCTAGTTATGATATAGTTGTCTAGATGCTATTTAATTTTGTTTTGTACGTAAACCATAGACACAATCTGCATCTACATATAAATTATAAATTATATTTTACCACTCACTTTTTTTATTAAAAGATATTTTCTAAAAATTGTTGATTGATTAACACTTTATTAAGATTATAATATAATAATAAAGTGTATCACTCGTTACCATATTTCACTCTTACCTTCACTTACGTACAATTCAACCATGCACGTGGTCGTTCCTGACTAAATCAAGTTTTCGTCCCTATTAACTACATCTAGCCACCACCATGCACGTGGTAGCGTGAAAAGTTTTCTACTCCACGACGTGCACCTCCCCACCACGCCTCCCATGACATCGCACTCCCTACACTCTAAGTGGAGGTAGTTAATATGGTGTAAAGTTTTTTACGTATGACATATACAAGTATACAACATTAACCTCATAATGATACAACTCATAACACTTATCATGTGTGTAAAATAATATTATTACAAATGTAAAATTAAAAATTTCTATTATAAACATTAAAAATGTATTTCACTTTACATTTATATTATTGTTTGTATGAACATTAAAATTTTTTAATTATTATGGATATCAAACATTTAACTTGTTGATATTGTATGTATATTATTACATAAAAAAGAAAAAAAATGTGTAAGTTTATATTGTATAAAAAGTTTAATACACAAAATAGTGACAAATTAAAACTCTGATACATACAATATAAATTTTTAGTGTTTGATACAAACAATAACAAAAGGTGTAAAGTTTTATACGTATATTTCGAAAAACTTTACCCATAAATTTTGCTTGAAGTTATTGAGAAAACTTGTACTTTAGGCTCGAAAAATTGCGATAAAATGAAAAATAAACTAAGATTAAGTTGACTCAAATTAGGCAACCTTTAAACATACATACATTAATCACAAATAATGAAAACTCGTATGACTTTTTCTGGATAAAGAGAGTTAAAAAATCAAACCAACTTTACATATGAATGTGAAAAATGTTGCTATTTTATAATTCTGTATTTTTAACAAGTTATCCTTTCTATCACAAATTGCTTATATTCATATGTTTAGCTTTTAATTAATACTAGCGGGGTACCCGCGCAATGCGGCGACAGTAAATAAAAATGGTTTGTAAAGAGTTGTTTTGGTAGGTATTAATCAAGAGGACACACAAGACGTAATTTTGTAATTTTTATTTAGCAGGTGAAAAGTAAATGAAATTTAGATATAATTTTTATTTAACAGATGAAAAGCGAATATTATATATTTTTTCTTTCTGAAATTTATGGAATGTTATTAAGTTTATGGAATATTCCGTTTCGTAAGTTTTGTTATGAAATTTATGGAAAGTGAATATTCTGGAATTTATGAAAAAAGAATGTTATTAAGTTTATTTTATGGAATCATTTTTTGGTAGATAAGGGTAGAATAGTAATCTTAAGTGACTTAAAATTTAAGAGTTTTAAGAAAAAAACTTAAATGTTTTATATAATAGTATAGATTTGTGTTTTTTTTTTTTTCTGAAAAGGGTTTTGCTTTAGGGAAATCATGTTACTAACAAGCTTTTAGTAGTATTCGTCGCATAGCTCTAGGGTCATCCGGACATTGAGGAATGAGGAATAAGTTGGTTCATACGACACCAGATCAAACAATCATAGATAGCAATACAAACGTTTTCAAGTATTTGATGACTTTCTCTTTGAATGTCGAACATATTTTTTTAAAATTTGAACGTAATATGGGATTTTTTTTAATTTAAGATTCACGGTATAGAGTAACACTACAAGCATTTGTCTCTTCTTATTTGTATAGTTTTGAATTTTTGATCTTCTTCAATTCAAGATACATAGCTTATAGGTTCTTTATCTTGTAACACCCATCTCAATTCTCAAATGAATAAAAATGTTACAATTTTATAAAATGTAAAAGAAAGAAAGGTTATAATGAGCTAAAAAGGCATGGTAGTGCGATAACTACAAGACATATGTGAAATATGAGTGACCCACACGTATACATGTAGGAATCCCAAGCAAGACTAAATTTATATGTTACCCCACAAACACTATTTTTCAACTTTGCCTTTTTTAAACCCTAAAAGACCGTTAATTATTTCACACGTGAGTCCTCATTTACCAATTTCCTTTTTATCTTCCCAAAATTAGATTTTGTATTTGATCGGTAATTATGGGTTTCAAGACTAAAAAAGGTGTTTAAGTGTGTTATAAAATGGTAATTATTAGGTTCTTTTGTGTTTATCTAAAATGATTATGACTTTGATTTTCAGGATGCAAAATTATATTTACTCTTATTTAATCCTTTTACCTACATAAATTACAAGTGTCATTTGTTGTTCGGAACAACTTTTTTTAATGCACATAAAATTTGAAATATATACATATACACACAAATATTACACACACGTATATTTAGTATAAAAACAAATCTAAGTCATTTATTTAATTTTAATCATTTTGATTTTCTTTAAAATTTGAAATATATATACATATACACACAAATACACACACGTATATTTAGTATAAAAACAAATCTAAGTCATTTATTTAATTTTAATCATTTTGATTTTCTTTTAAATGTAAAGGATAAAAATAATCAAGAGAATTTAAATTGACATTCTCCATTCATTTAACACCATTGCTACTAATCTATCATTGGTGACCACTATCGTCACTAGTAGAGCCGGCAAATTTCACCGTGATGCCTGAGTTTGGGTTAATATGGGTAAGCAACTCCAACATATGGGTTACTTTGGTTGAACTATTATTCATAAAATGGGTGGAATAGGCCAAAAGTAAGTGTGGTTTAATAGTTGGCGGGTCCATTTGGGTAGGGAAAAAATTAAGTACAAATCATAATGGGTGAACAAAATAATACCGTCTTTTGTAGTTTAGTTCAAGTACGAAAGTTTCTCATCCGTAATCTTCTTCACTAAATCGTTCCATCATTCGTCGCCTTCTGAATAGATTCTCAACAGTACAACATCGTCTTCTTGATTTATTCAGGTACGAAGGCGCGCTTTTGTCGAATTTTTGATAGCTTTTAGGGTTTAAAATCAGTTATAGTACAAAAGCTTTTAGGTACCGGTCCTTTTAGCAAGACCTAGTAAACTGGAACTGATTTGTTCACGTACGTAGTTTTTAGGGTTTAGAAATTTAAACCCAAGTTCAAGTACAAAAAGCATTTTTATCAAGATTTTGGAGCTGATTCACCAACTAATTCAAGTTTGAAATTATCAGGTGAAACCCCAAAACCACTACAAATTTGTTTTGAGTTAGGGTTGGGTTAAAATCTTTTTAATAGCTTCTTTGATATCAGCATATCATCAATGGTGTATTTGATTCTAAGACTTTGCCTGAATTTGAATTGAATATAAGAAATTGAATGTTATTTAAGTAAAAGATGACGATTATTTCTTGTTTGGTTGGTAGATTGAATTCAAGTTTTGTTTGAGATTCTGCAAGATTCAAATTTGATTGGTGTATCAATTTTTGCTGATTCAAATTCTAAGTATTTACTACTTTAATTGTTCTTTGATTCATATTTGAGTGGTGAATTAGGATCTTTTGAGATCTTTTTTTAAAATGACATGTTTTGACCTGAACCCATTTGACCCGAGCCAGTTCAATATTGTTTTTACTTTCGCCCTTTTCATCCAAACCCGTTCTAACCCGCTACCAATCAGACCCAACTTGTCCGTTTTGTCGAGGATAGTCACTAGCAATGATACCGTTGCCCATCACTGCCAACCATCGTCACTTCCGCCGCCGGCTATTGTCGTGTTACACGCGAGCAACCTTTTAGTAAAAAAAACGTAGAAATGTGACCAACTTTGTAAACAATGTAATGATCAAGTTTTTTGTTTGAATACGTGTAACCTTTCAATTTGTGATCACATTCTTTGGGTTGCCATATGCAAATCCATAATTTTTTAGAAAAAATATAACAATAGATGTTTCTCATTAATTTGATATAAGTTTTATAGTTTAAACTATTGGTATACTAAAGATAATTTAGATTTATTAATTACTAGATGGGTAAATAAATATTAACAAAAGTAGCATTCTACAGTTAACAAAGCATCTCTTGCACTATTGTCATGTAAGATCACATCAATATGTTTTTATCATTAACAATATATATTATATATATTATATAACTAATAGCATATTGATCCTTTTAACTCTTTTTCTTATTTCATCTATTGATTTTAACAGTTGTATCGGTTTAGTAAGATTTAGGTGTTGTTTGTTTCTAAGACGTTTTGAGTCTAAATTCGAATATTACATCAAAATATTAAGAGGTGATTCTGACATCCGCATATTCATTGATATTTTATTGTTTGTTTTTATAACATTTGAATGTTTTTAATTATTCAATTGTTACAATTTTAACGAAATTCAAACTTTTCTAGTATAAGATAAAATATTTTAATCATAAATGTCAAACCATATTAGTTTAATGAATTAAAACCATATTTTTTAAAAGAGAGATGCACAGCGTGCTACGCTGGCCAGCAATGACTATGAGGACGGTGAAGAGTGTCGTACAATTTACTAAAGAAGAAGATCATATATGTAGAGGAGCGGATAAGCAATGTTGGCGTGAATTGGTAAATGAAGAAGTCTAATTGTTATCGGAGAAATAAACATATATTTTATTAAAAGTAATTTTACCTTTAATTTGTTAAGGACTTTTAAGAAATTTTTAGATCATAATGAAAAGAAAAAAACAAACAATCATTACATTTTAAAACCTCTTGAAATAGACTAAGATTTATTAAATTTTTTTAAAAAAACAAACAACCCCTTCGTATAATTACAAAAACATCTTTTATCAAAAGTTAACATGTAAAAATATACGGATTTCTAGTATAACTATAAATTAACTTATGTAACTATCTTCATTTAATATTAATTATTAAATGATAATGATAATTGATTTTCACGATAAGTTAAAATAGTTATAGTCTTTTTAATATATGTGAATTTTTTTATTATAGAATAATTTCTTATTAATTTGCCATAAAACATCTAATTAATATAATTTTACTATTATTAATTAACGGCATGCGTGACACGTACGTACACATGATCACAATAATAATATATTTATAAAGATATAATTATCCATCATCTTTATTTTCACTTTTATTTTTTACTTTTTCACAAAGATTAATTAGTACATCCATCACCTTCGGTGTCAAGAAATTAAACTAAATAAAACATGCATTAGGTTCGTGTAAGTAAAAGACACATCTTTGACCGTAAAACTCACATCACATGCCACCGGCCACTTAGTTTAACTTAATTGCTTTAATGACGTTGGATTCATGTATCAAGACAAGATAAAGTCTACATATTCAAATCCAAATCAGAATTTACATGTTGGTAAATATATATAGGGAGAGTTCAAACGATAACTTTTTTCGTACGAGAACTGCGAGAACTAATCTTGACCGTTCATTTTGGATAATGAAATTGATGGATGAAGAGTGTGGAGGGATTGAGTGTGGCAGGGTGCATGTAAGGAATTCATGGGTGAGCAATCCAATTGAAAAATGGGGAATTGAACGGCTAAGATTGGTTCTCGCGGTTCTCGTACGAAAAACAGTTCTCGTTTGAACTCTCCCCTATATATTTATATATATATATATATATATATATATATATATAGGGATGAGATCAAATAAAAAGAAAATTAAAGTAAAAAGTGTAAAAGGGATGATTATTTGATCATTTTTCGGTATATATATCAACTGATAATCGTTAGTTCATAATCTTTATTGATTAAAACTAGTTCTTTATCAATTTCTTTTTGATGAATCCAACATATTCATCACTTTTTAGATGAAAGCATTTTGTACGAAAAAGTGATGAATATATTGGATTCATCAAAAAGAAATTGATGAAGAACTAGTTTTAATCAATAAAGATAATGAACTAACGATTATCAGTTGATCATATATATACCGAAAAATGATCAAATAATCATCTCTTTTACCCTTTTTATTTTAATTTTCTTTTTACTTGATCTCTACCCTCTATATATATATATATATATATATATATATATATATATATATATATATATATCTCATATATATCTCATGTATAGATGAAACTGCTGTTTTGATCGATCTTGTTTGAATGTATAATACTTAGAATGTTCTACGGGAAAGTTGAATTTGTAGAATAATGAAAATCCCGTAGGTATTTTGTATTACATTGATAACTATTTATAGAGTACAAATGGTACAATAGAAACCCTAATATGAAACCCTAATGGGCTCTAGCCTATCTATACAATAGAATTATGTTTTAATGTACATGACTTAACCAATTTTTCAGTAGTTCCATACTTCCATATACTCTCTCTAGTCATTCAATGTTTGCATCAAGTGAGGATTGAACCCGGGTCTCTTTTAAGACTTTTGATCAGGCATCCCATCATTAAGCCATCTTTAGATTTATTTTTTTGACTGTTATCGAGTGTGATGTTAAAACCATATGTCGTTGAGCATATTTTGAGAGCATAATGATAGGTTGCTTCGTAATTTTGAAAACCCGACCGGACTAGGTTGTTCAACCAGAAATCGGACTCCTTTGAATTTCCAAAACCTATAAAACGACGGTCGAACCATTGAACTAGAAACCGATTGAACTAGTCTTAATGATGTACGTATTTCAAAGTTTAACCGATAGGTCATCTAAATCCACTAAGTCGCGTTTGATTCATAAAATATTTAAAAAGGAACTGAAATAGATTAGAATTGTAATTTATATAACATCTTAGCGGTGTTTGATTGTTTAAAGGAATGGCAATATTAAATTGGTAAATTATCAATTCTTTATATAAAAAAACAAATCAATTGGTCCTTTGATGCAGATTGTTCAAACCCCACGATCAAATCAATCAATCAATCAATCAAGAACACATATCAACAGTTGAAACAAATTAACGTAGTTAGAACAAATTAAACAAGAAACAGGAATCCTAAACAAGAACAAATGGTAGAAGCTTGCAAGAACTCTACCAATAGACACCTAGATGTTGAACAATAACCCTGTGCAGTAAGAACAAATTGGGAGATTTCAATTCCTCTTATTCTATAAACCAAATTAACAAGCATAATAAGGAATTCTTAATTCCAATTTCAGCTAATTTTTATCAGTTTCTACGAATCAAACGAGACCTAGCTAATTAAGTTTTCAAGGTTGTATATACAATCTACAAGTACGATGTATAGATATAAAGAAATACGTGGCATGCATAAGTCGGGTACACTTATAAAAAACGTAAGAAGTTAGTATGAAGGTATTGGATTATAAAATATATATAAGGATGGATGAAAAGTTGAATCGTTTATTTAGAGGCGGCATATATACCTTAATTAAGTCAAATAATTAAAATTCAACATACCTTAATTAAATCAAGTTTAATATCGGCCATTAAATAAAGATCATCCAATATATAGCTAAAAATTGTTCTCCACGTTCTCACCTTAAAAGCTGTTCATTTGAGAATCATTATTAGTGTGAGAACCGCGAGAACCAATCATAGCCGTTCAATTGGTAAGTATAATTCATGGATGATTAGCATGGGGGTTTGGGTGTCGCAAGGTGCATATAAGAAATTCATGGGTGGGCAATCTAATTGAAGAAGGGGGAATTGGACTGCTAAGATTGGTTTTCGCGGTTCTCGTAATAAAAACGATTCTCAAATAAACTTTTCAGTAGATATATATATAGGCAAAAGTTCAAGCGATAACTGTTTTTCGTACGAGAACCGCGAGAACCAATCTTAGTTGTTCAATTCCTCCTCTTTCAATTGGATTGCTCACCCATGAATTCCTTACATGCATCCTGTCACACTCAATTCCCCATGCTCTTCATCCAGAACCATTTCTGGCCAATCATTTAATTTCATGTCTTTTTTATTTATTTTAAATGTGAAAGTGTAGTATGGACATTTTTACATTACCCCCCCCCCCAAATTTTCAAAATTAATATATCCATTAAATGAAAAGGTGTTAAACTACGAAAATTATACCGAATTAATGAGAAAATTATGCTCTTTAATTTGAGACCGATCTAGTTTTTTTTTTTCGGGAAAAAAATTGCGTTTGCTGGGTTTTTTTTACACAGCTCTCGAAATATGCACATGTGCAAAATATATCTACATCTGTGCTGAAAAAACTGGGTGAATTTGTGCATATGCATAAGTGCATATATTTGCACATGTGCAAATTTGCACCTATGCGCATGCCGGCTGTACTGATAAAAATAAACCCAGCAAACACAAAAAAAATCGGAAAAATACAGCTAGATCGGTCTCAAATTAAAAGCATAATTTTCTCATTAATTTGGTATAATTTTCGTAATTTAATACCTTTTCATTTAATGGATATATTACTTCAAAAAAAGTTGGGGTAATGTAAAAATGTACAAATTGCCCTTAATTAATTAAGGATAGGTTTGATTAGTTTAAGGTTATCCATTAACAACTCTTTAATTTGGACCCTCCATTATCCAAAATCATGGCCTATATATATTTATATATATAGGGGACGGTTCAAACCAGAACTGTTTTTCGTACGAAAATTGGAAAACCAATCATGGCCGTATATTTTGGATAATGGAATTCATGGATGAAGAGCGTGGGGGGATTGAGTGTGGCAGAGTGCATGTAAGGAATTCATGGGTGGGAAATCCAATTGAAGGAGGGGGAATTGGACGGCTAAGATTGGTTCTCGCGGTTCTCGTATAAAAAACAGTTCTCGTATGAACTTTTGCCTATATATATATATATATATATATATATATAGTGGAGGGTTCAAACGAGAATTGTTTTTCGTAAGAGAACTGCGAGAATCAATCTTGGCCGTTCCTTTTGGATAATGGAATTCATGGATGAAGAGCGTGGGAGGATTGAGTGTGGCAGGGTGCATAAAAGAAATTCATGGGTGGGCAATCCAATTGAAGGAGAGAGAATTGGACGGCTAAGATTGGTTCTCGCGGTTTTCGTACGAAAAACAATTCTCGTTTGAACTTTTGCCTATATATACATCTTACTCCTATATAATGCATTTACCACCTAAAAAACTCTTAATTTTAAGAAGAGTAAATTTACTAAAATACCCCTCCTTTATACCTCTCCTTTACCCCTCTTTTAAGTCCACAATTAATGAATTTAAACAAATAAATATTGAAAATATAACTGACTATTAATGAATTTAAACCAATGCTTATAACTGAATTGTTTCTAACCATATATTTTTAATATGAACTTTTGATTCATTAGATCACCTAAATTCCTGTTTTCAATAAATCAAGTTCAGGAGATTTCACAAACACCAAACAAATGAAAGAGTCAAAGAGTTGAAATTTATAAACATTACATTCTAACTCAATTACATAATAATTGAAACTATGAAACATTACACACACAGATATACATACATATATATAATCAGCAACTTCATGATTCAGCCATGCGACAAAATTCTTCCAACAAACTGAAAGACAAATAACTCAGAGTTAGCAATTGAATTCTTAATTTCAAAGTGGCTCTCGTAAAGAATCTTCACAAACTTATATTATCTTCATCTCGCAAGGAATCTTCACAAACTAATATTATCTTCATCTCGCAAGAAATCTTCACAAACTCATATTAGCTCTTTGTGATTATTCTACACAAAACTCATCACAACCTCCTTTTTATTCGCCGCCGTCGCATTGCGCGGGCACGCCACTAGTATATATATATATACATATATATATGGGGGTTCATTTGAGAACCATTATTATTGTGAGATTCGCGAGAACCAATCTTAGCCGTCCAATTCCCCCTCCTTCAATTGGATTGCCCACCCATAAATTCCTTACATGCACCCTGCCACACTCAATCCCCCCATACTCTTCATCCATGAATTCCATTATCCAAAATGAACGGCTAACCATATATTTTTAATATTAACTTTTGATTTATGAGATCACCATACTTATAACTGAATTAAGTCTAATCATATATTTTTAATATTAACTTTTGATTCATGACATCACCTAAATTCTTGTTTTCAATAAATCAAGTTCAAGTGATTTCACAAACACCAAACAAATGAAAGAGTCAAAGAGTTAAAATTTATAAATATTGCATTCTAAATCAATTACATAATAATTGGAACTATGAAACATTACACACACACATATACATACATATATATAATCAGCAACTTCATAATTCTGCCATGAGACAAAACTCTTCCAACAAACTGAAACACAAATAACTCAGAGTTAGCAATTTAATTCTTAATTTCAAAGTGGCTCTCGCAAAGAATTTTTACAAACTCATAGTATCTTCATCTCGCAAAGAATCTTCACAAACTCGTATTAGCTCTTTGTGATTATTTTGCACAAAATTCATCACAACCTTCTCTATATTCGCCGCCGCCGTATTACGCGTGTATCATACTAGTATATATATATATATATATATATATATATATATATATATATATTAAATATGATGCACTTCTTTATTTATATATGTCCCTCTAGCTTTTTGATGATTATCTCCAACATTCTCCATGTCCAGCTTAGAATTAGTGAAAAGAGAAAGAGATTAGGAGGGGGCCTCAAGGAGCGCTTACTCTACACTCAACTTTCGGCACTTCATTTGAAAACAACGAAAAAGAGATCGAGAAAAAGATAAAGTTTATTAACTAATCTATTTAATTTTTTATATATAATTTAATCAAATATTTTTTAAATATATTATATATATAAAAACCGTTATGTTTTATAAGAATAGACATCTTAATTTGAAGAAACAAATTACAACAAAACTATAAGTTATATTGTTATGACATTTTCAAAAGAGATCTATGGTCAAAATGGTGAGTGATTGACGTAGTAGTGTAATGAATAGTAATAACTTATAAGTAATATGAGTAATCACTTCTTATATGGATAGCGTACGGGAAAATATGTGTGAATAATCAATATTAAAGATATTATACAAATATTTATATGTATTACACAAATTTAAATTTAATAAGTACAGCTTTTCTTTTTATGATCAGATACATGTATGATATACTTATTCTTAATTTAGATTAATGTAATGCTCTTAGTTTAATGGTGGTAGTAAAAAGAGCATGAAAGCTTCAAGCCCATTGTTTAGGTCCACTTTTAAGTCTTTTCATTTTTTTATTGGGTTAAAGTTGCTTAACACCTAGTAACCTATAATATTTTTCTAATATTCTATTATAGTATGTGAAGTTTTCTTGATACACATTTGTGGGTTAAACTTACAAAGAATGTGTTCATATGCCCCCATTTTGTAGATCATGGCCTGCTATAGCAAATCATCATCACCCATCTTCTTCATCTCTATCACTCACAAAATATAGACTTTGAAATCGCTATTCTTCATAAATACTTAATTAAAACCGATACCTTCTTAAGTCTATAAAAAGGTAATCGGGTTGTCTATAAATTAATGTAAAAAGAATGATTAAAAACGAATTAAATAATAAGTTGAATCATCAAAAAAACAGTACATAAGGGTACTAAATAGGTTTGGTTTATGACATATCTGTTTTTTAATTAGTGATATCTTGATCTACACTTGATGAAGGTTCTTGAACTTGTGCCCCTTGAAAGGTAAAAATATTACATACAATAATCTATAATAAGAAATAGGTAAAACAATAAAAAATTAAGCAAAAAACTCAAATATTTTTTTCATGTTTTCAAAAAATTAGGAGTAAATATAGTGACACTTTGAAAAGAATTCTCCGTGAATACTTGATAAAACGTTATAATTCTTGAGTTTATGGATAAATAATCGAGTTGTCTATAAACTAATGCAAAAGGAACGACTAAACACGAGTTTAAAATGAGTCGAATCATCAAAAAACTGTAAGAGAGTGCTGAATGGTTTGGTTTAGGACATACCCGACTTTAATTAATGATTTCTTAGCCTGTAAATTCTGACCTTGGTGTCTTTTGCCAAGTAAAAGGATTATCTACAATGATCTAGAAAAAATAGGCAAAACGATCAAAGGCAAAGTAAAATCATGTAAATGGCTACCATGTTTTTAAATCCTTGACCAAGTTACAGGTGGAGAAATAGATATAATGATATGTTTTTGTAAACATTAATGAACAAATGTGTTAAAAAAACTTCATATGCCATAATAGAACATTAGAAAAATGTTACTAGTGTTGTGTAACTTTAACCTTCTTTTATTTATCTAATCTTTTTCTAAGTTTTTTTTAATACATATTAAAATATAAGAAACTTACTAAATAACCTCTTAACTCTATGTTTAAATAGTTAACACTTATAAGTTTCATTTTTTACTTTTCTTTTTAAGGTTTAGTTCACCAAAATATATTCAAGTTATCACGTTTTGGTATTGTATACTTTAAAATTTTCAGTTGTGTGTATCGAACATTTTGATTTGTCACTATTGTGTATATTAAACTTCATTTTTATGTAATTAATATGCATACAATATCAACAAATTAATTAACAGTTTGATTCACACAATAGAGAAACTTTTAAAGTTCGGTGTACACAATAGCAAAAAATGACAAGTTGAATACATTTTGATGAACTAAACCCTTTTTTTACGCTGTTTTTAAACATCCTTTTGTATTCATTTATTATTTATTTTGATCTTGATACAACTTTATTTTGTTGTTCTTTATAATTTTGTAAGCTTATATAACTCAAGTTTAACTATTTAAATATCTTAAAAAGATTATAAACTTATTATTAGTATTAGTAATACAAAACTATTTTTATACAAATGTTGCTTCAAATTACACACTTCTATATCATAATAGAGATAACTAACTGAGCAAACTTATAAAAGTTAATTTGGATAAAAACAAATTGATAAATCAGAAATCAATTTAAAGTTTTAAATGTATGAGTAGCAAATATATGCATTAAAAGTTAAAACACACTAACAAGGACTGAAAGTAATTTTCTTGAGTTATTTTTACTAACCACAAACTACATACTACAAGATTTTGCGCTAGATAGCAAGGATGTTTTTGGTTCCCATAATGTTTTACAATGATGTCAATGAAATGAAATATTTTTAAAAATTATTATGAAAGAATTGAATTTCAAATGAATCAGATTCTATTTTACGTTTGGTTAGTAGAAAATGGAATGAAATATTGTCAAAATATGTCGGTGGTGGTGATGATGGTGGCAGTTGATGGTAGTACGTAGTGGCAATGATGAGATGTTTGCGATGCATAATTTTAAGGGGTAACCATGAATATAATTATCTTTTTACAACATTAGTTAAAGAATCAAATGAGATTTTAACTATGTAACCTAAGAAATGTAAATTCCATGGACTAAAGGAATGTATAGGTTCCTTAAAAATATAATCCTTTTAAGAATTTTTATGAAACAGAATAATTGAATAAAATATAATTTCAATTTCATTAAATTCTACGAAATAGACATCAGCTAAAACTTGTTTTAAAAAAAATTCGGAAAAAACAAGCATGCTTGATATTTTTGTGCAAATGCACTTGTTTTCATAACGTATATCACATTTATATAACTCTATAAAAAGTTTAGTTTCCGAAAATATATCAAAGTTATCACATTTTGTTATTGTATATGGATTTGAAACTTACAATTTAAAATACTAGATTTATCAAATTTACTGTTTTATGTACTCAACCTAGTATTATATGTTACATGATGATGTGGCACATATTTGGTTTAGGTACCAATGATATGGCGATGATGTGGATAGTGATGTAGTTTTTCTTGTGAAAAAATCAAAAATAAAATCAATATCATGATGTTCATCAATGAAGACTTCATTTTCACCTTTTCACTATTTTACAGCAGTCGTTCCTCAAGATCCGCCACCGTGGTATACCATCTTTCAACTTCCAATTGTATAAGTTGTTCCTCGCGATAAGTGTCTCACTAGCCCACAAACAAAAATTCATCTTCACCATTTATTTTCTTTGACAAAAATCAAACTTATCTGTGGCAATTCGGTTTCTAATTTTGTTCATTTGAACACCATCGAAACCCATTCAATCGATTTTAACTTTCATCTTCATCTTCAGTTTCTAATTCTGTTCATCATAAGGTAAGTTTATGTTTTTTTTTAATTTGAAAACCATCTTTCGTCTAAGGTTTTTGACTTGTTTTCTACAATTTTCATATGATATGTTCAACCTAATTGTTTAGGGGTTTTGGTTTGTTTAATCAATTTTTAGGGGTTTTGGCTTGTTAAATCGATGGTTCATATGTGTTACAGGTTATTTCATCATGTTTTGGTTCATCAGTGATTCTATTCTTCATCTTAGGGTTTGATTTCATCATGTTTTGGTTCATCTTAGAGTTCGATTTCATCATCTATTCGATTTAGGATTTGGTTTCATCATATTCAGTTTCATCTTTGTGATTGTGGTTCATCCAAGGTTTTAGTTTGCTTTGCTAGGTTTTGAGTTTTACCTTGATTTCCTTGAAGTTTTTGTTCCAGGTTATGCACTTTTGGTTCATGTTTATGTTCAAGTTCAATGTTCATCTTCATGTCATTAGGAGCTCATTTGCAATACATGTGGCAATTCTTAGGTGTAGAAAATAATCAAAACTAATAAAATTATTATTTAACAGGTATACTGTTACATTAAATAGTATTTATATATTAACTAGTACTTTTTAAAGTCACCATCGTATATTATCAAAATACCAAATATAATGGTTTGAATATTCACTAGGTCAAAGACAAACACAAGAAAACAAAGTGGATTATAGTACTTAAAACTTTTTTGGATAAATAGTTAGATAATTTAATAATGGTGAAGGGCATAAATGACAAAAGCTAAATCTAGTTTTGTACTTAACAAGGGACAATTAAGCAACAATTTGGGTGTATTATTCAAAAGGCAATTTTACCAAATGTAAAGTTGTACCACACAGTTTATTTATGCCCTTTATTTATTTATTTTAATTTTAATTTTCACTTTTTATCTCGAGATTAGAATATTACAATAACATCCCTCACACTTTTCACATTTTGTAGGCCAAAAACATGTCCAATGATACATGATTATGGTCGGTTAAATCAGATTAATACTTTTTTAAGATTTAATTTTGGAGTTTATATTGTTTTCTTATTAATTTTAATATGCTTTAACAAAAAGATGTTATTCTGACAATTAAGTATTCTCATAAGTTTCTACTAATTAATAGTGTAACTTAATTCACATCTCCCACACTTTTCATCCATGAATTCCATTATTCAAAATGAACGCTCAAGATTGGTTATCGCAGTTCTCGTACAAAAAACAGTTCCCGTTTGAACCCTTCCCTATATATAGGCAAAAGTTCAAACGAAAACTATTTTTCATACGAGAACCGCGAAAACCAATCTTAGCCATTCAATTCCTTCTCCTTCAATTGGATTGTCCACCCATGAATTCTTTACATGCACCCTGCCATACTCAATCCCCCACGCTCTTCATCCAAGAATTCCATTATCCAAAATGAACGGTCAAGATTGGTTCTCGCAGTTCTCGTACGAACAACAGTTCTCATTTGAACCCTTCCCTATATATATAATATATATACATATATATTTAAATTTAGGTAACATATATGGTAATATATATACATGTATATGTAATATATATATTTCAAACAAAACACTAATTATGACATAAATATAATAATCCTTTGAAATTATTATATATAATTATATAAAAATAAGAAAAAAAGAAATACATAACTCAGGACCCATGGTAATCAATCTCTTTTGGAACTTGGACCTCCATAACAAGCTCCACTTGCAATTCTTTATCTAAAGATGTTCATAAAAGTTAATAAATATAAAATTTGTTTCTTTTGTTGAACAACAGTTGATATAACTTAAATACAGACTCTCAGCATATATTCGGCTTAAAAGAAAAACACTATAAAATTTTAGTCACGATTGAATGTGTAAAAACATATTTTCATATTAATTAGTTAGAATAGATATTGGGTTTAGTGTTGAATCGTCTAATCAGATTGTGGATAAATGACTCATGGTCTATTAGGGTTTTTCTTGTATTCTTTGTACTTTACAAATAGTAAGTGCATAAGAGAAACCTTAAAAGACCGTATCTTATGTATACGATAGGGTTAAGTCTTTATAATATCAAAAGAAGTAAAAACAATGTGGTTTTAATCGCAAAACATGTGTGCATAATTTATTTTTTCTTGATTTTATTCGTATGATATAACTTCACAACCGGCCAAACTTGTGTCAATGGTGGATCTTTTAATTTCCAAGAAAATCCATATATATATATATATATATATATATATATATATATATATATATATATATTATGAACTTAATTAATTGAAGAAAAACGTTCATCTCAAAGGATATTTAATTATAAAAACAAATGAATTAAAAGAAGCTAGGGGAAAAAGGCTTTAGAAGTGGGGAAATGGCATGAGAGCTATGGCCATTAATTAAACCAAAGAGAGAGCTAGCTATCTACTCCACTTTATTACTAAACGCTCCTTCTTTTCTCTTTTGAGAAACTTATAACTTAAATATATACATGGACCTCGGGATTATAAAAAAACATGATCATATATATATATATATATAATGATCAAACTTCATGATTTTAATATTCATCAAAGTGGTTTGTATATGAAGGTTTATAGACCAAAATAGAATTTTACTAAAAGCAAACTTTACAAACATGTTTTTAGTTATAGCTAAAATTTTATTGTTGTAGATTTCTCTTTTTTATGTATTTACTTTTAATTTATCATTTTTTAATATAATATTTTACCTTTTTTATGTATTTACTTTTAATTTATCATTTTTTAATATAATATTTTACCTAAAACAGGTAACATTACTTAGTTATAGGGGAATGTTCATTTGAGAACCGCTTTTATTACGAAAAGCAATCTTAGCCGTTCTTTTTGGATAATGAAATTCATGGATGAAGAGCGTGGGGATTAGGTGTGGCAGAGTGCATGTAAGGAATTCATGGATAGACAATCCAATTGAGAACGGCTAGAATTGGTTCTCGTAGTTCTCGCAATAAAAACGGTTTTTAAATGAACTTTTCACCTTAGTTATAAAAGGTTTTTTTATCTTAAACCTCAAATTCTCTCATCAAATACATCTTCCTCACTTGATGTCAATAGACACCACTAATGAACATGGTGTGTGCCATCGATCAAGCCAAACACCATCTTCATCCAAAATACTAATTAACTTCAATTCCTCTCTCTCCCTCGTTTCTCTCTCTCTCTCTAGTTGTCTTCTCCCTTTATACACCCCCAAAACATGTCATATTGTCACAACTCACCTACACAACTATCATCATCTCTTATGGTCACTAGTCACAACCACAATCACAACCATCACCCCCCCCCCCCCCCCCCCAAAAAAAATTGTTCCTGTTAAAAAACAAATTGCGGATTATATATATATGATGTATGGTTTTTTGTTTGAAATTCTTTTGATCTCTTTGCATGTGTGTTCGTGGTGATAAGTGGTGAATTTGAAAATGAAAATTATATGAGTTATTCAAGGGTGGTAGTCATGGTCGTCTATCAATTAATAAATAATAATAATTTTAAAAAATTATACGCTACCTTTTGTTCAAGAACATATTATATACGATAATAAAAAACTTAAACTTTATTGCTTACAAACTGTCAGCAAAGAAGGCAGAAGAAAGAAGAATAAAAAAGTCCCCAAATTGCTCATAAGTCTTGGTCTCTCTCAAATACCCATTTAGGGTTCATCTCTCAAATAGAGTGTCTACTCTTGTCTCTGTTTCTTTAAAAGCATTCGACTTTAAGTTTAGTGTGCGGACTTGTGTCTATTCTTGTTTCTTCTCTTGTTCTATACTCACTGATTGTTATTCACTTTTATCGGTATTAATAAAATATACACCTTGAAGTGTATTTTCTTACATGGTATCAGAGCCAGGTTGGCTTGATGCAGGATCCAGGCTCATCGATCCCTTATTTTCTCAACTGGTCTTCACTTCTGATTGTGCAAACCTCTAATCGCTTATAAGCATCTTTATCGCACTATTGGGAACGTGAGAGATCTCGGGTACCAGAATTGCTAAAAAAAAAAACCTAACTTACTGGAGGTAGCCGACCTCTTACTCCCACAGATCTCTTCCGCTGCAGATATATATACTCAATCTTCTCTACAGGTGGTGTTTCTCATTCTTTTTGCTTTAAGAGCTCTGTAAGTCTTCTTAACTTACTGTGTTAGTAGCAGATTCAGCTTGCTACAGTAAAGGTTCTTGCATTCTACTTAAACTTTTACATTCAATTACTCACATATTTTGTTTGGGATTGGCTTAGCAGCCTAGTTAACTTGTATGTTCATCCTTTTTTTTATTTGTTTTTTGTGCATCTTGTGTGATATTATTTGATACTTGCACCCGTGAATTTCTTTTCATCATCTTTGATTAACTTGACTTGGTGCCTTGAGCATCTTGAATCTAAGTGTTTAAACTTGATTTATTTTACTATACTTTATTTTTTCTATCAAAATGAGCCACGATGAAAATGATTTCGGAACACAAATTAGTAAACTTGATTTTGGAAATCCCTTATATCTTCATGCTAGTGACACCACCGGGTCTCCCCTTATCACCATAAAACTTAAAGGAACAGAAAACTATAAGGTTTGGGCATGTGCTATGGAACTTGCTCTTGAAACAAAAAATAAGCTTGGTTTTATAAACGGAACCTGTCAAAAACCTAATGAAAATGAGACTCTTGCAAAACAATGGGAAAGATGTAACTCTGTTGTTTTAACTTGGATTTTGGGATGTGTTACGGAAGAACTATACCTAGGGCAAATTTTTTCCAAAAATGCCTCGGTTGTGTAGCAAGAACTCAAGGAAACTTATGACAAAGTTGACGGGTCTGTCACTTTCAACTTGCATTATCAAATAAACTCTTTAAGTCAAAATGGGGCTTCCTTGTCCGAGTACTATCACAAACTAAATTCTTTATGAAAACAGTTTGATGCCTTGGTAAAATTACCTTCCTGCACTTGTCACGCAGCAAAAGATTTTCAAGAACATACCCAATTGTTAAAACTCATGCAATTCCTAATGGGATTGGATGATGTGTATTTACCTATTAGAAGCAACATTTTGACAAGGGATCCTTTACCTAATGTAAAATCTGCTTTTGCAATAATCTCTAGGGAGGAATCTCACAGGGGAGTTTTTTCAGATAATAACTCTTCTTCTAAACCTCAAGTTTCAGCTTTTGTGTCTCATTCAGATGATAAAAGGAGGTTCAATAGGGGGCCCAATCCTAACTTAAAATGTAAAAAATGCAACAAATTGGGTCATACGATCGATAGATGTTATGAAATTGTTGGCTATCCTTCGGGATATAAAAAGAAAGTTACAAATCAAAATTATTCAAAGAACATGTCAAGTAACCATACTGTCACAGAAACCTCTAATTCTGCTAGCAATCATAGCAATTTGAAGGATGGGACATCTGCCCCTTTTACAAATGAGCAAATTTCAAAGCTTTTGAGTCTTATCTGTGAAAAACCGGCCCCAGTCAGTCTTCATGCAAATATGGGAGGTACTTTTTTTAATTCCAACGCCTTCTTCCATCACAATTTTCCCAAATTTTTTTGTTTTAATTCTAAAGCAAAACTTGGTAGCAACTTGGGTTGGATTATAGACTCAGGTGCTAACCAACACATGGTAGGTTCTGAAAGACACTTAGACAAAGTAGTAGATATTTCTGATTTAAATCTAACAGTTGGCCACCCCAATGGAACAGTTGCTAAAATAAAGAAAATTGGTAACTTAAAATTAACTAACAACATTACTTTATTTAATGTTTTGGTTGTTCCAAACTACTGTGTTAGTCTTCTTTCTGTTCACAAACTAGCTAGTGATAGCAAATTATTTATTGGTTTTGATGAAAATAAATGCTACATCCAGGATTTGAAGTCAAAGAAACTTCTGGGGACTGGGAGTGAAAGTAGTGGTCTATACTTGTTTGACTTTAACCAAGGTAATTCCACTGCTACAAACAATAATTCCAACAGCTTTCAACCTGCCAATATTCTGTGGCATAATAGACTTGGTCATCCCTCCGACCAAGTCCTCAACGTGCTCAAGAAAAATATAAAACTTGGAAAAATCATCCATCCTTCTCCGTGTGAAATCTGCCATAAGGCTAAACAAACAAGGGAGCCATTTCACTTAAGTGAACATAAGTCCACCAAATTAGGGGACATAATTCACTTGGATCTATGGGGTCCTTATAGGATTACCAGTCGAGATGGGTACAAATACTTTCTAACTGTGGTTGATGATTATTCCAGGGCTGTATGGGTATTTCTTTTAAAAAATAAAGAAGAAGTTTTTTCAAATATAGAAGCTTTTTGGAACTTATTAAAAAGTCAGTTCGAAGCCCATGTCAAGGTTTTTAGAAGTGACAATGGCACGGAATTTGTAAATAAAAGAATGGAATGTTTTATAAAGGACCATGGCATTATTCATCAAACCACATGTGCCTACACACCTCAACAAAATGGGGTAGCGGAAAGGAAACACAGACACCTTCTTAACACAGCTAGATCCCTTATGTTTCAAGGGGGAATTCCTCTAAGTTTATGGTCTGAATGTATTCTAACTGCTACTTACCTTATTAACAGACTGTCATCATCAATTTTATCTGGACAATCTCCTTTTGAGATGCTATTTAAGCGTGAACCTAATCTCTCCCATCTAAGGATCTTTGGTTGTCTATGTTATGCCACTATTCTTAACAACCTTGACAAATTTAGTAGTAGAGCAGAAAAATGTGTGCTAATTGGTTATTCAAATGTTAAAAAAGGTTATAAACTTTTTAGTCTTGAAAATAAAACAGTTTTCTTTTCAAGGGATGTAAAATTTTATGAAAACTTTTTTCCTTTCAAAATGAACTCAGAAGAAAAGTCGGTATTTGAGAAAGACATAAATCAATTGAACTTTTTTGATACCACCTTCTTTGACAACCATGATCCTCAAAGACCCGATGATGAAGGGAGACCCCAAGATGGTGATGGCATGATAAATCCTCCTCCTGGTAGTACATTCAGATCTGCCGAGGATGAAAATCAAGCAACACCAAGTGAGGACCAAACCCGATCTGAGGGCACCATATTTTCAACTCAAAATGAAAACCCTCAAACTAACACCCAGACAACCACTTCGTGTGATACCACCGAATCTAGGAAATCTAGCAGGCGAGTTAACTTTCCCTCTAAATATAAAGATTATGTTGTAGAAGGGAAAGTTAAATATGGTATAGAAAAAGTTGTCAATTACTCGAAACTTGACCCTGAAAATTTTTGTTTTATCTCAAACCTGATTAAACACACTGAACCTAAAACTTTTTCAGAAGCCTCTCAAGATAGTAATTGGATTGAGGCTATGAATAAAGAAATGGAAGCCTTATATAGAAATAACACATGGGTCTTAGCTGATCTTCCCCCCGGAAGAAAAGCTATTGGGTGTAAATGGATTTATAAAATCAAATATAAATCCACGGGGGAGGTTGAGAGATACAAGGCTAGACTCGTTGCTAAAGGTTATAGTCAAAAGGAGGGAGTAGATTATGAGGAAACATTTTCTCCCGTTGTAAAAATGATGACCGTTAGGTGTCTTATCAACCTAGCTGTTCAAAAGGGATGGAATCTGTATCAGTTAGATATCAACAATGCTTTTTTGTATGGTGACCTCAACGAGGAAGTATACATGAATTTGCCCCCTGGTTACTTTCCTGAAAATGAAAAAAAGGTTTGTAAACTTGTAAAATCTCTTTATGGTCTTAAACAAGCTCCCAGACAATGGAATGAGAAATTAACGTTAGCCCTGTCTGAAAACAATTTTATTCAAAGTAAACATGATTATTCTTTGTACATAAAATCTGAAAATGGGGTTTTTATTGCTCTCCTTGTTTATGTAGATGATATTGTATTAACAGGAAATAACATAGATGAGATTGAAAAGTTTAAAAGGTATTTAAGCTCAAAGTTTATGATCAAAGACCTTGGAAAATTGAAATATTTCCTTGGAATAGAGGTTTTAGAAACTAATAACGGTCTTTGCTTATCGCAAAGGAAGTATTGTATTGATCTTCTTCATGAATTTGGTCTTCTTGGGTGCAAGCCAATAAGTACTCCCCTAGAAGCAAATATGGTTTTAAATAACAAACCAACTGAAAAGGATCCCCTCCTTACTGATGTTACACAATATCAAAAACTTATCAGGAAACTTATTCACTTGACATTAACCAGGCCTGACATTTCTTATTCTGTTCAATGTTTAAGTCAGTATATGCATGCTCCTTTACTCTCTCATTTTAAGAACGCATTAAGAGTTTTAAGGTACCTTAAAAGTTCCCCGGGAAAAGGCATAAATATTACAAAAGGTGACAATTTCAAATTAGAAGCTTATGTAGATGCAGATTGGGGTAAGTGTCTATCTTCTCGAAGGTCAGTTTCTGGGTATTGTGTGTATTTATGTGATTCTCTTATCTCTTGGAAAAGTAAAAAACAACTAACTGTGTCTCGGTCCTCTGCCGAGTCAGAATACCGAGCCATGGCTGCTGTAACATGTGAAATAATTTGGTTGTTGAACCTGTTGAAAGATCTTGAAATTAACAATTTGATGCCTGTGAGTTTGTATTGTGACAGCAATGCTGCAATACAGATTGCTGCTAATCCAGTATTCCATGAACGCACAAAACATTTTGAAATTGATGTTCATGTTGTGAGGGAAAAAGTATCGGCTGGCATTATCAAAATTTCAAAAGTGCCTTCTTCAAACCAAATTGCTGAAATATTTACTAAGGGTCTTGGCACTGTGCAACATCACTTTTTATGTTCAAAACTAAAACTGGTAGATTTATTCCAGAATTAGATTTAGGGGGAATATTAAAGATATTAAATCTAATTCTGGAAAATATTTATTATTTATTCTTATTCAATCAATTTAATGCTAATTCATATTATTTTTGGTACGTAGATATTATTGAGCCAAAATCTGTGCAAGTCTCATTCTTGGAGGATTGCTTATAGGAGGCTATAAAAGGGGATGGTCTGTCAGCAAAGAAGGCAGAAGAAAGAAGAATAAAAAAGTCCCCAAATTGCTCATAAGTCTTGGTCTCTCTCAAATACCCATTTAGGGTTCATCTCTCAAATAGAGTGTCTACTCTTGTCTCTGTTTCTTTAAAAGCATTCGACTTTAAGTTTAGTGTGCGGACTTGTGTCTATTCTTGTTTCTTCTCTTGTTCTATACTCACTGATTGTTATTCACTTTTATCGGTATTAATAAAATATACACCTTGAAGTGTATTTTCTTACACTTATCATCTTGAATATTCATCATTTAATAATTAATAATAAAATGGTAATGAAAAAAAAATAGAATTAAACAACGAGAAGGGCATACAACCGGCTCCAACTTAGCATTTAGCCACTTTGCAGGTCAAATTTACATATAATGTGAAATTCTAATACTTTATGGTATTAATCTAAAAAAATTACTTCAACAAACGTAAAATTAAAGTGAGAAAGTTTCTTAGATTTCTGTACACTTAGGATTTTATGTGGTTTTATAAAATTATATTTAGTTATGGGTGCATGCACAATAATTTTTAATATTTTAGAACTTCCATCATCATCCATATACAAGTATTAATATATATATATATATATAAAATATACATAAGGTGTTCTAGCATTACACCATTTGTAGTTTGAGACCGGAAGAATGGATGTTAAGAATAGCAAATGAACCAACGTAGATTCCCTCTACAGATGTATATACCTAAACGAACATCTCCAACACCAAGCGTTAACTTCCCTCCATATCATTTGTTGTTTAATGTTCGTGCGTGTGTATGATGTGTTTGTTTATGTTAGTAATATTGGGTCTTATTTATATATGTATTCTTTCGTTTAGCATTCAAACGAACGAATATGAACAAACCAATCTTCTAAATGAATGAGCACGAATACCAAAAGTCGTTTGTTTATTTGTTCGACTAAAACTAAATAAACAAATATGAAAAACCTCACTCATGTTCGCTCGAATCATTCATGCCCCTAGTTCTAAGGAATATCCAACAAGGAAACTTATTGTTTACTACCCTGTGAGCAAGACAAGCCTCCTGCCACTAATAGTATATCACACTGAGTAGAACAAGCCCCCTGAAAAACACATATGTATGTATGATATCCGGTAACCGGAGCACTTAGTTACTACAAGACACCTATGTTGTATGCAGGAGTGTCTTGTTCATGCGCTTACTGCTAGACAATCTATATCAGCACCGCAAAGTATTAAATGCCCTACACTACTTACTATACCTATGTCTCACACATGGACCTGAGAAGAAGATCGTCAAGATCTCTAAGGATGTCTAGCATTAAATGGAATGTCAAGGAAAGTACAATGTAACATCATGATCCTTTTACCTGTTGTCCTACCACTAGGGTAGCGAGGTGTCCTCATCTTATTGGAACCCTCCTTCAGCAAGGGATTCACCGCTCTCTCCTATAAATAGGAAAGAAAGCTACTTAGATCAGGTATGCTTTGCTCACTTTAAGAAGCACACTCAAATATCTCTCCATCTCCAACCTCGCACCATGAGTACTGACTTGAGCTTTGGAGGGGCCTCTAGGGTCTTTCCTATGAGCCCTTTAACCTAGATTTTATTGTCTTGTAGTAGTGATGGGTAATAAGAAACTCACCAGCACTCGTGTTTGCAGTTAAATGCACGACCAGAATGCACTATTAGTACATTTTCAACCATACAAGTTATGATGTAAAACGTTTATTTAAGTTAAAGGTTATAAGTAGGGATGACAATTATCATCCGATTCGATAATCATCTACCCAATCTGAACCATGAGTGGTGGATATTGATATAGATGTTCAGTGAACCGGATATGGGTGATAATTTTCATTTGTGGATAAACCCATTAACTCGAAATTAAACTTGTTATAAAATATATTTTTATATAAATAAATATAAATCTATATATTTATTGAATTTTCAGAATTTATATCTAAATATAATGTTAAAAGATATATAACAACGTAAGTTAAATTTACGCCTTCTTCCAAAATATTCTTATACAATTGTATAGATTACATATGTAAAAGTGTGCCAAAGTGGGAGAGGTTATGTTTCATGCTTTGATTGTAGTTATATTAAGTTATTCTTTGATTTGTATCTTTTCTTTTTGGAAGAAGCTATGCATTTATACCAACAAATATCTAAAGTATATATTAAACTATGGTATTTTCTTGGGGAAAAACTTCTTTTGAAATCCAATTATATCTATTTACCCGTTTAATCTAATGTATATGGATATGGATAGATGAAAATATTTTAAATGAATATGAATATAAATATGAACAGTGAACATTAAATGAATATAGATATAGATACGATATCACCTGATTTATATCCGATAAATTGTCATCCTTAGTTACAAGTTATCATGTTACAAGTTGATTTTACACTCTAAGGTAATTTAAACTTGCAACTTATGTGTTCTTTAATGAAACTTGCCTATTTTTTGTTTAGCATCAATTCTTTTAACAAGTTATTCTTTTTACTAAATTCTCTTACTTCATCATTCTAATACTAAATTGTGACATGTGTAATATATTAATTTCTTTTTTAATCCTACATTTAAAATTTTAACACTTATTTTATCTAGTGATCAATAGAAGGATTTTATAAGAGGATATTAAACTTTTGAATTCGTTTTAAGTCAGTCATGTACCATTTCAAAAAACTTGTATATGCAGTGGACTGCAAACTCATAACAATTGTTATTCATAGTTTCCTGTGACAATTAAGAATTGACCTTAATATGATGTTATTACTTTGTATTAGGAGTTATGGTAAAAAGAATTATAAATAACTATATATTATAAGTTTATTGTATATCACAATCAAGTTAGACCACATTAAGTTTTAGTTGATTAAATTTGATACATAACTACAAAACAAAAAGTCATTTTCATGAGAGAAAGTTGTATGATAATAGATTGAAGGTGGGTGTATTGTAGGGTTTTAAGCAGCTTTAAAGAGGAGAAGGTGGAGATGTGGTTTCCTTTTGGTTCATTGTTTGTCTTTATCCTTTTCTTAATTATGTTTTAATAAATCTGTCAAATATCATGTGGGATGAAAGCTAAAAATTTACTTACTAAATTTATAACCTCGATTTATAGTTTACATAGTTTAATACATTCAAAAAATTATAATCTAATTTATACTATATTATAAAGTATTTAACATTCATTCTCTTAGAAAAATTAAATCGACTTACTTTTAAGTAATTATGTAATAAAAAAATTTGAATCGTATATTCAATGATGAACGCTTTAGCACTTGGTGCAACGGCTCCTGGTGCAACTGCAAGCACCCTTTTAACTTGGGGGCGGTGATTTAGTAACAGTGGCTGACAAGGTAGCCGTGTTACCTATTCCATTAAGAACTACAGATATTTGGATACAACCTTCTTCCATCTAAAACTTGCATTCGAACCCACATAGCCTAACCGTCGTACACTTGAGTAGAAAACGAAAGCAAGACCTTACCTCCTTTTCCAAGTCTTTACAACAATATTCTAATCAATCATCTCCTTAATTACCTCAACTAAATTATGATAACTATTGCTTTAACAACTCATTGAACATGACACCAATAATTTAATTATTCTAATTTTGGTCAAATAACTCACATCTATACAATTTCCAAGACTAGATTAGCTTCTTTATTTTATTATGCTAGGTTATCACTCTTTAGACACATTAAAAACTCATATATCAATCACACACACGAGGATATAATGCAATGTCCTTGTTCACCATCACATTTGTTTTTTTTTGTCGGAATGTTTATGTTTTATAAAAGCTTTTAGTTTTTTTAAAACTAGATTAGATGTCCATGTGATACACATATTAGTTTTTAAAAAAATGATAAATATTAAACATCATATGAAGAGACATATTTGTATTTTCTATACAAAACTCTACCATTATTATTACAATTAGGGAAATAATATTATTGTTTAAAAATAAAAAGAATTTATTAAAATGATGAAATTAAAAGTTTTGGTTAAAGATGATATTCTGAACTGTTATCAAGATTAAATATGATATTTGTAAATTAGAGTCAGCAAATATAACATTTTAAGTTTTATAAAAGGGCATATATGAAAGCCATCTAATAATTTTGATTCAATTTTAACCAACAAAAGTTAAAATTAAAAATTTGATTTTGATTAAATAGATGGTCAAAATTGAGCAATTAATTTTATTTTATAAAATCAAGGGTTAGAATTGTATAATATATTTGATGCATGTTAGTTTATTATTATTATTATTACTATATTAGATACCTTGTGAATCTGTGATACACAGATGTGTTTAAAAAATAATAAACATTACAAATTAATAAAAATATTAAATAATTATAATACGATAAAGAAGTACGAATTTAAAAAGTTGATAAATAATAAGAATTTAAAAATAGTATGTTCAAATAATAAAGAAATACTTATATACTACACACTTTAAAAAACAATAAAATGATTATAGGATACTCAATTAAAAAGTAACTAACTAATTAAGTGATTATAAATTTAAATAATAATTTCGTGGCCTAAATGGTTGTCACATTTAATGTCATTTTTCAACATTATAATAATCTAAACGAACATATCTCAAATTTTAAAAAGTAAACAACATTTAAACCATAATTGTATTTAATAAAATAAATAATTGTCAAAATTTATATTGTTATAGAAGTTTAGTAAGATTGATTTTTAATGACCACGTGATAAATTTTTATTTACCAAAACCAATCATAAATTAATGTTTAATTATTTATGTTACTAAATTAAATTTAAATACATTAGATTATTAGAATATTACCTTTTATCTTATCTCGTGACATTAAAATTGAATTATCTCTTAAATTATATTACTTTTAACTATTTAAAGTTAAAATTAAAATTTTACTTCTAATTAAATGAATGGTTAAGATTTAATTTTAATTAAATTAAGGGTTATGTTTATCGAATAAATTTAATGTTGATTAGTCTTTTATTTATATTAGATTAGATTAGAAGATAATAATAATAATAATATGATTTATAAATTTTTATTTAACGGTAAAGATGGGGGAAAATTGTAAAAATAGAAATTTAGAAAGAATAATATTGAATATTTTATTATCTTGAAAATGGATTTAAAAAATGGACATTTACAGAAATCACATGAAAGCGAAAGTGAAAGTGAAATGAAAACCCCCACCAGCGTACCACCACCATCACCACCACCGTCATCATCCCCGGAGCGTAAAAATCAATAACCTCACCATTAAAATTAATGGCTGGCGGTTTTACTCACACCTTCATTTGATTCTCTTCTCTCTCTCTCTCTCTCTCTCTCTCTCTCTCTCTCTCTACTTCGTGGATTTCAGCGTCAATTTTTCAAACTCCTACTCATGCCCGCGCTCTCAAGCCCCACCACCTCACACTTTTTTCTAGAGAGAGAAACATCCATTTACTGCTATAATTCCAATCTATCGCCAATTTTATCCTCAATTTCTACTACATTCTACTGTTCGCCGCTCTCTTTTGATCGTATTCACTCGTACTATACTTTCAGATCAAACCCAAAACTCCCTCAGATCTACGGAGACTCGTCTTTCTCGATTCTCGCGATATACGATTCGAAAAAGGTAATAGTATGATTGTTTTTCAATATAGTCTAATCCTTGTTTGATTCCACTTCTTATATGAATGAATACGTTTCCATAAATTTTGATTGTTGGGCTTCTACTTTCTACGTTTAATTTTTTTGGGGTTCTGTTTGTATGTTTTTAGGGCACATCAAAGGCTGTTGATTTTTGATTCAACCAAAAAGATCGAATCCGAGGCAAATTGGACGTATGGTGTTCCGTTTGAATTAAACAGTAGTCTGTAAAGTTTTCGGCCTAAAAAGAGGGAAATTTGGGGGTTCCTTTTTGCTTATCTTTTATTGTATTATTTTTTTGTTATATAACACATAGCAAAATACACCTACATGTAAACACCAAAAGAGTTTCTTTACTTTAGCATGCGTGAGCTAGTGTTTTTATGTAAAGGAGAGAGAGTCGTCGTTGGTGAATGATGCAGAATATGAAGAAGAAAGCTTGTGATAGTACTACTAGCTGCACTAATAATGTTAACAGTAATAATAATGGTGATGGTGAAGTTCAGAAGCAGAAAGAGAGGCATATAGTTTCTTGGTCTCAGGAGGTCTGTTTTGATCGACTGATTGAACCCTTTTCTTTATATGTCTTGCTATTGGTGTTGTAGGTTATGATCTTTATGTTAAATATGGGTTGTTTGTGTTTCAGGAGGATGATATTTTGAGAGAGCAAATTGGTATCCATGGAACCGACAAGTACGATTTTCTTTCTTCAAATATAGTATGTTTTGTAACTGTTATTGTAGGTTTGATGCTTTAAAGGTTATATGAAAAGCTAGTGATTACTGGATTAATAAGATTGATGGGTGCCATGTGCAGTTGGGCTATTGTTGCATCCAAATTTAAGGATAAAACTACAAGGCAATGCAGAAGAAGGTAAATAATAATCCTTAATAGAAAAGGAGTAGATAACATGTATTTCTACTGTCTTCTTTTTTGCAAGATCTTTTTTTTCTTTAATTTTATGGATATGGCTAAGGTAGGATTTGGTTATATGTTGATAACACAGATGGTTCACTTATTTGAATTCTGATTTCAAAAAAGGAGGTTGGTCACAAGAGGAAGACATGCTCCTATGTGAGGTAGAGTTGCAATTAATATTCTTCCTTTCTAATTCCAATTTATCAGTCTCCAGTTTTAAAATGATATTTTGTTTATGAAATGAGGTAAAACTGATACTAGAAGATGGTCTGCAGGCCCAGAAGATTTTTGGCAACAGATGGACTGAAATAGCAAAAGTGGTTTCAGGCAGGTAAACGATGTTCTTTTTGATTACCAATATTGTGATAAAGAATCACTGAAACTTAAATAAAACTTTCTTGTATTAAAAAAGGACGGATAATGCTGTTAAGAATCGGTTCTCCACGTTGTGTAAGAAGAGAGCAAAGAACGAAGCATTGGCAAAAGAGAATAACACTTCTTACATCACAGTAAACAACAAAAGGACCAGATTTCCCAATGGACAAGAATCAGAAACGGTTGTGGACACTTCCATGCCTCCTTCCAAGATAAGGTACTATTATTATTGTTTCTTGAAATTGTGGAAATGCCACATATAAAATATCAAGTCATATTTTATAGATTCTGACATTAATCTAACTGTTGTTATTTAGGAGGAAACATATCCCTGATACAGAAGAAGTATTAGGCGCGAGCTTTAGAACGACACATCAACAACTTAGACCTCCATTTTCTGTACTTTTACAAAATTGCCATAACATCAACACCGTAACAACTCATGTTCATCCCAAAAGTGAAGACGAGGTGTCGAAAGATGGTACTTCACCATACAATGATACAAAGAAACTGCTTTGATGTTAAAATTTTAGAATTTTTGATCGTATATTAATAAAAAAAGTTAAGTTGTTAAAACATGATGTTCTGATTGGATAATGAAAACTTAAGTAGTGTCGAATGATAATGTATTTGAAGGAACATTTCTCAAGAAGGATGATCCTAAGATTATTGCATTGCTGCAACAAGCAGAACTGCTCAGCTCACTTGCACTCAAAGTTAATACAGAGAAAACAAGTGAGAGCTATGAAAATGCTTGCAAGGTGAAAAGATTTATCACTTCTTTTGTGCTAATATATTGTTCAAATACATATTGTGTACTTCGTATGTCAATAACTTTCGAGTTTGATAATCATGCTAAATCTTAATATAATAATGGCAAACTTTTTGATTCAATTGTACTCTGTTCAGGCTGTTCAAGATTTTCTCAAACAAACCAAAGAAAAAAGCAATGTTCTTGGATTCAATGTTTCTGATATGGATTTTCAACTTGAGAATATCAAAGATCTTGTAGATGATATAAGAAGTTGTGATGAAGGCAGCCAACAGTCTTGGAGGTAGTAATTAGTAAATATGTAGGACATTTGCAAGTTCACTTAATAAGGTGATTATTGTTTTATGCATAAAATTCATTTCATTTGTGCAGACAACCTGATTTATATCTGGGATCTCCAGATAGCTCTGATTACAGTACAGGGTCAACTGTTCTCCCCCAAGTTCTTGAAAATATGGAACCACTTCAAGATATCATTGTTGATGGTAAAAATAATATATTACCCGACTCAACAACAAACCAAGGTAGGATTTGTATAATGATTTTTTACTCATGTTGATTATAAACATAAACCTATGTTTTTTTATGTTACAGATATTTTAGCTTCTTGTGATGAATTCAACCATGATGTTGCCTCCATATGTCCATTGCCGAATTCAGAGTTCAATTCCCCTGTTCAAGTGACACCATTGTTTAGATCATTGGCTGCTGGGATTCCAAGCCCACAATTTTCAGAAAGTGTAAGTTTATTTTTATCATTTTTTTCCTGTTTCTATCTTCATTAGCTGAAGCGTTAGAATACCTTAAAACAGCCTGTAGAACTGTGTGCAAAGCAAGTTTAATTAGGAGTGCTACAATTGTTGCAAAGATGAACATCATAGTAGAAGGCGGTTATGAGGTTAATTGCATCCTCCTCTATACAACATGTGTCTGTTTGAGGGATGTGATGTACCTCGAGAATGGTAGCTTGTGAGATGATCTGACAATAAGGGGTACAATTAACAACACCCAAAAACTTTTGGACCTTAAAATTTGATTAACTTAACTAAAATGGCACTTTAAAAGTCGAACCTATTCTTGGCAGCTAATATTTTCAAAAAGAAAAAAAAATCCCAGCAAAGAGGCCAGAGGGACTCTCTAGTTGCTCAAGATGTAATTTCTTTTAATTTTATATTTAGTCCATACTTGCAAAAAAATAATAATTATATATTTTTTCAACCCCAAAGTCAATTAAATCATATAAACATATTTAAGGGCGTGTTTGGCTCAAGGGTTTGGGAATGAGAGATTGAGGACATGAATGCTAGAAAGATGCTTGGTTTTGAGTGTGGGTATAAAGATTAAGAAAAAAAATCCCTTGAAAATGGATTTCTCCAAATCCGTCGTTCAGATATGGAATACTCCAACCCACAACTAAAAAACTCTAGAAAATTCTAAACTCACAATCGATTTGGGATTTTCTAAACTGGTAGACGATAACCAATTTTTTTAAGCAAGAACCATCTTTAATTTCAGCTTTTTTCATTGAATAATCCACTAGAATCTTGTAAATCACAAGTGTGTGGTCTAAATTTGGATCAGTTTTGTCCATGACACAAAGTCACAAACCCATGAAGAGTTTTCTTCAACTCAATTGTGTAGGAAAACTTTCAGAAATCATAGAGATGGGATTCGTAATTCTCTTATTGTAGGCACTCCAAATGATGGTAAATAATTGAAACACACACACATATATTAATATTATATATATATATATGTATGTATTTATATTTATATAGGGGACGGTTCATGTGAGAACCATTCTTGTTGCAAGTACCGGGAAAACTAATCTTGACCCTTGATTAAAATAAATCAATGGCCAATAATTTTGGCTGCTCCTTAATGACTAATGATTGGCTCATTAATGAGGGTATTTTGGGAAAATTAAGTCAATCAAATAACGATTAATCCATCCGGACGCAATTTACCGTTGGGTAAATATATAAATGACCTAAATACCCTTATTAATGAGCATTAATGGTGGTTACAAATGGTACTAGCAATAAAAACGGTTCTCAAATGAACTTTTTTTTCACTCTCTCTCTCTCTCTCTCTATATATATATATATAGGGGAGGGTTCAAACGAGAACTGCGAGAACCAATCTTGGCCATTCAAGTGGTAAGTGGAATTCATGGATCAAGAGCGTGGGGGGATTGAGTGTGGCAAGGTGCATGTAAGGAATTCATGGGTGGGCAATCCAATTGAAGGAGGGGGAATTAGACGGCTAAGATTGGTTCTCGCAGTTATCGTACGAAAAACAGTTCTCGTTTGAACTTTTGCCTATATATATATATATATATATAAAAGCGAGGACCAATCTTGACCCTTGATTAAAATAAATCAATGACCAATAAAAATGACGGCTCATTACGGACGCATTAATGAGGATTATTTTGGAAAAAACAAGCCTCGCTCTTTAATGACGGATTGACGGTTCACCCGGACACAATTTAGGGTTGGGAAACTATTTAAAAGCCTTGCTCTTTACTCAGCCGTGAATTGCGTCCGGATGAGCTGTCATTAATTTGCAAGGCTTGATTTTCCAAAAAAAATCCCTCGTTAATGCGTCATTGATGAGCCACCAAAATTTCTTAGCCATTGATTAATTTTAATCAAGAGCTAAAATTGGTTCTCGCAGATCTTGTACGAAAAACAGTTCTCATTTGAACTCTCCCACATACATATATATATATATATATATATATATATATGTTTTTCTAGTACAAGTAATCTTACCAATTTTCATTTCACATTGCTGTCAAATCCATATGCGTAGTGAGTGATTCCACAGTGCAAAACTGCAAACCAAATACTACCTGAGTGATTTTATTGATGCTATATAAACATTCGTAATACATAACCTTATATGTGCTAATGTTGACAATTCTTGTTTTTAAATTTTCAGGAAAGGAGCTTTTTACTAAAAACACTTGGAATGGAATCGACACCGACAAAACCAGGCACCGGTACATCACAACATCCACCATGCAAAAGGGCCCTTCTTCATTGCCTTTGAGTAGTTTTGAGCGATTGTCATGTAGAGTTTTTTCTTCTTCATCCTCGATAGGAATGATTTGCAGTCATCTCAACCTGATTTTTTACCCAAAAAGGTTTGATCAAGATCTGCATCGAGAGCTAGAATGTTGAGGTACATTCTAGAACCACAAGTAGATCTAACAGCAACTCCGTGTGCGCGCGTGTGTGTTTTGTTGTTGACTTGTATTGTTTTCGTTTGTTCATTCTTGGAGGATTTCGAATAAGGGTATATTCGATATCCCCCTCATATAACCATTTGGCTCCAAAACATGCCAAATCATGCACAGAGCATAATTTTATTTTTTATTTTTTTACAGAGTGTAATTATACATAGGCTATTCGCCAACATATTTACAGTATTAACCCCCAAATGGTAAATGGGGGATTAGTAGTAGAAGCATACAAGTGAGAGTGAGGAGGCTCAACAACCTTAGTTGGACTCCATTTGTGGTGTTTCTTTTAGAGAGAGTGTGTTTAGGGTAGAGGTTATGGTATAAGTTTTTCTTCTACTGTAATGTAATATACAATGATTGGTTTCTGCAGACTGATTCTTGTGTGCACAAGTTTTCCTTTTGTTGTTTGTGCCTGTATTTTGAAACAATTGGCAGAAAATCTTGAATGCAAAGGCAATGTACTTAAAACAAAGAGATCAAGAAACTTACTTGCAGGTGATGAAAGATTCATGCTTGTCTTGTGTGTTTTCTGATCTCTGTGTGTGTGTGTGTGTTGTGTATGCATAATTTGGTAAGAGATGGTGGTTTGTGTTGTGGGGAAGGTGGGGATTGTGTATCTGTTTGGGGGTATTTAAGTTGGTCAGCTCTGATGATGATATAAAGATCAAAAAGAAGGTTGCGTCTATAATCCAGGGTTGAATTTGGGAAATGTTGAGGGATATACAAATCTTATTGCACAGGGTACAAGTCCGTATGGGGCTACTGGTTTTTTGCAAAAGAAAAGGTTCGTTGAAAGTGGAAGGAGAGAAGAGAGGGAAATGTGTACAAATTCTAAAGCATGCTTCTATTGGATACGCACTTTATTATTGAAATAATAATAATAATTATATATTATTATTATTTTTATATACATAACTTTTTAATTTTAAAGTATATATTAATTATTAGTTATTGGGCCCTTGTTATCTAGTGGCCAACAGAATGTTGGTGCCCTCGACATGTGCTATAACTTATTGTACCTCGTGCTTTATGACTTTTTTCTGGAGATCTTGACATAACATCTATTCTTATGAACATGTTTTGTAGATATCATTTTCAATAAATGATTTATTTCATATTCATCCTTAAAAAAGTTTGGAATTTCATACATAACCTTGTAAATTTCATAATGTTTTACCATTCTAAATACTAAGAACATCATGTTTATTTCTTTTATTAGAGTTAACTACACCATTAGTCCTTTAATTTTAGTCGCTTATTTTGAAAGGTCGATTAATTTTAGTCCTTTATCTGGATGGACGTTAAAAGGCTCTGTTAAACCTCCCATGTGTTGTGCATACGAGGCTAGACGGTCATTTTTACTCCTAAAAGTGTAACAAATCACTCTTTTTATTCTTTTCTTTATTTATATTAATTTTAATATTAACAAACTAGTATTTTATTGTATAATTAACGGTCATTAATATCATAAGCAGTTCCTTTAAGCATCTATAATGGACTAGTATGCAAAAAAGTTAAGGAGAAAAACTCTAAGAACTTTGGTGGCTATAGAGTATATAGTTCGTTGTATGAGGGTTCACCGATATGTGAGACATGGTCTTGTGCGGGTTCACCGATTTGCAGTTATGGAGTCTATTGGAATGGTAAGAGATGGTGGAGAGAGAGAGGGTATCATCAGAGCACAACTGAGAATGGTGGAGAGGGAAGAGAGAAGATAACGAGGGTTTGAGACACTGAGACAGTAGGAGGCTTGTTTAAATTAGTGCAAGATATACGAGGGTGTTTAATAGATCCTTTTTACTTCTGTCTAAATAAATGACTACAATTGATCAACTTATCGCAATAAATGACTTTTCATGTAATTTCCTAGCTTAAACGGCGAAATCTGTAATTTCCCTATACCATATACGACCATGGTGTAATTAACTCTATTTATTATGGTAGTGGGTGTTTGGAATTATGTTTTGAAAGTTTGTGATAGTATGTGTTTTTAATAATCAGAGTCTATAATCAGTTGTAACAAAACGTGTTAAAGTATAATAATGCTTGAATTTGATTATGATGCCTGACATCAGATAAACAAATGATCTTTTTTTTTAATGTTTGTCAAAGTATATTAATTGATTTTTAAAGAAAAGTAACATTAATCAGATAATCAATTCGAAAAAGCAATTCCAAAACCACGTTTTGTTACCTCCGTAGTGCAAATAATTGTTTTTCTATAAACGCAACCTCAAACACTCTAAACTAATTAGTTACGATTTTAAATCACATTAATTTGTCGTAATCCCAAACACCATAAATGGAAGAAAACTACTTATACGTTATAACCATTTGTAGGAAAGGATAAGTATTATGTTATTTAGTGAATCTTGGTGTATTCACTATTTAGTGAAACTGGCAGGATATAACAAAATTTATGTTATTCACAATTAAATAAGTAATATTTATCATCCACATTACAATTGTTATAGAAATAAAAATAAAAATAAAGATCTGTAATACCATGATAACTTTTATAGATTATCATTTCACTAATTTGTACTAATATTATAAAAATAAAAGGAAAATTTCACAATGGGTTATACCATTATAACTTTTGTAGATTCTATAATTTCACTAATTCGTACTAAACAATAAACGAATAATCCAAGAATCAGATATTCTACCTATCAAAAAAAGGATTTACCCTTGGATCGAATTTCCAATTAAAAAGTTTTCTTCTTCTTCTTCTTTATTCTTTTTGTTTTTTTCCGTTTAAGGTAAATCTGATACGATAACCCGCTAAACACCATGGCAACACTCCCCCATTGCTTTCTTGACAATGGGTTCCCGCTAAGCAGTGATGAAACAACAATGCTGACAAACTTGCGGGTAGTTGTGATTGTGGTGTTAGTTAAAGAACCAAATCGGCTAATGGTAAAAAATATAAAGTTTTGACCAATAGCGCCACATAAACAGTAGTATAAAATATCATAGGCTGCTTCAGGGTTGTCTTTGCAGAACTGAACTGCTTGGTATCCACTGGCTTGTGGCCAGCCAAACATGAATATTGAATTGTAAACAGTACCCCATAAGTTCATTCCTAGCATCATATCCCATGCATTTGTTTTTGGGTACCTAAAACATTACATTAAATAATTTATTATGACCCAAGGTCTGTTTAGTAGATGTTCTTTTATTCCCACTGGTAGAGGTTGAAACTTTGAGCCATTTACTTATCAATAATTCGATCCGTGTTATGTCATATCAAATGGGTCAAATTCATGAAAAAACAAGAATTAGAAGTAGCTATAAAGGATTGCCTTGCTTTTCAAAAAAAAAGTAGCTATAGAGGAAAGGGGTCGAAACATACTTAATGCGTACAACCTTCTAATTCGTTTTACTATAAAAAGGGATGATGTATAAGTCAGGTATGTAATCAATCTAGTTTATACCAAATCCCTTTAAACGTATTCTAGATCAACTAAGTTATTATTTTATATTCTAGAAAGTAGAAGTTTATCAAACACTCAAAAATTTGAAAGATATTACCATAATTTTACATGTTTTTAGCTAGACTTGGTACGAACGAAATTGGATGCATACTTGGATGACCTATACTCAATAGTTAAGTGGCCTTGAGGAAAAAGTTGAACAGTTCTACTAATCATATTAAAAATACAAATTGCTTATGAGAAGTTTTTAAAAATTGGACCAAAAGTGTTTCGTTTCAACCCAACCCAATCCGTGTAAGACTTATTAAAACTACCCATTATGACATGTTACCTGACTTGCATGACCTGGCTATTTTGTTAATTGTACTAAGTGAAAAATGTGAAATCTTATTGATGAAATACCTTGCTGAGATTGAATCTTGTGTCGCATTTGTGAAACCATCAAACACCAAATTTAGAAAACAAAGTCCATACCCGAGTGGAGCGTTTGGATTAGCCAGCTTGTTTATGGTCTTTGAGCTAGTCTGAGTGAATTAAAGGCATTTAAATGGGTGAATAATGTACTTGTAAATAACTATACATAAACACATGCACTAGAATTAAAATACTGTCGAGTCAAATGATGTTCATTACCTTTGCCAAAGCAAAGATCGACACCCCGCCAGCAACAAGGAGGCTGCAAAGGTACTCCTGGAAAGTGTATCTAATACCATAAACTAGTGCACCCATCAGCATCACTGTGTAAACACAATTATGTTATGAAATAATTCACATTTTTAACCATGTACTAGTCTATGTTTTAATGATATGTGCACATGTGGTAGATGACGCAAAAAAAAAGTTCATTATGAAATGCTGAATTAAAAATTGTGATCATAGCAATATGGTTTTAGCTTTAAAATCCCCACCCCCCACAAAAAAAAACCCACCCAAAGAAAAAAAACTACTTTTTGAGGGTTTTAAACATTTTACCTTCAATATATGTTAAAAGTTAAAACCAAGCTTGATAGTTACAAATGTAAATCTCGATTAGAACATCGATTCCTTGCCAACATTAGGGATTGAAGGAGCAGGTAAATTATCTAATACTAACGTTGAAGTCAGAACCAAGCTTGATAGTTACAAATGTAAATCTCGATTAGAACATCGATTCCTTGCCAACATTAGGGATTGAAGGAGCAGGTAAATTATCTAATACTAACGTTGAGAGTTCTTTAATAACAGATGGAAGCCAAAAGGCAAAAAACATACTCTAGGGCTGTAAAAATGATTAACCTGTCATTCCAAATGAAGTCAGAACTCACCTGGAATCATTTTTGAGGATTTTGCTAGGACCTGCAAGTAATTATGATAAGCTAAGCACTGAAATGAAACTGTTTATGACATTCTCATTTAAAGAAAAAGATTAAAACCCCTCAAAAAGAAAAGTAAAAAAACATGGAATTTTGACTTGAGCAATAACAAAAAGCTAGTAATACCCTTCAAAGCATCAGAAAGCTAATTTGAATTGTCAAAACAGATTAATAATCCATTTTACTAAAGCAACAAACTAAGACTCTCAAAACTCAAAAGATTATTGAGTTCTCACCAGAGTACCTACCTATAAAGATGAAACAGAATTTTGATGAAAAAATATGTAAAATATTAACATACCTGAGCAGGATAACTGATATATTTTAGAGCTTCGATACCCATCGCTGGGCCAATCGTATTTGTAATTCCAGCACTCCAATAACTCCACCATGGAGCACGACCACCCCTACTTTGGCCCCAAAGCTTTATCACTGTTTAAAAAGCAAAAACTTTCAGTACATTCATCTTCTAAAACTTAGAGAGTGATGAGTGATCAACACCAATAACCATGAATCAATTTAGTTAAAAAGAAAACAAACATCATAGTTGCATAATCTAAGAAAAATGCTATGATTGGAAATTTTATCATCTGTTAGCTTGTCCTTTGTTTGGGGGGATTATTCAAGGTTCTTTATACCCACTCCTTGGCATTAGTGAATGCTATTAGACGTTTCCAACGGATATTATTTTTAAAATGGGATTTTGTAACTAAATTGGAATTTCAAAAGGCTAAACACAAAAAAAGAATGGTTATAAATGTTGTTACTCATAATAAACAATGACAAGAAATACTCACTCATGAAAGACCATTGTAAACAAACAACACTTTGTGCAAGGTTTAAGAATGCCAAATGTTCAAACCTCTCCTTGTTAGGGCCAAATCTCTTAGTAGACCTGAATATCAGTAATAAAATCCAAAGTTAAGTGAGATAATAGTCACCAAGTTGTGAAAAGAACTCTACACAAGTTTAACTCTACAAGGAAAAATGAAGCAACTTATTTTTTGGATTCATAATCACACTTGCAAATAATCACAATAACACGAAAAGTAATATAGTATACAGCATTGCATGGCTGATTAATAAGATTATATCTACAGGGGTTGCTAGGAATTTATCATGTGGTTCTTGAATTTACTTCAAAGTACTATGCATGAAGAATAAACACTGTCTGATCAAATAATAGATACCAGTATAAAATATCACCATCGTCAAGCTTCAACCATTATGATCTGTGATGTTATGTACAGGTTTCAATTTAAAACAGTCCCCCTTAAGCTTTACAAAGAAATAAACATTTAATGGAGTTAATCTAACTCCAAAAGGGCAAAAGCCCAAAGTCCCTATTGTAAATACTCCATAGAGCCTTGCACAATTGCATTTTTTATATTTAAACTTAAATGAATCAATCGTAAGTTAAGGTCACAGAAACATAAATTTTAGACTGTAAGTTTATATAATTGACATAATTTGATGTAATGATCATTCGGATCTTCAATCGTTCAAAGTAACAAAAATATCATAAACTTATCCTTAATCTTCAAAAGTAAATTATACCTCCTGAATGGAATTAATGAATAATGGTAACATGCTTTAATAACTTCCGTGGAAACAAAACAACAATCATTACAAATACAATTGTTACAGGCAAGAAATTCAAAATTACAGTAAACGTTGGAAGCATGAGACTATGAGAAAGATCAGGAATTATGAGATCAATAGCTGAAAGATTGAGGCTTACACGGTCTCTTGAAGAACGCCTTGATATATATAAGCCGACCAAATGCCGGTGATGCAGAATGCTAGCTCCAGAACACGACGGAAACCTGCGCCGCGAAAGTCCATCGGCGCCGAGATCCGGCGAAATTCGTCGATTCGTCGGTGTCACAGATCGAACGAATGTTGGCACGGAAGAAAGTCAAACGAAAGGGAAGTTTCTTACTTTCTTTTAACAAAAATTTATATTTATATTATAGTTTATTTTCTACGAGGAATGTTGAGATCTTCTTACAAGTCATAAATAATATCCAAGTTGAAAATTAAATATCCTCAATATATATTTTTTTTTGTTAACCATAATAATAGCTTTTGTGTCACGTTTGCATATTCTATACAATTTATAGAAGAATATGTATTAATAAATGTCTTTGCAAGTAATATTTTTTATAATTTTATTATCATCACTAACTGTTACGTTATTATTACCGACGGAAATGCTTATATATATACTTTGCAAAAAAAATGAAGAAAAATTCGGAAACCTTTATCGATCAAACTTAATGAACAAAACGCTTACGATAAAGCTAAACATCCTTATTTGTACAAACTATGGTGTTGTTTGTTTTCCAATACATAAATGTTTTATGTTTTATGTTTTATTTTATATCTTCAGGAGAAGATTTGGTTTATAAGGTCTTAAGTTTGAGAATGTCTGTGAAAAAAAGATGTAGTTTTTAGCTTCCCAAAATAAGCAAAAATAAGACAGAATAAGGTTTTATATCTGCGAAAAAATAAACAAGTTTATTAGAAACATCTGCATACGCGCAGACGTTTCTTAAAAACAAACAAACAAGTTTATCAGAAACATCTGCGCGCCTGCAGATGTTTTTTCGAAACAAGACCTTATTTTAAAAAAAACAAATCCTAATTTTGAGGTTAACTACGATATGGGGTTAATTAGGTTGAAGATTTCTTGAAATTCTTACTTCAAAGTCACCAGACACACAGTCGGTCGGTGTTGGTCTCGAAATTTTTGATGTTATTGTCACATGAACCAAAAGTCCAAAAAAATATAATAATAATAATAAAATTGCTACTTTAATTGGTAATATCATTTTCATTACGAAAGTCTAAAATATAAGGTCCATATCTTCAATAATCAAGATAAACGTGGGCCTAAACATGGGCCCATATCATTTCCTGTTACGTAAGTAACACTTTGTGTGTGTTCGTATTTATGATTTCATATTTGATATTTAGATGTTACATTTATTTAATTTGATTATTTTTTTGGGTTTATTACATATTATTATAGATTTGCTTTGTTTTCTAATAACACAATTTCATATTTAGGTTTGGATTCGATTTGTTGGATCTTATTTGTGTTTGTTTGTAAACTAGTAACATCAAATTTCTAAAGATTAAAGGGTTAAGGTAATGAAATAGAGTTCTATTTTTCTAAAAGAGTCGGTGGACCTATTAAAATAAGTAAAAACTAGGTTCTGATCGGAGTTTCTACCGTTAGATCACCACCAAACATTGATTACCTGACTGGAATTACTTTCTGGTGGCGACGGTTGAGTTTGATCAGCCTCTTGTTGGTCGTTGTTGCCGGATAAAAGAAAACAACACCAACACAGTCACCACCGTAACGACAGCACACATGAGGGCGGGATGCCAATCTGACTCCACCATCACCAGCAAGAAGGAGTTCTTGTCTATCCCAATCTATATTCTATTCAACCTTACATGCTTTAACACGTTACCTATATGGGTAATAAAAAAAGAAATTAACTATTTTAGAAAGTAGGATGCTATTCAAAAAGGTTAATACACTAAACAAACAGTTATATATAAATATAAATATATATATATATATAGTGAAAGGTTCATTTGAGAACCGTTTTTATTGTGAGAACCAATCTTAGCTGTTCATTTTGGATAATAGAATTCATGGATGAAGAGTGTGAGGGGGATTGGGTGTGGCAGGGTGCATGTAAGGAATTCATGGGTGGGCAATCCAATTGAAGGAGGGAGAATTGGACGGTTAAGATTGGTTCTCGCGGTTCTCGCAATAAGAATGGTTCTCGAATGAACCTTTCACTATATATATATATATTTTGAAAAGTTTCAATAGATTACCCACCCATGAATTCCCCTCCTTCGATTGGATTGTCCACCCATAAATTTCTTATATATACATTAGTGTAAACTTACAGATGCCCTGTGAGTTTTTTTAATGCAAGTAATTTATAGATTAAGAAATTTGTACAATTCAAGAAATGATAAAATTCCAGTAAGTACATGATAGAATTATTTAGTATGAAAAAAAGGTAATCTTAGACAATATGGTGATGTTGGAAATGTGTATTAAGTTCCAAGGAGTATTGTAATATTTTAGTATGAAAAGAATATAGAGTGGGACAGATTAATCTTGCACTATATATAAAGCAAGTAAAAGGAGGTTGGACATATTCTATTTAAAATCTAAGAACAATTTTATTGATTAAAGATTGAATAACATTACAGCTAATACATATATATGCACTAATTAATTAATTAATTAAGTTTCAATAGACCCACAGATGGCTGGATTGCATCTTTGCTCCAGGAACATATATAGTTGGATTTATGCATGCCCTTAATTTGTTCTCTGATGTATTTTTACATGTTGGGTTCTTCCTCTTAGGTTTTTGTCTCTCCCAAATTCCTTGAGGTTTAATGCCTTAATTAGTTTTGAGACTTGAACCCAAGATATTGAGATACACCTTAAATAGGGGTGAGCATGGTTCGGTTTTGGCATAAAACTGAAACCAAACCGAAAATTTTGGATATGAAAAACCAAAACCAAATCCGTTTGGTTTTGAAGTCGGTTGTTGGTTCAGTTTTTGAAAAACCAAAACCAAAATTGTGAAGCTAAACAATATTGAAATTATATTAAAAACATTAAAATGCATGCCACATAATTCAAGCTATATACATTGCAATTGATACAAATCAAAACTAAAAACAAATCGATAAATAACATATTAGCAAAACTAAAAATCGAGCTAAATAACCAATTTCAGATGAACTACATACAACTTAGAAAACAAAGAACCTGAAAATCTAGATAAATAACTAGAAATGGAGTTCTATGTTAAGCTGAAAATGAATAAAATCGAAAAGATGTGAACTTGTGGGCTCGAAATGAAGTGATGTGGGTTAATTCAATCTAGTAGTCCGACGACCAAACAAAGTTGTAACTGCGAAAGAGATGTGAATCAGTGTGACGCCTCTTTGATGAAACCTTAATGTAATGGAGGGTGACTATGTAAATGCTAAAAGTCAGGGTATTTGATTTTTTGGACATATATATTTACAATATTACCCCTTGGAATGGTTCGGTTTTTTATCCGGTTTCGATTTTTTCCGCTCAACCCTAATAAACACCGGATACCACCGGACCAAATATCTTTTGGTAAATGAGATTAAACTAGTTTATCCAATTAAACAACCCTCCCTTGGGCCATGCGGAGTAGTGGTTCGGTATGCTTAGGTGGCACTTGAATGCTTCAAGCATACACTATCCCCAATTTTTAAGTACCACAAAATTCTAGACTTTTTCACGTAATAAACCGCAAGAGAGAGATAAAGAGTAGAGAAAAAGAGAACTGAAATATATAGACGGAGTGAATACCTTTTATATTGAAGTATGTAAAGATGACTATAAGTATTTTTTATATTAGAATAGAAGTGAATTAAGCTAATATAACATTAAATATTTAAAGCATAAGAGTTAACAGTGAGTATAATCTATAATCTTTTGTCATGAAATTTGAGGTTGAATAACAAATAAGACAACCAGTTTGGGAGTTCAAGGCATTGTTTCCATGTGGGCAGTTGTACCTGAATTAATGGTCCTCAACTTCGAATGGAGACACCCACAATTTACCAAAACAATAAGATTATTTTTTTATTAAAAAAAAGTTTACTTTTTAAAAAGCATATTTTTTTTAAAAGCAATACTAGATCAAGAGCTTCGATATGGTAATCACCTTAGCCTAGCATTCCAAATATATTTATATACTACTAGCAAGGTGCTAGAGACAAAAGTATATAAAGTTTTAAAAAACGACAACGGGTTACAACCCCATATAGACTAAACTAAATTACAATTTGATCTAAATTTAATCCAAGTAAAAAGCATAACTTGGGACTCTATTATCAGAGCAGGCAACGAAAATCTTTTGTTGTTGAAAATCAAATCGTTTCTTGCCTTCCAAATGAACCACAGTATGCTTCCTGCTAACGCCTCTAACATTTTTCTCTTTTTCTTCGAATTTGCATAGCCAATTAAATTAGATAGCAACTCATTGAGAGATGTGTGAGAGCCCAAATTAATATTGCACCAACTTTCAACCCATTTCCATGTTTCCTTTGATTTCTCACAAGAGTAGAAGAGATGTTCTTCCGATTCCACTTCCAAGCCACATAATGGACATAAATCAGAAGGAATTAGCACACCACTTGATCTTAAGTTTAACCTCGTTGGGATTCTTCTCAACAAAAGTCTTCGGATGAAACAATTAACTTTAATTGGAAACCATTTACATCAAAAACTTTGCCCCAAAGCTGAATGATATAATCTATCATCTATGATAGCCCTCATAGATTAGACCGAAAAAATCCCATCTTGATCTCCCTCCCATTTCCAATAATCCAAGCCATTAGTGACCCTAACATTACCCACCATAGATTGTAAATTTGCAATTCTGTCTGATAATCTTAAAGCTATACTATTATCAAACAAAGTGCAATTCCAAATAACACCTTCGTTGGACCTTTGTTGACATCGATCAAGAACAGAACATGATTTATTATTATCAAGTAGATATAAATCAGGGAACAAATAGTTAAGTGTCGTATGACCAACCCATCTATCAACCCAAAATTGTGTTTGTACACCATTTCCCACAACACGAGTAAACACATTATCTAAATTCAAGTTTAAGGAAATTATTGACATACCTGCCTTCACAATATTTAAGCAAACACTTGTATTCCTGGGATTAGCCATAGAATTTGAATCTCTACCTGAGACGCCATAAATCGCTTTAATAACTTGTGCCCACAAAGCTTGGTCTTCAACTTTTAATCTCCACCACCACTTGATTAAGAGTGAAATATTTGCTGAGTTTAAAGATCTAATTCCAAGACCACCAAATCTCTGTGGAGCAATTACCTTTTGTCAATCAACCCAGCTGATCTTTGACTTCCCCGAAGATGTTGTTCCCCAAATGAACCTCCTTCTTAGTTTTTCAATTGTATCTATTACTTTTAAAAAGCAAATGCCACAAACTAAACATAATTTACGCCTTTGTTTTTCAAAATCATAGCATTTGCTTTCAAGGTAATATAATAGAACGTTTAAACCAAAGTCCATATAACTTCCTTTTATTGATTTTTCTTTTAAATAATTGTTTACGTCAAGCCAAGTTTGGATCCGGGATTCTTTGGATTCGAGTCGACCCTTTCGCAAGGATCTTATTGTTGTTTTTTAATAAAGGAAAATGATACTAAATATTAACATCACCAAACATGACATTACACTTACAAACCACTTAAATTTGTAAATACTGAAATGTGATTTAAGAAAATACTTTGTTTATCTTAGTGATAGAATGTCTGAAAAGTATTTGAATAAACCCAACATCTAAGATGACAAGTAAGATATTAGAAAACAATCATAGAATTGGTCTGGTCGTTTGTATTAGAACATAACTCGACTTCTCTAAGATACCTGCTAATACGAGAAATCAATTTCTTTAACTTTTTTTTATATCATAAATAATTATAATCTATTTATTATTTTACGCGTTAAATGATTAACACAACCTTTTTACTTCTTTTTCTCATATTTTCCTTTCATTTTATCATGTCTTTCGATTTTATTGTTAGAGATATTTTTAGTTACATATCTAGAAATATGGTTATTTCATTTGTTTCTATACGAATTAAACATTATTATTTACAAAGGGATCTTAGAATGTGATTCTTTAAGTCAAGTTGCTAAAAAAATATAAAGCCCAAACAAAAAAATATATATTCTTCCTAAAGAATATTCAATATAGTTCATAATTAATTTATAATACTAAGAGACTAATTTTAGCCTTTGAATCAAAGACAATAATGGTCCAGATTAAATTTTAAAAATTTGGACGGAGTGACATTTTTGTAATTTTTCGTAATTCACATATGATGCTTTTACATATCACATGTGATTGTATATTGAATCACATGTGACTAAATATTTAATTTTAGAACTATGTTTTTTAAATGGACTTTATTGAACACAACTCTATTTTCATATCTAATCATACAATTAGTTTTTTTAAATTACATTAGTGGTTTATCCTTTTTTCTGAAAATTTACTAATTTCGTTTTTTTAATTAACGATAATAATTACAATAACGTGGTTTATATTTTATTACACAGGTCATTCTTGAACAATCATTTAAGAAGTAGACAGAAAGGGTGGGGATGGGCAAAGCAAACCTCGAGCGTGATCTGTACAATACGTTGTGATCACCACGTGCATGCTGGCCACCTTCATCTTTCCATTAATCTGAGAAAGATTAAGTAGTGTTCAAGAGTTTCAATTTTTTGTAAATAAAATCTCAATGATAATATGCAATTTTAAAAAAATTATAGTTACTGAGGCTATAAAGTAACTGCCAAAGAATAATAATTTTGCAAACCTTTTTCAAACTCATTCTAATTACAACACTTTATTTCTCAAACCGCACGTGTAAATTTTCTCTTCTATATACAAACATTGTCAAATATTTTAACCTTTAATTCTTAGGGTGTGTTTTTTACAAAGAATGAAATACAAAAAAATAGAGCAGTGAATGGAATTGTAGAGAAAGAAAATTTGTTTGAAAATGAGAATTGACTCTTATGTTTGATAGCACAAGGATTTAATAGGAGAAATATAACAGAGAATCGTTTCTTTTGTTTGATACAACGTGAAATTCAATAGAAACCCTAAACAACCCTAGTGAAATTATTAGAATAGAGAGAAAGCTATGTATAAACAAATTAACTGTCAGAAATCAAAGCTATGTATACACAAATTGATGGATCAAGTTATGTATAAACAAAATGTAGATCTGAGATCATAGTTTATAGAACTTGTTTAACAAATCGATGGTGAGAGATAGAGACAGATACCTTATTAGAGCTGCTGGAGACACCGCCATAGAAGAAGAACCCGACACCGCTGCCGAAGATGCCACCAATGGAAGAAAAAGAACCTGACGTTGCTGCCAGAGATGCTGCCAATGGAAGAAAAAGAACCTGATGCCGCTGAGGATGGAGGTGTAAAAGAAGAGCCTGATGGAAGAAGAAAAACTTGATGCCGCTACCAGAGATGCGTCGGTCGGTCGGTCGATAGGAGGAGGTGTCGGTTTGGTAGAGATGTAGTCAGTTTGGTCGGTTTGTTTCTCTGCAGAGCTAGTCTTTTATTTCTCTTTATTTCTTCACTTATGAAACAAAATTAAAAATAGAGAAATAAAAATATGTTTTTTCAATTTCTCTTTTTCTCTTCTATAACCAAACAAAAGTAATATTTTAGGAGATGCATAAATAATATTTTTCTCTTTTTCTCTTCTAATTAGTTTCTAACCTTCAATCTCAAATCATCATAAATAATTTTAATCATTTTTAAGGAGATGCATACTCTTCCTCAATATAGATATCCATAAAATGAAGAGAAAGGATCTTAAATTTCTTTATATCTTGACATATGGGTTGATAAATAATATTTAAAGATAATATGCAAACAAAAAGAGACCGGAGAAAAATAGAATTTGTAATTTCAATTTATTTATGTAATTATTAATTAACTTAAATATTTTTGTTGTTCATTTATATAATTTTTAAATCCAAATTTATTTATTAACTTAGGTGGGGCTTGGTTAAATAGAGAGGAATGTGAATGGCAAAGGGTAAGGGTAAGGGTAAGGGAATACAAATGAATGCAATAAGCATTCCTTAGTATTATCATTATCATTGATATTGCTTGGTTAATATATATAATCATTACACACACATACACACACATATATATACAGTAGGTCGATGATGGTGGTGGTCAATGGTGGTAGCGGTGGTAGGTTGTGGCAATAGTAAGTTATGGTGGTTGATGATGGTGGTAACAACCATTAGGGTGATGATTGGAGCGGCTAAAACGATGTTGGTTGTGGCAACAATTAATGGCAGTTAGTGACGGCGAGTACTGGTTGTGGTAGTCGGTAAAGGTGGTGACAAGAAGTGGAGACTGTGGTAGTGGCAACAACCGGCAATGTGGAGGTTGCTTGCTGTGGTGATGGTGTTGGCAGTGATGGTCTATGATGGTGGTAGAGTGTAGTGGCGGTGGTGGTGGTCGGTGGACCAATTCACACTAGAATTGATGGCGACGGTGGTGGTTGTGGTTGATGGTGGTGGCGGTGGTGAAGACAGTGTTAGTGGCGAAAATGATGTTGGTGAAGGCAACGATAATGGCAATTGATGGTGGCAAGCGATAGTTGATGTGACGAAGAATGTGACGGGTGGTGGTGGTGATGGGGGTGGAGGTGGAGGTGGTGCTAGAGGTGGTGATTGTGCAATGAGTTATGATGTGTGGTGATTTCGGACATGGCGGTGGCGGCAATCGTTGGTGGTGCTGGAGCATGGTGGTATCAATATTGGTGGTGGTTGGTTATTCCGGTGGTGATGGGTGGGGACAAACACATATCTGAATCAATTACCCTGTATTCATTACCCTCATTTTATTAGGGAATTGTTCATTACCTATTAATGGGTAATGGTTGATTATATTTCACCGAACCAATCAATGTTAATCATTCTCATTCTCTACCTCTTAAAACCCCCAACCAAACGCACCCTTAGTATTTTTCCCTCTAAACATTTTTGTTTATTAATATAATTTTTCTTTTAAATACGAAATTTAAAAATTGATAGTTTCATGACTATAATGTGATGAGATGTTTACCATAACGATCGAGTTGAGTATACGATAGGATGTTGCGAGCAATGTAATGGTTTGATGAGTGATTAAGGTGGATTAAGGTCGAAGATCGTAAATACATAATTAATAACCAAAATTAGTTAAGTTAAAAAAGTGATAATAGTTAACATTAAACATTCAAGAAATAATAAGAAGAATATATTCGTATAGAACTATATTCTTTACAAAAATTAATGAAATTAAATAATGAAAATAACAAAAACATCATCATTGCGGAGGTTTTCAGGAAACAATGGAGAGTTTACTCCCTTATGGCGTGTGACTTGAGACTTGCATACTGTCTTTTATGAATGTCACTGCGTAACCAGCCTACTAACTTAATTTTCACCATTTAAAAAAATATCTTCTTGTGACCATATTAATCCACTAAGAGTCTGAAAGAACCGATAATGTAAATGTCAATCACAATATGATTTTTTTTAAGTTTTTTTAAAGAGTTGTATATAATATGAAATAGGGCAAAAGTTCAAACGAGAACTGTTTTTCGTACGAGAACCGCGAAAAACAATCTTAGCCATCCAATTCCCCCTCCTTCAATTGGATTGCCACCTATGAATTCCTTACATGCACCATGCCACACTCAATTCTCTCATGCTCTTCATCCATGAATTCCATTATCCAAAATAAACGACCAAGATTGGTTCTCGCAGTTCTCGTTTGAACCCTCCCCTATGAAACAAAACCCCAAATTAATTCGGTTACTATTATGTGGATTAAACTCAAAATATTTATAAATATGTATGTATTTCTTGCTTTTAGTTGAGATTTAAAAGGCAAGAAATAGAGTGTAATTCAACTTGTTTGTTCTTCTTTTATTGACTTGTATCCGATTAGGTACCACATGCAAAAAAGATTTCGTAAAAGGTTGTTTTTTTCGGGTCAAACTGCGTCCAGAATTCGTTTTATATATATCTGAACCGACTCTTTCTTAAAGAACGATCCACAAGCAATGTTCAACTACTTAAAATGGTTTTTACAACATTGAAGCTGAAAATTACATAAACTTACAACTATTTATACATAATTGTTAGTGAGATACAAGCATATAATTATTTATATAGATTTTTTAGGATATGATTAGTGGTATCTAATATTGGCGCATACCTTCACATTATCTATACTGATATAAGTATTAAACATTATCTAATATGAAGTGATTCGTACCTAACAAAAGTTACCATACACAACAACTTTATGCATTATTAAATTGTATCATGTGCATTAGTTGTTTGTACTTTGTTGTGTATGGTCAAAAACTGTTGTGTACGAATCGGCTTTCTTTTTTAATCTCTAAGGGCAGATGATCTATCAGCTACAATAACTCTACACAGGCATATACAACTTTCTAAACCGTTATCTGTCTTTAGAAGAACCTACAAACAATAGTAGGATTACTGGTCAAAGAAAGTCAAATCTTTGAACAAAGTTCAAGAAAAGTCTAACTTTCGCAAGCTTCTACTTGGCGAGCACATCACCACGCCAACTCTACTTTGCAAGTTCCTACTCACTACCAACTATACTTTGCGAGATCCCTAGCTCACTACCACGCAAAGCTCAGCTTTGCGAGCTCCATTTCTCGATATCCTCAGCTTCTTCGAAAACTCCAGAATATGGCTCGCAAAGCTATTTTTCAACCATCTATTTTGGGATCGATCGATCAATGAGCCTTATAACCAATTCTAAATAGTTTTTAGTGAAATTACCGATTAACAAACATAGTTTTACATTCCTCCAACACATTGTCACAATCAAATTCTATCAAAAGAAATCAAGTAATAGTGTAATACCACTGATCTTAATCAAACTCATGGACCCTACTTCTCAACACTAACATCTTATCTTTTGAGAACTCAGAATCTGCAAGAACTTCCGTTTTTGCTATCGGCCGGGGATATTAGCGTTGGCTAATCTCCCATAACCTTGCTTAATTCCCTTAATGGGCTTGTTCTAATTGGACAGGAAGTAAGAATTATCTATTGACACTTTACACCCTCAACCTTTACTTTCAGGATTTACCCTTTAAACCATCCACTATTCTAAGGGGTTATTTGTTTTTTTAGAAAATATCTTAATACATCTTAATCTGAATCAATAAAAGGTATTAAGATGTAAGGGCTGTTTGTTTTTTCTTTTTATTAAGATCTTAAAACCTCTTAACGAATAAGAGATAAAATTACCTCTTATAACATCTTAACAGAATTTATGTTTCATTATCATATAATAATCAAACTCCTTCACTAATTCATGTCAACATCCACTCCTCAATTACTCTACATATATGGACATCTTTCACGGTCGCCGTTAGTCGCCGCATGGGCCGTGTATCTCTCTTCTATATATTTTGATTTTAATTCCCTATATTATTATGGTTTGATAATTGTTATTAAAAATTTTTACTTTATCATTAGAAAAGTTTAAATTAGGTTAAATATGTAACAATTGAACATAAAATATTATAAAAATAGATAGTTACAACCATTCAGATATTTCAAAAAACAAACAGCAAAATATGAATGAAAATTCAGACGTCAGAATCACCTCTTAATGTTCAGACATGGTATTTAGATTCAGACTCAGAACCTCTTAATAAACAAACGACACCTAACTTTTAAAATAAATACTTAAACACCTCAAAATAAAATATAACTATGAAAACTTCATTAAATCGAAATTATTATATTACAATAGAAATTGAGTCGTACGTAATATTTAAATACACAAAATCAACATACTTGTGATGAAATATAAGGACTATTATATGTCATTAACCCTTTTCTATATAAATTTATAATTATTATCTTTTTTTTATATATATCTTACTCCTATATAATGCATTTATCACCTAAAAACTCTTAATATTAAGAAGAGTAAATTTACTAAAATACCCTCCTTTATACCTCTCCTTTACCCCTCCTTTAAGTCCACAATTAATAAATTTAAACAAATAAATATTGAAAACATAACCGATAATTAATGAATTTAAACCAATATTTATAACTGAATTATTTCTAACCATATATTTTTAATATTAACTTTTGATTCATGAGATCTCCATACTTATAACTGAATTAAGTCTAATCATACATTTTTAATATTAACTTTTGATTCATGAGATAACCTAAATTCCCGTTTTCAATAAATCAAGTTCAAGAGATTTCACAAACACCAAACAAATGAAAGAGTCAAACAGTTAAAATTTATAAACATTGCATTCTAACTCAATTACATAATAATTGGAACTATGAAACATTACACACACATATATACATACAAATATATAATCAGCAACTTCATGATTCAGCCATGCGACAAAACTCTTCCAACAAACTGAAAGACAAATAACTCAGAGTTAGCAATTTAATTCTTAATTTCAAAGTGACTCTCGTAAAGAATATTCACAAACTCATATTATCTTCATCTCGCAAACAATCTTCACAAACTCATATTAGCTTTTTGTGATTATTTTGCACAAAACTCATTACAACATTCTCTTTATTCGCCGCCGTTGCATTGCGCGGGTACCCCACTAGCTTCCATTATTTATTTATTTAATTATAAAAAAAGTAACTTAATTTTATATATTTATGAGTATAATTTTTTGGTGATAAAATCTTCCATGACATAAGCCATTTTTATCATCTATATTTCACTAATTCACTCTATTTAGTTTTAAGTTTCGCTCACGAGTATATATATATATATATATATATATATATATATATATATATATATATATATATATATATATATATATATATATATATATAGTGAAAAGTTCATTCGAGAACCGTTTTTATTACGAGAACCAATCTTAGCCGTCCAATTTCCTCTCCTTCAATTGGATTGTCCACCCATGAATTCCTTACATGCACCCTGCCACACTCAATCCTCCCACGCTCTTCATCCATGAATTCCATTATCCAAAATGAACGGCTAAGATTGGTTCTCGCAATAAAAACGGTTCTTAAATGAAACTTTCCCTAAATATTAGTGTGAGCGAAACTTAAAATTAAATAGAGTGAATTAGTGAAATATAGATGATAAAAATGGCTTATGTCATGGAAGATTTTATCACCAAAAAATTATACTCATAAATATATAAAATTAAGTTACTTTTTTTATAATTAAATAAATAATAATGGAAGTTGGGTGTTAATTAATTATGCATGGGAAAGCACAGGAGGCACATGCAGCCATGATTCACCGGCAGGCGGCAGGTCTCCGCCATAACTCCGACCAAAGAAAGAGAGTCAACACAGGAACCGCCGCGTGATGCTCTCCATGTGGTTTGGTGTGGTGTGCCTCACAGACAGACGTGTTGACTTTTTATCCTTACTATTTCCATCGTGACATTTGAAGGTTCTTCGCCCTCTCAATTATTTTCGCTACCATGCATCATATTATTATCATTAATTAATTAAATTACTATTCTTTTTTATTTTCCGTGTAAAAAACATAGTCTTAAAATTTTAATATGCAATCATAGATGATTCAGTATACAATCATATGTGATTTGTAAAAGCATCACATATGAATTACGAAAATGTCAATTCGTTCAAAATTTTAAAATGCAATCTGAACCATTGATGTCATTGATTCAAAGATTAAAATTAGTCTCTTGAGACTATGAATTAAGTATGGACTCTATTGAACATTCTTCTAATTATTAAACTAGTTTGTATTTTAAAATGGTTTAACTTGATCTCGAATATAATCTTCTAATCTAAATAAAAGACTAGTTTGATAAAATTTATTAGATGGTCTGAATCATTCATTTAAAAAAATATTTAATCTTGACCATTCATTCACTTAAAATCAAAAAATCAATTTTGACTTTTTAGAGTCAAAATTATTAGACATAATTTCATATATGCCCTTATTAAATAATACAAAATCGTATTTGCCACCTTAATTTACAAATATCATATTTACCCTTTATAATATTTTAAAATATCATAATTAATCAAATTATTAGTTTTATCATTCTGAAATATTTTACAATCATTTTAAATTCTTTTTAATTATAACCAATAACGTTTAACTTTATTACCATTAATTGTAACAATAATGATTGATGACTTATATAAGAAATACAATCATGTCTATTCATATCATGATACAACGTTTCTGCCGTCAAGTCTGCCCTCCCACTCCCATCGATGTTTTCACCGCTGGTTAAAGTGTTGATCATGTCGTACATCGTCATTTTTTAAATTCTCATTTAATTCACGTTTTATTATTGTTTAATATAATATGTTTTTATTAATGTTAAATATTTATTATCGTTTAAACCAACCCGTATATATATCACACGGGCATTTAGTCTAGTTTAATCATATATTATTTCTCCCAAAACAAAAAAATATATAAATTACTTAACACTTTAAAGGGTTCCTAAGTATTTTCTTTAAACGTGATGTAATTAATCCTCTTACTTCAAATTTGTTTGAAAACTTTTTAATCTTGAAATTTCATTTTATGAACGTTAACATCAAAGTTTCATTTACTAAATGTTTTAATTTAATCATTATTTGTCCATAGTCGATTCTAATTTGTAACCTATAAAACAGATTTTTAAACACCACGGACTATTTTTTTAGGACAAGACATTATTTTTGGCTCTTTCGTCACCGGCTGCAAATGAATAACATACCAAAAACTCATTTAACCAATCGTTAGAAGTTCAGAATCACACACACACACATGCATAGACAATCGATCGTTGAGTTGTGAGGGTTATAATCATCAGAGGTTTCATTGAATGAACATTCACATCGAAATCTCATTTAATTGATCATTGTAGGTTCCAAATTGCACACATAGAGCGAGGAGGTTTCATTAAGGTTGTTGCAAGTTTCACGTGGATCAGTGAATGAGGTCAAACTAAATTACTCTGTTGTAATACGTTTGGGGTTAGAATCTTAATTAAAAATGCTTAAAGGTTAAACCGTTTTGATATGTAAATACTTTTTTGATAATTTTTAACCCTTTAATTATGTCAATAAGTTGTTATTGGTGGTCAAGTAGCTGAAATATATTGTTGCAACAAGTTTGGATTAAAGTGTTTGGGTGGAAGAGTAGAAGCATTGATCCGCTACAGCAAGTAGCATGTAGGGGTGAGTATGTGTATCGAAAATACCGAACTATATCGGCACCGTACTGGTACCGAGTTAGAGTTTTTGGTCCGGTACTTGGTACTTGAAATATTGTTAAATCGGTATTCGGGATTCGATACTCGGGACTAGTACCGGAAAAACTAGGTAAAATTGGTACCGATACCGTATATGAATACTCTAACCTAAGTCGACCTACCTGAGGCTTAATTGGTTTACCAATTAATGTAGTTGTAATTAATTTTGCATGTAAAAAATAAAATTTTGTGGTAAGGGACCATTTTTATTTTGGTTATAGGTATACGATTATTATTATTATAGTATTAATAAATTCATATATAACGAAAAATTGCATTTAAAGGGCTCATATTTACTTTTTACACTAGTAAATTCAGTCTAAAATTTTCCTACCGACATCCATACATCAATTTTATATCTTCTCTGTGTTCTATCTCTAGCCAGTTCTCCCACTAGCAAATTATTTTATCATACCTAAATATCAAAGCAATACTCCGTATTTAATTAACCTGTCAAAATCAACTTAAGAAGGAAAAAACTAAATTTATTATTATTTATAACATGTTTCCGTAGTAGTACAGACGAAAAGTTAAAAAGAAAAAGAAAATCGTCACTCTCAAATAAGAATTCTTCACTTCAGGATTGTATCGCTGTATAATATAATCCTCCTGATAAATCTCTACTGAGATTCAAACCACTCTACTGGCCACCCGTCACCGATTGAAATCTCAATGGAGATTCATCAAAGAGGTTGTGCATATATATAAATAAATGCGAAAGAATATAAAAGAATGTTCGAGAACATAAGCGAACGAACGTGACTATTGTTAGTGTTTATTTTTATAAGTAAACATATAGAAGATTTGTTCATATTCATTCCTTTATTAAATAAACGAACTTCTTGTTAAATAATTCACGAACGATTCATCGAACGTTTGGTTCATTTACAACTTAGAATCCTTAAAACTAAATAAATAACTTTTTTTAACCACAAATACACATGTTATTTGTTTGAAGTTCCTCTGCTAATAAATTTTTTTGAAATTGAAAAATAAATATTAACATAGGAACTTCAAATAAATAATTTTTTCATCTAAATTTAAAATAGCAAGGTAGAATAAGTTCCATATTTTTTGAGTTTTGCCCAACTAAAAAGATATTTTATATTTTAAAACTTTATATATAACTCTATATTTAATGCTATTTCTCTTTAACTGATGATATAACTATTACAGAAAAATCCAAAACAGTGTTTATTAAATTCTCTCTGAAGTCTGAACCAGGAATATATTATACTTTTTTGTTTTTATAAAATATATCAAAATACAGATAGACCTTAGAACAAGCCATGTTGGCTTTTAGAATCTCCAACACTACATCTCCCCATCATTCTTCTTAAAAGTTCTGCTTTTCAATCATTTTCATTTCTTTACAAATCCAAAATTTCATGCAAAAAGCTTCAGTCTTTCTAAAAACCCCTTGTCTTAATTCACTTTTTACCTCTAACCCATCCACACAAACTTAAATTCCTCACCAGAAGTGTACAAAAATTTCAAACCAAGATCAATGGATGTTAAGTTTTAAGGTTTGATTGAGCAGAAATGGAGGAAAGTTTCACTAGGGTGTTCAGTAATTTCATCTTTCTAGCTTTCTCTTCCTTCATTTTGCTTCCTGCTTCACTTGCACAACTGAATTCAGCAGATTCAAGAATCCTGTTTCAAGTTCAACAAAAACTTGAGTACCCACAAGCTCTTCAAGGATGGAGCAACTGGACAAACTTCTGTTTTCTCCCTTCAAATCCCAATCTTATGATAGTTTGTTCAGGTAATCACATCACTGAATTAACTATTGTTGGAAACAAAACAAACCCAAAAAAGCTTTCTGCAAGTTTTTCCATTGATTCTTTCTTTACTGTGCTTACTAAGCTCTCAACTTTAGAGAAACTGACACTTGTGTCCTTAGGGTTGTGGGGTGCCCTCCCACCTAAGGTTGATAGGTTTTGGTCACTTGAAGTTATGAACTTTAGCTCTAACTTCATTAATAATGAGATCCCATCTTCCATTTCATCAATCAAAAACCTCACTGTTCTTGATTTATCAAATAATCTGTTAAATGGGAATGTTCCAGATCTAAAAGGGTTACAAAATCTTGAAGTTCTTGATTTGGGGAGTAATCATTTAGGTCCAAAATACCCTTCTTTAAGTTACAATCTTGTGTCTATTACATTAAAGAACAACTCAATTAGGATTCAAATCCCTTCTGATTTTGTGAAGTTTGTTCATCTTGAAAGACTTGATATTTCCTCAAATAAACTTGTGGGTCCCATCCCTTCTTCTTTGTTTTCACTCTCTTCAATTCAATATCTTAATTTAGCCAATAATCAATTCAGTGGTGCAATGCCTACAAACTTAACATGTGCCACCAAGCTAGCTTTTGTTGATGTTTCTAACAACCTTTTGATCGGGAAATTACCGTCTTGCATCGGATCAAGCTCTGCAAACCGAACAGTTATTAGCATGTGGAATTGCTTAACAAATTCAACCTCAAAGTATCAACACCCTGCTAAGTTTTGTCAGAAAGAAGCAATTGCAGTTTTGCCTACAAAGAAAAATGGTGAAAGCAAGAAAGAGGAGACTACTGTGAAGCTTGGGCTTGTTCTTGGTATCATTGGGGGTATTGTGGGAACTGCAGGACTGATTGGCTTGTTAATTTTGGGTGTCTACAGAAGAAGAGTAGCGAAAAAGGCGAAAGAATACAGATCTGATAGCTTTGCTTTGGACAAAAACGCTATTCGTGCTCCTTCGGTGGCCAAAGATGGTAAAAACTCGTTTTTTGATCAATTTCTATGCTAAAATAAGGTTAGGTGACCCATCAAAATGGGTAATCTTTTTACAAGCCAAAACGGGTCAGGCCGTGTGACCCATCAACTGTTTTTGATAATATTACTTAATTTAGGTGATGTTAAAGTAAAAAAAGTTTATGTTTTTAACCCTCTAGACCTCTAAAATACACATAAAAGTCCTCTCATTTGCTCTCAAGATCATCAAGATAGGAGATCTAGTCATCTATCATGATTTCCCAAATAAATATAGTGATAAAAATTATTAGCAATTTGGCTTTTTCTGAAATAAATGCTTTAAGAGGCTGTAATCAATTTAATAGTACGACTTTCAAGTAATTTGACCCGATTGAATCATTCGACACTCTGCCTTCTGGTCTTTCTAAAGAGGTTGAAGTATAATTATTTTAGGAGTATACTCTTTTGCTTATGACAGCTCCAAACAACATATATACAATTATGGGAGATGATCTATACATAATAAATTTTTGCCATACACAACAATTAGTTGTTGTTTGGACCATTATACCCTTGAATATATAGATAAGAATAAAAGATAGTGAGATTCTAGGAGTATAAAAGTCACAATTGTTGTGTGTGACAAAAACTTGTTGTGTAAAAATCATCTCCTTGCAATTATACATCCAAACACTATCTACCACGCCCGTTTTGTTATATTTGAGTACCTGATTGTTCCATATCACATGATTACCATCAAAACGTAATTCTAGACACCCCTAGTTATATCGTTCTATTGATATTTGATGCGACCTCGTTTTACCGACAAAAGCACATGTTATACAGGGCGTAGACCGCAAACAATGAGGACAGCAGCACTAGGTCTACCACCATATACCATATTCACACTCGAAGAAATCGAAGATGCAACAAACAACTTTGATTCTTTGAATTTGGTGGGAGAAGGATCTCAAGCACAGGTAAGTATCTCATATCCATCTTCTGATCAAATGTGTTATGATCCATTTTAAATTTTTTTTTTAAAATTAACTATATTTCTTTTCTATTGTAGCTCTATAAGGGGTGGTTGAGGGATGGTTCAGTTGTGCTTATCAAATGTTTGAAGTTAAAACAAAAGCATTCACAACAAACCTTGCAACAACATATGGAAGTGATCTCTAAGCTCAGGCATCGGCATTTAGTGAGCGTTCTTGGACATTGTATCGTCTCGTATGTGGATCACCCCAACTCGGGTAGCACTGTCTTTGTGGTTCTTGAAAATGTTTCAAATGGCTCCTTGAGAGATCATCTTACAGGTGTGTAATCTACTACTAATTTATGGTGTTTTTGATATAAAGTCCCTTTGATATTTTTATAATCAACTACAACAAATAGTCAAGTACAATTGTTTAAAAAAAGTGTAAATTATAAATCATATAAAAATCATTCTGTTAACTTCATGATCGCTGGCGTGTCAGTTATAGAATAACTGAAATGGAACAGAAAATAAACAAAACAGGTAACCAACACACATTACCTTCTCAACAAGCCATCATGTTGAATGGCCTAAGCGAGACAAATGACGGTCTTTTAATGATGTGAGAACATTGGCTAATGCGCGACAAAGAAGAACAATCATCGCTGCTTTTTTAACTCGCCCTCTAAAAACCAAACACTTATTATGGTTTTCGGGTTTTCAACAGATTGGAGAAAGAAAGAAATCTTGAAATGGCCACACAGGATGGGAATCACAATGGGAATTGCTAGGGGAATTCAGTTCTTGCACACAGGAACTCAACATGGGATTTTTGGGAATGATTTAAGCATTGAAAGTGTGTTGCTGGATGATAATCTTACTGCCAAAATCAGTAGTTACAACATATCATTACCATCAAAGGTAAATTCTTGAAACTTAATCACATTTATTGAATGAAATCTAAACTCGGAGATCGTTGAACGTTCTGTTAACAGGCAGGATCAGAGAGCCCTCTAAACGGCCACGACTCTTCCCAGGTTCCTCACAGGTATACAATTTGATTTTCGCTGCATTGTTCTTCACTTCTTTTATTTTAACTTTTCTTTAATAATGGTTTTGGACCTTAAGTATCCAGTATCTCTTTAAGATTAAAATTACCACTGTAATAATATTGTTGTCGTAATGATAGTTAACGTAGTTATTTACAAAGACTTTTCTAAAAGCGCACAAAACCAAACCCCACCAGACCCGTTTTAAGTGACCCGTTAACTAACCTGCCCATCTTACAACCACTACTAACAGATCATTTCCCATTTTGCAGGCTGACAAATCCAGAAAAAGATGACATATATCAATTCGGTGTCATGATCTTGCAACTCATTACAGGAAAACCAGTTGACTCAGAAGACGAAATAACCGGACTCAAGAACCAGGTAAAAGATTAACCAAGATCTTATTTTGCTCACTCTTTCTCTCTAAAAGCAACAAAACTCACACAATTCCAACTCGGGTTTTAACTTTTCAGCTAGAGATTGGTTTAACCGAGTCACCAGCAAGACTCAAAGAGGCCGCAGATCCATCAATTAGAGGAACTTTTGCTTATGAGTCCATGAAAACAGCTGCTCAAATAGCAATGAATTGTCTTAATGAAGATGTAAGCATACGCCCATCGATCGAAGATGTTCTTTGGCATATGCAATATTCTGTTCAAGTTCAAGAAGGCTGGAATAGCAGTGGCAATCTCAGTACAAAATTGTAAAGATTTTAATATATTGTCAATTGGGAACTTGATTTCACTTTCTTGGTGGAGTAAATCATATCATAATTGGATGTACTTTTGGAATACATCGTGTACTATAGGGATTGGGCATGGAATAAATATTTTTCATAAATTTAGGTACATGGGATCCGATCAAAATTTCTCTAGTTAATTGATCATGTCATGATTTTTCAAAAATATGAGTAGAGTGACAAAACGAGGTAACCTATCAAAACACGCAACTTCTCATGCCACATCGACCCGAAACTCTTTTTGTTCAGTTTTTTGAACTTTTTACATGTAATTAGTGTTGCAACTATGATTACAATACTAACCCAAATGTTTTAGTAAAACAATTTTGGAGGTTGTATTCATTTAATTTTGATTTGGTTGACTCTCTACCAGTTTCCTTTTCAATTTAGCTTCTAAATTAACTCGTATGACAGTACCTATCACCTACTATCCGAAACCGTTCAATTTTTACAAAATAATGCATTTTAGCAAAATGAAAAGACAAGTAGGATGGTTTAGAAAGTTATTCAGTTCGATCTGAAAACAAATATTTACAGAGACTAGTCATGCTTACACACAAATCTGTAGGTAAGTTCAAGAATGCAAACAACTAAAGCAAATTCAATCAGAAAGCATTGCAAGCAGAGTTTTTGCAAAGAATCTGAAATTAGAAGAACTCACTCAGACAGGCTATGAAGAAAAATTTGCAGCATCATGTTTGATTAGTCAGCGGTCCAGCTTTGCTCAACCATCTCTCGAACTCTCTTGTTGTACTCACGTTTCATATGACTAAACATCTGTGCAGCTTCTGAATTTGCAGGAGAGTTTGGGTTCGGGTCACTTAGCAATGACTGTAATGGAGTAAAACAACATTGAATGAAACAAGATGTTTTATAGATTATCAGAAATGTGTGTGGTTTATCATTTACAAGTGTTGAAGATAAGTCTTGCAACAATGTGTCATATACAAATATGCAAGGCATTAATGAAAATGAGTTTTGGATTCATGTTTTGGAGCTTATTATCTAATTATCTCATTATCGCAACTTGAGGTCACAATAATAAGTTTTTATTATTTGGATAAATATAATATGCTTCTTATTATTCAGTTTCTAATAATCAACTGCAACAAAATTTATTGTCAAAGTGTAAAACAAACTCACCTATTTACCTTTCTCTTAACTTTTACTCGCGCTTCACAAAACGCCTCTTTTTCTCGCAAAAGATGTCTTTTTTGCTTATTTTATTGATTAATTCCATAAACAGTAAGAAGTTCCCAAACACTTAAACATCTGATGATTACAACTTCGGACAACAAACGCAATCCAAACTCTATTTCTACAACCTGTTCTATTACTGCTGATTATTTGATTTTGATTATTCAATATAGATTAATCACTATCAAAACATGCATCCAAACACCCCTCTGTAGCAATTTAACAATTCATGATCTTTTTTGTTCGTACAACTAGTGACTACAATGCAGATTTGTAAACAATTACCTGGATGGAAGTAAGAATAGCAGCAACATCATAGATAGGACTCCACTGATTTTGTAAAATGTCCAAGCAGATGCTTCCATCAGCATAAACTATGAGTAAGAACACATAAGTTATATACTTATTTGGGTGTAATTTGAAGTTGCAATGTGGTGTGAGGAAGTTTTTTTATTGTTTATATATACTTACTGTTTGGGTGGAACATGCGAGAAATAAACCGCACAACTGGTGGCTTATTTGGATAGTCTTCTGAAAAGTTCAAAGCCAATTTGAACGTACCTGATAATTCAACGACGTGTTAACAAAAATAAAAGCATTAGTACCAGAAGATGAAAAAATAACTAACACACGTACCATAATAGTCATTATCAATCATTGTAACGAAAAAAATAGAGACTGTGTGTGTATGCAGATAAAATGAGGATTGATGTTTGAAATCCAATACCTCCATCCCATGGAGTGTCATCCGGTCTACAATAAGAAAATAAAGGAAATGTTTATAACACATATTTGCATAAAAACAGGAAGCAAAGATGACAGAATGACACTGATCTTTAAGTAAAGAATTTGAACAGATTCAATTCAGTTTATCAACTCGACCATTACCCAAAAATCACAGCATTCCATGTCATTATATTATCGTCTTCGGGTGCTCCACTAATTCCTGCAGGAGGGTCTTGTTGTAACCTCTTGAAATCCCTCATCAGCCTCTTACGTGCAGCAGTTGACATCGTGCTCACCTGCGACATCATTAAGGATTTAGAAAAAAAACTGTAGCTTGAAGTGTGCAACGATTTAACTCAGCAAATGACTAGTTAGTTAAGTTTTGACAATTGAGTCCTCAAAACCCTACGAACTCTATTAATGGTCATGTCAAAAAAACCTATTCTAATATAGGGTTTATTGCACCAACATTGTAACAAACTTCATATTTTTGTCATCTATATAATTTTAATTTTTACCATCTCATATTAAAATTTTGTTACATCAAATTGTAAAATAAAGAATAATTCGTTTGATACATTTGGTGAAATAAGAATTTGTATAGGTTCAGTCAGTGTCTAGTACTTCAGCAAACACTCGATCACAGGAACTTTCCTATAGAGTTTTCACATTTCATTCACTCACTAAAATTCGTATAACATGAGTGTATATGAACAGCTGAAATTCATGAATATCAAGCATAATGAAGCAAATATACCAAAGGGAAATAATAAGTGTTCATGAGTCATTTAAAATGTTCATGAGTGTACTACACAGATCATATCCCAATATGCTAATTCATCTTCTCCAAACATATGATAAGCATCTAACTCAAAATCCTCAATCAATCAGTTTATAGACAAAGCTAAACTATTAATACTGCCTTCTTGAGTTTAAGAAGGAGAGGTTAGACAAAGGAAGGGAATACTTTCCTTCCAAATCAGAAAGTAATTGAAAGAGAGATAAGCCTAATAATCCCTCCATTTCCTTTCTATTGAGAACACCTCTGTTTTTTATTTCCTTCTAAATCCTTTCTTTTTCTTTCCTTGCAAAAACTCAAGAACAGTGTAACTGTTCTAACAGTAGTCTTAATCAGAAATCTTCGTTTTCTACATTTCCATTTCACAGAAATCACACACACATATACTGCTAATCATAAAACTAAAACTAATATGACAGTTTAAGCCCTAGATCCAATACTAGGCGGCTCCAGTACCTAGAATTAACCATTCATGAACATAATCACTCAAGTAAACTCGCACATCTTTCGAGATTACGACACTTATCAATCTAACAAAAGTAGAAAGCTACAAAAGAAATCATAAAAGCTATAGAATATTCAAAAGACACAATTGCTATCGGTCACTTACCACTTTGACGCAGAATCTGGCCTTATTAAGTGTGCTTCACTCACGGAGTCACCGTGAGATAATCAAGAAAATAGGATAAGAACAGATGGAAACCCTTGGCGGTACGGCTCATCAACTACCGGACACAGTAGAGTTTGTTAGAGTTGTATCACCGTTACTTAAAAGGCATGGGGCGATTAAAGAAATAAAAAGGTGTTTTAAATGTTTTTAATTTTATATCTTATTTTATTATTATATTTAACGAGATTTTAAACAAAAATTTTATTTTGAAAATCAACAATCTTCTAATATAAATAAAAAGACTAATTTAATAAAATTTATTATACGTTCTGAATCATTTATTTAAAAAAATATTTAATCTTAATCATTCATTCACTTAAAATCAAAAAATTAATTTTGACTTTTTAGAGTCAAAATTATTATAGATAATTTCATATATACCCTTATTAAATCATATAAAATCGTATTTGTCCACATTAATTTACAAATATCATATTTACTCTTTATAATATTTCAAAATATCATAATTAACCAAATTCTTAGTTTTATCATTCTAAAATATTTTATAATCATTTTAAATCCTTTTTAATCATAACCAATAACGTTTAATTTTATTACCTTTAATTATAACAATAATGATTGATAACTTATATAAGAAATACAATCACATCTCTTCATATCATGACGTCACGTTTCTGTCATCAAGTCTGCACTCTCACTCGCGTCGATGTTTCCACTTCTGGTTAGAGTGTTGATGTCTTACGTCGTCATTTTTTAAATTCTCATTTAATTCGCGTTTTATTATTATTTAATACGTTTTTATTAATGTTTAATATTTATTATCGTTTAAACCAACTCGTGTATCACACGGGCATTTAGTCTAGTATATTATATAAACCAACAACTATTACACCCTTTAATACCACTCTATAAGATATAGAGTGTCACTAATACATTAATTAGCTAAACAATAGACTTTCACCTTAACTAATTCGAGTGTTCATGAGACGAAATATGATTCATCACCCCACCAATTTTGCTACTTCCTCCGGAAATTTTAACTATTTGGACTATTTGATTGTACTTTTCTTTTTGACTCTTCCTCTTAACCATTAAAACATCAATAGTTGTATATCCACCAATGATGTCTTTCTTTTGGTTCTTGAATATAAGTTCATTCCTACTCTTTCAAATACCATAAAGTAACACTCTTGCCACCACTTCCCATAGCATAGATCTTGTAGATGAACCAAACCACGACCCTGCTGCGAAAAGATCTTCAAAAGAATCCACGTCGTTATAAGTCACACCCCCACCATTTGAAGAACTCTCTACATAACTTTATAACTCTCCTGCATTTTATTAGTGAATGAACCACTGTTTCTTGTTTTTCGGCGCACCTCAGACACAAAATGGATGAAACATCTACACCTTTATCTACTAATTTTGTTAGTACTGGCAACCTATTACGCTCCATTCTCCATGCAAAAATATTGATCTTATTTGGAACGATTCTTGACCAGAATGTTCTTTGTTGACTGTGTGCTTCTTGTGTCTTCAAATTTTCAATAGATGTTTTCATTTCTTTGGCCGAGTAAGCCTCCATTCCTCCCATGCTCCACTGCCACCTATTTGATACATTTTTTTTCAAAGATACTACAAACAAGTCATTAAACAAAGACTGTATTTTCTCCCTCGATCTTCCTCTAACCTGATCATAACATTCTTTTTCCCACACCCATTTTTTATCTTCCTAATACCCCATTTCTCCAACTAGACAAATTTCGTTTGTTACTCTATTAAATATTCTTGGATATGCCTCTTTTAACGGCAATGAACCCACCTATCTAACCAAAATTGTGTAGCTAACCCATCACTTACCTTTACTTTAAAAAAGTATAATAATGGTATTCTCATCGACTTTAATTCCAACCCAGCTTTGATAATTCCCACCCAAATACCTGGCCCCCTCTTTGATCATTAACATCCAACCCGTCTAATATCCCATAAATACTTTTGATCACCCGGACCATAGATTCTCCTCTTTTTTTGAATTTGTACCACCACATACCTAAAAGACTTAGATTGAAAGTGTTTAAATCCCCAATACCCAAACCCCCCATCCAAATTTTAAATAGTAACATCCCACTTAACCCAATGAATTTTTTTTATTATTATTTGAGACCCTCCCCCAAAAGAAATCTTTCTTTAGCTATGGTTATGAGTGTTTGGTTAACCAATTAACCGATATTATATTATAATATATGTTTATATATAATATGTTATGCATTTTTAAAATTTTTGCAAGTCCTTTGTTCTTAACATTTTATTAATGTTTAGTTAAGCAATCCTTGTTCTCAGTTTATCTTGATGATTTTAAAAAACAATTCACTTTTTACCTATTCAAAATAGTTATATAAAAATATATAATGATTATATTTTACAAATATCAAATTAATATTTCTTTTATTTGATTCAGAATAGTTATTATATTTTTAAATTTATTTGAAGATTAAAAAAAAGTAATTGGACCTTTATTTCTTTTTGCAGATAGACCAAATGGAATGGCTCTAAAACAGATTGTTAACCTATTTAATCAAACTTACCTTAAAAGATAACTAAACTTTAATATTAAATCATTTAAAAAAAACCTTTCAAGTGTATAAACTTTTTAACCCAATAATTGTAACAATCTTATGGACTTACTTATCAAAATCATAACATATTGTATTAGTTAATAATTTAATTAATATTTATTTCAATACCCACCATCACCGTCACCGCCACCGCCACCGCCACCGTCATCGCCGCACTCCTAAATAGACGAACCCAAGAAATCACAAAAAATCATATGGAAAGATAGATTGCTACATAAAACCTTAAACCATCTTCAAATATACTCGTCTTCATATGATCATATCCCCTTTCTATACATATTGGCGCATATTTTTATTTTAATGCCTCAAATATTACATTAGCTCTTGAATCAGATTTTGGTGTCTAATTCGAGTCTATGTTTTCTTCAGGTCCAATCAAATGAAGAGAAAATTATCAAGACTTGTTGGAACTGGATTTTACACAGAAGCCCTCTCTTTATTTTCAAATCTCCATTTTCAGTCACACCCCCTCAACGAATTCACCTTCCCTTTTCTTCTTAAATCATGTTCGAAGCTACGACTAGTCTCCCATGGCCAGATGCTTCATGCCCATCTCACAAAAACTGGGTTCAATTCAAATATATATACCGCTACTTCTCTTACGGATATGTACGTAAAGTTTCAGTTTTTAGACAGTGCGCTTAAGGTGTTCGACGAAATTACTGAACCAAATACGACCTTGATCAACGTTCTTATTTCAGGATTCTTTCAAAACAGGTGTTACGAGAAATCTTGGGACGTTTTTAGACGACTTAGTGAGTATGGACTTAGACCCGATTCGGCTACAATTGCTAGCCTGTTGTCTGGTTGTGACATTGCTGTCAAAGATGGCCAACAGGTTCACTGCTGGGCTGTCAAGATTGGTGTTGAAACAGACATTTATGTAGCCACATCGCTTGTTACAATGTACTCGAATTGCAAGCACCCTCTGACTGCATCACTTGTTTTCTATCAAATAAATGATAAAAACGTGGCTTGCTATAATGCGTTCTTTACTGGCTTATTACAGAATCAGATTCCTCAACGGGTATTTATAGTATTTAAAGAAATGCTACAAAGTTCAGTCCAGAGTCCGAATTCAGTCACATTTCTTTCTGTTCTATCTGCTTGTTCTGATCTCAAGAATCTAAAATTAGGGAGACAGGTTCACGGGTTACTTATAAAAGTTGATTTAGTACTCGATCTCTTAGTTGGAACTGCAGTTTTAGACATGTATTCTAAATTCGGGTATTGGCATTGGGCTTATGATGTTTTCAAGGAACTACAAGGTGTAAGGAGTCTTATAACATGGAATTCAATGATATCCGGGATGATGTTAAATGGTGAGAGTGAGAACGCTGTTGGTTTGTTCATGATGTTAGAATCTGATAATCTTAAACCAGATTCAGCAACTTGGAATTCTATGATAAACGGGTTCTCAAGTCTAGGAAAAACAGATGAAGCATTCCTGTTCTTTAGGAAAATGCAGTCCACTGGAGAACCCCTAAGTATGAAATCTTTAACTAGTTTATTGTCAGCTTGTGCATCTGTATCGTCGTTAGCAAGTGGAAAAGAAATCCATGGTTATGTTATTCGAACAGGTATCAATAAGGATGAATTTGTTGCCACTGCAGTTATTAATATGTACATGAAATGTGGTCGATCTTCATGGGCGTTTTTGGTTTTTGACCAATTCGAGGAAAAACCGAAAGATGCGGTTATTTGGAATGCTATGATATCTGGGTATGGAAGAAATGGGGAGAGTGAAGCTGCTTTTCATATGTTTGACTGGATGCAAAGAGAGAATGTAAAGCCAAATTCTTCGACCTTTAGTTGTGTTTTATCTGTTTGTAGTCACTCAGGAAAACTCGAGAAAGGTCTGGAGTTTTTTAAGTTGATGAAACACTACAAAGTGGATCCAACTTCTGAGCATTATGCTTGTTTGGTAGATATGCTGGGTCGATCTGGTAATATAGATGAAGCTCGGGGGTTACTTTTGAAAATCCCTGAAGTTTCAAGTTCGGTTATTGATTCTTTGATTGGCTCATGTAAGTTTCATTCGGATGTGAAAATGGGAGAAGAGATGGCTAGATTACTTGCGGATTTGGATCCTGAAAGCTCGATACCGTTTGTGCTTTTGTCAAGTATTTATGCACGCGAGGGAAGATGGAAGGAAGTTGAAGATTTGAGAGATGAGATGGATCGGAAGGGATTAAAAAAGATAAGTGGTTTTAGTTCAGTAAGCGCGAGATAAAAGGAACAAAAGGGTCTAGAATTGAAGTGTTATTTGTGGTTTTAAGTTTCATGTATGTGATTCATATCTTAATGGGTATACCTATCATAAAGAGTTGGTACCATATATAGCCTTGTGAAGTGGTAATAGTAGTAGAGATGGTGGTGGTTGTGGTGTGGTGGTGGTAGGAGGTAATGGTGATTGTAAAGTTGGATGAAAGGATAGAGGCTTAAGAGAATTCTTTCATGAAAATATGATAAATGATTGTAAGAAAGTTTCTTTACATGTATAACATGAACTCTATTTGATTTCTTAGGTATAAGCATAGAAACAAACATTTCAACTTGCAAGGATAAATGATTTCTAATATCTAACCTAGATTTCAAGTATAAAACAATTAAGATGTTGTGTAACATGTTCTTGGGTTTAAATCCCTCTTAAGTTACTAAATAGTTTGTAGCTTAGCGGTAACAAGATGTTAAAAAGTATTTTCCGTAGCCTATGTTTATAAGTTCAAGTTTCAGACTATATTAGTGTGTACGCGTGTTCTGCTTAAAAAACGCCTAGGCTATTGGGTATATTAGTCATTTTATTATTTAAAAAAGATGTTTGTGAGTGTCTGCGAACATCCTTTTCCGAATCATAAAAACTGCTGTGATATTAGTAATTTAGGGGGTGTTTGTTTTAGCTTATTTAGGGCTAATTTGCTAGTTTTTTCTAACTTATTTTTAAACTTTTGAGCTTATTACGAGTTAAAAAGAAGAAAATAAGCCGATCTATTAAAAATAAACAAAAAGCTTATGAAAAATAAGAAAAAAACCCAAACAACGCCCCCTTGATACCACGCTTGTCTCATTTACGTCCACACACACGTTGCTGACAACTTCATCTTCTTCATCCACCTCTGTAACTCTGTCTCTCTCCATCTCCAATGGCTTCGTCCATATATTCTTCCTTTCAAGCTGTTGTCCCTCGATGGAGCCCCACCAACAAAAACTTCAGAAACTGGTTACTCTCTCACTGGAAAAGCAAGCAAACATTCAATTTCACTCCGTTAATTGTTTCTTCCTCTTTCAATGATGACCCCATCTCCCCACCTTCTAATAACAAAAAACCCCAGGCAATCACAATCAATCTCTTTACATCTCTTTTTTATGTATATGTACATATCATCGTAGTTTTTATCAATTGCTTGATTGATTAATTACAGATGAGTTATGATCCTTCAGAAGATCTCTTCGGGATATCCGCGGATTTGCAACCGAGGTATGTCTTCTTTTTACTTGTAAGGTTATTTAATAGCCCCAATTTGTTTAATCTCTGAATCGTTGTTCATCCTCGTTTTGTTCAATGTGATAATTTAAACTGCTGTTTTTCGTTTTGTATATCCGGAATTTATGTATTCTACTGCATTTTTGGTGGTTTGATTGAGATTATGCTCAGTATTGAGATGGATGTGAATTTTGACTATCAAAAGTCAAATGTAGATTCTTTTTTATTGTGATCTTCTGAATACTGAATCAGTATGTACTCCCTTTGCTGTACAATATGATTACTACTTTTAACATGTAGTTGTGTAGAAGAGTTTGGCTAGTAATAAGTCTTTTGTAATGTTCATTAGTGGCAAATCAAAAAGAAACTTTGTAAAATAACGGGTATCAAAGTATTTAAGCTAGAATGGGAACGTAAAAGACCAACGTGATTTTTCATACTTGTCGTACATTCTAGTGAAAATACGACTTGTGTCATTATAAGATGATGTTTTGTTCCACTTTGGTCATTTGGTAATTTGATACCAGTTACGATTTTGACGTACCACTTATCTTTGTTTACCTTTTGTTCCACTTTGGCAATTAAAAGATAGTTTTTTGTTACAATTGAATGACCTAAGTTGAAGAAAAAGCCAACCTGTAATGAGCGGTGGTAATGTGGTATTTGCCCAAGTATAATGGCTAGCCTATGACAAATAAAAGGTATATTAGTATTTTAAGTAATTTGCCATTTAACCTACATTTGATTGTATAAAATATCTTTAAAACAAAAACATCTAGGAGCTAAAAAAAGTCCTGTCAGATTTGAGTATTACTGTATATCTGAATCTTTATAGTTAAGTAGAACTTTATTGGTGGGTTGATGACATTCTCACATACTTTGATTTTGTAGAAGTTATAGGAGTGAAAAACATTCGCAACTATTTTAGCTTCAGATACAGTGAGTGTAATTTTAAAATCTTGTAGAAATACTATACTTGGAAAGCTTGAATATTCATCACCATTGTACTTTAGAGTTTCGCTCTTAAAAACCATTATATCTGTAAAAATTATGACAACAAGTTCAAGTAGTTGAAATATGATATCAATCAAGCCATTTCAATCGGTAACTAAAGGAAAACGTAGAAATCTCAGGGGCAAAATAAAACCAATACTTTGAGAAGTAGGTAATCTCCCAATGTTTAACCAACCAAAATTCTAATAATCCTAATTTGATAATCCCTGTTTATAACAAAAGACTACCTTAGGGAATAGGTTTTCTTGTTCAATAAGGAAACTACTGAAATAAGGAAGCTGTTAAACTTATTAGGGCAAACTTCTACAGAATGTATCCAACTTTACACATTTTGCTCTTGTATGTATCTAACTTTAAAACATACCTTTCAATGTATTAAACTTTCAAATTGCCACTACTCTATATATACAACTTGCTATAGCAGGTTACTTTCCATCCGACAGTTTTATTTTCCTGTTAATATCATCACCACAGGCCGACACTAACTTTATTTTCTCCGGAAAAGTTCGTCAATTATCAGTTAGTCAGTGGTGATAATTACCTACAACCTGTTGAACAAGTTTTTGGATACGTACAATAGCCTAGTGTTGAAAGTTGAATATATTCAAAGGTAAGTTTGAAAGCCGTATACATACTATCGTAAAACATTTAAACTTAGAAACATTTTGGAGAAGTTTGTCTGAAGTTATTATTATTCGACTCCTCAAACTTATTTAATTTGCAATTCCTTCTCTTATACTTGTTTTTGGCCGCCTCTAATACACATTCTTGAATTAGGTTGTATCGATATACTATTTTTTTGATTTTTTCTTTCATTTCAACTAATATAATGGTTTTTTTTAGTTTAAAGGTTTCTACCATTGTTATAATTGTTTCTTACTCAAAGTTTTAACACCAAATAAATTCTATAATGTTAACGGTTTCAGAAAAGCTCTTTCAAATGGCTCTAGTCCAAAGTCATGGTTTGGACCAAATGGTCAGTATATTAGAGAGTTGCCTTGCCCAAGTTGCAGAGGAAGGGGCTACACTCCTTGCAAAATGTGTGGCATTGAAAGATCAAGATTAGATTGTTCACAATGTAATGGTAAGGTAAGAATATAATCATTTATATCGTTTTTCTTTAATGAAATTTTTTTCTATTGTGGGTCCCATCTGTTGAGGACCCTAATCACCTAATTCACTCTTCCATAGCTAATTCTTAGAAATATGACACCTTTTACATAATGCTTATGTAACTTACGTACTGGATCATGGCAGGGTATGGTTACATGTCATCAATGCTTGGGAGAATGTGTAATTTGGGAAGAGTCTATCGATGAACGACCATGGGAGAAAGCCCGATTAATGTAACATCTTCAATCTTGATCGACTTTACTTCTTAGTTTTCTTTAGAGATGGCAAGATGGGTGGGTTGGGTAATTGGTCAAAATGATACTTGTTCTTGCGAAAATGATAAAAAGAAAGAAAAGGAACAATACAATTTGCAGAACCAAACATTTAAGAAAAAACTATCTAAGATTATTACCGAGTATTTGTTTACAACAAAAATTCAATTGTCACTCTTCATCTCTCTATGATATTAGTTCATGCATTTATTAGTTGAGTAATTGACTTCTGAATGATCATATTTGACTTTTCATTGCAAGCACACCACTCTTGCTAAAGTGCCAAAAAGCACATGGTTCAGGAGGAAGAGCCATTTTGGATATATATGAATATATGATCAGTTAGATCCAAAAGAATTATTTTGTTCAACACTTCTAATCTAAAATGGTGTCTTTGGTTTTTTTGCAATGAAAAGTGAGATATTAGAGGTGGTGAAATGGGCGGGGCAGACGGGTCGGATAACATTTCAAAGCAGAGTTGGGTTGGAAAAAGTGCTTTTCAGGTGGGTCAAAACAAGCCAGGTCGGTTTGGCACAACAACATTTTTCGTTCTTAAAAAAATTAATGTATAAAGTATTAAAGTGTGACTGAGAAACTTTATTATTACAATATCAGTCTATATATATATATATATTTCTTGAGTAAAGTGATTTAAGAGGTTGCTAGACTTAAGTTAAATGCACTTGAGGTCACTTTTAATCGGTTCAATCCATCTGACCCTTTTCATTTTTAACTAAGTTCTAATCTTGACCAAACTGATCCATTAGAAGTAGAATATAACCCAAATCAACCCCTTTACAAGAAAATGGGTGCCAATTGCGATCTCTCTCTCTCTCTCTCTCACGCACATGTTGTCATGAATATTTCATGCATTCAGTTCACCGTTGAAAGTAAAGGAAGACGATGAAGTGGACAATCTTGAAATAAAATTGGTCGCAAAGAAAAAGTCAAATCGTGTATACCAGTCTCCATCTCCAGAAGTTGGTTTGAAGATTAGTAGATCTTTGAAAGCAAGTTTGTTTCTTTCCTTACAAAGTTTATTGACACGTAAATATTGTTTTTATAAATAAAAAGAAACTCAGAGGACTCACCAGATCATGAACTTAATCTTGTGTTTTTAGTTGGGTGATTGCAGAGCCTCAATGCCAAAACTGGACTATTTACAAACAGAATGAAAATCATCCATGGTGATCCCAAGCTCCATGCTCAAAGAGTGGCTGCAATCAAGGTTCTAAATTCTAACTACCATATTCCATATTATGTACCCGTTATTCATTTAACAACAGTGATTGTGGGTCCCATGTAGAACAGTAGAAGAATTAGATGGGACCCACATGGAGAATGGAAGTAAATAAAATAGCACTTTACTGGTCCTGTTTTGTAGAAATCTAAAGGGTCTGTTGATGCAAGAAAGCATGCTTCCGAAACCATGAAATCCTTCTTCAGTGATCCAGAAAACCGGCGTAAGAGAAGCATTTCCATGAAAGGTATGCTTAGATGGAAGTTGCGGTTTTGACCCATTTACTTCTGAATTGGTCAATTAGGGTTATGTATTATATAAATATAATAGTAAAATTGAGCTAAAAGAGGAAATGGGTCAAAGGTCGCGCAAAGTGTAGTTTGGGTGCATACAACCTCCTAACTCGTCTTTACTCAAATAATCAGATCATATTATAAAGGGTTTACTTCTCTAAAATGTATTAAACTATACCCCAAATGTTAATGTGTGTATCCACCTTCCAAAAATGTTATTGTGTATCAAACTTTCAAAAAATGTGTTATCGTGTGTATTAAACTTCCTATTGTATGTACTAAACTTATACTTTTATTGTTTTTTATGTAATCAAAATACGTACAATAACAACAAATTAGAAGTTCATACACCCAATAACATTTTTGGAAGGTGGATACACACATTAACATTTGGGGTATAGTTTAATACATTTTGGTGAAGTAAACCCTATTATAAATTGTGCAACTTTTTCAATGGCAAACTGCAAAAAAGAGTACACAACTTATTCCAATTTCCAGTTGTATCAAACTTTATGTTAATTTAATTAAGGGTATCCTACTTAAAACATTAATCAAAATGAGGATTCGAGGGAGGTTTCCTGGTAAGGCCATGTGTTATACCCTCCCTTTTCCTTTCCCTTACCCAATGCCACATCAGCGCCACATCATTTACTCTTTCATTTCCTTTACTCTACCCAAAATAAGTGTTATACCTTCCATTTCCTTACCCAAACCTTTTTCATATTTTATTTATATATATATATATATATGTAATGTGTGTGTGTGTGTGGGGGGGTGGGGGTGGGGGGTTGGGTATCTCTAGTTCCCATCGAGTAAAGAAACCCCCTTGGCTTACCCGATTGGCCTACCCGAAATAGTTGTTTTGGTGTTCCCGGCGATACCCGAAGCTACCCAAAGGCTTCGGGTTATGTACAACGCTTGGTCTAATAACTCTGCGGGGGACCTGCTGGGTTAGCCAAACTGTCTAGTCATCAGGTGACACCTGCATGACATGACACATCAGCCGCCAGGTAGACAAAGAGTGTTTGGACTACCCCAAACCACAATTGAACATAAGTTGGGTACCCTTCGGTGCACTTTACCCTTTTTATTATATAATAGAATATTATAAAAAAAAAGTTGGACAAAGAGTGTTTGGACTACCCCAACTCGTTTGAGCTGCACATAAATCATCCATTATGAAATTAGCATTTGGAACTATTGTACTAAAATAGGTGATACTTTGTTTTTTAAAATGAAAATGAGGGATTCTTATATATTTGTCAACTTTAGGAGTGAAATTTTACTGCAAAAACTGTGGACGTGAAGGACACAGGAGTCACTACTGCCCAGAACTTGACCAAACGTCAGCAGATCGACGGTTCAGGTGCAGGTTATGTGGTGAAAAAGGTCATAATAGAAGACGTTGCAAGAAATATGATTATGTCAAATCAGCAAGTAAAAGTTACAAACAACCCTGCTGCAGCATTTGTGGAAAATCCGGGCATAATCGCAGGACTTGTCTTCAACAAACAAGAGCGGCAGCTACCACCACCAACACTGCCACTGAAATTCCGGGCATAAAGAAAGCTGCTTTTGAGTCGAAGAAAAGGGCGTACACTTGCAGGCTTTGTCAAGGAGAAGGTCATAATATTAGGACTTGCCCTTCAACAAACAAGGAAAAGGGCATCATGCAATAGTGGTAACTGTATCTTATAGTATAGTGTCCTATGGTTTGATTGGCTTTTTAATTTTTTGTCAAAGTTTCGACTACAAATTAACAATATATCTTTCTTTGTTAAACCTATGTAGATCCAGATTACATATTACCAAAACCGGACTATTTACCAAGCTTCCTCGTGTTTAAAAAAGTCATTCTAACCAATGTTTTAATGATCATATTATGTGGATTTATGTCTTGAAACTAATGTTTGAGTCACGTTTAGTTTGCAAGACTTTTTTTTTGTACGATTTACATTTTGTCAAAGAATTTGTATTTTACATCAACAACCTCCACACAAGCATTCTGACAAACCCAAAAGGTCGTTTTCTTCTTCATTCTATCCTCGTATGTAAAACCCGAAAATGAAAAAAAGAAAGAAATAAATCAAAAAAACCGGTAAGTTACCTATAATGTTGCATTTTAGAAAATTTTATTTTTTTTATACAAAATATAGTTTGTTACATGTAATAACAATTTTAATAAAATTCATGGTGCACGTTTCCCAAGTTATCTATTCCCGCTTAAAGTTACCACACCAAAACATTCGAAATTTATCTTCTTCCAAGGAAAGCTCTTTCAAGTAGTGTTACTTTTTTACTCCAATGTCAAAGGTTTGGTCCAAGATAGTAACTATAATACATGCTGGCTGGTCTACAATATGACAATTAACTAAAACTACAATACAATATAATTAAGTGAAATAATCTTACCGAAAAGCTAAAACTACAACGAGATATATTCTTTGTCGCTAATGTAACTAGAAGACCAGCCGGAATTCAATGTCTCGAACTTAACGTCTATATCTATGTAGGTAAATATACATCGAGACTACCTAGCCTACTCGCAAGGTAAATTAGTGACTCGAAATCAAGAACCTCCTTGTGGTTATGTCGTAAGGGGCGTCATAAGACAAGTCAGCAAATTTGTTGAACCTCCGGTACATGTACAGAAAGAAATCCGAAATGCTCCCGCCAATAATCTCGAGATACGTAGGTGTATACTTCTCGCCGCCACAATAATGGGGGTATAGGTATTCTTCGACTTCCCCTCCATAATAGCAATTTACGGTGATCTTAGTTGGATGAGCCATGATTTAGAAGAATTTGTAGATGGTGATGGAGAAGACGAAGAAGATCTCCAACAAGATGAAGAAAATGTAGAGGATTTAGGAGAAATTATTGTGTTTATGTGAGTTTATATATATAGAAAGAGAGAAGTTCAAACGATAACTGTTCTTGTTTTTCATGTGAAAACTGAAAGAACTATTTATAACATAATTAATTACTCACTAATATGGTATTTTAGTTATTTATATATTTACCCAACCGTGAATTGCATTGGGTGGACTTCATTAATAAGTGAGGCTTGATTTTTTCAAAATACTCCTCATTAATGATTATTCATGAGCACGTTAATGAGTCATTGCAATTATTAGTCATTTATTTATTTTAATCAATCATCAAGACTTGTTCTCGCAGTTATTACATGAAAAACTGTTTTGTTTGAACCTCCCCTACGTACACACAGGACACATATTACATATATAGGGAGATGTTAATTTCACAACTATTCATATAACGAGAACCGTGAGCCATTTATAATCATCATTAATAACTTATTATTAAGGGTATTTTGGTCATTTATATATTTACTCAACCATGAATTGCATCATGATGAATAAGTGATTATTTAACAAGATTTAATTTTCTTAAAATATCTCTATTAATAAGTCATTAATGAATTATTCTCTATTAATAGTCATTGGTTTATCTTAATAAAAAATCAAGGTTAATTCTCGTTTTTTCAAAAAAAAAGAACGACTTTCAAATAAAACATCCGATATATATATATATATATGTACATATATAAAGTTTAAATTGTTTGAAAGTTTAAATTATTATTGTTTGTAAAAAAACGAGAGAAGACAAGGGCAATTAACAGCTAAAAGAAGCCCTAAAGGTCACAAAGAAAAGCAACCGTCCTTGAAGGAGTTCATGTGGTGGGGCAGGAAATGAAGCATAGGAAAAGAAGTTTTTTCGAGACAATCTCATGATTGGGATGAGGTAGATGCCTCCCAGCCGAAGGGCGGATCGAATCGGAGTTTCCTTAGGTAGCTAGAAATAATTCCTTTACCTTTTTTTAAATTTTTCTAGAGGGGGATGGAGAAAGTGGTAAAGAGGCGCAAAACAACGAACAGGTCATCAGTGGACGGTAATGGGAAAACGAGGTATGCACCTTTGTTTGTTTCGTTATAAGCTTTTACGAACACTCATTGTTGATGCTCTTAAGACCACTTGTAATGGGCTCTTCATGAGCCACATGACAAGCAAAATTGGTTCCGTCATCTTTGTTATTGCCTCGCCCTGGATTAAGATGGGTCATCATGTGACTCATCATTTGATGTCTCGTCGTCGTAGTGACGAGCACAGTTAGTTGTTTCTTTATCAACCATATTAATCTAAATTAATATTATGTTGATGTATTAATGATAATTATAGTGATGTGAAAGCTAGAAAGTTGACATAATAATCAATAATAAGAGTCATGTATGTTATTATCACGAGTGGTCAAAGAGACATATAGGACTAGGGGTGTAAACGAGTCGAATCAAGCTCGAGCTTGACTCGAAATTTTATGTTAAGCTCGAGCTCGGCTCGATAGCTCGACGAGCTTTCATACTTGAAGCTCGAGCTCGGCTCGAAATGGTACATTTAACTCGAACTCGGCTCGAAAAGCTCGAATAATATAAAAAAAATTAAATTCAACAACCAAATTATTCAAAATATAGATAAAATCTGAAATTAATTATTTTTGAGTAACTACTTATTATAAATAGTATATATATATATATATAAAATTATAAAGTAGATTTGTTTCAATAAGTACTCTTTTTTAATATGTATTAATATTAGCCCATCATATATACATATTACATGTATAAATATACATATAGTATACAAGGATCGAAAAGCTCGATAAGGACTCGAGCCGAGCTCTTAGAGGCTCGAGCTCAACTTGTTAAATAATCCGAGCTCGTTTTTTGGCTCGAACTCGAACTTGAGCTCGATAAAATTCGACTCGAACGAGCCGAGCTCGAGTTCGAGCTCGAGTTACTCAATAAAAGCTCGAATCGTTTACACCCCTACATAGGAGTCATCAAAACATGAACTTAATCTTGTGTTTTTAGTTCGATGATTGAAGAAAAAGGTTAGGAATTTAAGAAATAGGCATTTTGTTACTTGTACGTAACAAAATATCATAAAAACTAGTGAATTGGTAATGCTTTCCTTTGTATATATAGCGGTGTCATAAATTTAGAAACAAGTTACTAAATAAATTAACACAGCAATATAACTACAAGTAATAATCCCTAATAATAATATGCCTCTCTCTCTCTCTCTCTTAGAACAACACTTCTCATCTTCAAGTTAGTTCAATTAAGAATTATAAACACCTGAACTAATCACGCTCACTGCGCCTTCCGTCTCCGACCACCTTGCCTTCCATGTCTTCTCTGCACCACCTCCTTCTTCCTCTTCACAACCTCAGTCGCCACCACTCCTTTCCTCCTCTTCAAATCTTCACTTGCCGGAACACCACGCCGTGGTCGTGGCGGCGGACTTCCTTTCTTCCTCTTCACATCTTCATTCGCCGGAATACCACGACGTGGTCGTGGCGGCGGACTTCCTTTCTTCCTCTTCACATCTTCACTCGCCGGAACACCACGACGTGGTCGTGGCGGCGGACTTGCTTTCTTCCTCTTCACATCTTCACTCGCCGGAACTCCGTCGTCTGTCCGTGGCCGTCCTCTCTTTCTCTTCACAGATTCAGTCACCGGAGTTTCACTGGACGGCCGTGGATCCCTTGGCCTCCTTTTTTTCCGGGTGACCTTTGCTAGTAATAACGTGCCTTCACTTCTAATGAACTTGAATACACATTCATCTCCTTCCGATAAATCATTACTTTGCCGGAAATCCGACCACCGCGTTGATACATAGTACCTGTTATACAATTTCTCAAACCGCACGCTCGCTTCACACTCTTCGCCGTCCAGGTTCTTCAACGTTATGGTCCCTTTACCGTCTATTCCGGCCAACCTCACAAATTCCGAAGGAAGCCGCTATGATACCAACAAAAATGTTACATTTATTAATAAAAAAAAGATCGAATTTATACCAAAGGGGTGTTCATTTAGGGGCTTATTTTCTGTAACTTATGTTTCATAAATCCATCTTTTCGATTTATATTAAATAAGTTGGCATGTTTTCTTATTTAAAATTTATAAATAATTCGAAAAAATCAGATTACCGGAAATAAGTAAATAATAAGATTATCCAAACACCCCCTGATTCTGTTGCTTATCATAAATCTAACCAGTATCGATTTGTGGGTTCTGGAAATAATCGAGCTAAAAAACGGATCACCATCGTCGCCGTCGATATCACCACCACCATCATCTTCATCTTCATCTTCTTCATCATCATCGTCATCATCAACATATTCTATCTGTTCTTCGTATTCTTCAACATCTTCATCGTCATCCTCGTCATCATCGTCATCGTCTTCTTCTTCTTCATCGTCATTATCTTCTTCTTCTTCTTGTTGTTGTTCTTCTTCATCATCATCATCCTCAACGACCTCCACACCAACATCATCATCATCAACGATATCACTATCCTGTTCAATCTTGATTTTTTGGGGCAGATCTTTTTCACAGCCATTTGGACTGTAGATCAAAACCTTGAAGGTGGATTGATCAAGGAGCCCAAAGATAAGAAAATCGCCAAACGTCAACTCGATATCTCTAACCACGTTATTCCATCCGTCGGAGAAGCAGTAGCTTTCACCAATTTTTCTGATCTTCAATCGCCACGAGTACTCTCCGTTTGCAGATCGGATAATTGGGTCTTTAGGGATTTTGTTCACCAAGTGCTTGGCGACGAAATCAGGTGGTAATGGCTGCAAAATTAAACGGATTTATGAATAGAAATTACGAAGAAAAAAAAAACAGAGAGTGTGTGAGGACGATAATTACCAGGTGAGGGGCAGATGGGTCTAGCAAGATCTTGAAGAAGGAAGGAGGACGGCAAGGAGCCATCTTTGCAGTGATTCTATGAAATCGGGAAAGGGCGAAAGAGGGGCAATTGTATGTGCCCTAGTATATATTAATAAAAAAAATGTATATTCGTTGAAAATATATAATAAAAATGTAATTATATCTAAATTTTGTAAATTAACCAGTAAAGTAAAGTAGGGGAATTTTTGGGTTTCGTATGATTTGGGTCACATAGAATGGGTATTTTTTTTTTTGTATATATAAAATAACCGATAATTGAATCATTCTATTTTACAAGTATCGAGTTAGAGCTCGGGTATTGTTTGTGTCGGTTATAATTGAAAACCGATGAAAGAGGGGCAAGTGTATATTTGTATATGCTATATATAATAATAATAATAATAAATGTATATTTGTTGAAAATAAATAATCTATATCTTACTCCTTTATAATATATTTATAACCTAAAAAATTTTTAATATTAAGTAACTTAAATGTATTAAAATATTCAATTTAATAATTTTATTCTTTCTCCTAATTTATTTTAACTTTTAAAATACCCCTTTTAACCATTTCATTCTCTCTCCTAATTTACTTTAACTTTTTTATCTATTTAAAATATCTTTCTAGCACTATAACAACCTCTCGCACAAACACAATTATTCACTCACATTAACATAATTATCAAAATTTTATTAACTTCTCCCTCCTTATTTCATAAATATAAATCTTTTTCTTATTTTAATGTATTTTAGAATTTATTTTTAACATTAATAAAATAGGTGATACGACTAAAAAAATAAAAACTGACATTGTACGATACTTTTTCGTAACATTGAATTGCGCGAATAATATATTATTACATTTTTAAAAACAACATGATGTAAAAAAATAATTATTTGCCGTCGCAGTATGGCGCATTTGCGCGGGTACCTTGCTAGTTATCTATACTACTATATAATCCATTTAACATTCTCTCTCCTTTTAAATTTTAAGACTTCTTAAAATTCAATCAATATAAAATCTTGACCCTTCATTTAATCTAAATTAATCTCATTCACTCAATTTTTAACTATTTTATTCTTTCCTAATTTACTTTAACTTTTTATTGAAAATATATTTTCTCAAACTAACACAATTATCCACCCACATCAACATAATTTTTAAAATCTTATTAACTCTTCTTTTTATTTCATCAATATAAATCTTTTTTCTTATTTTATTGTCTTTTAGAATTTATTTTTAAAATTAATAAAATAGTTAAATATAAATAAAAGAAAATTTGAAAAAAAAACCGGACATGTTGCTGTAGGAAACTTTTTTCGTGACATTGAATCGCGCGAATAACATATCATTACATTCTTGAAATTGACATATTGTAAATTAAAAACTATTTGTCGCTGCAGCATTGCGCGAGTATGATGCTAGTTATATTATAAAGCATTTAGGTCATTTGCTTAAACTCTTAAATTTTAAGTAATTGAGTAACTATTAGATATAGTTAGTAAGATTCTTATATTCTATTTTAATAACTAAATTTTAAATATTTAAGAAAATCAAAATCAATATAATTTTTTTAAAAGTCAAAGCCAATACAAATTAACTTAATCATTACAAATATTTTCATAATTTTTTTAATTATAGAGAACAGAAAAGTAAAGGAAATGAAAAAAAGATAAAAAAATAGACATGTCACCAATCGAAAATTACTCGTTATCACCGCATTACATAAGTATCAAACTCCCTACGTCTTAAAAACGTACATGTTAACGAGTATAAATTATTAATTACCACCGTATTGTGAGGGTATCGTGCTAGTAACACTTTATTTATATCTAAATTTTGTAAATTAGCCGGTAAAGTAAACGAATGTATAAAAATTTAGTTGCGGTTATGTGAAAACAATATTGTTTTTATTAAGGTTGTCTAAATCTATAAATCGTTTTTGAATGACAAACATCTAAAGTCTAAATAAAAATTGTTAAAATATTGTTTGAATTTGTAAACTAAATAAACGTCTTAATATCAATGTTTTTAGCACTAAGAAAGACCAAGCTATCAAGAACATGCTGCAATAGGAGTGTACGTTTGGATGGATCGGTTTAATCATATCCGATTGAGTAAATCCAATTGGATTTCAATTTTGAAAAGTGGGATCCGATCCATCCAAACAATCTTAAGATCCGAACCAAACCATCCAAATTACAATTTGGTTGGATCGGTTTTTACAATTCGGTTTTCATTCTTACATAGATATATACTTAAAGAGTCGAGGTATTTTAAAAACTAGATTCGATATATACTTAAAGAGTCGGTTTTTACAATTCGGTTTTATAATATGTTAGTCGAGATATATATTTAAAGAGTCGGTTTTTACAATTCGGTTTTCATTCTTACATAGATATATACTTAAGATCGAAATATTCTCTCATCTTCTTAATTTTAAGAGTTCTTAAAATTCTATCAATACAAAATCTTGACCTTTCATTCTATATAAATTAATCTCATACACTTAATTTTTAACCATTTTATTCTTTCTACTAATTTACTTTAACTTTTTATTTATTTAAAAAAAATACTTTATAACACTAACACGCCCTCACACACAAACACAATTATCTACCCACATCAACATAATTTTAAAAATCTTATTAACTTCTCTTTCCTTATTTCATAAATATAAATATTTTTTTCTTATTTTAATGTATTTTAGATTTTTTTTAAAATTAGTAAAATAGTTGATGCAAATAAAAAAAATGAAAAAAACTGACACTGTACAATATTTTTTCGTGACACTAAATCGCGCGATTAACATATTATTACATTTTTGAAAGCGGCATGATGTAAAACAGAAACTATTCGCCGCCGCAGCATTGCGCGGGTAAGTTGCTAATTAAGATTAAAATATGGTTATCCAAGTTACAATAACTAGTTTGACTAGTGGCTTTATAATTATATAATTAAAAATAATGTGTAAATAAACATAGACATAACACGTATGGATTACTTTGTTCCAATAGTGTTATACATATATATATATATATATATTCTTATTCGGTTTATTCAGTTTAAATTATAGTGTCCAGAACCAACCCCGAATCCATAGTAATTTATCCGGTTTTGATACAATACGATTCAAAAATCGGAAATATCCGAACTAAATAGTCTGATCCAAAATTTACGGTTTGGTATTTCACTTTTTGATAGAAGTCATAGTAATTATTTGGTTTTGATACAATGCGAGATAGAAGCCAGGGTGGTGATGACATCTACCACTAAAGCGTAATCGACGAAGTTGGTGGCTACAATCGTCAAACTAAAATGAGATCATAAAGTGTAACACCCATTCGATTATCCTTAATTAATATTAATAAATAAATAAATGTTATATGAACCATGAGTTGCCTATATGAGATTAGAGGTGTTTATAAAACTAAAAGAGCTAAAACCGTTAAAATAAAAGTTAACTAGTTAAGGGACCATTTCAGTAATTATGCAATACAGATAGATATATATGCTTTTCCTCTTGTTTAACAATTCACAAACACACACATACACATACATCCATACGTACATGCTGCCATATTTTCCCTTCCCATTTTGATGAAGAAAGCAACAAAATTAACTACATAACACAATCATCTCAATCCATATAAGCACAAGGTATGATTAGTTTAGTTGGTTTTAAGTTTAAATGGGTCAAAAGTGTTTCAAATGGTTGAATCAATGATCAAAGTGTGTAAATCATGTTTTAGGTTGCTTTTATTGATGCTATATAGGGTGTAGGAAAACTCCCCTAACATGTTAGAATTGAGATCTGGGTTGAAAAAGACCAAGAACAGTCGCTGTGCAAAACACAATCTGCATGAGGTCATGTACATGACCCGTGTAGCATTTCGGAGGCCATGTTGCTTGGCCCGTGTAGGTCAACACGGCCCATGTAACAACCTAGGTTAACACATGCCATGTAGCCACGTGTGGTCGTGTAGTATACATGGTACACGACTCATGTAAACCTCCTACATAGGCCGTGTAGGCCTTGTTTTAGGACAAAATGTGTTATTCATTGTATTCTATTATTTTAAATGTATATGATCGTGATTGGATACCTTATCAAGTCATATACGCTATTATTTGCATAAACCGGTTATAAGGTGAGTTTACCGGACTATTTTTCATATTTACAGTATGTAGGTTATCATACTAGAATATAATACATGTATTAATCATAAGTATCGAATAGCATACCACTATATGTAGTAGGGCTCAGATATAATACAGTACTCTGACTTATGAATTACTATCCTAGGTCCACAATCAGAGGTTGACATAATTTACATGTTATATGTGTGATATCTTTATATAATTTTATACATCATTCAAATAATATATTTACAAATAAAAATTTAGTTATAACTTCTAACAATTAATGAATGTATTATTTCCACAATACCAACACCTAACAATAATATAACAGCTCAAAACCCACCGTCATCTCTGCCCACGGGTGATCATAGAATTGCTGCCGCTAAAGACCACCTTTATTAAAAAAAACGTTGTGGTTGTTTGCTGATGTATTAGACTTAGGGAGCGATAGTGCAATTTATACAAATTACAGGTCCTCGATGTGAAATAATTTCATCCGCACCGATTCAGTTCAATCGGCTGTGTACAACAACAACAAACAAATTTCCCTATCTCACACACAGAAACACGCGAAAACACAAATTTCTCGAGCACGAAGAACAGATATGGGGAAAGGTCCAGGTCTGTACCCTGATATCGGAAAGAAAGCCAGAGGTAAACTCCCGTTTGATCGATTTTTGCTTTATTATTTGTTTTTTGTTTCACGTATTGATTTGATTGTTTATGTTGCAAGTTATCTTCATTTCTGCGTGCGTGGTTTAATCGATTCATACTGTTTCTTTAACTATTTCGAAAATGATCTTAAGATGAACCGATGTTTGCTTTTGCTGCGCGTATGTTTGTATTGTAAGTGTGTGTGTGTGACTCTAATTTGCTTTTTCATAATGTTTTGAAAATGGCTGAATTTGATATAATTGCCGATTCTGTGCTTTTCAGATCTTCTTTACAGGGATTACCAGAGCGACCATAAATTTTCTCTCACAACGTATACCGTCAACGGAGTTGTGAGTCTCTATCTCTATCTCCATCTACCTGTATATCTTTGTGTTTGTGTGTATATAAACATACACAGGTATACACACACATATACATTACACACAATTAGATTCAATCGTTCATGTGCTGGTTGTCCAAATCGACTTTGAGATTGAAGTTAGGGCTAGGTTAATGTTTCGCTGTTACTCTCTGAGTGGTCTCTGGTGAACACTATGAAAATCATGTTTTGCTGTTACCAGAGCGATCGTAAGTTTTCTCTCACAAGGTATAGCATCAAAGAAGTATCGACTCTCTATCTCCATCTATGTATATATCTTTGTGTTTGTGTGTATATATAAACATACACAGGTATACACACAGACACATGTAGATTCAATTGTGCATGTGGTGGTTGTCCAAATCTAATTCGAGATTACAGGTAAGGCTAGGTTAGTGTTTTGTTGTTACTCTCTGGTGAACACTTATGAAAATCAAATTTTATAGGTTTATGATACTTAAGAATAGAAACGAATTACTAATTGGATGGCTTTAACTTAAATTAAGTAGCTAAATCATAATTTGGTAATTTACAAGCTATCTGGCTTGTATACAAAAGAAATTCGTTTGTTATGCAATGCACGAATTCTCCTAGATTTTGGTTAATTATAGAGAATGAGAAACGAAACTAGTTTGTCATCTATTACTGATGTCCGTCACTTGAACTGTTCTGGATATGTATCACAGTACGTTGTAAGTTTTATCGTAATTATGAGGGAATTTTTGGCTTTGGTCATTGTCTATGTTTATACTTAATAGTGTACTCAATTGACAAAAATTTATGGTAATCGGTTTTCCGTCTATAGTTTTGAATGTATACTTCTTAATGTCAGGTGCTGAAGATAGAAACTGATTATTGAAGTTGTAAAACTTCCACTTGATTGGAATATGCCTCGAGGTCCCAGTTTTATATCGTTTGTCACTAAATTTGTTCATGCAAATCATGCATAATCTAGTGCTCATATTTGTGTTTTAATTTTCTTTAGCTGTTCGTATTCACTGAAGATAATGGAAAATATTTTCTAGGGTATTGTTCTATTTTTTTGTTGCTTGTGTATAACATTTGATTGTGTCCTTGAGCAGCAGTGCCTTGTTCTATATTTGTTAGTTTTTTGTATTAGGAATTTAATGGTTTCTCTACGGTGTTAGTTGCAGCCTTTACCAAATGTGATTTTATTGATCGTGTTAGCTGTTTGAATACTGATTACATGTGTCTGATAATCTGTTTAATCTGATTTCATCTATGTTTCAGTCAATTACCTCATCAGGAGCTAAGAAAGGTGAGTTGTTTTTGGCTGATGTGAACACGAAACTGATTAACAAAAACATCACAACTGATGTCAAAGTTGACACAAACTCTAAGGTAACAAATAGACTTTATTTGGGTTCATTTTTGTTCAGGAACCATTAGAACTTTGCTTAGTTGCTGATATAAACTGTACAACTCTCTCTTAAATTCTTGTTGCATCTTTGGCTTGATCTTTGTAAAGATTTTGTCATCTATTTAGTAAATGGGTAGATTACTTGTCAAAACTCATGTTAAAACCACTAGTTTTCATGTAAATAATAATTCTGAATTTCTGATTAACTGAGCTTGCCATAACTTTTTGAAATTGCATTATTGTTGTCTTCATTGATAACCAAAATCAGCATCATCAATTTTTAGAGTAAATGCGAAATCATTTTAACACATACTTATAGTAACAAGATGATATCCGCATGTCAAAATCCGAAGTAAGAGATTATGAGAGAAGATGAAAAAAATTTAGATTTTTGCAAAATGTCATATTATTAGAAAGATAAGTAGTAGGACGTAACATTTTTTTTCTTTTAATATGACAATAGGTAAATAATTAATTCTCATTTCAGAATTTACTATAAAATAATTGTTGTTTTCATGAATCCTTTCAGCTGACTATCTGGCAACAATGTAGGTATTCACCACCATCACCATTAATGAACCTGCGCCCGGACTGAAGACAATTTTCAGCTTCGTTGTTCCTGATCAAAAATCTGGCAAGGTACTTATTGTATGCCCACAACATTTTTTTATTGTACACTACAGAATTATTTACTTTGCACCCCATATAACATGGGTCATGCTACTTGTATAATATGCGTTAAATTTGTAGTGTAAAAGTCATCTCCCTTTTTTTTGGGTCGTAGACATACCTGAAAATTATAATGGTCTGTTCAAGCCTCAATAACTTCATTTTTACAGGTTGAACTGCAATACCTGCACGAGCATGCTGGAATCAGTACCAGTATTGGTTTGACTGCAAGCCCGATTGTCAATTTTTCTGGTGTGGCTGGGAACGACACAGTTGCACTAGGGACTGACATCACATTTGATACCGCTACTGGGAATTTCACCAAGTGCAATGCGGGCCTGAGTGTCTCCACTTCTGACCTCATTGCATCTTTAACACTGTGAGTAATTCTTTAGCATGGAAAAACCTTTTTTTCTCTCTTTGTTGGTTACTTTTGACCGTTTTGGATGAATTCCAAGGATAACTGCTAGATAGATGTTGCATAATGGGAGGGTTGGGTAACGAGTTAAAACGAGCCATTTTTTAAAACCCGAGGGCACGCCTGCTAGTGTTTTGCTTTCCGTAGGTTGTATATAACCAATATACTAAATGCAGTTTATTATTTCTTATCTACTACTTAAAGTATCAAGCTGTTGCATCAGAAGTTTTATGCTAATTGCAATGGCGGCGTAATCGCTCAAAACTCAAAAGTACTAAATGCTTATGGCCTCTTTTAATCTTTTATTCCGATAGTTGGAGTATATATCCAGTTTCATCTAATAGCAAATGTTGCTTAAAACCTTGGTAAATGATGAAATGTTCTTCAGTTTTTACTGTTCGATATCTTTTATGTACAAAATAGTAAAGCTAACCAAGTAGAGTTTTTTTCTTTTCAAAATTTTTGAAGTTATCATTGTGTTTGGGCATGTTTTTAGCCTGATTTGGTATAAATGAAATTGAATAAATACTTGAGTGGCTTACACATGAGTTTTAGCAGATGGGTATTCTTGTAGAAAAAAGTTGCAAAGTTGGGTGGCCTTCTTATACATTAACCCTTGGAAGGAAAAGCTCAAAGAAGTGTCTGTGGGCTAACTCAACTTGATCTAACCAGATTTACTCATAAATCTTAAGTCTCTTCAAAATTAGTTTTAGCCTTTTTCGGACCGTTTGGCTATGTTTTTTATATGACCCAAATTGTTGATGTATTGTATAGGAACGATAAAGCCGACTCTCTTACTGCTTCATATTACCACACGGTTAGCCCACTGACCAACACTGCAGTGGGTGCAGAGTTGACCCATGGTTTCTCGAGCAACGAGAACTCTTTGACGATAGGGACACAGCACTCTCTTGACCCACTGACTACAGTCAAGGCGCGGGTCAACAATTTTGGCATAGCAAGCGCTCTCCTCCAGCACGAGTGGCGCCCCAAATCCATTTTCACCATATCGGGAGAAGTTGACACAAGGGCAATCGAAAAGAGTGCAAAGGTTGGTCTGGCTCTTGCTCTCAAGCCTTGAATTGAAGTAGTAGTCATAACACCCTTAAGAAAAAAATGTGTCTTTTTTTGTGACATTTGAGGTTAACTTTGTTTGGGGGAAGAGAAATAACGTAGGTAGTTGACTTTGGAAAGAGTCTTTGCTCTTTGATTTTGCCATAAAAAAATGTGCTCTACTGGTGGTTGTGGTTTGTGTGTTGCTTTACCTGCTACTTCTAGAAGAACCAAACGATAACATCTGTCATTTGCAACCTTTTTTTTTCTTTTGTGTCTCTATTAAATATGTTTATTGTATTATTAATAATCAAGTATGCTGGCATGATTCGATTCGAGACACAACTCTTTCAAAGCTGAAAATTAACCAAAACTAAACAATTATTAGTCTATAATCAAAATATGAAACTTCACATAACCATAACCGAATGGTTATAAACCGATTTTTATTAATCAGGTTCAGTTCTACCGATTATCCTAGGGCAAAGGGTATATGCTATGCATCTAAGTTTGGTGTTGCAACACTCTTCAACGAATAAATACTGAAATTACACTTCATTAAACATGTATATGAGTATAACACCATCTAACTTAGGTATTACAGCAGCACTTGTCTTTTTTTCCCCTATTTTTTTTGATGCTCACCTCTAGTTGCAACTGGCTAACATGAATTTCGTTAAATCATTTGCTAACGATTTGGTTGTCAGTTTGGATTGTAGGTTGCACTTCTGATTCAAGGGTCCGTTGTCACGTTTATTTGAAGTCATTGTTGAAACATCATATCCTCGATAATTGTGTTATCAGTTAATAAAATCAACAATTTCAAATTATATCCAAAACAGGAGGAAAAATCACTCAAATATGATCGACTTAACATACTATATTAACATATTCAATGTGATGTCATAAATTACAGTCTCCCGAAACAGGAGGTTGTCATGCTCACTCTAGAACGGTCACAACACTACAAACCCGGCACCTGATTACACAATTAACAAACACATATTCAGGGCCAAGGCCACCAAATCGCCCTTTGTTATTGTTTTCCATTCGGTTTTGGTGATAATTGATGATGATGAGGTGAAGCATGAGGTATTGAGAGCGTTCTCGGATGCTGATGTCCATTTCTTGAAAAAGACCCAGCCCGCAACCGCGCCGGGTCCGGGCTGGACCCAACACGTTCGGGCTGAACGGTTTGTAAGTAATATGATGAGCCCGCCATATCTTTAAGAGCTGGCAGAGGTTTAAGACATTCAACAACTTCACTCATTAAAGGCCTGGCTTTTGGATCACGACTAAGACAACGGGCCGCGAGTTGGGCAGCCTTCTGGGCTCCTTTTATTGAGAAATGACCTTCTAACCGAGGGTCTATCAACCTATAAAACCGTCTTCTCTCTCCTAAATGTGGGCGGGCCCATTCGACGAGGTTGTGCTCCCCGTTTGGACGTTTTTTGTCCATTGACCTCCGCCCGGTCAACATTTCGAGTAAAACGACACCAAAGCTATAAACATCACTTTTTGAACTCAGATGTCCTGAACAAGACAACGAAACCAATGCAAAACAAGTTCCCGGTATCAATAGTGTGTTAAACTTCAGAATTGAGAATTGGCCAGCCTTAGAAAACAAAGTTACTATAGGTGGCTTTTAGACCCATTTTCTGATGAATGGGTCAATTCATGTAAATCTCTAACAGGCGACCCATTTTCTGATGAATGGGTCAATTCATGTCGGGTCAAATAAGTAAAAGAACTTTTAAAAAAAATATAAAACTCATATCACTTTCTTTTTTAACCTAACGCAGTAACGCTATACCAAAAGTTCACCCTTTTTGACCTTTGCCACATCTAAGGATGGCCATAAGTAAAGAGTAACAAGAATAAAGACTTAAAACCTGTCATCACATATTCCGGGGCAGCATAACCATAAGTTCCCATGACTCTTGTAGATATGTGAGTTTTATCCCCTTCGGGGCCATCTTTAGCAAGACCAAAATCAGAAAGTTTGGCATTGTACTCCTGAAAAAACAAATTATTAGAATTGCTACGATACCATAAGAAAAAAGAAAGGAAGAAACTTATAAGTTGCTTACTGCATCTAACAAAATGTTGGAAGTTTTGAAGTCTCGATAAATCACAGGCCTTTTTGCTTCTTCGTGAAGGAAAGCAAGGCCCTTCGCAGCACCAAGAGCAATTTTCATCCTAATGGACCATGGAAGAGGCAATGATCCTACAATAATAAAATATCTATACCATAAGATGGTTTCAAAGGAAAACATAATTGCACATAGCCGTATAAAGCTTTTTAACAGAATGACAAAAATAAAATAAAATTGTAACATCTGGTATAAAACTGATTGCTGAAAACTTACTATTTGACCCCGAAAACATTAAAAACTTATTATAAGATAATCAGCTCCCCACTCCACCCCCACTCCCCTGTTTTTTTATATGTTTTCATGAATATAATTAAGAAATAACTTACTTCTGAACAAGTGATTCTCCAAGCTCCCTCGAGGCAAGAATTCATACACTAGCAACCGTTGATCATCTTCAATGCAGTAACCGATCAATTTAACCAAATTCGGGTTCACAAGATCACCCAAAAAGTTCACTTCTGCCTGGCAAATTTAAAAGCATATGTGTCAGTCAAACAAACAATTATCTATTAGTGAACAAAACAGACAGAGAAAATATCAAACCAGCCACTCTTTATGGCCCTGAACCCCATCATGATTTAGGGTTTTGACGGCAACGGTTAGACCAGTGCCCGGTTTCACGGGTGCAGTTCCATTCTCTTCGATCCACCCCTTAAACACACACCCGAAACCCCCTTCACCAAGTAGACTTTCGGGTCTAAAGTTTCTTGTTGCCAGTTTAAGATCATTGAATGCAAATTTCCGAAGGCGGGAAGCAACTTTGAGTTCTTCCTCTGGTTTTAAAGTGTTTTCGCCTTTACTTGTGGTAGTTGGGGAGACTATAGGAATTGACGGTTGATCTTTGCTAGTATTGTTTGTTGACTTACTTTCTGCAACAAAAATCAATAATAATTAGATTAATAAAAACTAATCAGGTTTAAAAGGGTGTTTGGCATTCATTTTTAAAGTGATCATCTGATTATTGAATTTACAAGTTGTAGATAATCATATTCTAGTGTTTGGGTTACTACTGAATACTGATGATCATCTAATTAAGTAGGGTTAAAATGTTAAATAATCAGTTTAGAAGTAGCTAACAAAACTTATTTTACATGAGTATTTATAAATAGAGATCACATCCAACATCCATCTTATCTTATTCAGATTTAAGGAAAAGCACTCTTTTTTAGTATTTGCCCATAAACCATATTTAGTTTGAAATTGAGAAGAGTCATAATCAAAGACTAGACTTTATTTTATTCTTATCTCAGGGGTGTTTGGATTAGCTTATTTTTTTCAGGTTACTTGTCAATTAGATGATTTGATCAATTTAAGCTTATGGCTAATTGACAAGAGAAAAGGTTGAAGCTTATTCAAAATTCTAATTAAGAAACCAGAGACATAAGTTGGTATAAAACATTTTATACAGAGTACATGATCAGACAAACAACAAGAACATGATGAATATGGGTCAAATTATAATACAGTTGATGGATAAAAGAAACAAAAAGGAAAAAGAAAAAAAAGAAGGCAAGATTTTACCAAAGTGACTACTGATACCACTTGTGGAGCTATCAACTTTAGATCTTGAAGAAACACAGCTGCCAATAAATCCCCAATTATTCCAACACCCAACAAAATCTTCATCAGTTTTCTTCTTTTTTCTGTTCTTGATCTTACTATTGTTCTCTTTTGATCTCATAACATGCAAAGACTCCACCTTTACACCTTGTTCATCACCAGATTTCATCTTTCAAAACAAACCCTAATATCAAGACTATCTGATAATCATCAGTCAAACCCCCAACCAACCAAAAAGATCCAAAATTTCCTACTTTTAGAGTGATTTCTTGGTTAAAGATTGAGAGATTAGATGACAATAATTAAAACCCAGTTGAGGTTAAAGATGGAAAATGATGGCACTCACCTCTGAAAAAGAAGAGCCTTTGACTCGCATACAACAGAAAATTCTCTCAAACTCCAACAAAATTATGTTTTTAAATGATAATTGAAAAGGCCTAATTCAGAATTTTCAAACAAGATGACAACTTTTTTATAAAACTAATTTGTAGCAACAAAAAGGAGATTGAGATCACATATAAAAATCGGGAGAGAGAGAGAGTGCAAGCTGTATCGGATATAATGTTGAGTACAAAAGCACCCACCACTAGTCACCACCTAGCTATGTCTAGTACTCAAAAAAGATTTGAAATCTTACAAAAGGACTGACTTGTTCAAAGCCACCATGAGAAAAGGAAATTTTGTAAATATCCACATCCAATCAAATTAATAAATAAAAATGGTTCTTTTAATTGTAGAGTTAACTCTTGTAGTAGACAAAAGTATTAACTTACGAGTAGAATTGTAGCGTGTGTTTTGTCGTTATAAAAATTCATTGAATAGTCCTTCTACGTAAGAAGTTTGCACGCTTTTATTAATTTTTACTCGTTATTGAAAAACCATTTGATTATAAATGGTTTGATTTTTAATTTGTACAAAGCCGGTTTTGAGCGGGACTAGTTGTAGAACCTTGTAAAACCGATAAGCTAAAAGGGGTTTACCTTTCATGCTAAATTTTATATTTATTGTGCATTAGGAAGAATATTCAATATAGTCCATAATTAATTCATAGTCCTAAATGATTAATTTCATAGTCATAAATGATTAATTTTAGCCTTTAAATAAATTATATCAATGTCCAGATTAAATTTTAAAAATTTGGACGGAGTAACATTTTTGTAATTTTTTGTAATTTACATGTGATGTTTTTACAAATCACATGTGACTGAATATTAAAATTTTAAAACTATGTTTTTTAAATAGACTTTATTGAACACAACTCTGTGCATTAGGATCCTCTTAAGCTGATTACAAAAATCAGTGAGTTCTACTAAAAATCTAAAATTACTTTATACAAAGACTCCCTGATTTTTATTTTAAAAAAGGGTTTAGTTCGTGAAAATGTATCCAACTTGTCACCTTTTGCTATTGTATGTACTGAACTTTGAAACTTACCATTTAATGTACTAGACTTTTCAAACTTACCATTTTGTATATCGGACCTGCTATAGCAGGTTAGAGGCTGATGTGGCACCAGTTTCGCTGACGTGGCTAGGTGACATGGCATGTAACTTAAATTTTTTATGGTTTAAAAAAATAAAAAATAAATTTGTTACTTTATTAATATATATATAAATAAGATTAATAAATAATAAAAATGAAGGTGTAAAACCGATGGTGAGTGGATGTGCTTCATCTTCATCTTCATCTTCATGACTTCACCTTCTTCACCCTCAGTCGATGTGCATCTCCTTCATCTTCAGTCGATGTGCATCTGCTTCACAACCGTGAGTCGATCTCCATCTACTCCTTCATCGATCTCCATTTACTCCTTCGTCGATCTCCATCTGATTTGGGACTTCAGTCGATGTGCATCTGCTTTCCAATCATCCAGGTTTAGGACTTCTAATTTAGCTCCATCTTTCCATCGATCTGGGTGCGATTTTGGTTCGAATCGAGTGTGATTTTGGTTCGACTCCAGGTTCGACTTGGGTGCGATTTTGGTTCGACTCGAGTGTGATTTTGTTCCAGATTCTGGTTCGACTTGGGTGCGATTTTGCGAATTAGGGTTTTGATTTCAGTTCCAAAACATGAGATTAGTGTTTAGGGCTTAAATTGATTCGAGTTTAGTAGTTACAGATTTTGATTTTGATTCTGTTCCAACACATTTTGTTCTTTGATTTTGTTTCAAATTACATTTTATGGTTCGAATCGGTTTCTGGTTTAGGTGTTCTTCAACTGTTATTCAAATTACATTCTAGGGTTCAAATCGATTGTTCCAGATTTGTTCATACGATTTTCAGATCCTCTTTCAGAGGGGTCGATTTCCAGATCTGTAACCGTAGTTTTGGTTGTCTCCATCTTAGATTTCTAGGTTTGATGTTTTTCTTAAGTGTTCTTCATGTTCTTCTTCAAGTGTTCTTGATGTTCTTCTTCACCGTTCTTCAAGTTCATCAAATATCATGATTTTTTGATTTTTCTTGAAAATGGACTGATGTGGAAATTAAATAATGATGTGACATATTATAAAAAAGGAAAAATGAACAAAATAACCGGTTACCTTTGGAATAGGTAACCGGATACATTAAATGGTAACTTTTAAGAGTTTGATACATTAAATGGTAAATTTGAAAGTTCGGTACACACAATAGCAAACGGTGACAAGTTGGATACATTTTGAGAAACTAAACCCTTTAAAAAACATGACCGATGATATTCTCCGATGCTTAATGAAGTTTTTTTATATATCTATAGTCCAACTTTAAAAAGGGAAGGTTTGTTGATTTTTAAAGACCGTTCAATTTTAACGACGGTGCTATCAATTATTTTGTTTTAACATAATCAAATAATTAAGTTTTTTTCTTTAATTTTTTATATAATATATTAAGATTTCTGTTTCCTTTATTATAACTTTTTTATTTTAGAAAAGTTTTATAAATTAATGCGGTAATCATCCGAAATAATTGTATACATGTGAAAAAGAAAAGAGACATTTTATCTTAAGGTTAATGATTATTTGTTTTATGAGACATCGTCACTAACAACACATCTGATTATATAATTATTATTGTGATTGTGTTGTATGTAAATAACAACAATAATAGTAATACATAATTATAGACGGGTAAAATAAGATTACATTAGCTAGACGTAAGTGCGTGCATATGTAATTCATGTAGAGATAAAATGGTCTATAGCGTTCATTGTTTACAAAACAAGACTCAAATGTGGTTCCATTTGGAAGAAAGCCATTTCCCGGCTACAATCCCCTGTTGCTCTGTTTGGTCCAAAAGCTGCCACAACGAGGAAATCCTTTGAAGGTTTAACCGGAATCCTAATCTGGACGGTTTGGTCCTGACAAAATAAGTGAATTCGGGTAGATGGGTCGGCTCAGGAATCAATCTTACAGGAAGACGTTTTCTCATCAGTTCATCGTTTCTCCCTTCGTTGGATGAAAAATAGAAGTAAAAAAACAAGTTTTTTTTAGAGTTTTTAGGTTACTAACCAGTGATCCCCATAGAGTTGGTCTTGGCCTTTTTTGTTAGCACGGATCATTTCTTAAACTCCAAAGCTTTTCGAAGCACCGCCTCATTCTCATAGGTTATTTTGGCTTCCTTGTTTATAAGGGTTGTATGTAATCTTGTTTATAGTAATACAAAGTCTCTTAGCTTTTCAAAAAAAGCATCTTATCTTCCTTATACCATTATCAAATATTATTGTTATATTACTATGTTATCGTTATCATTATTATTGTTGAACAATTTCAATTCTGCAAAAAACTCTTGATATAACTACTAAATCTCTATGTTTTTTTTAATACACTAGCCCCAATTTAAGAGAGAAAGTTTTTAATATCCTACTATTAAATCATTCCAATTATACCCTTGCTTGAGCCAAATGATGCAGATGGCCAGGAGGGAGTTGATTGTAAGAGTGCAAGGAGTGGTAACACTCCATCACACCTACCACATCCTTACATCAGTTTTTTATTAATACCACTCAGTCCACCGCTTAGTTTCGTAATGGCTACTCTCTACCGTATCAAATTCTGGGACCTACTTACATACTCACTAACCAATCAAAAATTAAAAAAAAAGAAAAAAGTGATAAACTAATTTGGGTCCACCATTAATCAACTACATTGCTTTTTAGTATGTGGTAGTTACCACATACACCCTTCCACCACATATTTATGGTGTGGTACCATATCCATCACCCAAGTGGTCACCCCCTCCCACTCCTTGCACTCTAAAAGCACGTAGGCAGAGAGAGAGATGTGGACTAGCTAGTAATGTACAAACTGACAAAGTATTTGCCTGTTTGGGATATGTTTTTGTCCAGAAACCATGTTTAGTGAAATTGGAAAGCACACCCAAAATATATTACAAGTGTTACAATTATCACACTTCAAAAGTGTACAAAATCCTTTCTGTTGAAAGATTAAATGCAATAATCAATGCCATGTAATTTAATTGATCTCTATTTTATTTTTATTTTTGATTGTTTAATGGAATATTAGAATTTAAGTTGATCTTGCAATTTAGTGTGAAGTAAGGACTTCCCTCAATTTTAGAAATATTGTAATTAGATGCATTTAACTTGTATCATAAGCAAACTCAATTCATAGTTTAAGCTCTTTGTGAACATGTTTCACAATTACAGGTGCTTAAGTGTAAATATAACAGATAGATACACTTCCAAATTGTCAGTTTGTCCTTACATTAATAATATAGAATAAGTAATTAGCTTAAACACTTTTATTTTATTATTATTATATACATGGTAACAGATTAGAAACTTATTTTATGAATAATATATTAGATATTTTATTATTAGTGCTGATAATTTGTGTTGAACTTAAAAAATAATAATAAACTATGAGGGCAGAATATCAAATTCCAACTATACCCTTGGTTGAGCCAAATGGGAAATGGTGCCGAGGGAGTGGGAATTGTGGGCAGCTCGGGCAGGAGAAAAAGAAAGCCTAAAAAAAACAAGGAAATGATTTATATATCTTGCTTTAAATATCCTGAACATCTTAGTTTATATTTTTATCACTTTCAATTAGCTTCAGGGCCTACTTTTTATGTTACTCAAGTAATTTTAATATTATTAAATTATTAAATGGGTGTTTAAAATCATAAATTAGAGTGTATGTAAAAACATTTAAAAATATTATCGGTATTGCCACTTGTCTTGGTGAGGTGTCGGGTGATGACGTCAGATTCTATATCATGCGCTGTATAAGTTGCGTCTAGAAATTTGGTAAACATATTTAAGTGAAATGTTTAATTAATGAATTTTTATTTTTCAGTTTTGAGAAATATAATTTTTTATTAGAAAAATGCATTTGTAACTTTCTATATGCGTTTCTTTTATAACTAAACACTTTTATCTACATAAATATAAATATAGTTAGGCCTTGAGGTATGTCTCAAGTATGTCATCATACCTTTTATGTGAAATGTGGTACTTCAAGCATACATTTGAAACATAAACATAAGTTGAAGAAAAATAATATATCCTTCTACTTTATCATTTTAATAATCATAAAATGGCATATAGAGTCTAGTAATTATTTTTTCTCATCTCCTCTGTTGATTTTGACACTTGTATTAATCTTGTGAGTAAAAAAAATAGAAGTATATATCACATCTATTAAAATATTCTGTTGTCGCAAATTAGAGAAGAATAGATGGAGAGTGATTAAGAGAGAAATATCGAGAAAAAGAGAGAGAAAAAAACTTTAAAGTTTGTAAAATGTGATATGACTTGAATTATTGAAGTAGTTGAATAAGCTTGGCTATCATGTGAACTCATAATAAAAATTATATCCACTTTAATTGTCACAATCATACAATATTAAAAAAGTTTGTTTTAGAAAATTAAACTAATAATCATTTATTTATTTATTGTGGACATGTGGTTGTGTTAAGGGAGGGGAGCACCCATCGAATGTGAAGGAGCTGAAGCCATTTAGGTGATTAAATTCGATTATTTAGTTTACCCTAAATAAAATCAATTCAGTTATTGGTTTGATTATTTATAAGTTTAAAATTATGTAATGGCATTAAAGTTATTCTAATGTTTCAATATGGTATACACATATAATCATTTAACTTGTTAAAAACGTGTTAATATACCTCTTTTTTAACCTGTAACCGGCTAAGCCGGTAAATTCATGATTTTTAAACTTTAAAATCAGTCTCCCTTTCATTTCAAGTGTTAGGGAATGTTATGAATCCTGTCCTAATATTTCAGTATGGTACTTAAAGTATTTTTTTTGTATGCATCTGAACATCTTCTAAAAACTTCATTTTTAACAAGTTAAATGATCATATGTGTAAAAAAATATTTTCAGTACAATATTGAAACATCAAGACAACTTTCATGTCATTATGTAACTTTATCCCTTTAAAATTCGTTTATATCTGAATACCCGATTTACTTTTTTTCATCTAAGACTTGAACTTTCATATATGCATCTTGTAACTTAAGTTTTTTTATTCTACATTTAAAATTTTGCTTTAGATTTCCAATGGGTGAACAATTCGACCTCAAGAAACATGAAAAAACTATTGTAAAAGTGTTGAGAAATAATTTAAATGGGTGAAACATTATTTTACTACTAAAGAGTGCCCAAATGTCTATAAATCAAACATTTGGAATCAAGTAAGCTAATTTATTTTAACAGTAGCATTGTGGAACTCTTTTTTTAACACCAAAGATAACCTTTATTTAATACCATACCTTTATACAAGTAACAAGTAATTAATTAATTAAATTTCAAGATTTTTTTCTATCAACTCCAAAATTTCAAGACATTTGGTTATATACCGATACTTGATTAACTATATACCCGATAATAGAATTATAATAGGGTTTAAGTAACTGTTTTTTTTACAACCTTAAATACCCAATTAGCCGAAACGGATTGTTAAAAACCTAAAAATATAAGTTATAACCGAACAACACCCTTACGATTAACACATCATATTCAGAATCAATTGTTATAACCACATAACATGAAATAGTTTGAAATATTTTATAAGATAATTATAGCAATATTTTCATATCTACCTATATCTATCTATCTATCTATCTATATAGGAAGGCTCATACCAAAAGCTTCTTATTTACGAAAAGTACGAGAAGTATTTTTAACTTTTAGATTAATAAATCAATGGTTTTTGTGAGTTGTGTCAATTTTGTAATTAAAGCAAAATAAAATAATATTAAATTAAAAACAAAAAAGTTAAATAAAATATTTTAATATCTATCACATTTTCTCTCTCCTCTCTCCATTCCCTATAACCAATCATCCCCTCCTCTTCATACCCAACTCTAATTCTATTATCATTTTCTTCTTTGTGCCACAAGATGAAGCCTGCCACCGTCAGCCTCCGTCCTACCGCCGCCACATCGAGGATTTGCCGCCGTTGACCTCCTGTCAACCGCCACCATTCATCGCCAACCCCAACCCCAACCATCTACATAAAGCCACTGCCATGCTTCAAAGTCATCGACCCAACTATAGCCACCACCTACTCCTCTTCATCATAGTGTCGCCGGTTGCTGCTAATAGCCTCCTCTCTCATCGCAACAATGCCGCCATCGACATCGTCAACATGCTACCGTCGTTGTCCTCCCCCTTCTATCCACCCTTGAGATCTCACACGGTAACATCTCTCCCCCTTCTCTCCGGTGCCATTGTCACCCTCCGCCTCCCTTAGGCAGAAACCCTTTTTCTTTTTGTTAAGACCACCATTGTTGCGCCACCGCCTTCCCTTTGCTTCTCTTGTCCACCGAGCACCACCGCTAGCGCTGTCTTTCTTCTCTTCATGTTATGACCGTCATCAAGGTGTCCTTTTCTTCTCTCTAGTCGAAGTTACTTCCAGGAGCAACAATGAACAACAAAGATTATCATTAGTAGTGTGTTTTTGTGAAAACTCCCGATGGAGATTAACAGATAATATTATTTATTTTTTTGTTTTTTTATTCTTGTAATTTGTTTTCTTTGTTTTAAGTTTTCATATTATGATTATGTTTATTTGTAAATATATAATATTTATAAATTCGTGTATTGCAATATTTACATATTTTTTTATTGAATTTATAGATTCAGTAGAAAATACATATTTGTTTATTAACGAACATGATTATAATATTAGAAAAAATAATACAGATGAACAATTAAAAAAAAGGTGATAGAGGATATATTCACCGGTGAGCAAGCAGAATATAATTGACCTAAAATAAAAATGATTTAGATGTGTTGAGTATTGAATATTGCAAAGTTCATCTTAAAATTCGTATACTTTTAGCTGTGTTCATTATTGAACACAGTAACGATGGAAAACCCGTAAAATTTTTAGGTGTGTTCAACGGTGAACTCTGTAAATTAATAATTTACTAGTAAATTAATAATTTACTAGTAAATTATTTTTAATTTATTTTCTTTTTATTCAAAATTTAGGAGAGAGGAAAATAAGAGAGAGATAGATTAAAAAGAGAAATTTTTTATTTTATCATTATATCCTTTCAAATAAAAAAACAAAAAAAAAAGATGATTAATCTGAGTTTTTGACTTTTGAAAATATTTATCAAAATAGTATATGTTTTATTTTAATATATTGATTACATAATTAAAACAATTATCATAAATAATCATAGTTATACTTAAGTGAAGCAAATGGCTAGTGTTTGTAAATATAATTAAAACTATTCATAGACCCACCACCCACCCCACCATCTTCTTTGATTTTCCGGCGATACGTTTCAAGATGATTTTTTCCGGTGATAATCATTCCTCTCCGGCGACAATAATCATCTCCCAAAATCCACTCTCTACCTCGTTTCCCCCTCCTTTCTCATTAGGGACGATTTGAAGCTCAAAAACCCTAATTTCCTCTTCATCAAATCGACAGTAAAAACAATACTGAAAGTTCAGGTTGCGGATTTGAGTTCCCCAAACCATGGCAAGCTCCCCCATTTGTAGATTTCAGTTCCCTTGTTGTCTTTTTAGACGGTGGTTGTGGCTGAAAATGTGAATCATAGGTCAGGGTTGGGTTCATGAAATGAAGAAGATGGTGATAGTGGAAGAGGGTGGTTGTAGTTGTGTCACCGGGAAAGGTAGGTCAGGGTTGGGTGGGTGAAATTGTAACGACCCGATTTTATGGACAATATTGTAAATTATTTAGACGAGAAATGAATTACATTTGTGGAGTTTATTTAGTAATAATAATAATTATTATGGAGTATTATTATTATTTAAAGGAAAGAATTAAAGTTGAAAAAGCAAAGAAGTGTTTGCATGTGTCAGGATGTTGTATGTGTCAGGATATTGCGTGTGGCAGAGATCTCGACGCTACGCGTCCAGAACTGCTTATATATATATATATGTTTGCCATTCAGCCATTTCTCACGAGTTTCTTCACATTAGTACCATTACTCTACCCATTTTGAGAGCAATTCTAAGGCTAGAGAGCATGTGTTAGTGTCTGGGCTTGGTTGGTGCGTGTTTTCAAGGTTCGGAATGTGCGGTGATACCATTTCGGGCTAAGTTTTGACTTCGGCATCGTTTGTGGGGATCTCAAGAAATGTTGTGGAGCCTGTAAGACCTGGTTTCGACGATCCGCGTGTGAAGCTCGTCAAATCTAGATCCGAGGTGATCTATTTGTCCGGTTTAAGGTGGGTTCAGTTATTTTACAAAACTGAGCACGAAGACAAAATCTATTTTGAAAGTATTAACGTTTTTTAAGATGATATATCTATATATGAATGTTTATGTTTGACTAACGATTGTGTGTAATGCATGGTACTTATTTATTGATGACATGCGATTGATTTACATGATGTTTGTGGTGCATGCATATATATATATATATATGTATAGATATATAAAACGATGATCTTGTTGGACTGACATGATGATATGGGGTGGGGGTAGACATACTCCTAGATGAAAGATGATTCCTAGTAGGAAAAATGTGCATTCTAGGGTATGCTAGAAAAGCGATGATTAGTTTTCAGGTTTCTAGATAACCATGACAACGCATGGTGTATTTGTGCTTTATGTGCGTGTATACTAGTTGGAGTGGTGTTTGACTAGCGATGGAGGTCAAAATGCATGACACCATGAGGGTGAAAAGTGGGCGTAACGATGGGGCATTGGTTGTACTTTCACTTAAACGACTTATGTCGGAGTAGCTACAACGGACGATTACGGGAGTGTGTGTACAAGTGGGAGTCGCGCCGTGCTTTGTACCATACTTTCTAGATACGCTTAGTAAACTTGTGCAAGTGCGGATGGACCTTGGAACTTAGTAGTTACCAGGCACGCCGCACGCATGTGGTTCCAGTGCGGATAGACCTTGGAACCCTTGTGGTTACCGGGTACTCATGTGGTATTTGGGGTGGCGATGATAGTGATGTATAATGATAGACCCCAATAAGAAGGATGTATAAAATGATGTTTAGCGAGGAATAACAATGCATGAGATGATAATGAAGTAAAAGATGAAAATGATGTTTTATGATGTACTTATTGATGTTTGCGATGATACTTGACCATGCGGGGATTTATAATGTTATGCGGTACCCAAGCGACGTGTTGGGATTTATTACCCTAAACCTAAACATGTTTTATAAATGTTTTTAATGTGATGATTTTGTGGTGATAACTAAGCCGACTCACAAAGTGTAAGCTGACACTTGTTTCTTTGAAATGTGTCTTGTGCTCGTGCAGGTTGCTTAGGTGCGTGGCTTTGTGAGATTGAATGCTGACGGGTAAATTATTTATGTTTATGATGTTTAATGAAATAGACTTGTGGTTGTATTGTTGGTTCTATGTGCACAAGACACAAATTAATACGATATTACCGATAATAAATAAACCCATAGGGTCACACATTTACAGTCAACGGACACTAATTACATATTTAAATATGATTTAAATATGTTTCCAACTCATTATATATATAAGTCTATATGCATTGTTGTATATTATTATTTATGTGAAATAATAATATTACTCTTATATATTGATATAAGATAATGCATATCAAATACATAAATATAAACATATGATTTTATATATATGTATGTATATATGTATATATATATATATATGTATAAATATATATTTGTTACAAGTAAATTGTTACTAGTAACAATTATATAAATGTATGTATATCCTTGTTACAAATAAAGAGTTACTAGTAACAATCAAGTATGTATATAAAATACATGTAGATGTATTTTATACATTCTATGGCATGGTCTAGTATATCTTTATATATTTTAAAGATATAAAACTAGAAATCACCACATTAATCATAAAGGGGGCCATATGGTGTATTCTTGCATAAGACTTAACCAAGACATGCATGTATGGGACAAGTAAGGAAGCAAGAGGCAAGAGGGGACCCTCCCTCTAATTTTCGTTCATAATGCAAGGGAGGGGGTCCTCCCTCTCTTGCTTTGCTTCTTGACTTTTATAATTACATGCATGGTTCCTTTTGTAGCATACTTGCATGCTATCACCTTTCTTTGTGTTCTTAGAATTGTTCTAAGTGTTTTATACTTGAAAAACATCCTTACTCTCTAGAATTTGTGTTCTTCAAGTTAGCAAAGGTGATAGATAAACACATATTCAAAATACATACATCTAGTTCAAGAAGAAGAACAAAGGTTGTTGCTTGCATTCTTGAATTTCAAGTGTTGGAGAAACTAGCATTTCAAGGTGTTGGAATCATTGGCTTGTGGATACCTTGGAGGAAGTATTCTCTTGGCTTCTCATAGATCAACCACTTCATCAACGGTTTACTCACGCTACAAAGGTTGTAGTTCTAAACACCCTATGGTTGTTTTGTTTCTTAAGGCTTGCATATGGATCATTGATGGGGAGTTTTAAAAAGTTTAAAATTGTTGTTCATGCTTCCGTTGCTAAAATATATTTTGAAAAACCGAACAAACCCCAACATGTATAATGAACAGGGTTTTTAATCAATGATGTGATTTAGACGTAACAATGGTTTTTGTATTGATGGGTGGTTAAAACGGTTTAGCTGTTTTAATAAAGGTGATGTTTTAAAATCTTCAGTTGTGATACATCTGATTGGGTAGAAAAGTTTTTGTAAAACTCAATTTTTGAAAACCACGTCTGTTACAGAAATGAAGCAGATGCTAGCGGTGGAAGACGGTGGTTGTGCGTTTGACGACGAAAACGGTAGGTCGTGTGGTAGGTCCGTGAAACGAAGATTAATTGTAATCTGATTAATTATTTAACATGTATAATTAACCTATTAAAATGTAACATACATTATTTTGCTAAATATTTTTAAAACTATACCATTTTAGTAAATACTTTTTTTAAAGACACTTGTTTGGTCAAAAACTCGATTAATTTAGACCATTATATCAAATTTAAAGAAGTGGCTAAGATTGCTTTTCACACTTTTCGTAAATAAAACACTTTTCGCATAAGCCCTCGCATACACACACACACACAATAGCAACGTACCCGCGTAATGCTGCGGCGGCAAATAATTTTTGTTTTACAATATGTCGCTTTCAAGAATGTAATAATATGTTATTAGCGCGATCCAATGTCACGAAAAAGTTTTCTATACATTTTTTTAAATTTTCTTTTATTCGCATCTAACTATTTTATTAATTTTAAAAGACATTAAAATAATAAAAAAAATTATATTGATGAAATAAAGAGAGTAGTTAATAAGATTTTAAAATTATTTTGATGTGGGTGAATAATTGTGTTTGTATGCGAAATTATATTTTAAAATGAATAAAAAGTTAGAGTAAAAGAGAGAATGAACTTGTTAAAGATTGAGTGGATGAGATTAGTTTAGATAGAATGAAACATAAAGATTTTTGTCTTGATTGAATTTTAAGAATTCTTAAAATTAAAGAGGAGAGAGAATATTAAATGATTTATATAGTAGTATATATATCTATATATGTGTATGTATATATATATATAAAGAGCTTATGCCTCATAATATTGACACTTGTCCATTTAAACAGTATGATACTATTTTGCGTTTTAAAAAACTCATATTCTTACCTAAAATAATATAAATTTATATCTTCCTATATATAATATAAGCCCACAAATAATTGTATGATGAAGCTTTCAAAAAGGAGCTGATCCTCTTACATAACAAAAGTGGTCATACACGATAACTTTATGCATTATCAAATTGTACTATATGCGTTAACTGCTTAACCTAGCTAAAATTGTTGTATATGAATCAACTCTCATTTCAAAATTGCATTTGCTTATTTCTCAGTTTCATTCCGTTTTGTGTATCTACTTAAAGTTTTAAACCCACATTGTTCCGAAAAATATTCCTTTCTACCCTTATCAAAAAGGAATTTGGTTGATTCATCACTATCATCGACTTTAATTCTCCATCTTTTCTGGAAGATCTTTATTTATTCTTTCCGTTTTGTTCATCTTTTGCATTTGTTGGAATTAGATTTGATATATATATATATATATATATATATATATATATATATATATATATATATATACTAACTATATTATAAAGCATTTAGACTTTTTGCTTAAACTGTTAAATTTTAAGTGTTTTAAAATTACTAAATTATCACTCATATAAACTAAATTGAGTAACTATTAGATATAATTAATAAGATTCTTATATTCTATTTTAATAACTTTACATATTTAAGAAAATTTTAGTCAATACAAATTTTTTGAAAGTCAAAGCCACTACAAATTAATTTAATTATTAAAAAATATTTTTATAACTTTTTTTCAATTGTGGAGAAAAAAAAGTAAAGGAAATGGAAAAAAGGATAAAGAAAATAGACATGTCACCAAACGAAATTATTCGCTGTCACTGTATTACACGAATACCATACTCCCTACGTCTTGAAAATGGACATGTTAACGAGTATAAATTATTCGTTGCCGCCGCATTACGCGGGTATCATGCTAGTATACTGTATATATATAAATATGAAATAAAGAGTTATATAAAGAAGATGGAGGGGATTTGGTTCACTCAAGAAATCAACTCGGTATTTGTATGAAGTGATTTGTATTTTGAAAGGTGAGTTGCGTTTTTGTTAAATATTTATGATTATTATATAAAATTAAAAACTTTTGAAAGTTGGTATGAGAATAAAAAATGAGACCGTACGTAATTTATATATGTGGCGATTTTTGATATAATACCTTAAGGTACTCACATAAAATATATTTCTATTTGTGAGTTAATTAATTTAGATTAATTTATGTTATTTGTAAGGAAATAAGTTTATGTAATTTTTAAATATTGAATGTCTATTGTTTTGTTTCAGATAAAAAAACAAGTATCTTGTTGTCTATGATTAAAAAAATATATTAGAATAAAAACTAAAGATAACCTATATGATGAGGGATTTGAAATCCTCAACATTTTCAATCCATAAACTAAATATCTTCAAAGTTGTTCATTGAGTGTTCTAGATCAAATAGTACACCAACAAAATCTAAATATATTGTTAGCTATAATAATAAAAGTAAATTAACTTTTATCAGTTATCCAGAACAAAATTATGAATGATGATGTTTTATTGGATGGTAACAAAAGTATGGTGATGCTTACTTGTTATATGGTATACAGGGTGTGTTGAACAATGATTAATAACTAATAGTTATATTTTTATTATGTACAAAGTACATATACTCTATTTGTTTTTTCTTCTAAAAAAATACACATGTATCTTTAATAATAAATTTAGACTATCATAAGTCGTGCTTAGCACGTTCAAAAGAAATAACTAGTATGTATGTGTATATACATATAATATATATATATAAAGAGCTTATGTCTTCTAATATTGATACTTGTCCATTTAAATAGTAGGACACTATTTTGTTTTTAAAAAATATTCATATTGTTATCTGAAAATAATATAAATTTATATCTTCTTAGAGCTAATGCCTCCTAATATTGACACTTGTCCATTTAAATAGTATGACACTATTTTGAATTTTAAAAACTTGGGGGGCGTTTGGTTCGTAGATTTTTTTCATGGGATTTGCATTCTGTCAAAGGATTTGCATTTGACAGCATTGTAAAATGAATTTGCATTTGGCAAAATGGTAAAATGGAAAATCCTTCATACAAAGCATTTTGAAATACCATGGGGGGTGGATGCATTTGTAAAATCCCTTGAGTAAGGGAATTTGAGGGATTTTAAAGAATTTCCAGCATTTAAAATCCCTTCCTTTTTTTCCAACCAAACACAACATTTCCCTGTATTTGAAATCTCATTCCCACGAAATCTCACGAAATACAGTGAACCAAACAGGGTCTCATATTCTTGCCTAAAATAATATAAATTTATATCTTCCTATGATATAAGATAAGCACCCAAATAATTGTTCGATGAAACTTTTAAAGGGGATGTGATCCTCTTATACAACAAAAATGACCATACACAACAACTTTATGCATTATCAAAGTGCACCATGTGCATTAACTGCTTGTACCTGGCTAAAAACTATTGTGTACAAATCAACTACTCTTTCAAAATTATACACGCCAGAAGTTACATACTGTTTGCATTTGCTTATTTCTCAGTTTCATGCATTTTTGTGCATGCAGTTATAGTTTTTAACCCATATTCTTTAGGTAAAACATACATTTTTCCCCTTATCAAAAAACAATTTGGTTGATTCATCACTATCACCGACCATAATTCTCCATCTTTTATGCTTACTATTTTCATTTTGTTCATCTTTTGCCTTTTTTTGGGAATTAGATTTCATAAATTAATATATCATAAAGGGTTTTATGAGATATATACAAAGAAGATGGAGGAGATTTGGTTTAGTCATGAAATCAGCTCGGTATTTATATGGCGTGACTTGTACTTTGAACGATGAGTTGCATTTTTGTTAAAGATTTATGATTATTATATAAAAATATAAAATCAAAACTTTTGAAAGTTGGTATGAGAATAAAAAATATAATCGTACGTAATTTATATATATGGCAAATTTTTGATATAATATTTTATAGTACTTATATAAAATATATTTCTATTTATATGTTAATTAATTTAGATTCATATATTCAAGCACTAGTAAATATATAGAAAAACAATGATGGAGTGAAAAACATATATATAACGTACAGAAGATAAACGTTGTGTGAATTTATTCATGTTGATATTTTAATTTATTTTGTAAATAAAATTAAGAAAGAAGCAGCATGGATGGATGGTCCATGAAGACTTTTGAGTGCATGCGTGCTGTTACTGTATGCTATTGCAATTGCTGGTTGGGTCATGTTCATGCTCCATTTTTTTATTATTTTAAAGGATTTGAAAAAATAAAAAAGAAAGAAAAAAGAATCAAGAAACGAATATATTACAACCTACCGAAGGAATTGAAAAACAACAATAACTTGATTAATTATTGAATGTTAAACGAGCAACAATTATTTAACCTACTGCTTCACTTTATTAATTAATTTTCCTTTTATTTATTATAATAAAAATACAACTTAGGTTATAAAAACTAAAATGAAATCAAATAAACCGGTTTTCGAGTTACCATAACTGTTTAGTTTTAATTATAAAATGAATAAATGATCAAGCTTTCAGTTTTTCAACCTTAATGGTTTGGCTTCTACGTAAATGTGCAACCCTACCGTGCAATCATCTATTAAAATTTGCTCATGTGTAAACCATAAATGTAACACCCGCTAACACCCGCAAACTTAGGCTAGTAGATTAGCGGATTTACGGTATGTGCTTATTTGTGTTTTACTTACATTAAGTGAATTAGTTTGTTAATTAATTGAAATTAGGATAATATGTATGTATGAATGTATGACTATGTGTATGTTTGGCCGTAGATATGCATGCATATAATTAGTGGGTTACACGTGTGGGAGTGTGGTGATATTTGGCCACCTACCTTTGCATGTTAACAATTGAGGGTGTCTTTCACCTGTTCATTTTTACAAACAAAGGAGAAGTGTGTGTGTGCTTTGTTTTCTCTGCCAAGAAAACCGAAAGAAGAAGAAGAAGAAAAAGAATCGGGATTTCAAATTGAGTTTATATAAATCAAGATTTAAGGTTGGTGTGTTAACATGTTATTCTTCTTCTTGATGTGTTATATGATTTAAAATATGATTTTGGTTTAGTTTAAGGATTGCATGCTAAGAACACCTTAATGGGTTTGAATAGAATATGATTTTGATGATTTTGTATTCATATGATTTATACGTTTAGATGATGTTTCAATGCATGATAAAGTGTTTTATTATGATAAATTATGTTTCTGGAAAGATTGGAATAAGTTCATGAAATATGGGTTTGAGTTATGATGTTTTGAAGTTGGCGGATTTGACGAGTATGAAGTTCTCGGATTGTTGGGAAAGAAGTTGATGAAAAACCGGAAGTCGTGTAATCCGATACTTATGAAATCTGAAGATAGAAATCCAATGGAAGCAAAAACCGACACAATCCTATATTAAGAAATCCGATTGTTTTATATAAATATGAAATCCTATACTTAGGAAGTGATAACTCTAAATCCGATACCCTAAATCCGGAACTTGAAACCCGGGAATAAGTGAAATCCGACACTCCTAAAACCGAGACTTAAAATCCGATACATGAAATCCGAGAGCCTTAAATCCGGAACTTACGAAATCTGAGAAGTGGGAAATCCGATAGACATAATCCGACAGTTTGAAATCCGGCGGATTTCCTAGAATCCGATAATTTGGGAAATCCGACAGTTTGCATTTGAAATTGTAATTGTTTATTGTTTATTGTTTATTTAATGACTGATTTACTTATAATTATACGGTTAGATATAATTATGAAAATGGGACTGATTGATTGTTATTGTGTTTTCAGGCAATCCAAAGGCTCAGTAACATTAGAATTCTGAGTGCTTCAACTGAGATTGAAAGGTGAGTGGATGTTGAACTTGAATGGTAAAGATTTGGTTGATGTTACTGATGTAATGCATGATTGTATTTGATGGTTTGTTAGTGGAACTGTTGATTGTGATTATTATTCTTTGATGACTATTGCATGACTATTTGTTCGATACGCACTCTTAGTATGATTTTGAGTTGCGTTTGAGAAGTCAGCTACACGTGGAATTGGGCTGGGCTCGTTTACTGGTTGGTTGAACAGTGGTAGCCTTACTGTTGCATATGTTGCTTCAGAGTGGGATTTCACTGTGCCAATTCAGTAGAGGGCTATCGGTAAACCTTTGCTTTGGCCGGCATTGGTTGTAGATTCTGCGCCGAACCGCCGGTCTTCTTAGAGTTGTGATTACATGTTTAGTATTGACTTGATGTTTGCTTTCGGGTTTAGCCTCTGCTCACTTAGCTTTGTGCTAATTCCCCACAGTTGTTGCTTCTTGCAGGTTTGTGCTTGTGAATGTTTGATTGAAGGAGGAGTTGACCTAACTCTGATGTCAAGTTTTAAAATGAAACAAGCCAATCATTTTGTAACACAGAGTTTATGTTTGATGGATTGTAAAGAACAGATAATTTGTTTAGTAAATATTTGTAACTGAAATGTATGTTTAAACTATTAAAGCTTCCGCAGTGTAATTTTAAAAAAATGGATTAGAATTTATGGTGTTACAATAAAAACGAACACAAACTACACATATGCAAACAAAAAATACGACCATGCTTTTGAGCATATCACATTTATGTGTTTTTATACAGACAAGTTGCACATGTACAACACAACAATAATTATCGACAAAAGTGTCTGTGACGATGGGGAACGCTGTTGTCGCTAGTGACAATCGTGGTAGTAGGTGGCATTGTGGCAATAGTAATGTTGAATAGAGTTTGGATATCAAATTGGAGTTTACATTACCATTTTATCATTTTTGTTAAAAAGAACTGTGACACACATGCACTAATTACCATATTCAAATAAAAAGAGTAAAATTGTCAAATATGTTTTATATTGATTTTCTCATCTAATTTTACATCACCGCTGATTACCACATTCACTGATATCTACACCGTTGCTTCTGTTATTTCAACTAAATATACTTTTGAATTGCACATGAGCGACCGCTCAGCAAAACTCTTGATAAACAACCACAATCGTACACAAATTTAGGACCATGATGTTGTGTTACATATGCATTATTGATGTTACTATTTTTAGATATTTATGTGCAAATATTTAATGAACAATTATATTACGTTGGTGTAGCCGTTTACTTAATAGCATGATTTTTTTAAAAAAAGTATAACAATATGAGTGGTAAATTAAAAAGGCACAATATTTATTGATTTAATTTATTTTTATAATTTAAAACTAATTTTAGATTTAAAAATGTTAAGAATAATGTTTGATTTTAGTTTTGATCTACTCAACATTTTAGAAAAAAAATACAACAATATAGGTATCAAAGTGAATAGAATACTCAGAAAATTTATATAACTTTTGAATGTTAAAAATATTTTATTTTAAATAGAAGTAAAATGTTTGACTTGATATTAGCAGCATTATAGCAATTTAATCTTATAGTTAGTTAATATTTGAATTGGTTAAGTGTCATGTCATTTTCTCTCTAAATCGTCAGTAATATATATATATATATATATATAGGGGTTTAAACGAGAACTGTTTTTCGTATAAGAACTGTGAGAACCATTAGCCCTTGATTAAACTTAATCAATGGCTAAGATTTTTTTTGGCTCACTAATGACGTATTAATGAGGGTTATTCGGAAAAATCAAGTCTCGCAAATTAATGACGGCTCATCCGGACGCAATTCACGGTTGGGTAAATATATAAATTACTAAAATACCCCTATTAATGAGTCATTAATGACGTTAAAAACAGTTCTCGTACGAAAAACAGTTTTCATTTGAACTTTTACATATATATATATATATTCTTTTTGGTTCATTTGAGAACCGATCTAATATTAGTCGTTTATTTGGTAAGTGGAATTCATAGATAGATAGAATATGACAATGTGCATTAGATGAATTCATAAGTAGATGATGACATTGATAGAAGAAAAATTAAAACTTAAATTGATTCTCATAATAGTCACAATAAAAATTGTTTTTAAATAAACTTTTCTTTCTCTATATAAAATTGTGGTCAACGGAATTAATACTCTTATTATGGTTGTGGAGGCATACTAAATGATCATTGGGGGTTGATTAGGTGGTCAATATTACCGAAGTTGTATATATTTCCAAACATTAAAATTTGTTGGAGGGAAGTTGATGCGGAATAATAATCGTTGGTTATCAATTACTCATATACAAGATTGGATTCGAGATTTCTATTGATCGATGTCACCATATAATGGTAAAATTAAAATTGAGGGTGTTGTTCGGGTTTTTCTTCGGGTTTCCGGTTAATAGGGTCGGATTAATAACATTTCAATTGTTGTTTCAGTATTTTAAAGGCAAAATTTAAAACAAAACACAATTTATATGAAGTCTTGTTAGTTAGATTGTCATTTTTAAAGTAAACTAAAATATTTTAAATGTATAAATAAAAGATTGAACTATATCTTATCATTTTTTTAAAAAATATTTCATTTTTTATTAGATTTTGGTGGCGCCAAAGAATCACTGGTGGCACCCCAATATTTTACTGTGACACCGGCTTGAAAACGTTGAAATTTTATACTTCATCTGCAAAATTAACTAGTGGCCCGTACCACCACCAAACTCTACGTAGGTCCGCCCATGCTCCTATAGTTTTCCTTTTCTTATAAAACATTACTAGTTCAATCTATTAAATATTATAAAATAATAAAATAAATGATGATTCTATTTAAACCTGTTTGATAATCTAAATTGACAATATAATTAATATACGTGAGTATATACCTGTATTAAAAATTGTAATTAATTAATATAACATTTCTTGTATGCAAGAGGAAAGCTAGTGTAGCACCCTAAAATATATATAATGCCACCTATAACCGACTCTTACCTCAAAATTATATCTAAAATTAGATCTTGTAAAAAATTTATTTTGGAAAATCATATGAAAGTTTAAACAAGAATCAAAATCAAACAAACGGACCACATAATCAACTTACCTCAAATTTATATCTAAAAATAGATATTTGAGAAAATTTTATTTTGTAAGATCATGAGCATATAATAATAATAATAATAAAAAAAATCTGTCTTTTTTAATATAAAAATGTCTAATCAAATACCAAATAAGTTGTGGATTTGATGTTCCCAATTTCCTCATGGGTAATTTTATATATCCCACTTTATTATCTATATAGTCCTTTTTAATTTAATATATGTGAGTAAAAAAACAACATTAAAAATATAACATTCTTGATTTAATAGGTTGATTTTTAATAATATAACCGACCGACTGACTGACTACATGTGATTGACTTTTCAAGGACTAAAAAGGGTGCACTTGAAGAAGATTTGTTTTATAAAAGATTTTTGTTATTTAACAGCTAGAATAATAGATTATGATGTAAAAAAGTACAGTGATTGTAGAAATATTCTATTTCTGGTTATTATATCAAATTATCAATGCTCTAAAAAATAATATTTAAAATCGATTAGTTCTTTTTTTTCACACCTTCAACTGAATTTAATATTTATTTTGATCTAGTAAGTAGAAAGGTCTTGTCAAAGGAGATAAAACCTTTCTAGATTGTAATGTCACTCTTAAGCGTCATCATGTAACTCAGGTCATCATACCCCCTTTTATTTCAAACCAAAATTAATGATCTTTTCTTGACCTAAAAATCTAGACGCTATTTTTTTATAAATTTCGGCATTTATATTAATTTGCCATTAAGATTATTACACAACTATTGATTTTTTAAATGTTTAAAATGATATAAAATCAAAGTACTTTTTTATTTGCTCTATGATAATAAGGGATGAACTCGGTTATAAAACAAAAGAAGAGTTTTAATCAACTTCATTGATTGGTTTGGGACGTGTTTGTAACTGAATGACTTAAATCAAACATAAGATAATCTGTCTTAAAGATGAGAGTAGAAAACATTGAATAAAAATAAGTGTTATGTCATCGGTTACTGACATTAGAGAGCACGTAATAACTCCATTACGAGTCTCGTCATTTGCCATCATCCTTTACACACGTATCACACACGATCTCCACTAAGACCCTCTCGTGCTTCCCTTGTCGTCGACTAGCTCGTCATGGGCATCATAACAGATGAATTGCAACGTTTAAATTAAATTCTTATAAGCCTAGAAAACACCTTGAACCGAACTATAAGAGTATGATCAAACGATAAAGAATACATGCTGCCAAGCCTGAGTTCAAAAGTAGTACTATGCAACAACTAAATATATTACTACCTAATAATCATCACCATTTACCAGAATAAAATTTAAATAATCATCGAAATCTCTTTTACTTTTTTGTCATTTTCTTTAACAAAAAATAAAAATAATAATAATAATAATACTACTTTACAAATTAAAGGGCCTAATTACATATATATATATATATATATATATATATATATATATATATATATGTTCACTCATTATATTCATCCATATTAATAAATTAATATAATTTTCATCAATTACATCTTATGTGTGTGTCCCTTTCATATAGTTTTTGGCTTTTGTTACTTGGTATAATATTATTTTTGAACTTTACAGCATAAACCCAGAAAATATATGAAAAAATTAAGAATCTTGACTTATGATCATAAGATGACTTGAACACTCGATTTTAAAAAGAGTTTGACACCTTAATACCATTAAGTCAAAGTTCTCATTTCACACCGCATTTTCCTCACAACTAAACTAACATAAAATATTTACAATCAAATATAATGTTCACTCAAGCATGGGTTTTATCAAATTGGAAATTCATAGGAAATTAAAATAAATATAAATAAGTAGATAATATTATTGTTTTGGGAACATTAGTCATCATAATCAATTAATCTAAGAAAGTCAGTGACTTGATTAATGCATGATCCATCATATATTTCAACCTAATTGACAAAAGAACTCGTTCTCCAAACTAAAGTCAAAGGTCTATAAAAAATATGTGTTAATTAAATACTGGTTCTTCCTAAAACAAATGAAAATAAAAGGTTATATAATTTTTTTATATGAGATTATCACATAATTGGACTAGTTGGGTTACAAAGATTAATATAAATAGTGTTAAAAATGTTATGATGTGCAAAGTTTAAACATGCAGAAAATAATCAAACGTTTGTATAAACTAACATTCAACCCGAGCTTGTAAACTTCGTGATGAAGAAAGTCGTCCGTATCAGTGATTGAGCTATTTATGAAGCAATGAAAACATAACAAGCAGTGAAAACATACAAAATTCAAACAACGATGAAGGAGTTAAGGCAAATACAAAGTACAGACAACCCAAAACAAGGTGTTTATGTACCAGACATAAAGTACCGACTTAGTTCGTGATTCAAAGTTTTTCCCCCTTATTTGATATAAATAACACGAAATTAAGAATGTTGTGAATCACATACTAAAGCAGGCAGCAAGTTAATGTTATTTATAAGGTATATTATTGAGAAAGGTAACTTAATATTAAAATTTGTTAATAAAGGTAACATGTTGTTGCTTCTTTTTTTTTTGTTGCTAAAAAGGTACTATAAATTTCAATTTATCCTAAAAAAAGAACTTTCACTTGATAACCTTGATTTTTTTACATGTTATTATACTTGTTTTAATAACAAATTAAAATTTACAATTACTTTTTATTTAAAATTGAAATTTGCAATTCTTTTTTAATACAAATTAAAATTTATAATTCTTTCTTGACAAACAAAACTTATTGATATATGTTACCTTAAGAATTCGTCCTTATTTTTAATTTTGAAATTTATTATGGATATAAAAAATAAATACATCTTAGAACCGTATAATAATTATACAATTAACATAAATTCTCTTTTAACACACGTATGTGTGTATTAAAAATTTGTTCTAGGTCATTTAAAGGGCAATCACAGGTTGTTTTGAAAAGATGGTGTTGATGGGGATTAGCTGCCCACTTTTCCATTGACTTTTAACTCTTTAAGGCTTTAGACTTGGACTTTTGGCCGGTCTTGGTTCCTAACCGCGAATTTAACCTGTCTTAGACTATAACTATGGTAATAGTTTGCTTGGTGAGGACTCGGGGAGGGATCATTCAAATAGACCCATTTAATTAACTATATTTGAGAAATCAAATCTTAAACTAGGCCTATGATAACGCTCTATAGACTGTTTAGCAGGAGCTTAATTATATAGGATCACAAGAATTAGATAGTACATGTAGTAATAATTGTCATTACTGACAGTCACATATCCATTAGCATCTCTAACACCCCACAATAATAACCGTTTCTTACTACCAACACTGGACTCACACAATTATTTCACTTGCATACCATTGATTAAAATGATAAAAGAAAAATCTTGTTATGTTCGTTACCAGAACCTTGAAAACGAGCATGTGCATGACACAAATGCTTCAGATGACAGGACGAGCACAACGAGCTTGTTATAGCTCTAACACAAGCTACTCGGTGCACTCTTACATGTATGTATAGTTCTCAAGAACCGGGTCTTAATAATTTAGAGAGCCGAAAGTTTTTTTTAGCCCATTATGAAGTGGCAGTTGTTTCCAAATGGCGTTTGTTTTGATTTCTAGGTTAATTGCCGGTAACGATTATGTGCAAATCAAATAATCAAAACTAAGGCTTTTTGAAAGCAGCTGATCAAGGTTTCTAGGGTTTATGTTATACTCTTTAAGGTTTCATATAAATATATGATCGTATCAAAGATCAAATATGTGTTTATTATTTGGTGTTTATCAATGGTTCAAGAAATTGTCTCGTAGTAATCATGTTATAGTAATTTATAATTAGTAAAATCAAATTTTCAAAAAAAAATTAAAGTTGCATATAATCCTACTTAACCCACACTTATTGAACCCATGTGACATGGACAGGGTTCATTAATGTGTTTATCTAATACTCTAAAAACTGTCAAATAAAATACGTCCCGAGCTGAAATATCACAAGTACCTTCTCTCTCTAGATCATCGCACGGAAAACTAACGGGAAGGCGAGCCAAGTTACAGATAGGGTGACAATTGATTGAATTTATAATTCATACATTTTCTTTTTTGTTTCTTATTTAACCAATTCACATATCGATCCATTCATTCACAGCCAACCCAAACACAACCAATTCATTAATCAAGTTAGGCTAGGGTTTCCCCATTTATGATCCGTAATTGACTGGATCCACCCATAATCAGATTATGTTTGTGCTAGATTTGTGTTGTTTTTCGTATCGAAATTAATCACTCGCAATTATAACCATTTCCTAAGTTTTTGGTATGGATCATGTCCTGGTCCTAGATAATTTTATTTTGATTTACTTATAGATAGTTTATTAAAATTGTGTTTCATCTTAGTCCTTAGACAGGTCAAATATTATTATTATTATTATTGTTTACCAAAAAGGAGTGGATTTAATGGGTTGAACGTGTTGAAGATCATTCCAAAGTATCAAATTTAAATGAATACAACCTCCTAGGTCTTTCTATTAAAAAAATAGTATTGTTGTTCCAACCACGGTTAACACATGGACAAGACAATGTTTACAAGTCAACAATTGGGGTGTTTGGTTGGCAGTTGGCTGATTGTTTTCCAATGAAATTGGAATCCATTGAGGAGTTGAAATGTGAAGAATTTAGATTTGAAATCTAAATTCTTACCTTACTATGTTTAGTAGTGTCAGGAATTGGAATCACTTCTACCACCGCGCCACCGCAAACAACCCTAATTGGACTTGCCACCACCATCGCAACCTTTATTACCGCTCCACTATCGAAGCCCTAATTGTCGCCGCCGTTGAAGCCCTAATCAAAGCCACTGTCGAAGTCCACTAGTCGAAGCCCCCGTCGAAGCCCTAATCGAAACCTACCGTCGAAGCCCTAATCAAAACCACCTGTCGAAGCCCTAATCGAAGACACCACCGATCGCCGCTCGCCTCTTGCTAGTCACCAGTCACTGGTAAGCAAGCGATGGTGAGGAGGATGGTGTATATCGAGATGAGAAGAGAAAGAATCTCAATTCCTTAGATTGGGGGAAGGATTTCACATTTTCACAACTAATGGGAAGTTTTCTAAAGTCAAGATTTCAATTCCTTTGATAAGGTGCCAACCGAACATGAGAATTCTTTAGAATTTGATTCCAATTCCTAAGGAATCATGCCAACTAAACACCCCCTTAGACTTTTTTGGTCGAAAACTAAAACCAAACCAAAGTTGTTAAATGTTTGGCCCTAGAACAACATAGATATGGATTCTCTAGCTACTAAAATCACAATCAAACCAAACAAACTTTTACTCATAATTGTGGCTCATAAACCTGGTGTAAGCATAAAATAAACCGACACACACACACACACACAAACTTTCAATTACACTTCCACATAGCTAAGTCCACCAAACCACACACCAACACACACGAGAAAGGGATGTGATACATCAGTAAGAAGCTAACTTAGATGGCTCCGATATGTATGCTAGACATTGCATTTATCTTTAAGGGGGTCTCAGGGATATAGGATAGACCTGCACCTGCTGTGGCACAATTCAAAAAGATCTTTTAATATCATAAACAATAATTTGGCGTTTCAAGAAATAAATGGTTTACTTGAAAGTAAGTTAAAAAATGCTACAATCTTGAATCAAATGAGAGGTAAGTTTTGGTGTACCCGACCCAGTTATGATCCTTCCTTCCCATGGAATTTTTAACAGCTTGGATGACATCTTAAATGTTTAACAAATAGCTGTAACAGCATTTTCTACTAATTTACTTATGAATGGGTCTTGGGTTATGTTGTAATTGTAATTGGTCAAATGTGTAAAAAAAATACTAACCTAAAAAGAAATGGGTCAAACTAGACAAAAACTGCCCAGAGCGCATTTTCTAACACATAGAACCTCCAAATCTTCTTTTTTCCCTTTTTCAAAACAATGAGGATTTATTGAAAAGATACAGCTTTGTAATCAAGTTTGACACACCAACATTAATAAAGATAAAAATTAGGTGCTTTTAAACAAAAAGTGATTTGGGTCAACCAACCCAATTCCTGATTGGCAACAAAAACTACCTGTTATTTAACCCGCCCGCCTAGCCCATTAATCCATCTCTATACGACAGCATAAGCAAGAGGCTTTAAAGTTCATAGGAGAATGACTATTTACCTTTCTCAACATTAATCTGTAAGGAATCTAGAGTAATTATGCCATCAGTCAGTGGAAGAAGCTCAAGCTTTACAGTAACTCTGGATCGTGAAGGAACACACCTACATTTAAACAAATGGTGTAAATTACTTAACTTTTAACTATAATCATGGAAAACAAGACTAGCCTTTTTAACTATAATCATGGAAAACAAGACTAGCCTTACCCTAGAGGAACTCTACTCTTTAACCACATATGTGTATTGCCCAGATCACTTCTTGGAAGTACATCAGAAATGGCAATCATTTTTTCATTAAAAGAGCCAGATGTATAGCCCAGATCATTTCTTTGAAGTACATCAGTGTTTTGCCTATCATCAAATGGGCTCATGGGTGATGGAGGCGAACAAGTTAAAGATACCACAGACGGATAAGTAAGTGAAGGTGGGGCAAGCAATGTTAATGTTAGATCCTCATTTGTCACATTCGAAGCCTCAAGCGTTACCACCTGACCATAAATGGATTATATATTAAAAAATATGAGCTTTTGTGCATGCTAATTCAGTTTCATCATAATCATTTGTAAATATTAAAAGTGAGAATTTTGATTCATTTATGGGAAAATGGGTTGATTTGGGTAATGCTTTGCTTGCCTCTAAAGGGTCATATGAGTGCTTTAAGAAAAAAATTACAATTGATTAAATGGGTCAAGCGGATCTAAAACCGCACAAATTGTATTCAATACACATATACCTCCTAAATTATCTTATTTCAAAAATTAGATGACCATGAAAAAAGTATTGATTTCTTAACCATTTGTGAAGTTCATGAAAAGTATAGGCAAAAAGAAAAAAAAAATGTTTGCGGTCAGCACAACTCACGTTGACTTGTTATAAAATTTTACCCACTTTAGATCAAATCCATTTTGACCCCCCCAGTTTACCACCTCTAGTATAAATGTTCCACATAGAAACCTGAATAGGTAAGCTAGGGATTTTCTCATCTGGCCCAAGAGTTTTTCTGGACATTTGAGATGCAACGGAGACCAAAATGTCCTTTTGGATATGCGGTCGCCAGTTTGTTGGCTGCTTGAACAACAACCTAGATTCTGCATGAACATGAATACATGATGTATCTTACAAGGTGTATACACAACTTTCTAATTAAAAAAAACAAAACAAAACAACCAAACTATTAGGATGTGTTCGGACTTCGGATGTGCATTTTGAATTTGATATGTATATCAATATTTGCAATCACATCATTGATTGTACTTTGTTTTTAAACACGCTACAGAAGATAGTGTCTAGCATTCTAGCCATCTTTCTATTGTTTAAAAGACATAATAAACTAATAATTAGGTAGTCAGTTGTTTAACTGTTTGGCAAATTCTGATTATAAGGAAGTAATAGATGAAATAATTAAAGTAAAAACAAACCATTTTTAAATATGACAAGTTTAATTTTCATCAACTATAATAAGTAACAAATTATTTCTAAAGAATTTGTTTTACAAGTTTATCATATGAAATTCCAAAAACTATATTTCTTAATATTATTATTAGCAACAAAAAGGAGATAAAAAAGGGGAAAACAGAATCTTTGAATTCTAAAAATTTATCATTATGAATTCAAAAGCCGCAAAATCAGATAACCAATTCTATAATGCACATCAACAACTTGAGAGATGTAGGTAATATAGTTACCAGTATAGTTGCATCGACATGATACAAGAACTGCATATTTACAAGTAGGTGAGACACCATGATCTAAATTGGAGAAGATGGCTCTTGATTGAGCACTTCTCTCCCCTTGAGCATTACAACTCCAAAGTGGTGTTGCTGGTTTAAGAATGAACGAGTGTTCCTCACCTTTCCTGTCAAGAAACATGGTTAACTTTTGGTCAAAAATGTCTAAAGTGTACCCTTTGTAACAATTATCATAACCAAAATCATATAGAAAATGAGGAGGGGGCACCTGAGGGGTAGATCTGGCAATCCATGGTAATTGCCGGTTTCGACACATGCAATTGGTAAAGACAGAGGGGGTGCACCTTTCGAAGCTTCCTCAAATATAACTGTTATGGCATCCAAGTATATAACAATATCTGGTGCATGTACTGGAGAAACATTCTACAAAAGCATGAATTAACAAAATAATTAGTTAAAAACTCTTATATTTATTATCTGCAACAGATTATACAAGTTTGGGACCTTTATTTGAACACAAAGAAGATCATCTGTATTGCAGTCGACAGCGAAGCAATGAATCTGTAAAGGTTGTATAATTTCAATATTCCTCCTCCATCTTCTACCAGGAACGTACATTCCTTCCAGTCCACAACGAACTGAAAACCTTTCGGGCTCCAGTGGCACACCTCGGAAAGATAAAAGTCCTTCGCCACTTCTTTCACTTCCAGAACTAGAGGTTGAAAGACTAGAAGAAGAAGAAGAAAGTACAGTTTTTGGTGAAATTGATGTCATTGAATGACTTCTAAACTGACCTAACAAAAAATTTTGGGAACCAAATGAGCTTGGGGAGTTTGGTTTCGTCAATGAGCTACGAGCACTTGAACTGGGACTCGTTTCTGAAGGAGATAAAAAACAAGGTGGAGATACAGAATTGTGTACGGGAAGTAACCATTTCAAGAGATCTCCATACGGGTCTTCTTCAGAGTAACCAGAGTTTTCGTATTTTTCAAACTGAAGAATCTCCAAGACTGGATCTTCTAAAAAGTCCACACCAATACTTACCTGTAAAAGCACCTGCATCCTTTCCAACACCAATACAGCACACAAATAATGAATACATGAATGAATATGAATTATGATGCTATAACTTATAAATATTATTTATGAAGCATACCACTATGTCGCCATTAGCAAGTAGGCTACACTTGACATCATTTTTAGCAACTCCACCGGAGGTGCTAGCTTCAAGACTTCCTCTATCAACTGACATGTCATCCTTACTGGATTCTATTGGAATAAATTTTCCTTCCATTGCTGCTTTTGATCCTTGAGCTGCTTCTTGGGATTGCCTTCTTGACCAAAGAGCTTCATCTGCCTCAGAAATTCGAGCAAAAAAATGAGAATTTTTAAATCTTTTCAACAACTCTTCTGTATGTCTTCTGTATTCTTCCTGCTTGCAAGCAGATAAGCAGGCTAGGACATGAATTTGTTCACCTGGGTTCAAAAAAATATAAGGTTTTACCACAAAACAGAAAAGAAGATACATGTACACTGTTAAAAGAAAAATAAAATAAAAAGGCCCCGTACAGACTGAAAGCATGAGTTACCCAATAAAACTACCTGGAAAAACAAAGGGGCGGTCTAAGGACTTTAACTGAAGCATATCTGATTCTTCTATCCACATATCAGGAAGCTCCTCTACAAAAGCATTGGACAGCAATAAATGATTCAAATTATGAGTATATAATATCCATAAGCAGATATTAAAAAAACTGTAATAACTAAATTAATAGTCAATTAAAAACTAATACTTTTATTCACTTCACTTTTTCAGTGAATGCATTATACAAGCAATGTTCCACCTTCAAATAACGAAACACAGCCAACAAGCAAATCTAGACAGAGAACTTATGTAGTATGTACAAATAAATGATTAAGTTTGTTAGTGTCAAAGTGTGTGTTCCATGAAAAGAATCATCTTTATGTAGAGACAATTACTTGATACAGCATAATAAAGTAACAAAATAAATAAATAGCAAGGGGGTACTGTTAGGAATGGTAATATATCCTTCTTCTTCATGAACATCGATGTGCTTATTTACAGCAGTTAAGCCATTCTTCGTAATCAAGGCTCCGTATCTGTCATGTTTACTCCCAAATCCTTCACTTCTTCCATCATGATTATTAGGGGACAATGTTATTGGATATGGATTTTCAGCTATAAGATCATCTAATTTTGCAGCTAGCTTCATGTTGTTGGACTCAGCTTGAGCTTCTTCCTCTTGCGCTGCAGGATGGGACTGTACTCCTGAAAATATCTTCACCCCACCAAGAATACTTAAAGACCACCAAACTACACAACACATAAGCATTCATCAATCTAACGCAGTTAAAACGTTCAACTCATTTTTCTTGAACAATATGTAATTGGACTTTCACAGTATTGGGGCTTTTAGTTAAATGTTTAGAATTAAATTTCAATCAACGTGGTTCCTAAGCACAATCTGATAAACGTTTAGAGAGTATACACGACACTTTAAGATGCACTTCCATTCAAATTATTTCTCAATCGAGTAATGTGCGATGTACTTCGAATCAGTAATACAAAACAACATTTCTTGACACCGATCTACATGATCCGTAATGTGAATTACTCAAATTACTGAAGCAGAGTGAGAATTAGGGTTTTAAAAATGAGATAATCAGTAATTACAACATATGATTGTACGATGAAAGAAAAAAGCATGAATCGGTGGCGGAAATGATGAAAAGGAGAGTGGAGAACTAACCAATCAGAGATCAAGCCGGAGAAGACGAGCGTAGGCGATCCAGGTGTAATAAACCGGTATAGTGAAATCTATAAGCTTCAAAGTTTGTGAGTCGGTTGGTTAAAGATCACCGTATGATTGCACGCGAACACAATAAACGGTCGTCCCATTCCAAAACAATAAACGTGAGTTTTTTGAAATTCTAGTAGCGTTGGTTTTAAGTTGCTAAAATAAAACAAAGTTTTACCACTAATACGAAGGGTTAGGGAGTTTTTCTAGTGAAGAAGGGGTCTTGAGTTTAAGTCTCTCTGGAGGGTTTCTTCCTAGGAGTAGCTGAGATCACTCCCTCGTTGGTGAAAACAGCTCTATCGAATTAATTAGGGAGTGTAGTTGAAGTGGTTCGAAATGGGGGCCCAGATTAGATCAACCGGTTTATGCAAACATGTTAATGTGGTGATTTTTGTTTTGTTTTGAATATTCTATTGCATATCATATTCTTCACTTTATTGACATTTCATGGCCTCGTATACTCACGAGTCACGATCTCCTTCCTTCCAATAGCACCATCAGCCGCTTTACATAAAAAGTGTAACCGTGTTTTTTTGTTTGGGTTAAGTTAACAATTGTAATAATGGACGGTTATTACTAGGTATATCTATGGGAGATAATTTTTATACAATAATATTTTACCATATATAACAATTATAATATTTATACCTTTAGAATCTCATTGTTAATTATTCCTATCCAAATATTTAAGAGTATAATTGTCCAATCAAAATCTTTTTGTTGTGTATGACAAAATATTGTTCTATACAAATCACTTACTTATATTTATATTTAGTGATAAGATAATATTGACCTCACAATAATAACAACAGTTTTAATTTACTACTATTAATAACATTTATGTGTGTGATTTTATACGCAATATTATTTATAAAAAAAAGTGATAAATGCGTTATTTTTTAATATCAATATTAAATATGTTTATTTCCATACCGTATTTTCATGGTCTCTATACTAAAACTCATAAGATTATTTTGTTATTTTATAGCATCTTCTTTATTTATAAAAGATAGTAATCGTGTATAAACACGAGGATGGTAAAGTAACTTTTAGATGTTTATTAATAAAAAAATCTTTTAAAAGATGAGAAAATTTATTAGAAATCATAAATTCGTACAAAACATTATCATCAAATTTTTTGTAAAACCACTTTATAATCAAATTTGATTTTTTTTTTATTTAATCCAATTGGCATTTAAAAAACTGGCATTTAAGTAAACAACTCATTCTTAGGGTATTTTTGGCTGGAGCTTTCTGGAGTTTTTAAGAACTAGAACTTTTAATCTTTAGAAGCTAAGTTTCACTCGCTTTGTATTGTTGTAGAAGCTTTAGCTTTTATTTTAAAAAAAATAAGCTTATAAAAGCTTCAAAATGAAAAGCTACTTCAAGTAACTATTAAGAGTTGCTATGAGCTTTTAAAACCCAAATTACATAAATGACATTTGATTAATTTTGTTTCTTATTTAAATGTTTATTTTTTTGTGTCATTTATGTATTTTACATTTTTAATCTACAATTACAGCTATTTTGTCAAACACTTTCGTATAAATAAAACTTCAATTTTCAATACTAAATAAAAGCTCTAGCTCTAACTCCTAAAATCTTCACCTCCAGATTCTAGCTAGTTACATCAAACATACCCTTAAGTCATTTAAAGAAAATAAAGTATGGTGCTTGATGGAACAAATTCTAAAAATAGATGATAACACCATAATCCATTATATATATAGGGGAAGGTTCATTTGAGAACTGTTTTTATTGCGAGAACCAATCTTAGCCGTTTATTTTGGATAATGGAGTTCATGGATGAAGAGCGTAGGGGGATTGAGTGTGGCATGGCGCAGGTAAGGAATTTATGGGGTGACAATCCAATTGAAGGAGGGGAATTGGATGGCTAAGATTGGTTCTCGCAATAAAAACAGTTTTCAAAAAAACTTTTCACACTAGTATATATATATACTAGCACGATACTCGTGCAATGCGGCGTCGGCGCATAATTCTTAGTTGATAACATGTCTGTTTTCAATAATGCAGGGGTACAGTATTCACACATTATGTTGACATTAATAATTTTCAATTTATATGTCGATTTACAATCCTTGGTATTTTCAATTTTTTGATTTCGAAGTCAAACCATATATAGGATATTGATTGCATTTAGGGGTGTTCATTTTCGGATTGTGCATTTCGCTCTCCGATATCCGAATCGAAATTTCGGATTCGGATAATTCGAAATTTAATACTAAGCTTTTTTTTACGAAGAGTTTTTCTTGGTTAAGGTTCCTCCCGAAAATTTAGTACTAAGATTACATGTCCTAAATATTAATTTAATTAGAACTATAACTACTTTTATAAACTTTATTCAATTCCTTCAAAAGCTAATTTATTTTTTTCAAACTAGAACTACTTTTACAAACTAGTTAACTACCCTTCACATAAGTAGATCATCAACCAAATTATACTATATATATGTACAATCGAATTAATTAATTATTATTCAACTTGAAGCAATATATAATATATAATTAACGAGAGGAAATTAAGGATAGGAAATCAATAATTTCTAGATTAAGAAGAGCAAAAACAGAGATATAAAAAATTGGCATGAGTGTATCTAAAATAAACATATAATAACAAGATCAATCAATCGATCGATGTAAAAACTAGATCATCAAGTATATATGATATCGATTTGGAGTTTTGGATAGGGATTTTTTTTGCCATATTATATATTTGTTATTTAAAAAAATTAAAAATATATATTTTGGATATTCGAATATCCGAAATTATCCAAAAATTTAGATATCCGAAATTTCGAAAATCCGAATTTTCGGATAATTTTGGATCGGATACGGATATTTTTTAACACCCCTAATTGCATTATAGTTTCCAAATTAATTTATACTCTAATTATGGTTTTACTATCAAATATATTTTGTGATGTTGGGATAATAAAGTAATTTCAACTTACTTAAAAATTAAGAGATTTAAAATGTGTAAATGCTTTATAGATAGTGTATATATAAGATAAATCAAATATATAATAATTATTTAAAATACAAAAAGAAATATTATGAAAAGGTGGGTACGTATATGAAAAAAAGCAACGAAGCAATGAAACTCTTATTTACTTATTAATATTTAATAATAATGTATATACTATGTTAGAGAAAATGGAACCAGCACCCAATTATTATTATTATTATATTTTTAATTATTTTTAAACAAAGAAATTACATATTAACACCCAAGTCACATGCCATGTCATCAAAATCGGCGTCATATCAGCGGGTAACCTAATATACCAGGTTAGATACACTAAATTGTAGTTTTTGAAACTTTGATATACTAAATGGTAGTTTTTGAAGTTGGGTATATATAATAGCAAAACGTAATAATTTCGATACACTTTCGGAAATTAAACATAAAAAAATATCTTCAAGGCTAATTTAATTCAAAATTATTATATGATCCTGAAAATTTATTTAATAAATCAATTTAAATGTGTAATATTAAAAATTAAAATCAAATTTTGACCTTTTTGAGTTTCAAATTATATTTAATTTAAGTTTTTTAAAAAATAATTTCATATATATCATTTTTAAACATTAAAAAAATACACTTTATAACATTTCAAATATCATATTTAACAAAAAATTTAGTTTTACTCTTTTAATTATAATATAATCAATAAAGACGTAAACTTATTATCCCTAATTTTTACAAAAATGATTGATGACTTGTACAAAAAATATAATCATCTCTCTTTGTATCATGGTACCGTGTGTTTGCCGTCACGTCTGTTCTCACCCTCGCGTCGACACTTCCACTTCTGATATAGGTGTTAACTTCATCTGTCGTCACCTTTTAAATTCTCATTTTCTTTCGCGTTTTATAAATTCTTTGAAATCTTTTTATTAATGTTCAATATTGATTATTTTTTAAATCAACTTATGTATCACGTGGATATTTAATGCAGTATATATATCTGTAATTTTAACCTTATTTAAATTATATTATTTTTTAATCCACAAATCATTTAAAAAGGTATTGAAATAGGAGATGACAACTTATCTTTTATTTTGTTTAATTAATTAATTTAAGATTGAAAATAAAATTAAGGGTATATTTATGTGTTGTATGTATGCATTATGTAGTCATGAAAATACAATAACAATCACTTAAAAAGTTAAAACTTAAAACCCTAATTAACCCCAAAAATATCGTTTATCCCCGAAGGATTATATTAAAGCCAAGGGTCGCAAGAAATTAAAACCAAGATTCTTTTTAACAAATTATATGGCGGCAGTATTCAACAACCAATCTTTCTTCTTCCTCCTTACCGTACTTTCTTTCCTCCCTCTTTCCACCGCCGACCATCACCACCGTCACCTCGTGGACGATACCAATCATGCACCGCCGCCTCCACTCCCTTTTCCTCCGGTTCCACTGCCCAGCGTACTGCCTCCACCACCCAGCGTACTGCCTCCACCACCCACAGTACTGCCTCCGCCACCCACAGTCCTTCCTCCACCGCCGCCTTCAACGAAGGTAACAAGAACCGTGAAATCAAGAACGCCATTGGGAACTTGGGTGTTTCTACAACGCAGTATAGGAATCTCCGCCATGCACATGCAGCTTCTACATAATAACAAAGTGGTCATCTTTGACCGGACTGACTTCGGCCAGTCAAACCTCAGCCTCCCGTTCGGCGAAATCTGCCGGCTCAATGACGAACTGGTTCGACCGGATTGTACTGCACATTCCATCCTTTACGACGTCCCGTCAAATACGTTCAGACCACTTTACGTTCAAACCAACGTCTGGTGCTCTTCCGGCGCCGTCGATCCCCTCGGAACACTTGTTCAGACCGGCGGATACCACGCTGGCGATCACAAAATTCGTCTCTTCACACCCTGTGATGATCAGTCTTGTGATTGGGTTGAATTGGAAAGAAACTTAACTGTTCAACGGTGGTATGCTTCGAATCACATTCTCCCAGACGGAAATATTATAATTGTCGGTGGCCGGAGAGCTTACAGCTACGAATTCTACCCAAGAAACCCAATTGGGGCTTCTCATTTAGACCTGTTTAATCTCACGTTTTTAATCGAAACAACCGATTATCAAGAAGAGAACAATCTTTATCCATTTTTACATGTTTTGCCAGACGGAAATTTGTTCGTATTCGCGAATCAACGATCAATTTTGCTTGATTATGTACAGGGGAGGGTTGTTCGTGAGTTTCCCCCAATTCCGGGTGAGAAAAGATCCTACCCGTCAACCGGTTCGTCGGTTTTACTTCCGATTTCGCTCTATGCAGACGTACAAAAGCCGCCGGTGGAGGTAATGGTGTGCGGCGGCGCCAGAGCAGGTTCGTTTTCCATGGCGGAGCGAGGGGTTTACATGGCAGCCTCCCGGACCTGTGGACGGATGAATGTTAATGATCCTCAGCCGTATTGGGTCATCGAAAAGATGCCGCTCCGCCGTGTAATGCCGGATATGATTCTTTTGCCGACTGGCGATGTGCTGATTATTAACGGCGCTGCGAGAGGAACCGCTGGTTGGGAAAACGCGATTGAACCGGTTTTGCACCCGGTTCTTTACGAAACGAGAAAGAGATTATTCACTGTGCTTAACCCCACCACAAGACCTAGGATGTACCACTCAGCAGCTATATTACTGCCAGATGGCAGAATATTAGTGGGTGGGAGTAACCCGCACGTGTCATACGAATTCACCGGAGTAAATTACCCAACTGATTTGAGTTTAGAATCGTTTTCGCCACCGTATATGGACGAACACTTCGCTTATTATAGACCCTCGATTTTGTCCGTAGAATACGGGGTTTACGAGGGAATATCGTACGGTCAGTATTTTTCGTTGACAGTAAGAACGAGTTTGAGTGGTTTAGATCGAAGGTTCATGGTAACGCTGGTTGCACCCTCGTTTACGACTCACTCCTTCGGAATGAATCAACGGGTGTTGATTTTGCATGTTGCTGAGGTGGAACAACTATCGGTGTTTGGGTATAAAGTTACGGTGCGTGCACCTGCATCAGCTAATGTTGCACCACCGGGGTATTATATGCTGTTTGTAGTACATGACGGGATTCCTGGGCAAGCTGTTTGGGTCAGTTTGCATTGACATTAGCTTTTTTCATTTTTTTTTTCTATTCAAATTCTTTGATTTTCTAAATGTACTTGGTAAACAGAAGATAAGTAGATTTTGAAACTGGATTTCAGTATATTATATTTTCTAATATACACCATTTTATAGTTTTATGATATTGTCTGATTATTTTTTTATTCATATTCCAAATTTGGTTTTAAATATTTACACAATGGATGTTATGTAGATCCATATTCATCTTGGTAATTAGCTAACACGTCAGCATAACTAAGCATATAACAGACTCATATAGTGCTTTTGGTAACAACTTTCAAAACTAGACATACCATTTTTTTATTAAACTAAACATTAATATTATTGTGGGGGCGTGAGTTATTAAAGCACATGACAATGATGGCTACGATAAGAGGACAACCAGGGTTAGGTAATATTGAGCATTATAATTGTTTGAGGGTATTTTCTATAATTATGTTAAAGTAGGAGGGGCTTATATAATTTTAGTTGGTTAGTTGTTACAAGTTGTTAGAATGCATTCTGTTGTATATAAGCTGTAATCTTCTTTCATATCCGTTTAATGAGAATATACAGTTCTCCATTCTTCTTCTTTACAATTTCATATAATTCAATTGTTAAGATGGTATCAGAGCATGCGATCTGAACCTTAAAGCATGCGATCTGATTTTTCCGCAAAATTCGAGATTTAATCATGAGTATAGATCCAAACGGTGATCCTAGTGTTAATTCGTTGCTGAATTCAAATTCGCATGGTTCGAATCAAAAAGGAAATGAACCGAGTATGTTCTTGGTTTCAATTCCGTTAACTGGCAACGAGAACTATATGCGGTGGAAGTTTTCGATTCAATTGGCGTTAGGAGCTAAAAGAAAGGTAGGTTTCATTGATGGATCTTCAGTGTTACCTGAGACAGATGGAAATGAACTTGATGAATGGATCAGCAATGATTGTATGGTTCGTTCATGGATTCTGAATGCTATTTCAAAGGATATTGTTGGAGCTTTTATCTTTGCAACAACTGCAAGAGAATTGTGGCTGGAATTAGAAGAACATTTTGGTGAAAGTAATGGTCCCCTGATATATCAACTACAAAGACAAATTGCTTCTATTACGCAAGGTGAATCGTCTCTTTCGAAATATTATACTAGGTTGAAACAACTGTGGGATCAACTTAATTGTCTTGTGCATTTGCCAACCTGTAATTGTGGATCTGCTATTTGTGCATTTGCCAACCTGTAATTGTGGATCTGCTAAAGCCATAGCAGATCTGAATTCATCCACGAAATTAATGCAGTTCTTGATGGGACTTAATGATACATATGATAATTTGAGAAACCAAATTCTTGTACTAGATCCTCTTCCATCTGTACATAAAGCTTACTTTATGGCCTTAAGTGTTGAAAAACAAAGAGAAGCTCACATAAATTTTTCTGTTCCAATTGAGATGTCAGCCATGATGGCTAAAACAACTAATCGTAATCAGAATGTCAAGAAAGGATTTAAAGGAAAAGGAAAGAGTGACAAATATTGTGATCATTGCAAGATTAATGGTCATACAAAGGATGTTTGTTTTAAACTAGTGGGATATCCTGATTGGTATAAGGAATTCAAGGATAAAAAAAGGTTGAGTTCTAATTCTGCAAATATGGTGGACTCAAGCATTAAACAAACTGATGAAAGTCCTCTTCATTTCAATGATCAAGATAGTGATAATGATTCTATACAAATGTTATTTCATCAGTTTAGCAATTTTATGAAGGCTAATCAGAAGTCAAATGGTCATCTTGCAAATCTTTCTCACTTTGGAGACTTTGCAGGTATGAATTTATCTCTTCTTAATTCTTTAAGAAGTGACAGTTTTGGTAAGGATATATGGATACTTGATACTTGAGCTACTGCACACATGTGTGCAAATTTATCATCATTAACTAAATCCAGATTGGTTACTTCATACACTCCAATTTTCTTAACTGATGGTTCAATTAAATCAGTGACTCATACTGGATTGATAGCTTTGAATACAAGATTGGTTCTCAAAGATGTTCTACACGTGTCTGGTTTCAAATGCAATCTTTTATCAGTAAAAGCTTTGGCTAATACTGCAAATATTGCATTCACCTTCCTTCCTACGTGTTGTGTGTTACAGGACCTTCAAACTGCTAAGGTTGTGGCCATGGGAAGGATCTTAGGGAAGCTATATGTTTTGGACAATATCAGTCTTAATTCTTCGTTTGACTCAAATTCAGTTCCTGAGTTTTTGTTTTCCAAGAATTTTACCAGTTGTAATGTTGTTAATGGTTGTAATAAAGAAACCTTTACTTTGTGGCATAAAAGGTTGGGTCATACTTCATCTTCTGTTATGCAACATTTGAGTTTTGTCCCTGCTAAGGTGAATGATGAATTAAATCCTTGTATCCCATGTCATCAAGGGAAACAACAAAGATTGCCATTTCCTAATAGTACTTCACATGCCACCAAGATTTTTGATCTTATACATATTAATCTGTGGGGACCTTATAGATCAAAAACTATTAATGGTGCTTCTTTCTTCTTGACAATTGTGGATGACTTCCCAAGATCAACATGGACTTTCTTATTGTCTGATAAAACTGAAGTTTTCTAGACCATTTCTAACTTCATTGCTTATGTGACAAATCAGTTCCAAACTACTGTTAAAATTATCAGAACTGATAATGGAACTGAATTTGTTAATCAAAGTTGTCAAAAGTTGTTCTCATCATCAGGGATCATACATCAGAAAAGTGTTCCTTACACACCACAACAGAATGGGAAGGTAGAAAGGAAGCATCAACATCTTATCCAAATAGCAAGATCATTGATTTCACAAGCTAATATGCCAATCTGTTTATGGGGTCATGTTGTGTTAATGGCAACATATATCATAAATATACTTCCAGCAAAGACTATAAGTTGGAAAACTCCTTTTGAGTGTTTGTATAATAAAGAACCTTCATACTCAAACTTAAAGGTTTTCGGTTGTTTGTGTTTTGCTACAAATACAACACCACACAAAACAAAGTTTGATTCAAGAGCTGTCACTTGCTGTTTTATTGGATACAATCCAGGTCAGAAGGCCTACAAGTTGTATGATCTAACTGATAAAAAGATAATCATGTCAAGAGATGTAGTTTTCTATGAATCAGTTTTCCCTTTCTCTAACAACAAGATTGATCAGCTTGATATGAGAAGTGTTGTTCCTAATGTTGTCACTGAGGATACAACAGATGAAATATTTGAAGTTCATCAACAAGATTTTATTCCTTCAGCTGATTATAATCCTGATAAGATGGATATTCTTGAAGACACATCATCTATTGATGATGATATACATACAATGGATCAGAATCCACCTGTTCCCCCACGGGTTAGTACAAGAATTAAGAAAAATCCATCGTGGTACAATGATTATGTGATGAACTGTACAAGTGATGAATTTCCAGCAAACAAAGTTTTTACCTCTCCTCATTATCCACCCATCTTTCCATATGTCAAATCTTCAATCCTCACAAATGAACACATGAGTTTTCTTAGTTCTGTATCACAAGTAATTGAACCTACTTCTTATCAGCAGGCTTGTGAAAGTAAAGAATGGGTTGATGCAATGGAAAAGGAATTAAAAGCTTTAGAAAACAATGACACATGGTCTCTTGTTCCCCTTCCTCATGATAAACGACCAATTGGATCTAAATGGGTTTATAAGGTTAAACTACATCTAGATGGGACCATAGAAAGGTATAAAGCCAGATTAGTGGCCAAGGGTTATAACCAAAGATATGGAGTTGATTATCTTGACAGTTTTTCTCCAGTGGCAAAAGTAGTTACCGTAAGAATACTTTTGTCATTATCTGTATCAAAAGGTTGGCTTCTACATCAGTTGGATATCAATAATGCTTTTTTGCATGGATATCTAGATGAAGAAGTATATCTTACTCCACCACAGGGATATACCAAGGCAAAGGCAGGGGAAGTATGCAAACTAAATAAGTCCTTATATGGTTTAAAACAAGCTAGTAGGCAGTGGCATATAGAGTTTTGCAATAAACTTTTGCTATTTGGTTTTCAACAATCATCTCATGATCATTGTTTATTTACAAAAGGAGAAAATGAGAGTTTTATGGCTCTCATAGTTTATGTAGATGATGTATTGATTACAGTGCCTGATGAAAAACTCATTAAAGAAGTAAAAGATTTCTTACATGCTACTTTTACTATCAAGGATCTTGGAGCAGCAAGTTACTTTCTAGGAATTGAGCTTTTAAGAACTGAAAAAGGTCTCTATGTTAATCAAAGGAAATATGTGATGGATATTCTGTTAGATGCTGGTTTAACAAGAGTTAAACCTGCTTGTACTCAAGTTATAAAGAATGTCCAGTTAGCTGCAGATATGGGAGAGCCATTGCATGATCCAGAGAAGTATAGAAGGTTGATTGGCATACTTTTATACTTGAATTTTACAAGACCTGACATTAGCTATGCTGTCCAACAGCTAAGTCAGTTTGTTCATTCACCCACTAAGGTTCATTGGAAAGCTGCAATTCATGCTCTAAAGTATTTGAAAGGTTGTCCTTCCAAAGGATTATTTTTTTCAAAAGATTCATCTCCTATCACTATTACTGCCTATAGTGATTCAAATTGGGCTAAGTGTCCTGATACAAGGAAATCCTTAACTGGATATTGTATATTTTTGGGAACCTCCTTGATTTCTTGGAAAACTAAGAAACAGAAGACCATATCAAGGTCTTCATGTGAAGCAGAATATAGAAGTCTTGCATCTACAGTTTGCGAGTTGCTGTGGATAAGTTACATTCTTAGAGATCTCAAAGTAAAAATGACAATTCCTGTATCGTTATGGTGTGACAATAAGGCTGCTATACACATTACTGAGAATCCTATTTTTCATGAAAGAACCAAGCATCTAGACATTGACTGCCATCTAGTAAGAGATCAATACAAGCAAGGTTTTGTACAGCCCAAACATATTCAGACAAAGAACCAGTTAGCTGATTTTTTTACAAATAGCTTATATGGGCCACAGTTTCAATATTTTTTGTCCAAGTTGAATCTTGATGACATTCATCAGAGTTCAACTTGAGGGGAGGGTATTGAGCATTATAATTGTTTTAGAGTATTTTCCGTAATTATGTTAAAGTAGGAGGGGCTTATATAGTTTTCGTTGGTTAGTTGTTACAAGTTGTTAGAATGCATTCTGTTGTATATAAGCTGTAATCTTCTTTCATATTCGTTTAATGAGAATATACAGTTCTCCATTCTTCTTCTTTACAATTTCATATAATTCAATTGTTAAGAGGTAATAAAATAACGGCATCAAGCTAATGATGAGCCCCATTATCCGCTCTCTAAAAAGGCATGGAATTAGAATATGAGACTAAATTAGGGAAATTGGAGCGATGAAGGGATTAATGGGTTATGAGTGATTGAATAACTTTTAAAAAATAAATGTTGACATTATAATTCATTTTTTTTGTTATATATGAAAGGTTAAAGATTTTGTTTTGTTATGTTTTTTTGATAATTTTCCATTATCAAAGTTTTGGTATTATATTTTCCAAATCTAAATAAGGATGATCACCAAATTGAGCAATTATTATAAATAGCTCATTTCGCACAATCGATTTTGACCTATTACATGACTTGACTCTTTTGCATGAACTACAAAATTCTCTTTAAACTTGTTAGGATGTGTAATATGATTGATTAAGTCTAAAGCTATTTGGAACAAGCTTGAAAAATATTTACAATTGATTTAAGCCACTTGAGTAAATTTTCAGGTCAATTTAAAGTATATGATAATACACGGCTCCTAAAACTCGTGACCGTTATTGAGGTTGGGTTATTTTTTATTATTACCCTTTCTTAATATAAAAAATTAATAATTTCAAAAAGTAGTCAACACCAGAGGCTATAAACGACATTTCTGTTGGAATTAAAATGTTATAATGAAATATAAAATCAGGAATAGACCAGAAAAATAAAAGAAAAAAGAATTGGAGATGCGGGGTATCGATCCCCGTACCTCTCGCATGCTAAGCGAGCGCTCTACCATCTGAGCTACATCCCCTTTTATTTGTATTACTAACTGATGGAATCCATATTACTTGATACATGCTTTATAAACTTAAACTAATCATCTGCTACAATTTAAGTTCATATGATCTCTAATTGTTACTCCCTGATATCGATCTATACTTATAACGGTTTGCCCAAAACAAATAGTTTCCAAAATTCAACACACTCAGAACACACATCAACCAGTAAAACCTATCAAGATGATACTGATTCAAATTCTCACCGGACAACCACTGACGGTGGCGGTTTCCGGCCCCTGTGACACTATTCACAAGTGACACAATCACACCACTAAGATAATACCCAATTGCCAAAGACGCCCAAGAAAACGAAGTAGCCAAAGATCTCATCTTCACCGGTGCTTCAGTAAACGAAAATTCCATCAAACCCGCCAACACGAAAAGATCAGCAGAACCCAGAAACAGATACTGAAATGCAACCCACAAAAACGACATCGGCAATGGCCCGTCGCCTGGACCGAACCCGCGGGCCACTTTCTTGCGTTTGATCTCGACTAGGCCCGCAATCGCCATGGCTAAGATGGAAAAGAAAAGCCCGATCCCGATCCGTTTTAGATGAGAAACACCGGTTTCGGATTTTGTCCATTTTCGGGCGAATGGGAGTATGATGTGATCGTATAATGGGGCCATGATCATCAGGAAGGTGATCGGGAAAACGGGTAGTGATGCGGGTGGGACTTTGAAAGATCCAAGATTTGTGTTCATTGTGGCTGCTTGTTGAACAGAGAAAGTTGATAATTGAGCTAAACAGCAGTTGAGTATTATGGTGCAAGCAAATATAGGAAGGATTTGTAACATGATTTTCACATCCTCTACTTCTTGAACAGAGCACTCGAGTGATCTGTAGGCGGGTTTGTTTTCAACTGCACGGTTTAGAAACCCGAGGGTCTTCGAAACGGGCCGTGTTTTGGGCTGATCACTATCTTTTGGGTCTTGTTCTTCCATATATGATGGTATAAGTGGAGATGGGCTTTGAGTTTTTTTGATAATGGTTTGCTTTTGGTTGGATTTGGTCTTGGGAACGTTTAGAATTGCTGCAAGTAGAACCTATTCAATAAATTGCAGTTTAGTAGAGATGACGATTTTGGCCCATTTGACTATAATGGGTCGATTCGGGTTATATTTACAATCTTTAACAAGACAAATAGATCCATTCACTTATGGAAGGATCAATTCACTTGTGTTTTTTACTTAAACGGGTTAAATATAAAACAAAATTATCTAGAAGGAAAACGGGCCAAACGGGTTAAGAAATGATCATAGTAGATTTTTAAAGCATACAACCTTCTAAATTGTTTTTATTCAATAATTTCGACAGTTATTGTAAAATTACCGTTTTGTAGTAATTGGTAATGCATAGATTATTTGTAATTATTAAAAAATGGATAGAAATGTGTCTGTTTGTCAACCCGACTCGTGTTAAAAATGGCCCGTTTCAGCACAAACCCGTTTTGAATTGTTATCCAACGTGTCTAACCGCACATCTTGACACTTTTAATATAATGCTTAGAAAAGTGGGGCTCTTACCTTAAACATGGTTGTAAGAGGACTTCCTTTAGGAACCTTGCAACGATAAAAACATGAACCACCAACAAAGATTACGATCGCCAAAAAGATTGCAATCGTTGAGATTCCAAAACCCCATTGCCAACCTACATTGTCTTCAATCCATGACACCAATGTGACAGCAATCAAACCACCACATGACAAACAGAATACAAAATAATTGAAAAAAGTTGATCTTTGCTTCCTCCCTTTGGGGGTATTTTCGTCGAATTGCTCGGCTCCTAGCGACGGAAGTGATCCTTTTATACCTCCAACACCAAAAGCCACAAGGTAGAGACCAATGAACAACATGACGGCTTTTCCACCATGAACTTGTTCACAATGGGCGGTTTTCAGTATGTTACATGGTGCAGGTTTAAGATAAGGCGAGCGTGCTTGATATGTGAGTATGATTAAACCCTGTAATCAAAACTCATTTGTTCCATTAAAGCAAAGTTTGACCTTTACGTGATTACTTTGAAGTTTTAATATTAACCACATGATTATCTTATTCTGATTATTAAAATAATTAATAATGCCAAGTAATTAAGAGAGAGAGAAAAGATCGAAATACCAAGAACTCGATGCCTGCACTCATCAAGTAGATATAGTAGCTGGTGAAGAAAGCATCTGATAAGAAGCCACCAAGGAGTGCAAGAAGGAATGCAGTGCCCATGAAGTTTGTAACAGTAATAGCCGATTGTGATAGAGGAAGGTTCATATATTTCGACAAATAGAGCACCAAATTGCTTGCATTCGCGAGAAACGCCAAATTCTCTAGAACTTCAACAACTACATACGTAAAACACGACAAGAAAGTCTAGTAAATCATTCAAAGATCATTAAATAGGTAGGCAGTCAAGAAAGGTTGGACAATGTTACTAGTAACATTTTGTTAAGTCCAAAACGACTTGAGTCAATCGAGCTGTATTGAGGTCAAACACTTGTTGTCCAACATTTTGTTTTTCTATAAGATAACAATTAAGGAGTGAAAATACACTTTAATTAGGGCGATCTCAACTAAATATGAACCGGTTATTTTTAGCTAAATTTCTTTATTTATTACTCAATAAAAAAAGTAATTTTAAATTAGTTTGTTCGTAAGATGATTCATATAGCATTTGATTTAGGTTTTTCAACGCAGTTTTCATATCAGCGTCATATCACATTTTCCTTCTTAACTCAAAAGTTAGTATAACCCAACGTCTCAACCTAATTTTACCTCACTTTTTATTTTATTTAAATAATATAAATTAAGAGAGAGAAAGATATAGGAGAGAGATATAGATAAGGTGGGGTGGGGGAAGTGATCGGCTCGGATAACTCAAAGAGCTTACCCAAAAGGGATAACCGAAAGGGGCCTATGTGTGTTCCCCTCGACCCAAGGAACCCAAAAGGCTACCCTGAAGCCTTTTGGGCTGAGCCATACGCAAGCCTGATAATTAAATTGCTTTTGAATTCTAAAAGTGATGAAAGATTTTCATACCCAAAACAAACAAAGCAGCCTGCATGCCTCCATGATCACCTCTTACTGCAGGCCTGAATCTGTAATCTACATACTCTTCCCACATATTTACCTCATTCTCTACTTCCTGCAACAAAATTCAAAGTTAAAACAACACAAAAATGCATCAAAATTCACATAAATAACAAGAACAAGAAGGTTTTGTTTTCTTTTTTATACCATTTTCGACTTCTAAAATCGAGTGCGATGAATCAAGACGAACTCGATCAGAAGCGTATAAGTTTTATGAGCGAAAAACTTTGAAAATCAAGCTCTACTTATAACAAGTTATCGTTATCAATTCGAATAAAATGAGTCAGCCTGGACTGAGATAAATAAACAAAATGCGCATGAGAGTGAGCACATCGATCGATCAATATAGCAAATTAGTTGAAAGATGAACATAAATATTGAAACCTTAATGAGGAAATTAATGAATCACTGCATGTGGTTTCATCAAATTTATGGCATTTACATATTGATACTCTCTTTCTACTACATTTATGGCAATTTGTTACAAAAGTCAATTGACCAGTGTATGGATAATATTATTGTAATATTATTAAACCACCAAATGAATATATTTATGGATTTTATTTAGGGCAAAATACATGAAAATATAATTAACTTTGTCTTAATTGTCATTGTATACAACTAACTTTAAATTCTTAAAAATAATACAACTAACTTTCAAAAAAAATTCATTGTATGCAAACAACTTTTTTCTGTGTCTAGTTTTTAGCTACTATTGTATACAATAAATTTTTTCATAATTTCCATTGTATACAACAACTTGCATACAATGGGAGGATTATAAAAGTTGATTGTATTGTTTTAAAAAAAATAAAGTTGGTTATATACAATGATAATTAAGACAAAGTTCATTGTATTTTCATGCATTTTACCCTTTTATTTATTGATAATAATAGTTATGAAGTATTATCTATACTACTATATAAACCATTTAACATTTTCTTTCCTTCTTAATTTTAAGAGTTCTTAAAATTCAATCAAGATAAAATCTTGACATTTTATTCTATCTAAATTAATCTCATTCACTCAATCTTTAACCATTTCATTCTCTTTCCTAATTTACTTTAACCTTTTATTAGTTTAAAATATACTCCCTCACATACACAATTATTCACTCACATCAACATAATTTTCAAAAATCTTATTAACTTCTTTTTTCTTATTTCAAAAATATAAATCTTTTTTCCGATTTTAATGATTTTTAGAATTTATTTTTAAAATTAATAAAATCTTTTATGCAAATAAAAGAAAATTTGAAACAAACGAACATGTAGCTGACGAAAACCTTTTTGTGATATTGAATTACATGAATAACATACCATTACATTATTGAAAGCGACATGTTACAAACGGAAACTATTTCGTCGCAGCATTGCGCGAGTACGATGCTATTATTATTTAAAGAAAAGAATTAAAGTTGAAAAGCAAGAAAATTGTTCGGCCAAAGATCGTGACGCGACGCGTTGTGGGTTGTGACGCGTTCGGGCGGCAGATCAGGTGCGAGGTTGCGTGTGACAGGAAGTTGCGTGTGACAGAGATTGTGACGCGACACGTCCATGGCCGCGACACGACGGGTCCAGTTCGGTATATATATATATGGTTGCATTTCAGTCATTTTTCACGATTTGTTCACTTAAGTATTGTTACTCTACTTATTTTGAGAGAAATTCTAAGGGTAGAGAGCGTGTGTTAGTGTCAGGTCTTGGTTGGTGTGGGTATTCAAGGTTCGGAAGGTGTGGTGATACCATTCAGGCTATGTTTCGACTTGGGTTCGTTTGTGGAGATCACGAGAAGTGTTTTGGAGCGTGTAATACCGGGTTTCGATGATCCGTGTGTGAAGCTCGTCAAATCTAGATCCGAGTTTATTTATTTGTCCAGTTTGAGATGAGTTCAGTTATTTTATAAAACCGAGCACGAAGACAAAATTTATTTCGAAAGTATTAACGGTTTTTAAGAAGATATATCTATACATGAATGTTTATGATTGACTAACGATTGTTTGTAAATGCATGCCATATATTTAGTGTAGATATGCGATTGATTTACATGATGTTTGTGGTGCATGCATGTATACATATAGATATATAAAATGATGATCATGATGGATTGTTATGATGATTTCGGAGGGGGTAGACATACTCTTAGATGAAAGATGATGTCTAGTAGGAAAAGTGTGCCTTCTAGGATATACTATCAAAGTAATGATTGGTTGTCGGGTTTCTAGATAACCATGACAACACATGGTGTACTTGTGCTTTATGTGCGGGTATACTGGAGTGGTGTTTGACTAGCGATGGAGCTCAAAATATATGACACCATGATGGTGAAAGGAGGGCCTAACGATGGGGGCACCGGTTATACTTTCACCTGAAACGACGTATGTCGGAGTAGCTACAACGGACGAATTATGGTAGTGTATGTACAAGTGGGAGTCGCACCCCCCTTTGTACCATACTTGCTGGACACGCTTAGTGAACTTGTGCCAGTGCGGATGGACCTTGGAGCTTAGTAGTTGCAAGGCACCTTGGAACCCTAGTGGTTGTCGGGCACGCATGTAATATTTGGGGTGGCGATGATACTGATGTATAATGTTAGACCCCAATAAGAAGGATGTAATAAATGAAGTTTAGTGATGAATACCGATGCATGTTATGTTAATGAACTAAAGGATGAAAATGATGTTAATTTTATGATGTACTTATTGATGTTTGTGATGATACTTGACCGTGCGGGAATTTATGATGCTATGCGGGTGGGTTAAGTTACGGGTTGGGATTTATTACCTTAAACCTAAACATGTTTTATAAATGTTTTAATGTGATGATTTTGTGGTGATAACTAAGCTGACTCACGAAGCATAAGATGACACTTGTTTCTTTGAAATGTGTCTTGTGCTCGTGCAGGTTGCTTAGGTGCGTGGCTTTGTGAGCCGGGTGCTACTGGGTAGTTTAATTATGTCTGTGTTGTTTATGAAACCGATTTGTGGTCGTTTGATGAACTAAGTTCTTAAACAATGATGTGATTTTGACGTACGGTGGTTTTTGTTTTGATGTGTGATTAAAACGGTTTAACTGTTTTAATAAATGTGATGTCTTAAAGTCTTCCGTTGCGATGAATCTGATTGAATAGAAAAGTTTTTGTAAATCTCAATTTTTAAAAACCACGACTGTTACAAAGAGGTCGTAGATTTGAGTCACCAAAATAATCTTTTTAAAAGCGGTACGTTTTATAGTAGTACATGGTTAGATATCGTTATGATTATATGGTTATTTAGGGGTCAAATAGACCATTTTCAAATGGTATGAGTAAACCAAAAGTTCTTTGGCTTAGTGGTATCAATGTGTGTAAGGTATTTATTCCTTTTTGAGGTTGATTGTTCAAGTGGTTGTGACAATGGTATATAATTAGAGCGTGTGTGAGTTTATTGTACAAAAAAGTAAATGGTTGAGTAAAATATATCATCAAATAATAATTAGAGTAAATTACCAATTTGGTCAATGTGGTATATTTTTTTTATGGATTTGGTTTTTGGATTTGAAAAAAACAGGTTCAGTTCCTTGCGGCCTAACTTTATTTCACAATTAGTCCTTCTTAAGCATGAAGGACCAAAATACCCTTATCTAGTATTTTATTTCTTTCACTTTAGTTTTAAATTCATTTTATTTTATTAAATAAATTTAACTATAATAATATAAAATTTCTCTCTCTTTCTAATATGAATATGATATAGTAATTAATATTATATTTTGTGACATTGATAAAATTACAAAAACAATAAACTGTTATAACGAAGTCATAAATTAAACAAAATAACAAGCAAAATATACTAATTCACGATTATCTAATATCAATTTTTGCTAGTAAGCTTCTTTTGAACGACAATCACACACCTAATCTACACCTTATGTTCTTAAGAGGACTTGATCACTTAAAATCCTCAACTTTTAAGAGCGAGACATCTTAATCACATTTTCATCTCTTCGGGGACATCCAATAAAAATGTTACTAGAATGTAACAGTACATTGTCTACTTTGAAATTTTGAATCATGTTGAGTGACTTGAAGCTACTTGCAACCAAGATAAACTTGAAGACCCATTTGAATTGATTCTAATGTCAATGTTGCTACTCATCTCCACATCATTTGTATCATGTTTTATCTTTTGAAATTATGTTTAACTATCCAAATTAGATGTAACAATTGTATCAATTAGCACAAGTACACAAAAACCCTTTTAAATAACAATTGGAACAATCTACTTTCAACCTTCATGGTCCTTTATATAGCCATCAAGTGTCCAAATTACCTATCCATTGTCTTAAATGTCCATATAATCGATTGGAATCTTGAATCCCCTAAAAATATTGTAACAAGATCATAAATATAATATATTGTCACTTTCACGGTAATAGAATATCGGTTTTGTTATCTCTTCCACAGTATTATACTATTAGATTAGATTAGATATAACTATCTCCTCCACTTAATTATGATACAAGATACAATCTCCCCTTGATTGTCTTCGAAATATCAATCCAAGCTCTTGCCAACGTTAGTTCTTCATCATTAGTCTAGGGTTGAAAAGAGTTTTGTTGATGAGGTCCAAAAGATTATTACATTTTGTAACACCCTAGATTTATAAAAATTATTAAAATTAGGTGGTAAGTAAAAGTTGAGGTAAATGAGCAAAAGTTATAAATTATTAAATAGTTTAAAATTATGATTTCAATTATATCCTCGTTAGAATTTATGGATATCGTAGGAATAAGTGATAAGTCGGATAGAGGAGCGAGATACTCGCTTGAAAGTGAGCTAACCGACTTATTAGGGAGTCGGCTGCCCCCTTTTTGTTCCTCCATCTTCCCTTTAATTCTTACTCCTTTATTATTTCTTTATTTTGCTCATACAAACACATACATACAAATCATATGGAGAGAGATCAAGATTAATTTCAAGAATCAAACACCATCATCCTCCTCCTGAATTAGTAAATGTTCTTATCTACTCCTTTTATTATTTTAGAAGGTCTGGATTGTTAATGAGTAATTAACTCATCTTGAAAGGATTGTTCAAATGAGTTTTAATACATGTTAGTATACTCATTAAGAGGTTATGATAGTGTACAAATGGTTAATTTCAATTAAAATCAGATTTGGGGATGTTTGGATAGGATTAGAAATCAGCAGAACCATGGCTATGTTCTTCCTGTTCATACGTCGCGACGCGTCAGCCTTCAGGACGCGGCACATCCGGCTATTTTGTAGATTGCGACGTGATGTTGTGGTGGTCGCGACGTGTCCAGCCGTCCAGCGAGCATATTTGCTTTCTTTTCATATGTTGAGACATGGGTTATGTTTATAGGTTGAAACATGGATAAAAGACTTCATTAAAAGGATAGTAACACGTATATTGGATCACATGTGAGTACCTCGATCTCGTACTCGTAAAATAGTGATTCATGAGTTAATATAACTCTACATAAATACATATATGAGTATTATGAATATGGTACAATATTATACATTAACATATATGAGATTAGAACGAATAGTATGTTCAGTTTAAGTGAAAATAACCACTGTCATGCTAAACAGTTAAAATGATACATGTAAAGAATTATACGATACTCGTATGGACATTTTTATAGTCATATAGATACCAAAATATCTATAGTATCACATATACACATATAATACCTACGTGGATACAATGATAATTGTACAAATATACGTACTATGAATATCCAAGTGTGACTATATGAATACAGTACTTTTACTACAATCACACATTCACACAACTATACATTTAAACAAATATATATATATATATATATATACACACACACACACAATACAATATTTCAAATGCAGCGGACACAGCTGTATGTTATACAAACACAAATGTTATACAGATACGATGGTTATACAAATACAAATGTGATACGGATACAACTACGATGTGTTAATACAACTATGGTATAGTAGTTGAGATACAATTACAATAGCAACATGTGAATACATATACAGTTACAGTAGTTGAGATACAGTTACAGATACAATGTGTGAACACAATTATCATTACATGATATCAAACACGGAAAAATATTTGATGGAAAGTAACTAAAATAAAACACGATATCAAACCACCTCAAGCAAATCTTCATATATACTTATAAGTGATATTCAGTCACCCTAAAAGAAATAAAAATAATAAAGGATATTATATTAGATCATGAATTTTAATATATAAATAAAGAGAATACAATTGCTTATAAAATGCGTACCTCCTCATACATGACCATGAGTATTATATCCAAGTTTGCAAGACTTGACATATTAATGGATTGCAAAATGCAAGTGACGTTATACATACGTATATATAGGCTTGTATTTTCTATTTATAAGAAGATAATTTACATTTGATATTAAAAATAAATAATGTAAATATAAGGTGTTAGTTTAAAAGTTTTAATAGGAATGTATTTCTAATTCTATATAATAATGGAGTTCTTAAATTTATCTAAGACCCATAGAAAGTTCTAGTGGGTTATAATATGACCCATGCATTTAATAATTGAATCTACATTAGTTTGACCTCTAAAAGTTAAAATTGGTTCACTCCGATTTTCTCAAATGAAGAATTATATATGATCATACAATAAATTTTATACCTATTAGTTTTTTTATTTATATTAGAATATATGTACCTATATATAAACCATTATGTATTTACGTAATTAATTATTAATTATTATTATAAGAATATATATTAACTTTTTATACTATAAGAATGTGATTAGTAATTTTTGTAGGATTACAAATAAAATATGTATAATAAGTTTATATAAGTAATATACTTTAAATGTATAGAAGACACAATTTTAATTACGATAAAATTTTTTTAGTAGGATAAGGTTTTAGAATTATATAGTAAATTGAATTTTATTTAGATATAGATTTTTCAAAGCTAAGTGAATGGAAGCTACAAACAAGCAACCAAGAACAACAAGCACAAGCAATCCCCAACTGAACAAACAAACAGATCTCAACAGATCAAACCATCTCCACAAACCAATTCAATCTCTAGAGGAACAGCGGTTCTGCAGAACCTGCAACCGATGCGGGCCAATGCAAAGGTTTACCGATAGCTATTTGCTACTTGGTACAGTTAAACCCCTTCTGTTGCAACAAATGCATAGAAGATCAAAAACTGTGCAACCAATAGCAGATAGCCCAGCCCAATAACATACGATAGCTGACCCCTAACCATGTACGCATATCATTAACCATACATACACGTCTCACCACGTGCACATATCATTAACCATGTACACTGGTCACCCATCAAACCAAGAGATCTCAAACAACAAGCAACAATCAACTACCAACAATATCAGTCAACAAAATCTAACAACACATATAACGCTAGACAATCTATCATGGCAAATCAGACTAAACAGTCTATCATGGCAAATCAAAGCATATGAATATCTCAAATTACGTAACCATAAATGTTATCACCAACACCACTCATGAATATACTTTCACTCACCTCAGTCCTCGATCCCGTTTGCTAAGCTGTCTAATATCACTGAGTCTTCGTAGTTCCTGAGAACACAACAAACCGAAAATCAATCCCAATTCATAAATATATATTCACATATATTTATATCTTCTTTAGTCATAAACAATAAACTAATATCACATCAACATGTATATAAAACATCATCAAAACCATTAAAACTATCGGATTTTAAGTAAATCCGCTAAAACTATCGGTTTTGAGGAAATCCGATACATAGTGTCGGATTTCCACACTATCGGATTCTTGGTGTCGGATTTCTGGGTTCTCGGATTTCACCATGTTCCGGATTCTCATATGTCGGATTTCATCTTATCGGATTTCAAGTTTCCATACTCCTAGTATCGGATTTACAAAGTCTCGGTTTCACAAGTGTCGGTTTTTCATCATCTATCGGTTTTTGCCACAATCGGATTTCACCTTCTTCTCCAATACCAAATCCGACAACTTCAAATCATCATCAATGGCTAAACCCAGAACTTTTCTCATTCATCAAAACATACCAAAAATATGTTTAAACATATCCAAACATGTATTCATGCATTATAACATCATATAAACATACTAATCATAAAAACATACAAAACCCACCAAAAATCATGTTTCTTTAAAACTGATCCTATTGTTCTTCATAGATTCATGTTATTCAATCAGAAATCATTCAAAGCTATCATTCAAACATGTTATAAGTCTAACCTTGACTTGAATTAAAACACCCAAAAATTCTGAAATCCGATTCTTCTTGTTCTCTTCTTCCTTCGGCCGAGAGAAACACAAAAACACACACACTTGCACCTTTTCTTTTCTTTTGATAAAAATGACAACTAATTTCTCCTATGTTAATATATACACACACACGTATACATTCACCTAAACTAAGGCAGGAGGTGGCAATCCCACCTCTTGTACATACACGTACACACATACATACATACATACAATAACATACATGCATACTTTCTTTTTATTTCCATCTTTCAGTTCACAAATATATATATATATACATTTATATATATTTAATTCACTTCATGAATTAATTTAATTAATTCTAAATAACCATTTAGCCAGTTAAATCCAAATAACACACGAGATCACTTACCGATTACTCGTTAATCAACTAACCCGGGTTTGCGGGTGTTACACATTCGCCATAGAACCACCGCCTCACCTCTTTACACCCTACCACAACCTCACCTTTTCATTCGCCATAGAACCACCGCCTCACCTCCCCTCGTTGAAGAAGGCCGCTACCCCCACCCACCATCCACCCATCACTACATCACCACCACCTGTGGCCCCTCAACCTCTCATTCCTTTAGCCTCTTTCTCTACCCTAACCGCCTAGCCGGAGATGACACTAACTCTCCACCGCTGCATCACCGCCATCTGTGTTGCACAATCGCCTTCGCCATTGTGCACCACCACAGCTATGGATCTAGGATCTATTCAGCTTCACCATCGTGCACCACCATAATCGTCGCCATCTCCAACCCGCCGCCGTCGTCATAATCTCTCTCTACCTAGTATTGGTGCGTGTGTGAGTGTCGACGTCTCTTCAATCTCTACCCCCCTCAGATTTAGGGTTTTCCAAGTTTATGGTGGATGTAGGTGTGTGTTCTTTGTGGTGATTTAGCTAGTGTCCTGTGCGCGTGCGCAAGATTATCCCGCTTAGATATAGGGTTTTGGGGGCAATGGTAGAATAGTACACCACCATCACGTTGAAAAGGAGGAGCTGTTTGTTTGTGTGTGTTTGTATTTTCTCATCTTTGTGGTTGTAACTTCAACATCATCTTCTTCATCATGGGGCTTTGTTTGGATAAATCTTTTGTTTTCTTTTTTGAGTTGTTCAAAATAGAAAATGAGGTATGGGTGGTGGTGGTTATAGGTGATGCTGGTTGCAGATGGTGGTATAAGGCGTGAGAGGTGGTTTATGGTGGTGGTGTACTCGTATTTTAAGTGTTTATAAATATATTCTTTTTAATGTATTATTTAAAACTAATTAAGAATGTAAAAATGGTAAAAAAAAATTTAAAATCTTCTAATATAAATAAAAGACTAACATTCATTAATTTAATTAGAAGACCTTGATTTTTCATTTAATCAAATTAAATCATATCCATTCATTTTATTAAAACTGAAAATCTAATTTTGACTTTTAGTAGTCAAAGTTGAAAACTCAATTTTTAAAATTTAATTTTAATAAGAGATAAGATAGTAAAAAAATTATTTAAATTTTAATATAATAATAATATTATAAAAATATTAGTTACATATTATAAATCAATTTAATTTTCCAACTTAGTTTTGTTTTTAAATTTCATTTTAATCTAAAATAAATTTAATTTGTGTTAGAATAATTATCTAATTCAAACTTTTAATCCACTTCATTAATTTAGGAATAAATATTCAAGTTTTTATTATCATCTACGACTATCATATGATACAAATCTTACCGTAAACAAATATAAAGTAACTTTAATATAAAACTTTTTTAGTTTTCAAGAAAGTCTCATATTGAGTTTTTTTTCGTCGGTACAAAACACTTATATTTTTAAATAAATAAATATAAAGTAACAATTTTATAATTACCGTGTATTTACACGGGCATTTAAACTAGTACTTTTATAAAGGACTATCAATACAACAAAATAATAGTTTAAGAAGACAATCTACAACTTTTTTTTAAATAACTAAACTTGTAATATATGATAAATTAAAGAACCATTTATGAAATTAACTCTTACATATAATACAAAGAGAAGAATGTTTAATATAGTCTATAATTAATTCATAGCGCTAAGGGACTAATTTTAGTCGTTGGATCAATAACATCAATGGTTCAGATTGCATTTTAAAATTTTGGGCGGAGTGACATTTTCGTAATTTATATGTGATGCTTTTACAAATCGCATGTGATTGTATAATGAATCACATGTGATGCTTTTACAAAGATAAGGGTTAAGATTTTCTCATGATCTATCATGTTATCTCATAAGTCATAAACATGAGAGTGAGACCTCCAAAGAGACACATTATTAACTCATGTATATGAGAGAACATGATAGATCATGTTAAATATAACATGAGAGAATCTTAACCCAAATATAATTACACCTTTTCACAAGTTTACTTAAAAAATGGTCAGTAATGGTTTAATCATCAAAGTTTTACTTCATTTTCGGTTTAATCATCAAAGTTTTTTTCAAACAGTTTTACTATAAAGTTTGAATTGATAATTATTTAATCCTCAAAGTTACACCTTATTTTTAGTTTAAACCTTAAAGTTTTTTCCCAAATGATTTAACTCTTAAATTTTTGTTAAAAAATAATTTAACCTTTAAGTTTTATTCACTTTTTAATAAAAAGTAAAATGCATAATAAGTAGAGATGGTAAAATCGAAAACTATATAAAACTTAAGTGATTAATCAGTTTTTTAACAAAACTTAAAGGTTTAAATCATTTGAAAAAAGTTTAAAATTTAAATCATAACAAATTTAAACTTTATGGTTTAGAAAAAAACCTTGATTATTAAATCGAAATTAAATAAAAACTTTGATACTTAAACCATTATTCAAGTTAAAAAAACTCGTAAACTTATTAAATTATATTTTCTTTAAAGTCTCTCTCGTCGACTGCTGGTGGCCTGGTGGTGGTGGTATCAGCGGTCTTCTACAACCACATCAAACACCAATAGGAATGGGGAAGATTGGAGTCCGTTATTCCATTATCAACAGTGCTCTCCTCAAGCGGTTAAGAATTGTTCGTTGCTTCAAACACCCTTATATCTTTTCCTGCGATCTCGTTTACACCTTTCAGTTCAATAATTTCCCCCACACCAAGGGTTCGACGAAATGCCTGAACGATGGTTTCGCTCATCACTTCTTCAAATGCGCAAAACTTGATTCCGCCTGTAGTTTCCCCACTTGGGTTGGGAACCAATTCGAAGATTACCACACCAGCTGCGTTAGCTTTGGTGAAAAAAGACAGGTTTCAAGGGTTCAATCAGTTGAAGAAAACGAGAACAATAAGTGGGGTATTGTGTAAAGGGTCGTTGGAAAGTGAAGCGGAGTTGGTTCTAGAGAAAGAGATTTTGGATTTCATGAAGATTTCGAAGAATCCAAACTATTTCCCAACCAAGAAAGAATTGTTGGATGGTGGGAGAATTGATTTAGTCGATGCCATTATCAAGAAAGGTGGTTGGCTTTCATTGGGTTGGGATGATTCTGACGATGAAAATGAATGGGAAAGTAAGGAAGTTGATGATTTGGGGGTTGTAAATACAAAAATTGACCTTTCTTTGAGTTCTTGTACTCCATCTCATCAATTTGCTTCATCCTCTGATAGATCAGTGTAAGATTCTTTTATTAGGTTTGTAGTCAGTTAATGCCTGATTTTGTTCTATATTGGTCCTATGTTAAATGTACTTTAGGTTGTGCATACAGGTTGCTGATGGTTAGAAAGGAGACCAATTACAGGGCACATTGTTTTTTGACCATTCCCCCAATTTATATGCTTCTTACTGTAGTGTAAGCTAAATTAAAGAAAATCGATCTTCATTATAAAACATGCTAACTAAAGAAGTCTAACTAGAGTATGCCTTTTCTGAACGTGGATAATAACTTGAATGAATAAAAAATTGTTGTATTGATGATATGTGGAGGTACGGTGGACTGTGGATATCAATATCATGCCCCTCGTCAACTAAATTCTATTTAGTCAAACTGTAATAATTTTCCTGTCCATTTGTTAATATTATGATATGGTTGGTCTAAACAAAATGGATTGTGCAGATATTTACTTTGTTTACTGAGTTATTGAATTTATATTAATTTGGTCGCCTGAAACACACTGTTTTAATCAAGGGAGTTGTGATTTTTCTTGAACAATTCTTATGATCAGAGAAAAGGTAGTTCATGAAGATGCAGGGATTGAAGGTATACTTCATAGATTGGAGAAACACAGAAGCTTGTCGTTTGGTGTTTATGCTTCAAACAAGGATAATGGTGGTCACAGAGGTTACATCTTAGCTAATTTTCTTTGTGATATATGCACATCCGAATATATTGATTTATAATCTGGTATTCTAATATTGCTATTTATTTTCAATTTGGCAGCTGGTAGGACCTCTTCGATTGAAAAGTCGAATCAAGAAGAAGAGGACTTAGAAGATAAAGTGCCTGTTACACAAGATGATGCTGAACTTCAGGAGAGACATAAGGAGTTGGATTTAAATTATGTAAAATCTCGACTTCAGCAAATGAAATCTGAGCTTTCTTCAACCCTTTGCTTGTTGAAATCAAAAGGCGAGACGTGTAATCCAAAGGTTGGCAATTTTCATTCTTTTCACCATCTTCAGAGGTGGAAAAATGGCAGGTTGGGTAACCGCCCAAAATGGGTAATTTTAAAACAGGCTAAAACGGGTCTGGGTTAGGTTTTCTTTCCCTATTCTTGAACTCTACAAATAACTAGGGTTTCAACTTTCAAGTATGATGGAAAGGAAGACATTATTACAATAGTACTCTAATTTATGAAATAAAGTGATCTAGGAGCTTTATGCATGCGCATTTTAAACACATTTTGCATGAATCCAACCGGTCTTGTGGTCTCCATTTTAACCAAATTTTACCATTAACCCATTTTCTATTAAAGTCAAAGTACCTGTAAGGGGCTTAAAAAATCCATCCCTAATCATCATATTGTGTGAACATGTATGTAATTCTTGCATCCATCAAAGTACCTGTAAAAGGGCTTAAAATGCCGTCTCTAATCATCATAATGGGTGAACATGCTTCTAATTCTTGCATCCATCTAAATTCAGGGAAATCTCAAATCGTTAGGTGAGTAGATTTAGGGCCACATATAGTTTACGTCAAATCTTTAGCAGTAAGTTAATGAACTTTAGCTGAATATGGACCATTTTGTCATTCTCATTTGAAGAATTTCTGTCATGAAGTTTAAAAATCTTTACCAGGGTAATGAAAGCTCGTCTATTGAGCTGCAACGGCTTTCTGATTCATGGGAGTTTCGAGAAAACGAGATTATCAATGCTAAAGATAGGCTGAGATTACTTCGTACGGAGCTGGCTGTTCTAGAAGGAAAGATGGCATTATCAATCAAGTATGCATTGCCCATATCTAATTTGTTAACTATCTTTAGGAAAAAAAATAACCTACTTATATTTTTCATATTTCCTGTTTCAGAAATGCACAAAAAATTATTGAGACGAAACAAAGGAGAATTGATAGTGGATGTAAAACCTTACAGCTTCTTCGTACCACCTGCATAATTTGGCATAATTCGGCCTCAGAAGTTCTCTTAGCAGGATCATTTGATGGTTGGACCACTCAGGTTTTCTCTCTTTGGAATACTTGGTTTTAGCAACCATCGTGCTTCACTTTTCTTGCAAATAAAACATTCTTGTGAAAATGATAGAGACAATGCTACATATTGCAAGGATGAGCATTTCACTAATTGATAAATACAAATGGACTTTTTGCCTTCACAGGTCACGAATTGTCAAAGGTTACTCATTCTTGGAAAGTATAGTGTTACTTGTTCTAGTTTTAGCAGGAATATTGGTTTATATGTTTGATAAGTTAGCTACATTTGGAATAGGTTCCTTTATGCTGCCATAACCACTTAACTACTGGTAATAAGCTTTCTCCCATACGATTGATAAATGATATGACGGGTTTGCATATAGAATTTATAGTCATTGAAGGGCGGCCATGGTGCATGAATTCGTCTGGATTACATATAAAATAATTCTGAAACATATTAGTGATCAAAATATGAGTTTTACCATCATATGACCGTGATAGCATGTGATTTTACTTCATTAATCAATTTTTGCAACTATATATGTAATTTTTTATTAGGAGTTCATATTTATTTGCTGTTGAATTTCTTGCTTATGAGCTGAATCATAATTAGTTATGATGTAATGCAGAGAAAGATGGAAAGATCAGAAACAGGCGTATTCTCTCTGTTGTTGAAGTTGTATCCAGGAAGATACGAGGTAGCTAATCTATCTTAATTCATTAGGTGGCACTTTCAACCCATTTACTAATAAATGGGTTGATTGTTGGTCATGCACTCGTGCTTTATCTCCAAAGGGTCAAACTCGCGAAATAATTTTACCTAAAAGGGAAACAGGTCAAACATTATCCAAAGTGTATTATTAATGCATCATCTGCGTAATTAAAAAAAGGGTTTAGGCCACTAAATAGCACTCTACTTTTATAAAGTGTCGATATATGTAACTTTTTTATTACCCAAATAGGCAACCTACTTTGTGGTAAACTGTTAAAATAAGTAAGGATTTGAATTTTTCGATAAGGGTTCTGACTCTAACCGGAGTTGGCCCCGTTGGATCACCACCCAACTTTGGTGACATGACCGAAATTCCTTCCTAGAGGTGACGTCGTTGCGGGATTTAAAGAAAGCCGCGTTGTTGCTGTTTTCTTTAAATCCGGTAACGACAGTAGACAAAAGGCCGATCAGATTCCACCATCACCATTAGGAAGGAATTCCGATCAGGACACCAAGGTTTGGTATTGATTCGATGGTGGGAGTAATCCAAAAATTCATGTTCTTTCTTATTTTAACAGGTGAGCACAAAGTAGAATACCTATATGAGTAATAAAGAAGTAAATTACCTACATCGACATTTTTAGAAAAGTAGGATGCTATTTAGTGACTTGAACCCTTAAAAAATTGTAATCATATAGTTTTTGATAATAATATTTATCTCATAATGATTTGTAGTTATTTTTAAATGGACAGATAAACCTCACGCATACTAAAAACTATCTGTTTTGACACGTCGCTCAACCTGTTTGACCCACTCATTTCGCCATCTCTAAAGATTATTAATCAGTATACTTTCCTAAAGGAAACTTAGTTTTTTGTTTTTCTAACTTTTTGTAGTTTAAATTCGTTGTTGATGGCGTTTGGAGAGTTGATCCTCTACGCCCTATTGTCAACAGCAACGGGTATGAGAATAACGTTCTTATTATTCATGAATGAATATACAAGCAAGGACAACCTGATGTGAAAACCATAGTAATGGCAAACGATACCTGTGAACAACTAGCTTAGGATAGCTTGCCTAGCTTCTTACTCTAACTTATAGATAAATTGATCATCACAGTTTTGCATCCCTTTGCTCTCTCTGTCTGTTTGAAAACATTATTGTTTCAACAATTTGAATACAATGTTTATACCAAAAACTATTCTTTATAAAGTTTACGGCATGTAGATTTGATTAAACCGACTTTAAGCATGGTTTCGTATCTGTTTCAAATTGATTTCACATCAATATGTGCATCTCGATGAAGGATTACTCACATATACTTTTGAAGAGGAGTAGTTTTCATATTGAAGAGGGAAAAAGAGAGCATAAACACACCCTCTTTAGCTGCTTATACTTTTGTCTTTGTTTTCTTGTGTTTGGGTTGGTCCTTGGTTCCCAAATGGGGTAAAGAAACATTAAACTTTATAATTTTGGTCCATGATTCTTCTATTTTTAAATAATCATATATTCGATTCTTTTTCCCGTTTAAATACTAGGTTTATTTATAGCCATTGGAAAAAATACACACACACACACATATTTTATATCCATTGTTTGAAACCTCATACTTTTAAAATTTACAAATGAATGACATTACTTTGTTTCTATGAAACATGATGAAATTGCATTTTCATCTATTCACGTTTTATGTTTGATTGGAGGATTAGAGGATTTATGTTCAAATTGCTGTTTGATTTCTTCTTTGACACCGTCGTTCGTATCAGTTCATTGACGCCTTCGTTAGTTAGGGTCAAGTGCGATTCGAGTAATGGTTGGTGTTAGAACCTTGCTCTGTTCATTTTGTTATTCTACTTAAGTTTGCTTTTACACGTATTTATCTGAAAATATAGGGACTGTAATTGTACATACGACCATGATATTTAAACCATAAGCCAGTTAACCTTAATTAAGGTTTTCACATTTTTCCCACCTGGATAACCCCTTTTGTTCTCTGCTTAATACCATCGAATACATACATATGTACGATTCATATATGCTTTGATTATTATTGTGTTCAAGTGAAAATCTTCGGTTGTTTTTATGATACTGATTGGGATTATACATTTAGTATCAGAGCCGGAGGCCGCACCAATGGGGGGATGTTGGGTTTATGGGGCTCATCGTTCCGCCGGTCAAATCCGCGACTCTTAAACCACCGCTCCTGTAACAATTCAGCCACATCGGTGAGGCAAGGGAGATTCATTCCTCCTTATATGAGGGTTGATTTTACTCCTATCATATAACGTGTTTTAAAGCCATGATGGGCAACCCAAAGCAGACAATATCATTGGTCGGTTTTATGATCGGCATTAGTTGATTTTATTCATCGAGTGGGGTTCACAGAGTGCGAGGGCTGATGCAGTGGCCAATCATTGCTCCACTTTGAGGTGCTGACAACTTTTTCTGTCTTTTCATTAATAAAGAAAAATATTAAAAGTGAAAAATATAATTAACATTTAAAGTTTAACAAAAAGGTTTAACACATGTAACATACAATCACCAGAAAAGTTTTAGTTGATAATCATAAAAGGAGTCTAGTGATTCTTTTTCCACCCGACTTAACACACACCATTATAAATATATACAATTGAGAAGGCTTTAAGCTGCGCCGAAATCACTGTTTATTCATAGGTCTTGCTAATTTACGCCGTTTTTGTTTACAATATATATTAGTTTGTGAATTCATCAATTAAACTCCAAGCAGTTAAAATGGGAAACGCTCTCTTCCTACATCCATTTGGTGTTTTGTTCGAATCTCTCTCCTCACCCCTTCCCACTTCAATTTTATTTTTTTTCATATACAACTGGAGCAACTAGACGTACTTTTTTATTATTTATAATCTATATAATTTTATAAGAAATGCTTTTTTTTACTTCAATTTCTTTTTTACTTTCCTTTATAACTATGTTATTTGAAATTTTTTATAAGAAATGAAAGGTAGCTTCATTTAACTTTTATCCTATTTTTATTTTTTTTAATCTTGCTCAACGTTTTATTCTTAACTTTTGTTAATTCTTTAAAAATTTTAGTATATTACATGATTATGATTTTATATTACATATATATTCCCATAACTTTTTTGTTTCTTTTATTTAGACATATTTAGTGGAAAGGCTTAACTTTAAAAATATACACCGCCTCGTATGACTATAATTTTTATTTCTATTTTATATAAATTTTATCTTGATACGATATTTATCTAAAATAATATATTCTTAGAAATCGTAATACTAAAAACGGCATCTCTAAGATTCTCGGTGTAAAAAAAAAATTATATTTCATAACTTCTTTTATTAAAAACTTGTTTATTAATTATATCGTAAAAAACTAATATTTTGTAAATTCCTATATCAGTTTCTCATTCAAATTGAAGATGACAAAATATTCATATGAAGTTTAGTGTTTTTTTCTTTTCTATTTTAATAAATATTTTTTTTATTTTCTTTATATATATTTTCAATTCTAAATATTTACACTTTTTTCAGATTTATTTTAAAAGGTTACATTTAAAATTAGTAATTAGTTTATTCTTATTTTTTATCTCCCGCAGCAAAGCGCGGACAATTTTAACTCGTTAAAAACATTTTATCAACGACACAACAACTAACTTTTTAAACTTTCTAACCCTTTATAAACATACTAATAAACATTTCTTCATCGAAAAATCAAGAAAAGTATCCTAGATTTTTGTTAATATAATAAGATGATAATGATCCAACACATAAGTTACGTTTCCCCCACAAATAATTATTTTAAATATAAACATTTATTTATTCTTTTTTAAATAACTAATAAATATAGAATTATCTAGTTTAAATATAGGTTATGTATATCGAAATATAATTAAATTAACTTATTTTAATATTATGTGTAACAAACTATACTTTAATAATATTAATACAATAAACTACCCAAAAATTATATTTTGTGTAATACGATCTACAATAACATATTTGTGTCAAATTATATTTTGTGTAATGTGATCTACAATAACATATTTGTGTCAAATAACATATTTGTGATCTACTAACAAAACAAAAAGGGTTATGTCAAATATATCTTTGTTAATAATCCAAACATATTTGTGTTCTAAAAACAGTCAAGCGTATCCACCCTAGTGCCCTACGTCGGCCATCTCCGCCCTACGCCGACCACCTCCGCCTACCGCAGCCCTAATCGATTTCAAGAATATGAAACCCCATTTTTCAATTTGATGATGAGCAAAGGTACTTTCTATCTTTCGGTTGCAAGTAAGATGAAATTGATCCGTCATTAAATGGATTTGTACATGAAACACCATTTTCGATTTCTTAATTTACATGAAACCAAATATGCCATTTTTGATGTTTCGATTCCTAGTGTTCATTGATTAGTGCCTTGATTTCATGATGTTCATCTATTAGGGTTTTCTTTCATGGTGTTCTTCATGGTATTCATTGATTAGGGTTTTCTTTCATGGTGTTCTTCGTGGTATTCATTGATTAGGGTTTTGATTCCATAAATCTGATAAATCGAATACACAACCTGGGTTTTGATATTTTCCCATTGAACCCTAAATGTCATAATCGATGAAGTTTCATATCTGCAACAGATGCAATTTTGGAGGTTCTAGATTTTGTAGGTTTTTGGTGTCGATGAGATCAGATGGATTTATGGTGTTTCCCATGGATCTCCCACCATGGGTGGTTCCGGTGGTCGGTGTTTTTTAAGGGCGGTGGTGATGATGGAGGGCTGACGGGTTTTTGCGTCGATGGTGATGAGTGAAAGAAAAGTTCAAGAACAAATTTGGGTTTGCGTTTTGAACATTCATAATAATAATTAATAATAATAATAATAACAACAACACCATCAAGAATAATTTTCTAATATAAATAAAAGACTAAGACGTATTAAATTTATTGTTTGATTTTAGCCCTTTATTTAATAGAATAAAATTAACCGTTCAATCTTGATCATCCATTAAATCAAAATTAAAATTTCAATTTTGACTTTTATTTGTCAAAATTGAATCAAATTATTAAAGGAGTCTTATATATGTCCATCTTAAAACTTAAAATATCATATTTGTCCATCCAAATTTACAAATATTATATTTAACCTTTATAGCATTTCAAAATATCATATTTAACTAAATTTTTAATTTTATCATTTTAAACTATTTTATAATTCTTTTAAATCCTTATTAATTATAAACAATACAGACTTGACCTTATTGCTCTAATTGCAACAATAATGATCGATAGTTTGTACAAAATATACAATTATGTCTATTTGTATCATGATATCATGTTTCTTTGATAGGCGTGCGTGCTTGGGCCTTATGCAGTTTATAATTTTTCAGAATTGTTATGTGTTTAATACCATGATTATATATTATTTGTAGGACTTAATCTTTGATGTATACTCTGAGATATATCTGGCATAACCTTGTGTTTATACCGACTACTAAGGTGAGTTTACTAAACTCTAATTCATATTTGTATTATTGATCAGAGTATCAAAGTGTGGGTAGCATGCTACTTTGTGCAGTAGGAGCTACAATCAGCATTTAGCCTAGTGGAACAGTTCTAAGATGGTGCACTACTGTATCCATAAGACCAGTGTGATATCTGTATATTATTATACATGTGCTTATATGATTAACAATTTAGCATTCTCACTAAGCTTTTGTAGCTTATCAGATACTGTTTGCTGCTTTTACAGGTTGTGATAGCACCAAGGGCAATGCCCCAGTTTGTCTGTTGACTGCCTAAAATACCTTTGTATCATAACGCTCCTTTGTGACTGAAAATACTTTTGTTGGAAATATGTGGATACTTCTTTTGCACGAACCTGAGGGTTTAAATGGCTTTGTTTCCTCTAGCTTGTATAAATGTTTATTTTGGTCCAAAGGAAGTTTATTTGAATTTATACTCGTATTTTAAAAATTGGGGTGTTACAACTTAGTATCAGAGCCAAGGTTTGAGGGACCTGAATGTGTGTCATGCATCGTCTAGACTTAAACCATGGTTCTACAGATTTTGTCAAACTAGAGACTTGCAACTTGGTGGGTTTATTGTGTATTGTGTGGAGAATGTGCTAAATGTGAATTATATGATGATTGTTGTTGTAATTGAGATATTGATGATATTGATGTCTGATACGTGATACCTTATATGTTATGGATCCTTGCTGATGCATGGACTAAGCTTGTGAATTAGGATTTTTTATGGTAAAGTTAAGATTGAATGTGTATAACGTGTTCAGAATAACATACGAGCCCATATTATTACAGACACATGATACATGTTAGAGCTTGATAGAATCATGAGGAATCTTGTGAATCGGGTTAGGAGTACTTGTAGGAAGTAGTACACATGTAACATAGGAGTGCCTTAGTATGTATACAGCTACTTCAGATCTGAGGATATGTGTACTAATGTGATAAATGAATCTTAACTGTTCGATATAGAGGATAGTGTGGTAAAGTTACCTTATACTTTAATGCTTTATCTATACTTCCCGGATAGTGAATACTAGAGGTTCTTGAGCAAAAAACCTTCTAGAGGGTAGTCCTAGTAATAGACCAAAAAGAATAGAAACTAGTGTGACCAGTGGGAGAATTCCACCAAGAGTACAGAATGTTAGAGGAGAGGGAGCATCCGATTTAAATCAAGAGTTTGTTGAAACTACGCACAGGGGATCAATTGCCAAAGAGATTAGCAAGGCAATGGAGAAGGCCGTACCTTATATCATTTCACAAATGGTGGAACAAATGAAAGATCAAACCAGAGAGGCTGTGAGACAGGAGGTAACATAAAGGTTAGTTGTGAGGGCTGAAGGGGTTAATCCCCAACCACAAGTCATTATCAGTGCACCGAAGGTTTGCACTTTTAGAGACTTTGTTGCATGTCAGTCACCATTGTTTCATGAATCTACTGACCCAATTGTTAGCCATAGGTGGATATCTGAGATAGAGGAAGCATTCCATACGTGCTCATGTGCTCCAGAGAACTAAGTGAGGTACGCCTATAATCAAATGAGCTCAAAAGATATACTTATTTTGGAAATATATTTTTATAAAATTGCCACGAAAAAAAAACAGAATATATTTCAGTTAGCAAATTTTATACAGATAAAATTGTAGATAAAAGTGTACCGGTAAAGCACTCTTTCAAAATTGTGTGAGATTTTTCTAAGAGGTATTATTTATTGAGTATTATGATAAAGTAGAAGAGATAAAAGGTACAACCTTCTTGAACATCATTATGCCAAGAAGGTACAACTTACTTTATGTGTTGGCACTCTCTCTTCCACACAATTTAATCTCAAGAAATACTCATTGATATTTGCGCCAAATTGATTAAAGATTTCATCTCACATATACAGGACATAAAAGAATATTATTTTAATGGGTATTGTACTATTTTATGACAGAAAAATTGATTATTTGTCAGCTCCCGACGGTAACATTTTGAGTCGTCAAATAAAGCTGTGTGGGAAACCTACGGTCGTAGGCCATGGTCGACCGTGAGCTGCGACCGTCCGGTCTCTTGACAGCTTTAGAGATTTTCTCTCTCATGTCTATAAATAGCATACTTGATCTCTCATTTTAATCATCCTCTTGCATAGAAAAATCTCTATAATATTTAATCACACCTTGTGATCTTTCATCTTTATATTTTATATATGTGATTCTTGAATTGTTAAATCTTCAAAGATCAAAAGCTTCTACTTTCAATAACTCAAAGTGTAACGTCCCAATTTTTTTTATATATATAGTCATACACAAACAGATTCGAATCATTAATCTTCATTTATCAAAACATAAGTGTAGTCATATATTAATTACATCCCAGTCTCAAAATTTAATACTGGTTGAAACATAAACATAACAATAACTGTGTAATGTAAATTTGCTAATGATGAGCTATCACATGCGTACCGGAGCCCCACCATGGTCATCTCCTGTAAAAAGGTTTAAAACAACAACAGTCGGTGCGAAGCTTAGCGAGTACATTACTTACATGCTAAAATCAGTTCAACATTTACATTCATACATATACTCATCTTATAACATATACGTCATACCCACTACCATAGTAAGCGGTCTCACCTTCTATTCATACCGCTACCGTCGTAGTCGGTCTCATCTTTCTATTCATACCCGCTACCGTAGTAGTCGGTTTCATTATTCAATACATACATGCTACTCTAGTAGTCTGTCTCATCGCTTTATTCATACCCGTCAACTTTAGATGGTCTCATCGTACCCGTTGCCATGGCAAACGGTCTAACATTCCCAACACTTAAGTGTTGATCTCATTAAACAGCCACATAAACTCATGAAGAATAATCACTTACTTGAACGCTATCATTCATAATTGATGCCAATTTAGAATGTAAGTAAGAATACTCACCTTATGGTAGTTCAGTCACACATTAGCAGTTCAATATATATTTGTAGTTACGCGTCAATCAGCAAACGCCTACAAATAAGGTTTCATAGATAATCGTTATGACTGCAGTGTACCTTTACTCGTATAACACCCTATAAATCTAAGAAATCGTGTCCCGGTTGATAAGTCGCGCTTGGTGTTAAACACTCGGAATCAGATTCATAATACACTTAACGACCTTGTTGATAAAATATTTATACTTGTACTTGGCTATTGATACACTAGCTATTGATGTACTTGGCTATTTATCAAAAGTGTATGCCGATCCATGCATACATATTAACAACTACTTGGCTATTCATCATTTAAGCACTTGGCTATCCATAAGTTATGTACTTGGCTATTCATTGGTTATACACTTGGTTATTCAAGACAATACACTTGGCTATTCAAGATAATTGGCTATTGAAAATACTTGGCTATTCGTGAATTATAGTTGGCGACCCATGCATAAGTAACCACAACCACTTCGCTATTAACATTAAATTTCAAGTATACCTTGCTCTTCAACTTGGCTATTGACATATATACATATAGGGGACGGTTTAAACGAGAACTGTTTTTCGTACGAGAACTGCGAGAACTAATCATAGCCGTTGATCAAAAAGATGGATGTTCAAGATTAAAGAGTCGTTAATAGATAACCTTAAACTAATCAAACTTATCCTTAATTAATTAAGGGTAATTTAGACATTTTTACATTACCCCCACCTTTTTCAAACTAATATATCTCTCAAATGGAAAGGTGTTAAATTACGAAAATTATACCAAATTAACGAGAAAATTATGCTCTTTAATTTGAAACCGATCTAGCTATATTTTTTCGAAATATTTTTTTAAAATATTTGCTGGGTTTTTTTTGATACAGTCGCCATTTGCACATGTGCAAATTTGCATATGTGCAAATATATGCACTTGTGCAAATGCACAGATTCACCTAGTTTTTTCAGCACAGAAGTAGATATGCACATGTGCATGTGTCGAGAGCTGTGTAAAAAAAACCCAGCAAATGTGAAATTTTTTTCAAAAAAATATAGCAAGATCAGTCTTAAATTAAAGAGCACAACTTTCCCGTTAATTTGGTATAATTTTCGTAATTTAACACCTTTCCATTTGAAAGATATATTAGTTTTAGAAAATATGGGGTAATGTAAAAATATCCATACTACCCTTTCCCATTTAAAATAAATAAAAAAGACAGGAAATTAAATGATTGGCAAGAAATGGTTATCGCAGTTCTCGTACGAAAAACAGTTTTCGTTTGAACCGCTCCCTATACATATATATGTACTTGGCGATCTAGACTCATACATATATATACTTGGCGATTCTAGAACTTCATAGTTGATACCCATGAATTCAATCTCGTTCAAAACCAAAACACATGATTTCAATCACAAATCATTCCTAACCCCATGAAAACAAACCCTACCAATTTAATTTGATTTTCATTAAGTATTAATGGATTAAATCTCACAACTCCTCTCAGCTTGTTCATGTTTCTCGAACCCCCAGAACCTACACAAAAACCCTTAATCTTTTATTCAAAATTCGTAAAAACAGTACCTACATGATCACAAATAGAGTAAGGAACATTACCTGATTGATCCCCCTTCGATTCCTTGCAAAAATGATGTTGGTTTGATCTCTTCTTCACTGGACTCACCAACACCACACACACAGCACACCCAAGTCACAGTGACGGCTAATAACTCTAAAACTTTGGGCCTTGTCACATAATTGGGTTTAAATACCATTTCCCCATTTTCTAAATTACAATACTAGTCCCTCAGTTTAACTTTAATAATAATCACCCAAACAGGCTCATAAACATATAATTCAATATAATATTTATTTACATTCCATTACAATTAAATTACGGGTATTACAACTCTACCCCACTTAAACACGATTTCGTCCTTGAAATCCTTACTTGAATAATGTGGGATAGTATCTTTTCAGTTCCCATGTCCATTCTGAGCCATTCCGATGCTCCCATTGTACTTTTACGATCCCGATCTGTTTGTTTCGTAGTTGTTTGACTTTTTCTTTAGGTGATCACGACTGGCCTCTCAATGAAGTTCAACTTCTCATCCACTGTGATGTCTTCTAAAGGCACAAATGTTGTCTCGTCAGCTAGACACTTTCGCAGGTGAGACACATGGAATGTGTTATGTATCTTTGACAATTCCTCAGGCAGTTCTAACTGATAAGCTACTTTACCAACTCTTTGCAATCACCCTGAACAGTCCTATAAATCTCGGATTCAACTTTCCTCTCTTCCTAAACCGAATCACCATGGGGATACCTTTAACAATACAAAGTCTCTAACTTGAAATTCTAGCAATGATCTCCGTTTTTCTGTGTAGCTCTTCTGTCGACTCTGAGTGGCTTTCAGTCGTTCATGAACTTGTACATACTCAGATGTTTTCTGTACTATTTTAGTGTTAGGCCTTTTGTTTTAAAAGAAAGTTGGATTGGGAAATCTAGTTTTTGTTGAAAACACTTAAAAAGGGAATTGGAGGGCACAAAGCTCTAATTAACATAGTCCAGCCGACTTCGCTCCTTCTTTGTCTGTGTGTGTGCGCGTGCGAGAGAAGCTGTTGAGAAGGGGATGAGAAGAAGTCATCAATCTTCATCATTTCTTCATAAGAAAATTGAAGGGAAATTGATCGAGTTAACCAAGCCTTACTAATTGATTATTGCATGATTGAATACTCTAATCGTGGGTTGTTGGTAGCTATGGGGGTTGTCGACATTAACACTAAAAGACTGAGCATAAAGAACAATTCAAGCCCATCAAATCATTTCGGAAATTCGATTAAACATGAAGGATTAGTGTAGAGACTATTAGGAACTCATAGAAATTGAAATTAATTTGAAATGGTGAATTTTCACTGTGTTTTGAGTTCGGGTTAGAGGAACCACATCCGAAGGTTTGATGGAGTTTAGTTACTTCTTCAATTGATGAAAAAGAAATTAAATGTCATTAATTTATCTAAATGATGATGGGAATCCATAGGACCATGAATTAATCAAAAAGTTTGAGTAAATATCAAGTTTCAAGAAATCAAGTGTCGAAATATGTGCATGATAATGGACCTGTACTTTGATTATTAAGATGAAAGAATCACAAATTGAATCTAACTTGGATTTATAAGACAACCTTGTAAATTGGAATCACAAATTAGTGTGTAACATGGGATTACAAATTAGGGTTAGGAGACTGGAATCACAATTTGGGTTTGATGATATGGATCACAAATACTCATATGTCTTGAAATCACAAATTAGTTAAGTTACATAAATTGCAAATTAGAACAATGTAGTAATCACAAATGGGTCAAGACTTGAATCACAAATTGAGTTAGGTGTATCATAATCACAAAATAGAACCACAAACTAGTTGATGGGTAACAATCACAAATTAGACTTGAGATGTTAGATTGATATTATTAGAACTTGGAGTTTTATAAATTAAATGAACATTTGAAATTAGTAGCGATTCTAATTTATTTAGAGCATGGTTATAGACATTATTGTAAGATGATATTGCTGGAAATATTATAAATGCAAAAGATGGATAGATAGTATATTTATATGAGTTTTCTTGAAACGGGTCATATGACCCGTTAAGTAATAATAATGCATGAACCAAATAAATGATTGACTTTTGCACTATCCAATGACCCTAAAAATGTTTTTAAACTGAAAGTATTAGAGTGCAAGTGATACAAATCAGATTCGGGTCAAAATGGTAAAAACTCCGAAATGTTGGTAAGTTTGACTTTTGTTGACTTTTGTCGTCTTTTCGAGTTATGACCTCAAATTTTGCAGTTGAACTCCTCATGATAATGGGAACAAGATGTATTTAGAAAGTTATATTCAAAAAATGCCATTTTAGGCTCGGTTCGTTAGAGTCATAGTTGTGAATTTTTGACCGATTGGTAATTAGAGAGCTTTAAGCTTGGTTTCACCTTTTGGGCAGATTTCTTGGGAGAGTTCTTGCATTTCTAGTATATTTTTAATGAGATAAGTAGGAGGTAAAGTTTTGATAGAAGTGATTGGTATTCAAAGGCTTTAAGTGAGACATTTTGTAGCAACTGTAAAATGTATTCTATTAAAGTTCCTTGTCTAATAATAGAATCAATTTAAATGTTTGATTAGATACTTTCAAGCTTTTATTTGGGGTTGAAAAGAATGTGAGTATGATGAGTAAATGACCCTAAGTGAATTCCACTAACTTATATCTTATAAGTTGATATGTGTTCATGTGTATATGCGTTGCTTAGCCGAGCAGATGACTTACCCCGCCTATATGGCAATTAGAGTAGATGGCCACCGCATGTGTGGCAATTAGAGCAGATGACTCATTGGCTGATGACCACCCCACCTGTGTGGCATATTTGATGATACGTGTTTATTATACTTGAATGCGATATTTAGTGTAATGTATAAGTGTGGTGTGCTCACTAAGCTTCTAGCTTACCCATTGTTATTTTAATCTTTTTTCAGGACCGTCGGGCAAGGACTAGGGAAAGCACCAGCTTGACAGCAATCCGAGGATTTCGATTTATTATTTCATTTAAAAATTATTTTATAGCTTCCGCTACTTAAAACTTATTACTATTTATTTGGGATAAATGTAATAACATTATTTATTTATTTATTTGAATGAATATTTTAATAATGAATTTATTTTAAAAAAATTTGGAGCGTTATAATGACGGTGGCTAGAGATTGGTTAAGGTTATGATGGTCTGTGGCATATATATATAGAGAGAGATAGATAGATAGATAGAGGTGGTCCGAGATGAGACAATTGCTAGCGAAGGTGGTGGTGGTTGGTGGTAGAAGGTGGTGTTTATAGATGAAGACGAAGAAGGTTGTGATGGTGGATGAAGATGAAGGGTGAAAGAGAGAGAGATTGAGAGAGTGAGTGTTGAAGATTTAAAAGATTGTGAAAGATAAAAAGAAAATTTGATTTTTTTGTAAAATAATTTAAAAATAAAAAAAATAAATGAAAACTGAGAACATGGGTAATTTAGGCTGCGTTTAGCAGGAGAAAAATTTTCTATTTTGCGTTTTTTGTTTTTCTGTGAAAAATAGTGGACTTTTCTTTTTCTAAAAAACATAGAAACGTGTTTAGATGAAGGGGTGGAGTTTTATTTTTCAAAAAAAAATGGAAAACATGTTTGGTAGAAGTGTTTTTTTTAAAGTTGTTTGAAAAAGTATGAGAGTTTGAAAAAATTGAGGAGTTTGGGAAAATATGAAAAAGTGAGGGAGTTTTCTGTTTTTTTGGAAAAATGTGCAAGTGGACATGTTTTCTAATTTTCACTTTTCTTAGAAAAATTTTCTGAATAAATGAAGGACTTTTCTGGAAGTGAACGCAACCTTAGTTTTTTAGTTTGACCACGTATTATAATCATAAGAGCTTTACTTAATTTGAGACTAAGGGGGCGTTTGGTTCGCAGATTTTTTTTCATGGGATTTGCATTCTATCAAGGGATTGGGAATTTGCAGGAATTGCATTTGGCAGGATTGTGAATCCTATCATGTGTTTGGTTGACAAAATCTGTCAGGATTTGCATTCCTAAAATCCTGTTTGTTTGGTAATTCAATCAAAGGATTTGGATTGTTTCAGTAACAAATAACAGAATTACCCTTCAGTTATATTTTAAACAGTTTTTATTGTTTAATTAATTATTTAATAAATAAATAATAACTAATTAATTTACACTATTTAATAATAAAAAATGTAACTAAAATTTAAGCATAATAGTTCCAAAAAGTCTAACACATAACTCAATAATAATAATAATAATAATAATAATAATAATAATAATAATAAGGTTAAGTGAGGGTAAAATGGTAAATGGCACATTCCCCTCTATCAAGCATTTTAAAATACCATGGGGGGTGGTGGTATTTCCCAATTCCTTCATATGAGGAAATTGGTGGGATTTCTTTAAAATCCCATCATTTGAAATCCCTAGTTTTTTTCCTAAACAAACACAGGATTTCTTGGGTTTTTAATTCCCAATCCCAGGAATTCCCAAGGAATGCAGTGAACCAAACAGGGCCTAAGGGGTTGTCTATTTGCTGTTTAATGGAATCATTCGACGCTGAATGCTAAATCATTCAACATTCAACGTGTTTGATTGTTGCTTTTGAATGATGACTGTGTTGAATTAAACTGAAGAACGTTGCTGAATCATTCTACCTTGAAGTTATCATTAAACACCAAATATTTTACTTTAATTCTCCTTTCATATGTTGGCTTGTTAAATAATTATACCTTACAATATAGTATATCACTATTAATGTTAAAATAGTAATTTACATCATTCCGAACTTTTATAAAATAACATATCTATACTACTATATAAAGCATTTAACATTCTCTCTCCTCTTAAATTTTAAGACTTTTTAAAATTCAATCAATATAAAATCTTGACTCTTCATTTAATCTAAATTAATCAAATCCACTCAATCTTTAACTATTTTATTCTCTCCTAATTTAATTTAACTTTTTATTCAAAATATATTTTCTCATACTAATACAGTTATCCACCCACTTCAACATAATTTTTAAAGTCTTATTAACTCTTCTCTTTATTTCATCAATATAAATCTTTTTTCTTATTTTATTGTCTTTTTTAATTTATTTTTAAAATTATTAAAATAGTTAGATGTAAATAAAATAAAATTTTTAAAAAACGGACATGTTGCTGTAGAAAATTTTTTCGAGACATTGAATCGCGCGAATAACATATCATTACATTCTCGAAAGCGACATATTGTAAACCAAAAACTATTTGCCGCCGCAACATTACGCGGATATGATGCTAGTTATATTCAAAAACATATTCATTCAAAGCTTTTAAATTCTTTAGATAATATAATTATTTAATATTTAATTATTATGTTTAAACAAACATCAATACTTCTGTAAAAAAACGAAGAGTGTGAAGAAAAAACATAATTGACTAACTCTAATTTAAAAATACAAATGCCGATAATTTTCATAGTAATTAAAAGAAAAAAAAAACATTTTGTGTCACTATTTAATTAGAAAATCTCCCGGGATGATCCATCCACTATCCCAAAGGCTTTTCAAGTCCCCCCCTCTTCTAACTTCCTCTGCAAACCCTAATCAAAAACCTCGCTCCACTATCACGCCGCCGTCCACGGCGGAGTAAACATTCACAGGCGTTTCCTTGTTATCTAACTCCAAAACCAACGGAATGGCGTCAGCCACGGCGGCTTCCGATGTCACCGACGGACCAGTTCTCACTCTTATCAACAAGCGCATCCGTAACCTAAGAAAAAAACTCAACCGCATCGCTCAGCTCGAGGAATCCATTGCTCAAGGAAAATCTGCTATAAAAAACAAAGAACAAGAAGATCTTCTCAAATCAAAACCTTCGATCGTCGCCGCAGTCGAGGAGCTCGAGAAGTTTCGTCAGCCATTGTCTGTTGCCGTTGATGAAGAGATCACTCTCGCGATCAAACACAATCAAGTTGGAGCACCGGAAAGCAATGTTAATGAAGTTGACGGTGGCAACGTAAGCAAAACCCTAGGTAACGAGGAAATGGAAGCGGCATCATCGGTTGAGACTGTTGAGGATCTCTTAAGTTTGATTTACTTTGGGAGTATGTTTGATGTGAAATCGCAAAGTGATTTCAATTCCATTATGTTGACGAGGGCCCACGAGAGGAACTGTTGCTTGACATATGACTATGTGACTGATGATGATGCTGCTGTCTTGCTAGGAGAGAGGGATTTGGATTTGATTTCAGCGATGAGTTCTCTGTTGATTTCGAGGCCAGTGGATTCGAGTTTATCGCATCAGAACGCGTTACAGAGATGCATTGAACACGCGAAGCTCTGGATTGCGAAGTCCGAACAGCCTATCGATTCGAACTCCACTATCACCTGTAAGTTTGAATTTAGTTCGTCTGATTATTCTGCTTTTGTAAATGCGTTTATTTAAAGTGGTTCTTGGTTTAAACAGATTCTGCGCTGAGAGAGAAGTTAACAAAGATTATCGGTTCAGATTTCTTCAAAATAACGCCAGCCATGAAAGCACCTGCTGATATGGCAGCTGAAGCTGCCGAAAATTATGCATTCCAGATGCCTGTGCAGGAAGAAATCCCAGTTACTCAGCATGAACAGAAGGTAAAATCTTTGATTTTTTTTCTTCTTTATTTGAATTATTTGAAGAAATGCGGTGGTTTTTTTGGGTGTAATGATGCAGACTTGGAGTTGTTAGATATGTATTGTATTACTTTATTTCATTTGCCTGACATATATATGTTAACGTTGATACCTTGATATAACTTTAAAGCACAATACTTGTTTGATCTAGTAGCATTTATCCAGTTTCTAGTTGACATAAGAGTCAATTGTGTTTAGCTTTTAGCCTTTTGTCAATGTTGCAATTATGCATCGAGTCCTATCGATCCATTTGCTTTGTTGGGCCAAATTGCCATTGACTGTTTAATGACCTTGACAGTTCATTGCAATCCATATGAATGTTTGTGCTATAAACGTTAAACATGCATGCCTTCTCATTATTTTCCATTGTGCTTGAAAATCGTAATGGTTTTCAAACATTTCATGGTCTTTATTGCAGACATATCATGGTCTTTAGTGGCTTCTAAGTTACTGATGTAAGCTGTCTGCTTCAGAGATTTATTAGACTAATATTTCTAATAATGCTTTTGCAGTTAAATTTGAGGGTAAAGCTATTATTTTACACGGGTGTTAGTGAACACTTTTTACTTTTGCCATGCCTTATGTGGCTCTTTTGTTTTTGTTTTTAAATCCTGTGCTCTGGCCATCTTTTTTGCTTTTATTGGTATTTTCCATTTAAACTCTTTATTCATTTGTGTGCCCTCACATATGGGGTATTTATGTCAGCCTTCAAGACTCACCTTGGCCTTGGAACTGATAGAAATCAAACTGTTATATTAAGATCATCAATGCCCTTAGGACTTACGTTAGTCCTGGGACTGATAGAATTAAACTGTTGACATTAATGATGTGCTAATAATAATTACATCTTTGGGTCTAACTTTTCTAAGATTAAAACATCTTACAGATTTTAAAATTTGAGAATTATGCGACTCGCGGGTAAATCAGGAAATTATTAGTTTGCAAAACCCGAGATATGGTAGTGAGAGCTTAAACATTGAGAAATGTTTGGTGTCGATTGACGTCTTGGAAGGGGTTGATAGGTTTTATTGTTTTGTGGAAAATAGAAGTAGTTCATAGATTTTGATATATATTTAAAACTGGTTGCTTAATAATTTGATGTCATTTGCATGTTAGATCTTAACAATGTCCATTACCTGGTGACACGTGTGCTTATAGATGCATACTGATGTTTATAGATATTTTTATGAATAGTTTGAGAAGCTGTTTTTTGGGGACATAAGTAGAAAGATCTATTAGACGATGATTAAGGGAAAAAAAGGATGAGTTTAACTTGAATACAATTTACCTGACAGATTTCAAAAGTGTCACACGTTCTTGTGTCATTGAATCAACTTTGTACACTGTTCTTGAATTTCTTTTGTTTGGGTGAAATTCATAGAATAGTAACCAAGTTTGAAAAGTGTTCCACCAAGGTCAATCACCCCTTTATGTGAAATAAACCATGGGTGACCTTGGTGGAACACTTTTCAAATTTGGTTACTATTATGTGAAATTAACCCTTTTTGTTTTGTTTCTGTTTTGGGAGAGAGGGGGGGGGGGTGAGAGAAAGAAGAGAATACCAAAAAAAACATTGATTTTTTAAGGGAAAGGGAATGAAAGAACTTAAAGAGCATTTTAGTAGGCAATAAGGATATAATTTTAAAAATGCTAGTTTTGCTCCTTTTTTATAACTTAAAAACACTGTAAATTAACTAATTTTTCTTTTTTTATCCCCCTTTCTCTTCATTTTTCTTTAATATTTTTGAGGATGCAGAGGTAGAGTTGAAAGACAGTTGGGTCTTAGAATCAGTTATTTGGTTAGACAAAGGAACTTTCAGAAGAAAACATTGTTGTCATTTGAATTTTATTAACTTGTATAGAATATATGCTGTTAAGCCATAAAGCTCTATTGGTGGTAGAATTCATCCAAAATTCAAGTTACGTCTTCCAATGGTGGGGTAAAATTTATCCTATATGAAATTATAAAATTGTGCGAGAAAACAAAGCAGTTCTTGAAGATAAGATCTTACGATACTAAATATTTGTCAGTGGAAAAGATATTAAATGAAATGCTCGCCATAATTTTTTTGTAATGAGGCACTACGCTTTTAATAAAATCTCAACTTTTGGTTGTTCTACAGGAAGATCATGCTACTGATTTGCAAATAAACGAGACTCACGAAGAACAATCTAGTCCTGTTGAAGATCCTCCTATGGTGCTAATTGCTTCCCATCTCTGATTTTTTAAGTGTTATTTACATAAAATACAACATGCTTTCACACTTTTACCAATATTAGCAATGAAAATTTGAAAATCACTTATTTTTGCATCAACCAGAGCAATATGTGTTCATCTTTTTATTTATTTTTACCAACAATAGTAACACATAATAGTAACAAATAACATTTGTTTAAATAATGCAAGTATGTTGCTAATTTTGATAATTTATAGGTATGTTACCATTGTTGGTAAAAATAAATGCTGATCTTTTTTTAATATTATTATGCTATATGTTAGATTGATGTTAGTATTATGTATCAGCAGCATGAAGAAGAAGCTGAAAACTCCATAGAAACTCAAGTTCAGGTCGAGTTGGTTGAAACACATGCAGGCGGTACAGACTATAGGGAACAGTTTGTCCCTCGAAGATCCTATCAGAACCAAAGAGGGGGTGCCCGTGGTGGTGGACGGAGAGGCTATGGAAATGGCCGTGGCGGTCGAAGTGGCGGCAGAGGTGGGCCCTTTCAGAATGGGCGTAACCAATACAACGACCAGCCAGGAAATTATTACCCTAGGAACTATTATGGTGGTCGGGGGAGAGGCGGCAGGGGTAATGGTGGTGGCAACGGCTACAATAACCACCATGCTGGCGGAGTTGATGTAGCAGAGTCTTAACCCATGGTGGTTGCTTAGGTAATGCTTATAGGGTTTTTGGTAAATGTTGAAAAAACTGATCTATGGTTTTTTTACATGAAACGTGTAATGAATTCAAGACCTGTTTTCTCTTTTTGAGTATAATTGATTCCGGATTTTTATAAGCAGTTTGAAGGATGTTCTCTGTTTTGGTTATTCGGGAGTCGTTAAGCTTTTGGCATAGATGTACGTGGCCTGATCAGTGTACTTATGGCCATTTTTTAAGCCTTCGAAGAATCAGATGTCGCAGGTCCCAAAACATCAAAGTAAACATTTTTATTTTGTTGAATGTGATGAAGAATTTGGTGCCCTTGGTCCCTCAAGTGAAGGGGAATTGGTGAGTGTTTGGGTAAGGTTATTTCGAGGCTTGTTAGCTTATAATATGAACAGTTAACAAATGCTCATAATAATGTTTGGACATGGTTTATATTTGAAAGGAATCACAAGTAGTTCGGTCTTTATTCGATACGGTCCAGATCAGTCCGACTAGTCTGGTCAAACTGTATTTGTTTAGTGTGGTGTAACTGTGTTCTAAGGCTGGGTGTAGTGGGTTTCCCAAAACCTCTTTGGGTTCAACGGTTTCCCACGGGTGGAGAATGGTGACCACCACGCCACCATTTGGGTTTCCTACTTCGGCTTCTCAAACCCGACTATATCTGTGATTTTTTTTTTCATTTTTTGGTGAGTGTATAAGATAGAGCAAGGAGAGAGAAAATGTTAGGTTGGTTTGAGATATGTGCTATTTGGGTTTCGGGGTCTAAAAGAAACTGATTGCAAGCTTTACCCAAACATCCCCTAAACATATCAACTTTAACTCAGAAACTTAAAATTTAAAATTTTAAACTTCTTTTGGTTATATACAAAGGAAAATCATAATCACAATAACAATCAGCTAATTTGGCTGCATTTTTACTAAAATACAAAATAACATCTTCGAGTTTTATAACTACACGTGTTCATAATGAGACAAGGACCTATACGCATTTATCATGCGTCGTTACAAACAAAAACCAATTCTTGTCGATCCAAAAAGGCTATAAGTGTATCACTTGTATTGCGATTGTTATCTTTCGTGCAGGAAACTTATTCCTTCGTATACTTTTTATTAGTTTAGAACCAACGGTTCAAATTCATCAACTTGTACAAGAATCCTATACCATTGTTAACATCTAAAAGCAGTTTTCCCACTTGTGATATCAAAGTTTCAATCAGTATATATATACATACATGATTGTGTAAGTATAGTGGATCTACAACTAGTTTTTAAGGACTCCAAATTTATACAAAAGAGAGTAAGATGGGAGCCCAGATTTCATCACAGCAACCAGGTCATGGTGAAGTCATTTCGATTCATTCCCTAGATAACTGGAACAAACAGTTAAAGAACTTGAAAATATCAAACAAACTGGTAAGACAACAATTATCTGTTTATTGCGATTTCTGATCGTGTCAATTAGTTTCTAGTGTTTTGCAGTCGAGGGTTGGAGGAAAGGGTTTGAAACAGAGTTAAGAATAACAATATATACTTGGATAATTTCGTGGATCGTGTTTAATATACTTTTCGTAATCTGTTATTCGACCCTTTTACCTCGGGTATCACGAATTCAGATATAGGATAATCCAAGAAATTTGATTTGAATTACATGCTTAATTCAAATTCAAACACAGAATATCTTTGTTTTGTTTTCTGTTTATCAGAGACTATTTTAGAATATTAACTTGCGAAAATCGTATTCTCCTTCTCTTGTATTTCGTTCGTTGTTTTCTTGTGAAAAAACACAAAGCCTGAGAAACCTATATATAGGCGTGAAACCAGAGGTTGAATGGCGGTTGAGGGGCGGCAGCCGCCGCCGGCGGTTGGAGGCGGCGGTTATTGATGGATATTAGCTCATATTTTAAACTCATACTCAATAAAGTTGTAGAGTCTATTGTATACAAGCCAAGTAGTAACTCTAATTACTCGATAAAAGTTCAACTCGTTTTGCAACCTATTCTATGCATCATATTATATGATTCTTGCTTATTGATTGTTACATTAAACACACGAGGTTTTTCTAATAATTTCTTCATGCTTCTGGTTTTACCAACTCTTACGTAATACTTTTGAATCCATAGATGGTGATCGACTTCTCAGCAGACTGGTGTGGACCTTGTAAATTCATCGAACCAGCAGTTCATGATTTAGCTGTCGAGTTTTCAGATGTTGACTTCATAAAGATTGACGTCGATGAGTTAGCCGTAAGTTACTCTGTCTCTCACCAAAAGCTATCGAAATGTACGGGTTGGGTAACGGGTTTGAGTCAACTTTTTACTCTACAAGTTGCAAAATAGGCAACACACTGTTGCCAACAGGTTAAGGTCAACTTTTTGGGTAAGAGGCTCTGGTCCAAACAGGTTTGGTCAACTTTTGTGTCTGCCTAGAGGTCTCAAATAGAGAAGTTGGGTTACAAGGTTTAAACCAAACAGATTCGTGTGTAACCTTTTGTTTTACAGAGGTTAAGTAACGGGTTCGTGTCTACTTCATATCTTTACCATATGAATGTTAAAAAAAGATCAGATTGTGGTTTTTATTTTGAGCTTATGCAACAGGATGTGGCTAGGAATTTCGACGTACAGGCGATGCCAACGTTTGTATTGCTCAAGAAAGGGAAAGAGTGTGAAAGGCTTGTCGGGGTGAAGAAGGATGAACTTCATAGGATGATCGAGAAACACAGGTTCTAAAAACCCGATTATATGTATTTACAGCACAAGCCAGGCTTACACAACACAAGACGATTGCAGCTTGAATAAAAGTTTATGTAGCAAGTGCGTTTATTACGTTACCAGTCAATGTATTGTATAAAATCATTGAATTAAAGTCGATTCGGATGTCCAATGATCATGAGTAGAATAAGATGTTAAAATTTACGCATCAAAAGACATCTAAAACTTATTTTCGAGGCATAAGATCTCGCAAGGGGGGAGAGTGTGTTTGCTTACTGAAACCGCATGTGTGAAAAGAAGAAAAGGAAAAATGGTAACGAAATTTAACAAGAGAGCAGTAGCAGGCCGTTTATACCATGAACTTAACTCTGTATACAATACCAAGAAGTAAAGAAAATATTTGATAAAGAAGAATGATGATTAACAGACAAAAATATAACTAGATAAACAAATAAGCCTTATCGATTAAAACACGAAACGTGTTCAATCCCCAACATACAAATAAGAACAAACATAGCCTCTCAGGTTTTCGATATACAGATTTTCGAGCTTGAAAATAGAGATTATTAACTAGTTAGCTAAAAGATGAAATAAAATTAGGAATACTATGCACATTTTGCCCTTCAGATGATAATAGTAGTAGTAATACCAACAAAGTTACCCATGTATGTACATGTTTGATAAGAACTCCCATTGTCAAACGGTTAGAGGTACGTACTCACAGTTTCTATGGCAAATTAGTCATCAACTCTGCTTGTTCCTCCCAACACCCTTTTTAGATCAGATTTTTGCTCTCCAGTTAGCCTTGATGGGAACTTGATATCAATCTTGATCCTCAGGTTTCCTTTCTTCCCGGGTTCTTTAGAAATTGGCATTCCTTCGTTTTGAATCACTTCCTCATGGCCTGGTTTGATCACATCAGTTAATGGGATCACAAGATTTCTACCATCTAAAGTTGTAACCTTGATTGTTTTCCCTGTGAGTGCTTCTAAAAGGGTGATTCTTTTGGTGAAGACTAAATCATTTCCATCTCGTTTGAAGGTGTCATGAGGCTTCTCATCTACCACAAATATAAGATCACCAGGGGCAGCACCAGGTTCTTGGTTTCCTTTTTCAGGGAATGTGATTTTTGTTCCCTTTTTCCACCCTGGTTTTATGTGTATTGGTAATATCTCTTCAAGAGTCCCTGGTTTTCTGTAATTGAAACTCGTTTATTGTCAAACCCAAAAGCATAAACATAATCAATCATAAAAAAATTGGTCTGCATAACGATTATAAGTTGATATGTTGATTAAAGGGGGCATTTGGATGCATGTTTCTAACTTGATTATAAGTTGTTTAGAAATTATAATCAGAAATCAGATGTAATCAAACATGGTGCAAAAGATGATTTAAGGGTGTAAAGCTACTTTTATTCAATCTTCTATTTAACTAGAAGTGATTATTTCTTAGGACAGATTCAAGTCAATTTACGAATTCAACAATCACTGAAACCTTCAATTCAAGAAGACAGCTTTAAAAGTGAACAGATTAAGGCATTCTTAGAGAAAATTGTCCATGGTTGAAACCCTAAATCCACTTAAGCTTCAGAAGTCAAAGAAAAAGCCAAGTCAATTCATGAATTCAACAATCATTGAAATATATAAATAACACAAAACAGATAAAGGAATTAATGGAGAAAATTGTACACCCCTAAATTCAAATTTTGTTTATCGATGAAACCCTGAACTAAGAATTGATAGATTAAAGGTGAACATACCCAGAATCATCAAGAACAATCCGCGAAATCTGCATTTTACGTTTGGAACCTTTATAAAGTTCTTCCAAGCTACAGCTAAGCTTATTCTCCACCGTCTCCGCTTTCCTCGCACTCTTCTGATTCGAATTCTTCAACACTCCACCGGGATACCCCTTCCTCCGCCCATTACCGCCGCCGCCGCCGTCAGATCCGTAGAAGAATTCAGCGAATATCTCATCTGCATCACGCGGATCAAACCTAAATCTGGCGCTGGATTTGGTAGTATCCCTAAAAGTAGGAGACGATTCATCATATAAACCCGATTTGAGGCCTTCTTCGCCGTATAAATCATAGATCTGACGCTTTTTGGGGTCGCTGAGAACGTAATAAGCCTCGGAGATCTGCTTGAACTTGGATTCAGCGACTTTATCATCAGTGGAAGAAGCAATGTTCTTGTCAGGATGCCATTTCATTGCAAGTTTCTTGTAGGCTTTCTTCAAATCTTCATCGGTGACGGTGCGATTGACTTTGAGTATGTTGTAGTAATCGACACCCATGATTTTAATTTTGTTGATTTCCTCGAAAAATTCCTGGGAAAAAGAGAGAATGTATAGTATGGTTTTTTTGATGAACGGTGATATTATCGATATGTGGATCACATGTATAGGTGGCATCGATATGAGACGGAAATATCACGGCGTGTCGGCCGCTCGTCAAATATTTGACGTCGTACTTGACTGTGACGGAAATTATGCTAGGGTTACATGCAAAGCAAACTACCCTTCCAAAAGAAAAAAAAACGTACTATAATGCATTAATGCTCGTATATTGTTCGAGGTATTAATTTTTCTAAATTCACCACTAATTTCACCGGTTTATCCTAAGAATGAGCGCCAATGATGAAAGGGGAATCGGTAATACCCTTACTTTTTTTAAATTATTTATTATGATTAAAGATAATTTAGTTACATAAGAAAAAATCATAAAGATTTTTCGTTCTCTTACTTTCAAATCTTTCTACTTTTGAGAGGAAATTTTAGGAGAGAAAGTTAATCAAACTTTCATTCTAAATCTTTTCTCTTCTTTCTTTAAAATATTTCTAAAACACAAAACTTTTTTTATTTTCTTCCTAATCACTTCTTTTCTCTCCGAATTAGAACTCTGGAACACAGTGTAAATCTCCTAGAATTTATCGTCAATGCTTCCACGATTAGTACCAAAATAAATCATGAAATATGTAAATTCACATAAAGTATAGCTGATAAATATGTAATTTGGAAATGAATTTGTAACCCTGCTTTACTAATATTGCGAGTCCATGACTTCAAAATAACTAGCATTGGGGAGGGAGTGTGGATGGTGGCGGCCGACAACAAAGATTTGAAGTATGGCTTTTGAAAGAGAAATAATATATATTTCTACTATTTTTTTCTACTTATCTTATTAATGACGAGATCAAAATAAGTTAATTGTGATCACTAATTGCTACACTACATTTGAGAGTGAACAAAATACCATGAGAAATTGAAAATCTCACATGCTCATTATATCATGAGTTAATCCCGTAATTACCAAAGTAACCCTGAAAATTTCGTGATAAATTAGCAAAATAGTTTACTAATTGATAGATATAAGAATAAGAATAGTAATTTCATCAATTTGGCTTTTGACTTTTTGATACTTCAACTTTATCAAAAGTGTTAAAAGAGGTGATGAGTGATGACATGGTGTAACTTAGAAAAGAGTGCAAACAAACCATTAATTAACCATTTAAGGTTTAATTTCACTTCACCTGAGTCTTTAAATATTATATAATCTTATTTTGGGTCTGTTTGTGAATGAGAGAGATAGTGATAGATTTTTATTTCTTTTTTATCTACACCATGTGTCTATTATTATTCTACATAGATTTAAAATACATTTTTAATTTTCAAAAGCCTAAACACCACATGTAATCAAATATAATCTTGATCCTCAAGTTTGTGTTTTCGGTTCTATATATCTGTATAGATTCTAGCTAGAGGTATTATATCGCGCTTCGTTGCGATTTTTATTTAACACGTAGTCAGAACATCCATCGTAACACATGAAACGTTAACAAAAAATTATACCATATTTGAGTCGTTAAGTATAACTTTATTACAATTTTAATATATTAAAGTCTTCCGGATCTTGTTAAGAGAGTGACAAAATTTGCTAGAGAAACAAAATGTCATCGTGATATGTTCGTAAATCGGAAGCAAAATCTTGTAAGGGTTTAATTAGTAGAAAATAATTAACAATAGTAAAAAAAAACTATTTAATGACATAAAAAATCCGAAAATTTATTCAACTTTATAAAAACACAATAAATCTCGATCTGAAACAATCTCGCAAAAATAGTAAAATGGCGTCAACACACGTAAAACTACAGATTTAAAAATAAACAGTAAAATGGCGTGGCTTAAGGTGCTCACAAATGTATATAATTATAATGGGGAGAGTTCAAACGAGAACTGTTTTTCGTACGAGAACTGCGAGAACCAATCTTGGTCATTTATTTTGGATAATGGAATTTATGGATGAAAAGCGTGGGGGGATTGAGTGTGCCAGAGTGCGTGTAAGGAATTCATGGACGGAAAATCCAATTGAAGGAGGGGGAATTGGACGACTAAGATTGATTCTCGCAATTCTCGTACGAAAAACAGTTCTCGTTTGAACTTTTGCCTACTTATAATTACATTAGACAAAACGAAATCTAACTTAAATAATGGTCTAGACATAAGTAAGACTACAAATTTAAAAAAACATTTACTAAATTATGTATTTGTACACAATAACAATTGTTCATACAGAAATAGACGTCTAACAAATTAAGAGGTTAAACACAAATGATTAGATGGTCTCAATGAACATCTGAAATTATTTTTAAGAGAGTAATTTTGTTCCAACAAATGAAGAGGTTGAACGCATAAATGATTAGATGATATTAATGTTAAACACTATGGAGGTATATATTTTAGTTCAGGTAATATATGTTAAGGTGACCTTTCATATCATTTCTAAGAATCAATGTACACACCGAATATACTTAATTCTCTCAAGGTTTTATCTTTTTTACGGTGATAATAACCTAATAAATAAAACTATGAATGTAGTATACAAATAAGTACTATTGAAAATATAAAAGTCCGTCTTAAACTAATCTTCAAACATTCGATAAATATGTTGTTTTATTAGTTATTTTTTTACGGATATGATTCTGTTTGTTTAATTTGTTTATATTTATTTATGCTTTATTATATTTTAAATGTTTTAGTTTTGTAAAGAATATCTCATGTGTGCACGAGATATTTAATTAGTTTATGCATTATCATATATATTTTTACGGATATTTAATATCGTATATATGTTGATTATTGTACATTAATAATGCCTATAAATAAAAAAAAGAAAAAAAAAGAGAAGACATTGCTTGTGTGGTTCGGTTAAGTGTTAGTTAAACATGACAAAAAATAACAGAAAAGACGTTTCATCACCAATCGTTATGTTTCGTATGTTTTGTTTTATTGTTTATTGTTTATTATTGTTATTATGTTTCGCTATGTTTTGTTTTATTGTTTATTGTTATCATTTTATTTTTTTTGTTATTATTATCTCTAAAATTAACGACTAGAGAAAAGAAAAAAAAAATTTAATTTGTAGGGATCCTATCGACACATCACGCTCAAAGTTCCTTTTTTCTCGAACATCCATAATATAATTTGGTAACGTATATTTGGAACGTTTCAAACGAAAACTGTTTTTCGTACGAGAACTGCAAGAACCAATCATATCCGTTGATCAAAAATATAGAGGGTACAGATCAAAGAGTTGTTAATGGATAACATTAAACTAATCAAACTTATCATTAATTAATTCAGGGCAATTTGGACATTTTCACATTACCCCCACTTTTTTAAAACTAATATATCCATTAAATGCAAAGATATTAAATTATAAAAATTATACCAAATTAACGAGAAAATTATATATGCACTTGTGCAAATGCATAAATTCACCTAGTTTCTTCAGCACAGATGTAGATATGCACATGTACATATGTCGAGAGATGTGTAAAAAACCCAGCAAACACGAATTTTTTTCCCGAAAAAATATAGCAAGATCGGTCTCAAATTAAAGACCACAATTTTCTCGTTAATTTGGTATAATTTTCGTAATTTAACACCTTTTCGTTTGATAGATATATTAGTTTTAGAAAATGGGGGGTAATGTAAAAATGTCCATACTACCCTATCCTATTTAAAATAAATAAAAAAGACATTAAATTAAATGATTGGTCTAAAATGGTTCTCGCAGTTCTCGTACGAAAAACAGTTCTCGTTTGAACCGCTCCCTATATATATAGTATTTCTCCTTTACGTTCATGTTCATCCATAACTACCCAAAAGTCAAGTTTACATCATAAATCATAAAATCAAAATTATTTCTATAATATTAACAATTTAAAGATTTATATAATATTAATCAATCTTAGCCGTTCATTTGATAAGTGAAATTCATGGATGAAGAGCGTAGGAGAATTGAGTGTTGCAAGGTGCATATAAGAATTGAGTGGGCAATTCAATTGAAGGAGTGAGAATTGGACAACTAAGATTGGTTCTCGCTATAAAAACGGTTCTCAAATAAACTTTTCAATATATATATATAGGCAAAAGTTCAAACGAGGACTGTTTTTCATACGAGAACTGTTTTTAACGCCGTTAATGACACATTAATAGGGGTATTTTGGTAATTTATATATTTACCCAACCGTGAATTGCGTTCGGGTGTGCCGTCATTAATTTACGAGACTTGATTTTTCCGAAATAGTCATCATTAATGTGTCATTAATGAGGCATTAATGAGTCATTAATAAAGCATAATGAGTCGTCAAAAAATCTTAGCTATTGATTAATTCTAATCAAGAGCTAAGATTGGTTTTCACAGTTCTTGTACGTAAAACATTTATCGTTTGAACACTTTCCTATATATATACTAGTATGAGTTATAGGCTGTGCATATTTTATGGGGAATTTTTAAGTATGAATAATTGATTTTGTAAAAACAATACAAAATGTATGACGCTTTTAGTATAATATACAAACAATATTAACAACATATAATTTGTAAGTTCATTAATAAATTTATAAAACAACAAACTCAAAAATATCATATTAGTAGTAGCTCACTAATTTGCAAGTTAGTCCATTTAAAAATATATATAATCAATAAATATAATTTCAACAAACATTGTCATTCAGATCATTTCAGTCATTAATGTATGATTTTATGATATGTGTGTAAATAAATAATTTAGAAAGTGTTAAGTGCTAATACATTTACGTCAAGAGTTTAGTGTTCAAAAATATATTCAACTTTACACGGTTTTGTATATATTCAACTTTTAAAATTATCTTTTAATATATTGAACTTTTAAAACATATCATTTGATATATCAAGATTGAAAAATTGGATACATAAAATAGAAAAATGTGTAGAGTTGGATACATAAAATTTTGAGGGTTAAATACAGTAAAATGTAAGTTTCGATAAATCATTATATTAATAGATAACTTTAAAAGTTGAATACATATAATAACAAAACGTAAAAGTTGAATACATTTGAAAACTAAACCCTACATAAATGTTTAATAATGTCACGTTTTGCTATTATAGTATCGAATTTACAAAATTTTATTATGAAATTAATAATGTAAATAAAACGTATTTTTGAACGTTCAATTTAAACTTTTGTAAAATACGAACAAACTTTAATTCATTGTATTGTTCATCTAATCTTATTTTTTATATAATTAGTTCTAAAATGCTAATAGTAACATCATGATTTTAGACATTTTATATATGAATTTAGTAACTATTTTTAATATAATCAAAAACCATGAAATAATGTTAAACTATTTAAGTGACAAGTATCAATTTTATAAGGTATAAATACTTTTTATATATATATTAATTGATATAAATACTTTTTATAATGTTAAACTTTTTATAAGGTAGATATATGAGCAAGTGATCATGGAAGTTAATTGATACCATCCATCACCCGTATATTAAGATGTGACATGTTTTCTTAGAAAAATTTGGCAAATTAAGACGTGATTAGGTGTGTTTGGCGGATAGCAGATAGCTAGTAAATTTAGAAGTTGTATATTTTAGTTATAAATGTGTTAATAAATTAGTTAATAGTTGGAGCTAAATAGTGTAAAAAGATAAAGAAGACAATTTATAAAAATAGAAGGAATTGTAAAACAATTAAAGAGAGTATTTAAGTAATTTGATATATAGAAAACTTTCATCTAATTTTAAAAACTACTTCAAGAAACCTTTTATTTTACAGCTTTTTGTTTCAAAAAAACTTTTATTTTTTTATCTGAACATGACTTGTAGTTTTTTTTTTTAAAACAAAAGGCTACTAGCTTCAAATTGCTTCAAAAATTGCGTACCGAACAAACCCTTAATTGAATTTTCTGAAAGGTTTTATATCATATACTCACAAGATTAACATAAGTGTTAGGATTAATGAAGGAGGTGAGAAAATATTTTTGTAGAAAAAAATAGTAAGAAAATATAAAATTTTATACTGAAATTACACTTTGTATACATCAACTAAGTGCGTTTTTACACTTTTTTTTAAACGACAACAAAAGGAACAATAGACGAAGCTTCGCTTTTTTCCGAACATGTTGATGTTTACACATATTATACATAGTATATTTACGAACATGTTGATGTTGTTTCGGAAAGTTTTTGTATCATTTCGAAATACAAATTATTGTTCATAAAAGCAAGGGCGGACCCAAGGCAAAGACAATGGTGGCACGGGACATCATCCAATTTTGTCCGCGTAATATAAATTTTGATATCGCGTAGTGTAAGTTTCGATTTTTTCGAGACTGTGCTACCATCCATTTCAAATCTTAGGTCCGATACTACCATCCATTTAAAATCTGAGTCCGCCTCTGCATAAAAGGGTAATTATTCATTGTTGATGTTTACACTGTTACAGCCAATGCTTCGCTTTTTTCATATTCAGATGCCACAAGTTGTAGATTTTATATTTTATATTTGGGTCTAGTATTTAAAAGTGTATCGAAGTTGTCACTTTTTGCTATTATATATACCCAACTTTGAAAACTACCATTTAGTGTATCTGGTTACCTATTCAACAGGTAATGCTGATGTGGCATCGGTTTTGCAGACATGAAATCTGATTTGGACGCTGACATGTATAATCTTTGTGTAAATATAATTGAAAATAATATAAATATAATAAAAACAATAAAACAAATTCAGTGTTTTAAATCTCATCATTCCTCATTCCAGATATACGTTCGGTTTATGTATATGGGTCATCGAATCTGGGTTCTTCAACAACGAGATTAGGTTCATCGAGTTCTTCAATGGCGAGTTCTTCAACAGAGAGTTTAGGGTTTATTGAGTTCTTCAACAGAGGTTTATCGAATCTGGGTTCTTCTACAGAGGTTTATCGAATCTGGGTTCTTCAACAGAGAGTTTAGGTTTATCGTGTTCTTCAACGGCGATTTCTTGAACAAGTTCATCAATGGCGAGTTCTTCGGTGGCAAAGTAAGGTTCTATCGAGTTCTTCACGAATCTGGGGTTTAGGTCTACCGAGATCTTCAACAGCGAGTTCATCAATGACGAGGTAAGTTTAGGGTTTTCATCTAATTTAGTTTCCGATTTGGTTTTATCGAACACCATCGATTCGGTTTCTGATTCAGATCTAGTTTAGGGTTTTGATTTTAGGTTTTTCTCAATTTTAGATCTGCAAATCTGAGTTCATCTTTTAGGGTTTCATTTTTTACCCCAAATCTGAGTTCTTTTAGGGCTCTTTATCGATGATTCTTGTTCCCAGATGTGTTTTTGATGAGTTCTGATTGTTTAAGAATTTGAGATTTAAGATTTGTCTAGTTAGATTTCAATGAGTTTTTATCAATGGTTATTATTTGTGTAATCAGATTTAATATTTTGTTCATGCTGCTGGTAGTTCTTGAATATTTAGAATGAAGATCTTTAAGATGATGGAGTTGTTCAATTCATGTTCATCAACCATGTGTGTTTGTTGCTTTGATTCCAAATTCATCTTCATCCAACTTTCATTTTTTTGATTTTCTAAATTTCAAAAAGATGCAACCTGATGTGGTAATCAATTATTGAAATGGAATTACAAAAAAAATAAAAAATAAATTTTTTTACCGGTTACCTGCTGAAAAGGTAACCGGATACACTAAATGTTAGTTTTAGAAAGTTGGATATACTAAATGGTAGTTTTTAAAGTTGGGTATATACAATAGCAAAAAGTAACAACTTTGATACACTTTTAGATACTAAACCCTTTATATTTTATTATTCTTATCATAATAAATTAATTTTATATCATTTTTATTTTTCTTTTATAACTTCTGACAAATAGTATTCAGTACTTTTTTTATCAACATTTAAGTATATAATATGATTATGTTAATTTTATCTTTATTTTGATATAAATTTTGTTATAATATGATATTTATACAAATAATACTTTTTAATATTATAATATAAAATTTGAACTTTTATTTTTTTATAACCGTTAACATGTTCTGTCTAAAATGTTTAATGTGAAGATTTGACTTATCATAATATAATATTTATTAAAATTTTATTTTTTAAATATAATTTTTATGTTTCAAATTTAGAATATTTTTTGAAAGCTCTCTCTTCTTTTATTCTTTAAAATCTTATTTTGATCCAGAGTAATAATATTATGTTGGACATAATATGAAATATACAACTTCTTTTAATCGTAGAATCTTTCTTCGATTGTAAAGATTAATGATACTATTGGACTTCAAAGTTATAGTAGAGCACAAAGAAAACCTAAATCGATTTGAGTTTAAAGCAAATGACGTAGTACAATTCAAATATTGAATTGATTTGTTTTATTTTAGATATATGTGTTGAATTTTAGTTTCTTCATTTTGTTTATCTTAAAACATGCTGCAACGTGAAGTTAAAAAACTTGTTAAATTCATTTTTACATAAAAAAGATTTGAGTTAATTTATTAAGGGTAATTTTTATTAAAATGTATTTAACTTTGTAAGTTTTGCTATTATGGGTATTAAACTTCAAACTTTTCTATTATATTTATTTATATAAATAAAAATTAACCCATTTGTAAATTTTTTTGATTCACCAGCTCAAAACCAATTAAAATATAATCAAATTGTGATCTTACGATCTTATAATTAAGAGTGGAATCCTTTGTAAAATCCTTTTCTTGTAGAAGTTATACTGAGAATAGACAAGTTTTAGCTAAATGGAATGGTAAGATTGCTATTTACGTATCTTTTTAAGAAGATGATTTGTGCGCAGGACTAATTTGTCATTGATAGCAAAGAATATTCGTTTAGAACATAATACACTTAAACATATGAATGTGAAAATTTAATAGTGCGTTTATATAGATATAAGAGATATAATTATTATGTAAAAATCACATCTCACCTTTTTATTTGGTTTTACCCATTTAAGTCTAGTTAAAACCTCTAACTCATTTACTTGGATGTTGCATAACTTCACAAGTCATCGACCAATCTACCCATTGCCAAAGATACAAGTTTTACCTAATTAACTATACCTTATCACTTTTTGTAGATATCTCTCTCTAGCCTCAAAAATCATGTTTATAATATTTTTAAACTCTTATAAATAATCATATTCTTTTTCTATTTAAAAAGGGGGTGGTAATGACAGGTAAAAGTTTAAACGAAAACTGTTTTTCGTACGAGAACCGCGAGAACCAATCTTAGCCGTCCAATTCTCCCTCCTTCAATTGGATTGCCCACCCATGAATTCCTTACGTTTCCATTATCTAAAATGAATGGTCAAGATTGATTCTCGCAGTTCTCGTACGAAAAACAGTTCTCGTTTGAACCCTTCCCATGACTGACATACCCTCTGTCAAACGCTATTCTAGGAAACGTAAATTTAATTTTATAAACGTAATATAAATAATAAATAAATAATGATTAAAGATAGGATATGTGTGGGTGAGGCAAGAATTAGTAGGGGTTCAAGTGACAGTCATGTTACGTGAGAATTTGGTGGGTGAGAGAACGTGCAGGGGAGTAATCAGTGGACGATATAGAATCTGATTTTGGCGTCGCTGGCGACTGGTCGGCTGGCCCTAGTAGTAGTACGTACGTCGTCGTTCCCACCGGATAGATCTTCTGTATTATTAGATTAGATTAGATTTGCAACCATTTTGGCCCAGAGGAAAATGGTCCGACATAGTGGCCCAATATAAGAGAGTTTGGAATTGATTTTTTTAAAACAGTCCATATTTTTTAAAAATTGTTCAACTCAATCACATCATCATCATCATCATCATAATAATAATAATAATAATAATAATAATAATAATAATAATAATAATAACCATAAAATTTATTCTTCAAACAATAGTAACCTTCACATTTATAAGTTATAGATTTAAAAATTGCAAACATTAACAAAATTTTGTTTTATAAAGTAGTAAAGGTTATTGAAAAGATAGATCTGGTCTTGTGTTCAATTCTTTTTCTGATTTAGTAAAAAAAAATTTAAATAATTTAATTTTATTAGTTTAATTTTTATGTCTTGGCATGAAAAAGATTAGAATAATTCTATTAGAGTTTTCTTTTTTTTCTTTCATAATCTTTTTCTCTTTTAAAGATTAATAATTGCCAAATGAATCATCGATAGGCCGGTTTTGATTAAATTCCCATGATTGACCTGAACCTCTTTTTTTGTATATGTTTGCTAAGTAATATAATCTATTCTTTTTTGGACCCCTTCTTTGATCAAGAATTCAAAACCTCGTAAATCTATTCTAAGACACAATTACCCCCTGGTGGTTCCTCTTTCAAGTTTCAAACCCAAAATCTGACAATAAAAGCAAAATTTAGCATCTTCAAGAGTTTGAAGCTTCTTCAACAAAGCTTATTGTTCTTTGATGCTTCTTGATCTTCAAGACGTATTTGTGTTTTTTACCTTGTCTACGATAATAATCCATTCGTCTTTGAGACTTCTTAATTGTTATAGAAGGGTGCAGGGGTGCAATAGGTCGAATGAAGGGCCGATGTTTACTGGGAGTTGATGTGGTGTTATGAACAGGGTTTATTTTGTCTTTTTGTGTAATTTTTGAGTATTGTATATAAACGTTTTTTTGTAAAGAAATTATTGAGCTACATATATCTGTGGAGTGGTTAGGCATTCATTATTTAGAGTTGCCCTGAGTTGTATTCCCCTCCCAAGCTTTGGTTTACATGCATTGCAACCTTCTTTTTCTCCCCTTCAATCTGATATAATATTTTTTATTATTATTTTCCTTCCTTTTCTTCTTAATGCAACTATACAGGCTTTCATATATTAGTTTAACAATTAATATTTATAATTTAAAGTAATATTTAGGCTTTCATATTTTTTTTAGTTTAACAATTACTATTAATATTCTAAAGTAATATGTTTAGCGCACTGTTGATCTTTTTAACCTAATTTTTTATTCCTTTGAAATAATATATATATTGATATTATAAATACTAAAAACCAGGGGCGGACCCAAGGCAATTCCTATGGTGGCACGGGACACTATCATATTTTGTCCGCGTAGTATTATAGACTTTGACTTTAAACATTCAATGTTTTTTATTACAAAATGCCAAGTAATATCAACATCGTCAACCGTAAAGCAGATATTAAAGTTCTAAGTGATGGGATGACAAATGACAAAAGATGACTAGTATGGATCGAGTAGATTAGTTTGTGTTACAGGGTATCACAAAGGACCAAAGAATGCTTGTTATGCTATATATTCATGTAATGTATTTCCTTTTATAAAAGCGTAAACCACTTTGTTATGACATTTCATATTACTAGATATGTTTTGTTATGAGTGTTGATGTTTTGACAAAAATGTGTTTTTAATATCAAAAAGTAATATAATTTTGTAATTCATTCGGAGCATAACAAACTGAATATTTCATTCAGTACTTGATCATACAGGAGGGTGATATAGTCATTTTTAATCATTCAAACTAGTTATTCAGAAGCATTATCAAACTGCTTTTTTTATTCAGAACCATAACCAAGTAGAGCCTTTTAATCATTCAGAATGTAGAATCATTCGGCGTTAAATCATTCTGTTTTAATAAATAGCACCTAAGACAAAATGTCTACAGTAATTACTATTATCATCATTAAATTAGTGAACTCACTTTTAAAAAATAAATAAACAAAGTTGTTCGTTAATGAAGGAATAAAAAGAATAATGCTGGCATGACATATAACAGTAATTATAAATGCAGATACTCTAATATTCGTTATAATCACTTAACTCGCTCTTATTACAATTTAATTTTCCTTTGAATGTACCTTTTTATCTTAAAAGTAGGACTTTATAAATAAGTTTGTTAACTTCTTGAGTATTAAAAACTAATTTCAACATTAAACAGAAAAACAAAGAAGACCAACTTATACAGATAAATATGATTAAATGGAAATAATTTTTTTAAGTAAAAGTGCATTTTGCTCTATTTATAGTTTGCTTAAAAAGAAAAGACATAACACCATTTTTAAAACAAATTAAGAAGGATACTAATTTACTCTTTGATTTGATTCACATAAATATGATTTATTACGTTGGTAATTCCTACTGTTTAGACTTTGTCTCACTGGCAGTCCCTACTGTTTAGACGTAAATATGATTTATTACGACGTATATAACCACCGTTGCATGTGATTTCAGATCCTTTGCCCCATGCAATTTTAGATCCACCCCCATGCGATATCAGATCCGTGTATGAATATCATTACCACCATTGCCTTATCTTCACCACCATCACATCATCGCCACTATCGTACATCACCGCCATCACATTTCAAATTAGGGTTTTCTATATAACTGTTATCTCTCTCTGTCACACATCAAACATCTATATAATGTACTCTTATAAAAATGTAAAGCTTGTTTGACATCTAACAACTTTGTTAAAAAGAATTTGAATATAAACAATAATAAATGAAAAGATTTTTGTAATATATTAGTCTGCTGCTAAAAAAACAAAAATAAGCAATTTGGTATTTGGTATCAGGTTTTGGTTACTTTTCCAAAGTAATACTTTAGTAGATAAATTTTACTTGTTTAGAATTTTATTTTATTTTTAAAATACTTCTTTTGTTAATTTTCCAAACTAATATTTTCACAATATAGGAGTCTATTAATTTTTTTTATCCATCTCATCTATTAGTTTTGATATTTGTGTTGATTTTATAAATATAAAGATAGTAATAATAATAATAAATAAATAAAGGATACAAGTATATAACCTAGGTGTTTTGAAGAGCCCTTGTATATCACATCACAAATGAGTATAATTGTATAAAAGGTTCCAAGCCGAGAATCGTGGACTCTTTTGATTTTTGGTGACGCGTTTTCACATACAATATCCTTTTTTTAAATTTTATTATATTTTATGATATGATAACGTACAATATTTAAAAATATTTAAATTAAACTTTCTTTGTTACAATATATATATATATATATATATATATATATAAATACATGAAAATGTTTAATATAGTTCATTCTTAATTTATAGTACTAATGCACTAATTTTAAATTTTGAATCAATAATATCAATAGTTCAGATTGCATTTTAAAATTTTAGACGGAGTGACATTTTCGTAATTTAAATATGATATTTTTATAAATCACATATGATTGTATACTGAATCATCCGTGATTGAATATTAAAATTTTAGGACCATGTCACACACACACACACACACACATATATATATATATATAGGGGAGGGTTTAAATAAGAATTGTTTTTCGTACAAGAGCTGCGAGAACCAATCTTGGCCTTAAATTTTTTATAATGACATTCATGGATGAATAGCGTGGGGGGATTGAGTGTGGCAGGATGCATGTAAGGATTTCATGGGTGGGCAATCCAATTGAAGAAGGGGGAAGTTGATGGCTAAGATTGGTTCTCGCGGTTCTTGTACGAAAAACAGTTCTCCTTTAAACTTTTATATATATATATATATATATATATATAAAATATCAAAGAATCAAATGTGAAAGGGTCGCTCATTGAAGCAATAATACATGTAAGAACACAAAATATTTTTTTTTTGAACGGCAGCAGCAAAAATTCCATTAAAACAACTAGCGAGTAGCTAGAAAAACAAAACATACAAGTTACAAAGAAAGGAAAGGAAAAGACAAGCAACACCAATTAATCCAATCAAGTCTACGTTTAAGCTTCTTTCTTGCATTGATCCAAAAAAATGATAAGCCTTGAATTGAAATGAACATTCTATCCATCGAAACATTCTTCTTTGCATGAACCAACTCATTCCTTGATTTCCAAATTTGCTAAAGATAAGTAAGAACAACAGACTTGAATATCTTCATCTTTTCATCAGAAAAATTATTTAATTCTTTTCATAAAAATAATGATTCCAATGAATTTCCGGAAGGAGGAATCTTCAATATGATTAATTAATCATCAATATGAAATGGACAACTACTACAACTAACAATGCTTCGATGATATGTATAAAAAAAATGAAATTTAGGATTAATTATTAATAAAATGATAGGTTTTGGAAGTTGGGCCAATTAAATATAGTTTGATTTTATTTCATGGGAGTAGAGTAGGAGTAGGAGTAGGAGTGTAGGACCTCGCTCTTTGTTTCCAAGTCTTTGTGACCTTTCAAAACAATTATATACACTTTAAATCAAATCTTGCATTGCATTGCATTTATGGGCGGGTCCTATAATTAATAATTTCAATATATGTGTCTATGAGTTAATGATTTAGCTTTTTGTATGTGCATCATTGCATTGCATTGCATCAATGATTTTCCAAATACATATATTCTTTGTTTTGTTGGTCACAATAATGCTATTTTCAATAACTTAGACAAAATTATTAATACGGGAATATAACTTTCTTTATTTTAGTTAAGTTAAACTTTAGTTTCTTAAAATTTTATATAACAAGTAAACATATTGTTTATTTTTTAATATATTAGCTTAACACTGCGTATATAAACATCTGAATTAATTAAAGAAAATTTTAAATGTTTATGATATTAAAACAATACTAATATAGTAGCTTATTATTAATTTTTTTATAGAACCTATTTATAATCAAACTTGCATTTTTTAATTTAATTCAACTGGTATAAATGTTTATATAAATAACCATAAAAATATGTAGATGTATCTATTAAATGATTTGAATAAATGTTTGAGTTAAAATATTTAATTATTAACAAACTAAATCACTTAAACATGTAAATCCTATGTATATATTATAAATCAAAGTACAAAACCAGATACCATTAAGCTAGTAATTATTAAAATCGGATCAAAACAACCATAACCAGACACAATGGAGATATGTATATATCCACACACAAATGCAAATACACCTTAAAACAAAGTGAAACAAAGAATTCTAAACCCAAACATAGAATCACTACACGATGGGACTTATGATCCGGATATACAAGTCATCGTAAGAGGAGTTGTAGGAGTAGTTGATCCATCACTAGTATCATTTGTATGCAAGGGGTGATGATTATTATATTAATATACCTACTAATAATAATAATCTCTAATATAAAAGAATAGAAAATTCGATAGCCTCTTTTTTTATAAAAGAAAGCAAAAAAAGCAGAGAAATAGATATAACTAAAAAGTCTTAAAGACGGAGACAATAAACACAAAAAAAAATCGCATTTTGTCGAGGCAACAAATCATATCAAAAGGATATGAAATTGCGATACAAATTAGTTTGATAAAAGCCTCATCTATAGTTTGATAAACATGAAATTTGCACACGTGTTCTATATATATTTTGTTTGATATATTTATTAACACGTGCGTATCTTAGATCCAGCACAAGATGTATGAGCTCATTGATCCTTCTGTGTTATGAGCTCGTATATCTTGTATTAAATCTACTAAATATGCTTTGTGTTGTACCGGAAGTTAGACCCGTGTTCAAACTTTTTGTCGATTTTGAGATTTTTTCAAATTGAAAACTTAAATAAGCTAATAAAAGTTAAATCGAATGGAATATGGAATAGTACTTCGATCTGCTGAAAATATGATTTTGTCAAACATAGCTTTTCATAAAAACATGGAGAACTTTATTGTATCTTGAATGTTACAATTGAATTATGCTCATCTCCCTAAAAACAATGTTCTAGTTTGAGAAATTTTGATAATAGAAAGTATAGTTAGTATAAACTATGATTTAATTTCAAAGGATAAAATTTTCTTCTTAGTGTAAGTGTCATCACAAGAGGAAAGCATTCAACATCCTTTTTATTTTTGAAATCTTGATTCAACTCATCTTTTTAAGCTTTTTAAAAGTTTAAATTATGATTAACAAAAGCCAAAAAAAAAAAGGATTTGAGCTCTCACAATATGTACTTCAATTTCATGGTACTAGTACATATGCACCATGGTTGGACCAATATCGAATATTAGTGTGACAGTCTTTATATTTAACACTTTCTTCTAACTCTTTGACTTGTCCATATATTAAATGAGAATTTTGCCTTGGTTAAAAATCATTTCATATACTACATTATTATACTTTCAAGTGATCCAACCCTTTTTTTTTCATATCTTTGATCTTGGATGAATAGATTAGCAAGAGTGCTTGAATTCACTTTGTAATCATCATGTTATGCTTGTTTGAATCGAGTGGGGTATAACTCTTTCCTAATTGTATATATTATTTGTTAATTGCGTCTTGGTTTTATTCATGCACGACCATATTGGTACATATATAATTTTTTAAGGTGTTCCATGCACAAACACCAAACATACTCCGTTTATATGAGTTTGAGATTTTAGCTTAACTTATACGGGTATACATTTCGTACTACCAACCTCATTACGAAACCATATAAAAATCCCTTAATATTTCATTTAAATTACCAACACCTTGAAGCTAACAAAATAAAAAAAAAAAACCTAATTAGCAATGAATTTGGGTCAACTAGGGGTGTGGATTGACATCATATTCAAAGAAACCTATCTTATTCAAAGAAGGATAATGACGATGTAGTGGGTGTTGGTTGAAAACAAGGGGTGTGGATTAACATCATATCTTCCCTCTATAATGTAATACACCAACTTGATATTCCTTTGGAAAACTTGTTTGTTAGAAAGATTGTTGATGGAACATATATACTATTTTGGAAGGACGTATGATGTAAGGAAGGGTATCGGCTAATGGTCCAAAAAGTCTTATCTCTACAGAGAGCGAAAGATAATCTCAAGTTCAAAAGATGACTAGACCAGTCGTGTTCATGATTTTGTTGAGAAAAAAAATCACACATGAAATACTAGCATACGAAATAAAGTTACTAAGAGTCTTTTGATAAACTAACCACGATGTAAATCTTTAAAATAACAGTGTTATAACGAGGCTAATTTATCTTGATTTAACTTATTTCCTATTTTATTTAATTAATAATTTATTTGATTCATTACCTTTTGAGCTCCATGTTAAACATGTATTCTAAGTTTAAAGTCTATCAATTTTTATATCAGCAAGTGAAGATTTGTTCAAATTTGAATGGTTTTTCAATATTTTGGATCACTCTTAATTGTTTTTACCCATACTTTGTTAATTAAATTAAATAAATAGAAACATTAAACAAAAGAGATGGCATGAATTCCCGTTTTTCTTTTTCTTTTTTCCAGTTTTGCACAGTCTTCACTGACCACCTTTTGTGGGTCTTTGTCTTCATTCTTTCCCCTTCTTCACGTGATCCCCTTTTCTTTTCCTCCTCAACCCACACACACACACACACAGAGTCACTCACAGAGCAGCTGAGCTCCAAGAATCTAGGTTGGTAAAAGTATGAATTCATCAAGTTAATCTTACATTCAAGTTAAAGATTGTTCAGATCTCTTGAATCTGATCAGAAATTATGTTAGCACCACAACCGCCGGAGCCACCGTATGTCCTCCTCCTTGTTACACCACTCATCTTCCTTTTAACCATCGGATCAGCTCATACATGCCCACCATTCGCCACCCCTACACCACCGTTCCCTTTCTCAAACACCCCTGGCTCCGGCCACCCTTCTTTCCAAATCAAATGCTCTCCTCCACCGCTCCCTGCCATCATCTCCATCAACAACCACCGCTTCTCTCTCCTCCACTTCGACCCCACCTCCACCTCCCTCTTACTCACCCTCCACCCCACCGCCACCACCGCCACCACCAATTGCACCACCGCAATCCCATCTCAACCCATCAATTTCTCAAACTCGCCGTTCAAACCCACCGATTCTTTCTGTTCTCGCCTCTCCTACCTTCGCCCCTGCCACCCGTCAAACCTCCCAAACTGCAGTCATTGTCCATTGGAATGCAAAATTACCAAAAACCCACTTGAAATCATCCATTCTTGTGGATCTATTCATCCTCCACAGCTCTCTACAGAAGGGTGTCAAGCTGATATTCTAGGGTTTCTTGATAGTTTCTTGAAATTTGGGATTGAAGTTGAATGGGAAGAACAAGATTCTTACTTTTCAAGTTGTAAAGCTTGTAAATCCAACAATGGTGTTTGTGGGTTCAACTCATCGGACCCAAAGAAACAATTTTTATGCTTCCAATCGTTCAAATCTCAAAAGTCTTCGAAGAAAAATACCAAATTACGTGTAGCAATGATGTCTTTAGCTGTACTATTTCTCTGTTTCTTACTGTTCATTTTGTTGAGTACATACATTTCCTGGAAAAGAAAGAGCTCGCCTTTAGAAGACCCCGCCGTCGTTTATCTCCACCGTCACCGCTCCGCTAGCCTCCTCCCGCCGGTTTTCACCTTCGAGGAGCTCCAGTCATCCACCAACAACTTCGACCCGACCCGGAAAATCGGCGACGGGGGTTTCGGGTCTGTCTACGTGGGTCACCTTCAAGAGAACAGGATTTACGCCATCAAGTATCTACACAAGCAAAACCCCTCATCAAATTCCTTCTCAACAAAATCTTTTTGCAACGAAATCCTGATTTTGTCTTCACTAAACCACCCCAATCTAGTCAAACTTCACGGGTATTGCAGCGATCCGAGAGGGCTTTTGTTGGTTTACGAGTATGTACCCAATGGTACACTCTCTGATCATCTACACGTATACAGGAAAAAGTGTTTAACATGGCAAGTACGACTTGACATCGCGTTACAGATCGCAACAGCGATCGAGTATCTCCATTTCACGGTTTTACCCCCAATTGTTCACAGAGACATTACGTCGAACAACATATTCGTAGACAAAGATATGCGTGTTCGCGTTGGGGATTTCGGGTTATCAAGGCTCTTGGATCCGGGTTGTGTGTGGACAGGCCCACAAGGAACTCCCGGGTACTTGGATCCGGATTACTACCGGTCGTTCCGGCTAACCGAAAAGAGCGATATTTACAGTTTCGGTGTGGTTTTGCTGGAATTGGTTACCGGAATGAGGGCGGTGGACGGGAATAGGGATAAGAGAGAGATGGCGTTAGCTGACATGGCGGTGGCCAAGATACAGATGGGTTTGTTGGCGGAGGTGATTGATCCCCGGTTAGCGGCGGTGGATGGTAGTACGGTGGCAGCGGTGGCAGAGCTTTCATTTCGGTGTGTAGCGGCGGATAAGGATGATAGGCCGGATGCTAGGGAAGTGGTAGCAGAGTTGCGGAGAATAAAGGGTCGTACGCGTGGTGGCGGCGGTGGTGGTGGTGCGGCGGTGGGGCCGGTTAGGGCTTCCAATTCGAGTAACGTAGTGGTTCCAGACGGTGGGCCGCTCATGATGGACTAACTGAGTATTTTGAGAAGTAAACCGGAAAACCGGTTGCAGGTCCCCGGTTTTACTTAAAATTGTAATTGATATTTTTTTCTTTAATATATTTAAGTAATGTACTTACTTTATGATGTAAAACAAATAAATTTAACATAGTACAAGTTTTTGCGCACGTGTGTTAGAATTTATTTACGTATGTCTCTGACAAATTTTGTTTTTTAATATATTTTTATTCTCATAATTACTGTTTTTACCAGTACGTCGTGCGTGTTAACTCCTATACTCCCTGTATAAGCTTTTGATAACCTTGATCTATCTAAAAGCCCAAACCCTAAATTTTCTTGAAACAAAACGCCTTACCCTTTTGAAAATGATTGATTATGTACGAACCTAGTTGATAATCTAAATTGACCCATATAATATGACGAATATGAGTGTGTACTGTAACGGATTGATATGACATATCTAGTATACGAGAGAGGAAAGTTAACTCGTAGCACCATTTGAAAAAATGTTGCCGTCACTACTCGAGCAACCCTCAATTGGAAGCTTGAAGGCTTCTAATGTGTAACCCCTTATCAAAATTATTTAAAATGATATCCCATTTTATCCATGAGATATTTTTATCCTTCCCAACCACACCTCTTAGAAAAGAATTCCGAATGCTTGCTAACTCACTTGTAACACATTCCAGGGCAAAAAATAACAATAGGAAATAAAAGGGAAGTATGTTTAACAGAATAATGTTCAATATAGTTCATAATTAATTTATAGTTCTAAGGGACTAATTTTAGTCTTTGGATCAATTGCATCAATAGTGCAGATTAAATTTTAAAAATTCGGGCGAAATGGTATTTTTGTAATTTTTCGTAATTCACATGTGATGCTTTTTCAAATCACATGTGATTGTATACTGAATTATCTGTGATTGAATATTAAAATTTCAGTACTATGTTTTTTAAATAGATTTTATTGAACACAACTCATGTTTAACAAACGATTTAGACAAAGTTAGTTTAGAATCTAGGTGACACAATACTTAATTTCTCAAATCTTATTTGATCAATAGCTTCTTTCAACGGTTCGTTTAGAATCTAGGTCACAATAGGGAATTATAAACGGGGACAATAGATACCCTTGCTTCAACCCTCTTTCGACACTGAATTCTCTCGTTTGAATCCCGTTTACCAAACTGATACCCTTGTTTACTCTATAGTCTAAACACATTTTTTTAATCTAGAAACACCATTTCCTTTCAAAACCCATTGATTATAATAGTTTCATATTTATGTATATTTACCTTTTCCAATTTTTTTCATATTTACTATTTTTTATTTGTAGTTATAAATATATAGGATAAAAATTTTGATTTTTGTTTTATATAAATTCCAATGGGTGAATTGCGACCATTAGATCTAATAGATCAATGTTTAATTGATGACTAAGATTTGTTTTTTCATTCTCACCTAGATATTCATTTTTATAATAACCCTCAGTACTCACTAGATGATGAAATATAGAATTGATTAATTCTTTTGATTTTAATACTTGTTTTAATCTTACGAGTTAAATACAAAATAGGAGGTTATAGAAGCTCTCCTCATAAATAGCATCCGCTTAATTGGGTATGTATGTATATTCTGAAGTTGCTTAATTTCATTTGATTACATTTTCAGAGTTGTGTTCAATTAAGTCTATGTAAAAAAAACATAGTCCTAAAATTTTTATATTCAATCACATGTGATCTGTAAAAGCATCACATATAAATTACGAAAATGTCACTCCGTTCAAATTTTAAAAATACAATCTGGATAATTGATGTCATTAATCCAAAGGCTAAATTAGTTTATATGACTGACTATGAATTAAGTATGGACTATATTAAACATTCTTCTACATTTTCAGGAAAAAAGGGGATAAAAAAAGGTCCTACCGGGAGTCGAACCCAGGTCGCTGGATTCAAAGTCCAGAGTGCTAACCACTACACCATAGAACCACTTGTTGTTTGTTATTCTGTTTTTATTTATTAATACACAATACACACAGATGAATCATCACGTGAGAACTGTTAATCTGTTATTCTTTAGCGGAAGATAAACAGAAATTTTAATAACACTACAAGTCTTTTAGTTGTTTGGATGGCGAGTTGAATGGAATAAAACATATACTAGCTTTTTTATATATTTTAATTAATTATTTTGTTTTTAACGATAAACACGTACACATCTATACAGGGGCGGACCTAAAGTATAGCCTGCGGGGCACGGGACACCAGTCAATTTTGTCTGCGTAGTGTAATCTTCGATTTTTTTGAAGTGGTGCTACCACACATTTCAAATATTACGTCCAGTGCTACCACTCATTCTAAATCCTGGGTCCGCCCCTGCATCTATATTCACAGTGAGAATTGAATCTTTAACTTTAAAAAATAAGAAAAACATCTTAAAATCACATGATAAGGCTAGAAAAAGACCTTTTAGTTTCTTAACAAACTTTAAACTATGCTAAATATAGAGAATTGATGTTAGCAGGCAAACTTATTCTAACCGAGTTGTAAATTAATACGATACTGATCGATGTAATTTCACATATAAATAATGGTTTAGTTTAGTGTTTTACATTCGATGGCATTTACAAAAAATAACACTAGATGACACATAACTTTTTAAAAGACAAATAAAATGTTATGTGACTTATTTAAAAAAAAAAGAAGTAATAAAAGAATGATCTACTACGTGTTAAAAATATTTAATTAATAATCGATCGCCAATTAACATCACTAACCGCGATTAAATATATTTAAAACAAATACATATATGTAAGGCTGACAATTCTTGATCCGATACAAAATACGACCCGAACCCGAAACGGGTCAAAAGCGGGTTGATACAAAATCGACACGAAAATAAATTGGTTGGATTAGGGTCAACCTGACAACTCTAAAGTGACCTGGGTAAAACTATAACATTATAAAATTTTCTTTAATACTTAAAATTAAATTTTTGAAAAGATAATTGTAAATTAAAATAAGCGAGTGACATCTTAAGGCAATAAACCCGTCAAATAAAAGTAGAAAACTTTTAAACGTTAAAAACTTAAAATAAACAATAAAAGATTTACGGTTAAAACAATATTACGTCATTTTGATATTTATTATTTTGACTATATAATTTTGATACTTTTATATTTTATTATTTAAAAAGTAATATATAACTATTATTAAAAGGTTTACCTTTATTCTATTTATATCTTTTAAATCAACTTCTATTAAACAATCAAAATCAATAATTTCACAATTTCTTAATTTGAGAAAACAATTTTAGAAAGTCTTGAATAAAAGGAAACACGCGGGTCCTTCGCCCGCTCCATCTACCCGATTCACCCTCCTGCTCTCATTTGATACAACACTATCCCTTTCTCATTTCCGTCTGCCAAATAGTGTTCGAACAAAACCCTAGATTGTAAAACTTCGTCTTCATCATCGTTTGTAGTTTGCTATTCTTTCTTCACTATCGATTGTAATCGCCTTCCTGGCTTCATCATCATCCATTGTAATCGATCAATTGAAGGTACGTTCATGTAAGTGTTTATTGTTCGGTTTCTTCTTCTTTCCGAGATCAATAGTCGGTTGTTATTTTTTTTGAAAGACCGTATTTTGTTGTTAATTGTTCATCGAATTTTGAGATTGCTGATTGTGCAACACTTTCATGAATTATTATTCAACCTTATTGGAATTAATATTGATGATTTGTAGAATCAAGACACACAGATTCTTTTGCTTAAAGATCACACAAGTAATTTCCTTCACCGTTTTTCTGGATTGCGTGTTTCTTCCATCTCATCCAAGTTTAGAAATTGGTATGATGTTGTTGCATAGTTACAATCGGCAATAATTCTTCCCCTAATGCAACAGTTTCCAAGTATGATATTTACGACTTCAATTGACTAGCTGGTTCTTTTGAGTTCTTCTCTTGCAGAGATTTCATCAAGTTTTTTTTAATTCGATTGCAACGTATTTCCGAATAAAAAGTATATCTTTCTTTTCTCCGTAAAAGATAGCTTTATCCCGTTTATCTGTATATGCCTCAATGAAAATAGTATGATGCAAAACAAATGGAACAGTTTACTAACAGCTACCATTGTATGGCCTTCTCAAAGACTTGAACACAAGTTCTGCTTGGCCATAATCTTGAAAGTAGAGAGTCTTCAAATCCAGGGTGTTCTTTTTGTTTTTAAATTAGCAATTTTTCTCTTTATGTTAGTGTTTCATGGAATAAATTATGATTTTTTTAAATTGATTGTTTTCTTTCATGCAATAGAATTGGTTTGATGAATTCATTTTTATGCATGAAATCATGGGTCATTTTCAACTTTTACAATACGTCAACCACAATGATTGTCTTAAAGCAAGCTATTATTTTTATGATGGACTTTCTGACTTTTGTGGTTATGATTACTTGCTATTGATGTTTTGATGATTTAATTTCGTAGTTGGGAGCCTGCAATCTAGAAGAACCTTGCACATTGTTTACAAGGTGTTAGTAACTTCGCCTCTTAATTGAAACCAAATACTACATAAATTAATGAGCTAGCTGACCCTACTTATCTGTTTCACTTTAAAATTTTTGCATGTTTCTTCAAATTTGAGCACACTTATTTAGGATGAGGCAGTCTTTCTTATTTGGCTATTTGTAGTCAATGTAAGCTAGAGGAAGTAATTGGGCATCTAACTTAGGCTTTTTCTCAATCTACGGGTTAGCCATTGGTTATGCTACTTTGATTATGAACTCAATTATGTGATGTTATAGCTATTGTCAAATAATTTAATCAAATAATCATTTCCTTTCATTATTTAGCAGCAAAATAAATGCTCATTACAAAGTACAAGCCTTCGGGTTTGAAAAAAACAAACTTCTACTTTTGCCTGTTTTTTATTTAAACGTTCTATTAATGAATGTTTTGTATCGATAATAACAAGCTAATCGACCTACTGCTTTTGTTTCCATACGGTACATGTTATATATGCATTTTTTGATATGTATTATTGATTAACTTATTAGGCATTATCCATCTTCACATTGGATGTTGTGTTTTCTTTAGTTAAGACATCATAAGCTTTAAGTAAGTCAGTTCAGTCATCATAAGCTTGAAGCAAGTGAGTTCAGTGAGGATATATTTTCAGAGATGTATATTATTTAGATGAACAATCAGCATCTTTTTGAGTCTCAGATTCTTGCTATTGCTCTCAAAATAGAATCATCTACATAGCCCGAATTGGAAAGTAGAGGGCTAGATTACTAGCAGCTTTCTAGAAAAGGTACAAGTCTAAAACTGTAAGCGAAAGAAATACATAACCTAAGATTTATACGATCTACATGATATGCTAATGGGTATGATTTTAGTACAGGCCGGGTTGGGTTGACCCGTAAACACAATTTCCCAATTTTCTATTTTTTTTGAAGATAATTAAAGCCTTGGAATTTCTAGCCTCACATCAAGTTAAAGGTTTTTTTTCACTTATGTTCGAAGCGTGGTGGAAGCTAAGTAGATTAATCATTCCTTACCAACTTGATTATGCTTGCTTTTTGAATTTTTATTCTTGCTTTCTGATTATTATTTCTAAAATGTCGTGTTGCCTTTAAAATAGGGTTTTGTAAAGCGAATTGACAATCAGGATGAGTTAGATAAGGAAAAGTACAAGTACTATTCTTTGAAAACTTACTAAATTGATGAATTCGAATGCCAATAGCGTGTGGAGGAGTTGAGGAATCGTGTGATTAAGGTAAAGCTATTATACCAGTTCATGATATTTGATTATTGCAACAGACAATATTTCTTTTTAGCTACTATCTATTTGTATTTTTTATAACGAAATCATTTATAAGTTCCTGAAAGAAGTCATCTTGATTACATTTTCCATTTTGGTGGTCCGTTTTTGAAAGTTGACAATTGGACTTGAATAAGAATATCTGTATTTGAATTCTATGAATCATTTTAACTCTCTTAATCATTTTACAAACTTTTTTGCTGCTGTTATATATATTTCCAGCAGAACTAAGCCTACTAGGGTAAAGTATATACCATTTAGAAAGCATATGAAGATGCAGAATATATTTTCTGTTTGGATTACTGCTTTTTAATCAAATTTTTCTCAAGTGACTGATGTTTTTATTTGAAGTGTATATAATCAGATGTAATCAATCAAGAATTACAACAAGTTTCTAATTTGTATTGAACAAGGTTTGATTTTCAAAGGAGGTAATAAATGAAATAAGTGTGTATAATACTTTTCACCTATGAGAGTTAAGTGGCCCAATTTACATGATATCCTAATGTAGTCCTTGATGAATTTCCTTCGGAAAAATTATTGGGTTTTTGATTTCTCAAAACGCCTAGAATTCCATTGTGTTTTATGTTGAATATTTTATCACAATTAAATCTAGAATTTTATTTTATAACTGAATTTTAACACTTTTAATCTGGAATTTGTTGTGAACGAACCTTTTCTGAGTTTGTGTCTTCACTATAAACTTTTTAGTTGCATATAACAGTTCGAATTGGTGTTATCCCTCTTGGCATGAGCTGGGCGTTGCAAAACATAGTTTTGTTTTTCTCTAAAAGAGGGTAAATAGACCTTTCATCAACATGTTTTGCGTTTTGTAAATACTTGATCTTATAGTTTATACACAAGAAAAAATATAAATGCCGGAACCCCTTCCTTCATAATTATGCCGAATAATGTAGCATTGAAACTCATACCGATTACATCTAGCCTCGGTTTGATGTAAGTGCTCATACTTACTTAGCTTGAATTGATATATCTACTTAACTTGACATGATTTGAGTTAATGTACTTGGTGGAGCTCATTAGTCCTCATTTAACATAACTGTTGAAGCTGACTTACCTTAAGATTATATAAATGCTTAACTTGACATTACTTGAGCTGATATACTTAATGATTGTTAATATCTTGATGATAAACATCTTCCTTCTCAAAAGAATTAACTCATTACCTGAGTGTGCTTCTTTGCTCGCTAATTTGTGACTTGTGTGTATTTTATTTCTTTAGGGTTCATGAAATAATTATTTGTATTTTAGGGATTTGTTAGTATATAGAGTGTGCATATTTGTTACATTGAATGTTATGATTGTTTATGTGTGTGCATAGTGGTTTACATTGTTTTTTTGAATTGGGATAAGTTATGAAGTTTCTGTATGCTAGCTATTTGATGAAATGTTTGAACAAGAAAGAATTTGAATTAAGAGAACATATTAATACAATGGTTGCAGAGTGACAAGAGGAAGAGAAGGCAAAGATTATGCCAGCTCATTCGAGATTTCGGGGGCTCTTCTCAACTCAAAGAGATGTTACGGGCTTAAAAAAATACTGGAAGCTTAGGGTTTAGTGTTTAAATGAACTGTTTGTTAAATGTGAATATTAAAGTTTAGTTGAATAAAAAGGTGTAGTATCCTTTTACGTCTTCGATAATCGGTCATTGTCGCAGCTGGTATGAACTGATTTACCTAAAAGTGATCCATAAATAGTCAAATATTTAGAAGGAAGATTTAAAGAGTTGCTTATAGATTTTGCTCAGCTTAGTTTAATCCTACTTAGTTGAATAGTTTGCTTTTGGTTCATGCTGAGCTGAGTAGTCATATTTTAAATTATGTTACTTAGCTGAGTAGTCAGTCAGCTTGAGAATTTGGCTTAGCAGAGTGTATGTTTTTAGGATTATGCAGATGAGCTGAGTGATCATTTAGTGGGTATTTTTTATATTCAGCATTGATCCATTTTATCTGTAGGATGTTGCCATCTATTCTTTTGTAAAATAGAAGTATAATATTGATTTAGGGTGAATTCAACCAATGACTTCTGTCATAGAGTACCGGTTTTACTAAGGAATTTTGCAGAAAATTATTAAAACTTTAATCTATTTCATAATTATGGTACCAACATAAAAAGGCATGAAAAATAGACCAGAGAAATCAATTAAACTTCATTTCATTCATTTAAACCGGTCTCCAAAACTCAATCACAAGGCTTACCCGAAAGATTTATTTTCATTAACATTCATCGGAGCATTTCATGAAGGGGCATAAATGGCTTACAGTAATTGTTCAAAATCATATTCAAATGGAGAAACTACTACGGTCTTAGACATAATCATAAACACACCTGTTATTAACTCACACGAGTTGAAATCAAGTAGTTAAACCTGTGTTAATAGAAATCATAAATGAATCTTTATCAGTATTATTTATTACAAAGCTAAATCTATATCTATTTTCTTTAATTGTTAATATAACAAAAGGGCCGATGGAACTTTTATAGTGTGAACTTGTCATATTGGGTCGGCATCAAATGAACCGAAGTTTCCAAAAGTTCATGATACATTTGTTTATTTGATTTCTATTATAGTGGAAGTTTGTTTGTTATGGAATGAAATTTAATTATATTTCTTTTTATGGTTTTATAAAGTTGAATTCTGTCTTCGGTTAGATGCGAATCAAATTCAATGGTCGTAGTTTTTTCAGTTACTTTATAGTCAATCCTATTTTTAATCCATTTATATGGTTGTTTTATTCAACAAATGTTTGCTTAGTTAATAACAGATGATCTCATTTTTTAAAAGCAACAAAAAATATTAAAAACAAATAGTCTCAACTCTCAAAGATTGAAACAACCAAATACAAAATCTGACATCAACATGATCTCACTGAATTTGGTATATTAGTGAAGATATGATTTTAATAGTGTTATGTGCATACATTAACAATGCTAAAAAGATTAATCTTCAATTTCAAGTGATTCTATATATTTTGAGATAGTTTTGTTAGTCATGTTTATTTCATCTTCTATAAGAAATATAGCTCCCAATTGGTTACGAAATTACATATTTATGAACTTGAAAAGTGTTTTGTATTTGATTATGTTATTTTTTTAAGTTTACTTCTGTAATACCCGTACGTGCACGGATCTATAAACTACTACTTTAGTATTTTAAGTCAATTTATAATTTTATTTAAATAAACTTAAAATTATTCGGGCCGAAATGTGGACAGTAAAATCTTCTTATTCTACAACCCAAAATGTTGTTGAATCCTTGTGGGTCGGGAATACGGTGAGACTGCATCTCGGGATAGTTGCTAAGGTCATAGGACCGTATGCTAGTCTAATCCTACAAGCAGCCTAACTCCATGAATGAGTAAGATACGATCAATTTCTAGATCATAGGATCAGGAATACTAATTAATCATTCTGTTCATGTTATGATAAAATAAAGTCATGTGAAATACACAGTAGAATATGTAGATAACAGTGCCGTCTCGAATATTTTAGAGGAAGCTGGGCCCTAAAAAATACTACACTATATAAATAGGTTCTATAAGAATTTTACAATTATACGTATTTAACTGTAACAATAGACGAAAATATGGAATTGAAAAGTTTAGACGTGTTTGAGAAGTTAGAAGAATTTCAAAACTCGGATATACCTTAAATAAGTTGAATTTCTGAATTCTACATTTCATAAAAGCCAAGAATTTCGTTTTTTTCTTAAGAAAACCGAATAAGGATAAAAGATTGTGATTGTTAATTTTGTTCCTCTTCCCAAACTATATAACTTCGTCTCAAAGAGTCAAATGATTTTGTGTGATTTTTTTGCAAACTAAATATCGCTTTTTTTTTGATGAATTGATGGTTTCTTGTTTCTTCCCAATCAGTCACTAGTAGAAAATCAGGCATCACAAAGAGACTTCTTTTGGAACAATCCGTGGCAATTTTTCAAAGAATTTCGCACGGCTTTGAGTCAAAAAGCAAAATTTCAACGGGTTTTCCATGAATTTCGTGGGAAATCAGAGGGAAATGATTTTCCACGAAACTTTTATCCATGGTCGATTATGAAATCTGAGAGTAGTTCGAGATCGAAACATGGCCTGAGAGAGACTAGACTTCTAGTAAAAGTAGGTGCGCAGGTGAAGATTGAATCCGGAACATAAAATGAAGGAGTAACATAATCGAACCCGCGTCCTCTCCTTGGCAAAGAGAAATTTTACCATTCGACTATATCCACTTTTTGAAACGCCTTTTTCCATGAATTTGTCCAACACAAAACGAGGTGTTGTGTTTTAGTTGACCAAAAGATTTTAGTAATTGAATATATGATTTCTGGTTAGAGTGTTTTAGTGGGCTAAAAGATTTTAAAACCCCTTTTTCCATGTACATTACATATACAAGAAAAATTGGACGCTCTAATCCATGGGCACTGGACGGTCGCCCCATTGTTACGCCCTTTAAGACGGCCTTGATCGATAAGCTAACACTAAGCTGTCAGTGAGTCAGTCAAGATTAGACAATTTTTATATAACATAATTTATCTTACTGAATCCCATTCCTAAGAAATATATCATTACTGCCGGATCTTAATTTTGAGAACACAAAACGAACTTGTATAAGATTTCAATTTTGACTAACCTGAATTGAAATGAATTTAAAAGTAAAAAGACGACTACAATTCCCTTTTTGATTTTATAAAATAGTTATTAAAAAAAGAAAGAATGAGTAAAACACAGGAGAATTGAAGCTACTTTCACTACACCAAACCCACTAACTTTCAAGAAATTAATTATAAGTTATTGTTATGATAAATAGAATATGTAGACGTTGGCCGATGGATAAGCTAACACTAAGCTATCTGTCAGTCAACATTAATTACACAATTTTTATATAAAATTATTTATCTAACTCAATCCCAACCCAAGTCTTGTTTTGGCACTTTAAATGAATATTCTTTCTCTTAATATTAGAGGGGTGGATAGTTGTTCAAAGCATAGTTGGGTTAAGGAAATTTGTAGATCAAAGAATGTGCATTTTTTTAACTTTACAGGAAACCATGGTATCATCTGTTGATGAAAAAGTTATTAGGTCTCTTTGGGGGAATCTTGGCTATGATTTTATGTGTCTTAGTTCGAATGGTAAATCAGGAGGAATTGTATCAGTATGGGAGGCTTCTAGTTCGAATGGTAAATCAGGAGGAATCTTGGCTATGATTTTACTGATGAAGAAATAAAAAATACAGTTTGGGGTTGTGATGGAGAAAAAGCTCAAGGGCCTCATGGATTCACTTTCTCTTTTTTGAAATTTTTTTGGAATACTCTTGGTGTTTCGATTATTGAAGCTGTTAAAGAATTTGGTGCAACAGGGAAGTTTGAGAAAGGTTCTAATTCCTCTTTTTTGACTCTACTTCCTAAGGTGAAAAATCCTATGTACTTTTCCGACTTTAGACCCATCAGTCTAATATGAAGTCTATATAAAATCATCGCCAAATTAATGTCTAATAGACTTAAGTTGGTGATCAATTATGTTATTGGAGAGGAACAATCGGCTTATATCAAAGATATGAGTATTCTTGATGGCCCTTTGATAATAAATGAAATCATCAATTGGGCCAAGAGGTCTAAGAAATCATTATTTTTTCTAAAAATAGATATTGAGAAAGCCTTCGACTCCTTGAGTTGGAACTTTCTTGATTCTATCTTGGAGCAAATGAATTTTGGTTTTAATTAGCGGAAATGGGTGGATGGATGTCTTAGGTCTTCCATGATTTTGGTTCTTATAAACGGATCACCCTCTAGGGAATTTTCTATGTCCCGTGGTGTTCGTCAAGGTGATCCAATGGCTCCTTTTCTTTTTATCATCGCCATGGAAGGTTTGAATGTGGCTATGACTGAAGCTAAAAATGCTGGAATTTTTGATGGTGTGAAATTGCCAAACAATGGTCCAACAATTTCTCACTTTCTTTTTGCCGATGATGCTTTATTTGTTGGTAATTGGTCGTTGTTAAATATGTCAAATCTCATGCGCATTTTGAGGTGTTTTCATCTTGCATCTGGTCTTAAGGTGAACTTATCAAAAACTATGTTGTTTGCAACAGGTGTTAATCTTGAATCTCTCAATAGGGTTGCTGAAAAGTTTCATTGTAAATCTGGTATCTTTCCTTTTAAATATTTGGGGATTCCTGTGGTTCATCAATGTCTAAGTGTAATGCTTGGTAGCCTCTCCTAGACAAATTTCAGTCTAAACTCTCATTTTGGAGAGTTTCGGCTCTTTCAACGGCCAGGAGAATGGTTCTCTGCAAATCTGTTCTTGGGTCTTTAGGCACTTACCTTTTTTTCATTATATAAGGCTCCTAAAGCGGTTCTATCTAAACTTGAAAGCTTGAGATGTAGATTCTTTTGGGGTGGCTCGTTCAACTCCAAAAAAGTGGCATGGGTTGGTTGGAATGATATCTTGGCCAAGAAAGAATTGGAAGGTCTTGGTATTGGTAGTCTAAAAGCTCTTAATATTGCTCTTATCTCTAAATGGTGGTGGCGTCTAAAAGTCGAGAATTACTCATTATGGTGCAAAGTCATCAGATCCTTACACAGTTTTAGGAGATCCCAAATGATTGATCCTCTTGATTCTAAAAAGAGCGGGATGTGGCATTCTATAGCTAACATTAGCAAATCAACTCAATCTGCAAACATCGACTTAAGGTCTTTATTTGTTTATGGGCAATCTGGTTCTCATACAACATGTTCCTGGAAGTTAAATTCCTCAGGTGTTTTTTCAGTAAGCTCTTTAAGACGATTGATGATTCTTTTTTGGCTAACTCACGAGATTTGCAGACAGTTTGGCTCAAGTTAGTTCCTTCTAAGGTGAATATCTTGGTTTGGAGATTGATGCTCAATAGATTGGCAACTAAGATGAATTTGGTAAAAAGAAATATTCCTGTCATCAACACTTGTTGTGTTTTTTGTGGGTTTGGGTAAGAATCCGAGGATCACTTATTCTTTTCATGTCCATTGGCGTCTCTACTTCTAAAGGAAATCAATAATTGGTGGGGTTTAAGTTCTTGTACAAGATCAATTAATAACCTGTTGCAATGGGGATCGCCCGTTGGGCTCATAGACAAGCAAATTCAGGCGTTTAATACGGTTCTTTTCACCTTATGTTGGATTATTTGGGACTACAGGAATAACAAAGTTTTCAATTCGAAATCGGTGTCCTTTGTTGTTCTTTACAACCAATTGCGCAGTCTATCTTTCTTTTGGTTGAATGTAAGAAGAAAACTAGTTTGGATCAATTGGTATTGTAATCCAAAGTTGGAGTCTGTTTTGTAATTTTCTTTTTTTGTTTTTATTTTTCTTCTAGCTTCTTATTAGAGTTTTTAATGAAATCTCTTATGCAGTTCAAAATAAAAAACATGATCTTCCATTTTAGGAGTTAAGGTGGGTCCAGAGCTACCAGGCCCACTTATGGGGTAATTAAGGGGAATGATTACCTCTTTAACCCTCAAGTAACTTGTTTCTCGTTTTTGTCTTGATAGTTGATGTCCTGGATTCTGTTCAATTTCATTATGATTCTGCATAGTTCGAGGTTGTGCTTCAAAAGGTCATTTTATGTTTTGAGTAGACTAATATCTTGACTAATTTTAGGTTTTGACGTGATATGTAATCGTGTTTAACTTTTCATGTTTTCATCGTATTTTCTAGCATTTTGCTAGTTTTATTTAACATGTCTTTCAAAAATAAAAAATTGGTGTTTGGAATTGTTTATTTTAACTCTTTATCTATTTACTATTTATTCTAACTAAATAGTTTTGGAATATTTTCAAACTAAATACTTTGGAATAACAACTTTAAACTGTTTATTCGAAACAACTTATTTTACTTAGAAAAATCAAATAAGGAGTTTCCATGAGAAATCCCGAACAGTCCCTTCTTATGATCAGATAGGGTAGGAATCATAATGTAGGCTAAACGAAGGGGCAAAATAGTCGTAAGAGATTCGTTTCCGTTAAGTAGTGACTTTAGAAGCTTTACACTATTGCGAAACATATATCATAAGGGATCTTGATTTAACATTAACATGTGATAATTCATGTAATTGATACCGTTTAACCTCGCACAACATAAGATCTGCTCTGGCAACTCCTCTTGCTTGTTTCCCTGTGAAAATACTATCAACCATAAAATTTTGAACTTTACATGTACATGTAACCAGGGAAAGCAATAAAACAAAAATGCATATTGATAGACCTTTCGACCATTGTATGTGATTGTAGCTTGCGAAAATGAATGATTATGTTTTTTTTTTTTTTTTTTGGGGGGGGGGGGGGGGAGATGAAAATGTAGATATGACAGAACCATCATACTTGACAGTGACACCTTTGGAAGTTCAACATGTTTGCAAGATTGTTGTTTTCAAAACAAAAGGTCAAATAAGATAGTTTACAAAGTTAACCAGTCGCGAATTAGAATATTTCCTCTCCTAGTAAGTACATTATATCTTCCAAAAAAAGGTGCATAGTGAGGTTGACAGTGATGTTTGTGGTTGTCATACATTAATTCATAAAATAAACATGAATATTAATCAAATTACTTGCCTGGATTGTGAGGCCGAAATCCAAGATGCAGTTCTTTAGTCTATCTTGGAATGCTTCAAATCCTTTTCTTGAAATGTAACTAAATCTGTGCATATCCAAATCAATCTCAAAGTAGTTGGCTCCCTGAAAGAATTATAGTAGTCAAAACTCAAAAATAGCAGGAAAGAAAAAAATTTACTTGACAATCTGACCCGACCCAATCCCATTATACATATATCCAACCTGCTACACCCTACACATCCCACTCATTTTACATATTAGTGATTTAATCCCGTTATATGCATGAGAAATTAAGAAAACACAATAAGAAACTCACTTGGTAGAATTCGTGTTGTGGGCGTGAAAGCACGGGTTTCTCATTGTAAGCATTCATAATCTTCCTCTCTGGTGCACTTAACTGAAGGTCATCTACATTTACAACACGGCCTAATATTTTCAACCTTTCTCGAAATGGTACCAATGTATCTAGAGGGAAACCTTTGACCTTTTCTATTTCATCATCAAGTATCCTCTGTTTCAAACCAGTTATATTAAAATAAATCGACAGGAATAATTAGTATGCAGTAACCATGTTTCTACAATGACATAATGTGCTGCTTCTTAGTTCTTACCCTCATATTGTCTTGAAAATAGGATGAAAATTCCTTGGAGTAACTATCAGAAAGCTTGAAGTATAAAACAAAACTCGTTCCTTCGCCATCTATTTCACCTTGGAAAAATGCAGCAGGATATAATGGAATCTGTTAAAAACAAAGGATTCCCGTATTGCAACAGGTAAGGCGGAATGAATGCAAATCATAGAGCACTGTTTGGATAATAGATCAAAAAAGATGGTCTGGATTATGGGTAATTTTATGTATAGATAAAACAAATCAGGTTGTGTTGACCAGATAAACTAGTCTTCAAAAAAATTTGAACTTCTTCTGTAAACAATTACTACATGTCAAATATTCTTACAAAAATAACTCTTTCACTAACAATATAATTTTCAAACAAATATTTTAAGCATTAAAAAGATATTTTCGTCGAGTTCTGATGCTACCCATATCGCCCATTTCCTTTTAGTTAACCTATTTTATGTTTACTTGTTTGATCCGTTGTTAGAGATAACATAACCGGAATCAACCTGATCATAAGTAAATGGGTTAAAATTGCCACCTCTAGCTGAAAGGCACAAGGACCGCCCAAAAGAATGTATAAACATGTATGTTGACAATGTTTATTCTCAGAGAGAATGAAATTGTGCATGAACAAAAGTACCTGGATATTTACAACAAGAATAGGTGGAAGTTCTCCTGAAGAAGGTCCAACATCAGGGAGTTCTACAAACTGAGAAATGTGATCAATTTTCCTTTGAGATAAAAACACGTCAACACCGAATGGGTAATATGCCGCATAATTTGGTGCGTGTTCCTTCTTTTTATCTCTGTAAATCCAACATGGCACAAAAAAAGTTTCAAAATTTGAGATAAACATTTACAGTAGTAAGATAGCCTGTCAAGTGAAGTTTAGTTACCTAAAATAGTTCTTCCCTCGTACTTTGAAAATTCTTGGTTCGACATGTGACCAGGAATCAAGCACCTTTTTATAGGTTGGGCAGAAAGGTACTTGTGAACCAGCTATCGGTCTTTCTACATGGTTCTTTGAAGAAACTAAGAGAATATAAAAAAAATAGCATTAAGTTTGGCAATCGGAACAGAAAATAAATAGTATTGTTAAAAACTCACACATAGTGGTGCTAGGAGGATGTCCATCTTTCAATTTAAAGGAAAGTTTGTGTGCAATCTTTTTTCTTGTACTTGGTGGGCTACAGCTTAGCGATCTTCTCTTGTCAACTGCTGGAACTGTATTCGCAAGACAAGGCAAACAATTGCTAGGAATTATTCCACAATCTAACAAACCATCCTCCCTACCAGTAGTTTCATCAATGGAAGATGATATTTCATCAGGCTTCATCTCATTAGAAGGTCCATCAGATCTTGCAGGGTCTTCTGGATGAACTGAACTTTTCCGCAGCTCAATGCTTGGCCTAGAGGCACCTTCAGAACCGTTTAGTGACAGCACATCTGCAGGTACATGTACTCATAAGATGAAGACAAGTTCATATGCACATATGAAATTAGACTAGATTTTGGGGGTGGTAAATAACAGTTTTTCTCAAGAGATAAATCTATAGATACCATCAAGAATGCTATGGAAATCTTCATCGCTGCAGTCAGATTCGAGAATTGCAGCAGAATCATACCACGACTCGTCAATGCTCCCTGCTAATTCCAAAAGTAAAAACATGATGAGATAATTGTGAAGAAAATAAAATAAAATGAATAGCCTACCATGGTGGAATCAATTTTCGATGAAACATGGCAATGCAATGCAAAAGTAACACACATAATGTTGGAAGGTTGAGTTTATCAGTGTAATCGACCTATTCCATGGGCAGGTAGGAGGTCTCTCTTATTCTGTATACTGCAGATTCAAGTGTGTTATATGGAACCCTAGATACAAATATTTATAGCAATAAACTGTATTTGTAATTTGTGTCAAGAACGTATATATGAACAAATCTCAAATCATAACAAGTCCATACAATCTCCGCCCCCGGCGCGGGGGGGGGGGGGGGGGGGGGGGGGGGTTGGGGGGATGTTATGACATACAATTATCCAATTTATCCCTTTGAAATTCTGCTTCATGTCATGCTCGCAAATTTAGTCCAAGAGGTACAAGAACATTTGCAGTCAACATTCCAAACCAGCCTACTCTAGGCATAGGTACATAAAGGTCCTAACATAGTAACATTAGAAAGTATTAATGGAGAAAACACTTTACTCATAAATGTAGTATATAAGTTCTAGTTTTTGGAAGTCTTCTAATCTTGGAATAACGGCGTACCATGTTTTCCGACTAACTATCAATCTTTACATCTAACACAGGTATACAAAACTGAGTTAAACCAGATTACTAATTAATAGCCATGGAATAAGACTGTTTTATCAACCAGATTACCAAAAGCCATGGAATAAGACTGTTTTATTACCCCCAAACTGAGCCTCTAGCAGTCATTTTGCTTGGTATTTCACAGATTCAACATCTTATAAGAAACTGAATTTACTACACCCACTGAATGAGCAAACAGGAAGAACAGAACACAGTACACAGAGCATAGCTTGCAACCTAACGTATTCAATATTCGTACTCATGCTTCCTAAGTTTAGACTTCTTTGTATTAACATACAGTGTACAGTCTCCCTGCAATAAAAGTCCATGTCACTTCTGCATTTGAAAAGTACCCAAGTTTTGCCCAGAGAAGAGCCATAAACTTCTCTTAGCGGGTTAATAAAGTTTGTGCTTCCGAAAATTATTATCCACTAGTTCATCCCAATACAATTAACCATTAAAAAATTGCTACCATTTACTGTTGTAACTTTTACAAGTCGAATGTGTCAAATATTGCATTAATTACACATGTTGTGTCTTAAAATATGTTTTTTTAACAATAATGTTGAGACGATAAATGAGAAGGTTCGTAATAAAAATAATACTAAAACTGTATTATGGTTATATGACAGTTCAAAAGGATAATAATATAATATACGCTCTTGGATCTAAATAACTCCGTCCATGGGGCCACGAACTTCAAAATCAGCTCTTCAAATGAAGATTATAAACAACGTAATAAGTAATAGCCATAAGCAAGAACACCATAAAATACTGTACCGAAGTAAAATAACTTACAAAACGGGAAAATTTAAGACGCATTAACGCGATGTATTAACTCTTCAGCTTATATTCTTACAGCTAATCATGCAAATTAGTCAAATAACTTTATCTAAAATGCTCAATCAGACAAGAAACTCTCAAGCTTTACAGAATCAGTTCTAGGTCAGGGTTCTAGTTTAATACGTCTAAAACGATAACATGCATATAGAAACGAAACCTGATTAAGTAAGTGACGAATTAGAGGTGTTACCAGAGGGGGCGAACTTCAGCTGATCAGACAAAAGAGATGAAACTCGTCGCTTCAGAACTTTCTTCCGCTTTCGGAGCTTCTTCGTCGACGACTTTACGCCTCCTCCGACGCAAGTCTCCGGCATCGATAGGCAAGCTCCCATATCCGGCAATCGATTAGCGATCACAGCACTTGAATCGAGATTATGAAGAAGTCGATTTGAAGAACAGACGTGAATTTACATGCACGTGTGATTGTACGTGAGGATTTGGGGAAAAGTCCAGAAAATCATCAGAGGCTCAGAGCACAGGATAGAGAGCAAACGAGGAATTGGAGAGTCAAACAAAAGGCATTAAAAGGTTCGTGACTTCGTGGTTCCGATAAGAAAGAGAAGAAAGCATCTTTTGATTGTTTTCTATTTTAATATAATCAATATTTATAACTTAATTATTCACCATGCATTTGAACATATATATATATATAGATATATGGGAAGGTTCATTTGAGAACCGTTTTTAATGCGAGAATCGCGAGAACCAATTTTAACTGTTTATTTTGGATAATGGAATTGATGAATAGAGAGCGTGGGGGATTGGGTGTGGCAGGGTATATATAAGGAATTCATGGGTGGGCAATCCAATAGAAGGAGGGGAAATTGGACGGCTAAGATTGGTTCTCGCAATAAAAACGGTTCTTAAATGAACTTTTCACTATATATATATATATATATATATTTATAGAGAGAGAGAGAGAGGTTATACATATAACCTTGCTTATTCATATAACCTAAAGAACAAACCTGGTGATTGACACATGACATCAAGAGTAAGGACAAAACTGGAAAAAGAATTACAAATTAATACTCATGCCCTTCTCTCTCATTCAACCTCCAAACTTTCATTTTTAAAAAAGAAATAATCCTACTAAACATTCAAATTATCATAATATATTCATGTTTAATAATTTTAGCAAAAAAAATATACCATTAGATTCACTTTTTTATTCTCTTTAATTCAAGACCACGATTGAAATGTTTTCTAATTTTATTTTTTACGAAAATGCAAACTGTTTGACGAAAATGCAAATGCTGCCGAAAATGAAAAAAGAACAAATAACAAAAATGCAAATTGTTTGACAAAAATACAAAATGCAACCAACATAAAAGAAGATAACAAAAATGCAAATAACCGAAAATGCAAAAAATATTAAATCATTAACATGCAAATAACCCAATGATTTACATTTTGGTTCTCATTTTGCATTTTCGGAAGGTGGAGCCATAAATAGTATCAAAACAGAATTTCATATTTACCCCCAATTATACAGTTACCTAATATAAATTTCATATAATTTACAAAATTGCCACCTTCAAATCTTAACAATTAATTTAGATGATCCAATGGTCCAGAATTATTCTTTATGTTCTATGATTAAGACTAGGTTCTATATTGATCCTATATATAGGGGAATGTTCATTTGAGAACCGTTTTTAATGCGAGAACCAATCTTAGCCGTTCATTTTCGATAATAGAATTCATGGATGAAGAGCGTGAGGGGATTGGGTGTAGCAGGGTGCATGTAAGGAATTCATGGGTGGACAATCCAATTGAAAGAGGGGAATTTGACGGCTAAGATTGGTTCTCGCGGTTCTCGTAATAAAAACGGTTCTCAAATGAACTTTTCACTATATATATATATATATTGCGGTTCTCAAATGAACTTCACACTCTCTCCCCTAAATGTCTTAATCTCTTAAATTTTAAGTAATTTGATATTACTAACTTATCCATTATTTAAATCTTAAAAGGAAACCAATTAATATCATTTTAATAACTAATCTTTCTATAAAAATAATGTTTAAAAAAGTCAACTCAATACAAATTAAATTTCAACCTATAATATATTACACAAATTAAAAATTGAAAAAAAACCTCCATAGAAATATTATTTTAAATATTATATCATATACCAAATAATTTAATTGAAGTATTAGAAAATTCGTATAATTAAAACTCATAAACTTGATAACATGTAACCGAATTTATAAACACTCATATAAGTAAAATAAAAAATTTAATTTATAATATATTTAATATTATTTTACTTGAACTCTTAAATTTTAAGTAATAGAAAATTACCAATATAGTCTTAAATACATTTACATTTTTTAAAATACATCAACCCAACCACTAATATATTATCTCATACCTACACAATTTCTCATTCAAATCAACACAATTCACAAAGTCATTGATATGTTTTTATCATCTTATTTTATAAGTAGAGATTGTTTTTTTTCTTATTTTATTGTTTTTCAAAGGTTGTATTTTAAAAATTAACGAAAGAGTTAATAGATAATAAAGAAATAAGTAAAATGGAAAATAAGGAAACAAAATGGACATATTGCAAATGGAAATTATTTGACGTCATCATAATGTGTGTATACCATACCCTACGTTACCGAAAACGGACATGTTATCGAGAATGAATTAGTTATCGTTGCCGCATTGCGCGGGTAACATGCTACTATATATATATCTTACTACTTTATAATACATTTACAACTTTAAAAACTCTTAATTTTAAGTAACTTGAATGTACTAAAGTACTCATTCTTAACCATTTTATTATCTCTCCTAATTTATTTTTAACTTTTAAAATATTCATTTTTAACCATTTCATTCTCTCCTAATTTACATTAATTTTTTATCTATTTAAAAGCAACATCTTATTACATTTTTAAAAGCAACATGATGTAAAATAGAAATTATTTACCGCCACAGCATTGCACGGGTACCTTGCTAATATATTGCAAAGAGTACGATATAAACATAAAAAAGAGTACGATATAGAGCTTTAGTATTCTTATCACCCGTTTAGTGGATTCATATGAATTTATAAAAATTCTAGCATGATGCTAGAACGCTGATTACATAGTTTTAAATCATAGAAATAGGATTACAACATCAATTAGAAACAATACATTTAGCCTTATTTTTAAATAAAAATATATAATAATTAAATTATATATATACATACATATACATAGAAAATGGATCAATAAAGGTCCTATGCTTAAACATAGAACCTAAAGGCTAAATTTGGACCATAAGATTTTTTAAATCAATGGTCAAGATTTAATAATGGCATTATTGTAATTAAACAACCAATTATAAGATTTAATTATATAAAAGGGGTATTATGGGGACATTTAAACTCACGTCTCCTCTTAACGATTTCCAAAATTTTCTTTTTTTAATTTTTTATTTACCCCTTAAAATTTTAAATGACCATAACTATTTCAATTTTGAGAATTTGAGCAAAAAAATTATACCAATATACTAATTTTTTAATCCTCTTTCAAACAAGACAACTCTTCCTATATTTCTGAAATTTTTATTTCAAAAATGCAAACCATATGAAAATGATACTAGGATGTTATCATTTTGAATCATATGAATTTTTATCATTTTCGGCTGTAACCATGTGTACCTATATCATTTTCGGCTAAAAACATGTATATTTATATCTTTTTCGGTTAAAAACGTGTGTATATCTTTTTCAGCTAAACGCATGTGTATTTATATCATTTTTGGTTAAAAACATGTGTATTTATATCATTTTCGGACTAAAAACATGTGACTTTTTATCGTTAAACTGTTATCATTTTCGACTGGAAAGTTATCATTTCCAACCATCGAGAATGATAACTTCTAGCCACCAAAAAATGATAAATTTCCAGACCAAAATGATAACTTTTCAGACGAAAATAATAACAATTCCAGTTGAAAATGATAACATTTTCCAGCTACCGAAAATGATAACTTTCAGCCACCGAAAATGACAACTTTGTAGCCGAAAATGATAACTTTCCAACATAACAATTTCAGTTGAAAATGATACTATTCTTCAGATTAAAATGATAATAATGATATAAATACACGTGGTTTAGCCGAAAATGATATAAAAACACATATTTCTAAACAAAAATGATATATAAATACACTCCTTCCAGCTGAAATGATATAAATACACATACTTACAGTCGAAAATGATAAAAATTCACATGTTTTTAGCCCGAAAATGATAAAAATTCAAATGTTTTTAGCCCGAAAATGATATCAATACACATGTTTTTTGATATAAATACACATTTTTTAGCCGAAAATGATAAAGATACACATGGTTACAACCGAAAATTATAAAATTCACATGATTCAAAATGATAACATTTTGGTATCATTTTCATATGGTTTGCATTTTCGAAATAAAATTTTCAGAAATATGGGAAGAGTAGTCTTGTTTGAAAGAAGATTAAAAAATGAGTAGATTGGTATAATTTTTTTGTTCAAATTCTCAAAATTGAAATAGTTATAGTCATTTAAAGATTTAAGGAGTAAATAAAAATTAAAAAAGATAATTTTTGGAAAGGTTTATAGAGACGTGAGTTTAGAATTAATTTTTACAATTCCTTTTTTGTCTCTTCAAATGAGTGGCTGAAAATTAGATTTTAAGTTCTTTGTTTAAAGGTGGGACTATGTGGATTCTTACCCTATATAGGAGAAGGTTCACTTAAGAACCGTTTTTATTATGAGTATCACGAGAACCCATCTTGACCCTTGATTAAATTAAGTCAATAGTCAATAAAAATGATGGCTCATTAATGAAACATTAATGAGGGGTATTTTGGAATAATCAAACTTCGCTCTTTAACCAGGACGTAATTCACGGTTGGAAAAATATATAAAAGACCAAAATACCCCTACTAATTAGCATTAATTGCGGTTACAAATGGTACTCACAATAAAAACGGTTCTCAAATTAACTTATCCATATATATAGGGGACGGTTTAAACGAAAACTGTTTTTCGTATGAGAACTGCGAGAACCAATTATAGTTATTGATAAAAAAGATAGAGGGTTCAGATTAAAAAGTTGTTAATGGATAACCTTAAACTAATTAAACTTATCCTTAACTAATTAAGGGCAATTCCATTACCCTACTTTTTAAAAACTAATATATCTATCAAACAAATAAGGCCGGCCAACGAGTTCAAAAGTTGAAGTCTTTTTGGTGATGACAGCTAAGGATTGCGATGCCTCTAGGGATCGCGGTGCGACGCCCCTGTTTTTGGAAATCTATATATATCTAACTCTAGTTCGGTTTTAGGGTTAACCACCCCACTTCTTCTACCAGTATACTGTGAAGCCATGTCCAGAGGTTGTTCAAGGAGTATTTGAGCTGTTCTTTGTGGATTGGAGCTTAACTTTGAAGATTCAAGGATTGGAAGCATAGCTTTTTCACGGTTTCATCTTTCTATTATGTTCTTCATGTTTATTCTTAATTTCCAGTATTATAGAATGATGATTTTAGACTAGGCTTTCTGTTTTCCTCCTTAGAGGAGATGAACCTCAATTAAAGGTTGTTAATTTCAATGATTTAGGACAATTTTACCATATATTTATCAAGTTTGTTCAATTGATGATCCACATGTGTTTTAGTTTTCTGTTTTTTATGTTTATAAACCGAGTTTATACAAATTGGAAGATCAACCTGTTTGTAGAACTTTAATCTTGATTATCTAGGATCAATAGATAATCTAGACTAGTGATAGACCAATCGTAGGGTTAAACTTCTAAATAAGGAAACTTTAATTTGTGTGCTTAGCATATAATGACCTTTATATGTTTATTACATGTTTTGTTAACTTAAACAAGCATAAAGATTGAATCTTTCTTGATTTAAACTAAAAAAAGGTCTAATTATGTGTTTTAATTAATGTCATGACCATAAAGGTTAGTTAATACCATAATTATAGGGTTAGATAATCTGATCAAGAGTCTAATCACAATAGAATTCGGTATGTGGTAGTTAGTTGTCCATTACACGAATTGATTGAATTAATTAATTGAAAAAGAGGTGAAATCGAATATAGGGTGGAAAATTTTCAATTTGATAGTTAAATTCCATAAAGTCTTGATTTCTAGTGCAAATCCAAATTCGCCTGTTTATTGCTTTTATTTATTTGGTTTAGTAGTTTAATTAGTTTAATTCTAAATTAATAAAGTAAATTCAGAATAATACCCGTTTTCCAGGTGTTCGACACCCGGCTTATTAACTATACTCGAAAATCGATTAGGTTCTCTTGCCTATTCGTGACATTTTAGTACAAAATAATCGAAATTTATAAATTTAAAAATAGTACGTAAAACGCACATAAACTCCATTACCTTACCCTATCGGTTTCATTCAAGGGGGTGTACGGATGTGGAGAACTAACCCAATGAGCCCTGAAGGCTCGTCATTCTAAAGATACTCGGTCATATAATTTTACAAAAAAATGTAGATACATGTAAAATATAACATCTAAAAGTCCAAGGTGTAAAGCATGATTACAGTGTTTGATACGATTTATAATTAGTTGAAAAATGTTTTAAAAAAGAATAAAATTAATAAATTCAAATGGTAAGAGAGTTATTTGTGGCGATGCCAGTGGTGATGGTCGTTGCTGCCGGTGGTGAGAGGTAATTGTGGTGGCGCCAACGACATATTCAGTGTATTTTCAGCGATGTATTGTCATGAGTAACTTGCATTCAATGAATCAAAATTGTAATTTGTTTGTATTTTTAGGTACAAAATAAACTTGGTTGTATACAATAACAATATTGACATAGTTTATTGTATTTTCGGGCATTTTATCCTTTAATGTATTAGTTGATCGATAATATAATTTGTATCTCGAATGAAATTTGGTCTTTGTTTTGAAGTAGTAAAGTTTTGATATTCAAAAAACAGATAAAAAATGATAATTTTATAAGAGTATAGTTACTAAAAATTGAGAGATCGACTAGTAGTAGATATTCGGTAGTCAATAGTTTCTTTATTCTTTGTTTCTATGAGTTATTTTTATTTAAATGTTTATAATTGTTGCTTTTATAAAAAAAATGTATCTGTTTTTTTTATTTGTATATAACATTGTATGGATATGAAAGTATTTGTACTGACTTGATTTATTTTTACAAATTTATTGGAGGCGCTTTAGTTATTAAAATTATATATATATATATATATATATATATATATATATATATATATCAACCTATATATAAGCATCTAAATGACTTCTAATTTGATCAATAGTTTCAATGTCGCTGAAAAAAATTAAAAACTTCCAATTTCTTAAAATTAAGTGATTAAGATATTGAAACATTTATCGTTTAAATTTCTTTTAAGTTTTTTTTCTATGAATGCTATTTTGTATTAATACTAATTTATATACTTGAATAATATTTAAAACAAATTTAATACATACATATATTAGTGGAAATGAATAGAATACATATACCAGGAAATGTTAAATGTGTGCAAAATGCTTTTTAGTGGCGTAGAATGATAGAATTAGCTTCTGTAATTCATAGATCAGGTTTTAGTTAAATGAATATATATTTTATAGAAGAATATTCAATATAGTCTATAAATAATTCATAGTTTTAAGGGAATAATTTTAGTTTTTGAATCAATGGTATCAATAGTCCATATTGTATTTTAAATATTTGGACGAAGTGACAATTTTATAATTCGTATGTGATGATTTTACAAATCACATGTAATTATATACTAAATCATCTGTGATTGAATATTAAAATTTTAAAACTATATTTTTTAAAATAGAATTTATTAAACACAACTCATATTTTATATCCAACATAATTTTATATTCTTAATTTTGTGTTTTTTATGGATCGAGTTATAGTTGTCCCATCTGTCTGTCACCAAAATCTTAACTCCACTGGCTTCTCTCTTGTTTGGTTTTGTAGACTTGTTCAAACCAAGTTAGAATACATAAATAAAAACATTATTTCGTTTACATATACCAGGAAATATTTATTTAAGAATCGTTTTTATTATTAGAATTGTGATAACCAATTTTTATTGAGAGAATTAACTATGATGACTTATCCATCCGGATGTAATAAGGGTCGGGTAAATATATAAATGATCAAACTACACTATTAAGGAGTCATTAACGAGCATTAATGATTGTTACAAATGGTTATCGCGGTTCTCACATTAAGAACGGTTCTCAAATAAACTTATATATATCTATACTATATTATAAAGCATTTAGGTCACTGAAATATCTTAATTTTAAGTAATTTGAAATTACTAATTTACCTCTTATTTAACTCTATAAGGAAACTATTATATAGAGTTAATTAGATTCTTAAATACCATTTTTAACCTTCCATAATAAATAATGTTTAAAAAAGTCAAGTCAATGTAAATTAATTTTCAACCTATATGATATAAAATACAAATTAAAAATTAAATAAAAAGGATCTTTATAAAAACAATAGTTTATAAAAATAATAGTTTAAATATTTTATCGTATTTTAATTTATGTATTAGAAAATACATATAGCTAAAACTTATAAACCAAATAACATGTAACCTAAATTTATAGATATTTTCAGTTTTTTCAAATGACTCGTGTAATAAAAACAAAAGGTTTAATTTATAATATATTTAATATTCTTTTTGTTTCTCATTTTATTGTTTTTTAAAATTAATAAAAGAGTTATAAAGAAAAGAGAAATAAAAGAAATAGAAACATGAGAAAGAAAATATATATAATGCGAACGAAAATTGTTTGATGTCATTATAATGCGTGATATAATAGTTTTACGAAAAAACAAACATGTTATCGAGTAAGAATTATTTCTAGCCGCCGCATTGCGGGGTACTGTGCGTGTGTGTGTGTGTATATATAGGAAAAAGTTCAAACGAGAACTGTTTTTCGTACGATAATTGCGAGAACCAATCTTAGCCCTCCAATCCCCTCTCTTCAATTGGATTGCCCACACATGAATTTCTTACATGCACCTAGCCACACTCTACCCCCCATGCTCTTCATCCATGAATTCCACTTACCACTTGAATGACCAAGATTGGTTCTCGTACGAAAAACAGTTCTCATTTGAATCTTCCCCCTATATATAAGACAATCAAAGGAATTGAATTTGGTGTGAGAACCAATCTTGACCTTTGATTGAAATAAATTAATGACTTTTAATAAGTTTAAGGGTTTAGTTCAACAAAACGTATCAAACTTGTCACGTTTTGCTATTAAATGTATCGGATTTTAAAATTTTCCATTCTATGTATCGAATATTTGATTTATCACTGATTCATGTGATTAAACAATTATAATAAATCAGTTGTAACTTATTTTCTTAAAAAAATCACATATCATTTCGTTCACTAACATCTATAATCATTTTTCATTGGTAATGTGATTAAACAAAACAACTAATATAGTTTAACAAGTTTTTTTAGGTGAGAAAAACGATCGAGGAATTAAAATAAGTCTCAAGGTAACTTCATATCAAAGGTCCAAACCACCATCGAATTTAGTTTTGGTAGGAGTGATGTGAAACAAGAAAGGTGTGTTAATTTAAGTTTGTTTAAATTATGACAAATGAATAGTACATATATTTTTAATTAGGGAGATGGATTTTTATATGGAAAAAAATTGATCTATCCACTTAAGATACAATACCCTTAAAGATAATATACAAGTAAATGAAATGTTTATTTTTCGTAGATGAATCAATTTCTTCTATAAAAAATCATTTCCCATATTTTAAATCAAACTCGTAAGTATTTTTTTTAAAACAGCTAAACACACACACTCGCCTAATTCTACACCATATGTCTACTACTGGGATTTGAACCTACAACTTTAAGATTGAGAAGCATCTTTTTCAAACTCCAATACCACTAGGCCAAGACCCTTTGGTAAACTCATAAGGCCATGTGTTATACCCTCCCTTTTCCTTTCTCTTACCCAATGCCACATCAGCGCGACATCATTCTCTTTTTCATTTCCTTGACTCTAACTAAAATAAGTATTATACTTTCACTTTCCTTACCCAAATCTTTTTCATATTATATATATATATATATATGTGTGTGTGTGTGTGTGTGGGGGGGGGGGGGGGTGGGGGGGGAGTCTCATGCTTCTCGCTCGAGTAAGTAAGCCTGGAGAGGGTACCCGATGGGGCTACCCGAAACACCCGAAATGGTGTTCCGAAGGTACCCGCCCTCTTCGAATAATGCATAATGGAAGGTCTACGTATCTAGATTATGTTCTTTTTAAAACAAGACACGACATTTGTTCAACGTTACTTGGTATCCGTCTATTTGAAAGAGCCTAATTATATAATTAGGCAAAAGTTCAAACGAAAACTGTTTTTCGTACAAGAACCGCGAGAACCAATCGTAGCCGTTCAATTCCCTCTCCTTCAATTGGATTGTCCACCCATGAATTCCTTACATGCACCCTGCCACACTCAATCCCCCCACACTCTTCATCCATGAAGTTCATTATCCAAAATGAATGATCAAGATTGGTTCTCGCAGTTCTCGTACGAAAAACAGTTCTCGTTTGAACCCTCCCCTATATAATTATAACATTTATTAGGAATTTCTATTTTTAAGCTGAAAATTTACTATGTTTAAGTTGGATGGAGTGGTAAGTGCGATGATTTTTAAGATAGTTGTTCAAGGTTCGATTCTTATAAGCATAGTTTTGCCGATTTCCCCCCCCCCCCCCCCTATATATATCCAATTAACATGTTCTAGCTTATTAGGTCTTATTAATATTATATTTGTTTATATGATTTACAAAAGCTTTCGCTTTACAAAAGCTTTCGCTTTCAGATAGGTTTCGCTTTCAGATAACATGATTCATGTTATCAGATAGGTTTTCTTGGAGAATGAGAATTAGGATTGACATGTATAAAATTAGGATAATTGAGGTCGGAGGCTTAGGATAGGATTATTGTTGACGATATAATTAAAGTAATAATAATAATAATAACAACAACATTTAAATTATAATAATATCAACTAAACTAGTAATTTACCTTATATCTTTATTTTTATTATCTGTAACTTTTATTTATTTTTTATTTTTTATTTTTTACTTTATGTTATTTTATTTATTATAATTATTACTATTATCATCAAAAAGGTTATTTACATCGGGTCAAACCCGCGTCTAGGATCCTATAGATCCGAACCGACCCTTCCACAAGGAACGGTTCGCAGGCATGATCACATGTCTTGACTGTCCGAGTAAAGGGTCAGAATTATATTCGAGACCATTTCATCAAAATCTTCTCTTACCGAACCCACCAAACATTTGCGGTGGGGGAATGTACCACCCCCAAGGTGTTTACAATGGGCAATGGGCTATGGGGGAATGTACCACCCCCAAGGTAAGGATTGAACTCATGACCTTAAGGAGAACAATGGGTCACCTTACCACTATGCTACCTTACTATTATTTAGTTATGTATTTATTATTATTTGTTTTTTACTTTATTGCCAAAGATCATTTTAAAAATGGTCTCTCTATTCCTGAATGAATGTATAATTATTTACATCTTACTTATTCATACCCTGTTAAGACAAAATTAGATTTGGTTTGTAGTGATGTTTATGTTGAAATCAACACATACCATAATACAGATAACACATAAAGTATACCTAAATTTATTATTACAATTAAAAACATAAACAAAAACCAAATCAAATATCAAACCTTAAAACTAAAATAAAAACTAGACTTGCAAACCAAAGATTAATTCTAAATTAAGATAATTTATCGTATTTTAAGAATATCCATATGGAAAAATTATCATTTTTGTCAGAGTTAATTACAAAAATGGTCCATGTGGTTGTCACTGATTTTCACTTTTAGTCATTTAATTTTAAAAATTACAAAAATAGTCACTGTGATTGTCACTTTGTTTCAGTTTCGGTCCTTTACACTAACTGGCGTTAACTTATTCCGTTAAAAGCCCCCATGTGCCTTGCACATGAGGGTAATTTCGTCATTTTATCCTCTTTCCTTGTTACCAAACATTTATATTATTTAATTACCTTTAATTTTAATCATTATTACACAAAATCAATTAATCATAAATATCAGAATATTAGCACATCAACAAATAAATGACAAGAACAAATCAAACACTAAATTATAAAGACTACTGCCTAATCAAAACATTTTTAAACATTGATTTTAAAATGTACAAAGAATCCACTAAAAAAGTATAGAAAATATAGTATAGAATGCACACGAAGAACACAAATCCCATTTTCACACAAAATCAAAATTCAATACAGATATCTAAATCACAAATCTGAGAATTTTAGCTTCCAGAAACCCTAACTATCAAACAAGAAGAACAAAAAACCCATTTCCACTTACAAAATTACAAGAGATGTGTAATCCAGATCAAGAATGGTGGTGAGGTGGTGGTTCGGTTCTACAACTTCTCTCATTTAGTTTCATGAATTTTTTTTCTCAAATCAAGGTGTTGTGATGGCAACGGTGCTATGGTGGTTCATTTATGCTCCTTCTCTCTGTAGCTCTCTTGAATTATTCCCCAAATCTCAAGTATGTCGGCACTGTTGTGGTGGTTTAGTTGTGGGTTCTTACTGATTGAGATGTATTATGGGTTTAATTGTGCTCCTTCCCCAAATAAATAATCGTCGCTCATCACCGTCGATGGATGGTGCTCCTTCCCCAAATAAACAATCGTAAGTCTCGAATCTAAAATATGCTCAACGCACACATTAAAAGAGAAAAGAAATAGAGGAAGAGAAGATATTAGTGGTGGTTGGTAGATGACGGCGGCAGTTGTTCAACAAGGATGCCGTATGTGGTGGCCTTATAGTCTTGCCACCGGTGGTGCGATGGCAGTGGTGGTGGTCTTTGGTGGTTGGATGGCAGTGATGGTGGTTTCCGGTGCAATGGTGGTTCAGATCTCGTGACCGAACAATGGTGGTTCAGATCTAGATGAAATGGCGATGATGGTAGTTCTGTTGTACCCGCTGTTGTTTAAATGGTGGTGGCAGTGGTTAGATGGCGGTGGTGGTAACTGATGGTAAGAAAGAAATAGAGAGAGGGGCGATTGAGATAAAGGTGAGAGTGAGAAAGAGAGAGAGAGATAATATATTAGGGTTAATAATTACTAAAAATAATTAAGTTAACGCCGTCATGGACAACTGTTAAAATGACGAAATTACCCTCATGGGGGCTTTTAACGGAATAAGTTAACGCCAAGTAGTGTAAAGGATCGAAACTGAAACAAAGTGACAACCACAGTGACTATTTTCGTAATTTTTGAAGTTAAAGGACCAAATGTGAAAATCAGTGACAACCATATGGACCATTTTTGTAATTAACTCTTTCTGTCAAGATACTATCAACCTCTTTTCAATTTTACTAACTTTCTTTTACTTTAACTAATTTTGTCAACATTCTATCAACTTTTTCTAGTGTTAGCAAGTTTCATTTATTTTTATCAACTATACAAATACCTTTTTGAAATGTTTTACAGTTAAATGTAGGAAAACTTGTCATTTTTGTCAAGCTACTATCAATCATTTATTAATTCTACCACATTTCTTTTATTTTTACCTATTTTGCCAACATACTATCAAGCTTTTTCTAATTTTGTCAACTTTCTTTTATTTTTACTGGTTATACAAATTTATTTTCAAGATTTTTACAAAGAAAAAAGTGACTGAAATATGATTTAAATATCAAAGAAGCGGTGACTTTTTTTCTTTGATATTTCAGTTATGAAACAGTAGTATTTCATGACTGGAATATCAAAGAAATAAGTGAAACCGTGATTTTTTCTTTGATATTTCAGTCATGAAACAATAATATTTCATGACTCAAATATCAAAGAGAAAAGTGAAGCGGTAGAAGAGAAGCATACATACAGTGATATTTCAGATATGAAACATGATAAGAAAAACATAAATCAAACATATGTCATTTTAGATATGAAACATGTCAAATATTATAAAGTTGTGATTAATTACAAAAATGCCACAATATTTTTATTAGATCTGCGTCCAGATCGGACGGCTGAGATTGAGTCTCCCATTCTTGAACCTTCCCTTATATATAGGAAAATTCAAACGAGAACTAGTTTTTGTATGAAAAGCAATCTTGGCCCTTTATGAAAATAAATCAATGACTATTTATGGTAATAACTTTGTAATGCGCTCATTAGTGACACATTAATTAGGAGTATTTTGAAAAAAAAAATCAAATCTCACTCATTAATGACAGTCTATCTGAACATAATTCATGGTTGAGTATATATATAAATAACCAAAATATCCGTATCAATGAGTTATTAAATATGTTACAAACTGTTCTCACATGAAGAATAATTCTTGTTTAAACAAGCCTTGGTTCTCAAGGTTTTCGTAATAAGTATGATTCTCAAATAGTTTCACAATAAGAATGATTCTTGCATCGTGATCTTTTATTTTAAATATTAATATGAAATACAAGTATAATGTAATAATTTTCTCATCGACATGCATTTCGAATCACCTTCTAACCTATGTGATTCCAAATCGTATGACAACATCGATAAGGAAACGAAAGAAGAGAACAACAAATTTTAGTTTTAATGAAGAAATAATATCCACAAATAAAGAGTGACAAAAATAGCATGCATGGATTTGAATGACAACCATTATTCAACATTCATCATGTGAAATTAATACTACTTGCATTATTAATTTGGTATAACACAATAATTGTTCGATCATATACATGGCCAGCCAAATACTACCAATTCAGCAACCTATCAATATCATTGGAGCTAGGCCTGTCAACGGGTCAGATGTTGCGCCAAATCTGATCCAATCTACCCCATTTATTAGATCTAATGGGTCTAAATATTGGATCCATCGTCCCAATAAGAGATCCAATAGGTCGACCCATTTAATTGGATCACTACGTGGGTCGATCCAAGATCTGTCTGGGTCGATCAATTTAATATTAAACTACAATTTAATATCATCAATTTATCAGTCACCACCCTCCGCCGCCGCCGACACCACCGGCCACCACTCCCCGCCGCCGCCGGCCATCACCCGCCGCCGCCGCCGACACCGTCACCACCACCACCACCACCACCGACCCCGCCGGCCACCACCCGCCACCGCCACCGCCACCGACACCGTCACCACCACCACCGCCGACCACCAAAATATATATATATATAATGATTTGAAAAAAAGAACATGAACATCAAAATATATATATATATATATATATATGTATGTATGTATGTATGACTGTATGACTGTATGTATGTATATATATGTCATAATTAAATTAGAGGTGGAGCAAAATGCTGTTATGAGGAAACCAGTTAGGAGACTGATCATCGATCGATCAGGTTTTCTTTTCTACCAGAACCTTCAGCAAATATATGCATGTTAGGTGCCGCCGGACCTTAATAATTTTCCCTTTTTTAATCCTTATAAAATTGCACAACATTTATACTAAATTAAAGTGCTTATATATAGTATCTGGTACATGAGAGGATCTTAACCCTAAAGTAAATATAAAAAAATATTGACTTAAATATGATTAATTAAAGTGTATGTATTATGTTCAAACAAAAAAAAAAGTTATATCAATTATAACACTAGGTACTGTTATTCGATCAATTATTGACACGTACGAATTGAAGTGCGCTTAATTTTATTTGCAATGAATCCCACGTACGTACGTACATCTCGATCAATAAACAAGATTGGATTTCAATCGATCCACACCGGCCGGTTCGTGGAGTTGCATGCTGTGAGAAACTTAACTTAACTTAACTTAATTGCATGGCCGGCCACCACCCACCACCGCCACCACCAGCCGTAACGATGGCGGCGGCTAGTGGTTGACGGAGGTGGTGGTTGGCGGCGGCGGTGGTGGCGGGTGGTGTCCGGTGGTGACAGCGGCGGTGGCAGCGGGTGGGGGCTGGCGGTGAAGGTAACGGCGGCTGGTGGGCTGCGGTGGTGGTGGTGATGGCGGCGGCCGGTGGTGGTCGGCAGTGACGGTGACAGCAGCGGGTAGTCGGTGGTGGTGGTGGTGACGGTGGCGGGTGGTGGTGGTGTGATGGGGTGGGGTAGGCACGTAGGGTGGGGATAGTGGTTGAGAAAATATTTGATAAATTATACTATAAATAATAAATATTAAATGGGTCGTTCTGGGTCAAGATCCATTAGTAATAGATCCGATCCAAATCCAAGTAATTGGATCTTAATGCTAATGGGTCAGATCCAAATCCAATTAAATGGGTCTATGGGTCAGGTCAGATCTTTAAAAGATCCAATCCGATCTGTCCCATTGACAGCCCTAATTGGACCTACCACTCATATATGATCTTCATGGACTCAATGTACTACTTCTTAGTACATATAGAGCCATTACATCTGCATATATAAAACAAAGAAATTATTTATATAAAATAATTAATATTTTAATTAACATTATAATTTGTTTTTCTAAAAGGTATAGTTTGTGTTTCGGTATTAATGCTTTGACTGATAACGAGTTTTTAATTGTTCGTGTGATGCGTCGGGTAAAAACAAATTAATGTATTAGCTTCTTACATGTAATTAACTCGTTTTTATATAAAAGAATCTACCATCTAATGGTAACCTAGTTTTAATGTTAGTTTGGTAAATGCATTTTAGATAAATATCATATTACAATAATATATATGTTGAATTGTAAATGAAAATGAAAGAGCTAAAAACTTTTATTTAAACAAATGTTAAAATATGATTTAAGCTCTAAACTTTGTACTCATAAATTGTTTAACTTCTAAACTATTTTAATAAATGGTTTATTTTTTAAACTAATTGTTAGAATCGATTGTTATAGTCAATTAACCTGTTATATATAACATTTTATTAACTTTAAAAAAGGTATTTAACCCTTAAACTTGTTTGATGAATGGTTTAATCCTTAAACCTATTTTATGCTAAATTTTAAATTCACGATAACTAAAAAATAGCAACATGAAAAATGAAAAAAAAAAAGATGAAAACAAAAAAACAGCTGAAGGCAACACTAATAAAATAAAAAAACTTGATTCTCACGGTGATTAAAGAAAACAACATCAGATGTCTACTAATGCGAAACATCATACATCTAGTAGCAACACAATAAAATCAAAAACTTAATCCATTTTGTTCATCTGGTAAACCACATACACATAGCATAGCATAATGGGGGAGACCCATTTCCTTTAAAATAATCTAGTATTTTACCCGCGCGATGCGGCGGAGTAAAATAGTTTCGTTTGTCGACTTGTCATTTCAACATGTTATTTGTGATGTTGCCGGAGAATATGGTGGTTGTGATATTCGTACAAATATCAAGTTAACGCAACACTTACGTTTAAATGATAACATTCTATTATTGTATGAACGAATTGATACCATCTCTTACGATCATATTGCATGGTAGAATATAAAACTTTTTAAAAACAGTAAGTAAATGTGACAATTATTTTGATCAAACTAAATACATATGTACTTCACTCATCACGCAACACTTCTTTGTAGATAGTTATAAGGTATATATAGGCAAAATATTTTGTTCTGTTTTCTGTCATTAAATCCAAGACAGTTTTTTGTAATTAACTTTTTGACAGTTTTAAAGTGTTTAAGATCATTGCTGGAATATATTGTAAATAATGCTATTTGAGTTGTACTATTTTAAAAGTGTTAAGATTGTTGCTGGAAGTTATTGTAAAACATGTTATATTACTTGTACTACTTAACTTAAAAAATTGTCTTAAAAAAGAGCTAAATGTAACTAAATTCTGACAGTCTTAAATGCTGGAAGTTATTGTAAAGTATTAATTATGTATTTAAATTCTGAAGATCATTGCTGGAACATATTGTAAATAATGCTATTTGAGTTGTACTATTTTAAAAGTGTTAAGATTGTTGCTGAAAGTTATTGTAAAGCATGCTATATTATTTGTACTACTTAACTTAAAAAAATTGTCTTAAAAAAGAGCTAAATAAGTTAAAAACCTGAATTACAAATTAGGCAAATGTTCTTGGATCGCAAAATAGGCTTTATAGTCCAATCGCAAAATAAGCCTTGTAAGGGAATCGCAAAACGAGGATTGAATCACAAGTTAGGCTTATAAATTGAATCGCAAAATGAACTTTGAGGCCCAAATCGCAAATTGGGCATGGGAAGCCCAATCGCAAATTGAACCTTATATTTAATCGCATATTGTACAAAATCTCCGGATAATAGTAATGTAGGTGTTTGTCAATAGTTGACTAAATCTCCAGATACTCGTGACGTGTATCGTAACTATCACCTAGACTATGAATCAGGTGAGTTATTACTAACTTACTCCTTATACTGAGATGACTGTTCATGTGTGATGTCTGTGATATGTGTTGTGTTATTTGTGCGCGGTTGGGCGCTTGTTATTTATGTGCAGCTGGAAACTAGTTATTTATTTGCAACTAGGCACTTACCCGCCTGTGTGGCGATAATTGATGTTGATGCGATGTACTTGTTATCTGAATACGTGTATCTGGTATAATAAGCAAGATTGTGTTAGCTCCCTAAGTTTTATGCTTATCCGTGTGTAATTAATGTTTTCAGGACCGTCTCGAGCAGGTAAGGGCAAGGCTCCGGCATGATAGCAGATTCTTCTGCAATTAATTAATTACTTTGATATTTTAATTGGAAACAATGTTTTATTAGTTTAACTGTAAGTCCCGTGTGTTGGACAGATGACGGTTAAAATACAATTTTGAATATTTACTGAAATTGAGTTTTAATGAATTAATGGGATTATTACCTTATCATAATCAAACCAAACAATGGTTAATCTTAACTTTCGCTCACTAAAACCATACAACACATAATTTTAAGAGATTCTAACCTAATTTTTTTTGAATAATTGATGTTGTAGTCTTGTTCATCTTCTGCCCTGAGCTTGTTTATCTCTTAATCCACGTTCAAACCACCTTTAATTTCTCTAATTTATACATTTTCTCTCACTACTCTCTTACACCAAAAACACACACTAAGATAGTGTGCGTTCTAGTCACAAGTCTCACTATCTTTAATTAAGATAATTCTAGACAAAAACACACACATACTACTTGTTTCTAGGTTTTTGGTTACTATTTATAGTAACTTTCCTTTAGTAGGTATATTATGCCCTTTTCCAACTTACAACTTATTTATATCATAAACTAAATCTTTTAAACTTGTTTTTCTTCCAAGCTTATAGTTAGACCAAAAGGATCAACCCATAATGCTCTAATCACTTTATTCTCTTTAGTTTATTTATATAATATTCCTTTTAAACTTTTAGGCTGTTACACTAACTAAAATGAGATTAATTAAATTGTTGGTATAATGTTTAATAAGTTGTTAAAACAATGGTTATAATAAATTAGTTGAGGTAATTAAAAAGATATTTGATTGGCTACTGCTATGAGTGTTTGTACTATTTGCATACAAACATGTAGTCTTAAAATTTTTAAGTGAGAGAATGTTAAATGTTTTATAATGTAGTAGAAATATTTGTCCCTCTTGCGAACGATACTTGGTCATTTTCCATATTATTCAAGTTCATGAAAACCATACTCGGGAAATTATTTCTATACAATACAAATCATTTTATATATTGGTTGTACTTTTACACGTTATATTGTTTGTTAATGATATTATACTAGGGCTATTTAGTTATGGGATAGTCATAGGTTAGAAAAACATATATGATAGACAATCATAATAGTTATTACTACGGGTGGTCTAAAAACAAACCAATATCAATCCCAAACCCCAAAAGAACAAATTGTACATGGTTGATGACGATCTAAACACAAATAAAGCAAATGGATACAAATCTCATATCCCACAAGAACAAACTAGAAATCGCAACATAAAACCTTATGAACCAAATTTCAAAACCATAAATCTATATGAACAACCAAAACTTACTAGATGTGGGGATCGTAGGTTAGAATAATAAAATCCTTATCACAAACACCAAAAAACGAATATGGAACCATCGATGGAGATGAAATCAGTAACCAGACCAAATCGATGAACTATAAATCACCCTTTTGAAGATCAAATCCTCGTTGGATAAACAAACCATTGATGAACTATAAATCGCCACTTTGAAGATCAAAACGATGAAGATTGTTCATGCTTCATCAAGACCATCAGACCAAAATTCTTTTTCATCATGCTCCAGCGATGATTTGTTATTCTGAACTATTTTTATATCAGAAATTACAGTCACCTGCCACATTAGCAAAACCGGCACCACCGCACCACATCAGCTTGTAACATGCTCTAGTAGACTTGATACATTAAACGATGACATTTGAAAGTCTCATACATTAAAAGTAATTTTGATAGTTGGATACATACAATAGCAAGAATGTGTCAAGTTGGATATATTTTGATGAACTAAACCCTATTTAATAGGGTTTAGTTTATGAAAATGTATGAAAGTTGTCACTGTATATACCCAACTTTAAAAACTAACACTTAATGCATCTATGTTTGTAAAACTAACATTAAGTGTATTGCAACCTTTTATAAGAGGTTAGACACGTAATTTACTTAAAAATAACTGAAAAATAAAATAAATATCATTATTTTAATAATAATACTACTAGTAGTAAGTATGCATTTGTTCTTGATTCATGTGTGATTCTTTTGAAAGTAATGGTACAGTTGATTCTTCAAAAGAAACATAACAAAAATGTAAACAAATTATAAAGGATGATAAACGGGTAGCAAATCAACGGTTGTTGGCATTAAGGCATTCACGGAGGCGGAGGTTATGGCGGTGGTGGTGGTAAAGGCGGAGGAAATGGCGGTGGTGGAAGTTATGGTGGTGATTCGTGTGCGATTGTTAATGAATAGCAAAACTTTCATCGATGGTGCTTCATATAGTAAGTTTTGTTTTATGTGCGATTGTTACAACTGATTCATTGAAGTTTGATAGTAAATTTCAAGAGTAAATTACAATTGTGCAATTTAAGAGTAAGGTATAGAGTTTTGATTATGCATGATAGCCAGATCTATTCTTGATTCATGTGCGATTCAAGAGTAAGTTCGATCGTTGTGATTCATGTACTGTTCAATAATCCAGACCAACTAACCAGGTTCCATTTCATCTTCATTCCAGAAAAGTTATTGATCAAGGGTTTTGCTATGAACAAACATTCATGTGATTCATGTGCGATTTAATAATTCAGTAAGTTTTTGTAATAACCGGTTTTCTACTCAATAAAATAATATTTTTTTATTTATTATCATCAGTGTTATTATTGTGGTTATTACTGAAGATGATGAGCGATCGTGGTATTATGATGGGCCGAGTACGCTTAAATAAATATATAAGAAAGAGAATCGATAGTAAGTTGTGTAACTTGGAGAATAAAGAAATGAACTTGGTTTAAATGGTTGATTAAGTGGTAGGAGAAAAAAGCTGGCGTGACGGTGTTGTGGGTTTGGTTCTATTTGACCACTCTTTGTACTCTTAGGTACTATGTTTAACGGTTGAATTATATGGAACCTTACCTTATATATATATATATATATATATATATATATATATATATATATATATATATATATATATATAACACCCGTAGGCCGTCGTCATAACTATCATAATTGTCATCACTAACTTTCATATCATTAACACTAACTCATTATTAATCATCTACCATTATAACTGCTGTCATTTAACACACAATTATTTATCTTGAATATATTTGTTAAACATAATATAAAATTAACACACTATTCACTCGTTAAAAATATTTGTTAAAAAAGGACGTGGGAGGGCACGAGCATCCGTTACGGGTGCTCATTAAAACATATCAATTTATCGAATAGTAAGTTACTAACTTGCTATGTTGAAAAATAGATTTATGAAAAATAATTTTAAAAGAAAATACCATGATCTTGATTCTCACGCGCGGCTCGCATTACGTTTTTCCGTTGGAAACCTGAATAGCGAAGAGCACGTATGGCGAATTCAAAACTTTTGCAAGAAGTCCTTCTGTTTCTACAAGAATTCAACCACATTTGTTGAAAAACACGAAAAAATATCACCATATTTTTTAGTAATCCATAAATTCTTCCTGGAATTCAGTTTTTTATCAGAGTTTTTTTGTTGATTCAACCGTTGCGATCGGAAAAAGCGATGTCGGAACGGAAAGCGACATCTAGGTCAAGGCTTACCGGTGGAGGTGACGGTGGTTCGCATACGGTTGTAGACAGTGTTTCCTCATCAGGTGCCATTCAACTTGGTCGCGTTCACCCGCAGGCGCCAGGTCATCGCACAGTTTTCTGTAACGATAGCGAATCAAACTATCTCGCGAAATACCTGGTGTGTCCACATAATGTCTATAAATAAATTTTATGTGCTGAAGAGTGAAATTGATTTGAAACAACAGTTTTCTGCACCTTCTGTTTTACGTTGTTATAGAATTGGCGCTTGAATAGTTGAATTATGAACATCGTATCTCTTCAATGCGTATAACTTTCTATTTCTTAAGCCTTTCTCAAATTGTAACCCCTTTTTCGTACACGAAGTTCATCATATGGGCTGTTTACCATCCAGTGATAAATTTGCATCTGATCTTCGGTAATTTGTTAAGTGTCGTGGAGTTGTTATTTTGCTATTAGAGATCGTGACAGATTTCTTAGGAGGGAGAAGATGCATTTTTGAACTAATTAGCATGTGGTTGTGTTCTTAGGGAGCACGATCTTTAAAAAAGTTTTTAATCTCAATTCTTAGGATGCTATACACATAAAATAGATGTGGTATATGGTTGCCGAGTAGCCATAATTTTTAAGGTATAATTTGATTACAAGAAGTAATCCATCTACATTGGAATACTGTGGAAATGGATTTAGGAAGCATTGAGATTGAGCATGTGTGCTATTTGTCTTCAAGTTATGTTGGATTGTTTGATTATCTTTTGAGAGCACATAGTAACAAGAAGGGGAAGATGTGTAAGTTCCTTATGGTGAATTATGTCATTGATCGTTGCCACGTATGGTACACGGGACATTTACTCATCAACACAATAGGATGTAATTTATAATGGTCTTATCAAGATCAATCTAACAAAGGCTGGTTGGTTTTTATTCATAAGGTTATTATAACCTATTTTTAGAAGTTTATATATTTCCAGATTGAGTTTAAAGTTTGCAGCTCTGTAGTATGTCAGTTGATCTTACCGTTAAGCTACCTTGCTCACAACTTAAAAGACCTTGACCTGTTAGGGCTATATAGATAGTGGATCAAGATGGGGAAGCAAGCAACTAAATCAAACGAGTGTGAGTTTAGGAGGATACAGTTGTCTGTTGAAAAAATGTGCAATATTTAAGTATATAAACTCTATAGGAACTTAAGATGTTGCTTTGATTGTGTTCCTCAGGATTTCCTGATCATTGATCAACTCAAATCAACGAAGTTCATTGTTTGGAGTTCTAGTCAAACCAGTATATGAAAATTATTATTTAGGTCATTGTAGTTAGGAGCAATCCTTGTAATATGCAACAATGTTGTTGAAAATGAAGGTAGGCGCAGTGTAAATCGCTGACCTAAGAGTGTTATACTCCTCAAACAGAAAATATGTGTCCCATATAAGCACAAAATTTTCATCACTGCAATTTTTATGGAAGTTCACTGTCTTTCCTTAAATCTGAATGCATTTGGCATTTATGTATATTTTGTGTGATCAGGGAAATGCAGTATCAACAACGAAGTACAACCTTTTTACTTTCTTGCCAAAGGGGCTGTATGAACAGGTAAATCATTATAAATGTCTAATAAAAAAGTAACTCTCACCCCACATTTATTTTTTGTCAACAATCTAGTCTTACCTGCTTGCTTTTTTTCTTTCAAAGTTGTAATGTATAGAACCCCTGCCTCTCCCCACTCTTCATTTCTATGTTGTTTATTGATATGTATAATTACATACAGCACATTTCAGAGGATGAAAAAGGTTAATGTTGGTTGAATGTGTGGTACGGTAAATTGTGAGTGATATGGATTACTTTTCAACATTTACTCTGATATGATTTTTTTAATTTTCGTGTAAAAACTGAGTTCCTTAAATATTGCAAATAGAAAATCTGTTTCACTGTGTAAATAACTAATATTACCTTGTTTGATATTGAAATATCAAAGTTCATACTTAGTGTGGGAGACAGGGAGTAGCAATTAATTTAGGTTATGAAGATGATATTAGTTAGGTACAAAATAGTCTTTTGTCATACTTTAACTTGCTATTCTAAATCTGATAAAATTACACTCATGTATCTGATAAAATTACACTATATAAATGGTCCATCTCATGCTTGGGTCTTGGTGAACTAAATTTGATTTCCAAGTTCCAACCTCATTTCATTCATGTCTACAAAACACAGCGTTAAGGTTCATTTTTGTTACATTTACTTTAATGGCTTTAATTTATCCTGAAAGCATTGATGCAAACTGATTATCTAAACCTTGTATTCATATATTAACATAGTATTCTTGTTAATGATTGACAGTTCAGGCGGGTGGCTAACCTGTACTTTCTTACAATCTCATGTTTATCATTTACTCCCGTCAGGTCTGCTTTCTTAAGAAAAGAAAACCCTTTACATGCCTTATTCTACTTCCCTGGAATAAAGCTACCAGATGCATTTTTTTAGTTTGGATCAAATTGATGCAATTTTGTGGTATCCAATGTTTCTGATAAATATCAAGTTCTTTTCTGAAGTTGAAGTATTCATCTTGAAAAGGATGCTCACTGAAGACTGATATATAAATAGGTGGAAGAGCTTCTAGAGATGGTTTCCAAATAGTCTTGTTGATATGGATCCATAAAAATAGTAGTCTTCAGAGAGTATCTTTTTAGCAAATAGATGCTTCAACTTTGAAACAAACTATGAACAAAAAATTCAATTGACTTAATTCACAGGGTTGGAAGTAGTAATAACTTTAACTTAATAAGTTCACAAAAGTCATAAAGAATTTTTGGGAGCGCCATATCCCAGAAGAAGAGTGCTTTAATATGTTTATATGGACTTTGACTTTTATTAATAAAAACCTTGCACAATACGAATGGAAAAATGCGATTTCTGGTCAGTTTGTATAATTTGAATTGCTTTATTTATGTGATTGTTGCTTTCTCCTTCTGATGCATGTTAATGCATTAAAATCTCTTTTCTTTTCTTCTAATGATGTTATCATTACCCGTAATATAGTTCTTTTCCTGTGCAGCCCTGTTAGTCCAATTACAAATGTAATCCCACTAAGTATTGTGCTTTTCGTCTCTCTTATCAAGGAAGCATTCGAAGATTGGGTTAGCACTATTTTATATTTTCTTTTTCATTAGTTGTAATACTTTCTTTTAGACTGTGGCTGCTACTAAATGTGTCCTCTTGACTCCATCGCTCCAAGAGTTCATGCATATTCTTTTGGTGTAAGCTAGTTTGGTTGTAACTGTTTGCTTAAATCCTTTATGTTTCTTTCTCCCTCATACAAATCTGTATCTGTAACAGAAGCGCCTTCAAAATGACATGACAATAAATAATTCTCCTGTTGACTTGCTGCAAAACCAAAGGTGGGAATCTGTACCCTGGAAGACATTGCAGGTTGGGGATGTTATTAGAGTAAGTACTCGGCAAATCTTTGTTTTCTTTTATGACAATCTTAAATCATTAGAGTGAAATCTACGGTCAATTAATGGTTTGCAAGTCATATATTCGTTGCATTTCTTTCTGCAGTACAAAATCAGCCTCAATAATTTTTAGGTATGAAATCTGCATGGTTCACCGCTCACTAATGCTATGTGTGACGTATGAATGTATAAATAGATAATTCTTTTTGATAATCAATAAGCTGGAATCTGCGATTTACTAACATATATGAATAAAATCTTAGATTCCATTTACAAATCATCATATGATACAACTTGATAGATTATTATCCACTTGGTTGCTATTTTTAGAGTCATGTTCTTCATTGAAGTTCACTGCAGATTTTAATGTTCATCTGTTTGTAGGTGAAGCAAGATGGGTTCTTTCCAGCAGATCTAGTATTCCTTGCCACTACAAATCCTGATGGTGTTTGCTATACTGAGGTCTGTTTTCAGAAAGGTTGCTGATATCTACGTCATACCGGTTGAAATATGAATATATGTATATGTGTTTTCTCTCTGTTTGCTTGTATGATTAAATTTTTCACAAGTTACTAAATTCATGTTTCTTAAGGAGAAAGAGTTCTAGTTGATTTATTACTTGATTCATATCAGTTTATGCATTTTATGTTCTGCTTCATGGCTCACAGACTGCAAACTTGGATGGTGAAACAAATCTTAAAATCAGGAAAGCTTTGGAGAAGACATGGGACTATGTAACCCCTGAGAGAGCCTCAGAATTTAAAGGTTAAAATGTTATGCTTTTTAGCTTCTAGTGTAGATTTCTTTTACTTCACGTGTCAACATACTGAATTGTAGCTTACCAAAAAGTATCTAAGGAAAAGCTTTCATTTTACATTTTATTTTCAACCTTGTTTGGTGATTTGAATTCAATTTTTTACCATTTGCAGGCGAAATACAGTGCGAGCAACCAAATAATTCACTCTATACATTCACCGGGAATTTGGTACTTCAAAACCAAACTTTACCCCTTGGTCCAAATCAAATTCTATTGCGAGTAAGATAAGACACTCTTCTTTTCTTACTTTCTGTTTTTGCTTCTTGCCTTGTTGGGATTCATTCTTCCATATGTTTCTTTTTAAGAACCATATGTATCTGCTAGAACTATAGGCTAATTTTGTCAAACATGTATATTTTCTAAGCAGGCGTTGATCTATTTAGGCCAAATGGCCCACTGTTTAATCCCATTTATTGTCTCTTTGACTGCGGTCAAAGTTATCTTCTGGGAACCTTTTTATTTGTATCAAATGTAGAATCAGATCTTGTCCATGCATTTTTCTTTACAACACTTTTACTTATGCTCGAATTTCTTGTGTCCAGTCTGATAAACTAATGATTAAGTGCTGATTTAGTAAGAGGTCTGAATGACCAAATGTTGAATGCTAATTGTTCTGAATGGATATTTAAGTGACATAACTTTATTTGAAGTAGTGTTTTAGAAAGTAACTAATCACTCAGATTGCTATACATGCCTTTTTTCAGGGATGCAGTCTCCGTAATACAGAGTTTATCGTCGGGGCTGTAGTATTTACTGGACATGAGACTAAGGTTTTTGAACAGTTTCATTTATGTTATTATTTCTTTTGTTTTATGCCATAAAATCTTGTATAACTTATGTATTCAAACTATGTTAATATGTATAAAAATACAGGTAATGATGAACGCCATGAATGTCCCTTCCAAAAGGAGTACACTTGAGAAGAAACTTGACAAAGTAATAGCTACTCTTTTTGGTGTTCTCCTTTCCATGTGTCTCATTGGGGCTATAGGCAGGTACTGGGTTCACTATCGTGTTGACAATTACTTAGTTACTCTTCCATCCTGTTGTTGTAATCAACTCTCTTGAAATTTTGCAGTGCTGTATTTGTGAATGAGAGGTATTACTACTTACAGCTTGGGATTAACGTTGAATCTCAACAGTTTAATCCAAGAAACAGACTTGTGGTCTTTGTTCTAAGCATCTTTACCCTGATTACTCTGTATTCACCAATTATTCCAATTTCTCTTTATGTTTCCATTGAGGTATGCTCATGCATGTCATATTGTATATAAGCATTACGCGGGGTTGCATGTTTCAGTGACTTGATTTTTTTGTTCTGTTTTTCGTCTTTCAGATGATCAAATTTATTCAGTCAACTCAGTTCATCAACAACGACTTGCATATGTACCATACAGAAACTAATACCCCTGCATTGGCACGTACATCCAATCTAAATGAAGAACTTGGGCAGGTGGAGTACATATTTTCTGATAAAACAGGAACTCTAACAAGAAATTTAATGGAGTTTTTTAAGTGTTCTGTGGGTGGAGAGACGTATGGAGCTGGTGTTACTGAGATAGAAGTGGGGGTATCAAACCTGGAGGAGGTACGATAACTGTTCTAACCTTAAATAGGATTTAAATATGATGCACAAGTTTTGATTCTTTTTGGGTTAATACTTCTCAGCTACAAAAACCATCAACCAAAGGACGTGATAAGGGATTCAATTTTGATGATGCTAGGCTTATGTTTGGTGCTTGGAGGAATGAACCTAACCCTGACATGTGCAAGGTAATTTACTTCCATAACAAACTTTAACATAAAATGACTAAATTTTCATTTATTAAGACCATTTTTCTTGCTTGTTTAGGAATTTTTCAGATGCCTTGCTATATGTCATACTGTACTCCCTGAAGGTGAAGAGACACCAGATAAACTTCGATATCAAGCTGCATCCCCTGATGAAGCTGCTTTAGTCACTGCTGCAAAGAACTTTGGATTCTTTTTCTATAGGTATATGATGAAAGTATATGCATTTACTGATTAAAGTTATTGTCTTATATCATAACATTAATGTATAGATTTAAACTATTTTAGGCGGACACCTACAATGGTATATGTTCGTGAATCACATGTTGAGAAAATGGGGAAAGTTCAAGATGTTTCCTATGAAATCCTTAATGTCCTGGAGTTTAACAGGTGTAATACTCTGGTCAACCTTTGACTTTCGACATCTAAATTGTTCCAATTGTTATCTTTATGCTTGATGGTAGATACTCTGACCATAATGATTTTTGTTATTCTTATAGTACTAGAAAGCGGCAATCTGTTGTATGTCGTTACAAAAATGGAAGGCTTGTATTATACTGCAAAGTAAGAACCTAGTTAGCCATCCTTGCAAATTAAACTTCTTTACTAACATGTAAACTGACACTAATGAAGAATCTTTTGATCGCAGGGGGCTGATTCTGTAATTTATGAGAGACTGGGGGATGGAAATGATGAAATAAAAAAAATTACTAGGGTGCATATGGAACAATATGGAGAAGCTGGGTTGCGAACTCTTTGTTTGGCTTATAGAGATTTAAGTCTAGACATGTATGAAAGTTGGAACGAGAAATTTATCCAGGCAAAATCTTCTCTACGAGACCGTGAGAAGAAATTGGATGAGGTAAATAGACTTGATAAATAATCGGTTATGCTTATAATTTTATTAGAGGTGACATTTTCAATCAATTTACTTATGAATGGGTTGACTTTAATTTCAAATAGGTTAGATTAAAAACATTAGCTAAAAGGGTAACCGGTCAAATTAGGATGAAGAAGTCACCCAGAGTCTGTTTTTCGGACCTCCTAAATTGCTTTTTTCATAAATTTAACTTATTCTATAATAACATCGTGTTTACTATCAAAACTAGTGCACTCATTATTTAAAGAAAATTGACAAAAAAAGTGTTAGCATGTTAACCAACCCGGTGTAGCCCGTTTTGATTCTTGCATGAAGTTGAAAACTTGTAAACTCAAAACAGGTGGCAGAACAGATTGAGACAGATCTTAATTTGATTGGATGCACTGCTATAGAGGACAAGCTTCAAGAAGGGGTACCATCCTGCATTGAAACTCTTTCTAAAGCTGGATTAAAGATCTGGGTGCTTACAGGTGATAAACTGGAAACAGCAATAAATATAGCTTATGGTATGCTTCATTTTCTATTTTGATTTATGTATGTTATGTCATTATAAACATCTTATTTGTGTATTTCTTTTTTCTTTTAAATTGGTCCAGCTTGCAAGTTGATTAACAATGACATGAAGCAGTTTATCATCAGTTCTGAAACTGATGAGATTAGAGATGTCGAAAGCAAAGTAGGCAGTTTCTCTTACCTAACACCTATTTCATAATATTGGAACTTTTATACTTGAAAGTAGAGGTGTCAATTTCGACCTAGTTAGTTATGAACAAGTCGATTGGGGTTATGTTTTAATCTCACACAGGTCAAATTAAACAATGAAATGGAAGTCACGAAGAGTCTATATTCAATGCTTACAACCTACTATATCATTTTGTTTAAAGATTTAGATTATTAGGTTACTGTTTTGTAACAATTAACACGATTATTATCTTTTCATATAGATATTTTTTAGAAGGAGAAAGAAGTGTTTTCCGTGCCCGACATGACCTGTTTAAACCAAATCCAAAAATTTGACCTTTCTGAAAATCTTTTCATCTGTTCTTCAGACCATCAAACTCTTGTCCAACTTTTCATCCAGGGTGACCAAGTGGAGATTGCTCAGGTTATAAAAGAAAAGGTTAAAACTGATCTGCACAAGTACCAAAAAGAAGCACAAACCATACTTTGCGGCTCTTCGGGGCAAAAGCTGGCCCTTCTTATAGATGGAAAGTGCTTGATGTATGCATTAGACCCAAGTTTGAGGTCTATGTTGCTTAATTTGAGCTTGAACTGTAGTTCAGTTGTCTGCTGCCGTGTTTCTCCTCTACAAAAAGCCCAGGTAATAAATATTCTTCCGCTTCTATCTAAGAATCCTTTTCTTTTCTTTATCACAAAAATTATTTTTGTTTTCTCATAGTATAAACTACACAGGTCACACGACTAGTAAGAAAAGGTGCCAACAAGATAACACTAAGTATTGGTGATGGTGCAAATGATGTTGGAATGATTCAAGCTGCAAATATTGGAGTTGGGATAAGTGGTTTAGAAGGGATGCAGGCGGTGATGGCCAGCGATTTTGCGATTGCTCAGTTTCGGTTTTTAACAGATTTACTCCTTGTGCATGGTCGATGGTCTTACCTTAGACTATGCAAGGTATAGACTTTAAACTATTTCTCTTCTTTATGCTGCTTGCTTAAAGAAGCACTTTCCATGCAGGTTGTTTCCTACTTCTTTTACAAGAATCTTACATTCACATTGACTCAGTTTTGGTATACTTTCCAAACTGGGTTCTCTGGTCAAAGATTCTATGACGATTGGTGTCAGTCTCTTTACAATGTCATTTTCACTGCCTTGCCTGTTGTCATCGTTGGACTGCTTGATAAGGTATTTATATCATTCCAACTGTGATTGATCTACGATGTGAAACGCTGTTAAATTTAGTTGTAAAGAGTATGTGAAATTATACTCCCTCGATGCCAATGAGAAGAGGTATGATCTAACTTTTAGCGTCAAATGTTATAGCATGAACAATAAATTTGATATGTATCCCTTGAAGTTTATTTACAAGATTTAATCACTACCTTAAACATTTGAGTTCTAGAACTGGTTATCTAATTAGTGTGACTTGAAATCACAATAAGCAGTTTTTAATGCATGGATAAACAAATTGTGCTTTTGATTATTTAGGGGTCAAATAATCTATTATGGATAATTTGTCTCAAACTAGCTTGTTACAAAGCTGTTAGCAAAGGGTAAACTGAAATCCCCTATTCAACCATATAATAACCTAGTTTGAGAGATTTTTACTCCCATCTCACAAACCATCTCTTAGGAAGCAGTCTCTCTATCTTCGGACGGAGGTATGAATTTTGTCTACGTCTTATCTCCCCAATACCCACCTAGTAACTGGTTAGGGCTCTACCCCTTGACCTCGCTAGGGGTGCTACCCTAGGACCTAGCAAGGAAGCACAGCCCCCTGATCCCCTCCAATAGGGGTCTGGGAGTTTAGTATAGCTTACCTGACCTGTTACGAGGCACAACTAAATTCACCTTGAATTACACTAAAATTTTTTAACATCTTTTTGAAAGGAAATCACTCTCATTATTACAACTTCAATGAGAAAACGCATTCAAAATACAGATAATTTAATATTGCATACTCACCTTTAAGAATGCACATCCAAACACTCCCTGAATAAATGCTAGAATAGAGAAATTGTGGTGTTAAATTTCCTACAAATTTTATACTGTCCGTGCAACTGGAGTAGTCATAGGTTTAACCCATATTCAGGAGTATATAATACCTGAACAAGAAAGAAACTTTACTTTTGCCAATATTGTTTGCAGGATGTCAGCGTAGGGCTTTCAAAGAAATACCCACAATTATACAAAGAGGGAGTAAATAATACATTCTTCAATTGGAAAGTTGTTGGTACTTTGGCTTTCTTCTCAGTCTATCAATCAATAATCGTGTACAACTTTGCAGTTGCTTCCAGTACATCGGGCTTAACCTCATCAGGGCTGATGTTGGGTCACTGGGATGTTAGCACATTGGCATTCACCTGTCTTGTGATTACGGTCAATTTGCGTCTTCTTATGATGTGTAGTACAGTTACAAGGTGGCACAATATAAGCATTGGAGGCAGCGTCCTATTATGGTTCATTTTCATATTTATATATGCTCTCATCTTTGTAGACAAGGTACGTGTGCGTCGTTTCAAGTATCTTGATTTTATTTTTGGAATATTGACCCTCGTACTTCTTATTTTCAGTTTTTTTCCTACTCAACTAATTTTTCCATAATATAAGTATGTTAGGTTTTTTGTAAAAGATCCACTGAACTTATAGATTGTTACTGGAAACACCACTCGATTAACTTATAACTTGCCAAAGGCTGATGTGGCATATGCCACGTTCCATCTGAGCTCTAAATCAGCTGCCATATCATTTTGTTTTTTCAAAGAAAATTAAACGTTTCCATAGAAAGTTCATGTATCTAAATAAATATTTATTTATGTCATTATTATTTTTATAAACTCGGGTCTTTTTGATAATAGCAACTTGATGTGGCGGCTAATTTGGCTCCCACATGACGTGTAACCTACATCATTTCACCTCTTAACAAGTTACAAATTATTCGATTGATGTTTTAGTAACACATAAGTTCGATGAATATTTTGATTATTCACGTACTTAACACACCATACCTATATTGTGTGAGAAATAGTAGAGTACTTAGATTGGGAAATTTTTTTAAACTAAAAGGGTCAGTTTTCACTACCACACCAGAAGAACTTTCATGTTTTACTATTATATGTAGAACATGACCTGTGGTTCCAAAATGTTAGTCTGTGAAGGCTTTAGCTCATTGGTTTAAAGCATATTGTAGGTTATTTAACCTAACTTCCTTCACAAATGACAAACTATAGCGGTATTTGGAAGATATATATTATTTGATTTTTCCTAAAATAGTTACACAAACTAGTATTTGTATTAAGTTGAAGATTAAAGAAGATTTACATAGCTGAACAAGAGTTGTATTCTTCTAGTTTTCAAGACTGACACGAGTATTTATATTCTAAGCACACAAAGTCTACTTGCAATACTTGTATAGTTTTTCTCTTGAGGTGAAAGGCTAAAGAAATATGATATTGTGCTTTAGATGTACAGAAGTAGCTTCATGCTCTTTAAAAATCCAATATAATCTGTAACTCTATTAACTTTGTTCATAAATTGCCTGTTTTCAACATCAGGGGACTTTTTTCACCATCTATGTGCTAATGAGCACCATGTACTTCTATCTAATGGTCATCCTTGTTCCCACTTGTGCGCTTTTAGGTGACTTCATATACCAAGGGTGAGTTTTCCTTTTTTAGAACTGAACCTATTCAGCTATTCTACATTTTATATGGGCTAAATAGGTAAGTTGGGAGGCTGGTTAACACCCCAAAACGGGTAACTTTAAAGGGTCATGTTGGGTTGACCTGGCGACACTTGTCTGTTCATATATTTTTGAATTTCATTAAGACTTAGTTTTTTTAATAACTAATAAGATTATTAACATTCTATATCATTTAGGACAAAGTTGCACAGAATTGCAATATACTTTCATATGTAACTTTCACATGTAACACAATAAAACAATGTACGTTAAAAAATTATCAGGTTGTAACGTGCTTTCGTTACATATCATAGCAAACATGAGAAAAATACACTGGTAAAAGAAAATGGAAGTATGTTGCTATGATTGGTAAACAACTGTAATTATGTTGCTAATTCTAGAAATTTCCAAACTTCCTTGCTATTATCAAAAGTTTTACAATATATTGTTCAATTATCTCATTATAAATAAATAATATATTTTATAAACTTGACCCATAATGCTTAATTTTACGTTTGGATTCAGGTTTCAAAGATGGTTATTCCCCTACGATTATCAAATTGTTCAGGAAATCCACAGGCATGAGTCAGATCCTATTGGTGTAGGTTTGCTCGATATAGGTAACCAATTGTGCCCAGAAGATGAAAGAAGGTACGCCTTTGCTATGCTCCCTAAGGAAAAATCAAAGCATACGGGTTTTGCCTTTGACTCTCCAGGGTATGAGTCGTTTTTCGCTACACAACAAGGAGTCGTTGCACCCCAAAAGGCTTGGGATGTCGTTAGAAGGGCTAGCATGAAACCAAAAGACAAGAAAACTCAAAAAAGTGAATATTAGTTGATTACACATGAAAACGAAACAAAAAACATTGATGTAGGTTTTTACAACACATGGATATAGAACCAAATTTTGTTTTTTTAAATTTTTATTTTTTCAATCATAATTTTGTTTACGGTATATAATCACTGTAGAACAGAGTGATCGCATATAGTGATGGTCTCTTTGTCAGTCTTGGTTCATTCCTTCATTGATCATTATCTTGATTCATAGTCGTAGGGGTGTTCATTTTCGGATAGTGCATTTCGCTATCCGATATCCGAAATTTAATACTAAGTTTTTTTTACAAAGAGTTTTTCCTGGTTAAGGCTTCTTCCGGAAATTTAGTACTAAATTTACATGTCCTAAATATTAATTTAATTAGAACTAGAACTACTTTTACAAACTTCATTTAATTCCTTCAAGAACTAAATTATTTTTTCAAACTAGAACTACTTTTACAAACTAATTAACTACCTTTCACATAAAAAGATCATCAACCAAATTATACTATATATACGTACAATCAAGTTAATTAATTATTGTTCAACTTGAAGCAATATATAGAATATAATTAACGAGGGGAAATTAAAGTGAGGAAATCAATAATCTCTAGATGAAGAAGAGCAAAAATAGAGATATAAAAAATTAGGCCCGAGTGTATCTAAAATAAACATATAATAACAAGATCAATCGATCTATGTAGAAACTAGATCATCAAGTATATATGATATCGATTTGGAGTTTTGGACATCTAGGAATGTTTTTCGTATTATATATTTATTATTTAAAAAATTAAAAAAATATATATTTCGGATATTTGAAATTTGGAAAAATGGTATTCGAATCCGAATCTTAAATTTCGGATATCCGAATTTTGGGTATCCAAAATTTTGGATATCCGAATTTTCGGATAACTTCGGATCGGATTTTTCGGGTATTGGGATTTCGGATCAGATACGGATATTTTTGAACACCCCTACATAGTCGGGATTCTTACCTATGCTACTTTTTTTTAATTATTTTTGAATAATATCCTTTTTCTAAACACACTCACACACCCCCTCAACTCCTAAATCTACACCTTTAATCCGTCAAGGACTTGAACTCACAACCTTCAGAAACATTTTTCACTATACATGATATTGTTGAATTAGAAGCCCTTTGGTATCAATCAAGAGTATCAAGATTTGAAATTACCACATCAATTGCTCCATTTAATTGATCAATAAAGATCCACGCAAAGTGAGAGTTAACGGCTAGTTTCATTTTCGTCCTGATTAGGACACCAATTGTAATAAGTTCCAATATCAAGATACTTTTTTACCGAATATATAAATGTGATAAGAAATTATTGGAAGACTAGAGATTTGTTGTATCTAAATGATAAAATGTCACGTATGTTAAAGTCTTTGGACTTGTGTTTGTGAAAGCATAACTTTATTGTTGGAAGAAAAGCTTTCATATGCAATTCTCCTCTTATAGTAGACTTTTATGAATAAATTTTTATTAAATTCTTTTTCTAAAAGTAAATAAATTGCAAATTATTCACGCAATATCTTTTTAGTTTCCTTGAGCTACCAAAATAAAACTATGTATTTGTAACTGCCTACGGGCTGAGGGGCTGAAGAGGATGGATTTAGTGAGTTAAGGGATGTCAGGGCCTCAGGAGTAGTATGCCCGGAGGGTTGCAGTGCCATATAGTACACCATTCTTTTAGACGGGTAGGAGTCCAAGTGTGAATGAAGTATGACATCCTCACTCAAAGTGTGACATGAAATCGTTCCAGACGTGAGTTTTCGACATGAGGTTTCCACTATGACTTAAGTTATAGTGCTTCTCCCCTCTCCCATTTTTTTGTGTGTGATCGAAGTATGTGATTATCGGTGTGTGTGTGCGGGGGGGAGGGGGAGTAGTTGATGTGACATAATGTGATGGTTGTGAGTGGGTTATACAATACCACCTAATCGCCTTTTAGGGCAAATGTTAAAAAAACGTACATATGTTGTCCCAATCATCATTGTAGCCATTGAATATTTATTATATTGTAAAAGCCATTGGACTTTGTTTGTCTTGTTCAAAAGTGTAAATGTAATTGAATCAAGAGTAAAATACACTATTGGTCTTTGAGGTTTACGTAGATTATATGTTTAGTCCTTTAGTTTTCAAATTACATTAGAAGTCCCTTTATTTTGAAGAGTTCAACACCTTGTCCTTTAGTTGACACTTGACCGGGTGTTTATTTATCTTGTTATATCCCATGAGGTGACTAATCTACATCAATGTCCTCTTCTTGGTTTAAGAAACTCACAAAACCATCGACATGCAACAACATTATTTACACAAACCATGTATTCTTCTTGGTATAAGTAACTCATAGAAAAATATCATTTCTTGCCCCACAACCACAACAACATTATTCCCCTTCATCCCAAACATTGCACCATCATGATTATAATGATGTTTCCCCATCTTATACTTCTTAATAATCACCACCACTATGTACAACCAAACTTAAGGAAACAACCGTTAGAAAATGCCAAGGCCGCCATAATAAGAAACACCACTCTTAATCGAATGGTCCTAAGGGTGTGTTTGGTAGAGAGAAAACAAATGAGGAGAATTAGTTTCTCTTGTTTGGGAGAAATGATTATAGTTTTGAGAGGAGAAATGGTTTCTCCACCCATTTCCATTTCTCCCCTTCCTTTGTATTTTCGTTTCTCTTCAAATTGTGGAGAAATGGAGAGAAATGACAACCAATGTCTATTCATCATTGTCGATGTCCGGTTGCGATGTGTTTCCGGCATTCTAATCATCATCGTCGCCGTTTGGCAAGGCGGCCAACGCCGCAACCGCCGTCCGACAACTTGAGCCACCATTTCTCTATTTCATTCTATTTCTGATACCAAACAAGAAAATCAATTCCAATTTTCCACACATTTCTATTTCTCCCCATTTCCATTTCTCTCCTATTTCAATTTCCATTTCTTCCAATTTCTTTTCTCTCTACCAAACACCCCCTAAATATAATCTAAGAACACAATGGTTGATGTCGACATACGTAAAGAAAGTTGTCATGACTAGGGCTCTAGTTGTGACATCATGAATGCCTGAATGGGTCCGGCATACTAGCAATGTTAGGTCAGTGTTTGTCTATAAATAGATATCATAATATCTTTGAAACCCTAATCTAATCCAAGAGGTAGAAAGTCCATGTATTATAACACACGTAATAAACCTCTCTAGTGTGACGACCGCGATTTCCCAAAATTTACCAATTACATAAAATCTTGTCATTTTATCAGAAAAACATGCAACAGAAGTCTTTAGCCATAAAATACATCTTACCGAAACGATAAGAGATTACATCAGTTTGAAAATCACGACATCACGTTCATAAACATTAATCGTAAAGACATAAATTGTTTGATGCGATAAAACAAAATGGTATCATCTAAGATAGTACACTACCCAAAGTCCCTGTCTCACTAGCAATCTCTAAGCAACCTGCACGAGTACAAGACACATTTCAAGAAACAAGTGTCAGCTTAAAGCCTCGTGAGTCAATAGGGTTAAGAAAAGATTCAATTAAAACATAACATACTTTAGGCGGTAATATCAGAATAAATAATAATCCATTCCCGCCCATTCTCATAGTTGACCAACCCATCATTTGACATTTAGCACATAACGGTCAGCTAATCATAGTACCTCAAACAGTTATTTCATATACTCCGTTATCGTAATTCTTTAATTCATAATTATCATCATCATCACAATCATCAATAACGGTCTAGGGATATTATCTTAACCCACGATATAGACCCGGTTCACGAGTTACGTTATTACCCGTCTAAGAATCATTAGAGCGCGACTTCCAATAATTCTTAGACTACAACATCTCCCGCTATCGTTACTCCAGCGACGTGGTATACAACGTATTCCACAATGCCGTTAAGGTGAAGTAATAACAGTGTTTTACCTCTTACACCTCCTCACACCCGCATGATATTTAATAAGGTACAACCTCTAGTACTAAATATCATTCCAATGAGTATAAATACATCATCACGTTGTCCCGGACTTGTCATGAACGCCCGGTAACCCACAAATGGCTAGCACTTTTCCTAGAAGGTTCAACATACTAGGCATCATTAATAAGGATTGGACTACCCCCATCCCAAGGTCTCGTAAATCAATATTACGTTAAAACTCATAACTTCATAACATAGCATAATCATCATACGATTTTATAACACGTAACAATCATATATATATGTATATATCTCATATTTCATGCATAGGTAATATATAAACACGTATTATCATTTTATAGTAAATCATTACTTTTGAAAATATATCATTTTTGTCTAGTACTCGGTTTTGAGAAATATTGAACTCACCTTAGTCCAGATAACGAAACACACGAGCTTGAAAAGATAAATAACGCTCACGGATCGTCAAGAACGCGAACTCAAACGCCACAAATAACCTATTGAAGGTTACTACGTTAAAAACACGATCCAAAGATTCTAGAGAAGTCTAAACTAGCTTAGAATACTTAGACATGCAAAATAACAACTCCCGACCAAAGATTAACGCGTCACACGCTAATAAACTTCGTAAAACGCACACACACGACATGCATGCAGCTCGTATATCTTAAGAATCGAACTAGAAGCGTAATATGATAGAAATATACCTCTCGTGTTCACCTACGCGAAGCCTTAGTCAAAACTACGCCCTCGACGGTGTTTCAGAACTCCCTAACTAAAGATACGATTACAAACGAAACCTGACACTAACGTAGGCTCAAGGATCTCGGGAAAACTCGTAAATTTAGCAGAGTAACGACTCTTGAAGTTGGTGTGTGATAATGGCAGCCAAATAACTCATATTTATAGAGTTGCTGAGAACGCGTCGCGTCGCGACCCACCGACGCTTCGTGTCGCGACTCCCCGTACACGCCAAGTCTGCCACACGCAAGGTTCTGACACACGTAACAGTCTGACACACGCAACCGACTGACGCATGCATCCGACGACGCGTCGCGCCACGACCTTCAACGCGTCGCGTCGCGACATATGCAGGATTTCATATTTTCTTTTGTTTTTCTCCAACTTTCAATCATTTTATTAAATAATAACAATATCCTTATTTATTATCAAAATAAATAAACTCAATAAATATTATTTATTTCTCGGTAAATAACATTACGATAATTGTTTCGAATTTCCGTTCGTTACATCCAGTTTGTCCGTGGACGTAACACAACTACTTTGATAGTGTGAACCACGTAAATCTTTGTGTTCTTATTGTTTTTGTAAATTCTTTATTAATTGTTATCGTTCTCATACCTAACATGGTAGAGATGGTGGTGATAGTCTGTAATACCCGAAGTTCGAAATTTCGTGATTTAATAAAATAAACAAGTGTTATGTTTTAATTGGTTGCCTATTTGAGATTAGGAGGTGTTTAGAAACTTGAGGGGTTAAAGTTGTCAAAACAAAACATAAAAGGTTGAGGGACTATTTGAGTCATTTAACCATAGTTGTATATACATATAGCTTTGACTAGGAGTTAGTCAAAGAAGTTCCAAACACTACATACATGTACAAGCTTAAGGGCTGCCATCTTCTTCTTTCCACTTTGATCTTGAAACCAGCAAATATTAGCATCAATTGAGCACCATAACTATCCTAGATAGCTAAAGGTATGAATCCTTCTATTGGTTTTTGAGTTTAATGGGTCATTTGAATTAAAAGGTTGATTTAAGGCTCAAATATGATGTTATTAGTTGTTTGTGGTGTAGGAAAACACCCCCACAGTGTTAGAAACTGATTGATATTGTTTAAATTGAGTTTTGTTGAGTTTTGGCCGGAAACAGCTAGTAAGTCAGCGAAACTGTTGCTGTAAGTTGAAGGGCACGAGTGTACCCCTCAAGATCCAACCGTGCCCCAGGGCGTACCTGAGGAGACACGGGCGTGCCTGGTGCTTTGTTCAGTTTTCCAGATGCAAGTTCAATTACGAGTTTAATACTTTAATTGTATATTATGTGGCATATACTCTAAGATACTTGTCGCATAACACTGTGTATTTAACTGATTGTTGAGGTGAGTTTCCTAAACTCTAATTCATATCTGTAATATGTGTGATGCACTGCAATGTGTATTCTTGATATGAGGATCATTGTGTTGGGTAGCATGCTGCTTCGTGCAGCAGGGGCTACAATCAGCATTTAGCCTTATGGGCGGTGCTAAAATACTGCAATACAGTATTCATAAAAACTGTTGTGGTATTCGTATATGTTTATGCGTATGCTTATATAATTTATAGTTTAGTATCCTCACTAAGCTCTTGTAGCTTAGCAGATACCCTTTTCTGTTTTTACAGGTTGTGTTGACACCAAGAGTGAGGCCCCGGTTTGATTGTTGGCTGCTTAAAATGTATTTTGTAACAATAACGCTCCTATTTATGCAACAGAATTACTTTTATTGTCAATGCGCGCATACCTCTTTTATTCAAACCCGAGGGTTTAAATAATTTACTACTTCTGCTAATAGCATGTTTGCTAGAAACTGTTTTTATTGTAAATACGTCAGCATCGCTTTTTATACGAACCCGAGGGTTCAAATATGTTTTATTTGCTTCCACTAGCTTGTTAAATTTTGTTTTGGGTCAAATGACTTAGTTTAAAGCTTTCAATCGAATTTTGAAAATTGAGGCGTTACATAGTCACGAAAGAAACAATGGCAATAGAGTTATATACGAGACAATCATGGATGATGGTGGTGGTGGACGCGAGTAGGATGAAAGCAAATGGGTAAGATGGTTACTTTAAATGGTAAAGGTGTCGACGGAAAGAGAGGATGTTGGGGTGGTGGGGGGTGTTGATAGTTGCCGACAATGATGGTCCGGTGGTGACTATAGTTTTTTATTTTGATGATTATGATGACGATAACAAAATCAACAACATGCAAGGGTATTTAAAAATAATGATGGTAATCGATTATGATTGGTCAAAATACACACTTATAAATAAGACAAAGAAAGCCTAATACATTTTAAAGCACAAAATTAAATACTTTTAAAGTTTATGTAGTTTTTGCTGAACATATTATTAGTTATATATCAACACTCATACATTAAATGTCATTAAATCATATATATCTATACTACTATATAAATCATTTAACATTCCCTCTCCTCTTAAATTTTAAGACTTCTTAAAATTCAATCAATATAAAATCTTGACCCTTCATTTAATCTAAATTAATTTCATCCACTCAATCTTTAACTATTTTATTCTCTCCTAATTTACTTTAACTTTTTATTCAAAATATATTTTCTTATTAACTCTTCTCTTTATTTCATCAATATAAATCTTTTTTCTTATTTTATTGTCTTTTAGAAATTATTTTTAAAATTAATAAAATAGCTAGATGTAAATAAAAGAAAATTCGAGAAAAACGGACATGTTGCTGTAGAAAACTTTTTCGTGACATTGAATCGCGCGAATAACATATCATTACATTCTTGAAAGCGACATATTGTAAACCAAAAACTATTTGCCGCCGCAGCATTGCGCGGGTATGATGCTAGTATATATATATACATAGGGAAAAGTTCATTTGAGAACCGTTTTTATTGCGAGAACCGCGAGAACCAATCTTAGCCGTCCAATTCCCCCTCCTTCTATTGGATTGCCCACCCATGAATTCCTTACATGCATCCTGCCACACCCAATCTCCCCACGCTCTTCATACATCAATTCCATTATCTCAAATGAACTGCTAAGATTGGTTCATTATTAAATCAAATTATGGTTAGTATTAATTTATATGCCATATGTATTGGATAAGTTTAAAATAGTGCAAATATGAGCATCGTTATATGTTTGTTATTAAATTAATGCATGCTGAATATTTATCAAAAAATATTTCTTTGTAAAAAGTTGCGGGAACTTTATTATTATAGTAACTTAATTAGCAGCTTATGAGATCTAAAAGTTTTGTATATTTCATTCCAATTCATGAAATCCAACCTTTTAATTTAATATAAAAAACGATTTGTAACGTGTTCTAAGAATATATACCCAAGTTTATTTATTTAATTCAAAATTTTCTTATGATTTAACATATAATAAAAAGTTAGTTATATTTTTGGTCCAAGATTTGATATTTTTTATGATTTAAGTCTCTAACTTTAATTTTTACATATTTGGTTCCTAAATGACAAACTTCATATAAATTAGTCCCTGATCAAAGTAAAATGACCAAATGGTCCTTGCTCTCTTTTATTAATTCATCTTTTATTTTTAATTCATTTTAAAAGGAAAAAAAGGGATATTACTTTTCTCATTTATCAATACCATAATCTCTCTCTTCTACCCCTCTTTCTGCTATAGACTATCACAATCATCACCTCACCACCGCCATCCTCCACCACCACACTTAATCCTATGTCACCACCGCCGCCCTCACATCCACCACCGTTACCTGCCACCTCTCTCTAACTCTCTCCCCCTCTCTCTCCACTAACGCCAACACCCACCACCGCTTCCACCACCGCTGCCGCCTTCATCTCCAGCCACCCACCGCCTCCATCTTTAACGATTTCCTCTTTATGGGTGTCTGCGTTCATCTTCAAATCCTATGGCCGCCTTAATCACCCCCAAATCGAACACCAAACCCCCCCAAATCGAGCTGACTAAGAGGAAAAGCAGGGAGAGAAAGGGATAAACAAGATCACCATTTCCTCCATATTCTTTCTATCATCGTCATAGTGGTGGTCGACAGAGAGCAAAAGCAAGGAGAGAAGGGGATGGGCGACGGAGAAGAAAAGCAGAGAGAGAATACGAGGGTTGGCGGAGAGAGAAGTATGAACAAGCGATTTTATACCACCTGTAAGCTTCAGTGTAGCAACATTTACCAACCAAATTCGGTTGTGTGACTTGGTGGTTTAGTGACCGGAATTCGGTCCCGTTGAACGAATTCGGTCATGAGGGGTACATGGCCCGTGTAGGCCCATTTTCATCTCGGTTTGTTCAATTTGTGATGTTTGGCCTATTCTTTGGTATAGGGAGGTGCCGAGATACTTGTCAGAACACTTTACTTGTTTAGCACAATAATCAGATACGAGGCGAGTTTACTATTTCTCTTGTATGAACAATATGTAAGTATTCATGATTTTTATATAGTATGATATTCTTGTTATGTGATATAGCTATGATGCATATATACTGTACAGTAGTAGTGTATAGCTATGCATAAGAACAGAATCATGGTACATAGTTACACAAGTGGTGTAGTTGTGTACCAATACAGTGATAAGGTATATAGCTATGCAGGTGGTGTAGCTGTATACCAGAACAGTGACATGGTGTATAGCTACGTAGGTGGTGTAGCTGTACACCATGACTGTGTTAGGGGGTATGGCTATGCAAGTGGTATAGTTATACTTCAATACAGTGACAATTTGAATCGTTTTGCAGGTGTTACAACTTGGATGAGAAAGCTTACATTTCAGCGTTGTATGTTGAAGGTGGTTTAGGTTCCTGCAATGGTAAGGCCCCAGCTCCGTGATGGTTCGGATAGCTCCAGATAGTTTGAAAGATGGATTTTGACACATCTTTTGAAATACTTGTTAATATGTGTAAAGATGAACTAGTGTTTTATAACTATGATAAACAGTTTTGGTGTTAACGAAAGTTAAAGTATTTAATAAGGTAAATATGAAAAAATGGTGTTACAATTTGTAACATCCATCCTATATCGGTTAGAGAGGGAAACGAAACATGCCTTATAAGGGTGTGGATATCTCTCATAGCATGAGGCCTTTTGGGTGAAATGTTCCATACTAGAAACAAAACCATAAGCCAGTGGGGCAAAACGGATAATATCGTTGTAACACCGTGATTTTGAGAACCAATTTTTTTTCTTTTTAAAATACTATTTAAGTTTTCAAACCGCGTGGGTTTGACTGTAAATAGAATATTTAAACCTGTCTTATAATTTAAAAATGCAGCGGATGTAAAAACACGTGGCAAACTATATAAACATTCAAAATGATGCCACAAACGACAGTTGGTGTTACGGAATATACAACCGGCTGACCATTATCTTAAACAGACATAAACATAGTTCAACAAAGTTTAAACATAAAAGCAGTGTTCCTCCCAAAGCAATTAACTACCCGCAGGCTCCCGAGCTCACTGAGGATTACCTGCACATATGGAGTGTAGCATCTGTTAGCTATAATAGCTAGTGAGTACCAAATAGCATGCAATCAATATAAGTACATCACATATCATCAATCATGCTCAGATAGTTTTATCCTAGCATCTCGCAATGAGCTGGCGTAGTCAGGAGGTAGCATATCTTGCAGGGGAGCTAACCCGGCTCAATGCACCAAACTGGGGTACCAGACACATCAACCGCACCGGTGGGGGAGCTGTTAAGCATCCACCGTTGCGTTTTGGAATCAACAGATTCCTCTGTTGTACAGCCGCAGCTATACCTGAAGAGGACAAACCTTGTCCGGGGCAAACCTTGCCCAATAAGTAGGACAACTTGGTCCGGGGCAAACCTTGCCCAATAGATCCGTACCGATCACAAACAGATAGTATGATTCAACCGAATCATCAATCAATCAATCATCAATCAATCAATCATCAATGTGCACATATATTCATTTATCATCATAGCATACACCTAAACAAGTGCATACTATATTGTGTCAACATGGTAAGTTCTAGCATTATCATGCAATCCTACACTTAAACAAGTGCGTGTACAAATCATGGTATACAATTCTGTGATCATTGTTAATATATGTTATAGGTATATTAATTGTTATGTCATTCGTCACTCACCTGATAGGCTAGAATAAGCAAAGACCTTGCTTTGGCACACACGGATTGTCAATTCAACCTATAATACCAAAACTTACGCATCAATCATTTGAACACGCGAGAAACGTCTAGGATACTTGAAACAATACCCTAATGGTGTTTTTAAACCATTTATTAACTTACTATAGCAGTCCAAGCAACAACACGCGAACATGTAGCACAAAACAGCAAAGAAAGCTGTGTGCAGGGGTGTCGCGCCGCGACACAGCCTTGTCACGCCGCTACCAGTGTGCAGCAGCTGCAGCTGGTGTTGTTTTGTGCACAACAGGCTCATTTCAATTCCAAATCAATTTTGGTAAAATTCTAGTGTTTCATAGGACCATTTGACACTTGTGGAAGCTTTCTAACATCAAAAACTCCTATCCAATTAATTCATACGAAAATCACAATTAAATGAACAAAGACGTGCACATAATGGCCAAAACTTGGTGTAGACCAATTCCAACACTTGCAACACACCATATACACCTAATATAATGTATTGAAGGTGTTTCAACTGACCAAAACCTTTAAACTCTTTGTTTGGTATCATTTTCCAATTTCTTGCCTATTTATGGCCTATTTTTCACTATTTTAGCCAATTCAAGCAAAACAACCATTCCAATTCAAAACCAATGTTCTAATCAATTCATACAAGTCATATGAACCTATTAGAACCTTAAAAATCAGTTCTTGATGTGTAAAAACAGATTTAGGCCATTTTGGCCATTTTGACCCATTTAGGCTAAATATTGGATTTGTGCATAAACACCACTTCTAATGCACCAATTGAGTTCTAATCAATCCTAACAAGTTATAAGATCAATTAGAACACTAAATTTCAGTTCTTGAAGGTCAAAATCAGTTTGACCCGTATTTGACCAATTTTGACCCATTTGAGCCAAAATTCAAAACTCATCAAGAACACTACTTTAATTCATGGAATTGATCCCTATACACTTATAAATGATATTAGAACCTATTTCAATCATAAATTTCAGTTCTTGATTGCTAAATCAAAGAACCCACTTGTAAACCTAGAATTTCAAGTCTTGAAAGGCATAATCAAGAATAAGGATTAATTGGCACTTACAATGATCAAAGGATGATTAGAAACAACTTGTGGGATGATTTTGATCCTTATTTATCTGCTGGAACAAGAGTTTTATGAGTTTTCTTCAAAAACCCAAAATTCAAGAATGAAGAGAAAGCCATGGATAAAGCTTACTAGATGATGGAGATGATGTTCTAGGATGGATTTGACCTTCTATTTGCTGCTGGAAATTGTTGTTTGCTAAGCTCTCTTTGATCTTCTTCTTCAATTTGCAAGAACAGAAAGAAGACTTTGAAGATGTGTGTGTGTATACGTGTGTGTAGAAGTCTGTGTTTATCAAAACCGACTTGTGGGTAATTATTATCCACAAGTGGGTATTTTGTTCCCCTTTTCAACTTACGACTCATCTCTCGTTTACCCGTTTCAACTAACGAGGATATTTTTGAAATCCTCGTTTGAAACCGTTCGATATTTTATATTCTTTATCTATATTTATTAATATTTTTAATAACCCTTTTATTTATTATTTTTCATGTTTTATATCATTTCCTAGAATATATATATATTATTTAATTAAATTAAATAATTGACGTACCATATTCGGACACGTCTAGACCCATTTTGAGGATGTTACAATCGTGCTATGGGTTTTGGGTTGTTACAAAATCTATATTGGCCTTCATCGTCAATTTAGGGTCCCATCAATTTGAATGGATTTTTTCTTAAGCTTTTCAGTTATGACTCATGTTCATTGTATTTGTCAGCTGCTTAAATGGGTTTGCATTTAGGGACCAAATATGCAAAGAATAAAGTTAGGGATTAAAACCGTAAAAACACCAAACCACAGGGACCAAAAAGGTAAATAACTCTATAATAAATGCAAATTTCAATTTTAAAACAAGTTTTAGATTTAATAAATGCTCTTTTACTTCAAGTTCTAAATAAACTTTTGATCATGCCATAAAGATTTGATACAAGCGCGAGTGAGAGGTGGTTCTTTTAACTATTCTGGAAAAGTCTGTACAATAATAAAACCTCGTTAAAGGGCTATCGTGTGATGATCATGTAGGTCGTTCTGACGACTAAGTGGTTTTTTATTCTGTGTTCGGATATGAGAATATATGCTACTTGAAACATAAGTGGAAATCCATTATTTATAGTGAGAGGATCTTTTAGAAGGTATGACGATATTTCCAAGGGTGTGGCACCAGTCACGTATTAGTAGGTCATGATAGAGTTAAAGCTGAAATGTTTGTGCTGTAATGACATCATTATATACCATACTTATCATTAAACTACTCAAATTTGATTATAAGTACATTCTAATTGATAAGAACTATGTCAGGTCTTTCTAGATGACATGATAAACTTTACCTCTATGCCTAGGTTGTAGAGGCTCTTGCATTTAAGGAAAGTTTCATGCTTAATGTTCAAGATGTTTCTTTTGATAGAAGAAGTTAATAGTAAGAACTGAAATAAGTCTTTACTCCTGACGAGTGCAATGCATGACTTTATTTAGGAAGGAAGTTCTAACTACTACTCGCTCTTTCTCTGCCGTTGTTTTTCACACTTTCATTAGTGATTTAAAGCATAATTCCTACATATACTAAGCTCTATTAAATACTAGGTTGTAAAGAAGTGGCAATATAAAAATTCAAAATGTTAGAACTGTGTAATATAACAAACCTGGATCACCTTCCAATTTTTTAACTCTTAATTTAGAAGTCATATTCATTCAATATTATCATATTTATGAAACAAAACAAAAGCTTCAAATAAATAAATAAATAGATTTAGGTTGCGCAGTTGAATTGCTATCCTGCGCCAGATAGGCGCATATTAGCACCATTCATAGAAAAGACCGACACGTGGTGACCATCTCCGAGATGAATTTGACTGGAAATTATCGGTGACTTGTGATTGAGTTTCAGTTTCATTCGGATTTCATTTCACTCTGCGTCGGCTTTTTCCTGTAATCTTTAAAAAAATAAAATTGGTTTCTTCTTCATCACGCTGCATATACACACATACACATATATGTATATATACCCACACACACAAAACTAATTTTATCATCTTCTGCAAATTCAGGTGTTCTTGAATTTTGATGGGGAAGAATCTGTGATTTATTATAATATAATTATTATTATTATAATATGATATTAGAATCAAACCCTAGCTCGTTTTCGAAAGGTTGATTCCAGTTTTCAATCGGGTTTTGATTCAATTTTGTTGGGTTTGTGAAAAAAAAATCGCTTTTTGTTTAGGATTTTGAAAGTTTTGTAATCCGATCTTCGATCGTTGGATATTTGATCGGAAAAAAAAGGTGAAAATGCCGTCTCACGCGGATTTAGATAGGCAGATTGAGCAGTTGATGGAGTGCAAGGCGTTGACGGAATCGGAGGTGAAAACACTTTGCGATCAAGCTAGGGCTATACTTGTAGAAGAATATAATGTTCAACCGGTCAAATGTCCGGTGACGGTTTGCGGTGATATTCACGGTCAATTTTACGATCTCATCGAGCTGTTTCGGATAGGTGGAAGTACTCCTGATACAAATTATCTCTTCATGGGAGATTACGTGGGTGAGTTGATTGTTCTTCCATTTTTATGTTTCTCAAATTTGGGAATTTTCGCGATGTTCCTTATTCGATTGAATTTTTGGTTACTGATGAGAATTTGGGTTCATGTATGCCAATTTTCAATGGAATTTGAAGGGATAAACTGAATTTGAACTTGAAATTAGCTTTGTAAGGACAATAGTTGTTATTATCTTAAAGACTGTCATATCACTTGTAGTAACTCAGTTTACTCAAATCTAGGATGTAACTGGCTAATTGGCATTGATTACATTGATGTATACTCGCAGGGCAAAGTGGTGGATAATCATCATGGTTAATTTTCATTGAATAAGTAGCTTGAATTGAATCTTTAGATGTTGATCAGTTTGAGTTACAGGTTCTTCAGACTCCTCGTTTTGTGTTATATGCTATCCCAACATTTAAATTAATTGATTGATCATATGGCTGGATACTTAATGTGTATGTATAGTGTTTAGTAAAAAAAAATTTCATTCTGTTTTCGGTTTTGCATGTAATATGCTGTGGCTGGAGTTTAATTTCATCGACTTGTGTTTTTTAAAGATTTTTGCTCATGGAAGGTGTAGTTATTAAGATGGCATATATCATATATGTAATTGTCAGTACTTCAATTTTAAGGATCAAGATTTGAACCAAATGCATTGTAATTTTATTTAAGATAAGTTTCAGATAGGTCTGCTTTTTATCTTTTTGATACCAAGAATGAACTCTTTCGGAGATCAATTTTGTAGATTGCGAGAGTGTGTGGTGTCGTTGTTCTTAACTTGTTATATAATATCCTATCTTGAAGACATGCAATTATCTTTCCTTCTATAATTGTTAATCAGAAGTCTTACTTTTTTTTGCATGTTCAGTTTTCAGTTATTATCTTTAATTAGTCTCTAATATTTTGTGCTAATTAACTTGTCTTTTTTTTTTCTGTCAACTGTGAACAATTGAATAGTTTGTTTAATATATTTATAATCAATTTGCTACTGCAGATCGGGGGTATTATTCAGTAGAGACTGTCTCACTGTTAGTGGCGCTTAAAGTTCGTTATAGAGACAGACTTACAATTCTTAGAGGAAACCATGAGAGCCGGCAGATTACTCAAGTGTAAGACCTTTACTTTATTAGGGTTGTGTGTGTGTGTGTGTGTTTAATTTATATTTCCAATAGAACATGATCTCTTTTATCATTCGTACTAAACCGTAATTCTGAAATCTGTTTTGACACTGATAAGAAAAGTAATGTAAAATGAATGTAAGATAACACACTGCTTGTAAGAGCAAGATCCGATTATTGTATTTATCTTTCTTGTTAAATAGGTTTCAAACATTTACCATACAAGTAAAGATAGGGTTTGCACTAGTTTTGTGATTACTAGGAAAACCCAGTTTCTGTATTTTTAGTTTAAGTGATTGTTGTCTTTCATTTGTTCTTCCATGTATAGTGTAACATCAAGCAGTTTATACCACTTATATAAAAAAGAAAAACAATTGAATTTATGTGGACTAGGAATTATTACCAGGCTACTTCTGAACACCAAGGAACTACCTTGTATTTTGTTTTTTTGGTCTTCAAGAACAGAAAGATGATATCATATAACTCCATATCGAGTATTACAAGTAACATTTATGTGATATCAGGCTACTTCTTTACAGTTTTACAACTTCAATCGAATTTTTACTTTGTGTATGAATGACATGACTGCAATAATTGCGTTAGTCCAATATTCCAAATCTTATAAAACTAATATTTTTGTTAACAGGTAGGGAAAATGTTGCGTTGATGCTTGAAAAAGCAGTTATCTTATTTCCAAAAACAGAAGCATATTGATAGGATCAGAATGATATTTTATTGAAAAGAATGAGATCACGAACAAAATACAAAGCTGACCAGCTTTCTACAAGTAGCCATCACTCCAAAATGACCACCCTAATCGAGTATCAAATGACTATACTATCCCTCTCAATATTCTAATATTAACTATTATTACAACTAAGTAAATAATGTAACTGCTTTATATAACCAAGGAAATAACATAGTTACCATTTTAACCAAGGAAATAGCAAAATTGCAATATTTGAGGCCTATAAATGCGCGCGCCAACGCCCATGCAGACACCGATATATATACATATAGACTTACAAAAAGTAAAATAGGTACTGCCTTGAATTCTTATGTTCGTGCAGCTTGTTACCATGCTGCACATCATAAGAAGAAACAAATTGACAGTAATCGTAAGTCGCATGAATGCCAATGTGCTAATTTTCCGCCAAGGTTTAACCTGATGTACCTGAACGATCACAAAATTTTATGTGATTGGCGGATATGTCTCCATGATCGGTGGTGCGATGCTGACCATGCCGTGATCACTGCAGTGGTGCCTGAGCGAGGTCGGTCATGTTCTTTTTTGTGTGTGTAAAAGGTGGTTTGTGTGATGACGTGATCGAGTAGGGGTTCAGTGTGCTGATATTTAGAAGGTGGGTGGTTTAAGTTCATTCGTTTTAGTGTATTTCCTTTTTATTTGCTTCCTCTTATTACATGGCTTGTAAAATAAGGAAACATGAATATACATAGATGCTTTGGGGGGGTTGGGGCATCAGAATTATTTTGTAACCTGGGCCGACTTTCAGGAGACTACTGTCGTTTTGAATAGAGAGTTGTATTTGTTCTCCTCTCATATAATAAAGCATCCCACTGGTTTTGCTAATTGGTTCCTCTCAATTGGTATCGGAGCATGTAACTGATCTTTGGAATACTCAGCTGAAAAATGGGTACTGTGGTTGTGGCGGTACCGTTGAAGGAGAAATTTCCTTTGATTTCTATGCTTGGGAGTTTCTAGAAATTTTGCTGCCATGGCATGATCTTCTGATTTGGACGAGATGATTATACAGAACAATGAGGCATGAAACTAACCTAGACACAAAGCATGAACAGCTGCTGAAGACCCTGACAACAATGGCCAATGACCTGGCGGTTGCGGTGATTAGAATCACTGGTCAAGCCATTGGCCTGTAGCGCCGTAGCGGTGGAGGTACCATTTTAGAAAAATTTCCTTTCATTTCTATGCTTGGAAACTTTTCTGTCTTTGCTTACATGACAAGAACTTCTAATTTGGAGGAGATGTTTGAGAAAACCACAAGGCATGATTGCATGAAACTAACCTAAACACAATGCATGAACAGCTGATGAAGATCTTGGCAATGATGGCCAATGGCCATGATTAGAATCACTGGTCAAGACAAGACCAGCACAGCTGGGGGATGGCTATGGGGGCATAATTGGGATTTAGTAGCAGGGATCTAAGAATTTTGAAGAGGGGCAGTAATGCGGTATGGCCATGATGGGAGTTTTCGTGATTAGCAGGGGGATTGAGATGACCTGCCATGGAGTGGGTTCTTCATAAAAATATGGATGTGTTTTTTGTGGATAGAACGGTACTTTGAGGTTTGAAAGAGGAGATTGGTTGTGTTTGGTAGCGGTTTGCTTGTAGGAGGAAGCACTTTCTTGGTATTGTTGGAGTATCGAGACATAATTCGGGACGTGGAAAGGTTTTAAAAGAAGGCTGTTCGAAAGATTCCAACAATCAAGGAACCTTATACTAACATTTTTTGGCGATATCTTAAGAACAAATGGCAAGGGAATGTCTCATTATCCAAATAATTAGCAAGACAAAAAGGTTGTGCTTCAAATGTTATGAGAAGTTCGTTCCATGCTATTGGTGTGGTAGAAAAATCCATCCTGCAAATGCTACTTGTCACATGAGGAAGAAGAGGAGGATGAGAGGAATTTACAAGTCATGTCCTAGAATCCCGGTCTCAAGAGTGATTGAGAAGAGAATTCGAAGCCACTTTTTGAGGGCAAGGTTTGTTTTCAGGAGGGGTGTATCAATACGAACTTGGTGTGAGGGACTAGGGTAATTAGTTGTAAGATGGTTTAAGTTTAATTCCTTTTTATTTGTTTCCTTCTATTGCATAAGCTGACGTGTCAAACAATTAATGGAATATTCGTTCGTTCAATCAAATATATTCTCCAAGTCCAAATGAATATAGTATACCAAAAATGCACTTTCGCCAATGTTCAATGATATGCACACCAGCTTATATTGTTTATTAGCATATTAGGACTTTTCGAAACACGGGTGACAAATTTATCATATGGATATGCTTTTGATGGTAAATTAACCTTCTAGCATTCTTGAGTGACGAATAAGAGCCTCTCAAAATCCGTAGCAAGATTTTTCTAATTTGCTGACGTGGCATCCAAGTTGTACAATATATGCTGACATGCATTTTGTTGAATTTAGTTTATTATTATGAAAAATAGCTACCCCTCTTCCAGTAGACCCCCTCCCTGGGTCCTTACCTCCACTCAGTTTCTATGAAACTGAACCTTTCCAACGTGCCTTACTTTGTAAACCTATAAGAAGAATAGACACGTGAGTAGCTATGTTAGAGGAAAATATGATTTACGGAATTAAATCGACACATTAAATGCAATATCTTTACTAGTTTGATTCTTGAATTGAATAGCAGGCATACTCTTATTTTAATGGTGTTACACTTTGCCAAACAATGTTATGAAATTTATGGTAAACCAATATCAACAGAACATTATATGTGCAGGACTATCCAATCATATGATTCACTGACATGTTTTTTTTTCTGAATATTATTTGCATGTTGTGTTCCAATAATATAATGTCTTTTTTGATACATGTTTACTTTTTATTTGCCACTTTTAGTTTTAATAGTTAACTTTCACTTGTCATTTGTACCAACTGCCATGTAAGAAGATGACATAGATTTTGTTTTACGCTCGTGCTTATAATAGCATGAATCTATGCAATTTTGATTAGAGGTGGCAAAACGGTCTGTCTAATGTATTTTTAAGATTATATGGATGTTTTAATGTATAAATTTAGTAGAAGGGATGTCTAGAAATGAAATGCTAGATGGAAGATTGGAAGGTTTTGAAATTAATTTGGAAACTCAATATGAAAACAGTTGACTATGGTAATATATCTGGACATTCTCTCCTTTTTTTCATTCAATTGTATTTGATTCAAGTGGTATATCTGTATACCATCCCCTTATTTATTTGCATTTCGTTGAATGTGATTAAAGTAAGGGCTAAAATAATCATTTCCGATTACTTAATTTTCTTTACGATCTCCAGTTTTCTTTTTCTCAACTTTATGTCCTTTTTCCTTTTTATTGATAACCTTATCTCTTCAACTCAGGTATGGTTTCTATGATGAATGTTTGAGAAAGTATGGTAATGCAAACGTTTGGAAGTATTTCACTGATCTTTTTGATTACCTTCCCCTTACAGCACTTATTGAAAGTCAGGTTAGAATTATGGATGAATGTTAATTAATGTCATATGTATTACAATGAGATTCTAATGATTTTGTTATACATTGTAAGATCTTTTGCTTGCATGGAGGACTTTCACCATCTTTGGACACACTAGACAATATTCGATCCTTGGACCGCATTCAGGAGGTACTACAATATGTATATCTATATGTATACGTGTATGTGTATATATATTATCTTTTCATAGTTTGAAATACTGTAATATTATAGTTGATTGATGACTGTCTTTAAACAAAACAAAGTTTTATTAGACGAATATGTACAACAGAGAGAATAAGAGGTTACATATCTTGATTAATTCCATTGGGAAGACGTATATAAGATGTTCTGTTCCCCTTATATTAGTAACATTGTTTTGAAATTATCTACAAATGTGGATAATTATGAATTTTAATTTTTTTGGAATCTTTTAACCATGTATAAATGTAAGGTTTGTATGCTATGTTGAGTTATTTAGTCGTTCCAACAAAAAAGAAAAAAGAAAAAGAAAAGAAAAAAGAAAGTCATTTGATCTGTTTACTCTTTAAAGAGGTATAATAATTTACTTGACATTATAGTGACCAAAATTTTTTTATCCGTTAGTATTTGGAGAGATTTTGACGTGCACCTTGTGTATGGTGTTATTGCTTCTTCCCAATGTGCTAAGTAAGGTCTCATTTTTAGTAGATCTGGTAACAAGCAATTATTAAGCATCAAATTGGGTTGGGTTGACCCACAAAACACTTCTTGTGTTATACACTTATACATGGTTAGACGACATTTATTATTAATTAATGAGTCCTTCAAATTTTTATATAAGCAGTTCATGCGTTATACATGGTTACAAAATTGTTCCAAGGATGTAGTTTTTAAAAAAGACGAATTTAAGAGGTTATATGGATTAAAGATGGGAGATGATTTGTGCACAACATTGTTTTACCATACATACTAAAAATTGGTTGTTTGGACCATTATACCCTTAAGTAATGTGTTTGAGAATAATAAATAGTGGGTTTGTAGGGGCACATGATTGTTGTTTATGACAAATTTCGGTTGTGTACGAATCATCTCCCACTTAATATACACTTTTGGCGACCAGCTACCCATTTGACCTGATCCTTTTTCTGAGATGAATAGTTTGAGTAATGTGCAAGACATTTGATGGTGAGTGACTTTGTAGGTCCCACATGAAGGACCAATGTGCGACCTTTTGTGGTCTGACCCAGATGACAGGTGCGGGTGGGGAATATCTCCTCGTGGAGCTGGCTATACATTTGGACAGGATATCGCCAGCCAGTTTAACCACACGAATGGGCTCACTCTCATCTCAAGAGCTCACCAGCTTGTCATGGAGGGTTACAACTGGTGCCAGGTTTGTGACCTTGTATAATAATTTTTGTTGGAAAAAACAAAATCCTTTTTAATCTTTTTGGAATCCATCCTGTCCACGATTTCAGTTTATGATAATTTATGATTACTATCCATATTTTTATCTTATCATATGGCATTATGTGGCTAGACTGTTTATCAGAGGTGGCACATAGGTGGTGTCCGGTGGGTTAATTAAATGATCAAAACAGTTTTACGTTGAAACGAGTCTTCTTTTAGAATGGGTGGATACTCACCGAGTCTTTTCTATTATACAATAACCAATGTTATGATTGCAAAAACAATACTATAATAACCTTTTTCTTTAATAAAACGACTTAGGTGATTTTAATCTGAAAAATATACTTTGGGTGGCTTTCGACATGTTCTTCACTTTAACTACTTTTTTATTCAACCCATTTGACATATTACCATGTAAATGGGTGAAAGTTACTACCTTCGCTTTTCTGCTAGATGATAAATCTGTAATTATATCAAATTATAGGAGAAGAATGTGGTGACAGTATTTAGCGCTCCAAATTACTGTTATCGGTGTGGGAACATGGCTGCGATTCTGGAAATTGGGGAGAACATGGAGCAGAACTTTCTTCAATTCGATCCAGCCCCAAAGCAGATCGAACCAGACACCACCCGCAAAACTCCAGATTATTTTTTATAAGTATCATCAATTGTTGCAATATGAAATTCGTAGTTCTCTTCACTTGTTCTTGCTCGTGGAATAAGTGAAGCAAGGGTACTAAGAGTTGTTTAATTTCGAATTTTATGTTTTGGTACTTTGTATATTTTGTTGTTGGAAGGGAATTGCAATACCTTGGTATATTACTTGCTACATTGTGCCCCTTTCATCTCATTTTCCCTCTAACTTGAAGGCAGAAAAGTCAAGATTCTTTTTTTTTTGAATGTTTTTTAGTTGGCTTACAATACATGAGAAAGTGGAAGGTCTTTTTCTCCTTTTTCCCTTGATATCTGGCTTTTCTATTTGACCAGTTAAAAAGGCTTTAAATTTATTTGGTTCAAAGTATTATTTAATGATGATTTTATTATATCTAAACTTACTTATTATATATAAATTAAAATGTCACACTTCCTTAACAAAGGTAATGTGTAACATTTTTGACTTATTATTAATTGAAAATTTTAGGTTATTATAAAATATGTCATAACAAACCGAACTTGACAATCTTTTTTTCCACATAAAATCACATAAATAGTAAACAAAAGACATGTTCGAAGTTGATTATTTGACTTTGGTTTCATATTTTAAATATCTGAATCACATAATGAAACGATTCAGTTTTTGACTTAAATGTGGACAAGCCGAATTTTAAACACTCTTATATTTTAACTTTTCATTGAATAACAATAAATCTTCCATTTTTCTTTTTAATCCTACTCCTAAATTAATGCTGCGAAGCTTAAATTCATAAGCTTAATGAACACATAATATATTGAATACTGCTATGATGTAAGTAGGAATTGTCATCTGATCCAATGATCATCCATACGATCCGATCAATCAATGGTGGATATGGATGAAGTAAAATGGATGAATATTAGATATGGAGTAGAAATTGATGTTTAGTGAATCGAATATAGATAATGATTTTTCATCCATAGATAAATCAATTAACACGAAATTAAACTTGTTATAAAGAATAATTTTATAATCAAGTATAAATCTATATATTTGTTGAATTTTTAAAATTTATCTCTAAATATTATATTAATGATATATAAAAATATAGGTTAAATTTATATTTTTTTCTATAATATTCTTGTATACTTGTATTGATTACATATATAGAAATGTGTTTATGTTTTAATTATAGTTATATTAAATTATTTTTTGATTCATATCTTCCTTTTGAAAGAATCTATGCATTTATACTAGCAAAGATCTTAAATTATATATTAAACTATGATATTTTCTTTTGAATTTTTTTTAGAAATTCAATTGATCTCTATATACTTGATTAATTATATGAATATAGATATAGACAAATGTATTAATTATAAATAAATATAGATTTAAGCAATAAAAAATTAAACAAATATAAATATCGATTTAAAATCATCCGATCCATTAACATCCGTAATACGATTTGTAACAATAAATTCCAAATTTAATGAACCAATTTTTTGGAAAAGTTAGACAAGGAAAGCGGAAGACTTAAAAAAAAGAAAAGAAAATAATCGAGTCAAACAAGGACGTGAGTAGTCAAAATAGCTCTTCCCTGTCATCTCATCTGTCTCTTCCCAAATCCCAACATCACATCCATGGCAGTAGCAGCACTCATGGCTTCCCCTTCCCCTTTCCATTCCCCCTCTTCATTTCCCCTCCACCTAACCCTATCACTAATGAAACTCAAACTCCGTCCCCTTTTCATACTCTTCGTCATCACCATCACCGCCGTTTCCTCCATGGAAGACGACATGCGGTGCCTTCAAGGTCTCAAAACTTCACTCAAAGACACTCAAGGCAAACTCGCCACATGGTCATTCACCAATGACTCCGTCGCCTCATTGTGCAAACTCGTCGGAGTTTCATGCTGGAACCAGAATGAAAACCGTCTCATTTCCATCCAATTGGCGGAATTCTCACTCGCCGGCACGTTACCGGATTCGCTACAGTATTGCCGTTCGTTACAGTCACTCGATCTGTCAAAAAACTCGATCTATGGTTCTATTCCACCGGAAATCTGTACGTGGTTGCCGTACTTAGTAACCCTAGATCTGTCCGGAAACTCATTATCTGGAAACATCCCGCCGGAGATTCAAAACTGTAAGTTTTTAAACAATTTAATCCTTTCAAATAACAGTTTTTCCGGTACCGTCCCGTACCAGATCGGACAACTTGAGAGGCTTAAGAAGCTGGAGATTTCAAACAACGAGCTATCCGGTTCGATTCCTGACGATTTATCGAAATTCCAACCTGAATCATTCTTCGGAAACGACGGGTTATGTGGCCCGCCGCTTGATTCGAAATGTGGCCGTTTGAACAACAAAAACCTAGCGATTATTATAGCTGCAGGGGTTCTAGGTGCCGCTGCGTCGTTGTTTCTAGGGTTTGCGATCTGGTGGTGGTTTTTTCTCAGAGCTGATCGGAGAAAGAACAAGGGGCACGGAGGCGATGGCGGCAGTGGAGAAGATCGGAGCAACTGGGTTGATAGATTGAGAGCCTATCGCCTTGTTCAGGTATCATTGTTTCAAAAACCGATTGTTAAGGTCAAATTAAATGATATATTGGCTGCCACCAATAATTTCAGTCAAAACAACATTGAGATCACGACAAGAACAGGAGTTTGTTATCGAGCAATGTTGCAGGATGGTTCTATGCTTGCAATTAAGAGATTGAGTGCATGTAAAATTAATGAAAAACAATTTAGGTCCGATATGAACAGATTAGGGCAACTTAGACACCCGAATTTGGTCCCTTTATTAGGGTTTTGTGTTGTTGAAGATGAAAAGCTTTTGGTGTACAAACACATGCCATACGGGAGCCTAAATTCACTTTTGTATAGCAATAAACATAACATCAATCTGGACTGGCCATTCAGGCTCAGAATTGGTATTGGCACAGCCGGTGGGCTAGCTTGGTTGCACCATGTTTGTGAACCACCTTACCTTCACCAAAACATAAGCTCAAACATGGTTCTTGTAGACGATGATTTCGAGGCTAGAATCATTGATTTTGGGCTAGCTAGGCTCGTGGGCAGCCGTGATTCCAACAATAGTTCGTTTGAAAATGGTGATTTGGGTGAGTTTGGTTATGTGGCTCCGGAGTATTCAAGCACCATGGTTGCTTCAATGAAAGGGGATGTGTACGGTTTTGGGGTAGTGCTTTTAGAACTAGTAACTGGTCAGAAGCCGCTAGAGGTAAATAACGGGGAGGAAGGAGGGTATAAAGGTCATTTGGTGGAATGGGTTAACCGGCTTTCAGGATCAGGTAGAAGTAAGGATGCCATTGATAAATCTTTAAGAGGAAAAGGGCATGATGATGAGATTTTGCAATTTTTACGGATAGCTTGTAGTTGTGTGGTTTCTAGGCCTAAAGAACGACCCACAATGTACAATGTTTACCAATCTTTGAAAAGCTTGGCGGGTGCACATTGGTTTTCAGAACACTTTGATGATATTCCTGTGAAATATGCTAAACAAGATCATCAGCACAGAGATTAGCTTCTCAAGAAGATGGTAATTTCGGTAAATCCTACTTTATTAACCTCAAGATTTATGTGTTTTTGTTATGTGTCTTAGTGCTAATGTGCTTGATAACGTTTGTGTATTGCTATCTCATTGTTTGTAGCATGATCAAAATTAGAAAACCGATATAGTGATAGCCAATATTGGTATCGAAATCATTGATTGCTTCTTGATTTTTTTCTTCTTAAAGAGCAATTTGAGTTTTTTTATATGGTGTTTTAATATGCAAGTAATTGTAGATTTTTATTTGTCATGTAGTAATCGAATTTGATAAATTATTTACACTTCTAACTTTAGCAACCTTTTTGGAAACTAAACCAAAGCTATAATACAACACCCGTTGCCAGCATGCTTTCAACTCACTATTACAACCCGAATCTTAGTCTGATCCGGATTGGATATATTTGCACGCTCCAACCAATTAATCTATTAGAGGGTACGGACTACGGAGTACCCATCCGTTCTCGGCTTTACAAACCACTGGGATGGAAAGACAAAGAGGGGATGCCCCTCTCTCTGCTCTCTCTCCCTCTCTCACACTCTCTGACATCTTTTTTTTATTTATTTTTTTTATAAAAAATAGTTAGTGTGGTAGTGGGAATGTGGGATAGAAAGATGACAATGTAGATGTTTTATTGAGATAGAAAGATGGAAGGGGTAGAAAGAGAAAAGCTGATGTGGCAAGTGAGATGGAGAGATGACTACTTTCTTCACCCTTATACAATCACGTTGAAGACAAATCATATACCCCAGCCATAGAAAAATCCCACTTTTTTACTATTTTATCCATATAATGGGCATGTGGTTTCACTTAAGGAAAATTCTATATCCTTCTTCAATATCCTCCTCCTCCATCTTCTTACCCATCTAGTCGTGACATGTGTATTTAACTAATTCTCTTTCCTTATCTCCACATTTGATTTTGACACATGTCTTGATCATGTGAGTAGGAGGATAAATATGAAGATATTATAGGACGATATAGAACCTCCCTTTCACTTTATATTACTCAAATTCACTTTAAAAGAGAAAAATGATTCTAGCCATAAGACCATGAGTATAGTCTATCTTTTTTCTCACTCTTATCTAAATGTCAAGTCACTTTTTCATCATCTTTCTCTCTTTTACTTCAAATCCAAGTATAGTTTAACCAAACTAACCAAATGTTTTTCTTTCACTTTCTCTTACTTAGTAACCAAATATTTTTCCTTCACTTTCTCTTATATAGCAAAAAAAAAAGAAAGAAAGAAAAAGGAATTGTGCGGGTGAGTTCGGGTTGGGAAAACCTACCCCCAAACCCAATTTAGGGGGGGGGGGGGTCAAGTCGAGGCAACCCAAATACTATGATCGGCCTAAGAGGAAGATATATCTTCATATAAGAAGTTTATGCAAACTCTCATCCTTTTTCCTATTAACAACTAATGTTCAATCAAATAATTCTCATTCACTGCAAAGTATATACGCATCAACTCGCGGTGAAACAACCCAAAAGTGAAACCTCAAAAAGAATACATAACCGCTATGATATTCGAAGAATGCATCACAATAACAACAATACCTAATCTCGTAAAAACAGATACTACCCGTGGGTAGAGAAACTACTTCCCAAGAGACTTCCGGTTATGATATTCAGAGAATACTCGAATATGTATCATAATATTGTGTAGACATGTAAGGGGTTGTTTGTTTTAGCTTATTATTAGTTTATTTTGTCGGCTTATTTTTGTAATCTTATTTTTTCAACTTATTTTATTATTTCAAGTCATAATAAACCTTTAAGTCGGAAAATAAAATTAAAACAACGAATTTATTAGAAGTTGGTCGAAAAGGTAAGCCCATACACCCCCTAAGATGAAAGGATTTTGTCAAAATTCTTTTAGGTGGTGTTTGGTTCACGGATTGTTTTTTTTAAGGAATTGGAATGTAGGAAAGGAATTGGAATCTAAATGCTTGGCTCATTGTGTTTGGTTACCTATACATATGGAATTGGATTTGGTTACCTCCCCTCTGTCATCGAGTCTCGCCACCATTGCCGCAACCCTTTGTCGCCATCGAAGCCTTCATCGCCGCAGCCTTCGGTCGCCATCATCACCGGTCGCCGGTCTGTAGCCTTCGAAGCTTGCATCTATGCCCTAATCGCTGTTTACATTGTGAGCAGGTAGAAAGAATTTCAATTCCTTAGGCAATGGGAGGGAATTTCAATTCTTTGTTTTAAGGAAAGTTTTCTTAATCTTAAATTCTAATTTCATTCAAGTGTAAACAAAACATGGTAATCTTGAGGAAGTTAAAGTCCCAAACATTCCCTCCAACCAAACACCCCCTTAAGGATTCAGATTATATGAAGAGGTTCCATGTTGTCAGAGTGATTACTGTATATTGGGTTTCTTAAAATAAGTTTTTCATGTTGTATGAATCAATATTATGAATTAAATATTTATTATTGGCTTGCAAGTATAGGGCTAAATGTGTTAACTATATAGTACAAGGAATGTATGTACGTACCCACTGAATGAGATCGGTGCAGTGGTTTAGATTTATTTTTAAGATGAGATTAGACACCGAATATATGAAGCTAGTTGTTATTCGATCCCTAAAATTGGCAAAAATATCGGGACCCAAAAACTCATCCGCTGTTTAGTCATACATCAACTTAACCTCATTATCAATGAATGCATATGTATGTATGTATGTATGTATTTGATGGCACGGTCATTTTAGAGTAATTTATGTTCAATTATTAGTTGAATGAAGTATGTTTTTGAAAACTGAATGGAAGGTGTATAACAACAGATTTTGCCTTCTAATTTTATTAGTGATACACAGATATAGTGAGTAGAAGGATGAGTGTAACAAATCGTCCCACATGGAAAGAATTTTGAAGCATGGGTTACTAATACTTTCTATCGTGGTTTTAAGTTGATTTCGAAGTTATTTGAGATTCTTTGAAATGGGTTTGTGTTGCATAATACATATAAGTTTTAGCATGGGTGAAAATGGGATGGGTGGATATGCAACCATCTTTATCTTTAATTTTCTAATAAATAAGATTTTGAAATATGATAACGGAAACATATATATATATATATATATATATATATATATATATATATATATATATATATATATACAGGGGAGGGTTCATGCGAGAAGCTCTAAAATTGCGAAAAGCGCGAGAAGTATTGTGAGCCATTGATTAGGTTTTTGATCTAGCGGTTTACATTAATCATAATTAATATTTTTTTAATTCAAAAGGGTAGATTAGTAACAAATTTTTTTATCTCTCTTCTCTTTAATTAATTGTTTTCCAACTTTAGAGTTTCCAATTAATATTTTATAAAAACTTCCCATCAAATTTTTTTTTCTAAATTTTCTTTAGGACGTGCTATGGTTTAATCTTTAATTTCCTTTAATGATTTTTCATGGCATTATTTTCATACTAGTTCACTAATTAACCTTTTCAAGCCATAAAATTTAGATATATGTTCATTTGTTAACTATTTAATAAATTAAGTATTCACAAATTTACTAATGAATCATTAAACAAAACTAACATCCACATCTGTATTCATTAGTGAACACCACAGAACCAACAAATTTTTTATTACAGAAACACAACATCCACATCTCCATTTGAACACCAAATACAAAATCACATCTATGTTTATTAGTGAACACCGAATACAAAATCAAATATTATCAATTAAAACCTTTGATCAACAATGAACACTTAAAACCATACTTTCAGTTGCAAAAAAAAAAAAAAAACAGAGATTAAAACAAAAAAAGAAAGAAAACGTAAAATAAAGAATCACAGAGAGCATCGAGGTGGCACTTCCTTTATCTTCTCCGGTCACCAAAAAGAGGAAAGACAGAAGTTGGTGTTTGGCAATGGTTACCATGTGGAGGGTGTTGTTTGAGAGCATCGAGAGGCACACGAAAGATGGCCGATCTCCGGTTGAGAGAAGATAAATAGTGACAAACCTGATGGGGGCGGTGGTGGTGAGAGAGAGTCGCTGAAATAGTAGATCAATGGTGATGGTCGTCTCCGATGAATGCTTGTTTCTTGAAGGGCTTCATTGTGTATATGTAGAGAGAGAAAGGGTGTCGACGAAGGGCTTTCACGGCAGTAATGGAGCTGACGATGAAGGGATTCAGCGGTGTTCTCCGTAGTGGTTGGTTCTCGACCGGTGGTATCAACGGTGGTTGGTGCTCGAAGAACGGGTCATGACTGTCGATGTAGTTTTACATTTACAAAGGCTGCATCTTTGACACCAGCAATGTATCAGAAGGAAAAATGCTTATTGCAACATAATACTGCAACTTTTAGGGTTGAAATTTACAAGGAAGAAGATATAGAGTAGAAAGAAAAGATTGAATTTTAGCCTCCGAGGGTTTCAAGGTGAGGGACTGTTTAAACTAATGAGGGAGAAGGGGAAGATTTAGGGTTAGCGTATGGAGGGATAGAGAAACTAGGATTTTAAACTTCCATATTCCAACTAATATTAATCGTGAATTAGGATGGCAAAGATTATTTAAGATATGATTTTATGTAAAAATCCTTCTTTACCCTTTTGCTTTATTAGAATACTAGCAATGATTGTTAATTTATTTACCAAACTACCATGTATAATCTTAGTCATTGATTAACTCATCATGTGGTTTATAATGCTTCTCGCACTTCTCGTAAAAATAATGCTTCTCGCATGAACCATCCTTTCTCTCTCTCTCTCTCTCACTCTCTCTTTCTCTCTCTCTCTCTATATATATATAGGGGAGGGTTTATGCGAAAATTGTTTTATTTGCGAAAAGTGCGAGAAGCAATCCCAGCCACTTATTTTTAATTGATTTTTTTTAATTTAAAAAGGGCATAATTGTAAAACAAAACTTTTCTCTCTCCAATTTATTTCTCTCTCCTAATTTTTTAATAAAACCAAAATAAATTAAAAACAATTTATTAGTAAATAATAATTAATTTTACGGAGTTCACCGATGAACACACCTAGAAATTTACGAGTTTTTCATCCTTATTAGTATTCGATAATGAACACAATTAAAACTATACTAGTTTTAAGATAAATTTTACAAAATTCAATACTGAACGTCAAAAATTTTATGAGTTTTTTAATCAATAACACTCTAGTGAACACCGTCAAAAACACGTTTATTTAATCGAGCACACATTATAAACAAACAACTAATATAAACCAACATTCATTTGTTCAACACAATATAATTAAAAATCAAACTGTTACATTAACTCAAAATTCCATTTTCACTAATCCATAATACAAACAAACCCAAAATCTATTTCCTAATAAACAACAAACATTGAAAATCTCAACTTTCTCTTGTTCAATATTAAACAATTTAAACAAAAAAAAAATAAATTACTAAAAAAATAAACAAAACTAAATACTCCATCTTTTCACACCCTCTCTCCATTAAACATCCCAACTTTTCTTATTCGTGTGATAAGCATATCCATCGAAGCCATATCTTTCCTGCATCATTGTTTATTTACCATGAAATCTATCTAACAAAAAATGTCAAATAACTAATGAACATAATAATATAAAAGACAAAGGAAAGTGTTCAATGGTAAACACAAAATAAAAACATGTTACTACAGTTTACAGACACCAATTTAATTTCCAATTTCAATAAAAATTAAACCCACTGATATTTATACAAACATTGCCACCCTCAAAAAACTTACCTTGTAATTTTAAGGTACCTAAACTAAAAACTACCCAAACTTTTTTAGGGTCAAATAACATCAAAATATTTTATACAAACCAAACATTGATCGGATAAAATGCAAACGATGTAACACAATATTGAACACCTGAAACTCTATTTATATAGGTGTTGAGTATTGAATAATTAAATAAAAAAGATACTAATCTTGCTTGTTCAAAACTCTAAAGAGAAAAACATACCTATTTTATATAATAATGGAAACTTTCACCCTAGCCGCCGTTGGTATTTCTCGAAAGTGGAGATCTGTGAGGGAGATGATGATGGTTGCGGTGATATGGACTATGAGGGGAGATCTGTAGGGCACCGATATTGGAGCTTTAGTCGATGAATAGTAGGATGAACGGGCAGCGGTGGTGTTGCTTTTCACGGATGAATGGGCAGCGGTGGAGCTTTAGTCGCCGGAGCTTTAATCGACGGTGGTGTTGTTCTTCACTGTGGCGCGATTCGACGGTGGCTATGGTGACAAGAGACGACGGTGGCGTGCGGCGAGGTAAATGGCCGGCGTGCGGCGGTGGCGTGCGGCGAAGTATAGAGAAAGACTAGGGTTTTTAGTTTTCAAAATGAAAGGGTATGGGGGTGGGGGTCTGTTCATTAGTATGTATATAGTGAGAGAGAAACATTTAGGCTTGAAAATATGAATTATTTAAATTAAATTAAATTAGGTAAATATTATATTAAATAAAATGTCTATTTTACTCTTTTAATTTTATTTAATAATCCTTAAATACATAACTTAATTACCAAAATGCCATATATAATCCTAGCCTTTGATTAAATGATTTAATGGTTGAGATTGCTTCTCGCACTTTTCGCAAATAAACTACTTTTCGCATAAACCTTCCTCTCTATATTCTATATATATATATATATATATATTGACGGGTCAATTCAACACATATGATCCTATTTCCAACAAGTATTTCAGTCAATTCAACATGTGTATGAAGTAAAGTAGTAGGAAACGTGTTGGAGACAATTGTGAAAACCAAACCAATTAAGAAATCATTATTTATAAGAATCTTTATTTAAAGTCTTCCCTTTCTTATGGATCACATATACATACACATATATATATGTATATATATGAGTACAATGGAATCCAAATCTGTGTGGTTTATTTAATATCCTTACAATTTTCAAAAGAAAAACATTTTTTTCCCGAAAGTTACAGCTTTTGATGTCCACACCAAGTAATATATTTATCTATCTATCTATCTATCTGTGATTCCAATAACTTTAATTTATTTTCAATCTAGTTTTTGGACTAATTGTTTGCTTCTTTCGCTTATTTTCTCAATATGACAGCCTGACTGTCTCTCGTGTTAGTCCATGGAAGGAATCTGGTACCACTCTTTTTCTATACTGAACACAAATAATCCCTCTCTTAACAACAAACTCATTACACACACATATATATATATATATATATATATATATATATATATATATATATATTATATATATATATATATATTATATATATATATATATATATATATATATATATATATAGTGGGAGGTTCAAATAACAATAGATATTTAGGTTAAAATAAGAGATTTAATCTTGATTCTTCTTTTGATTTAATCGGATAGTCTATGTTTGTCCCTTTATTTTATTATTACCCAACCATGTATTTTGACGGCCATGAATTGCAACGGGCTGGTGAATGGCGACCGTTAAATTTAATATATCAACATTAAATTGATGACTAGGATTTCTCATCTAAATATCTATTCTCAAATAACTCTCCCATATATATATATATATATATATATATATATATATATATATATATATATACTAGCATAGTACCCGTGCAATGCAACGGTTAGAAATAATTTCTTCTCGATAACATGTCCATTTTTAATAACGTAAGACTATTATATCATGCATTATAATGATATCGAACAATTTTCGTTCGCAATATATCTATTTTCTTTCTCATGTTTCCATTTCTTTTATTTCTCTTTTCCTTATAACTCTTTTATTAATTTTAAAAAATAATAAAATGAGAAACATAAAGAATATTAAATATATTATAAATTAAACCTTTTGTTTTGATTACACGAGTCATTTAAAAAATCTGGAAATGTCTATAAATTTAGGTTACATGTTATTAGGTTTATAAGTTCTAGCTAAATGTATTTTTCAATACTTAAATTAAAATATGTGTTATTTAATAAAATATTAAAACTATTATTTTTTATAAAGATTATTTTTATTTAATTTTTAATTTTTAATTTGTATTTAATATTATATAGGTTGAAAATTAATTTGCACTGACTTGACTTTTTTAAATATTATTTATTTTGGAAGGTTTAGTTATAAAAATGGTATGTAAGAATCTAATTAACTCTATATAATAGTTTCCTTATAGGGTTAAATAAGGGGTAAATTAGTAATTTCAAATTACTTAAAATTAAGAGATTTTAAAGGTCTAAATGCTTTATAATATAGTATATATATATATATATATATATGTGTGTGTGTGTGTGTGTGTGTAAGGACAAACCTTTATTGAACTCGTATCATGTGTATCAAATATTAAATCATTCTATTGTATGTATTGAACTTTTACTTGTTGTTATTGTGTGTACGTATTAAACTTATCTCTCTTTTTTCTCTATTTTATGTATCAAAACTACATACAATAGAACAATTCAAAACTTCGATGTACACAATAGAAGTTTTTTTAATTTGTTCGACACACACAATTGGAATTCAAGAAAAGTTTAATACATTTTTATGAAGTTTGTCGAATACTGAATAACGTGTTATGCTCCAATATCATTAACCAAGTATACAAGTTGAGTTCAGATACATTTTCATAAAGTTTGTCCCTAACGGTGGTTTTATGGTAAGGACATGCAGCATAAAACGAAGGCTCGTGCATTAAACTCTAACACCATATTCTTTATTTATGGTTTACGTGATTTACCTCTTGTATGTTTGTCATTAGTGAGGAACCTCTAGGTTTGATAAAGAAAATGCTAGGAATTAATTTGCTAATAAAAGAAAACTACCCTTCACTTTTTCCGCCAATTCTGGAGTTTAAGAAGAGAAAAAGAAAAGAAAGAAAACGGAATCTTTTCCTTCCAAAATTAAACTAAAATAAGCATAAAGTCACCATTCAAATCCTTTCATTTCCTCCCATTCGTTAAATAAAACTCCAAAACACAATTTTTCTAGGTTTTCTTTTCAAATTTTATCCTTTCCTTCGTTAAAATTAAGAACTCGAGAAGAGAGTGTTTATGTGACCGAATAGCTAGAGTTTATTCCTTTCCCTTTCACACTCATTTCTCAACAGAAAGAAAGGAAAGTAACTTGCCTCCACTTTTGATTCTCCAATCAGTTAATCATTTAAACAATCTAACTTTCAAGCAATTCAATGATCGATAAACCCCACAGAATATATAATTTCCACCTTTTTCGATCAATTTCGGTTTAATACGAAAATTCTACATATATATATATATATGTATGTATGTATATAAGATGGTCTATTTCAGTTTATATAACTCGATCACTCACTTCTAATATGAAAACTGAGTCTAGCCATAAGAAGAGTTCTAGTTGTGACAAGTTTATGCAAATGATGAAAAACATCCTCAAGTTCTCCTTATTCCCCCGACCACGAAATGATATTGATTCAAGTAGTTCCCATTCACCGTCACGTAAGCATCACCCGACGGAAATACAACCACGAAAGATGATGCCACAAAGAGAAAATAACGGCCACTTGCGTGGTTTAGATGGAGATGGAACGTCGTCTTTCATCAAGATTCAGGGGATCGAGAATGATGATATTGGAAAAACAAATGATTTGAATATGTACAGTAATTTGCAAACAAGTGAGCTACAGGATTCTGTCACAAATCTTAAGGTTTCGGATTACATTAGGAGGTTCCATGAGAGGAACAAACATGACACAGTGTCACTGGAGCTGCCGCCACCACCACCACCGCCAGCGCTGCCACCACATCTTCATCAAAACAAGTTTCTCTTGAAGTGATATATATATATATATATATATATATAGCTTTCTCAGTAATTAAGTAAATATAAATAGCTTTTACAGTAATTATATATATATATATATATATATATATATATATATATATATATATATATATATATGGGTTTGTAGAAGTAGTTTCCTGGCCTGTTTTGAGTTTGATCTATTTAATTTTCCTTTTTGTTTTCATTATTGATCTTAAAAAGAGAAGTAGTCATGAAGAGAAAGAGAAAGAAGTTAGAAGGACCATTAAAAAGGCAAATTAATGTCCACATAATATATATTAATCTAAAATAATATATAATCACCTGCAAGCAAGTGTGATTTACCCCATCCACATTTTATATACATTAATATGTCATACAATTAGATCTTTGAAAGTAAATTATGTTGATTGGCAGGCATTCTGTTGGTTAAGTGACTGCAAGAATTGTCACTTGACCTAAAAAATCTAGGCGCACCTTTAATTTCAATTCGAATCGGAAATATTAAAGTGTCAAAGACACTTTTAAATTTTGATGCGAGTGTTGATATTCTTCTTGTAAATTTTGTATAAGCAACACGGTTTTCCTCCTCTTAGAAACACCGACCCGATTGTTATGTTAGATGATTTTTCACTCAAATGTACTAGCTTTGGTTAGTAGTGATTACTTTATGACATTGATAATTTTACAAGTATACAGTATCCTGTGGTTGTGTGTTCATTTGGACGACCCTTTAGATCAACTTTCTATTGATGACAAGGGCGATACTTTGAAAATGGTGGAGGTCCGGAAAATTTACGAGGATGTCTTACAAGCTTTGAAGGTAAGACAATCACCTTGGAGTCATAAGATGGAAAGTCTACTGAAATGCACCGATTCTCATTTTTAAGCCTTTCTTAAAGAGTTCATTAATATTGAAACTCAAAACACTACCTAATAACTTAATGTGTATTCGTTTTTTAGGATGGTATGATATTTCGGGTCATAATCACCTCAAATCTTTCAAACATTACATAAAGTGTTTACTAAAGCCGCCGTTGTGAGAGGGACCATAACCAACCTCAAGGGGATCTTCAAATGGATGTATGACAATATTAGTCTACTTAAGATGCGTCATGTTTACGATGTTAAACTTAATTCTACATGGGAGACAATCTGTTCCTTTTTATTTGTTTGTCTTTATTGTGTTTTATATTTCATTTTTTGCGGTCTACATTTAATTTCTAGTTGTTAGTACAACTTTGACAAAGTGTTTGATTTGCAAAAGTAGTTTCAATTATATGCCAAACCGTTGATTAGAAGAACTATCATTTTTTCCTTCAAAACAAACAAGACTTTTTGCCAAATTTTACGTATTTAGAATAATGCTATATTTTAAGTTGGGCAGCGGATCTAAAGATTGTCATTAAAAAATTGGAAATAATATTTGTTAAAAGATTTTAAAACATTCAACATTTTCTAGTTTTTACTTCTGTATTTACTATATTTTTTTTGTGTGTTTCTTTTATTTTCCCAGATTTTTAATTTTTAGTTAAACAATAAAAAAATAGTAAAAATAAAACTTGATAGTTTTTTCTTTAGTTTTACCTTATTTTAAACAACTTGAAAAAGAAGAAAACATAAAAATAAAGTTGGCTACAAAATGAGAGTAGTGGACAATGGAGTAAAGATGCTTCTCTAAGATATTGCCACGATGTTATTATAAAATGAAAAATTATACTTTCTTTTTCTTTCTTTTATCATTTATTTTAACACATGTTTAATTTAAATACGTATAAAATAGGAAAGTAAATGAACTGAGTTGAATCCGAACAAGGTAATTTTGAGCCAGATTTATTTAGTATTTTTTAGGCTTAAGCTCGAGCTTGACCTATTTAAGATATTAGAAGCTCGGTTTAGCTTATTTAGACTTGACTCGTTTAGATTCAAGTATTATTTTAAACTTTTACTAAAAGATTGTATATAAAAATATAAAATAAAATAATTTTGTATGTGAAGCCCGTTTAGACTCACGAGCTTAAATGAGATGACCTTTTGAGTCTTGAGCTTGGACTCGTTTACTTAATAAGCGTTAGTCTATGTTCGAGGTCGTTAAATCTCGGCTTTTTTCGAGCTTTTAACAATCCGAACTTGAATAGCTCGGCTTATTTATATCCATAATAGAAAATTTTATAGGAGGATAAAAAGTTAAAAACCTATCTCATAAACTTAAAAGAAACAATAAAAAAAAGTGAATGTTAATCACAGCCATTAGGCCGATAAGAATAAGAAAGGTAATATAAGTTTTTAAAAATGACAATCACAGCTTATGTCATCATAATTAACTTTCTTTAATTTTTATAGTTGCCTTTTAATTAGTTTTCAATTTTTCATACATGAAATAAAGTTACTATTTTTAAAAACTAAAAATAACATTTATTTTATTCTTATCCTTAGAGGCTAGGGATGTGGTTAGCATTTTTCTTAATAAAAAGGGAGAATTTCATATATATATATATATATATATATATATATATATATATATATATTCTTATAAAACTCAATATTACATTAATATCCTTATAAACTCTCTAAACACTCTAATATGTCCAAATAGTTAAGTTAGTGATAAATAAATCATTTAAAATTTTAAAAACATTGTATCTAATTAAGTTAGGAGTAAAACCCTTAATTGCCCTTCTCTCATAAGAATCACAAATAGGTTTTGTATATACATATCTATAAACTTAAACAATAAACGACCACCCCTAAATACTCGTTTCAAATCCATTCGCCGAACACCCAGTCACCGTTTGTGCCTACCTTGTAGACCTCATTTGGCACATACTCCTCTCTTATGTGCTCACACTTCAGATAGAATGGAAGAAAATTGGGAAAAAACAAAAGAAGTAGTAGAAATTGATGCAAGACTCTTTAGTGTCGAAGGTGTTTAATGATTTTCTTGAATGAAAGTGAACTCCTTTATGCCGTGAAGATTGATGGCAGGTTGACCGGAGGGTAAAGTATTAGTGATGACGGGTACGGTGGTGGAACTTGTTTTGTTAATGATATTGGTTTTTCTGTCTAATGCTGCAAAAAGGGTGATGTGTGTAGCGAAGACGTAAAGCCTGGAGTGTTTTCGATTTGGTTTATGTCGCAAAAAGGTATGGCCCTAACCAGGACAAAAGATTGAGGTTGTGCAGTGGTTTTCGTAAGAAGAGCAAGAACGGTGACGGTGGTGGCCGGAGTGTTTTCGATTCGGTTTATGTCGAAATTAGAAGGGAGTTTCCATTGTTTTATCGATTGTGGTAGTGGTGGAGGAGGAAGTGGTGATGGTGGTGGTGTTGGAGATTTTGAGGATACCGTTAACCTACTTGGCGATGGCAAGGATAGTACCGGACTACCGGTGGCGGCGGTAATGGATGGCTCGGAGTGTTGTTAAAGATACTCGAGAATTTACCGTAGGTGCAGGTGGCTGGAATTAGAATTAACACAACCACCGCGGTCTATGTTAAAGGTTTAATGAGCACAACCACCGCTGGTGGCTGGTATTGAATGTTGTGCCTCTTTGTTTCTTGAATGACTATCACCCTTCTTTTTCGTCCTTCCGGGACAATCACATTTAAGATGCCCCTCAGAATGACATATAAAACACTTCTTTTTATTCCGTGACTTAGATCTTGAAGAACCCTTCTGCTTGAAGTCTCTACGATCTGATCAACCTCTAACATAAAGCCCTTACCCTGTTTCATCTTTAGGATCTGACATCTTTTTCAACTCTTTTGAGTTCAAGGCAGCAAGTACTTCCTCCATGGACAGGGTTTCACGTCCATACATCAACGTATTAACAAAGTGCTCGTACGACTGAGGAAGTGAAGTCAAGAATATAATTGCCTTGTCTTCATTCTCTAAAATGACGTCTATGTTTTCCAAATCAAGAAATAGTTTATTGAACTCATGTACGTGATCCTCTCGTGAATTACCTGATATCAATTGAAACTTGTACAATCTCTTTTTCAGATACAATCGATTTGCCAAAGATTTCGTCATGTAGAGGCTCTCCATTTTTGTCCAAATTCCAGCCGCCGTTGTCTCCATTGCAACTTCTCTTAGAACCCGATCACCGAGACTCAAGATAATTGCACCGTGAGCCTTTTCCATGATCTCTGCTCTTTCCGTTGCTGACAATGTTGATGGTAGATTTGCTTCTCCCTCAAGTGCCCCTTCGATTCGCTGAAAGCACTAGAAGTGCTTTCATCTTCATTCTCCAGAGACCAAAGACGTTCTTGCCATCAAATTTCTCTAAATCGAATCTTGTGGAAGACATCTTGCCTCTGGTTATCAATTATCCCTTGATAGTCATGAACAATTCCTTTTAGTCGAAGCCCCCATTTGCTAGATTACAAATCTTCTTCTCAACTCCTTTTTCCCCAAATTTGAATTAGAAGAAAGAATTGAATTAGAAGAATAACAGATCTTTTAGTTTAACAAAGCAAGAATGAACAAAAGAGAATATGTGTATTTGTGACCTACGATAGCTTATAAGGATATAAGCACTTTTACCATCTGCTACCTTCAACTATAACATATTTACATATACAACCCCTTAATTAACTAGCTCAAGAAAATATAACATTGATGTCTCACAGTGATTCGTTTTCTGCTCACTACATCTGCAAAACTTATATCTATTTGGCCCGGCCAGAGATTCCTATCAAAACAGACATTGTAGTTGTATTAAATAATTAATCTAAAGTTTTATAGGGAATGTTAATGAGATCGATCCATCATATATATGCGGCCATTTTTGTAATCTATTTATCCTCGGTCGGTCTATTGAGTGAGCGTAGTAGTTAAAGAAAATACCATTTTACCAGGACCGCGAAGTGACGTCGCATATAGAAATTGTAAAAAACGGACCGAGCGGTGTATTCGTAAAAAACGTCAGCACCGCCACCGTCACTTTGTCATCAAGATATATAGCTTGTTATCAAAGTGATTACTATATATTGTCTTTCTTAAAAAAGTTTTCATGTTGTATGAATCAATATTATGATTTAATTATTGTCTTGCAAGTATATATAGGGCTACATGTCTTAAGTATATAGTACAAGGAATGTACCCACTTATTTGAGTAGGGATGTAAACGAGTTGAATCGAGCTTGACAGAGTTTGAGCTTGGCTCGAGGACTTTATATTAAGTTTGAGCTCGGCTTGATGAGCTTTCATAGTTGAAGCTCGAGCTCGACTCGAAAAGCTCGAAACAATATTAAAAAGGTAAATTCAAAAACCAAATTAATCAAAATATAGATAAAATTCGAAATTAATAATTTTTACTAATTACTTTTTATAAAATAGTACACATATAATGTAGATTTTTATAACTGATACATCCTGTTAACCTCGTTATCAATGAATGCATTGATGGCACGATCATTTTAGGCATGTCCTTGGTGATAAGGTAAGTTCCGGGGAGTTATGTTTTCTGTTTTTAGATCACTTTTTTTCTTTTTAACTTCAAGTTAATTTAATTTAATTTCTTTTTTTCTTTAAATCTTTTTAACGATAAACAGACCCACCCATCAAATCCACACATACTTATGTTCATGACGGAAAACTTACACCTTCAATCTCATAAAGGGAGTAACATACTAACATCTAGCTAGAACAGATGTCCTTTATTTTTATTGTTTTAGTGCTAGTGTGTTTGATAACGCTTGGTTATTGTTATATATCTCGCTGATTAAAATTTTCTTTTAATTTTTGGAAAACCGATAGTCGGTGTTTTGATTTGCAAGTAATTGTAGATCTTACGATAGTCTAATTTATAAGAATATATGTTCAATTATTAGTTGAGTCAAGTATCTTTTTGAAAACTGAATGGAAGTTGTATAACAACAGATTTTGCCTTCGGAATTGCCGGTTTTTTATTAAGTGATAAATAGATGTTCAAAAGGTCAAACCATGGCCATGTTAAACTATATAAAAATGTTGAGTAATAAACTTATAACTATACATACTTAATTACAATAATAGATGAAATATACAATTGATAACTAACTAAGGGTGTGTTTGACGAAACTAGCTGAGGCTAGGCTAGGCTAGGCTGGGGCTGGGGCTGATTAATTGATAATCTCAAGCCCATACCATAAGCTATTTGAAAAGGCTTTTATTTTAAGGGCTTATTGGGGATTATGTTTTTAATAATCCTCTCAAGATTCTAACACCCGAACAAAGCTAAAAGGCTGAGGATTATGAAAACTAGAATCTCAAGCCCCTATAATCACCCATAAGCCCATTGCCGAACACACCCTAAATGTTTCTTTTGAAACATGATTTAAAAATAGCAAACGAATATGCAAATACCAATTAACTAATTTCAAACTAAGTACAATTACTAAACAGTGATTCAAGAATTAAAATCTAATAGTTACAAACTAAACAAACTAATAAGGAACGTCAATTAGTACCAATTAACCAATTAGCAACTAAGCAATTAATATGTAAATACCAATTAAATAATTATACTAAGGAAACTAGTAACAAACTAATATGCAAATAGCAATTAGTGTTGAAGCTCTCCTCCTAGTTTTATCCTTTTTTTTGCCGTTAAAAAAAAGCAATTAGTTACTAGATAATCAATTGACCATAAAAACAGACAAAAAGTAAGGAGTTTAATTATTGAAATCTAAACAGTGAATAAAAGTTAAACTAGAAATCACGGAACAAAGTTTAAAGAAAAGTTTAGATGTTTTTGAGAAGTTAGAAGTATTTCAAATTTAAAATATGTGTTAAACAAGTTGAATTTTGGAACTCTATTTTTCACAAAAGACTATGATTTTATTTTTTCTTAAAAACTGAATAAGGATAAAAAATTGTGTTTGACAATTTTGTTTCTTTTTACCAAACTTTTTGACCTCGTCCCAAAGGGTGAAATTATTTTGTGTGATTTATTCGCAAACTAACAACGATTTTTTTGATGAAGTGATGATTTCTTGATTTTCTTTCCAAACGGTCACTACTAGGAAAATCATGCATCATAAAGAAATTTCCTAGCTACTAACTAAATTCATAGGGAAATTTTTAAAGAATTTCCCACAGATTTGAGTTGGAAAGCAAAACTTTTAACAAAATTTTCATGAATTTTGTGGGGATTCATGGGATCCCAACAGAAGTGGTTTTCCACAAAGCTTTTATCCACGATCTATTATGTGGGAAATATGAAGGAAATAGCCTTTTCCAACGCAAAATTATTAGGAAGTTTGTTTGTAACCTTTATATATATACTTCACAATGCAGGAAATCGTGAGGATTTACGCCAAATTATATGGTACTCTCCCTTCTATCTTGAAAATTCTCCTAGCTGGCCCTGATATTCTTTGCTGATCCCCACCGTCTTCTTCTTCTTCTTCGTAATGACTACATTTTAGCCATTTGGCAATGATTAGCAAGGCACTAAACCTCCCTTTCATCTTGCTTTTGGTGTAAATAACATAAATAATTATATCCCTCTTGTTCTAAATCAAAGCGGTGGCCATTACGCTTCGGGGGGTGGTACTAGATCTTTAATTTCGTCCCTTTTTTTCTTGGAATTTTCTAATAAATTAGATTTGAAATATGATAACGGAAACCATATTTTTAAACACTAATCCAATGTATATTTCGGGTCCATTTTGACATGTTGAACACGTATGATCTCATTTCAAACAAGTATTTCATAGTCAATTATCTAAAGCGATACAAATCAACACAAAAACTTTGTTCGTTAACGTAAAGAACCTTAGATTCCTAGTCCGAATTCTCCGTTCACTAATAAACATCTTAAAATAACACCAACTTAATACATTTTCAGTAATGACTGGAATCTCTAAATATTATCACACAATTAAGATCATTCGTCAATACACAAGTCTATTTGAAAGAACAAATTTTGTCCATTAGAAAAACAATTTTTTTGATATACCGATGAAGATGCACCGTATAGATCTAGAAAAACAAAAAAAAAGAGCAAGATTAGTAGATCATGTAGATATCGGTGGTGAACACCGAAATCGGTCATTCTGAGATAGTAGATCCGATATTCAAACTTTAAATAGAAAGAAGAAGATGATGATGTACATTAAAACAAACAATGAACAATTCCCTGTTCCTCATACCCTAAACCAGAGGGGCGTCATGGGCTGCATCAGTAGTGAACATTGTTAAAGAAAAGATGAATGACATGCTTCTTGTTCATCATATACGACACATACCATAAAGAACACACAAACATATGTCGGTGTTGGCGGTTGGGGTAGAGGTGCGATATGATGATGGTGGCGGCTAATTAACCCCGTATCCTAGGTGTCAGTGGGTGATTGGAGAGCAGCAAGGGTAGATGGCCGATGACGAAGGGGAAGAAGATGGTGGTGGTGCTTCATGCTCTCGAAGATGGTATATGTGCAGGAGTATAAATGCGATCGGAAAGCAATGATGATAGATGGCTGACAACAAAGTGAAAGATGGTGGTGGTGGTGATTGGTGCTTAAGGGTGGCAACGGCGTTCGGTTGGCGGTGGACCTTAGATGGCCATGATCGATCAACGTTAATTTGGTGAGGGATTTAAGGGACCGAGAGATTAGTTGGGGTTAGGCTGGGTTTGGATCGGTAGTTCAATAGGAGGAGAGAGGAGATTATTTGGTCTAATGTCTAAATTACCCTTTTATGATTTTAAATAACATTTTAGATTGGTTTATTTACGAAAATGCCACAAGTAACAATCATATCTCATTTTTTCAAACTAATGTATGTATCACAATTACATACAATAGAACAAATTAAAAATTCGATACATACAATAGAAAATTTAAAGTTCGAAGTAAGAATTTAAGCAAAGTTGAATACATTTTCATGAAGTTTATCAAATACTGAATAACGTGTTAAGCTCGGATATCACTAACCACATATACAAGTTGAGTTCAAATACATTTTCATAAAGTTTGTCTCTACGGATGGTTTAATGCTAGAATTCTAGAAACATTGTCATATTCTCTATTTATGGTTTACTTTTTGTATGTATGCGTCGTTAGTGGGGAACCTGAATCTATGTTTAATAATTAAAGGAACGCTAGAAATTAATTTGTTAATTGAGAAAACTATCCTTAATTGACCAAATTGCTGGAGTCTATTCCTTTCCTTTTCACACTCATTCATTCCTCAACAGAAAGATCGAAAGGATAGTAATTCACTATAATTTGCCTCAACTTTGATTCTCCAACCAGTTAATCATTTAAACAATCAGCTTTCAAGCAATTCAATGATCGATATATAAACCCCACAGAATATATAATTTCCACCTTTTTCGATCAATTTCGTTTAATTTAATACGGAAATTCTATATAAGTACTCGATCATGCGGGTCTATTTCAAATTATATAACTCGATCGATCAACTTCTAACATGAAAACTGGTTCTAGTCATAAGAAGAGATCTAGTTATAAGAAGTTTATGCAAATGATAAAAAACATCCTCAACTTCTCGTTATTCGACCGACCACAAAATGATATTGATTCGAGTAGTTCTCATTCACACTCACATAAGCATCACCCAATGGTAACACAGCCAAAAAAGATGACGACAAAAAGAGAAAATAGAGGCCACTACTTGCGTGGTTTAGATGGAGAAGGAAGGTCGTCTTTCATCATCAAGAATCAGGGGATCAAGAATGATGATATTGGAAAAACAGACGACTCGAATATCATGTACAGTAATTTGCAAACAAGTGAGCTACAGGATTCTGGCACAGATGGTATGTTTTCGGATTACATTAGGAGGTTCCATGAGAGGATGGAACAACATGAGCCAGTGTCGTTGGAGCTGCCACCAGCAGCAGCAGCGCTGCCAAGTACCACATCTTCATCAAAACAAGTTTCTCTTGAAGTGAATTTTCGTGTGTAGTAATTAATTAATATATAATTTAATCGTTGGTACGTATGGAAGTAAAACTAAGTGACTGGCAAGCATTCTGTTGGTTAAGATGGTTAAGTGACTGCAGCCAGAATTGGCACTTGACAATTACATACTGTTAATATAAATATGTATGAAATATTTGTATGCAAGTTTGCTGCCATTCAATAAAAGTTTAATTTCTTACTTTATATAAATTTTAATTATCAAGCGATATCAAATTCATGACTTTCACCTAAGCTTAAAAATCTAGGTGCACCTTTAATTTCAATTCGAATTGAAATATTAAAGTCTCAAAAACACTTTTAAATCTTGGGGCTAGTACGTGTTATACGACAGGATTTTGATCCTCTTGGAAATATTGATACCACTGTTGTGTTAGCTGATTTTTCACTCAAATGTGGTCCTAGGAGGTGTTAACCAATGTTATTGTAAAGATAGAATTAAGACTTATTATCTTGTGGATTTTTTTGATACAAGACTCTGAATCACCGTAAAGATATACACCCAAGTGTCATTCTTGGCATCGGTCAATGCACAAATAGATTGTCGAGATGGAGCCATTGACATTATGTTTGGAAATAAGAAAATGAGGATACATGTTTTCCACCATACCCCTAATGCTCTGGTTAATAGTGATTGTTTTATAACGGACACTAGCTATTGACAATTTTGTCCATGTACGCACCCTGTGTGTTTTTTCGTACAACAGTTTGGAGCAACTTTCTATTGATGATATGGACAATACTTTGAAAATGATAGAGGTCAAGAAAATTTATGAGGATGTCTTACAAGCAATTTATAGGGATGTCTTACAAGCTTTGGAGGCATTAGGCAAGACAATCATGATTCATGAACCTTGGAATCATAAGGTGGAAAGTCTACCAACGTGCACTAATTCTCATTTGAAGCCTTTCTTAGAGAGTTCATCAATATTAGAACTCAAAACACTGTCGGATCACCTGAACTCTGCGTTTTAGGTGATAATAAGATATTTCTGGTATCTTTCTACTGATCAAAAGAAAGTTGAAAGTGTTTATCAAAGACAACTCCGTTATGAGAGAGACCATAACCAACCTCAAGGCGATCTTCAAAAGAATACATGACAATATCATTTTACTTAAGAGACATCATGATGTAACGTTATGCTAACAACGTTAAACATAGTGCTGTACGGAAGGCAACCCATTCCTTTTTATTTGTTTGTCTCTCTTTGTGTTTTATTTTCATTTTTTTAAGTCGGCATTTGTTTTCTAGTTGTTAGTACAACTTTGTACATATCATTATTAACAATACAATATTAAAAGTTGGGGAGAAGTGTTTAGTTTGCAGAATATTTCAATTATATATCAAATTGTTGATCAAAAGAAATATCATTTTTTCCTTCAAAACAAATAAGACTTTATGTCGAATTTTAAGTATCGTAAGACTTTATGTCGAATTTTAAGTATCGAAGACAATGTGATATTTTAAGTTGTGTAGTGGATCTAAAGATTGGCATCCCGAAATACGCGAAAACCAATGAAACTGTAACCGAAATACCTGAAAACCAAAAATGATGGATTAGAAGAACCGATAACCAAATCAAATACTCTAATCTGGTTCTAACCGGTTCCGGGTTCGGTTTTTAGTCAAAACACACATTCCTACAATAGAGTAAAGATGCTTCTCTAACATATTGTGACGGGGTAATTATATGAAAATTATATTTCCTACCAAATTATTATTCATACGTCATTTGTTCATCCTCTTTTTATAATTTTATTAATTGATATATGTTATGTATTTATTCTTTTTTTAACATATGTTTTAATTAAGTGGGTGTGGGTAGGGTTGTTCATACTTAACCAACAACCGGTTAACTGATAAATTCGGTTTGATAATATAATAAATCTAAATTTAAATAAAAAACGTCGGTTAACTGATAATCGGTTAATCGGTTTTAAGTTATATGGTTAACCAATTAACCTATTTTTAATCACATGCAATCTAATAATCTACGCATAATACGTAAATTAATTTTGCAACATCACGTGTACATTAACTTTTCATTACTGTAGGTACAAAAACTTTTCATATTACATAATGTTCCAAGCTATGACATATATATATATATATATATATATATATATATATTTGGTTTAAATTATATAATGTTCACATCAAAATATCTAAGACACCGTGGGTTTAAATTTTATTTATCAGGTCATTCATAACTTATTTTTCTATATATATGCGTGTATGTATATTTGGTTTTTGGTTAACGTTTCATCATTAAAATCAAGAACTATAATCAAACCGAAAATATTTCTGTTTCGAATAACCAAACTGAAGTTTAATAAAAAACTAGTCCGATTAATATAAAAAGAGTTAATTACAAAATTGGTCCTTTCAGTATATGAGATATTTCACTTTTAGTCCTTTCTTTTAAAAAATTGCGGTATTAATCCTTTAAATGAGGTTTCTGCGCACTATTGGTCCTTTGACCGTTAACTTTAACAGTGGTATGGTTAAATTTTTTAAAATGACTATTATACCATTGGTCCTTTATATTTAATGATCTCTGTTTTCTGTCCTATTTATTATACTTTAAACATTGAATGGAAAAAAATTCGGATCTTCACTTTGACTAGTAGGCACCATTACATCATCTTCATCATTTTTTTCTTCTTTTTCTTCATTTGTATGTTTAAAGAATCAGATCTTCATTTTTTCTTCATTTGTATGTTTAAAAGTTGGACTTTTTGTTGTGATCCAAAAGAGAGTCCTTGAGAGAGAAGGAAAAGGAAAAAGAGGAGAGAGAAAAGCATTCAATGAATCTTTTTCTTGTGAAATCTTTGTTGTGGGTTTACACATTTCCTCTTTATCTCTTGAATGAAGTACCTTTTGTGGCATAATATATTAGGCCTATTTTTAGTCTGAGTTTGCATCTATTATTCTATTGTATGTATTTGTGTTTATGTTTTTGATCCATTGTTTTTAAGTCTTCAAATTCATATATCAAAATATAGCTACATAAATAACCCTAAATTCCAATTACATACAATCTAAATAGAGTCACAAAAGCATTGATTTCACAATAATAATCAAAAGATCAAAATAACTAGCCAATCGGTGCAAATAAACCGCTAAACTCGAATTAATCATCTTAACCGCACCTCAACTCGTAAATCGCAATCATCGTATACTCAATCGAAACTTGAAACGAAGTAAGCGAACTTACGTTGCTGCCTTTCCATGTCTGGTACGTACGGATCACCTCCGCCTTGCCACCGGCGACGACACCATCGGAATTATTAGGCGGATTTACCCCATACATCTCTCTCTCTCTCTCTCTCTCTCCAACTGGGTCTGGGTGCCAATTTCTCTCAACATCGAATCCGTGAATATCATTTGGGTTTGGGGTAACTGAAGGTGTGTTTGTGGGTTCTATTGGGATTTCTTGTTTATTAGGTGGGTCGTCGGTGTTGAGAAGGTGGAGGGGGAGGATGATATCGCCAGAGAACAGTCCATCGATGGAATGGAGGTTGGTTTGTTGGGAAGATGGGTGAGGCGCTGTTCTTCTGCCATTGATATTGCTGTTGGTGGGATTTTCATTTTACTTTGAAGAGAAAGAACCAAAGAAAGAGGAAGAGAGAGAGAGAATGAGAGAGATATGAAAGAGTGGTTGAGTGAGTGAGTTGGGTGCATAAAGGGTAAAATAGTTATTTAAAAAAATTTAACAGTAACACCGTTAAAGTTATGACCAATAGTGTGCAGAAACCTTATTTAAAGAATTAATACCGCAACTTTTTAAAAGAAAGGACTAAAAGTGAAATATCTCATATACTGAAAGGACCAATTTTGTAATTAACTCATATAAAAATCTACACGATTTACCGGTTTTTTGGTTTCAAATATTTTAAACATCTCTAGGTGTGGGGATAAAAACACCCTCTCAAGAAATAAAAAATATTAGAAAACCCTAAATCTCTCTCTCTCTCTCCTCGTCTCCTCGTCTCACCGTCATCACCATCGGCCTCTGTTCTCCTCTTCACAGATGACAGCCTCCACAATCACCTCCCGTTCACCACTATTCCCTCTCCCTCTCTCGGCCAATCTCCGGTTGCTCCACCATCCCCGTAATCTCGACCTCTGTCTCCTTTAACCCGATCGCCAGCAACAACACAGGGCAGATTCAAGTTTCTAACTTTCTGTTTTGTCCATTAAATTCGAATTGGGTTTCGTTTGTGTTTCACCATTCTTACACCAAGAAAACGAGGTATGTCTCTTGTAATCAATTATGGTTATTTATCTCTGTTTATGTGGGTATGTGAGACAAAAAGTTGTGATCTTGTGGTTGGTGGTTTATGTTGGGTATTATTGGTGTAAAGTGAGTTGGTTGCAAGTTTTTGTTGGGAACTACCATGTGGGTAACAATAGTTTTAAAATTGAATAACTATGAGGATGATTAATTTCTTGTTTTATGAGATTTGTATGTTCAATAGTGATGGCCATGGTTAATTCTCCTTATACATGTTTGAGAAGTTGTGAGGATAAGTTACAAAAAGTTTCATGGTTTGAAACTCAATGAATACATGCTGCTTAAATTATGATTCTTTTCTATTTCTAGTGGTTGGATTGTGCTAATGGGTCTTTTTTATGCAATACACCATTTGAATTCAAGTTGTTAACAATGTTGTAAAATCGGCGCCTAGTCGGTAGTTGGCCATAAACTTTGGAGAATAATGGCTACTCGGACTTATTCCTCGGCTTAGGTCAAAGTCGGGGCTAGGCGGCACTAGTCGGCTCTAGGCAGCCAGACGGTCAACGAAGTCAAAAAAATTTACTTTTTTTAATTTTTTTCATCAACCGCATAGGGATACTTCATATTTCATTATGTCTTGAGTATTATTTTGATATTTTCAAATTTGGACTTGAATAATTCATAGTTCACTCTTTGATTTTTGATGAGTGTTGGATACTTCAAAGTTCAAAAGTGTTTTGAACTAGTATTTGATGTTTTGAATAATTATATTAGTGTTTCTAAACATATGTTTTGAATCCTATGAACATTATATTTATATTTGAGTATCTATGAACATGTAGTATATATAATTTTGAAATTTATATGTAAAAAATTCCAATCCGAATACTCTCCGCCTAGGCCGAGTACTTGCTACTCCCTGCCAACCCGCCTAGCGACTTTTGCAACATTGGTTGTTAAGCGTTTGACAAGCGAAGTGATAGACTGATTGTTTGAATTAAGTATTGGTGAAAGCAATTTGATTGTGATGTTATTAGGGGGTTATGAATCTATGGTTTTAAGTTGCTTAAATGCTACAGGCGATCGTTGAAAGTTCATATGATCCATGCTTACAACGTGATCGAATTTAATTGGTCTTGTTTTGCGTATGCATAAATTCATTATGTTCTTGAACTTAAATGTCATGTATGCTGGGCTTTGGTATCAAGTGTTTTTGAATCAAATGGTTTTGTTTGGTGTGGTCAACTACATGTGACTTCAAGTTAATTCACATTAATTGAGTTTTATGGACGATTATGACTAAACAAACTTTGAATTTTCTTTGTAGAATGACACGTGTAGGTGCTTCATCTCAACCTAGTTGCAAGCACCGGCGGATGCATCATGTTAGAGGTGGGGAAAAACCCCCAATGGTTTAAAAATAAAAGTAAAATTTAAGCTTTGTGGGTAAAATTTTATGGCTAAAAGATGGGTATGGAAACTCAAGGCCCCCAGTTGATTTTACTAAGATCCCACTCTCACTTAAAATATACACCTCACAAGCCCATCAAATCATTAAAGTAACATTGACCTTCGGTTGTCTCTTAAAAAACTTGAAGATATACTACTTGATTGGTTAAATTAAGTAATTGCTATGTTATTTCTTAAAAGAAATTGGAAAGATTTTATAAAAGAGGGTGCTCTTGGATTAAATTTGAAGATTTAGTTAGTGAAATTGTAAAATCTTGTGGTATTTGTTAATATTATTTTCAAATTGTATCACGTTGTCGTTATAAATCTAAGATTATTTGATTTTGACTTTCTTAATTATTTGATCAAGTTAGAATAGTCTATTGTTTTTAGTAGTTATAGTTATATTTTTTAGAGTTAGGATTGGTATTTGTAAAATTGATACTTAATTATACATTTTATATTTTGGATTGTTACTTATTTTTAATAGAATCTGACCAACCCTACCCAAGTTCTTATAATTTGAGAATTAATTTTTCTTAAAGTAGTTTGTGCCCCCTATGATCTAAAATCCTAGATCTGTCACTAGTTGCAAGAGACAAAAAGAAAAAAAACACGGAGAGTAAGCTGAGGATGCATCTCAAGCAACACAACCAACCGAACAAGCAAAATGGACTCAACCAATTCAACCAAAATTATTCAAGAACAAATTGAACAAGAAGAAGCCATTTATTTAGGATAACGCAGTGAAAACGGAAGAATTCTTATCGAGTGTTTTGCTAGGTTAGGTTGAGACGAGGTGTTAACTTGAAAGCATGAGCATATACAAAGAAAAAGTGATTGAATGGATGTCTACCCTTAAGAAGACCGATATATACAAAGAAAAAGTGATTGAATGGATGTCAACCCTTAAAAAGACCGGTAGAAACTAATCAAGATATCAAGCTAAGTGGAAAGGCCGGTGGTAAGGTGACAATACTTGACTTTTTCATTCACGGACACTCAAAGTGGATATGGGAGGGGGAAACCTAAGGTGAAATACACATACCCTCCCGAACAAGAATTTTCAGAATATAAGGATAATGAAGATGAATGGAACCACCGGTTAAAAATGGTTTTTCGTGTACCTAGTGAAGGCATGGTAGAAAATAACATTAAACCACTGGCAATTTGTTGTGGAATATTGGATTGTGGAATGTTCATCCTTGACTTAGTGATCCACAATGAATTCGTTGATACGAGGTATCCATTATCTATGCTCTCATGACAGGTGAACTCCTTGCCGATGGTTTATGATTATTCGCTAGCATGCCTTCACTAGGTACACGAAAACCATATCTAACCAGTAGTTCCATTCATCTTCATTATCCTTAGATTTGGACAATTCTTGTTCGGTAGGGTACATGTATTTCGCCTTAGGTCTCCCCAAAATTCCCATATCCACTTTGAATATCCTTTGAATGAAAGCAAGGTTAAGTATTACAACCAATCATTCCACTTAGCGAAGATTAACCCAAAGAATTTTCCTAATGGGTAAAGTTTAAGACTTGATCGATCTCAATGTCTCACTTTAATCAAACGAAATAACTTTCTGATCATTAACAAAAATCAATGAATGAAAGTTTTTGGCTGCTATATATCAGTTTACCCTTAGTGATGTTAATCTAGTCAAAGGTTCTCCAATGCAACTCCACTGCAAGGCGACCAGGGATTCCAAAATCGTACTTGTTGATGGTGCGTTTGTTGTCCACTAATCCGTAAGGCTTATATCAACGCTCGCGATGGTTTCCTAATGAAAAGGACATGGCGTTTATTGTTAAAAAAACCTAAGTCTCATAGGGATATTAAGTAATTAAGGATCAATCATACCTTTCGATGAATTAGTCTCTTCCAAGAATTACTAATGAGTTCCAAGTGCAATTTGCCGTTCGTTGGTGGCTGTTCCAACATAAATGTAAATTCTTGTTCCCATACTGGATTTTTTGTATTCATCATAATCTGCAATAAACAAATCCCCCAGCACAAAACATGTAAAAAAATATTGGAAATGTTACTACTAAATTCACTAAGTTTAGGAAACAAACCGGGGTATTTCTTAATTCACTACGAAAAAGAACCGAAACACATGCATTCTGAGCATTTTCGACAAGTAAAAAGGCTTAACGGATGATAACAACAAGCAGTCCTCCACCCTCAGGAATCTTGATATGAGTCTTTTGAAATGGAATTACATCTTCAACATAAGGCAGAATCTGGGCATGTGGAAGTGGTTTGTACACTATCTCAACCATGAGATTGCAAATGTTGCTATAATCCACACCCTTGATTTCAATATCAAGAGTCTTTGCATTTGTAATGAACCATCATATCTAGAAGACAATGATGTATTTCGTTTTGTAAAATGATCTTTTGAACATTGTGATTGAGGTTTTAAGATTATACTATGAATATTATAATAGTTCATTACTAGCTATTTATTTCGGGTTCTTAATTGAAAACATACCGATAACACGTTGTTGACATGTATGTATAGAAATTGATCATCAAGATCTTCCACATATAGATCGAATTCTTCATTCCATTCGGGATTCACCTCGTTATACTTCACACTCGATTTCTTCAAACTCGAATTATTCATGAATTCAATCCTATAAAGGCTTGTGTTTATTTGGAGTATCAGGTATGGATTATAAGCGGCAAAAGGATTTATACTCTTTCTAAAACCAGATGTTGTTAGAACTTTCACGTTCAGGATTCCAACTCTTGGGGGCTCTGGGTTCTGAATAAAACAATACAGTCAACGAAGAGTTTTATATACATATATTTCATTTTATAAACCTATCCGAAACTTACTTGATATTTGAGTGCAGTTTCAAGCGCTTTCACAATCTACGACATTCCTGGACGTTTTGTACGCTCTCTGTTTATACATTGATAAGCTATCTCGGTAAAAACCTTCAAAGAATCGCGATTTATTTCATCCTTTATACCGGTAAAAATAATGTCATTTATGTTGTTTTCTTCATAGCACTTGCGAACCAATGTTATCAAAGGTCGTCTCATGTCATTTTTATTGCCAATACACAACCTCCCACATAATACCTCAAACAATACAACACCGAAAGAGTAAACATCTGACTCTTTCGTTAACAAACCCGACTCTATATATAGTGGATCGCAATACCCAAGCGTGCCTACCGTGTTGGATATAAGGTATGTGAATTGTTGGTTTGCAGGGCCAAATTTCGAGAGACCAAAATCAGCGATCTTGGCGTTCCAATTTTCGTCTAATAGGATATTGGAACTTTTAATATCACGATGCAAAACTCTAAGTTGACTCTCACCAGGAGTATGAAGGTACGCGAGTCCACAAGCCGCCCCAATGCATATTTTAAGACGTTGAACCCATGTTAGTTTATCGCTGTTAAGATACAAGTCGAGGCTTTTCCGAGATGCATACTCGTAGACTAGGATCTTCTCACCCGAATCATCGCAATACCCTAAAAGAGAGACAATATTTTCATGTCTATAAAAGGAAAGCATCATGATCTCTTTCCAAAACTCGGGATCTCCTTGCCCAAAAACACGATCTAAACGTTTCAAAGCTAATATCTTCTGCTGGCCCTTGGAGTGGTCAATTTCTCCCTTATAAACTCTCCCAAATCCTCCTCTACCAATGCAACTGTGATCATCAAAGTTGTTGGTTGCTGATTTGATCGCTTCTAGTGGTATATTTAGGTGTTCAAAGTCTTTTATGTGAGCCATTGATTTGATGCTTGGAATTGAAAGAAAGAGAGCGAAACTAAGAACTCAAAGGAGTTGTGAATTTGTGATTGAGAGCTCAAAGGGACAATGTATATATTAAACCTACAATAAAATTGACCACTACATTAATAATTGTATAATTCCACACATACTCACCCAACATCTTTTAAGAATGTCTATTTTTATTTTAAATAATGACAGCTTTATCTTTTAACAGCGGACACGTGTCTCATTTATTTATTGGATCAATAATTTATAGATTTGGTAGGTAGTATATATTTTCAGGCCCAACGACTTTTAGTATTAATTAATAATAAATCTAATTGCTCTTATATATTAACTAACTAACATGTCACTTTGTGATTTGATCAATTTTAAAATTACTTAATTTTATAGGAGAAATGTTAAAGGTCGTGTATATATGTAATTAGGGTTAATGGGTCAGATCCTGCCTCAGATCTGATCTGATCTGATACGATCTGTTTTATTATGTGATCCAATGGGTCTAAAAATTGGATTCATCATCCCAATAAGAGATTCAATATGTCGACTCATTTAATTGGATTACTACGTGGGTCGATCCAAGATCTGTCTGGGTCGATCCATTTAATATTAAATTACAATTTAATTTTAACACCACAAACTATCATCAATTTATCAGTCACCACCCGCTGCTGTTGCCAGCCACCACCCACCGCCGCCGCCGACACCGTCACCACCGTCGTTGCCCGTTACCGCCGCCACCACCGTCACCACCACCGCCAATCACCACCCACTGCCGCCACCGCCATCGCCGCCCGTTACTCCTACCGCCAGCCGCCGCCACCATTACCGCCACCGCCGACAACCACCCACCACCGCCACCTTTGCAACTTGTAATTAGCTAGCTAGTTTCTTTATTTAAAACTAATTATAAGTAAAATTTAATTGGATGATGAACGTACGTACGACTTTTTGATTGTTTAAAGTTGATACGTACGTAGAGCCAGCTTTAAATGCACATGTACGTACGTATAATTCGATCAGTTTAATTCTTTATCTGTCTTGTTTAAAAATAATACATGTTCATCTCATTAGTTTGTTAATTTGAGATGCACGAACGTACATATATATATCAGCTTAATTAATTGTTTAAAATTAATTAATATCTAAAGTTAATTAATTATATATATGACCAGCTTGAGATGATCGAATATATATTAATTGTTTAAAAACAAACAGCTTATATCAACTTCTTTAAGGTTCAAAAATATTCAAATTCAGTTTATAGTTGATTGGCTATTTTATTTAAAGTAGATCGATGAGTTTGCAATGCCTATTTTCAGAGGTGTGTTTGAGAAAGTAGAGGAGGTCCGGTCGTACAGGGCCCAGGGAGTCCACTTAAAAAAAAATTTAGAAATCTCATGTTTTGATTAATATATTAAAGAACATGTTGATCGAAGAATTCAGATAAACAATGTTATCTAAGACTATTAATGATAAGGTAGGGTGTAGGTAAGGTAGGGGTGGGGTGGGTAGGTAGGGTGGGTGGGGTAGGGGTAGGAGTAGGATAAAGGTGGGGTAGGGGTAGATTGAGGTAACAGGGTTGGAAAAATATTTAATAGATTATTATATAAATAATAATAAATAAATAATATTAAATGGGTTGCTCTGGGTTAAAATCCATTAGTAATGGGTCTATGAGCCAGTTAAATGGATCTATGGATCAGGTCAGATCTTTAAAAGATTCGATCTGATCTGTCCCATTAACAACCCTATATGTAACGTATTTTCTTATATCTGCTCACTTTTATCTAATACTAGTGATTCAGTTTTAGATGGAATCAACTTTTTATTTGAGTAACTCGTTTGTAGTTTTGCTTTATAGCTAGTGTTCTCTCGAGACACTTAACACGAGCAATCGAACTGATTGGTCTAGTTAAACCCGGGTAAAATCTCATACGAAATGCATTTAACGAGGTATATTAAGCCCGCGCGTTGTGTCGTGTGATATTCAAATAATCATATTTTAGTAATTTAATTTACATATAATATAATATATTATATCGTTATTCAATGTTAGCATACGTAGTCACTATTTAGGTTAACATGCATCCACTACATTTGTTGATTACATCATATACATGGAGCTACGTTACCTAGAAATGTTATAAAATCACATGTAACTTGTACGAACTGAAGGGTAAAAATTAAAACTTTATAAAGGGTTAAAATTGTAAAATCGAGATGATGTATAACAGGAATCAAACCCTTAAGCTTAAAGCCAGAAAGATACCTTAATATATCTTGATACCGCTAGACCAAAGAATATTTGATTTGCAAATAAGAGTAAGTAGTTTTAATGGATTAATGTAACTTATATAAACTTAAGGGTAAATCGTGAAAAAAATTGAGGGTTAAAATTAAAATTTTGAAATGAATAGTAATATTATTTGCGAATTGATTATAAGGGAAATAATAAAAACTACCAACAAGCTTAATAGATTACACTTAAAAAGACTGGAATCAAGAGCTCCATGTGAAAATATGAACATTCTTAAGTATAAGAACCCCAAGTAAGACCTTTTTCTAATAAACATTGGATAAAATGTCAAACCAAAGAGTCACCATTGGGACAAATATGTTTTTTTAATATCAAACACACATCCACCCATCTAATCTATATCCGGGAATATTACAAGCTTATTGGACGCAATCGATTACCATTAGCTGAGAGTAATGCTTAATTACCAGCATGGAGTAAGGTGCCGTTTGTTTTCGAAGACATAAATGTCTTATGTCTTATTTCATGTCTTCAGGAGAAGATGTGGTTTAGAAGGTCTTAAGTTGAGAAGGTCTGCGAAAAAAAGATGTATTTTTTAGCTTCTTAAAATAAGCAAAAATAAGACAGAATAAGGTCTTATGTCTGCGGAAAAACAAACAGCCTTATTAGAAACGTCTGCGGTCTAAGTCAGTATTTTGCCGGACTCTCTTCAAGCGGATGCTCTCGCTTTAATGTAAATTTCCATTGCAAGATCATTGTCCATCGTCTAGAATCCAAGAAATTAAGAGAAATGGTTTAAAAAAATAAAAAAACAAAAACCTTGTAAATGTTTGTACTCCATATATATATACATACCTTCACAAGGTCTCCAAGTTCCTCGCTACATTCCAGCTTGTCTTCTGCTAACCATCTCTCAAGAAGATGCATCTTCTTGAAATTGACAAGTAAGCGAGACAGGTCTAAGGATTCATAAGCATTCAGTTTTCCCTTTTTCAATAGAGCCCCATAGTACTCAAGTATTGGTGGTGTTTGCCCTTCTTGCACAGGTATATTCTGCGGCAATGAAATACAGTTTAAAGTTAATTGAATGAAATTAAAATATAGAATGCAATTAGGTAATAATAGCAGTCAGTAGTTGGAAAAGTATATAGCTAGATACATGTAACATCGCAAGTGTATCTGGTGTACGAAGAACGCCTTGAGGAGATTCTACAGCCAGCTCGACAGCTTCTTCATACTTGTTTTCAGACAATAATTCTTGAAAACGCTGAACAAACTGAGATACACAAATCACAAATGTCAACTAGTCACTTATGGTGTAACATAAGATGTGAATTTGAACTTGTAAGTTCACTAGTGCTGCTGCTATACAAGAAAAAGTGAAATACAGAATGGAATTAATCTTTGCTTGCTATTTTCTCCAGTTTTGAGAAATCATGCCAACATCCATAGACAAGAAAGAAAGAATCTATCTTAAGAATCTATTTACCAAATTCTCTGCACCAGCTAGGTAACCTTGTTTGGCTAGACTGACTGCAAGCACCAGATTATTTAACTGCAATAAGGCAGAATCTATTTTAGTTGAGTATTAGCTAAATCTAAGATGTAATCAGTATAAAGATCTGAAACTTTGCTTCTAATTATGCTAAAAGATTATAAAAATAAAACATATTACTTTTTTGGGGGAAAAACTCAGCTTACTTGGCATTGAAGTGCAACTTCGAGTGCCCTCACGATGTCACTCATTACTGGACGTTTTTCACGGTCTCTCTGTAAACATTGATAGGAGATTGTCGTGAACACCTGCAAAGAATCAGGATTTATCTCACCCTTTATTGTAGCAAAAATAATTTCATCTAATGTGTTCTGTTCATAGGACTGTCTCACAGCTCCTATCAGAGACCGATGCTTATCGTTGTTGTCATCCATACACAACCTCCCACACAGTACTTCGAACAAAACGACACCAAAAGAATAAACATCAGACTCTTTGGTTAATAACCCTGTCTCCACATATAGCGGGTCACAATACCCAAACGTACCTACCGCGTTAGAGAAAAGAAATGAAAATTGTTGATTAGTAGGACCAAATTTGGAAAGGCCAAAATCTGAGATCTTGGCCTTCCAGCTCTCGTCTAGAAGGATGTTGGAACTTTTGATATCCCGGTGCAATATTCTTTGTTTCGTGCCAACGGAATTATGAAGGTATGCAAGTCCATGAGCCGCCCCTACGCATATCTTAAGGCGTTGTATCCATCTTAGCTCATTGCTATTGAGATACAAGTCGAGGCTACCCTTAGGTTCATACTCATAAACGAGGATCTTCTCGCCATTGTCGTCACAGTACCCTAAGAGAGAGACAATATTTTCATGTTTGTAAAGATAAAGCATCATAATCTCCTTCCAAAATTCAGTATCTCCTTGTCCGTATGCACGATCTAAACGCTTCAAAGCCACTATAGTCTTCCCTTCAGAAAGGACAATCTCACCCTTGTAAACTTTCCCAAATCCTCCTCGCCCTATGCAATTTTCACTAGCAAAGTTGTTGGTTGATGATCTTATAACTTGTAGTTGTATTTTGAGGTGTTCAAAATGCTTTAAATGGGACATTGTCTTGACGGATGAACAAAATTAATACAGTACAAAACTAAGATCGAGCTGTATAAAGTTTCAAGAGCTTCAAAGGGCAATGGACTTAGTTAACAGCAGATAAGCATATCTATATCTTCTGGATATGATCTCTCTTTTAATTTGCGGCAATAGCCTACCCATTACTCAATCAACAGCTAGCTGCATTGAACATTGTATATTTTAAATTATTATAACCAAAATTCAACTTACCCTTGGTTCCAGTGACAAGTTGTATATATCCATTACAGTTTTGTAGAATGATATGAAAGCGATTATATAAATTTTTCCAAGATACAATTTTTATTAGTTTCCCTCAGAAAGAAGCAATGACAGCCCAACCAACTTTGAATATTTCTTTGACCTTAAATGCAAGACCGGTTCAATAGTTTTGATGTTCCAGACGAAGTGGGATAAAAATACCTCCATTTGAAAAAATAATACGTTTTGTAAGTTAAATAATACCACCGGTTGATATAGATTAATTGGATGGAAAGTTAATGGTTATGCATGTATTGGTTTGAAAGGTTATTATATTTGTACTTTCTAGTCTCCATCTTAGAGATTTCTTAATAATAATAATAATTATTATAATAATAATAATAATATCTTTTGCTAGAAAAAAGGTAGTTTGCAAGTTAATCTTATTATTTCACTTATATAATGGTTTGAACTTTTCTAGTCTCCATCTTGCTAGAATTTACTAATTAATCTTATTATTTGACTTTTATTAATATTATATTAGAATATAAGTAATAGGTGTTAGACTGACTCGCTCTCTCTCTCTCTCTATTTTGTCTTTGTCTCAAAACTTTTTAAAATCAAAAGTGAGTATATTATTGTAGGACATACTATCAAGGATAAAGAGGGCATATGTCTTCAAAATTATAAACTCTTTCTCAATTCCTCAACCGATTGTTCACATAGGCCAAAGGGGTTCAAGATTCACACTTTCTTAATCGGTAGGCAATGACATGTGACTTGTGTGTGTACGGTACGACACGACCATCGGGCACATCCGTAGATGGCGGGCTGGTGAGTGTTCACAAATGTCGGCAAGTGGGTCTGGTCCGAGTGGTCGACGACTCGGTGGCAATTGTTCAGCTTTCAAAAATAATAACTAATAAAACACCATATTTATTGACTGTTTGAAGATTAACATTAAGACGGTTTTCATATCTTCGGTAGTACTTCTTTGTATACTACATTCATAGTTCTAATCGTTGGGTTATCATCATCGTCACAAAGAAAAACCTTAAAGCCCTTTTTGCTTGTGACACTAAAGACAACTACATACAACTATCTATGTAAAAAAACTTAACATCAAAAAAACAATCTAACTTGAGATAATTATTGAACCTGGATTTTATTAATGGTCATAGCAAAACCGTTATCACTAAGACTGTCTTTGTTAAAACTTAAATGGAATTCTTGCATCATAAGGAATTAGCTTCATTCTGGGAATATAGGTAACATCTCCAACATGAAATGACCTTTGCTTCGATAACATGTGAGTCAAGCCCGGTAACAGTATAAAATCAAAGAATATGTAAAATGATTTTGCTTTTGCTTACATTAGAATATATCATGATCCCACAATTGTAAAAAAGGAAAAACAAAATGATTTGGTTTTTGAGGTCAAATCTATTACCTTCCAATTTCGAAGTTCAAATCTGTTAACCATTTGGAAATAAAAAGAAATTATTAAAAAATTAATACACTTAAAAAGCATATGAGTTGGTTTAAGAAGAATAATCATACGAAATTATAAAACGATAGAAAGTAAACCAAGAAGTTTTAGTGAGTTACTAAACATGAAAATTCGTATGAAACACAAAAGTATTCTCAAACCAAGAAGAAATACTCCAAATTTGAATCTATCCTTCAAACAAATCTGAGTCTAGCCGAGCATATTTGTTTGCTAGTTTCTTGATCTCGGAAATCTTGTACTTAGAGTCAGGGAAGAAATGAGTACTTGCTACGGGTGAAGGAGTAAAGAGTTTCAAGAAAAAATCTCCTTAATGCGACTGTCTATGTAGCCAATCAATCTGCATTAAAACTGGCCTAGAGTGTTATAATTAAAGAAGATAAGGGAAAAAATATATATTTGAAAAAGATTAAGATTCATTATATTTTGATTTATACAAAATCAAAGATAATAACTCATTTTCTTCAATTGTTATGAAATATAATTTTTTTACTAATAAAAAAGTAAACTTTTTTTTATCTTGTTAGATTATGGTAAAATGAACATTGAAACGTTGATAAAAATGAGAAGACCATAAATGTAAATTATATTTATACCAATCATTATACTTAAAAGTTGTAGAAAAACTATAAACACATACAAATAAATACATACTTTAAATATAAAAATAAAATATATACATACACCACTATATATTTTCATAGGGGAGGGTTCAAACGAGAACTGTTTTTCGTACGAGAACTGCGAGAAAAACAATCTTGAGCGTTCATTTTGGATAATAGAATTCATGGATAAAAAGCGTGGAAGAGATTGAGTGTGGCAGTGTGCATGTAAGGATTAGGGGTAATTGGATGGCTAAGATTGGTTCTCGTGGTTCTTGTACGAAAAACAGTTCTCGTTTGAACTTTTGCCTATTTTCATATAGCCACTCATAATCAATTCAAATGGCAATTAAAACTAATTGAAATCAGAAATCACAATGAAAAAAATCAAAATTAAAGCTAATTTTACATCAAATCCAAAAATTGAGAAAACTAAGGATTTTTATTGGTTGGATTAAAGATAACTAAAAAAAATTAAAAATTCTTATGTTTTGACTAGGTGTAAGATTGTTGAGGCAATTAGAGGTCAACCAACTTTGAACCATTCAAAATTGTGGCCTTACATACCAACATATATCATCTTCGGCATTTATTAGATACAAACTAGTGATATTTCTTAAATTAGACAGAACCGGAAAGGTTATAACCTACTTGGACTGGACCGGTTTAGACTGCAAGACCAACCCGACGTGAGAATGTTAAAGGACTAGATTAAGTATCAAATGAAGGACCAACACAAGAGCTTCAGTCTAGACAAATCCTAGAAACGCCAGTCTGGAAATGGTTTGGGACCAATATCGTCTCGGACTCTCGGTCTAAATTTGTAAATTGTCTGGACGACTGGACTGATCCGAGCTGTTTACCTCCAGAAGGAAGTTGGAGGCCCCAACAACTATCATTCAATGTGAATTCATTGCTTTTCTGTCATTTTCACCGAATCTGATCTAAAGTTTTTAGAAGCCTAATAATCACTTTTAATATATAAGTTATTAATTGATTAAACTATTACAAAAACCAGTAATCAAAACTTTCATCTATCTAAGGATTTTAGTATTGAAGAAGTCGAATTTGAAATTTTTAGTTCCAAAAGATGAGCCCCTAAGGCTGTGTTCACTTCCAGCAAAATCCTTCATTTTTTCAGAATTTTTTTAAGAAAATTGAAAATCAGAAAACATGTTCACTTGCATATTTTTTCAGAAAACTCCTTCACTTTTTCACATTTTATTTTTCCAAACTTTCATACTTTTTCAAACAACTTTTCAAAGAAAACACTTTAACCAAACATGTTTTTCATTTTTTTTCTGAAAAAGGAAAACTCCACCCCTTTATCTAAACACGTTTTCTATTTTTTCTAGAAAATGAAAACTCCACCATTTTTCACAAAAAAACAGAAAACGAAAAACAGAAAAATTTTCTCCTACTAAACACAGCCTAAACGTTCCGTTTTATTCACTTTGGAACCCTATAGTTAAATTATAAACCGAACTCATGAATTGCAAAATTTTGGCTTCATTATCAATGGCAATTCTAAAGGTTCCCATTGTAACTCCACATGAATCCGACCGTTATGAAGGTGGTCGAAATTCCTTAACCAGTTTGGATGACTTGACAGACCGAGTTATTCATCTTTAAAGATTATATGGGCCAAACAAATATATTTCAATGGTAAGTTATTTGCTTTCGGTCATTTTCACCAACTCTTACGTACGTAAAATACATTAATTTTAAAAGTTGTATAATCATTTTTAATAAGTTACTAATCTGAACTATTACAAAAACTATTAATCAAAACTATATCATCTAGCTGATGGTTTTAGGATTGAAGATGCTGAATTCACAATTCTTAGCTCCAACAGATTAGCCCTTATACTTTTCGTGTTATTCACCTTTGACCCCTGTAGCGATATTGTAAACTGAACTCATGAATTGCACAAATTTTGGCTTAGTTTTCAACGGCAATGCTGAAGCTTCCCATTGTAACTCAACATGAATCCGACCATTCTGAAGGAGGTATATTTTGTTCATCTGTTTTTCTTTTAAGACATCCACGAGGCTTATATCGACGGCATCTCCCCGGATTTCCTGGTAGTTAATAAAAAAAATCATTTTAACATTTAAAAAAAAAGAAAAAAGTATTTTAACATTAAAAAAACAAAAAAAAAATAAATATAAGCAATTAAAGTTTAAGTTATGGAACGACCATACCTTCTTCCTCCATGAATCAGAACAAACTACCAAATGCAACACTGCATTTGCTGGCTTGTCTAAGCTAAACCTAAACGTTTCTTTCCACACCGGATTTCGATTATTCTTCATAGTCTGCGAAATCCAAATCGAGAAATAATAACTAGAAAACAAATCAGTTTAAGACGCTTAATTTTACAATAGTATCATCACGAAACACACTATATATAATTCATAACACGAACCGTGGTTCTTCTTATGTCATGTCCAACTCGCAAAATCACAAATGGATGTTTTTCTTTCAGATTGTTTCCTTCATGGATTGTAACGACAAGCAAGCCTCCGTGTTTAGGATCATATTCATCTATATCAACCGGCGGCACATCGCTGAGAACTCAAAATCGAAATACTTCGTTAACGTGCAACAAAAATAAATTAAACAAAAATAAATTAATAGAAAACTGTTATTTTTTTTAGTAACATATGTCAAGTTTCCAAGGAATTATAACATAATGGATCCGTATATGTAAAGTGTAGATGATGTCGTATGACATTATCAAGATAAGTATATATGAGAGTATATATAGTTTTTTTTAATTAGAAAAAAGATTAATTATGAGCAGATACTTGCATTGCACGACCGGATTCCAACGCCTGATGAGGTTTTGGCAAAAAGTTCATGTTTACAAGTTGATCCTTTATGTGCTCCTAAAGGAAAAACCAAGTGTTAACAAAGATCGAGCTAATTAATTAGTCCTTAGACTCCAAGATGTAATTGGTTAATTTCATAACGAAAAGATTAGCTAGCTTACTTGACATCGGAGTGCATTTTCAAGTTCTCTTAGAATGTCGGTCATCAATGGACGTTCTTCGCGATCTCTCTTCAGACATTGATAAGCGATTTTCGTAAAGACCTTCAAAGAATCGGGATCTATTTGATCCTTTATATCGTCATATATAATTTCAACTATCGTGTTTTGTTCATAGGACTGTCGCGCCAAGCCTACTAAAGGACGTTGCTTCTTGTTTTTGTCCATGCACAATCTTCCACACAATACTTCAAACAACACGACACCAAAAGAGTACACATCTGACTCTTTTGTTAACAAACCGGTCTCTGCGTAAAGCGGATCACAATACCCAATTGTGCCTACAGCATCGGAGAAAAGAAAAGTGTATTTTTGATTGACAGGACCAAATTTGGAGAGACCAAAATCCGAGATCTTAGCATTCCATTCTTCATCTAGTAGGATGTTGGAACTTTTGATATCACGATGCAATACTCTTTGTTGGGTATCATCTGCACTATGAAGGTATGCCAATCCATGAGCTGCCCCAATGCATATGTGAAGGCGTCTAACCCATGTTAACCCGCTGCTATTGAGATATAGCTCGAGGCTTCTCTTAGGGATATATTCATACACAAGGATCTTTTCGCTACAATCGTCACAATACCCTAAAAGAGAGACAATATTTTCATGTTTGTAAAGAGAAAGCATCATAATTTCTTTCCAAAACTCAGAATCTCCTTGCCCATACCTCCGATCTAAGCGCTTCAAAGCAACCATCATCTTTCCTTCAGAATGATCGAGTTCTGCTTTATACACTTTCCCAAATCCTCCACTCCCGATGCAATTTTCATCTGCAAAGTTGTTGGTTGCTGAGTTTATTACTTCTAATGGAATTTTGAGGTGTTCAAACTGTTTTACGAGAGCCATTAATTTGGTAGAAGAAGGGAAAACTAAGAGCTGTGAAGTAATTAGTATCGTAGTTAAAGAGATTAAAGGGGGAATGGAATGGATTTTAACAACAAATTAATTAAGAGTCAAAGAAGCCTCCTCCTTCTAATGGATTTTAAAGAGCTAGTTTAACCTCTTGTGCATTAAATATTGTTTATTCCTAGTCATGTATAGTAAATCCCAAATATCCCAGCTACGCATAATTTTTTTTTCCTGCACTTCGATTAATATAATCCATTTTTTTATTTACTTCCAACATCAATTAAAAGTTCAATGGTCTTTCAAAAATATTATAAATATCTAGAAACAAATGTCTAACAAGTCATGTCCAGTAAGTCTAAACATCAAAAATAAAACCCATAAACCTAACAAATATTATAATAAAAACTTGAAACTTTAATAAGCTCATGACCTCTTTCTTGTCTTCAAGCTAAACGATAGTGTTTACATGTTTAAAATAAAGACCTCTCATTTAACACGCAAATAATAAAAAATTGACTACTAAATTATTTTCGCAATAACTAAGTAGAAACATAAAAGTAATTACTATTGTCAATGATTTCTTGAAGGTGATCTTTGGTTAACCGATACAGAGTTGTTAGGGACGGGAGAAGAAATATTAGGGACCTAAAACATATTTAAGGAAAACAAATATTATTAATACATATATACGTAATAGTAAAAGAACAAGTGGTAGTTTATATAAGTACCTCCATATTCATATTGTTAAGAATCACCAACAAGTTTGCATTGGGGATATGTTCATGGATGATGTTCAACATTACATTGAGAACACTTTTTAGTTGACGAATAATTTGTGAATCCGTTGAAGAATCACCCTTCTCTTTTACAGCAGGCATCCTTCCAACTAACCGCACATACCCCCTTTTCTCCGGACCTTTGACTTTTGAGTAGTCATCATTTGTAAAATCATTTTCATCTCTAGGGTTGCTTGTAGAATCACTACTAATAGCTTTCAATGAAGCCTACATATATAATAATAAAAGTAATCTTAAAAAAAATAAACATACAAATAACAAGAACATTTAAATTTGATAAAAAAAAATACATTACCACAACTTCAGCAGCTTTGTCATCAACAATACTTCCATCTTTACGAGTGCGGGTTGTTACATACATTTCTCCTCATGTTGGGTATACACCATTATTATTCATCGCCTATAGGAAGAAGTAATTGTGTTGGATGGTTAGTAACTAAAAAGAAAACAAAAAAGACAATATCAAAATAGCTAAAATAATACCACTTTATGAGCAAGTCTAGCAAATGATTTTATCTCGGTTACATGAGGCTCTTTCATCTTTGAACGGTTTGATTTTCTTGCATCACATGTACTCTATGATAAATGGTAAATAAATATATGACTTATTTATTCTAGTTCCTTAATTATATATATTGTACATAAAATGAGTGTTACATGTCATGATTCCCTACTTACCTGAAATTCCGGAGTGAACCAACGAGTAACTAGTTCTTTAAATTGAGTTGGATTGACTCTATTGTCACCATAAGTTTGTTGTGCCACAATTTCATCAATAGTAAGGCTTGGATCATATCCGCGTGCTTTTAGCGAACTTTTCCACGTCCTTCATTTTTTCCCCATGCTATGAAAGATCCATTTTTTAATCTTATTTGTTTCGGCTGGATGAATAACATATTTGGACTACAAATAAAGATATACATGTTAACATATATGAATACACAAACACCATGTCAAGCCTGCTAATAGACATATACCTTCATGAGTGAATACATATCCTCTTTCTTTTTCATAGGAACCTTTCTTTAGTCCGAATATTCTATCTATACATGATCAGTCATCCTCACAAATGTCCCAAGGTACTAAACAAGCTCATTACCTTCATGACTTTATCCCCAACCGGCTTTCCAAACTTGTTAAATGTGACAACTATTTTTTGGTTACTATTCATTTCACTACAAGAAAACAGGCGATTAGCGTCGGCCAAATCCGTCCCATAATCCGTCGCTAATCCCTAATTAGCCATAGATTTGGGACAGAACAAATCCATTGCTAATCTGCTCGTCGCTGAGCTAGGCCCCGAAAATGCTCAAAGGTGGCGTTAATACATTCTTGCTACTTGGGAAATAATTACTATTTTAGGGACGGATTTTAGCGACGGATTTTGAATTTGCCACGGATTAGAGATGGAAACTTAGAAACGGCGACGGAAACTTAGAAATGGATTAGCGACGGAAACTTAGAAATGGATTAGAGACGGAATTTTAGAAACGGATTAGAGACGGACTTTTAGAAACGGGTTAGAGACGGAACTTTAGAAACGGATTTTTAGACACGGATTTGCGACAGATTATTAGAAACGGATTTGCGACGGACATTTAGAAACGGATTTGCGACGGACATTTAGAAACGGATTTGCGACAGATTGGTTAGAAACAGATTTGCTGCGGAATTTTGCAACAGTTTTGCTACGGATTTACAGCGGTTACTATAAAATTCTAGCAACATTAGCAACAAAATTGCGACAGATTTGCAACGGATTTGGAAAATAATATATATATATATATATATATATATATATATATATTTGCTACTTTTGGTTTAATACCTGTACACAACGTATAAATGTACGATTAATTCATAACACCCGGAATAGAACTAAATTTAGTTCACAAAATTAGAGTCAACATAATGTTTGACATTACAAAACACATTTCAAAGTGTTAAAAACATAACACATATTGTTTAACATTTGACGATTTAACTCAAACCGAAGGGGGACGGGGAGGGGGTAGGCCTAAACGAGAAAGTAGTATCTCTTGTAAGTCTTCAAACCTTTTTTGCGCCGCTTCTTCACGTACTCGTGCTGCTTCTTCATGTGCCTTCATTTCTTCTATTTGTTTCTTAAGTTCTTCTTGTTGTTATTGTTCTAGCTCAAGTACCTAGGTATAACACTTTAGTTTATATTGCACCCAACAAAATAAAAAGAAAAAACTAGCAATCTCTAAAAAACATAAGCAGAGGAATGAACACCAACTGATCCAAAAACTTTGAGGCTCAACATGGATTTCCTAAGCAAAGAAATGGAAATACAACGTATATATACTATTCCATCACTTATTAATTTATTTTTATTATTACTTTTTTTTAAAAGCAAAGATATATACTACTAAAAGTCTCAAAGATTGAGACTACAAAGTACAATAAAGATCCGAGCTCAAGGAAGTTGGAGGCCCCAACAACTATCATTCAATGGTAAATTCATTGCTTTTCGGTAATTTTCACCGAATCTGATTTAAATTTTTTGGAAGTCTCATAATCACTTTTAATATATAAGTTATTAATTGATTAAACTATTACAAAAACTGGTAATCAAAACCATCATCTATCTAATTATTTTAGGATTGAAGAAGTCGAATTCAAAATTTTTAGTTCTAAGAGATGAGCCCCTAAACTTTCCGTTTTATTCACTTTGGACCCCTATAGTTAAATTATAAACCGAACTCATGAATTGCAAAATTTTGGCTTCATTATCAATGTCAATTCTAAAGGTTCCCATTGCAACTCCACATGAATCCAACCGTTATGAAGGTGGTCGAAATTTCTTAACCGGTTTGGATGACTGGACAGACCAAGTTATTCACCTTTAAAGATTGTATGAGCCAAACAAATATAATTCAATGGTAAGTTATTCGTTTTCGGTCATTTTCACCAACTGTTACGTAAACTACATCAATTTTAAAAGTTGTATAATCATTTTTAGTAAGTTACTAATCTGAACTATTACAAAAACTATTAATCAAAACTATATCATCTAGCTGGTGGTTTTAGGATTGAAGATGTGAATTCATAATTCTTAGCTCCAACAGATTAGCCCTTATACTTTTCGTGTTATTCACCTTTGACCCCTGTAGCGATATTGTAAACTGAACTCATGAATTGCACAAATTTTGGCTTAGTTTTCAACGGCAATGCTGAAGCTTCCCATTGTAACTCAACATGAATCCGACCATTCTGAAGGAGGTATATTTTGTTCATCTGTTTTTCTTTTAAGACATCCACGAGGCTTATATCGACCTCTCCCAGGATTTCCTCCTAATTAATAAAAAAAATCATTTTAACATTTAAAAAAAGAAAAAAAGTATTTTAACATTAAAAAAAAGAAGAAAAAAGTAAACATAAATATAAGCTATTAAAGTTATGGATCGACCAGACCTTCCTCATCCAAGAATCAGAAAAAACTACCAAACGCAACTCTGCATTTGTTGGCTTGTCTAAGGTAAACCTAAATGTTTCTTTCCATACCGGATTTCGATTATTCTTCATAGTCTGCGAAATCCAAATCGAGAAATAATAATTAAGAAGCAAATCAATTTCGGATGCTTAATTTTACAACAGTATTGTCACGAAACACACTATATATAATTCATAACACAAACCGTGGTTTTTCTAATTTCAGGCCCAACTCGCAACATTACAAATGGATGTTTTCCTTTAAGATCGTTTCCTTCATGGATTGTAACTACAAGCAAACCTCCGTGTTTAGGATCATATTCATCTATACCAACCGGCGGCACGTCGCTGAGAACTCAAAAACGAAACACTTCATTAACCGATTATCGTGCAACAAAAATAAATGAATAAGAAACTGTTATTTCATCCAAATTATTTTTTTAGTAACATATATATGTCAAGTTTCCAAAGAACTATAACATAATGGATCCGTATATGTAAAGTGTAGATGATGTCGTATGACATTATCAAGATAAGTATATATGAGAGTATAGTTTTTTTTATTTAAAAAAAAAAGATTAATTATGAGCGGATACTTACTTTGCACGACGGGATTCCAACGCCTGATGAGGTTTTGGCAAAAAGTTCATGTTTACAAGTTGATCCTTTATGTGCTCCTAAAGGAAAAACCAAGTGTTAACAAAGATCGAGCTGATTAATTAGTCCTTAAACTCCAAGATGTAATTGGTTAATTTCATAAAGAAAAGATTAGCTAGCTTACTTGACATCGGAGTGCATTTTCAAGTTCTCTTAGAATGTCGGTCATCATGGACGTTCTTCGCGATCTCTCTTCAGACATTGATAAGCGATTTTCGTAAAGACTTTCAAAGAATCGGGATCTATTTGATCCTTTATATCGTCATATATAATTTCAACTATCGTGTTTTGTTCATAGGACTGTCGCGCCAAGCCTACTGAAGGACGTTGCTTCTTGTTTTTGTCCATGCACAATCTTCCACACAATACTTCAAACAACACGACACCAAAAGAGTACACATCTGACTCTTTTGTTAACAACCCAGTCTCTGCATAAAGCGGATCACAATACCCAAATGTGCCTACAACATCGGAGAAAAGAAAAGTGTATTTTTGATTGGCAGGACCAAATTTGGAGAGACCAAAATCCGAGATCTTAGCATTCCATTCTTCATCTAGTAGGATGTTGGAACTTTTGATATCACGATGCAATACTCTTTGTTGGGTCCCATCTGCACTATGAAGGTATGCCAATCCATGAGCTGCCCCAATGCATATGTGAAGGCGTCTAACCCATGTTAACCCGCTGCTATTGAGATATAGCTCGAGTCTTCTCTTAGGGATATATTCATACACAAGGATCTTTTCGCTACAATCGTCACAATACCCTAAAAGAGAGACAATATTTTCATGTTTGTAAAGAGAAAGCATCATAATTTCTTTCCAAAACTCAGGATCTCCTTGCCCATACCTCCGATCTAAGCGCTTCAAAGCAACCATCATCTTTCCTTCAGAATGATCGAGTTCTGCTTTATACACTTTCCCAAATCCTCCACTCCCGATGCAATTTTCATCTGCAAAGTTGTTGGTTGCTGAGTTTATTACTTCTAATGGAATTTTGAGGTGTTCAAACTGTTTTACGAGAGCCATTAATTTGGTAGAAGAAGGGAAAACTAAGAGCTGTGAAGTAATTAGTATCGTAGTTAAAGAGATTAAAGGGGGAATGGAATGTATTTTAACAACAAATTAAGAGTCAAAGAAGCTGGCCTCTTGCGAGCTGCGGCAGCCCCTAGCTAGTTTAACCTCTTGTGCATTAAAGATTGTTTATTCCTAGTGTGCATTAAATCCAAAATATCCCAGCTAGGCATAATTTTTCTTTCTGCACTTCGATTTATATAATCCATTTTTTATTTACTTCCAACATGATTAATTTCGTTAATAATTTCTTCATATAATTTTATTAGATAGGCTACTAGCTAGTGTGTGTTTTCAATAGCTAAACACACACCGACATACACATACTTTAACATATATACTCCTTAAATCTACACATTTGTTCATAATGTAACTAGAATTTATATATAGAGAATATTTTTCGATACATCTTGTACCGTGGCGGTACAAAGCTTCAACTTGTGTGTGGTGTATGTGTAGTCACGACTTTGACTATTTTAAGTGTTTTGTTCTCAATTGATATCTACTCTTAATATCAATCTGTGACTGATCGAGGAAGCAACCTTGTATATGCTAAGAAGATGCAACTCTTTGATCTGGTCGATTAATTCAATGTGCCTTAATTTATAGTCTTATATATATTGTACGTACATGTAGAATTACTAACTCAAAATATTTTCTAATAAGTTTTCTTAAATACATCCGGTATAAGTAATCACGACAAATTCTAGAGGCAAAGAAAAAATATTATAACATTTCTTCTTCTTCTTCTTTAATTAATGACTTGAAGAAAATGCCATTTTGCATGAAAACCAAATCAAGGTGGTGCATGGCGTGGAGTGTCAGCTCACTGGCGTGCACTCCTCGGTGCTTCATTGCGTGGGGCAGAGGAGCACGTCGTGAGGAATATTTGGCCAGCAAGAAGGTTTTGTTTCTTGGTTGCTAGGCGGCGCCAGTATCTTGCATACATGGAATTGTTTGATAAATATGGTTATGATTATATCCATAGGCAACATTTGATGTATTGGTTTTGGTCATAAATAGATGCATTAGGTTCAGCCATATGTATATCGAAACACTCTCAGTTAATAAGAAAGAAGTCTCTGTTCCTGCCCGTGGACGTAGGTCGTGACCCCGACAACCGAACCACGTTATATCTTGGTGTCGTGTTTTCTTGTCATATTCTAACGCGTGTTTGGGGTATCCCAAATCCTAACAAGTGGTATCAGAGCCACGGCCGTTCACCGGGCTCGCGCGTTTGTTGATTGTGAAGATGTCATCTTTCAAATTCGATTAGGAGAAATTTTCTGGTACGAATGATTTCACGTTATGGAAGTTTAAGATGAGGACTCTTCTGGTTCAACAAGGTTGCGCGGTGACGTTAGAAGGTGAAGACATGTTACCGAGAGATATGAGGGAGGATGTGAAGAGAGATGTTCTAGCAAAGGCCTATTCGGCGATTTTGTTGTGCTTAACTGATGAAGTGTTGAGGGAGGTGGTGGATGAAACGACGGCTACAGGTCTGTGAAAGAAGCTGTGTGAGAAGTATCAGAAGAGTTCCCTCACAAATAGGCTTTATTAGAAGCAGAGGTTGTATACCCTCCGGATGTCTGAAGGCGCCCAGGTACAAGATCACCTTGATAACTTCAATCGTATCATCCTTGATCTGAAGGCTATAGATGTGAAGATAGAAGATGAAGATCTTGCCCTGATCTTGGTGTGTTCACTACCGCACTCATATGAGAATTTTGTTGATACCATGCTATATGGTAGGTCAACAATTTCCGTTGCTAAAGTAAAGGATGTCTTGTTGTCGAAGGAACTCAAGCGTCGGGTTTCTGGTAATGAGGGGGAGTCCGGTTCAGGTTTACACGTGGGTAGAGGAAGGACACATGGCGGGATGGGAGGACTGGGGGAGTCGTCTTCGAGATCAAAATCCATGAAAAAGGTTATGTGTTATCACTGCAAGGAGATCGGTCACATCAGGAGAGATTGTCCTAGTAGGAAGAGAGATGGTAATGTGGTTCAAGAAGTTGAAGACATGGGCGATGTTCTGACTGTATGCACGGATAATCCTGCAAATACCTGGATCTTAGATACGGGTGCATCTCATCACATGGCGTTCTCACGTGATCTGTTTACTTCCTTCAAGAAGTGGAACGGAAAGGTGAAGCTAGGTGACGGTGATACACGAAGTATCAGAGGTAGTGGTATGGTGCAGATTAAAATGCACGATGGAAAGATCAGACGGATGCATTGCTGGTATGTCTCGGATCTTCGGAAGAACCTGATCTCTCTTGGGACTTTGGCCAGGAATGGGTATGAGTATTCTGGTAAAGGGGATGGACTGAAAGTTTCTCGGGATGCTCGAGTGATAATGCCAGGCAAGCTGCTACGTGGTATATACATTCTGGAAGGCAGTTCTGTGGTACCGTCCTTGGAGCGGAAAATTGACCCCCCAACGAAGTCGAGACGACACTGGAGGCCGAAAAAATCATATGATGGGGTGTCGGACTTCGTGGCTCGTGGAAGGAGGTAGTCCGTTCGGGGAGGTTGGCAGGAATGGAGACGGTTCTTTGGCAATCTCCGTTGACCGGTAGAAGAGAGTTTAAGTCAAGGGGGAGATTGTTAATTAATGACTTGAAGAAAATGCCATTTTGCATGAAAACCAAATGAAGGTGGTGCATGGCGTGGAGTGTGAGCTCACGGCATGCACTCCTCGGTGCTTCACGGCGTGGGGCAGAGGAGCACGTCGTGGGGAATATTTGGCCAGCAAGAAGGTTTTGTTTCTTGGTTGCTAGGCGGCGCCAGTATCTTGCATACATGGAATTGTTTGATAAATATGGTTATGATTAATTCCTATTTTGGATTAGGGTAACATTTGATGTATTGGTTTTGGTTATAAATAGATGCATTAGGTTCAGTTATATGTACATCGAAACACTTTCAGTTAATAAGAAAGAATTCTCCGTTCCTGCCCGTGGACGTAGGTCGTGACCCCGACGACCAAACCACGTTATATCTTAGTGTCGTGTTTTCTTGTCTTTATTCTATCCGCATATTCTAACACATGTTTGGGGTATCCCGAATCCTAACATGATGATGATGATTATTATTATTATTATTATTGTTATTATTATTATTATTATTAACCGATCGATGATAACATTACAAACAACCAACTTAATCTCAATTCGATGTCGGATAAAAAATTAAATGTTTAATAGAAAGTGGGCAATTGACAAAAGTCGCCACTTGGGCATACATGATGCATAGTGGATATTTCAGTCATTTATCTTTATGGTTACGAAGTCAATTTTGTTTTGTATTTTATTTTTTTCTTCTGTTGACTAGGATTGTTTTTTTCTCTGTACGTTGAAAGTGGTTTACAAAAACAATATTTTCTTATTACAATAAAACTTATAATTAGGTGGATAATATAGAAATAAAACTGTAACTTTTTCTCAGTACGTGCATATTTTCTAGATAATATTAATATTAATAGGAAATTAAACATGTAAAGGATATAGAAAAAACAAAATACAAAAAGAGCTTTAATATAAGATTTGTATATAATAAACCTCTTAAGACTGTTGTTTTAATTTTTGACAATTTAGCTTTAATATAATTCAAAATCAGACCTGCAATCAAAATAAAAATTTCTAAAATGCTACTACACTTTCCGAAAAAGAATAAAAAACACAGAATAGATTTTGACTTATATATCAGTATAGGAGTTTGTAAAAAGAGGTTCATATATCAAACTTTAGGTTATGGGTTATAATCTCGATAAAGGCTACTTCTACTACTACTACCGATTCGAATGAGTAAAAATGTTTGGGAATAAGCAATTTAAACGAGTATTCCATTTTTAGCTTTGGGAATATATGATAGTACTATGAAGAATTGGTGAACCTATAAATTAATCATGGCTTACATATATGTGCAATAACATAAATATCCACTTCAAATTGTCATGGCATGCTCGGAGCCCAAAGCATGAATGTCAAAGCAAATACACATACAGTTTTGGTTTCTTTTAAAATTGTGGAATGTGTTTTTGCCAGTCTCCTCAAATTTTACTCCGTTGAATACTGTACAGGTGCTGTTTTGGTTGCTTAATTAATCATGAAAACTAGACATAAAGTTACCAATGTCAAAGTTTTAGATCGAAAACCCAAAATGATAAAACTTCAAGTTATGGGACTAAACAAAAATGGAACAACAGATCGATTAACTCGGCATACTCATCTTGGTTTAGTTATTCACGCATGAATATTTTGGACGCACCTACATATATTTGAAGCTAGCTAGGTGCATTGACTTTGCTGAAAATGAGTTAAAACGAAAGAAACGTAACCAAACTCGAAACGAAATTAAATGAGGCCAAGATGGATTAACATGAAAATGACATGACCAAACCCGGCCTCTCAACTAATACCTTAATTTTCCAACGAGACTACATAAAACTTAAGATCTAGCCTATATCAATATGTCATGAGACATTGGTTAGATGAATATATAAAGATATTGGGATAAAAATACTAATCTACCCTTCAATATCTCGTGAGAAAATTAATACTGGTTTTGTTCATTAGTCGGTAGATATAGGAATTAAACAAATCAATCTCCATATATCCTACTTGGTGTCCGGCGTGTGACAACAACGAAGAGAACAATCACCTATTTTTGTGATTTGTAAATTGAACTGAAGTATTAGAATTTTTTGGTAAAGTACTAGCTATCCATGTTTTACATACTTTAGATACTTCAACTTAAAAAATTCTTCTTCTCTATTTTTTTCTCTCTCTCTCCTCTCCTTCTTTCTCTCTTTCTTTCCTCTTTCTCTCTCTTCAGTATTCCAATACCAAAAAACATCAAAAATTTTGATACCCAAAAGTGGGCATGATATTCATATTAAGTGTATGTTTGGATCACACCCGTTCTATCAGCTATCAACAATCGAAACATGATCGACAATTTTAAGTCAAAAAGATGAATTATGTAGAGAGACAAAGACACGTGAAACACGTTTCCTTGCATTTCTTATTTTGGCAAGAAAAATATATGATCAGTACGTACACATCTTATACGCCATCCATTTATATATACTTCTTCAATATATATAATAATCATGTCATCATCTTAACATGATTTCTTAATTAACAATATCAACATTGAGTTCTTAACACATCATCATCATCATCATCATCATCATCATCATCAACTACTATAATTCATAAGTCACACTCCTACCTATTACACATTCATATAATAAGTTAAAATATTTTCAACATTATTGTTAAAAACAACTATAAGCAATTAACCTTATAAGATACCACCTAGGCTAGCTAGCTACTTAATTTTTTAACTAATGATCCAGCATCCCATACCTAACTAAACCAAACTTCATTTATAAAAATAAATCTCTCCCCCCCCCCCCCCTCTCTCTCTCTCTCTCTCTCCACAACATAATTTACAAATAGACACTCACATGTTATTAATTAATCACCACATTCCAATTAATATCATTACGCAACACTAATGATGCTATCCCCATTGCTACTATTAAAGCTACCCGCAGACATTTCTTGAAATGTGGTCATCGTGTGTTTTGTGGTTGACGACGGAGATGATTGTTGGTCAGCGGACGTTGATGGCGTGGAGGTTGAGAGATTTAGCGTTAAGGGCAATGGAGGTTCGTGGTGATGATCAACAGTGGTGCCTAAATTGAGTTTAGCCATTTTGGCCGATGGAGGTATGGGGATTGGAGGCATGAGATATCCCGAGGTCTTGGTTACTTGTTTGATTGTAGGTGCACATCCCAGTGTTAAGCTCTCTATCGAATTATGATCTCCGGGGAGTTGCAGTCTCGTTGGAAAAGACGACATAGGGTATGTCACGGGCTCGTGTTTTAGATTTTGCAGTGATTTTTGATCGTCTTCCATTGACGGGTTCATGTACTGGAATTTCAAGAACAAGAAATGAAGTATTAAAGTATATACAATATATTTAAAAATTTAAGAATAGTACCAATTACGTTGGATTAGTTAACCTATTAATCTGGGTTTCCAACAGCAGCCAACTAATCAAAGAGCGACCATCGGCTTTGTAAATAGCCCAAAGACATCACGGATGAACATCCGTAGTCACAAGTGGGAATTTGATTGATCCTACAATTCGAACTTGATAGCTCTAGATATCTACACTTAAAGATCAAACCCTTATTACTATGTCTCAACCCTTGTGGTTTGTGTAAACTACTTATATATAGAACAATGTGAATAACTGGTATCCAAACACTTACTATCAAGACAAATTAAATATATACAATATGAATATATTTGAAGATATGCATATAGCGTTTTAATTTGATCCATTACACAAATTTGGGCAATGATGGTTTATCTAGTTGTTTTTCTTTAATTAATGTTTAATGCAAACAAAATCTATTCTTTAAAAGAAAATATTAAATACGTACTGGCACCCCTCAATCAATCAAATGTATTTAAAAAATCAAGTGAAAATATACACGCTTTTCCTACGTTGACAAATAATTATGACTTAGATATTGCTAATTATAAATAACATATATCTATAAAGATTTAAATGTCATATAGTCAACATGTAAACACCCATCATTAAAGCGAGCTAATTAATTTCCAGTATATGATAGATAGACACATTAAAACAAGGAAAATGCTAACCACAATTATTAGGGATGTGGATAAATATAAAAAAATATTATTTTTAATTTTTAAAATGGTAATATTATTTTAGAAAGTTAAAAACTAATTAAAAAGGTAACTATAAAAATTATAGAAAGTTAATTATGAAAATATAAATTGTGATTGCTATTTTAAAAAAATATAATTACCTTTTATATTTTTAACTACAACCCTAAGGGCTGTGGTTAGCATTCCCCTTAAAACAAATAGGATTTATTTTATTAAAATGTATTATACATACATACATATATATAGGGTAAGTTTTATTTGAGAACCGTTTTTATTGTGAGAACCGCGAGAACCAATCTTAGCCGTTCATTTTGGATAATGGAATTCATGGATGAAGAGCGTGGGGGGATTGAGTGTGACAGGATGCATGTAAGAAATTCATGGGTGGGCAATCCAATTGAAGAAGGGGAATTGGACGGCTAAGATTAGTTTTCGCGGTTCTCGCAATAAAACCGGTTCTCAAATGAACTTTTCACTATATATATATATATATATATATAGGCAAAAGTTCAAACGAGAACTGTTTTTCGTATGAGAACCGCGAGAACCAATCTTAGCCATCCAATTCCCCTCCTTCAATTAGATTGCCCACCCATGAATTCCTTACATGCACCCAGCCACACTCAATTCCCCCACGCTCTTTATCTATGAATTCCATTATCCAAAATGAACGGCCAATTGGTTCTCACAGTTCTCGTTTGAACCCTCCCATATATATATATATATATATATATATATATATATATATATATATATATATATATGTGTGTGTGTGTGTGTGTGTGTGTGTGTGAGTGTGTGTGTGTGTGCGCTCGTGTGTGTATAGGAAGGTTCATTTAATAACCATATTTATTACGAGAATCACGACAACAAATTTTAGTAATTTTTTTGATAAGTGAAATTTATAGATTGAAGGCGTAGAGATAGAGTGTGACAATGTACATGAGATAAATTCATATGTGTGAAGTAATTGAAGGAGAGGAATTGGAAGGGCTTAAATTGTTTTTCGCGATACTCGAAATAAAAATGGTTATTAAATAAATTTTCCTCTATATATATAATAGCAAAATATGTAAAGTTAAATACATAAAATTTAATAAAGGTTCCATACATTAAAAGATAAGTATTAATAATTTAATACTTTAAAGGTAATTTAAAAGTTGGATACATAAAAAACATGTAAAACTAGATACATATTAAAGAACTGAACCTAAATGTAAATTTTTAAAGGCAAAATGAATATTACTATGCCATGATAGTTTACAATATAAGTGCTTGGACTACTTAAAAAGTGTTTATTGAGAACTTGATTAATTTAATATGAAATAAGTGATCTTTGTAAGCACTTGGATATTGTTTATTTCAATTAAATAGATTTAGTTTTAAAATCACAACTTTACATCAAATATATTAAATTATTCAATTCAATTCAATACGCTGGTTTGAGGTTTCTGCTTCCTATTCATAATTCAAATATATATATATATATATATATATATATATATATATATATATATATATATATAAGCAAAATCATATCCCTAACATCAGTTGTGTGGTGCAACTCCATTCACACAAGTAGTTGGGAGTGGTGATGACCTTGGTGGCCTGGAAGAATCCATCTATCTATATCATCCTTTATGACCAAATGATAATAGCCAATCATTTTTTATTTCATAAAATTTTGATAATTGATTTACATTTTAAAACGTATATAAAGTTATCACATTTATAAGTACGAAAAATATATAGAACCATAAAAAAAATTTACGCTTGTAAAACAGGTAATAACATGTTTACAGTTACAAGTACGTATAGAATAGACATTATCTATACTTAAAATTGTATACATCAATTTATTCTCTTGCTTTCTTCACCTAAGAAAGCGTGAAAAAAAATCTTGTATCCAGAATTAGGATTGTTTGTTAAAATAAAATAATTAAACATTTAATAATTTTATTGTTTGAATAATTCAAACGCTCTGTATGAAACTGTCTCTAAATATGACATGTTGTTTGATAAAAGTTTTAAATAAATAAGCCAAATGATGCAAATTATAATTTTAACCTTAATAGTGATTTATTATATTATATGGTCTAACTAATTGTTTAACAAATCAACGTGTGAAAAAAGAGGTATTAGCTAGGGTAAAATACCTGATGCTTAATAATTCAAAATATAGTTTAAGGTGGAATTATTTAGCAAGTGTTCGTCTATTTCATTCAACACAATCTTCATTCAGATGTGACAATCAAACGCGCTTACTACTGAACGATTCAGCATTCAACGCTGAATAGTTTCATTTAGCAGCAACAGAACAGCCCCTTAATTACGACCGTAACTTTTTTTCTATAATTCTAAGCTTGTGTAAAAATTGTCATGCTTTCTTTTATATAATACATGTTGAATGAATGTTCAATATAATCCATAATTAATTCATAGTCCTAAGTGACTAATTTTAGTCTTTGGATCAATGGCATCAATGGTCCAGATTAAATTTTAAAAATTTGGACGGAGTGACATTTTTGTAATTCACATGTGATACTTTTACAAATCGCGTGTGATTGTATACTGAATCATCTATGATTGAATATTAAAATTTTAGAACTATGTTTTCTAAATGGACTTTATTGAACACAACTCGCTACATGTTTATAAATATAGAGTTGTGCTCAGTAAAGTTCATGTAAAAAACCATAGTTCTAAAATTTTAATATTCAATCACAAGTGATTCAGCATACAATCACATGTGATTTGTAAAAGTATCACATGTAAATTACGAAAATGTCACTCCACCCAAATTTTGAAATGCAATCTGAACTATTGATGTTATTAATCGAAATGCTAAAATTAATCTCTTAGAACTATGAATTAATTACGAACTTATCAAACATTCTTTGATAAATATAACCTATCTTACATGTGTTTAAGATACGAACCGTTTTACAAAATTTTGTTTTCTTCCCATACATATGTACAAAAAAATGATATTATCATATTATAGCCTGGACAACCTAATTATTGACTTCAAAATTATCCATCATGTCAAGATTATGCATTAAAAAAGGGATATGATTTGCAAACACATGACTTTGCCATATATGAAAACAAATTAGATTGATATTTATTTACCATAATTAATATCTTTGTTTCTTATCTATGTATTTAAGAGTATATATATTGTTATGTATGACAAAATTATATTATAAGCAAGTAATCTCCCATTTAATTAAGACAGTCGTTCAAAAACAAAAACGAACAGCATATTGTACGAACTGGAATCAATTGCTACTTTTTAATTATTAGCTTGCTAAAGTACTATAATTACCGAAATTTAACAATTATTTTATTTATATTAATTAAAAGTCGACACCATGTGCCTAGTTTAGTTTTTATAAAGCAATGATTCTATAATACTATAAGAGATAACTTATTTTTGGTACGAAAAGTTTATTAATAAACATATGAATCAAGGATATCATTTTAAATTAATAATTAATTATTAAAATTAAATTATAATTAGCTAAATGGTTGGTTTGAGGTTCCACCTTATGGATTCGCTTGTTTGCTTAATTCTAAAGCAGCTACTTTAAAAATAGACTAAGATCTGGTCAAGCATATTAATGAAACAAGTAACTTTTTGTAATCATATATATTATTTCTGAAATTAAATTTGAAAGAAAAATAAATGAAGATGAAAGTAAGATAGGCAAAACGGTACCGTATCAGTGGTAATGTCGAACAGGCTGGATCTCCGGCGACGCCTATTGTGATTGGTTCGCCGGAGAAAGTATTTCTGAGCGTGGCTGGCGACCTGCGTCGGCGTTCGTGTTTTCACGAAGTTTCTAGAAATTCCTCTCCAGTCTCCTTTTCCAACCTTCTGTAGTCCTACCAAGAACAGCCGGTGTTCCTCCTCCGTCCACGGTACTCCTGTTCGATCAAATAAACCGATTACTGAATAACGAAATAACGAATATTAAATCATAGAAGAAAGTAATTATCTTATTGATTGAACTTAAAATACATTCGATCCTTACCTCTTTTTCGCTCTCTGCTGCGAGCGGAGGGATGAACGACGTCGTCGGAGGCGTATCCGGCAGCATCGACAGTTGATTCCGGTGGTTGTTCGTCAAACTGAGCTAGATTATTCATACTAGCGCTCTTCCGGAACGAAGATCCTCCACCTCCTCCTCCGCCGCTGCCTTCCATTAATCTGACTCCGAACAACATGATACCTTTGGCGCCGGTGTTTGTGGCGGAGGAAAAGGATGCGCCACCAGCATCGGAGCACTTTCCAGGCACGATCGCCATTGGAGAGAAGGAGAGAGATGGAGTGGATTGAGGTAAATATGGATTTGATAGGTAAGTAGTTGTTAAATACGGGTATTGTATTTCTAGGGTTTTTCTTTTTAGTATATACTCAAAAGAGAAGTTGTACTCCAATAAGCATGACTAATGAAGGGTTGTGCTTAGATGCTATGCACGACCAGTGATTACAGTATCCCTTTCATAATCATCACCGTTGATATGGTGTACTTTAATTTTGATCATTTGAAATTACCAAAAACCTTAGATTTTCTTTTTCAACTTTAAAAATTACACTCACTCCCGTATTCATGTTTCAATATTGATCTTTGGTTTGTTAAAGGTAACAGAATTGAACTTCATATAAAATGAACATTTTGTTAAAGGTAACATAATCGAAATGAATACTATTTTTACTTTTAAAGTTATATCTATGTTTATAACAGAAATGAAATCATTAATCTTTAAAATTGGAGTACACCTTAATAGTTATTAATACCTTTAGGTCAAATTAGGTTTGTTTTGGTAAAAAGCTAAAGTTGAGTAGAGATTAAAAATAGAAATTTAAAAATAGTATTTTTATATTAGTAGACAGGGTTGTAAATAATAATAATAATTTTTTGAATGGTTAACAAGCACTCTCTAATCTATACATATGTGTATAATAGTACATGAACCTTTAACCTCATGTTGAGAGGGATATTTTAACACACTTTGATACCACTAAGTCAAATATTATTTTATTTATAAATAATAGTAAAAACTTATAGCAGAAAAATGTATTTTGTATAAAATGAAAGGTAAAAAAAATTATTAAGGGTTAAAAGTGAAAAAATTGAAATGAATACTGTTTTTATTTTGAGAATTTATATGTTGAGAGGAATAAAGTGAAAGAAATCTAATAGTTAAACAACCATTGAGACAATTAACCCCTTTTTTTTATGGGTCTACATTTGAGTTGAAGACAATGGTGTAGTTCGTTATTTATGAGTGCAGATTCAGTTGTAAAAAACTATATTAGAAAGATGCTCTCGCAGTCAATTGTACCATTTACTTAAGCAATGGATGTGTGATCTTCCATCTTCCAATATAAATAAAAGATTAACAATCATTAATTTAATTTTATAATTCTAACATTTTATTTAATAAAAATTGAATTCTGATCATTTATTTATTTAAAATTAAAATTTTAATTTTGATTTTAATTGGTCAAAATTGAAACTCAAATTTGATATTAAATTAAGAGATTATTCAAATTCAGATGTATTTCATAATGTTTAGTTTATTTATCTTATCTTTTAGGAGATAAAGTAGCACTACACGGGCTATGTAGAGCCCTTGTTCAAACACAGACCATGTAAGGTCTGTACGGAGCGTGATATGTAGAACTACACGGGCCGAGTAGAGGTACATGGGCCGTGTAGGGTTGGAGTACACAGTGAGTGTACATGGCCTATGTAGGTCGTGTAGTGCTACAGGAGCCGTGTAGCATTCTGTTAAAGTGTATTTTGAGCAGTTTAATTCTCAAGAGTTAGTTATTCATTGTAGGTGATCAATAATAACCCTAAGAGCGTATAGACGGGAGCACATAACTCTGTGGAATCCTTAAATACCTACTATTCAAGTGAGTTTTACTATAGTCCTTTATACGTGCACATACACATGTTATGTGAAATACTTAAACTATATGTACCATTAATGAATTATAAAATAGAGATGTATGAGTGACAATAGAGCTACTAAAATGACATAAGAGATACCTAAATAGCAATAGAGTAGCCTCACTGGCAAATTATACTGAGTACTCATAATTGAGCCTGAGTGGCTTATAGAGCTTTTGTGACAAAGTGCTTATGGGTGTATGAGTATGTAGTTTGTTTAATACTTAATAAGAGTTTTATATAATTGATGATTGTATGAGATAGTGAACTCACTAACCTTAGTGCTTATCAGTGTTGATTCCAGGTAACGATTGTGACAAGGCTCCAACTAAAGATTGATGGTTCCTACTTCCGCTGACTTTGAAAAACTATAATCCTTTTTGTGTATATAAAACAATGTTGACAAGTGGGATTTTGTAAAACAATAACTATGTGAATATGATATTTTTTAAGTGTGACTTAAAAAAACGGTCCTTACAATATTTATGTACATAGCTTTTAATCATCACTACCGAGGCAACCTATATAGTTATTTATCGAGTTTATTTCACTAAAATGTATTCAAGTTGTCATGTTTTGCTATTTTGTGTATGGAACTTTAAAAGTTTTTATTATGTGTATCAAATTTTTATCCGTTGCTATTGTATGTATTTTGGTTACATAAAAAAGTAAAAATTTTACAATTTTAGTACATACAATATAAAGTTTAATAAACACAATAGCGAACTAAAAACTTAGGGTGTGTTTGGCGAGCTAAGGCTAGGGCTGATTAATTTATAATCTCAAACCCAAGTCATAAGTTACTTGAAAAAACTTTTATTTTGGGGCTTATGTTTTTAATAATCTCCTCAAAATTATAACACCCGAACATGGCTAGATGGCTGGGGATTATAAAAACTAGAATCTCAAGCCTCTATAATCCCATGTAAGTCCGTTGCCGAACACACCCGTAATGTTAGATAATACAATTAACAATAAGTCCGACATAAGTATTTTAGTTTGAATTGTGTTTTATTTTACTAGATCAATGTTTTTAGATACAGATTTATAACTTAGCTAGTAATAAGACTATTTAAAATTATATTTCTTTGCTTTTTAAAAAAATAACATATTTAATAATAAAATAAGCTAAAAGTCGTTGAATTTCTAAAACTGTAAAAAGAACTTATAAATTTTAAATATTTTACTGACAGTAAATATATTTTTAATATAATAGTTTTTATAAACACATTTACATATTCACTTTTCCAGATTTAAAATATATGCAAAATATTAGGTGATTAATTAACCCAATTGTTAAGTCGATCTCGTTAACGTTGAAAAATGGATTGAGATCATCTCTATGCGATTCATTTTATCACCTCTAAGTTATACCAAAAGAACTTTTATGATAAAATGATTAAAATCGACAAAAAGTAAACATGATAAAGTTACAAGCTAGGCGTTTAAAATATCTTAAAATTGAAAGTAATTTGTATATAACAGAATGTAGTTATAAATAACAAGTACAAGTAGTTAATACTTAATAGCACACACAATATAAGTTATGATGCACAAAATTGTTGTGCGACTAATTTTGTCTAAGAATTACCATCCTTTGATAACAGGAGAATTTATTTTCATTTAGAGTTCAGGAAGTGGGTCAACAACGAGCTCATTATACGGCCACACGGGCTCGTCACACACGCTATCTTTCATCATTTACATAGCTCGTGGTGGTGCTAACTCATTACACTCATTTAATTATTATTATTAACCAATAATATGCAAAATAAAAAGTTTTTATGGTTTAATGATTACAGTTATTACCACGGAGTGTTAATAATGAGTTTATTAATATTCACATGGCGTGTTAGTAATGATATTTACTAAAGATACTTATATTGTTCGAAATGCTATCTAAATTAGATTTGGCTAAATTATCTTAAAAAATAATAGTTGATTATTTATAAATAAATTATAAACGAGAATGATAACCACAGTCTTTAAGGTTGTGGATAAGAATAAAAAGTAAAATCTTAGTTTTTAAAAATGACAATCACAACTTAGGGTTTTTTTTAACCAACTTTCCACAAATTTCATACTTATCTTTTAATTGTGTTTTAACTTTCTATACATAATAAAAGGTTATCATTTTTAAAAACTAAAATGTTATGGTTATCATTCTCCAATCTTTCTTTAATCTATATTAAAAGAATAGAATTATGATATCATCATATTTTTAAAATATTTTTCACTAATCATGTCCATTTATTTTTATAAATACCTTTGAATTTAATTGTTCTTATATCAAAAACCTTAAACCTTGCATATTGTTTAAGAGTTTCATTTTTAAGTGATTTAGTTTATTAACATTAATATATTTTAACAAAAAAAAGTTTATTCAGATATGATAAGTGCTTATATTCACACATTTACATGACTAAATATACAACACTTGGAATGTATTTGTGCTTAAATGTTTAACAATGGACTTAATAGTGAAATATTTGCTAAAATGTTTTAATCATGATAAAGATGTTTAATTCTTGTATTTTCTTTATAATTTTAGGTTTGACAAGTAACAGAGAATGGATACAAGTCTTGGAGCACTGCTAAAGCCATAAAGAATGCATCAATCATGTGCAATGTGAAATCTTCTTACTCGAAAAGTCTTAGATACATCCATCTTTACTTTGCACGAAAAGAAAACAGATGGAAGTTTTAAGTGTGCATCAATGGGAAGTAATTCACTTGGCTATCAAAATGAAAGGAACAATTATTTCAACTCAAATTCTTAAGGGTCTCTTATTGTTTGATAGCAATTTAAAAAAAAAGGAGAACATGATCACCTAGTTTTTTTTTAACAGCTTCGCCCCAGCGGTAGAGACACAAGATCGAAACACGGTTGAACTGATCAGGGCCCCGGTTTCGATCCACTCCATCTACACCCCTCTAATTAATTCGGTAGGGCTGTTTCACTAACGAGGGAGTGGCCATTAGCTACTCCTAGGAAGAAAGCCTCTAGACACGTGACCAAGAAAAAGAGAGAATAGAGAGGCTTAGAGAGGGCTGAACGCAAAACAAAAGTTTTTAAAAAAAATAGAGGAAGGAGGAGAGCAGGGCAGTTCGCACAGACGCAGGAAGAAAAAAGAATGAAGAAGTTTTTAGTCTTTCTTAGTGTGGCTATTGCCGGTAACTTAAAGACTCTTCTTGATTTAATCATGTGTAGCTAGTTTTTTTAAATTCAACTTTAGAGTTTCAAGCTTTTGCAATTTGTTTTTATATGGTTGGTATAAGATTGTGTGTTTTAATCACTTGGTTATTTATCTAATTTCTGTTCTTGAATGATTATTGCTATTCTTATATCTTTGCAATATGATCAATTATTTAAGATTTTGGTAGCAAGTTGTTAAATTGATTCTTGAATTTAGAATTGTTTAAGAATTAATTATAAGTGACTAATTACATGTTAGCTTTTGTAGTAGATATCTACTTCAAGTTATGAAATTAGATAAAACGATAAAAAGAATTAATCAAGCATGCGAGTTAATTCATTCGGAATCGGGTTCCATTAGAGCTTTATGCTAACTTTAATTAGGATTTTAAGAGTTTGTTTAAATCCATTTTAATGCTAAGATTTGTTTATGATCCTCATCTCTAAACAAATTGTTTCGTAAGTTGGAACCGGTCATTAAAGGTTGTTAATGACCATAACTGATTTAATCAAATGATGAGATTTTGTAATAACTATTAACAACAGCCTTTGAAACTAAATAGCAATTGTGTCCTGGAGTTGGATGCTTTTTTCCTTAATTGTTTTTAAAGAATTTCTCGGTTTAATACATGTTCGATTATAATTAACATAACTACATCTTTTATTTATGTGTTCAAAACCAACCTCTTCAAGTAATTTCGGCATTTATAGTTAAACTTAGTACATGTGGATTTGACTTGACTTGCCACCGTTACTATATTTTGTTGTAGTTTTGTAGTATAGTTGGTATTATTATTTGGCAGACTAGGCAAAATCATTTAATATATACATTTTTCTTGGTTATTTAGTGAAACACGTAGACCAATTTAATTAAATTAAAACATTGAATTTTCATTATCTAATTTATGATAGAATTTTATTTCTGGAATCAATATTCGAAAATGAAGCCATAACATATCATTCTTAGTGTCTTCTTTGTTTGCCATATTTGTTTTCTATCATGGAGATTGATGGAGATGATCACTATTTAACTTACTACGATTCACATATAGCAGCTATCTTTTTTAATTTTTTTTCTCCACGTATACGTTTGCTAAGAAACTTATATTCTTCATTGTTTACTTTTTAATTATGAAGAATAAAAACAGTATTCATCATCTTCAAAAAGAACTTCAATGAGATAGTATTCAAGAAAAAACAAGAAAACACATTTGACGGCAACTATTTTCGGAACTTAGTAGTATCAATTGCAAATAATGGAATAATTTCACAGATGACTTTAAACGGTATATCTAATCGTACGTTTAATATTAATTCATAAACTTATTCCATAGTAATATGTTATTTGTTTTATATTTTGTTATCGTGTTTCATTAAACCTAATTAAAAATATTTTTCGTTTATTTATATCTACTATATAAAAAACATATTGGTAGAGAATACAAACAATATATGTTCATGATGTTTATTATTGTGATACTTTTTATATGATTTATAACTATATTACTATACATGTTGGTACTGTTTAATAGGAGAATATTTAAAATTTATTTTAATCATCCCTGAATTTATACATGGGTGTTAAGCTTGATATAAATTATGAAATGAGTTAATTACAAAAATGGTCCCTGTGGTTGTTACTGATTTTCACTTTTAGTCCTTTAACTTTAAAAATTACGAAAATAGTCACTGTGGTTGTCACTTTGTTTCACTTTTGGTCCTTTAGGCTAACTCCAGTTAAGGTTGACCGTTAGTCAAAGGGTATTTTGGTCTTTTTACACCTTATTCATGTTACCAAACGCAACCTACCTGTGCAAATAAATATACTCATGGGCAAACACTCCTCTATCAAAAGAAAACAACCAAACTCCCTTTTCTCTCTCTCTCTCTCTCTCTCTCTCTCCAACAGTCAACCACCACCGCCCTCTTCACCGGCCATCACCACCACTCCCTTCGCCGGCCATCACCACCGCTCCCTTCGCCGGCCACAACTGCCCACCACCACCAAAATCCCCTCTTTCAAAACTGCCGGCCACCTTTACCAAGCGACCACTCCACCACCCCGGCCTTCTTCTCTCCTCAAAACCACCGGCCACCACCCCTTATTCTCTCTTGAAGACCATCATCCATCACCACCTTCTCTCTACCACATCTCGATCGCTAGATGTCACCATCTCCAAGATCTCCTCCGCCGCGTTTTGTCTTTAGCTCCATGGTCGCCGTCTTCTCATCTCACCATGGATGTAATGCTCTCTGTATAAATCAAAGGTATGTTGCTATGAAGCTTTGTGTATGATCTAAGCAAAAACCCTAACTCTGTATCCCTAGCCATTGGAGGTTGAGATTGAGGTGAAGATGGTGGTGTTGGTGTTTGTGGGAAACGATTTTAAAGTTTTCCATAAGATAGAATAGAAAACTCTAATTAATCAAATTCAATTTGTTTGATTAAGATGAATCTAATTAGGGTTTTTGAATTCATTGTGTTTGTGTGATCTCTTGGTTCAATTATCTCATATTTCGATTTGTTGAAAGGTTTTGAATTGATTGTTTTGATTTTGAAATGTTAAATATCAGACTTGTTTTTATCATCAAATGATTGATCTGGGTTTTAATCACCAAATGTTTAAGGGTCTGGGTTTTTTAATCACCAAATGTTTGAGGGGTAGAGAGTTTTGAAGGGAGAGAGACATGATGAATCAGAGGTTGGCATTGATGGTGGTTATCCGGTGGTGGTGGTAATGGTATAACCGTCCGTGAGTGTAGATGTGTGGAGAGAGAGGTTGATTTTTTCTTTTTATTATTGAAAAATAAAATAGTCTGTTTGGAAACATGGATAACAGTCAACATGATCAAAATACCCTCATTTTAACGGCAGTTAGTGTTAAGGACCGAAAGTGAAACAAAGTGACAACCACAGTGACTGTTTTCGTAATTTTTGAAATTAAAGAACTAAAAGTGAAAATCAGTAACAACCACAGGGACCATTTTCGTAATTTTTAAAATTAAAGAACTAAAAATGAAAATCAGTAACAACCACGAGGACCATTTTTATAATTAACTCTTATGAAAATATAATAAGTTTGGGGATGTGATAGCTTCGCAATAAAGAATCCGCATTTTCTCTAAATGGAACATTATATTGGAATATTCCAAGTTGACGGTGTGGAGTCGCTCATACCTTCTTTCATGCACTTTCTGTAATTATGCCGTGATTTTTTAAATAAATATTGTGCAATACCATAACGTTTTATTAATATTTAATAGTATCATTTCTTGGGAAAGGACGCTATAGATTTTTATGTTCTAAAAACACACGTGATATCAACCATAAACTTACCTTTTTGATAATCTAACACATGCAAGGTACTCCATAATAAATTAGGAAAATCTCTCTTTACTCGATTATTTATCTTGATTTTATCACTTATCTTATCTTGCAAGAAGGAAAATAAACATGAAAATACAGAATATCTTTAAAATATATATTTACATCACAATGGCTATTCTACATACATAAGCATACACATACATGTTATGTCTTTGTAAAATCATAGATATCGTACACCACTACAAAATAACACCAATTTTGTATCGGAAATATCAGTAGAAAATCCGTAGAAAAAGACCGTTTCCCAAGAATTTCTCAAGAAATTGGTCGATTGGTAAAAGATTCATGAGAAAATCGTTTCGCAATGATTTCCAACACATTTTCAAAGAATTTCATCCTCGAAAAATCGGTTAAAAAGTTTCTCACGTATTTGTAACAACGATATTTCCCATGGATTTGAAACAGAAGTTTCTAAAAGATTTTCTACATGTTACTAAGAACTATTTTCCCACAAATTCGAAAGAAGTTCTCTATCGGATTTCACACAAGTTTTAGTTTTTTTTCTTTAATTTACTACAAATTATCAACAACTATTTGCCACAGATTTTAAATGGATTTTTATGCAATAAATTCCCCATGTTTTCAATTTTCTACTATTTTAATTACTCATGAATCTCCAATTGATATATATTTATCTATTTTCCATCAGATTTCCCACATGGTAAATAATTAGTGTTATCTTGAAATATTTAAAGTTAAAATATTACAAGATATATAATGATATTATTTGGTTTATTAGAACATGAATTAACATATTATCTAGATTGTGCTTTGATTCATGTTCTATTTAAATTAAGTATGACCATGAATAACCTAACGTTAACCGTCACTCATCGTTTTGAACATGAGAGGGTATAGATTTCCTGATGTTAACCTCTATTAACTTTGGTTTCATACTCAACAACTTTCTCACAGAATTATCCTCATTCCATATCCATTGAAAATCTTTAGGAAATCGCTCTTTATTGGTTATATTTGATTTGATGTTCATACTTAATTTTGCGGGAAATCAGTTAGAAAATTATACAACTTTTTGAATAATTCTTACAAATTATTCATGTTCCAAATACTTGAAAAGTCAATGTGGGAAATCCATTTATAATAGTTAGCATTAGTGAGACTCAATTCTATAGAAAATCTTTTGGAAAATTTTAAAACTTTCAAATAACTTTTTCATGAAATATTCTCGTTTTAAATCCGTAGTGAAAACTTAGGAAATGAATAACTTAGTTCAAGTTTGGAGAAAATCCGTTAAAAGTTTACCCACTAAATTTGGTCGTGAGAAATCTCTTCCTAATACCTGATTTTCTGCTAGTAGCGCACATATTTATGAATTCGTTAACACATCTTTTAATGTGATTAGAATATACAATGACGTGTATTATTGTTTGTTGATATTGATTTCATATGAAATTACTTTTTAAGTTTTTGTTGAAAATTTGTTGGAATATAAGACATTTCATATATCTTTGGAGTAGATAATGAGAAACAAGTTGGAGAATTTAATACTTACATTAATTGATGATGAAGTGAAGTATTTATAAGTAATTTGATAATGATTACAAACTTTTATTCAAAGGTTTCTTCTATTATCTTTGGATAAACTCTGACCAAGTATTTAATGTTTGGAGACTGTTTAGCAGATAATGCATTAAATGCTGCTTTTCCGGATCTTTTATACTGATGGGAATGACTATCTTTGCTACCAATGGTGCCTTGTTCAACCTTTGGCTTAAAGTTAGAACGGAAGAACTTTGTTTCCGGAGGTTCATCCGGCATATATGTCATCAAAAACCAATAGAATTTTTTTTTGCTAACTATTGATATAATTTTTTGTAGTAATTAAGTTGGACTTTATGTGTGACATATAGATTCTATTTTCTTGTTCTTTTAATTACATATTATCGTTTATATTTGATCATGCATGCATAAACAGTAGTTATTTTTTGAGTTATAAATATTCATTTACATATATATTTATTTTGTTAATGTTGCATTTAATAAACCGGCCAGCTGCCCGATATGATAAAAAGGCCGGAAGATCAACCACATTAAGTATTAAAAAGAGGATTCTTTTTTGCCAGTTTTATGTATCCCGCACTTTGCCTTATCAAAAGTCACAACAAACCACGCACACACCTCTATCTTTCCTTGCACCTACGTACCTAGCTAATTACCTGCTCTCTAGAAAGATCTAAACAATGATGCTATTTATATAAAATGATTAAAATATCCCTATTAATAAGTAACTGTTACAAACGGTTCTTGAAGTCATTAATTTCATTTGCGCGTTTCTGACACTGGGGTCCTCAAAAACATCAATCCAAGGTTGAACCAACGTCACCTCTTCCTCGACCGTCTATTTATTCACTTTTGCTCAACCGTCAAAATTTTTCTTTCCCGTTGTGGTGTGGGGATTTCTTCTTGAGTTGGGTTAGATTGTTGGGTTGGAATGGATTGGGGTGTCTCCGGTTGTTGAGTTTCCAGTGCATAGTCAATGTCATCGTCGTCATCTTGAATCGGGTTTCTAGATTGATAAGCCAGGTTTGGAAGATTGAAGGGTGCTAGAACAAAACCCGCTTGTAACATCCCTTGGTACGTCAATTGGGGAGGGATGTAACGTTGTTGCGTAAATTGTTGGAACCCGGATGAAGATTCTGTTGGATTATGCCCGCTGACACAAACGAGTTAATAACACTGCTGATGAAGTATAGGCTTATTGGGTCACACACCAAGTATTGATTCCGGCAACACGAACAAGCAAAAGAGAGAAAAAGGCCAAAATGGGTTTGGGCAGGATGGTACACGGGCCGTGTCCAGTCCAACATACACGAGGCGTATTGGCCCAAGTTGAGGCCGTGTGCTTTGGGCCTACACGACCATGTAGTTGAACACGGGCCGTGTTGGGCCTGTTAGACACGGGCTATCTTGGCCCAATTGAGGCCGTGGGCTTTGGGCCTACACGGCCGTGTTGACCAACACGGGCCGTGTACGATCTCTGTAACAGCAAAATAAACAGCTTTAAACACTCATTTTAATGGGATTAATGTGAGTGAATGCTAAGCCACGATTGATATGTCTCTTGAACAGAACTTTGGGTTGTTCTAGAGTCTTATGCATGTTCTTACTCTCTCCAATTGTTCTTCTTCTTGGTGATCAAGTTTGATGCACTAGTGAAGGTGATATACACTTTGTGATCAAGCCTTGATGCACAAAAGTGTTGTTAGTTCTTGAATTGTGTTGTTTTGGTGGCTACTCCAACCTACTAGCATTGGGGAATCAAAAGTGCTTGGGGTGGACTTCATTAGGGGAATTCTCTTGTTGAATTCTATACACTTGACAAGAAGAAATAGATATTGTGATCTTGCTTAAAGGTATAACTATTTCTTGCTTCTTGTTTGTTACATTTTAGTTGCAATTCCATGTCTAGATGTTGGTCCATGGGAAGTGTTTGTTTGGCTAGTTTAGTTTTTATTTTATATCTTGCTTCCGTTGCTACTCGATTATGTCAAACAAATACCTTCAGTGGTATCAGAGCCATATCTAACATGGCTCTGCACTATTGAGTCAAGAAAAACCATAAACATATAAATATTTTTATATTAGAAAATTGTTTTCTTTAAATGGTTTTTCGTGTAGATTCTTGTTAGGCTAAAATTGATATATTTGTAGCATACATAATATTCATATAAATATTTTATAAGAAAATTGTTTTCTTGAAATTGTTTTATGATTCTTGTTAGGCTAAAATTGGTATATTTGTAGCCTACCTAATATTTTAGTTTTTACATCGAGTCGAGAAAAACCATATAAATACTTTTATATAAGAAAATTGTTTTCTTAAAATTGGTTTTTCATTGAGACTCTTCATGTACTCTTGTTGTGCTAGAATTGTTATATTTGTAGCCTTGTTAATATTTAGTTTTTATATTTATATATTTGTTGTAACTTGGCATGAAGTGTACACAAGTATATACTTATAAATGTATATATGAATATGTGTCACAAAAATGGTTTGGTACACTAATGCATATATACAAGGATTGTCATTATGGTGCCTTTGATGTTGTTGACAATCTTAACTAAAATAAAGATATATATTTGTATCATGGTTTTGTGTGGCACATAATGTTTTATTTATGTTGCGTTTGGTTAATTCGGTAACATGATATGCCCTTAGACCTATGTGTTGTGGTGGTTGATTGATTCGGTTTTTGGCGGCCTGCGTGCTGTATTGTTGTAATATAATTTATTTATTTATTTGTTGGTGCGGCTTGCATGCCGTTTCTTTTATTCCGTGTATTTGTATAAATAGTGTAGGAATGCGATCTACGTGTCGTTTATATATATTCTATGTATGTAAATAGTATAGAATTAGAACCGGAGAAGTCAACGGGAGTCATGGTGATGACGTCTTGGCGAGAAAGAATCAACACGCTATTGGAGGTGTTGGATTCGGTGGGAGCTTACCCAACGAGACTTTACCTTGTCCTTAGGTTTTGGCCTCGTTTTCCCCGTTATGGCTCACGGGGAAAACGCATAGGATTTTTGGGCATGTTACCGAATTATATATATATATATATATATTTGCGTGGTTGTATTTTATATTCTATGCATGATTTAGGATTCACATGCTAGACAATTTTACTATAAAATTAAATAAAATACAACGTTTGTTAAAATAGTTAACAATCTCGCGCGAATAGAATTGACAAAGAAAATATAAACTTGGTATTGTATTTAAAAGTGCTTAAAATTATTTTGACACTAATTTTGTTAATTCACAAAAAGGTTCTTATAAACCGGAAACAAAATCCCGTTTTTCCAAAATGTAAATCACGCACCATCCGTAAGACGACACCACCCGAATCTAACGAAACAATGATGATTGTCGAGCTAAGCACGAGTCATTCCTTGCGTAGTTGTGTGGAAGGTGAGTGGGGTAACTCGCATGATTGGTTGTCGAGCTAAGCACGAGCCAATTGATGGTCGAGAGTGCCACCCGTGTGTCTTGTCGGACGGTTTACAATTTTAGTATAGAATTCTTGATTAATTGTCGAGCTAAGCACGAGCTAAACAAAAATTATATATTAAGATTGGTGTAAGGAAGGGATCAAACATGTCAACCGACATAATGGATGTCAACGGATCCCGCAAGTGTCTAAGAGTTGTAATAGAGATTACAAGTGGTAAAATGGTTACCGGCTAAATAGCTTCGCCACGTGATCCGTGGTAAACCCGTCACGGTGCGAGGTGAAATAAGGTTCTTAGCCCTTGTTACAAATAATTGTTTTTATCTAAAACTATGGGGTAATTATTTTTAACAATGTTTATCTAAACTAACCAAAACTCGTATTATTGTTATTTATAGATGTCAAACCATAACAACACCACGTCAAACATCTCACTTCGTGTGTTCCTAGAAAGGGAGAAACTCACGGAGGTGAACTTTATTGCATGGTTTAGACAATTGAGGATTGTCCTTCACCATGAGTCAAAGTTGCACATCCTTGAGGAACCCTTTCCGGAGCCACATGCTACCAATGCGACTTGGGCCATCCGATACGGGTATGAAAAACGTGTTGAGGACACGCACGATGTTGCATGCCTAATGTTGTCAACTATGAGTTCGGAGTTGCGAAGGCAGCTCGAGCACATGAGTGTGTACAATATGTTAAACAAGCTCAAGGACATGTTCCAACAACAAGTTAGGCAGGAACACTATGAGTGTGTTAAAAGCCTAGTCGGTTGTAGGCTGCATGAAGGCGGGAATATTGGTCTTCACGTCCTTAAGATGAAGGCGAACGTGGACCAAATGGAGAGGTTAGGATTTCCTATTGGGAGAGAGCTTGTTGTGGATATTGTACTCCAGTCTCTGCCCGCATCATATGATCAGTTTGTCACAAACTATCATATGCAAGGAATGGAGAAATCCTTAAGCGAATTGCATGGCATGTTGAAGTCTGCGGAGTCTGACATGGCCAAGCATAGTTCCACCTCAACCACTCCCGTCTTGGTTTAAGGAAACAAAAGAAAAGGAAGAAGAAACCGACCCTAAAAGGAAAGGTTGGAGTTTCCAAGCCTATCCTTGATATTGAGTTGAAGGACATAGAGAATGTGTCTCAAGAAGAGACTCAAGAAAAGGTGGTTTGCTACTTCTGTGGAAGATTTGGAAATTGGGGCCGTCACGCCTGCCCTACGTGCCGAGAGGATATAAAACTTCTCAGGAAAGAGAGAGTTAACTTTCCATCTTCAGGTACGTTCATGATTCATTGCTATTCTTCTATAAGTTGGGTTGTTAACCCGAGCTGATTGACTCACGTTTGTCACAAATTTATTTTGTTACAAAGTGTAGGTCCTTTGATGAGAGAAAAGCATGAAGAACCGGATCTCGAACGAGGAAACTATGGTGATTGTCCTCGAAGAGAAGATAAGGAGACTTGATCTCGCTTTTGTCGCCGGTTTATTTATTATTCTATTTTATTGCCCTGCGTGGCAAGTAATATTTCTTTGTATGCTCGGTTTTGAAGATGACGGATATGATTTTGAAGTTTTAAGAATTGATGTAAAACCTTTTTAAGCGATGTTTATTCAAGGTTTATTTGTGTCATAGCTCATGTGTTGTTTTGCCCTGCGTGGTACACAGCTTTACATGTGGTGACGATCAATTTATTCTTAATATATGAAATTTATTATAAAAATATGTTGTAAGATATTTTGTTATATTCAAAATTTTCCATGTCATGGCATACACAAGCTTTTGTTACAAGTAATAGAATGTTCATGAATAATTGATTCTGAATCCAAAATAGTTTGGATTAGTTACCTTTGTGTGATAATCAACTTAACCACATAAACAAGAGATATATCACCTAGATCCATGTGGTTGGGATCTCGTGACAGTTTAGCCTTGGGCTAAATGTTTGATATTGATCTTGTTTATTAGGTTAAGATGATTATGTGATCCTTCACCGAAGTTTGTGAGAGGATTGAAGGCTTGTTGGATATTGATCATATTTTGTGGATAATCCGTTCAAGCACACTACAAAGAATAACAAAAGAGAAACCTCTTCGACGCTACCTTGATGGTAGTAGTTGCGAAACGTTTACTAGTTTAGGTATATGTCTGAAGCCTTGTTGATGTTCAAAATTAGCCAAAACGACTTTCAGAATCAATAGGGCATATAGGTCAAGATACTTAGATCTAGTTAAGATGCTAAGATACCTACTATCTATATATTGGATGGCCATATAGTGAATTGTGGAATTGTTTCACAATTCATATCCTACTAAGACACATTGGTACATGGTGGCATGGAGTAGGGAACCGGATATTATTGATAATGATCCGGTTTGTGACGGGTCAAGAATGTATGTCCGATTTGTTAGGACATTCATTTACCATGGTGACTAAGTCCTCAAATCTAAATCCAATTGATAGTCTATTTAGCATTTATTAAGATATGACTAGAAAGGTTCTTTGCTTGTCTATCTTAATAGTTCGAAGTTATCCATTCTACATTCAATGGGAGATGGATAAACTTGAAATCAAGAAGTGCTAATACATTTGAGGAGTTCTTTTAAGTTTTAGCTATTTAACCTTTTGAGAACAATGTTTGTTGCTTAAAAGGGGAAGAAGAAGAAAAACTAAAACTAAGGCATTACAGTGGAAGAACGTGGAACTTAAATGAAAGACTTGATGATGATACTAGCATATAATCTAATATCTTTGATAGATGATCAGCATGGTTATGCTGGTATGCCTAACTAAGAGTCATTATATCTTTTAATTCTGATAAGGTTCATATAGAGCCAAAGAGATATGATAAAGAGATGCAATCCATTTAAAATGTCCAAGTACTCGACTTGACTTGATCCCATACCTAGGTTTCTACCAAGGTGGTAGTGATGAGATTAACATGGATGGAATTGTAGACAACTTCAAATACCGACTAGTGGTAAATTTTTCATGATGGTTATGGAGAAACTCGTCCTAGTGGCTATGTTGAAGAATGTTTGATACTCGTGGATATTAATAGCCGCGTTCCGTTATGGAACAACATGATGAGGAAGTGCTTATAACACTCTCCGAGGGTCTTAATATACATTTGTAGTATCCGTATTATGTCTACAAAACAAAAGTGGATAAGTCCAATTCGGACTTATGCTAGCATCTTAAAGGAAATATCTTTGCTTACTATTAGAAAATCAAAGTGATGAGTTTTCTAGAAGCGTAGATAAAACCTTTTATATATGTCAGGGCTAGTAGGAGCTTTGTTGTATTCCTAGTGCTAAATGTCTATTGAAGATAATGTCCCGGTATTAGGTTATCTGCAAACCTAATTCAGGAATTATTGCTTCATAAGGGCGTTTAGGAAATACAAGGATGGATAATATATTTAGTACAAGAAATATAGATATATATCCTTGGTGTTTGATGACTAGAATAGGCTTGGAGTAAGTAGTTATTCTAATGTGTGTTTCTATTAAGATAACTGTTGATTTTGATCAAAGTTTATGATCCTAACTTGTGGTGTTGATTGTTAATTCTTAGGTATCACTAACCCTATTGTGTGATTTTGAGACAATGAGGGTGTGATTACTTTAACTGTTTGAAAAGAAAGATCTCTTTGATGCATACTTTTATAGTAGTCTTGTCAAAAGAGATATAATTGAATAACAAAAGTATTTGTGGATGTTGTGGTACAAATCCACTAATTAAGCCGTTGTTATGGACTAGTGATGTTTATCATACTAGGTCAATTAGCATTTCTAATGCATATAACTTGGCTTGAATATGTTTTGGTTTATGTTTGATTTGTACTTATATTTTGGGGACGTTAAGCAGTATTGCAATTCATACTATAACGATTATTAAATGGAGATTTAATAATACGCCGAGGGCGGGTATTTTATGAATCCTTATTGTGTTCCATCTTAGCATGTTTAAACACTTCCCAGAATGTTTTTCATTCTAAATCTCCAAAATCGGTTATACTTTATGGGAAGGAAGTATAAATTAAGATTGAGGTAAAGATTTGGTTTTGTTAAACATGATTCTTGCCTATACTTGAAAGGGGTTTCAAGTGATTGGAGGACCCGCACCTGAGTTCGCTTCATGGTTCTGGTCATAAGTAACTTGGGATGATGACGGCGTTTCATCCTTAACCTAGAGATACATGTGATCCCAAAGCATAGGTCGGCTTTGCTTTGATCGTTTTCTAACGCGGTCTGTAACTGGTCGTTATAAGGGAGATGATTGGGTAGAGTATTATCTATGTGGCGGGACTATGTAGTCGAAAGGAATTTGTTCCTCTATGTATAGAGAAGATATCCATGGGCCCCTCGATGATTGAGTGCTGACGTTCATATGCATGGTCGTGCTCAAGTTATATTGATGGTGGATCAATGTTAACTTGGTTTGTTGGTCACCACTAATCTAGAATCGAGAAACATAATCGTGAACGATCAGAAGGTTGACTATATTTCATGCCTTGTGTTCACATAGGATATCGCGAACAAAGGGATGTATATGTTCATTTATCTTTAGGACAATCATTTTATGATTGGGATCTTGTCAAGAGTGGCATACCCTATACTGACTTGGGAGCATAGATGTCTTGCTAGAGGCCGCTCTATGTTTGTGTTATTTTTCGTAGTCGTGTCACGTGCAAGTGGGAGTCTGTTGGATTATGCCCGCTGACATAAACGAGTTAATAGCACTGCTGATGAAGTATAGGCCTATTGGGTCACACACCAAGTATTGATTCCGGCAACACGAACAAGCAAAAGAGAGAAAAAGGCCAAAAGGGGTTTTGGCAGGATGGTACACGGGCCGTGTTCCTGAACACGGGCCGTGTCTAGTCCAACATACACGAGGCGTATTGGCCCAAGTTGAGGCCGTGTGCTTTGGGCCTACACGACCGTGTAGTTGAACACGGGCCGTGTTGGGCCTGTTAGACACGGGCTATCTTGGCCCAATTGAGGCCGTGGGCTTTGGGCCTACACGGCCGTGTTGACCAACACGGGCCGTGTACGATCCCAGTAACAGCAGAATAAACAGCTTTAAACACTCATTTTAATGGGATTAATGTGAGTGAATGCTAAGCCACGATTGATATGTCTCTTGAACAGAACTTTGGGTTGTTCTAGAGTCTTATGCATGTTCTTACTCTCTCTAATTGTTCTTCTTCTTGGTGATCAAGTTTGATGCACTAGTGAAGGTGACAAACACTTTGTGATCAAGCCTTGATGCACAAAAGTGTTGTTTGTTCTTGAATTGTGTTGTTTTGGTGGCTACTCCAACCTACTAGCATTGGGGAATCAAGAGTGCTTGGGGTGGACTTCATTAGAGGAATTCTCTTGTTGAATTCTATACACTTGACAAGAAGAAATAGATATTGTGATCTTGCTTAAAGGTATAACTATTTCTTGCTTCTTGTTTGTTACATTTTAGTTGCAATTCCATGTCTAGATGTTGGTCCATGGGAAGTGTTTGTTTGGCTAGTTTAGTTTTTGTTTTATATCTTGCTTCCGATGCTACTCAATTATGTCAAACAAATACCTTCAGATTCGTGTTGCGGTTGTAACCTTGTTGAGAAAATTGTTGAAACCCAAGTGGAAAACCGGTGGACGTTGGTTTGTTAGAATCCGGGTTTTCGACCGCGGTTGCGACGTGAATTCATGTTGAATTTTTTTGAAGTGTAGTAGTGTATGTACGGGAGGGTTCAATCGAGAACTATTTTTGGTACGAGAACTGCGAGAACCAATCTTGGCCGTTCATTTTGTATAGTCAATGTCGTCGTCGTCATCTTGAACCCTGTAAACATAAAACAAACAAAGTGCATTGAACCTGACTTTATCTTGTTATTATGGAAGTAGTAGGCATTTAATGGCCATCAAAGAGGCTTGTAGTCTATGCATATGAACCTGTACTTCTATTACAAAATTTTTATAGAAATAAGAAGATGCAAAGGACTTGATAGCCCTAGAATCAAACGGTACTAATGCGGGTAAGGAGTTAACAACAAATGTATCTTCAATTACGTCCGGCTCCCTTGTGGCCTCTTTGACAGTTATCTGGAAAAGTCTCCCCTAGCCTTCGGTGCCTCAACTTTCTTCCCTTTCCTTCCATAGTAATCATAGGTGGTGGTTGCCATGTTGGCCTCCCGACCCTAGTTGTTTGTGGACACTCCGCAATCCTGTGCCCTACTTGAAGCAAACATTTATGTTGGATGGACAACTTTTGCTCATGTGATCGGGCTTGTCACACTTAAAACAGTTTAAACCCATTCCCAAACGACACTCTTCTACGTGCTCCTTTCCACATTGAGGACATCTACTCCTTTATCTCTTTCCAGAAGGGTTGAAATTTCACCATGTTTCTTTAAAGGTGCCTTCAAGTGAGTAGCACTAGCTGCAGTAATAAAGATAAATAAAAGGCAGAATAAGCAATAAATGGGGGAAATTATGATATCAACACTCAAGCGAGCTAATTCCAAACCTTAATCCCAAGACCCGCCAACAGGAATTAAAGAGCTAGAATCGAGAAATCAAACAACTATAAGATTCAAACAATCAAGAAGTAAAGCATCTCTGCTCGGACAATAGACTCCTCTATTAAATCAGCAGATATCAACGAAGTGCAATGGACAACACATAACAATATACCGATTCCTAAATTGGCTAGATCTCATGGTCAGACTCACTAGCCCTATAGTTTCAAAGCAATCAACCCAATGGTCATGGAATTAATTAACTCAGCAACTAGACAATAGATTCGAATTATGCTAGACAAAATCAATCAACTACCCAAGAATGGTCATCAAAGGCAATTGCAAGCACATTATAGTTCCAATCTTTAAACCTAACCCTAGGATATGGTCAATCACTAGTTACGAATCCTAATGGTCATAGAAATTCATAATTCAAGCAATCAAAGGAAGAATGGTCATACAACCTATGAAAACTCAGCAATAGGAATCAAGATCAAAACTTTAACACACCTGGATCTTTGAAATAGCTAGAACATAACAAATATATCATTACATGTCATCCAAACATTGAAATCTAACTAATTATCAAGGGTTATCATGTCTAAGCATAGATAACAGGGTGTTTAACCCATAATGGAAGGAATACAGCAAAAGAAACACAGATACGGTATACTAGTCATGATGAAAAGCAAACTAATGTGTGAATCTATGATGAAAACCTCAAATCTTCACTCCCAAAAGGCTAAATCCTCAAGCTTCTTCAAGATATCTGCTTCAAAGCTCCAAAATCTCCAATGGGGAACGTCTAGGGCCGGCTGGAGGGGTTAGCATCCCTTTTTTCGAATAAAACAAGTCTATTTATAGAGTTCTAATCTAGCCGGGAACGCGTCGCGTCTTACAAGACTTGCCCGACAAGATCGCTTTACTTCAGCAGAACGCGTCGCTTTTGTCCCTCCGACGCGTCATGTTCTCGTATTTTTAGACTTTATGATTTTTCCTTGTTTCTCGAGTATTTTTCCGCCTTTTCCGCTTAAACTCTCGCCATTGAGTATTTTATGACCTGTGAATGATAATTACACACTTTAAGTACCATTAGCCATCATTTAAAGAGATATTTAACATTTAAATTCCATTTATCGCAACGAATATATATATAAATAACGCGATATCATGCAGCTTGATTTATTGTTCTTTTCTTGTTCCGTGCCTATAAGAACATCTATTTCTTCCTTGAAGCTTCAATCATTTGGGCCAAAGTGTTACACTACCCGGATGACAGAAACTCTCATATGTCTTCCATCATCTATCTATCTATCTATATATATATATATACTAGCATCGTACTCGCGCAATGTTGCGGAGTCGAATAGTTTTTGTTTTATACTATGCCGCTTTAAAAAATGTAATGATATGTTATTCGCAAAATTCAATGTCACAAAAAAATTTCTTTAGCAACATGTCCCATTTTTTTAAAAATTTTCTTTTATTTGCATAAACTATTTTATTAATTTTAAAAATAAAATCTAAAAGACATTAAAATAAGAAAAAAAATCATATTTGTGAAATAAGGATAGAGAAGTTAATAAGATATTAGAAATTATGTTGTTATGGGTGTATAATTATGTTTGTGTGAGAGTATATTTTAATTGAATAAAAAGTTAAAGTAAATTAGAAGAGAGATTGGAATGGTTAAAGATTGAGTGGATGAGATTAAGTTAAATAGAATGAAAGGCCAAGATGTTGTTTTAATTGAATTTTAAGAAGTCTTAAAATTAAGGAGGAGAGAGTGTGTTAAATGCTTTATATAGTATATATATATATATATATGTGTGTGTGTGTGTAGAGGGTGGTGTGACATCCGTCATCGAAAACAGGTTAGTTGAGTTTAACTTATACACCGTTGCCAGCTATACAACCTAAATCTATGTGCTTGTGTGATACCTAAAGTCTAGTAGATGCTAGAATTAGGTGTTATATATGTCTAAATTCTTCAAATAAGGTAGTAGAACTAGCAAGTGAGAGAAACCTAAGTCTTTACGACGATAGAGCATCTGACCTATTCCTAGTACACAATTTTATCGAAGGAGTGTTTTCAATGTGAAGTATGGATAAATTAAGTCCACAAAGGAATGAAACATGTAAATAAAATACACAATAGTAATGATTACTATTAGTAACTAAATGAAAATGTTAAAACACACAAAAACTTAAAAATTGTTACAATTACACCAATACCTCAATAAGTAAAACACTAATAAAATTTGCAAGAGATTAATAATAATAATAATAATAATAATAATAATAATAATAATAATGAAAATAATACAATTAAATATATATATATATATGTATATATATATATATGTGTGTGTGTGTATACTACGGCTAAAAAAAGGGGAGATAAGACGATTTTGAATTTGAATTCAAAGGTGATTATCTAGATATCATCTATTTTTAAAAAAAAAAATCAAATTTCTTACATATCTAACTAATTCCATCAATTCTGAATTCCCACCTCTCTTCTCCCTCTCTCTCAACATTTTTCTCCAGCCTTACACATCCATAACCATTGCACTTCAATCCTCAAGGAAAGCTTGTGACTTTGATCTCCATTTGAGGAGTTTAGGTATGTACATGTTCCTTTATAAAATTTACATTTCTTCTTCTTGTTACTTTGCATGTAAAACATGGTTGATGGATTAAACACATCCTAATCACACATAAAGTTATGATTTTGATGTGTTTGGTTAATATCAAACCCAAATGATTGGTCTATTTGATTTTAAACTTGAAGAACAAGAACCTATAATCTGGGCAAAATATGTACTAATTTCAAGAGGCCATATCTCGGCCAAAACAGAATGAAAAAAATCGATTCTTAACACTAAAAATAATTTCTTTGAGTCTCCTTTCATCTCCAACTGGTTTCATATAAAACTAAGTTGATTTGGTCATCCAAATAATTAAAATCGTTTAGATGCATAAATCTGTGATTTCTGACAGTTTTAATCTACTAACTTTAATAGTTCAAAAACCTATTCTAAACATCACGAAATTCTTCAAAATAAATATGGGGCATATTTGATGAGTTTTCAAAGTACCGTAAAATTTTCAGAATTTATTAAGTTGGTTTTTTATTTTAATTAGTTAAAAACATTTTTGTGGACAAATCTGGAAGTTTAGGGAATTTCTATAATCAGAGTTTAAAATATTGTAAAATATTCAAATATCCGAATTAGTAGACAAAATTTTATATGAATGAATTTTTAAGTGTTTTTAAGTTATTGTAAAATTTTTGGATTTTATTAAAGTTTTTTAGTATTTTAAATAAATAAAAAAACTTTGTGACGCGCAAGCTGTAGGTATTTTCTGACCAGCACTAATTAAAATATTTCTTAAAAATAATAAACATGTTATTCAACTCTAGAAAAATTTATATAAAATAATAGATACATTAAGATCTCTTCCCTAAGAATTTAGAAAAATAGTTAGGACGTTTAAATTATTTGGAAAATACATAAAGCGTACCTAAAATTCAGAATTTAACATACACATTTGAAAAGGAAAATAACCAAGGTTTGAAACCTCATATATATATATATATATATATATATATATATTGGGGTTAGGCCCAAGGAAAGGGATGCACTTATGATTCAAGGTTAGTACAAAAGAGAATTTTTATGCGTGAATAGAATATAACATAGATTATACGATTGTTTGTAGATTTCCGAGCACGTTAAGATTCAAGTGACAACCCGCAACTAAGGTGAGTACTTGCGGCCCCTTTTTATATGTTTTATTGGGGGAAAATGACACTCAAAACATGTTTCAAAATTTCTTTATGCCATGTCAATATTACTTTACTATATTTTTTTATATATGACAATTACGTGGCATTTGTGTGAACCTATTGAGCCCGTGTTCGGGATTATGTCTATTGAGCCCGTGTTCGGGATTATGCCTATTGAGCCCGTGTTTGGGATTATGTCTATTGAGCCCGTGATTGGGATTATGCCTATTGAACCCGTGTTCGGGTTAAGACTATTGACTACCTCATTACTATTTATAGCCAACTAGTAGCTCCAGCTGGTAGGCGATCGTTGGAAGACTAATGACTAATGACTCGTGCCTGGTGAACTTGTGTTCCGAGTATCGCTATATTCTCATTTGCGTGACATGCATTACGTGTTAAATTGTCATACAAATTTACTATACATGGCAAACATGCTTTCACTTTAAACCTGCGAGCTCCCCAACTTTATGTTGACATTTTCGAGTGTTCATTTTCAGGTAATGCTAATAAAAATGCCTAAGGAGCCTAGGTGACCCTAGATAGTCTTAGCGTGACATGAGCAGTTGACTACGGAGTCTTTTATTTTACTACGCTATTTTGAACTTGGATTTATAAATCTAGGGCTTGTAGCCTCGTATACTTGTCCCTGGTTGTGGGAACAACTATTTCGTATTTTCTTGTCTTTATTTATTTTTGACTATGATGGTATGGAGTGACTTACCACGGCGCAAGTTCCCTCTTGTGTCGGGGAACGTCGTGACACGTTGGTGTGAACTCATTTAGTAAATTTTCTCTATTCATATATCAACGTGTTATGACGATCCTCTCCGTCGCACCTCGTGTTTCCGCCAAGGCGGGATGTGACAAGTGGTTCATGCAAAAAGTGTTTTTTTGTGAAAAGTGCGAGAATCATTTTTAACCATTAGATTAGTAAATTGATCGTTAAGATTGATTATGGCAATTGTGTAATTAAAGTATATTATTAGGATATTAATATATAAATAGAAGGGACAAAAATGTTATTTTTAACCCAGAAAAACCACAACCCTAATCTCTCTTTATTTCTACTGTAATTCTCCCATATCTCCTCCAAAATATATCGCAGCCACCATAGGAGTTTTTGTTCGACCAAAGTAACTACCGCTGTAGCATTCAACCAAAATAGATCGCAACCACCAAAACGTTTTTTGGTCATCTTCCACTTGTAGCATTCAACCAACGCACAGCTCCTGCCACTCACCATTACTTTTAGAAGATCACTAGAGGAGGATAGTTGTTCAAGGTCAATATCCATCGAAGTGAGCCATCTCCGACAATTGGCCGACGAGAAGATCTAAGCCATCGACAACACCAACGAGAAGATCTACACTATCATCGCCTATCATATGGCGAACTCACCGTCGGGAACCATCAAGATCCACACCTACCCTGCTGCCGACAGTAACCCAAAACAATAACACCTCCTGCGGCCCGACCACAACCCTAACCTACCACCATAAGTACCATTGCACACCTGCAACATACTTGTTGACGCTCACGTGCAAATTGCAAAATGGTGGTAAACTTCTAGAAGGATACATGAGCTATTCATATTTTTCTTTATAATGAAATTTATTTTGTTTTTTTTGGTTGTTAACTTATACATGAGCTATTAATAACTCTTTTTTTTGTTTATAGTTTATCAATGAACATGTCTTTTTATTTTTTATTTTTGTCGATTTGTTCATTACTAAACTTCTAGAAGGATAGGTTTTGTTTATTGTATGGTCAATGAAAAGCAAGACTTTATACTAATTATTTACGGATGTTCACAGTTACATAAAATTTTAGGTTTTAGATTATATGGATTTTTTCTGTTGTTAATCGGTGAACGCTAATTATTTGTGGTAAATAACTACAAAATTTGTAGATTATATATAGTTCTCTATAAACTGTTATGAAGAAAAAACCAAAAGGAAAAATAAGAAGAATATAGTTTAGATTATGATTAATTGAAAATAACTATAGATTTTTAATAGTTGTTTTAGAAGGAAACAAGCTTAAATTCATTGGTGAACAAGCAGAAAGTAATGGACTTAAAATATTAATGATGAAAAAACTCACATATCTTTAGCCGTGTTCAATATTGAATATTGTAAAATTATTTTAAAAGTCATATACTTTTGGCTATGTTCATTATTGAACACAATAATGATGAAAAACTTGTAAATATTTTAGGTTTGTTCACTGGCGAACTACGTTAAATTAATAATTTAATAGTAAATTATTTTAATTTAATTTAATTTAATTTTTATTTAAAATTTAGGAGTGAGAAAAATAGGAGAGAGAAAAGTTTTGGTTTACTAGTATACCCTTTCATATTAAAAAACAAAAAAAACATGATTAATTTAGACCACTAGATCAAATTCAAATAAGTGGCTGGGCTTGCTTTTCATACTTTTGGAAAATAAAATGCTTTTCGTATGAACCTTTCACTATATATATATATATATATATATATATATAATATGGAGGGATTATTTGAGAATTGTTCTTATAACGAGTACCATGAGAATCAATCTTGGGTCTTGATTAAAATAAATCAATGTCCAATAAAAATGACATCTCATTAATAACTTGTTAATAGATCATTAATAACGCATTAATTAGGGGTATTTTTGGAAAATCAAACCTTGCTCTTCAATGATGGTCCATCTAGATGCAATTCACGGTTAGAAAAATATATAAAATACCAAAATACCCCTATTAATGAGCATTAATAATTGTTATAAATGATTCTCATGATACTCGCATAAAAAACGGATCTCAAATAAACTTATATATATAGAAACGATCATTTGAGAACTAATTTTATTGCAAGTAAAAAAGAACTAATATGAACCAATCAATTGAAATAATATTTTATATAATCTTAATTATACCAAAATGACAGAATTGTCAATATATAATATTGTTACGGAGCATAGCGCGCCTATTTTTATTCATTGACTTGGTTTTCTTGCTTTTCAAAGTTGTGGCGATTTTTTTTGAGTTTTTGACCAAAATGATGTATTTGAAAAACTTATTTATTAAAATGGTGTGGTTTCAACATATTTATTAAAATGGTGTATTTTTCATTAATTTTATAATTAAAACTAATATTATAATTAATTATACCTAATTAGTATTAATTAAACAAGTATATATATACACACACATATATATATATATATATATAAACAAAAAAATGGAATCCATCCCCATTGGCCATCACACCCGTCGGTCCCCTCTCTCCCACGTCCGGTCGAATTCCACCGCCCCCTTGCCGCCGTTTATTCCACCTCTCCCTTTCGGTTCCTCTCCCCCAGTCACCGCCGACAACCGTCTCTCCTCACCGCCGACAACCGTCTCCCCCAGTCACTGCCGACAACGGGCTCCTCTGACATCCCTCTCTCTTCTCCGGTCACCATCGGAGATCCTCACAACGTCGCCACCGCCCGCCGCACACGACACATCCCTTTCTCCCCAAGTCACCGCCATCTTGTCACCCCCGTCTCTTTATCTGTCGATCTAAGGTTACGGTGGTTCAAGATTCATTTTGCATGTGACCGGAAAAGGGGAAGATGGCGTGTGTGTTCGTCAACTACGCAGGGAACTTTGTGACGACGGAAGTTTGTGTCGCCAGAAAAGGGGGCACATGTGGTGGGTTTGGAGTTGAAGTGCTTGTCACCGGAAAAGGGAGGAGATGTGTGTGCCGGAAAATGAAGCTCGCCGCCGGTGATAGGGGTGTGTCGCCGGTGAATGAAGATAGCCGATGGGGATGGATTCCATTTTTCTGTTTATATATATATATATATATATATACTTGTTTAATTAATACTAATTAGATATAATTAATTATAATATTAGTTTTAATTATAAAATTAATGAAAAATACACCATTTTGGTAAATATGTTTGAAACCACACCATTTTGGTAAATAAGTTTTTCAAAAACACCATTTTGGTCAAAAACTCCAATTTTTTTTTCATATCATGTAGCGCCGTTTTTTATATTCTTTATTTTCTTTTTTTAGATAGCAAGAACTACTTTTTTTGTATTTCTTTTTTTTTCTTTATAAACTTTTCTATTTATTAAAAATAGTCATTTAAATTTTTGTTGAAAATTGATGAGAAAAATTGTTTTTATTTTGGCAAGTAAAATAACTAAAATAATCTAAAAAAGCCACTTGTTTAATTGATTAAAGTATGTTTAGTTACAAGCACACAATTTTAAAATGTATAGTAATATGTGAAAAAAAAATAAATGTATATTTATATAGTTATTTTTCGTTTATTTTCTTTCGTGTCTAATGTAATGATTCAAGTAGGCGATTTTGTTGTGATATTTGTTAACATGTAAGTTACAATAATATGTAGTATGAAAATTAATGGGTACTTGCTAATGTTAATTGTTAAGTTTGAACTTACCAACTTTGAGTTGCATATATGCATATAAAAGTGTACATGTTTATGTGCATATATGCACAAATTTATACCTATGCTGGGAAAAAATTTAGTTTTACGTGCACATATACAAAAATCTGTACATATGCTGGAAAAATCTAGTGTTACGTCTACATGTGCATGTGCATATCTACAGGTGGTGCACACGTGCTTGAAAAAAATTGAGTGTTATGTGCATATGTGCACACATCTGATGATGTGCTAGAAAAAACCCAGCAAAAACGGAATTTGTTTTAAAAAAAAAGTATAGCATATGGATGTCTTATTAAAGAATACAATTTTCTTATTAATTTGGTATAATTTTCATATTTTAATAACTTTACGTTTGATAGATGTTTTAGGTTTAAGAAAGTGAGAGTAAGTGATCACCCCCTTTTTTAAATTATTAAATGTTTGCTAAATTAATATTAACCTTTGATTAATTATGATCAATGACTACAAATTATTCTAGTGGTACTCGCAGTAAAACTGATTCTTAAATGAAAAAATATGAAAATTATACCAAATTATGAAAAAATTATGCTCTTTAATATGACATCCATATTGCTATACTTTTTTTTAAAAACAAATTCCGTTTTTACTGGGTTTTTTCTAGCACATCATCAGATGTGTGCACATATGCACATAACACTCAATTTTTAATTATATATACCTTTGATTATGTGTCATTCAGCAATAACCTACAAATAGGTTTCATCATTAAATACCCACCTTAACTCCACGGCCATTGTGAATTGAAATTTCAGTTAACTTCTAATTGGCTATTGGAGACAAAACCTCATTATCCTAATTAGCACTTTGAGGCCCAGTAACCATTCACGGTTAAGCCTAATACCATTAACACATTTAAGCTCAATATTGACTTATGATCGGCCCAATAATAATTCAATAATATGGTGATTAGCGATTATGCTAAATTATGATTGTTAAGTCTCACCAGTGTTGCGATCATATGCCTTTGAATTTAATTTGTGATTGTAAAACATGTACTAATTTGCAATCCTAGTAATTATTTCTAATTTGAGATTCATGTATCATTTGTTATGTAAGCTTATTTGCAATTGAGATAAAACAGATTTTTTATTTGCAGCCCAATGAGGTTAAATGGAAGAGCCCGATCCAAGATTGCAAGTGGGCTTTACTAAGGACTTGATTTAAAGCCCAATTCCCTACTTCGATTTCTCACTATTTCTATTATTAAATCTAATAGCAAATTCCACGGCCCAAACTGAGATTTGTTATTGGGCCTCCGATTTATTTTTATTCAGCCCAACATGGCCCACTTACCTACTTCCGACTTGTTCTTACACAATTTGCAAATTCAAGTTTAAACACTAATTTGTAATTCAAAAACATATTCCTCAATTGATACACGTGGCAGGAGGACCACCAAGACCCCATCACACCTGGCAGATTATACCACTTAGTTTGTTAGCAAATAGGTGACGCATGAGTAACAAACTAGTAATTAATTATTAATTATTTTTTCCCTTCTTCTTTCCCAAGTTTCCAAATACTATATATAGGAGTATCTGTAATAGTCAGGAAGGGAATGAGAAGTTCTTCTTCTCCTTAATCTCCTTTATCCTTCTTATTTTCTTCTTGGAGTCCACCTCTACTCGAAAGAGGAGTCTAACATTGGTGCTTTCATTGATCCTCATTCAAGCTTCATTCCATCATCTCCTTGGCAAAACACCGAAGATAATCTCAATTCCATAAATACAATCACAAATCAACTTCAAACAGCAATTGCTAGCCACGATGCTTCAATTGTAGAACTGCTTCAATCTTCTCAAACAACCAATTCCCAACTCAAAACTCTCACAAACTCTGTAAACGATCTGTTACTTAACATGGCCAGAATTCAGAAATCATCAAATCAACCTCCTCCACCGCCGACACCTCCAATATTGCAACCTCCAATATTCCAATCATCAAATTCTGGACCATCATCATCTCGCAATCCACCGATCCAACCAATTTTAAATCAACCTCCGATCGAAATCCGACCAATACGTATTGAAATTGCAACATTCGATGGCTCAAACCCATCCGATTGGATCCTTCAAACTGAGCGATACTTTTTTCTTCATAATACACCAGAAGAACATCGAATACATCTGGCTTCTTTTTTCTTCAGAGGTGAAGCTTTAAGCTGGTTTAACTGGTTGTATCAAAATCAACATCTCACAAATTGGCAAGAATTCTGTAGAGCAATTGAACTCCGTTTTGGTCCGTCTTCATTTGTAAATCACGAGGCAGCCTTATATAAACTATACCAGCATTCATCTATAGCTGTTTATCAAGCTGAGTTTGAGAAACTCTCGAATAAGGTTCATGGCCTCTCTCCCAGATCCCTCTTAAACATTTTTTTATCAGGATTAAAGCCAGAAATACAACGTGAACTTCAAATCCTCAAGCCAAATTCCACAGCCGAAGCCATGGGTCTGGCCTGTCTGATCGAAGATAAAATAACATCACAACAATCGTCATCTACAAACTTCAAACCCTTAAACCGAAACCAACCATTAATCACACCCAAAACATATCACTCAAACTTCATTGTTCCGTCTTTCCCTAGTTCAACACAACAAGCAAAAATTACAGGTCAACAAGCCATTACTCTATCAAACCCTAGCCCAGCGACATTCAAAAAACTCACCCCACTAGAGGTCCAACAACGAAGAGAGAAGGGCCTTTGTTTTAAGCGTGATGACAAATATAGCCCAACTCATAAGTGTAAGTCCCAATTCTTTTCTCTCGTTCATTACCCAGAACCAACATCTCCTCAATTAGAACCCCTTATCGATCTTACTTCACAGCCGACAAACATATCTTCCTATCCAATATTGGATCTGCTCACTCTTCCAGATCAGTCATCAGAATTCTTCAGCATTACTCTGTTATCATTCACAGGAGCTTCCCAACCATCGACTTTCAGATGCACAACTTTAATCGATGGTAAACCTCTCTCTACCTTGATTGATAGTGGTAGTAGCCAAAACTTTATTCATCCCAATTGTCTGAAATTTATATCATCTCCACCACTGATCACTTCATCCTTTTTAGTAAAAGTCGGTAATGGCCATACTCTTGAAACAGAAGGATTGTTACCTTCTGTAAAATTCTCAATCCAACATAGTACTTTCCATGCAGATTTGCATGTTCTTCCCATTCATGGATGCGACTTAGTTTTGGGAAACTCATGGTTGCGTACCTTAGGCCCTGTCCTAACTAATCATTCTGATTTCACAATGACCTTTATTCACAATGGTCATCGGAATACCATCCAAGGAGATCACAACACACCAATCACCCAAGTATCTCCCTCTCATCTTCGTCGTTCCATGGATACCAACTCAATAATCGCTTTTACCCTTCTGTCCTTAACTGAAATTGAACCTTCAACTCCTCCTTTACTGCCGTTGAACCCTGAAATTCATAAAATCTTGACCAAGTTCCCAAACGTTTTTCAGATTCCAACTCATCTTCCACCACACAGGTTACTCGACCATCACATTCATCTTCTCCCAAACTCCAAACCGGTCAATGTAAGACCATACCGCTATCCTCAATTCTAGCGAACCGAAATAACCAGACTCATTAATGAGATGCTCAAGGAAGGAGTAATTAAGCCTAGCACCAGCCCTTTTTCGTCCCCGGTCCTCCTAGTTAAGAAAAAAGATGGAAGTTGGAGATTTTGTGTTGATTATAGAGCTTTGAATTCCATTACAATTAAAGATAGATTTCCGATTCCTACAATAGATGAGCTTTTGGATGAATTACACGGTGCATCAATTTTTCCTAAATTGGATCTACGCCAAGGATACTTTCAGATTCGTTTGAACCCTAAGGATACACAAAAAACAGCTTTTCGTACCACAGATGGTCACTTTGAGTTCATTGTTATGCCTTTTAGGTTGTCAAATGCACCATCAACATTTCAAGCAACAATGAACTCACTTTTTCAAAATGAACTTCGGAAATTCGTTTTAGTATTTTTTTTTTGATGATATATTGGTTTATAGCAACATTCGAAGATCATTTGCATCATTTGGAACATGTACTAACTTTGTTGCAGAAAAATAGCTTCTTTGTTAAGGAATCCAAATGCTCTTTCGGACACAGTTCCATTTCTTTTTTGGGCCATATTATTTCTGCAGATGGGGTTTCTACGGATCCGGAAAAGATTCAAGCAATAACACGTTGGCCTCAACCTTCTTCAATCAAGCAACTACGAGGATTCCTAGGTCTCACCGGTTATTATAGGAAGTTTGTTAAACAATATGCATCACTTGTAGCCCCTTGGCCGATCTGCTTAAAAAAGACAGTTTCAAGTGGGAAGAAAAACAACAAGAGGCCTTTATAAAGTTACAAGAAGCAATGACAACAGTTCCTGTTCTCGCTATTCCGGATTTTACCAATTCATTCGTGGTAGAAACGGATGCCTCAGGCACAGCTATAGGGGCCGTTTTAAGCCAAGACAAACACCCAGTGGCTTTTTTCAGCAAGAAATGTCAACACGAATGCAAGCAGCTTCCACGTATGTGCGAGAGATGTTCGCGATAACTTCAGCAGTTGCAAAATGGCGTCACTACTTACTGGGCAGACACTTTATGATAATCACAGATCATCAAAGCCTCAAATCTTTGTTAACGCAAACAATTCAAACACCAGAACAACAACATTGGCTCACGAAATTGTCGGGTTATGATTACGAGATCATATATCGTGCGGGAACTAAGAATGCTGTTGCAGATGCGCTGTCAAGACAACAATACTTCTCCATCACCAATGTATCATCACCGATATTTTTTTTCTTGGATTACTTTCGTCGGTATTGGGCACAAAATACAGAAGGGAAAGAGTTCACATTAAAAGCGAATCAGTCAAGTGGACCACTCACTTTCACTGATGGGTTAGTTTACTTCAAAAATCGTATATTTGTCCCTGATCTCGCTGATTACCGGAACAAAATTATGAGGGAATACCACTCTTCACCCACAGGAGGACACGCCGGCAACAAACGCACATTAGTACGAATTGCATCAAGTTTTTATTGGCCAAATTTGAAGAAATCATTGGCATCCTTTATCTTAACCTGTCGAGAATGTCAACAAGTAAAGTACAGCACCTCCCCACCGTTTGGATTACTTCAGCCCCTGCCCATTCCAGAATTAGTTTGGGACGAGTTGTCTATGGACTTTATAACTGGGTTGCCTTCATCGGGTAGGAAATCCTCAATATTAGTAGTAGTTGACAGATTATCGAAAGCAGCCCACTTCATCGCTTTACCCCCGAAGTTGGATGCCAGAAAACTTGCAGCTATCTTTACAACTGAGATCATACGTCTACATGGCTTTCCGAAGTCAATCGTCAGTGATCGAGACCCACTCTTCATAAGTAAGTTTTGGTCTGAACTTTTTTCACTAAACAAAACTGTACTTGCCATGAGCAGTGCCTACCACCCCCAATCAGATGGTCAAACGGAGGTCTTGAATCGTTGCCTTGAAGATTACCTACGTTGCTTTGTTTCGGACGAGCCTCGATTATGGTCACGATACTTAATGTGGGCTGAATGGTCATACAACACATCATGGCAATCCTCAATTCGAATGACTCCTTTTCAAACAGTGTATGGGCGGCCACCACCAACCATTCCTCACTATATCCAGGGCAATTCAAAGAATGTTGAGTTAGATACTACACTAACCCATCGCACCACCCTTCTTACATCATTAAAGGCAAATATTGCTCGAGCTCAGAATCGCATGCAGCAACATGCAGACAAAAATCGCATAGACAAATCATTCCAACCCAATGATTATGTGTTAGTCAAACTCCAGCCCTACAGACAACAATCGGTTGTGGCACGAAGTTCTCAAAAATTATCTAAAAGATATTTTGGGCCCTACAAAATAGCTGCAAAGATAGGCAAGGTAGCTTACAAATTGGAGTTGCCTGCAAATTCTTCCATCCATCCAGTGTTCCATGTATCGGCTTTAAAAGAATATAAAGGGCAGCCCCCATCATCATTCGAGCCAATTCCAGAAAATCTTCTAACAAGTCAGATACCTGAAAGAATTTTGGAAACTAATAAAGATTCATCCCCGGTCACAATACTAGTTAAATGGGCTGGATTAACCAATGAAGAAGCCACCTGGGAACAATTGCCGGTGTTCATCAACAACCATCCAGACTTTGACCTTGAGGACAAGGTCAAATGTCAAGGGGACGGGAATGTTGCAGCCTCAATTGATACACGTGGCAGGAGGACCACCAAGACCCCATCACACCTGGCAGATTATACCACTTAGTTTGTTAGCATATAGGTGATGCATGAGTAACAAACTAGTAATTAATTATTAATTATTTTTTCCTTTCTTCTTTCCCAAGTTTCCAAATACTATATATAGGAGTATCTGTAATAGTCAGGTAGGGAATGAAAAGTTCTTCTTCTCCTTAATCTCCTTCATCCTTCTTATTTTCTTCTTGGAGTCCACTTCTACTCGAAAGAGGAGTCTAACACATATACTAAAATTATGATTGGTCAATATCCTCCATTTGTGATTACTAGAAATAATTTTATGCTCTAAAAGTAAAAAGGTTTGCGATTCCCATTGTTCAACAGCTAAGTACTCGGTTTTTGGGCCTAAGCCCAAACTGGTATCGGCCCAGTCACCTATGAGTCCCGAAGTTACAGCCCAAAAGAAAACCCACCGGCTTTCTTCTCAATTGTGATCGGAAAACATGAAAATGATCAACCGTTTGAGAATTCTCGAAGACAACATAGTTCAATGATTCTAGTTTCTCCTACTACTCGTGTGTGACCCCAGTTATGAACACAAACAGCAATTTCACTACTGTCCATAAATAAATTTTGAAACATGAACCGTCGATGGTGTTCCATCGCCGACATCAAGTAAGTCCAGAACCAAGTGATTGAATCTAGAAATTCGAGTGTTAATTACATCAAAGGAGTCGAGAATACTCACCTAACAATTCCTTGGTCATTTGAAGCAAGGATGATGAAGATTCAGCTCCCTTTGGCGTGCATAAATATATTATGTATAAAGCGTGAAATCTGAACTACATTGAGTAATGTATTACGTATAAAGTTTACAATCTCAGTATATGGAGTGAGTTCAACACGAAATGGACTTATCAAAACCCACTTAAAACAATACTCACGCAAAGGAGAAGCAGATGTCTCTTGAAATCACGAAAATATAGTTCCACTCATCAAACAATTAGACTATTAATATCTAGAATCTAAAAACCTGTGAGTGTCGCAATAGTATGGTACTTGTGGGAGCGAGCATGCACACAAAGCTGAGAACCAGCCAACAGACCAAAATAATATTTGTTTTCATATTCTATTGAACAATTATAAATATGAAACGAAAGGAAGGAGTTACTGTTCATTACTTAATAATCATACATTTATCTCTGTAATTACTTGATACCAAAAATGAATTAATACATATAAAGACGCAACAAGTCAAATTCTTGCTTTCCAGAATCATTTGGCTTTACCAAAAATTCCACGCCCATATGTTGAAGAAATAAGCTCAACAAGCAATGGAAATTGTAATGTCACATATGAGGTAACTGGCAAACATGTTAATGCAGCTACCGGAACCAAGATCCACTCTTTATCCTGCCCAAATGTAAGATACAAAGTCGCACTAAATGCTACCATCAGAAATGTCACCGATAAGAATAGCATCAGAAGACCGAGTATTAATCTTTTTGGTAAGCTGTAGAGAAAATCCTCATCACGATAACGAGCTGTAAGAATGGATAGGAACAACAAGGAAGTAGTGGATGTGAACAATGAGATTGCATCTGACACCGCAAATATTCTGAAGCTAAATCTTGTTGCGTAATTTGCTTTCCCATTATTATTGTTCCCACCGGGCACAGTAATGGCTGCTGCAAAAACTATTGTAATGATGAGTGCGGCAGTAATTGTGTATGAATCTGCTGTCTTTTTCATCCACTGTTCGCCTTCTTTTCTCAACTCCGAATGTTCTTTTCTGAACAACATGAGTGGTGTGTCCTTGTTATCGTTTTCTGCTTCCTTTTGATTATGGTCCGTTAATTTCTCAACTTCCTGTGATTCAACAAGTAGTAAAGCTAGTGAAATTTTAAGTTATATACTGAAATATGTAATTTGTTTACCTTAAACCACTGTAACTCCCTTTGCATTTGGAGAGTGGCACCGAAACCAGATTGAGTTTGGGTATAGGTGCCAATTTTCCAGCCAGGTGCAACATAATACTTCCATCTTCATCCAGGAGGTCTTTATAAAAAAGGAAATTAGGATAATCATATACGAGCAAGTTGTAAACCTTTTCATTGCGGCATTTTATCGCCAATTCAAGCATGAAAAGCTGATCAATGTGGGCCGAATCTAATGCTTGCGGAAATTGCTCAATGATCTCTTTTATTGCCTCAGGTGTGTCATTTATCACTGCCGTAATAGCTGCCTCATATACATGATTTTCCATATTTTTGTATGTGTGCATTTTACAAACTTCTTTGGCTATGCGTTTGAGTAAGATTAGAGCTGCAGTGTGCTTCACTTTATCTTCCTTGAGGTGCTTGATGTGCGATACTATGATTAATTTTATAGAAACTGATTATTACCATTATGCTTTGAAATAACTTATAAAATGTTGGTAACAAGTCTACAATCTCTCAACATGCTCAATTCCACAATTTTGTATATAACAGAGTGTTAATTATCCGTACAGTACGGCGGAAAACAAAAAAAAAGATTAATAATATAAAAATGATCCAAACGTGGTTTTTATTTCAAAAAATCCGTAGTGCATAGTTATTAATTAATTGCACAACAAAAGAAATGTTTTTAAAAAATAAAAACTCCCATAAAATCGTTCAAGTTTTTATTACCAAAAATATAATTAGAAGCTTAAAATTTTGACATTTACAAAAACAAATAATTGTTAAACAGAATAGAAAAAAACGTACCGGAGCTAAAAATATATTATAAGGTACTAAAAGATAAAACTGCTATAGACCCAATAGAAACATCATTGGAGGTCACCAATTATTATATGAAAATAATTAATCAGTTGAATTAGTTATTAATTGAGAGAACAAATAATAAATAGTTATTTATTATTTACGAGTTAATCAAATTAAATATTAGTTTAAGATTTAAAGGTTGATTAGTTAATAAGTTTAATATATATATATATATATATATATATATATATATATTTGAACCTAACTATTGCAAAACTATCCTTTTCATCATCACCAAAGTGTTCTGTATTAATACCCAACATTGTCAAGTGTTGTATCATACCGCATACGTGCATATATACCCAACATTCTCAAATGATGATATCTTGCAAAATTTGTTTAGATCAACATCAATTCATGAGTATTGTTTCTAATGCTAAAATATGTGCAACAAGCTAGTAAGATGGAGAAGATGCTTATTGTTTATTTGTCATAAGAAATTATTGCAAGTTTTATATGATAGAGATCGAGTCAACTAGAAATAAAGTCTTAACGTACCTTGTAGTAGTGTCATTTCCCAAAATTTCGCATACAACCTCTGGATGACTACACATATATGAAATTAGTTTAATTAGTGAAAACAAACACAAAAGAAATATTTATGTAATGTAGGATTATATAATATATTTATTAGCTAAGAAAATATGTATATCAACAAAACTTAAAAATAATGTAGGTAGTTGAAGGTATCTAACCCGACCAGTGTTGAAGTAGCTCCAGCTCCAGCATCTTGAGACAACTGTTGACTCTTGATTCTCAATATCTTGGACATGATTAGTACCATCGCCCCCAACGATGTTATTTATAGGCACATCTTCAAAACCAAATCGTTAGATCAAAAATATTGATATAAACACACAACACACACACACACCCCATGCAAGTGTGTGAGTACAATAAAAAACGTCTTTGCGACAGAATTATTTGTCGCAAAAAATCCAAAAAAGTGTCCCCAAAACCTCATTGCGGACATTCTTCTGTACGATGTTATGCGAAAACGGGAAAAGAAAGCAATAAAGAACACAAGAATTTACGTGGTTCGGTTAACGATGTGTCAAGCTACGTCTACGGACAGGAACCAAAGAGACTTTATTACTGATATCAGAGACAGTTACAAATTTAGGATACAAAAGATTGAAACCTAGGCACACTATTATAACCAAAAGCCAAAATGCTGCCCTAATACTAATTAAGAAATAATTGTTTCCAAGATTAGAGATTCTCCCACCGCATGACAAGCAAAAACTCACTAGGGTTGAGAAACCACACCCCACGGCGTGCAACAAGGCTCCACGCCGAGCTGCATCGCAGCCTCCACGACGTGGACCTGCTGTGCCACGCCGGGTTGCACTCGAGACTCCACTCCGAGAGACATCGCTCCACGCCGAGCACCAACTTTCTTTGATTTCCATGTTTTGGAGCCTTTTCAAGTCACTTTCAACATACGACACAATGTCATCGTCAAAAGTCAAGAACCTACATTGAAGACAAATGTCGTCTATATATACTACTTTTAAAAAGAAAATCAAAAAATAATATTCAATAGATGGGCAGTGAAAAGGAAGGGGTGAAAATAAAGGTACATCGTGCAAAATGTTGTAGCATTATGAAGAAGAATTATGGCAACAATAGGTGTCGTCACATGTGCCCCACCCCCCCCCCCCCCCCCCCCCCCCCCAAAAAAAAAAAAAAAACCACAAAAGGATGTATTCCTGAACCCATTAAATAAAAATAATATTATAATATTACAACACCTTTGGTGGTGGCAAGTCGTTGCAGGACAAGGTTTCTATAGCGTAAAAACATTTTTCGATGGGAAAAAATATAAAAGAAAATTGGTAATTGCTTTTTGCGACGACACTGTTGTCGAAAACGAATTCTCCATGGTCAAGTAAAAAATGTGGATCTTTCCTCATCTATTGGGTCCTTGGTGACAACTTAACTCATCGCAGAAGATCATCCATCTTATTTGGCGATTTTTCTTCTTGTGGTAACCAATCTCTCGTTTTTATGATCATGATACATGTTAAGTAAGATAAGTATTGTAGTATCAAATCAACACTTGAGTTGCTATAAGAGACTTGTGTGGAATTAGTTTATGTTTGAAATTATATGAAAACAGGGGAATCATAGAATCTTGGATTTCTTGTAGAATCATGATAATCAATTTTCGAATTTAATATTTCGATCCTTTTGTCAGGGTATCACGAAATTCAAATTAGATATCAGGATAATTCTACAATATCAACTTTGATGCTCACTAAATCAAAGTTTGAGTTTTTGGATGGTAGAAGGAATTCAAATTTCAGATGAAGACCAAATGCATATATTTTGAGTATTCAGTGTATTCCATGGCGTTGTCCCTAGGACCCTGTAAGAGGGCACACAGCCCCCTTGATACATGTTATTTTTGTCATATCGAAAACAAAATCATTTTACACAAGTGTGCACTCTGCAGGGCCAGCCCAAAGCACGTGCGGCCTGTGCGCAGGCCCAGGGCAGCGGTCCAATTAGGGGCATCAAATTTATAGCCCAATATATATACCTAGGTTCAATTTATCTAATCCATTATAGATTTGGGCCTGTTGGGCTTGGCCGCTTGAGACTTGGTCCATTCAATCCCTCTTTAACTGGGGCAGCGAAGAACAGGGCAACAGACGTGACTTCTCGGAGAAATCAAAAGGGAAGAACAGGGCACTGCAGAGGCGTGAGTTCAGTCCCTCTTTAATTGGGCAGCGAAGAGGCGATATGGGAACTAGGGAAGAACAGAAGAAATCGAAGAGGCGATCTGGCAACCGGCGTGACTTCTTTCGATTACACAAATGGCGATATACTCATACATAAGGAAGAAATCTCGACAGTTCTTGCCCCAATCGGCCAATCATACACCGAGAGACACAATGACGATACCTTTCTCTCCTACTCGGCTAGTCGGCTAATCCATTTTCTTGCCCCAAATTCGACCAAATCCACATCCACCGTATACTCTCCTCACGTCTCTCGAGTCTCGCTTTTCAAGTTCTTGCCCCAATCCCATCGTCATCGCCTGTCGGCTACAGCCTATCGGCTGCTTGTTTCATTCTTTGAAGTACCAACCATCGCACGTCGGCCATTCACCAAAGCATCGTTGCCCACTTACCGACTTGCCGGTCGCCGTCGCTTTTAGGGCTAAGGTTTGTAAATCTGTTCGCCGTCCCTTTATTGTATATCACATAAAGAAATAATCGTGAATTTTTGACTTGTGAGAGAGATGAAGGAAAGCACTATAATCTATATGACTATAATATATATATATATATATATATATATTAATATATACCAGAGTGAACTGTGAAAATTGGTACAATTGTACTATATTATATATTAATATTATATATATATACATTGAACTTGTTTGTACAGTGACATGATCTCTTGAATATATATCAATCTGTTTCATTGTTTGTACAGCAAATATATTTTCCTTTGTGAATTTGTGATCTATCGAGATTCTATTATTCTATATCAATCTGTTTTTTTTTTTGTAAAATTATATGAATGATGTATCAATTTAACATGTATGCACATCTATTTAGAGAAATCTGATTTTGTTACAATCTTGCATAATTAATCAAAGTAGATCTACTTAAAAGGGACAAATTGGTTACATAATATATATATATGTGTGTGTGTATGTGCTACATATCTTGTTTGTGCGTACTAAATATGGTACATAGGGGCATTAGTAGTCCACTTCGCACGGGACATCAAAACAATTTGGACCAGTCCGGGCACTCTATCTACTAATTTGTATAAAAATGAATTTGAACTCTTTTAGTTATGTGTAAATTTCATTACACTGAAATAACTATGCACCAATCGTTTAAACATACGTAAGCATTTTAAGTTGGCTTAGTTTGTTTGAATTAGTGTCATCATAAAACTCTCAGATGTACATTTGTTGTAATAGTGTAGTTGAGCATAAAGTGAGAGCGAGTTGAGTGAAGAAACTACTGACAAGTATATATAAATCTTTGGAAGAAGTTGTATTGTGTTCCACCATAATATAAGTCCGACTTTCCCGCCATACACGATAATGGACACTTGTCAGCATTCAACTTGATTCTAGCAATGCCTGGGTACTCCTTGATCAAGTGATCTGCGTCATCTGCATGTAAATGTTAAAAGAGATACTATATATATATATTGAAAAGTGATTTGAAAACCGTTTTTATTTCGAGAACCGTGAGAACCAATCTTTGCCGTCCAATTCCCCCTCTTTCAATTGAATTGTCCACCCATTAATTTCTTACATGCACATTGCGACACTCAATCCCCTCACGCTCTTTATCCATGAATTCCATTATTCAAAATGAACAGCTAAGATTTGTTCTCGTAATAAAAACGGTTCCTAAATGAACTTTTTACTATATATATATATATATATATATATATATATATATATAGTCAAAAGTTTAATCGAGAACTGTTTGTAACATCATTAATGACTCGTTAATAGGGGTATTTTGGACATTTATATATTTTTCCAACCGTGAATTGTGTCTGGGTGGACCGTCATTAATGTGAGTGACTTGATTTGCCTAAAATTTCCCTCGTTAATGCATCGTTAATAGCCAATCATTAGCCACTAAAATTATTAGTTATTGATTTATTTTAATCAAAGGCCAACATTGGTTATCGTGATTCTCGTACAAAAAAAAGTTATCGTTTGAACCCTTTAAATGATTTTTATTTGGAATTAATTAATCTCACCAAGCATTCCTTCCTCAATTAAATCCTCAAAAAACGTAGCACCATTAATGCCTTCAAAGGGGCTTTCAAATCTTTCTTTTTGGGAAAGCTTAATGTGTTCTCTGGAGGCCTTCAGAAGATATTGAAAAGTCTCAGTTTGAAAATCCGTACGGAAGAGAGGTAAGGTATTGTAATAACTTGGAACAAATAACAAAGCAGGGTTTTTATCCACAAGCATCTTCGCAGCGTCAAGGTTTCCGATTCTTGCGGCGATATGCAGTGGTGTCAATTCATGTAATTATCTAATTAGAATATATATATATATATATATATATATATATATATAATGTGAACAATAATACCTTTATCTTCATCGATAGTGATAACATAGTAAGATGTAATTAGATAATTCCATACATCCAAGGCTGTGGCGAAGTTATCAACTTCATCAATAATTTCATCACTTAGTGAACTAAATATCCATTCCTTCACAAGTGAGTCTGATCTTTCCCACTCCTCGTACTTGGTATCAACATCAATGTTTTGAGAATCACCGGTGTCTTCGGGTTTTTTAAATCTACCATAGATGAAACCCAGCATACCATGGCTTTCTAATAGGCACACTATTTGTTCCTTCCACCGAATGTAATTTTTTCGTCCACACAACACGATAGAAACAAAGTCTTTTGGTTGGACAAGAGATGGCGGGTACAGGTATTGTTGTGTCCCTGCTATTTTAATCATACAATAGATAGTTATCATTAGTTAATCAAATTTCAAGTTGATGTTAAGAAACTAAAACTCTACATTTTCAAGCTCGACTCAACTCTACTTCTAATAATCACTTTATACTTTTTAGTTCAGATCAAATGACTCAATGCTTTCAAGCACAACCCCAATTTCATTTTACACATACAAGAAGGTCGAGAATTACTTGAATTGACTTGATTTTGATTATCTTTCAAATCAATCTAGAGAAGGGCTAGATTTTTTTATAACCATAATTATAATTAAGAACTATAACATTACGATAATCCAAAAAACTGAATATATACAAGAATTTAGAAGGTTGCATATGCTATGAATTAACTTTGGGTGACTTTTCAAATCTGTTTGACACCCATATGAGATTTTTTCGCTTTTATAGTTAATCTTATACGTGACCCTTTCATCATGATACACCTAAATCATCCCACGTGGATAATATGAACAGTACCTTTGGTTTCGGTACCGTAAGTGGCATTTAGCTTCATCCATACATCCCTAGCTGTAGAGAGGCCGACAACAGTACCCATCACATCTTCACTTAGTGACCCAAATATCCATCCTTTCACAAGTAAGTCCGATCTTTTCCATTCCACATATTTGGTAGTATCTCCCTCGTTATTTTGAGAATCACCATTCTCTTTGGGGTTTTTAAATCTACCATTGATGAAACCTTGCATACCATGATTTTCTATGTGTCTGACCATCTGTGTCTCCCAATCACGGTAATTGTTTTGATCAAAAAGATAGATAAAGCCATGTGGTTTTTGGACATGCAATGGGTACGGGTATTGTTGTGTTCCGGCTATATTGATTAGAACATGTTTAGTTGTTAGTTAATCGGAATTTAAAAAGCATAATTAAAGAAACACAGATGGTTATATACTCAACGATATATGAAACTCAATTTGATCCTGCTCAACAATACTAATAATACTACTGATCAAGGTTCGTACATAATCACATGATAATTTGGAGTTCGCATATTATAATGTCATACTTTCAACCTCGGTTCTAATTGACTAATCTACATATATACACTAAGATCGAGCTTGAGACATTCTTACATTAACTTGATTTAGAATATCTTTCAAGGCAATCTCGAGTAACCCACAAGTTGGTGGAATATTTCACAACCGTAATTATAGAAAATTAAGTTACCTAAAAATATGTGTGTACGTACGTACAAAGAATAAACGTTGGGTGAGTTTTTAACCTAGCTATATAGCTATTTGACTACCAAATTGATATGTAATTTTTTTGTTTTTTGTTTGAGTAGTTCGCCATGATACACCAATATATTGTAAACAATACCTTCGTTGTCGATGAGGCTTTGAGTAGGCGTTGAAGGAGTACTACTAAAAGTGGCATCTAGCTTCTTCCATACATCCATGGCTGTGGGGAGGCCAACAACCATACCCACAATGGTTTCACTTAGAGAATCAACTATCCAACTTTTCAGAAGCGAGCCTGATTTCTTCCATTCCTCATACTTCGTGGTCGTACCCTCCATGCCTTCGGAATCACAATTCTCTTGGGGGTTTTTAAATTTGCCATCGATGAAACCATGCATATCGTGGCTTTCTATGAGGCAGACGAGCTGTTCCCGCCACTTCTTGTAATTTTTTTCACCATAAAGTTTGGTAGAAACAAAGTGGATTGGTTTAGCATGAGATGGGAATGGGTATTGTTGTGTCTCTGTTATATTAAAATAATCAAGGATAGTTAATCGCAATTCAGAGTGCATAAAAGAAGCAAGGATGGATATATAATCGATTATGGAACTCAACTTGAGCTTTTATTTTCAAATCAGTCTTGAGAAACTGGAGTTTGATTCATTAACACAGACACGTACTTTTAAGCTTAGTTAACTAGATTTTAGTGTTAAAATACTAATAATATTTATAATAATAATCAAGGTCAGTACTAATCACTTGCTACATTTGAGTTTGGATTAAACGTCATGATACTTTCAAGTTTGGTTGGCTCGTCTGTGTATATTACACGAAGGTCGAGCTCGAGGTTGAATATGTTGGCAAAATAATCCATTTTTGTTTTTATTTATTTACATCTATACTACTATATAAAATATACAACACTCTCTTTCCTCTTTACTATTCAAGAGGATTAAAATTCAATCAACAATATATCCCCACCATTCTTTTTATTTAATTTAATCTCATCCATTTAATATTTAACTATTTCTCTCTCTTAATTTACTTTAACTTTTTATTATTTAAAATATACCTTTTCACACACAAACATAATTATCAACCCACATCAACATAATTTCCATTTCCAAAATATTATTAACTTCTCTCTTTATTTCATAAATATAAATATTTTTTCTTATTTTAATTTTTTAAAATTAACAAAATAGTTCATACAAATATAAGAAAAATTGAAAAAAAAGGACACGTTAAAAATGACATGTTACAAAACAGAAACTATTTACCGCCTCAGCATTACGCGGGTACGATATTAGTGTTTTTAAAATCTTGGTTTTCAGTTATTATTTTGATTAAGTCGGTCAAATTAGTTGCTATCCTACAGGAAAGATTTAAATTGATTTTAAATTCGTCATGATCGAGATCATCCCATACAATACCTTTGTTGTCGGTGGTGGTGGTGAGAGCACCACCATAACTGCAATTTAGCCTGTTCCATACATCCATGGCTGTCGGGAGGCCAACAACAGTATCCATCACGTTTTCGTTTAGAGAACCAAATATCCATCCTTTTACAAGTGAGTCCGATCTTTTCCATTCCTCGTATAACTTTGTAGTTTCACCCTCCACGTTTTGAGAATCATCATAAGCATTGGGATTTTTAAATTTGCCATTGATGAAACCGTTCATACCATGGGTTTCAATTAGGCACACCATTTGTTCCTGCCACTGATTGTAATTGTTTGGACCCGAAAGCATGATAGAAACAAAGACGATTGGTTGCACATGAGATGGTTACCGGTATTCTTGTGTTCCTGCAACAATTGCATCGTATATTTAGCCGTTATTTAAAGAAACATTTATGGTTACATACTCAACTACCGAACTTGACTTGAGCCTTTATGTTCAAGTAAAGCTTGAGAAGCTTAAGCTTGACACTTTCAACCTCAACCGAACTCAATTCAAATATTAAAATACTAATAATTATGTAGAATTTTAAGGCCCTCCCAAATACACCTTTGTGTTTGAACTTCAAAGAAAAAGAAACAAAAAAGAAAAAAGAAATAGAAGGGAAGTAGACATACAAGAAGAAAAAAACCACCACACATTTCATTCAATTAATTAACTATATATATATATATATATATATATATATATATATATATATATATAATACAAAGGAATTTAAAATAAACAAACTTATCCTTAGTTATCTAATACAATTCAAACTAACAAACTCATACTTATCATTTTCCAACCACTAATTCCTTAGGTGTCGTTTGGTTCGTGGATTGTTTTTTGATGGAATTGGAATTTGAAGTATTTGGATTTGAAATCTAATTCCTGGCTCACTGTGTTTGGTTAGCTATACTAAGGAATTGGAATTCCAACCTCTCACCACCGTCAGTCATCCCAACCTCCACCACCGTCACCATCCCAACCTCCACCACCGCCACCATCCCTAAATCGAGGTCCCCACGGTCGATGCCACAAAGCTTCGATGGTCGAAGCCCTAATCCCCACAAAGCTTCAACGTCAAAGCTTCGGTGCCACAGTCGTAGATCGCCGGTCGTAGGTCGAGTAGACCGCCGGTCGATGGTCGTAGGTCGCCGGTCGTAGATCGCGTGGAAAGGCAGTCGACGAAGGCTTCAAGCTTCGAAGCTTCGTATCCCCGGCGGAGGAGCAGTCGGCGAAGGCGGAGGAAGAGCAGTCGACGAAGGCGGAGGAGGAGGAGGAGCACAAGCGACGAACGAGAAGTGCAGGTGACAGGGAAGGCGAAGTGAAGCGAACGACGTCGACAGGGAAGATGAGCAGTGAAGCGAACGGCGTCGACAGGGAAGATTCCCTCATGTACAGATTTTAAATTCCCACCTTCAAATAAAGGATTTCAATTCCCTCATATAAGGATTTCAATTCCTTATAATTCCATTCGTTAGTCGTGTCCCCATTCGTCATTCATTAGTCCTCGTGGGTTGCCATTTGTCGACCGTCTTTCGCGGGTCGTCGTTCGGTGCGTCCCCGTTCGTTGTTCGTTAGTCCTCGCGGGTCGCCGTTCGTTGTCCGTCTTTCGCAGGTCGTTCGGTGCATCCCTGTTCGTCACACGCGTCCCTGTTCATCATTTGTCGGTCCTCACGGGTCGCCGTTCGTCGTTTGTCACGTCTCCATTCGTCTGTCACATCCTCATTCGTCGTTCAACTACTAATTTGTGGGTAACTGATTTTATTGCGGTTAAGAAAGAAGTTGGAAGTTGTAGAAAGGGTAATTTTGTAATTTTACATGACTGGAGTTTGAATTAAAGAACTCGATTGCCATTATTAACTATCTAATATTAATTTTGGAGTTTGAATTAAAGAACTCGATTGCTTTCATGCTCAATTTGACTCGTTTACATATACACCAAGGTCGTGCTTGAGTTGACTAAAATTCTAAAATCAAGTTGATTGTGATTATCTTTCCAGTCGATCTAAAGTAGTTTCTAAGTTTGACTCTACTAGTTCACAAATGAAATTATAACATTACAACAATAATCTAAACATCTGCCTACAGCAATTTAAAGTATTGTATCCGCTAAGAATTACTCAAGTTAAATATTTTTACATTTTTCAGCTTTAATTTTTTTACACCAAAATTATATATCCTTCATAATAATGATAAATAATACCTTTGAGAGCACGTACCGTATGTGATTTTTAGCTTCTCCCATACATCCATGGCTGTGGGTACGCCAACAACACTACTCATCACTTTTTTACTTAGCGAACCAAATATCCATCCTTTGACAAGTGAGTCCGATCTTTTCCATTCCTCATACTTCGTCGTCTCACTCTCGATATCTTGAGAATCACCACTATCGTCTTTGGGGTTTTTAAATCTGCCATTGATGAAACCCTGCATACCATGGCTTTCTATCAGGCAACCAATCTGTTCCTGCCACTGATTATATGTGTTTTTACCGGAAAGCTTGACAGAAACAATGCCGAATGGGTTTACATGGGACGGGTATGGATATTGTTGTGTCCCTGCTATGTTAAGTAATAACATCATATATAGTCGTTAGTTAACCGGAATTCAGGATGTACCAAGAAATACGAATGGTTATATACATACAAACAATTTATAATATACATATATATATAATACCTCCCTTGGCCCTGATTAACTGTAACAGTTCCTGCTCAAAGCTTGCTGCAAAAGCGCTGGAGGAAGTCATTAGAGTGTAATTAACCTTCATCACACACACACATATATGTGTGTGTATATATATAGAGAGAGAAAAGAAATGAATTCAAATTTATTTTGGGTGGAATTCGCACAACATAAATAAAAGCGTTTTCAAAAGGTATTTTATTATATAGAACTATTGTGAAGGTTATTTCGTCTTACTTGTATAATTTTATTATGTAGAATTATTATTATAGTGTAATCAGAGAGTGTATTAGGTTAGTTACATGTGAATATCTATAACTATTATAAAAAGGTTTACATTTTTTTTCTTTTTTAACTATTAAATCAACCTTTATCAATCAATCAAAATCTTTCATTTCATAATCATTTAATTTTGGAAAACAATTTTAGAAAGAAGCTCCTTATTTATTAAACACCAAAATTCAGTTTTTAATCAACGGGGGGTTTGATGAAAATTGTGAGGGGTTTTATAAAACATGTGAGGGGCTTTTAAGAAAATGTGAGAGGGGTTTTTATAAAAATTGTATATTGATGTAATTATTTATAGATTGTTTATAAATTATGTTAAGTAACTTGTGATATATTTTGTTTAGAGAAAAAATAATTATATCTTTGCGACCATCTTATTTTTATCTACGTTTTGATATAAATTTTACTGTAATATGACACTTTTTTAAAATTAATATATTCCTAATTTTTTGTTATCCATCATTAATAGTAGTGTGTAGATAATTTTTGGTTTAGTTGAGTAGATTTTTTTTAGATTCTGGTGATGAGCTGCATGGTCAACTTGAGTATGATATTCAATGTGTTTAGTTATTGATTTTAAGGCATTTTCAATCTTATTAGAAAAAGGTATGAAACCTTTTATAAAATATGGTTTAAAATAAAATGTATCATTAAAAGATGATATATTATATATTTAAAAATCTAAATTCAGAGATGTAAAGATATCTGTTCTTGATGGTCTTGAAATTATTTTATTAATGTAAGTAATTAGCCAAAAGTAACACCAAAATAGAAGCGTTAATTTTTTATACACAAGCCAAAAAAATCAGCTTTACAAGTGAAAATGCAATGAAGCCCGTTCAAAAGGTAAGACATGTGGTCATTAATAGCATATTTAAGCATGGAGACGAGCCTCTTAATTAACTAATTTGATTCATTAAATTATCAAACAGTTCTCTATTGGATTATGTTGTGTTTCAGGTTTAGTCAGGTAATGCTCGTGTGTACAAATCTGTATATTTATTTTCTTTCTCTTAAACATGTGTGCTTAAATCGTCACTAAGTTATTAGTTATGCGGACTTAGATTTCCATTTTCTCTAAATATGAAAAACTTTTAGTTGTTCTTTATATCAGATAATTTATACTGACTATCATTTTATTCTTTCTCAATAATCAGGTTGACCAAGTAGAATGGTTATTTATTAGAATGTTGTTGCTTTTGCTTGATTTAAGAATTTGTGTCTTGAGTATATTCACTTCTTTTTCTTACTAGATCGCCGATTGACTAATCTTGAAGAGACATTATTCTTATTAAAATTTGAAGCCAAAATCATTTTTTGAAAGAATATTGATGAGATTACACATATTCCTATAATGAAAATGATTCCATCAGAATTTCCTCTAATGTTGTGTTTTGCCATAACAATTAACACAAGTCAAGGACAGTCACTTTCATAAGTTAGTTTATTCCTCAAGAAACCTGTGTTTACACATGGACTACTATATGTTTCCGTTTCACGTGTTAAAATTAAAAAAAAAGATTGAAAGTTTTGATTTGTGACAACAGTGATAATATTACAAACAAAACAAGGGCTTAAAAAATTTAGTTACTTTTTTTTGTAAACAATTATACTATGTATAAGTTTTCTATGATATTTCATTTATTGCATTATTTATCATTTGATTTTTAAAATATCTCAAATATGTTTCCGTAATACCCGTATGTGCACGGTTCTATAAACTAGTATATGTAATAAAGGTTAATTAGTCTTACTTATAGAATATTATTATGTAGAATTATTATTAATTTAAGCTTTTCTTTTGGTTTTTTGACGGGGTGTGTCAAGCTCCATTTGATTGGGAACGAGTGTTGGTGGCCTGCGCTTCGCTGCGGATATTGGCTTTAATAATATACAAAAAAATTAAAGACGTTTTGTAGAAATGTTAAAGCGTTTTACATACTAAAACTGGCAGGTTATTTACATAAGCATTATACATGAAAGACTCTTGAGAAGGAAGAACTATTTTTTTTATTAAAGCTTATTCTGGAAGCATAAAAGGAGGTCCAATAAGGAGAAAGTGGATGTAGCAAGTGGCTGTAGAAACAGATTTGGAGCATATAATTTCTCATGTATGAACAGTAACTGAAACGACCTAAAATCAATTCAAAACGACAATGAAGTACCCACAAATTTATATCTATACTACTATATAAATCATTTAACATTTTCTTTCATCTTAAATTTTAAAACTTATTAAAATTCAATCAATATAAAATATTGACCCTTCATTTAATCTAAACTAGCATCATATATGCGTAATGCTGCATCGGTAAATAGTTTTTGATTTACAATGTTTCGCTTTCAAGAATGTAATGATATGTTATTCGTGCGAGTCAATGTCACGAAAAAGTTCTCTAAAGCAATACGTCCGTTTTTTTTTAATTTTCTTTTATTTACATTTAACTATTTTATTAATTTTAAAAATAAATTCTAAAAGACAATAAAATAAGAAAAAAGATTTATATTAATGAAATAAAGAGAATAGTTAATAAGATTTTAAAAATTATGTTGATGTGAGTGGATAATTGTGTTAGTATGAGAGAATATATTTTGAATAAATTTAAAGTAAATTAGAAGAGAATAATATAGTTAAAAATTGAGTGAATGAGATTAATTTAGATTAGATGAAAGGTCAAGATTTTATATTAATTGAATTTTAAGAAGTCTTAAAATTTAAAAGGAGAGAGAATGTTAAATGCTTTATATAGTAGTATAGATTAATCTCATCCACTCAATCAATAACTATTTTATTGTCTCATAATTTACTTTAACTTTTTTATTCAAAATATATATTCTCTCAAACTAACACAATTATTCACCTACATCAATATAATTTTTAAAATCTTATTAACTCTTCTCTTATTTCAGTTATATTACTCTATAAACTATTTAACATTCTCTCTCCTCTTAAATTTTAATACTTTTTAAAATTCAATCAATATAAAATCTTGACCCTTCATTTAATCTAAATTAATCTTATTCACTCAATCTTTAACTATTTTATTCTCTCCTAATTTATTTTAAGTTTTTATTCAAAATATATTCTCTCAAACTAACACAATTATCCACCCACATCAACATAATTTTTAAAATCTTATTAACTCTTTTCTTTATTTAATCTATATACTACTATATAAATTATTTAACATTCTCTCTAATCTTAAATTTTAAGACTTCTTAAAATTCAATCAATATAAAATCTTGACTTTTCATTTAATCTAAATTAATTTCATCCACTCAATCAATAACTATTTTATTGTCTCATAATTTACTTTAACTTTTTTATTCAAAATATATATTCTCTCAAACTAACATAATTATTCACCTATATCAACATAATTGTTAAAATCTTATTAACCCTTCTCTTTATTTCATCTATACTACTATATAAACATTTAACATTCTCTCTTCTCTTAAATTTTAAGACTTTTTAAAATTCAATCAATATAAAATTTTGACCTTTCATTTAATCTAAATTAATCTCATTCACTCAATCTTTAACTATTTTATTCTCTCCTAATTTACTTTAATTTTTTATTCAAAATATATGCTCTCAAATTAACACAATTATCCACCCACATCAACATAATTTTTAAAATCTTATTAACTCTTCTCTTTATTTCATCAATATAAATTTTTTTCTTATTTTATTGTCTTTTAGAATTTATTTTTAAAATTAATAAATAGTTAAATGTAAATAAAAGAAAATTTGAAAAAACCCGGACATGTTGCTGTAGAAAACTTTTTCATAACACTAAATCGTGCGAATAACATATCATTACATTCTTGAAAGTGACATATTGTAAACCAAAAGCTATTTGACGTCGTATCATTGCGCGGATATGATGCTAGTGTATAATATGTTGGACAAGGTTGACCATTTATGTCTATATCCATCTCTTTCTTGAGTGATATTATTTTGAAGTTTTTCTTTTTGTTTTGATTCGTTGGGAATAAGTTGGTACAAGGTTGACCATGTATGTCTATATCTGTCTCTTTCTAGGGTGATGTTTGCATTTCTATTAGACCATTGTTTAGTGTTAATATGTCACAAAATTTAATTAAATACTAAATAAATGTGAAATGAAGGAAATTCAGAACAATCAATTAATTTTTTCCGAATTAATCAGTAAGTTAAATAAAATTAAATCAAATACATGAATTTTATTGATTTGATAATAATGAGTTTTTATGGGCCGAGTAATGCCTGTGATAAATAAATTATTTACAATATGTATCTTGTTTGTTTTTCATTAAATAAATTGTTACTTAATTATAAACAAGTTTCAGTTTCACCACACGAAATTCATTTAAAAAAAATTCTAGCCTCAAAACCCATATAATTTGCAATTGATTAAAACTTAACAAACACCTTAAGACATGTTCAAATCAAAATACTTGTTTCCCATACAAATATGTCTTAATTTGTATTATATGTTTTTATTAAACTAATAACAATTATAGTTTAAATTAACTAGTAAATTCTTATTTATGTATTTTAAATAAAGTGTTTAAATCATTTTCTTATTTAGCTATTGTAAAATTTTAATTAATATTGTAACTTATCGATAACTAATGCCTGATTATTTACGTGACCCGCTCCATGCTTTAGCCATATAATAGTGTTTCCCCTAAAAATAAAGTTACTATTTAGATTGGTTCTATTTTTATTATTCATTTATTTTTTTCTTTAAAAAAACTTCATAGAACTGTTTCACTTTTGTTACTGCTTTCGTTAATTGAAACCTAAAAAACAAACAAAAGTATATTTTTTTATAATATAAATCTACTATTTTAATTAAGGGTAAATTTTTTAAATACCTTTATCTATATTTTTATTACTTATGGTCGATTATATATCTACTTGTTATGTTTTTCTTTACGCTTGAATTTGCATTTGAAGCAGGTATTCCGCGTCGTTGAATGTTTTGATTTGACTTCCATAATAAAGGGACAAACTTTGGGTGAGGGACAATCACTTCCTCCTCCTCCCATTCCCATCTCATCCTCCTGACCATTTCTTCCTTACACGAATTCTATTTCGTTATGTGTTTGGTAAAACTAGATAAAAGCGGGTGATGAAGATTGATATATATATATATAGGGGAAGGTTCATTTGAGAACCGTTTTTATTGCGAGAACCAATCTTAGCCGTTGATTTTGGATAATGGAATTCATGTATTAAGAGCGTGGAGGGATTGTGTGTGGCACGGTGTATCTAAGGAATTCATAGGTGGGCAATCCAATAAAATGAGGGGGAATTTGACGGCTAAGATTAGTTCTCGCGGTTCTCGCAATAAAAACGGTTTTTAAATGAACTTTTCAATATATATATATATATATATATGGAAAAGTTCAAACGAGAACTGTTTTTTGTACGAAAACTGCGAGAACCAATTTAAGCCGTCCAATTCCCCCTCCTTCAATTGGATTCTCCATCCATGAATGTAACACCGTGATTTTGAGAACCAAATTTTTCTTTTTTAAAATACAATTTAAGATTTCAAACTGCGTGGGTTTGACTGTAAATAGAACAATCAAACCTGTCTTATAATTTAAAAATGCAGCGGAAGTAAAAACACGTGGCAACTATATAAACATTCAAAATGATGCCACAAACGACAGTTGGTGTTACGGAATATACAACTGGCTGACCATTATCTTAAACAGACATAAACATAGTTCAACAGAGTTTAAACATAAACGCAGTGTTCCTCCTAAAGCAATTAACTACCCGCAGGCTCCCGAGCTCACTGAGGATTACCTGCACATGTGGAGTGTAGCATCTGTTAGCTATAATAGCTAGTGAGTACCAAATAGCATGCAATCAATATAAGTACATCACATATCATCAATCATGCTCAGATAGTTCTATCCTAGCATCTCGCGATGAGCTGGCGTAGTCAGGAAGTAGCATATCTTGCAGGGGAGCTAACCCGACTCAATGCACCAAACTGGGGTACTAGACACATCAACCGCGCCGGTGGGGGAGTTGTTAAGCGTCCACCGTTGCGTTTTGGAATCAACAGATTCCTCTGTTGTATAGCCGCAGCTATACCCGAAGAGGACAAACCTTGTCCGGGGCAAACCTTGCCCAATAAGTAGGACAACTTGGTCCGGGGCAAACCTTGCCCAATAGATCCGTACCGATCACAAACAGATAGTATGATTCAACCGAATCATTAATCAATCAATCATCAATGCGCGCATATAATCATTTATCATCATAACATACACCTAAACAAGTGCATACTACATTGTGTCAACATGGTAAGTTCTAGCATTATCATGCAATCCTATACTTAAACAAGTGCGTGTACAAATCATGGTATACAATTCCGTGATCATTGTTAATATATGTTATAGGTATATTAATTGTTATGTCATTCGTCACTCACCTGATAGGCTAGAATAAGCAAAGACCTTGCTTTGGCACACACGGATTGTCAATTCAACCTATAATACCAAGACTTACGCATCAATCATTTGAACACGCAAGGAACGTCTAGGATACTTGAAACAATACCCTAATGGTGCTATTTTACCATTTATTAACTAACTATAGCAACCCAAGCAACAACACGCGAATACGTGGCACAAAACAGCACATTAGGCTGTGTGCAAGGGTGTCGCGCCGCGACCAGTGTGCAGCAGCTGCAACAAGTGTTGTTTTGTGCACAGCAAGCCCATTTTAGCTCATTTCAATTCCAAATCAATTTTGGTAAAAATCTAGTGTTTCATAGGACCATTTGACACTTGTGGAAGCTTTCTAACATCAAAAACTCCTATCCAATTAATTCATACGAAAATCACAATTAAATGGACAAAGACGTGCGCATGATGGCCAAAACTTGGTGTAGACCAATTCCAACACTTGCAACACACCATATACACCTAATATGATGTATTGAAGGTGTTGCAACTGACCAAAACCTTTAAACTCTTTGTTTGGTATTATTTTCCAATTTCTTGCCTATTTATGGCCTATTTTTCACTATTTTAGCCAATTCAAGCAAAACAACCATTCCAATTCAAAACCAATGTTCTAATCAATTCATACAAGTCATATGAACCTATTAGAACCTTAAAAATCAATTCTTGATGTGTAAAAACAGATTTAGGCCATTTTGACCCATTTAGGCTAAATATTGTATTTGTGCATAAACACCACTTCTAATGCACCAATTGAGTTCTAATCAATCCTAACAAGTTATAAGATCAATTAGAACACTAAATTTCAGTTCTTGAAGGTCAAAATCAGTTTGACCTGTATTTGACCAATTTTTGACCCATTTGAGCCAAAATTCAAAACTCATCAAGAACACTACTTTAATTCATGGAATTGATTCCTATACACTTATAAATGATATTAGAACCTATTTCAATCATAAATTTCAGTTCTTGATTGCTAAATCAAAGAACCCACTTGTAAACCTAGAATTTCAAGTCTTGAAAGGCATAATCAAGAACAAGGATGAATTGGCACTTACAATGATCAAAGGATGATTAGAAACAACTTGTGGGATGATTTTGATCCTTATTTAGCTGCTGGAACAAGAGTTTATGAGTTTTCTTCAAAAACCCAAAATTCAAGAATGAAGAACAAGTCATGGATGAAGCTTACTAGGTGATGGAGATGATGAAGATGATGAGTTAAAGCTGATTTAATCTTCAATTTGCCACTGAAATCAGAACCTTAGATGATCTTCTTGTTGGTTTGTAACCATTCTTCTTCACTTGGCAAGAACAGAGAAAAGAATGAGTGTGTGTGTGTGTGTGTCATACGTGTGTGTAGAGAAGTCTGTGTATTCAAAAAGGGTTGGACCGACTTGTGGGTATTATTATCCACAAGTGGGTATTTTGTTCCCCTTTTCAACTTACGACTCATCTCTCGTTTACCCGTTTCAACTAACGAGGATATTTTTGGAATCCTCGTTTGAAACCGTTCGATATTTTATAATCTTTATCTATATTTATTAATATTTTTAATAACCCTTTTATTTATTATTTTTCATATTTCATATCATTTCCTAGAATATATATTTATATTATTTAATTAAATTAAATAATTGACGTACCATATTCGGACACGTCTAGGCCCGTTTTGAGGATGTTACAAATCTACCCCCCTTAAGAAGATTCCGTCCTCGGAATCTGCTTTTCAGAAAATAAGTGGGGATAGCGTGCCTTCATATCCTCCTCGGTCTCTCACGTAAGGTTTGACCCGAGATTATGCTTCCATTTGACCAATACTAGCTGAATTGTCTTCTTCCTCAGCCGCTTGGTCTTTGTGTTCAAGATTTCAATTGGTTCTTCCACTAGCCGTGTAGAAGAATCCACTTTCAGGTCTTGCAGAGGTAGAATCTGACCTTCATCTACCTTGCACTTGCGAAGATAGCAAACATTAAAGGTATTATGAATACCTGATAACTCTAGAGGTAACTCCAAAGATACTGTCTGCTCGTTGACTTTCTGAATGATTTTGAAAGGACCAATGTATCGCGGGCTCAACTTTCCCTTCTTACCGAACCTGATAACACCATTCCATGGAGAAACCTTCAAGAATACCCGATCACCTATTTCAAAGGTAACTGGCCTGCGTTTCGGATCTGCATACATCTTTTGCCTGTCTCTGGCTGCTTTAAGTTTCTCCCGTGCAAACTTGACTTTATCAGCAGTAATCTGGACCAAATCAGGTCGTGCATACTGTTTCTCCCCTGGTTCAAGCCAACAGGTAGGTGTGCGACAATGCCTACCATAAAGCATCTCATACGGTGACATACCAATACTAGAATGATATGAGTTGTTATAAACAAACTCAATCAAAGGTAAATGAGAATCCCATGAGCCATCATATTCAAGTACGCATGCGCGTAGCATGTCTTCAAGAGTTTGGATAGTCCTTTCGGACTGTCCATCTGTCTGTGGATGATATGTGGTACTCAAATGAACACGAGTACCGAGCTCCCTTTGAAGACTGCTCCAGAAGTGTGAAAAAAACCGTGTATCTCTATCAGAGACGATAGATAGAGGAACACCATGTCGAGCGACAATTTCATTGATATATAACTGAGCAAGACGAGGCATAGAAGAAGATTCATTAACTGCTAGGAAGTGTGCACTCTTGGTGAGTCTATCAACAATCACCCAGATCATGTCATGCCCTTTTGAAGTCCTGCGCAATTTAGTAACAAAATCCATGGTAATGTTGTCCCATTTCCATTCTGGAATTGGTAATTGTTGCAAATTACCATAGGGTCTTTGGTGCTCGGTCTTCACCTGTGCACAGATCTGACATTTCTCCACATAGGAGGCAATGTCACGTTTCAATGTAGGCCACCAGTAAAGTGCCTTAAGATCATGGTACATTTTAGTGCACCCAAGATGAACAGATAAACGAGAACTGTGCGCCTCCTTCAAGATTAGATCCCGGTTCCCTCCGATGCTAGGTACCCAAATTCGGGACCTGTATGTCTTCAATCCCCTGCTGTCATCTTGTAGCTGCTCCTTCAATTAAGCCATAACTTCTGCCTTTATATTAGCTTCTAATAAGGCTTCTTGCTGAGCCTCCTTCATTCGAGTGATAAGATCAGAAACAATAGTAATTTTCATGAATTTAACGGTTTCTATGGAGCCCTTTCGGCTTAATGCATCAGCCACCACATTAGCCTTGCCCGGGTGGTATTTGATTTCACAATCATAGTCCTTAATCAATTCCATCCACCTGCGTTGCCTCATATTGAGCTCCTTCTATGTAGAAACATACTGGAGGCTCTTATGATCAATGAATACCACACATTTGGTGCCATACAAGTAGTGGCGCCATAGTTTCAGAGCAAAGACAACAACTGCCAACTCCAGATCATGAGTCGGATAGCTCTTCTCATGTGGCTTCAGTTGGCGGGAAGCATAAGATGTAACTTTGTCCTTCTGCATAAGGACACTTCCCAAACCTGCGTAAGAAGCATCACAGTAAACAATAAAATCTTCTGACCCATCTGGCAGAGTCATAATTGGAGCTTGACATAAGAGTTGTTTCAATGTTTGGAATGCTTTATCTTGTTCATCAGACCACGAATAGGGAACATCCTTTCGTGTAAGCTTCGTCAGAGGACCTGCAATCTTAGAGAAATTCTGGATGAACCGCCGATAGTAACCGGCAAGTCCTAAGAAGCTACGAATCTCAGATGGGGTTTTGGGAATTCCCCAATTCATCACCGCCGCAACTTTGGCTGGATCAACCATTACACCATCCTTGCTTATCACATGCCCAAGGAAGTGTATCGTTTCGAGCCAGAACTCGCATTTAGAGAATTTAGCATATAATTGTTCTCGCATCAGAGTGTCAAGAACTATGCGAAGATGTGTCTCGTGTTCTGCTTCAGATCTGGAATAAATAAGAATGTCATCGATGAATACAATGACAAATTTGTCAAGAAAGGCACGACAGACACGGTTCATAAGATCCATAAATATTGCTGGAGCATTCGTCAATCCGAAAGGCATCACAAGAAACTCATAATGCCCATATCTTATCCTGAAAGCCGTCTTTGGAATATCTTCATCGCGTACACGGACTTGATGATAACCAGAACGAAGATCTATCTTTGAAAAGCAAGTAGCACCCTGAAGTTGATCAAACAGATCATCAATACGAGGAAGAGGGTACTTGTTCTTTACAGTTCTCTTATTCAGCTCCCTGTAGTCAATGCACATCCACATCGTCCCGTCTTTCTTTTTAATAAACAAGACTGGAGCTCCCCAAGGCGAAGAGTTGGGACGAATGAAACCTCTATCAAGAAGTTCCTGTATCTGAGTCATCATCTCGCGGACCTCAGATGGTGCAAGACGATAAGGAGATCTTGCTACAGGCGTAGCACCTAGTACAAGATCTATCTGATATTCTACATCTCTTACCAGTGGCAAACCCGGTAATTCATCAGGGAAAACACCCGGGTATTCAGAAACTACCCGAATGTCATTTACAGCTTTCTTCTCCATGTGAGTATCAATAACATAAGCCAAATAGGACTTACATCCCTTGGCTACAAACTTGCGAGCTTTCATCAAAGAAATCAACGGAGTTTCAGAAGTTCTTCCTTCACCACGAGCCACAGCATATGACCTGTCAGAGAAAGGAATTTTAATAATCTTTTTAGAGCAAATAATCTCAGCATTTTGATTGCTGAGCCAGTCCATCCTGATTACTACATCAAACCCAGCAATCGGCATAACCAGAAAAGAAACAGGGAAACTAGTCCCGTCAATATCAATCAGTGCAATAGGAACTCTATGAACAAAAGAGACTATCCTACCACTAGCAACTTCAACGCTTAACGGATCAGTCAGTGTGCAGATAGGCAATTGCAGTTTAGCACATAAGAATGCAGAGATGAAAGAATATGTTGCTCCTGAATCAAATAAAACACAGGCAGGAGAATTATTAATAAGAAATGTGCCAGTGATAACATCACCTGCAGCCTTAGCCTCATCAGCTGTCATTTGAAAAGCCCTGCCTGGTGCACGAGGTGCAACATTCTTCCCCCGACCCGAGGAAGATCCACCAGCTCCTCCTGATCCGGTGTTGGAACCCGATCTACAGTCAACCGATCGGTGTCCCGGCTTGAAACATTTGTAGCACACATTATCTTTATATTTACAGCTTTCAGCTGTATGCCCCTTTTGCCCACATTTAGGACACCTTAAAGTATCCTTGGTGCAATGCCCAGTATGCCTAGATCGACACGCAGCACACCATAGATCATCTGAAGGACTATACCTCGAACCCCCTTGTTGCTGCTGGTGTTGCTGAGGTTGCCTCTGCCACGATCCTCCACCTGAAGCCTTCGACCCAGAAGACTGTTCAAACTTCCTTTTGGAAGTTCCCCCAGCTTGTGAAGCATGATCAGTCTCATATCGGCGTGCAATATCAAATGCCCTATCCAGAGTAGTGGCAAAACGGACGGATGATCGATACTCCGGTGGCAGAGCAAGTGCAAAGCGGTTAATCTTTGCTTCTTCGTCAGGTAAAGAACCCTGCACGAAACGGACCAATTCGGTATACCTGGTGATGAGTTCCTCAACAGATCGATTGCCTTTAGACAAGGCTCGGAACTCATTATCCACTGCTTCTACCGTCTGGGCTGAACAGTATTTAGCCCTCATAATTCTCAGAAAATCAGACCATGTCATAGAGTTGAGGACAGCAGCCGGTGTAGAAGCTATCACCGTATCATACCAAGACATTGCTCTACCTCGCAGCATCTTTCGTGCATATGCCACCTTTTTGGATTCATCAGCCTCACATGTCTCGAAGGCCAATTCAGTATCGCGGATCCACCGCTCTGCGATCACCATGTCCATATTACCTTCAAAGGTTGGTGGTGAACACATCATGAAAGCCTTTAATCCCAAGGCCATCTTCTTCTCGGGAACACGCTCCTCAGAGGCTTTAAGACGAGCCTCCAAGTCGCGAATATACGCCTCCCGATCATCACTTCCAGACATAGTCAATCTCTAAGTTCTGTTAGATCATTAAAGTCAAACATACTTAGTATACTTTTCCATACTTGATTAATCATGTTAATCAAATAAACAAATAATCAACAACTGTGTTAGTCATGTGAATCATATCAATCTCTCTCACACCCCAATACCTCCCGAGGAACACTTTAAATAATGGTCGAGCCCGAATTTGAGACTGAATACTCTTCCAAGTATCCAATTCACTCAAACTTAGGTTCTGATAGAATTACATAAATGAAAATCTCAAATATGAACATGCAAATATGCAATTGTGGATGAAGATAATAACCAAAATGTGATCCAGATGAAGATGATAACCAAAATACAAACCAAATAAAAATGATGATCAAAATGCAACCCAAAAAGAAGATAACAAACATGTAACACAGATGAAGGTGATTTTTGATTTGAAAAAAGTGAGACATGTGAAAATGCAGATTCATCTGGATTGCATTTCCATTTGTTATTTAGATGAAAATGATGACAAAAAATCCAGATTTATCTTAGAAGTAGATTGTTGAAACAAAACTCTAACAAATACATACTTAACACAAAAAAGTGCTTATCTAACACGTACAATAAAAGGTATCTGAATACAACCAAAATGCAAATCAAAATACAACCAAAATGAAGATCAAAATACCAACCAGAATTAATGAAATGCGGAACTGCTTAACTGAAAATGCAAACAAGAAAACAATTAGATAGGGATGAGCTTTTTGACCGAAAAACCGAACCGGAGCAGGAACCGAACCGAAACTGGAACCGGTTGGAACCGGATTATAGTTTTCGGTCCGGTTATCGGTTCTTGTAAAACCTCATTTTCAGTTTTCGGTTCCGGTTCCACCGGTTATCGGGTAATTCGGTCTTAGACACTTTTTCTATAACACCATGGTTTTCCAAAAAATCACCATTTACTAAAGCTCTTGATTTCTCATTTGAATTTAGCAAACGAAGTCTTTATTTCATAAAATACATCTTATCTAACAATAAGAGTTTAAACCAATCATAAACAACAATATCACGTCTATATACATTTCATACCTAAACATCAATTCTACCCAAAGGTTACCTATTCTCGCAAGCCAATAATCTCCTATACATCTTGTATGAATACAAGATACATTAAAAAAAACAAATCTCAGCTTAGTGCCATGTGACTCAATCTGAGTTTCATAAGACATTTCATAAATAATTAGGTCTAACAATAATCAGTTAATCAAACCTATCCCGCCTTGTATATGACCCAATACCATTTCGCCACACATCATATAAGACATAATGGGTCAAATCTTCATCATGTAATAAAAATCATATCACATATCATATATCACAATCCACATTAATGTAACATGTATCGTAATCCGAATTTAAGTCATTATAATTATTAAACCATATCCGTATGACATATCTGTTACATTGTATCCGCTATTCATATCCATTAAATCGTTCCCGCAAGCTGCTAAGGTATTACTAGTTATTTGGCCCCGGTCAACTAGTTAAGGTATACCCGGTAATAAGGACCCTGCCAACTAGATAAACCCAGTTTACTACTCACATGCTTAAGCAACTCGTGCATCAACAAGGGTGCGACTCCTAATCTATGCATTAGTACACCTTAATTTATGATTTTACTACTCCGACTCTTCACTTACCTTGCAGTTGTCATTCAAGTATAAGTATTAACAAATTCCACAGATGAACTCCTTATACTAACATGATGTTTAGCAAATGATTACAACCTATGCCATATATCACTCCAGCACACAAATACATAAGTAACCGCGTACCATGTGCTATAAAGGTTATTTAGAAACCCCGCAACCCACTTTGGCTAACACTTTTATCCTATAAAGATCAACTCATATCTACTAGGCCCATATAATCCACAAATGAGTATTTAACCTACCCCTGCCTATTATGTCCATCATATCACCGTATAACTCCATAGGGTAGATTATGAGCTCAATTCACATGGAGAAATCATTGGAAACAATAACAACGTTGGAGAATTCGGATTAAAACTCAATCGGAACTAGAAATCACTAAGAGTAGAACTACAACACCATGATTAGAACTAGAAATGGACGCGAGTGGAACTAGAAGTCTAGAAATGGACTCACGGTAGGAAAATTATGAACGCATTTAAGTAGAAGTGGGGAATCTCGTTGATTAGGGATAAAACACTAGGAATTCAGAACCGACTTAACAAGGTTGAAACACCATAACACGATTTTTGTAACATCCTCGATTTGGGCCTAGCTGTTAGATGTGTAATTAAGTTAGTAAAATTGTGAGTTAACCATGTTAATGAAAAGTAATTGTATATATAGTTGTGTTTATGTGTTAATGTGTATATATGTATATAAAGTATTAAGAAAAGAAAAGAATTAAAAGAATCTAGAGGCGGTGCCTCTGGATTGCGATATATAAATAGAAGAAAAGTCAAAGTGGTCAAAGACCACAAGAACAAAAGCAAAGCAAGAAACTCTCGGATTTCTCTCAACTCCCTCGGTTTTCCCTCATTTCTTGAAGCAACAAGGATTTGGTGATTTTGAATTCCAAATCAAGGTAGCTATTTGTTGTTGTTAAGATTTAATACATATGAAACTGTTTTATGATTAAAAGCATGATTGAAACTCAAATCCTTGCAAAACACCACTTAGAATATGCAAAGCTTACTTTGCAAGTGGGTTTTGTTTGTTTGGTGTTTTTGTGTGGGTTTGATCCATTTTCAAAGTCATACCAACGAAAATGAGTGTTTTCAGAATGTATAAATGTCAAAACAAACATGAAACAAGCTCTGGAAATAAGCCATTGAAGATGGCGGTTTCCATGATTAGAACAATCGGATTCCGAGACATGAAGGTGTCGGAATCCGCATGTTGACAATCTGATTAAGCGTCGGATTCCGAGACTTTAGGGTGTCGGAATCCGCATGTCTAAATCCGATAAGTATCGGATTTCCCAAAGTCTATGTAAATTACAAGTCAAAATCCGAAAGAATCGGATTCCTATAAAAGTGTCGGATTCCTACAAGAGTGTCGGATTCCGATTGAAGGTCGGATTTCCAACTTTGTGACCAAGTTTTCAAGTTCATAAGTGTTGAAATCCGATGAGTGTCGGATTTCATAAAGTATCGGATTTCCCTTTGAAGTGTCGGATTTCATGGAATCCGACAGTCTGTCGGATTTGTGTGGAATCCGGATTTGGGGGATTTCCTATGTTGGCTTTGTAGCTATTCTAAGTATGCTAAGATATTCATGTAAATCCTAATGTTCTAGGTGAATTGATATCCTAGACAAGGCAAAAAGTTAAATAACTATCTGTTAAGTCACTCAGGTGAGTACCGACTTCCATAAGCCTCAATAGAGGAAGAATTATGTGTTAAGTGATTTGAGTACGATTGTGCTCATAAGTTGATGAGCAAGAATTGTCATGTTACTTAAAGTACAATGCCATGCTAAATACTTGTTGTACATAAAGTTAAGTGCATGCCAGCGGGATCCAGAACTGGAACCGCTTAGTTAAATGAATGTTATGCATGATACTGATTCTGAATGAATCAGTTAAGTATAGATATGATGATATACATGCTAGGGATCCAGATTGGATCCATAAAGAAGTAATTGAATGTAAATGTATGCTAAAAGAAGTAAATGAATATGCATGCTAAGTAAATGAACAAGATATGTGTATGTGTTCGCGAACATCAGCAAGCATGGTTAAGGTCAGCCGGTTAGCTGGATCCTAGGGACCCTTGATCAGGAGATTCGGGATTTAACGATGATTTGAGGTAACATTCCGGATCGTAGGTTCTGCAGAACCGCCGTGCCTTATATCATCAGGGTTAATCAGTCAGAAATGGCTGAGTTATCTAAGGAGCCTCTGGTTCCGTTAACGATGCTTGGTGGACTGCTTTATGCTCCCCCACCAGCGCGGAGGGTTGTGTCTGATCCCCCGGTGTATTGGTGTTGAGCGGGACTAGCTATCATGCAAGAAACAACTTATACCGATCGTGTCAGCACACCACAATGTGATAGGATAGCATTATATGCTTATTCCTGATGTGGATGTTCTACTCTAATGAAGTTTATGCCAAGTTTGTGCTCACTAGCTAAGTGTAGCTAACGGTGCCATGTTAACTACTTTTGCAGATCAAAGATAGATTGCCTAGTGAGCCGGGTCCCCTGCCTCTGGATATTTTGCGGGAACACTTGATATTGTAATAAATACATTATGGTCGGTTGTTTTGTAGAGTAACACCAGATACTGTAACAATGTTATTGTAAATATTTCCACTGCTCATTGTTATGTATTCGTGATTAAGTTCACGTTCGTTTTAAAAACGCAAATTTTTGCTAAAATCTGGTATATGCAAAGCCGGTGTTACAATTTTAGTAACGAAGTAGTCAATTTTATGAGAGATGTCTTGCAGAATTAGCGAATTCAGTGATTTGTTTTTGGGGCCGCATTTGTGACTCCAAATTATAATACTATATATTTACAAGGAAAAAAACACTTTTATAATATATATTAAGTTACGCATTTGTTAACGAAATGTGAATCTGCTGGGTTGGTAAGGACGTTGTATGTTTGTAACGTCCCAAAATATATTTTTTTAAAGACAAATGAATTTAGAAATATAAATGCATTCAACCAAAATCATACGAGGCCCCGCACCCAGGACTACCCGTCATCAAGTGTAATTAAGTAATATTACAAATATTGTTCTAGCGAATGTTTAAGTATCAAAACAGCGGAAACGATTTAAATAAATGATGAGCCATCTTCACATTGCTGGAGCCTCCCCACGATCAGGTCCTGAAAAAAATAAGTTCAACAATAGTAAGCATAAAGCTTAGCGAGCACTCTAACTTACACACCACACTAGGTATGTACATGTCACATCATAACACAAATCCATGATCACATATCATAACACATACTACCGACGCAGTGCACTGACGACGATTTCACACTTTGGGTCACAGTTGACTATCCAAGTCGTACCAAGGATTTCACACTATGTTTGACTGTGCCCGAGTTACGTTTTCACCACAATATAACGTAACCCTTCACTTCACATATTTCACATCAGTTAAACATCACATAAGATATAACATATACATTTCATACTAATATCATGTATAAGTTAGGGTAACTCACCTGATCTACAGCACAGACAAACGCAACAGATTTCACTGTAAGTCAACAATTCCAGTCGCAAGGACCTACAATACAGATATCTCTACTCATTAGCTTTGGGCATACTACAGGCCCTAAGCCGGACCACACTAGACCGGACCAAATAACTAAAAGTCGCATGGCACCCTATCCCCAGTTGAAAGTCGCATGGACTCGCACTGAAAGTCACATGGACTTGTGAAAGTCGCATGGGCATACACTCTGACCATCCGAAAGTCGCATGAAGCCTTGCTCCAGCTGAAAGTCGCATGAACTGAAAGTCACATGGACCTCCTCACCCAACTAAAAGTCGCATGAACTATCTAAAAGTCGCATGGACACAAACACTCTCCATCTAAAAGTCGCATGGCACAAATCCTCTATCCGAAAGTCGCATGGACTCATACCAAAAGTCGCATGGAACAATCAGCTAAGTTGAAAGTCGCATGGAACACCCCCAAAGGTCGCATGGACTAACTGAAGGTCGCATGAGGCCTTCTGAAAGTCGCATGGACTTCATCTTCCCTGCCAGTTCATCTTTTGAAAAACCCAGAACCTTGAAACTCCATTTTCAAAATCACAACTTTCTCAAAACTCAACCAATTCACTTTATTTATTTGAAAACGTTTCTCCATTCATATAAGCATGTCCTTCAAGATTTAAACACAATACTACCAGTATTCAAGTTCCTAGCATAGATTCTTTATCATTGTTCTTCATAAACCCAAAAACCCAGATCTCATCTAGCCTAATAATCATTCAAGCATGGTAAAATCGATGCCTACAACATCATAGAGATATAGGAAACATTACCTGATGATTCCTTTGCCAAATCCTTGAGTTTTCAAGTGATTCTTGGTTCCTTCTCCTTGCCTTTCTCGTGGGTTTACACACACAGACACACACACAAGAACTCTCAATACAACAGTGTATTTCCTTGGAGGCTGCACCCTAATCCTCCTTTTATACTTGTTTCTCACAAAGCCTTGGGCCCAACAATGACATTAGCTTTAAGCCCATGAGGCTTAATTCTTTCACACTTTATTCCATTTCCTTTAATTAATAAGCCAAACCATAAAGTAGCCTAATTACTTGCTCATTCAATAGACTACATAACCCACTAATTCAAATATGACTTAAATTCCATAAACAATAAGCAACTCCAAAATATATAAAATCGCGTTATCCAATAAAACATTCATTTATTTATTAAACGAAAATAGGGTATTACAATGTTTGGTAGTAGGCAGGGGTCGAATCCTGCCAAAATTCAGAATTTTTATTTTGAGGAAATAACACTTTTATAATATATATCAAATAACGCGTCTGTTAAAAAAAGTGAATCTGCCGGGTTGGTAAGGACCATGTTTGTTATGCGGTAGGCGTAGGTTCGAATCCTGCCTATGCAAAAGCTGGAATTTTTATTTTGCAACTTTGTCTTTTTTTTTAATTTTGTATTCTTTTTGACCCTTTTGGCTTTTTCAACTTAAATAATTTCTTAAAAAATATGAATTCCGATTTTTAACTTTATAACTTTATCTAAACAATATTTAATATATTTATTTCCCGAAGATTTTTAATCAAGGATAAAAATAATTTAAATTCTATTTCGATTAAACTGTAAACCTATTTATTATATTTTAACTGAGTTTATGTTTATTTTGTTGAAAAAAATAACCTTTATTTTTGAATTGTTTAAGCACGAAAGTTTCAATTAATTTGATTTAACCATTAAACTTTATTTTTAGAATGGATCTTATGTAGATATGCATCATATTATAGTCTAATCGTTTGGCCAAAATGTAAATAAATCGTTATAGAACAAACGGAATTTTTTACTTCGCAACTTCTATTTTTTTTGGTTAAAAAATATTCTTCAATATGTGTTATTATTTATATTTTACATACTAGCAAATAAGTTTTTTATGGAAAAAAATGTAACTTACAAATATATTTCAAAATAAAATTTGCACTAACTCATTAATAATATGTTTTCTTAATCAAATAAAAGACCACGGGAATTTCGTGCATTAGTAATATGTATATTTATTTAAAGGTAAAACGATTCATAAAAAATTGAAGGTTTAAATAAATAAATCTTAATTTTTATGACGGAAATACTGTTTAAGTATAAAAGCAAAATAACTTAATACTTTGAAAGTTAGGTGTTTTGAAAATAAATTTATAGATTAAACCAAAATAATCTTTCAATTTAAAGTTAAATAATTTTTAAATAATCTTTCAATGTTAGGTGTTCATTTGAGATCCATTATTAGTGTGGGAATCGCGAGAATCAATCTTAATCATTCATTTGGTAAGTGAAATTCATGCATGAAGTGCATGAGGGGATTGGGTGTGGCTTAATTGTAAAGACTAAATCATATTAACCCTTTTCGTAAGGATATTAATTAAGAATACAAAATTATGTCATTATCGCTTTCGTTTTTAGTTTTTCTTAAGTAATATATTTATGTAATTTTTTATATATTGTATTCTTATAATTTTTTATCGTTTGTATTTCTTATATAAACAATATTTGTAATATTTAATTATGAGGTTTAATAACTACTGTACAATTTTTAATAAAAAGTTATATTATTACTGTATATTTTTTAACAGTTATATTATTAGTGTATATTACTCACTTTTCATGTGTATTGTAAGATGATTATATTTAAAAAAAACAATAACTCAACTCAAGTATTTGTACATTTTTCACAAACTTTATATTAATTATTTACTATTATTATTAAGTTAATATAGTCTTAGTGTATTATATTACTTAAAGTGGTTTTTTAAATTTTATGAAGATGAAAATTCAATATTTTATCTATAACATTTGAGATATCTTTTGAGTCTTTTTTGTTTAAATATTCTAGCATCATATTAGAACCCTAATCCTGTGATTATTTTTTTATCGCACGTTTTATTATTTTTAGATGTGTTTTTATAAAAATTTTAAGATATTATAATGTAGATCAACCTAATCCTATAATTTATTTTGATAATAAAATTTTATACTTATAAAACCTAACGTAACGTGCGGACTATAAAATCCTAGTTTATTCATATTTTATGGGGCTTGAGGTTTTCGTGGTGTGACTGGTAATTTGATATAAAATAACTTGTGAACGTGCCCATGCTTTTATATGAAGCTTAGGTGTAATTTCATATGTAAAATTTTTAAAATGTTTTAATACTTTTTAACATTGGAAATTGTAACTAAAGTTAATAATACTTTACATTAGTAATACTAACATTTTTCAGGAAAATCACTGTTCAATAAATTTTGTCTTGATAAATTTCTATTATATACATATATATGTTAAATAGGATTATTGAAGGTGCACTAGGATAAGATGGCTAATATGCTTCCTACTCACAATATTAGCCAATGCTCGATCCTTTTTTTTTTGTTTTTCTCTAATTTCACTTTTACTACATCAGCATTGTTTCATTATATTTTTTCCCGTTTCTCTTTGCTTTCAGTTTAGTATACCTCCATAATACAGATTATATATTCTTTGAAATAAAAACTTAGTCAATTTTTCAATACTAACAGTTTATATGCTTTTTACTCTTATCCACATCCCTAAATGCCATGATTAATTGATTATCATTCTTCTAAAAATAATAAGACCACTTGTACGTACTGGGTGTTGTCAAGCTCGTCATACACCCCCATTTTCCTTCATCAACTTGCCATCATCCATTAAAGGTGGCTTGTGGTTTGGCTCATCAACAGGTATCTCGTTGTCCGGGTGACGAGCTCCTTATTCTGTCATCCATTTTCTTTTCTTTCATCAGAATTAATTGCAGCTACAGAAATCTCTAAGAAAATCGATTTTATCAAGAAGTGTATCTCTCATTATCAAAATCTTTTCTATGAGTTTCCATGTTCTGTTCAAGTTAAAAAAATCTTCATTTTCAAAAGAAAACTCAGAATATAAAGATGTAAAATCTCAAGTGTTTTAGAAAGATTTTCCGACTTTTGATTTAATTTTGTCAAAAAGTCAATTGACAATGGTATTTCTCTTGTTTTGTAAAGCTCATTCAATTTAGTGTAATCATAAGACATTACAATTATATCAATTATAGGATTTTGACTTAATAGGGGTACGTGACGTATGTGCAATTCATGAGGTTCATAGGAGTAGCTTAGGACTTTGAAATAGAAAACGCCAAAAAGAAAATCTTGAAAAGATTTTCAAAACTAAGACCGTTATAAGTATAAGGATTGTACAAATGCGTCTTTACACTTATTCAAATGAATGGTTTGATCTTTTTGACCTTTTTTCACAAGTTCGTCCCCAAGATCTTTGATCTTACATTACAACTCATTTCTTTCATTAAAAATGGAGTCATATCTAATAACATGTTCACTACACTCTCTCTATAGATTTAATCTTATCTACGAGGCTATTAATCTAAATATCTTTCTTAGACAAAATAAAAATGCCCTTGTAAATCTTTGACATTGTTACGTGCTTCTAACAATGATGCATTTGCTAGTGCGTCAGCTTTCATACATTCCTTAGTTACTTCATTATTATTTCTAATTTGTTCTTCTAAGGCAATAAAGTATCCTTTTCTTTCTTAAGATTATCTATTTTCATTTGAAAAACATCAATCAAAGGATTAATGTAAGAAGGAGAACACTTTCCTTAGAAGTAGACTCATAATGACATGAGTTCGTGTCAACATCATTGAAATGTTGTGTTTTACTAGACATGATGAAATGTCAGGTCTTCTTGATACTTGACAATGATCGAATATGGAATAAAGGATGGTTTGATCGGACAATCACAGAAAGTGATGATTCGACACGAGAGAAAAAGTTAGTATCATTAAAAGAGAACTCTTATGAGGAGAGTGGATCTTTTAAAATGATAATAATTTTTGAAAACTTATCAACATAACCAACCACAATAATATCTGAAAATTTTGAGCTCAACAATAACCAAATAAATTACCAAAAAATAAAAAACGACAAATATTAATCCTTGTAATATAAAAGAACTAATCCGGACTACAAAAAAAGTAATACTACATAATGATAATATGACTAAACTCCTAAAAATATGACTAAAACTAAGAATACAAAATGTTAAGTGCAAAGTACATGAAAATACAGCAAACTTTGCCTTGTGATTGTATACAATCAACTTCATTTTGTACCTACAAATACGACTAACTTTTAAAATCGACCCATTATATACAACTCACATGTGATAGGGGGTCAACAACAGGTTTTACCTCTTTTTAAATATTTTTATTTAGTAAATATGTTGATTAAAAAAATATATGAATATCTTCTTTTTATCAACTTTAATTGATGTATTGGGTTGCTCACCTTCAAGCTTTCGGGAAAGTGAGTGGCTCACCTTCAAGCTTCATCAATTGTAATAAAGGAAGTGGGTGGCTCACTTTGAAGCTTTCAATATCAGCTTTCAAAATCGGAAAAGTGGGCGGTTCACCTTCAAGCTTCATCAACTGTAATCGATTGTACAAACACATATTCTTGAAACTTGGAGTGATGCAATTAGGGTTCATAAAGCAAGGTTAGAGACCTCATTATAGATTTACTTTTTCGATGATATTGTTCAAATTGATTTTATGATTTCAGTTTATGGGTTTGCGATTGGAAATTCTCGATCATGTGTTTGATTCAGACGCTTAGGGTAGTGATTTTGGTTTGATTTTCATTCAATTTCGTGGGTTTATTCCTCCAATTGATTTCAAATTTGGCTTGATTATTCAATCTCGATTAGTTTTTTTGTTAGATATTCTATATTTTGCTTCGATAAGTTTTTTTCAATGTACATGATATACGTAGTTTGATTTTGATTTTTTGCGGTTCCAAAATTTGTGGGGTTTCAAGATTTGTAATCAATGTTTAGGTTAATCTTTTCGTTTAATCATTTCTATTTCATCAGATCTGTGCTTTTATTGTTAGATCAATTGGTTGGTTAAGGGCTTGCGATTAATTTGGATTCAGTTGTTTGTTTAATAGTTTCTTATTCATCAACTTTGTGATTCTTGTTAGAGGTATAAAATCGATTTTATGGGTTCGATTAGGAACTTAGAGAATCCCTGAAGAACATCAAGTATATTTGAATATCCTAATTAAAAAAAATTCAAAAATAAAAGAAATATCCGGTAACCTAAAAATCAGTCTACCAATTATATACAATAACCCAAAAATAAAACTTGTTTGTATTTATACAATGACACAAAATAAAGTTAACTGCATATAATGACAATTTTTAAAAAGTTTTTTGTATTTTCACGCATTTTACCCAAATGTTAATAAACACTAAGGGTGTGTTTGGCAAAACTAGTTGGGGCTGAGGCGGGGGCATGGGGCTAATTAATTGATAATCCCAAGCCTAAACCACAAGCCACTTGAAAAGGCTTTTATTTTGGGTTCTTATGGGGGATTATGTTATTAATAATCCTCTCAAGATTTTAACACCCGAACGAGGCTAGAGGGCCGGGGATTATAAAAACTAGAATCTCAAGCCTCTATAATCCCCAATAAGCCCGTTACCGAACACACTCTAAAACTTGGAAGTGACGATGTGTGCCATAATGTAATGAATAAACAACTAGCAATTAATAAGCTATCAAAAGTTGGATAAAAAAAGCAAGTAGGTTGTTAATGAAAACAACTCTTTCCCCTTGAAACTCACATTAGGTATTTGAAACTGAGATAGCTCTCTACACATATTTAGGGATTTTGCTTAAACCCGCTATTGACTATCGAAGGATTTGGGATTTCTCCAATTACTATAGCTAGGGTTTGATGGGTACAAAAAGGAAGAGAAAGGTGAGTTTGTTCAATGTTGTTGACGAAACCATCAGTTAAAATAAACAAGCAATTGACTAGCAGTGGTGTAGTAGTAACGGTGGAAGGGGGCAGAGCATGTTTGTTGGTTGGAGGAGAGAATACATATGAATAAGATGGCGTGGAGGCAAAGTTGGCTTGGATCTACTTTGCGTGAGTAAAAATGGAGTGAACAAGATTACTCGTTGGAGAGAAATCTATTTTGCTGTGAGACAAAATGGCGAGGACTTGCAGATGGCGTGAACTTGGCTTGAACGAAGAATGGCATGAGTTTAACTTCAAGAAACTTGGTGTGGCACGCTAGATTTGAAGAAATTTGTCTTTCAATTGTTAACCAAGTCACAAGATTTTGATCCCAAACTTCAAATACATACTGAACTAACAAGCCCTTATGATCAATGATGAATTGAATCAAATGTATCAAGACTAGGGAGGTATCGATCGAAAACTTCAAAACACAAAAAAATACAAATTTTTAACCAAAAATTTTGATTTTTGATTCTGAACTCTTTAAAAACACGATATAATTGGGATTTGAATCATAAAGACGAAAAATATATTAGGTCACATTGAACAACAAAAAAATGATCTGTAAGATATTTATGAGCCATAAACACTAACCTTTATTTCATAGGAAACTCTTATACCAATTAAGCAATTATCACAATGATTATGAACTTGCTTTTGGGTTGATCTTGCTTATTTATTTAGCGCAAATAACATAATTTATACCTTTTGGGTATTTACAATAACTACCTTAGACTAAAGTCATAACTATTAACTAACTTTATTAAAATATATTGAATACAACTTTAAAGACTTAACAATAATTTAACATGAATAAGTGCACGGAATATTGCAACGTTTAAGAGCTTAGTACGTTTTTTTTTTGTAACACCAAGACCGTACAATCGAATCAAGATTGAAAATTTCCATTGTAAATACTCACTTTCTTTTATGTATATTTGTTAGACCCAAGTTGTGTTCATTTTATCATTTTAGAATAGTTTTGCTTCTAGTTGTATTTCCTAAAAGTATAGGGTATATTGTGAAAATACTTTATAGGTATATAAAGAATGTAATTAACCCTAATTCATTGAAGCATTTCAATATTACAAATCAAAGTGTGTGTTCTTAGTTTTTCTCTCTAGCGTTCATACTAAGTTTATCATCATCATTGTGGATTTGCTTCAATACTATCGATACTTGATACAATTGGAAACCTACAATTAGTATCAGAGCCAAGAGTGAATCAAAAGGTTAGTTTTCAATCAAAAGATTGATTAAAGAAAAGAAGAATCAAAATTGTTGTTTTGTCGTAGGTGTTCGTCGAGAAAAAAAACTTTGAATTTTTCACCTACTTGCCTGCTTTATTGAATTAAATCACCTGATTAATAGGCTGCTTAATTAATTCTCATGTGTGCCTGTCTGCTTGAATTAAGTTTCAAGCTTGGTAGTGTGCTTATGATTTTTGTTTCCGCCGTAGGCTAGGAAGAACCCAAATTTCGTTCAATTTTTTTATTTTGAGTATTTAATATGTTTATTTGAAGATTGGGATTTAAATCATTTGATTTAAGTTGAAAATTAAGTAAACAAGATTGCTTAATTTGAGGGATTAGGTTATTTTTTTGGGATTTAAATATTTGAATCATACACGTTCTTCAATCACTAGCAATTGTTCTTCCCTATTCGAATTGCATTTGGTTTCAATTGTATTTTGTATGATACTTCAATCATATTTGTTGAATTCTAATTTCCGATCGTATTTGAGAATTGGTAATTTACAATCGCATTTTAGATATTGTAATTCACAATCTCATTTCAGCAATTGTAATTCATAATTGCATTTTAGAATCACAGTTGAGTAATCGTAATTCATAATCGCATTTCAGCGATTGTAATTCACAATTGCATTTCAGAATCACAGTTAAGTAATCGTAATTCACAATCGCATTTCAGCAATTGTAATTGAGAATCGCATTCCTCAATTGCATTTCCCCAATCATAATTTTGAATTGCAATTCCCAATTGAAAGTCCTCAATCGCAATTCCCCAATCGCAATTCCGAATCATAATTCACCAATCGCAATTCCACAATTGCAATTCCTAATCGCGATTTCTCCAATTGCAATTCCCATCAATTGCAATTAATCAATTGCTTTTCATTCAATCAAAATCATCATTCCACTCAAAGATCCATTATCAAGTATCGATCATGTTTGGTGTCAACATATCAACCATGCTTCAAGCCAAAGAAGAAGAAATTATCAAATTAAAAAAGGAGAAAGAAAACCTTAGGGGGTGTTTGGTTGGAGGGATTTCATGGGATTTTATAGGAATTGGAATCCAATTCCTAGAAATTCCAATGTTTGGTTCATCATGGAATTGGAATTTGAAGGAATTAAAATCCATGAAAGAGGGAATGTAAAATCCTTCAAGATAAGGAGGGATTTTAAAATCCATGAGGGAGGAAATGTGGTTTATTACCATTATACCCTCTGCCTATTGTCTTTGCGTCGCCTGTCGCCGTTCGCCTATCATATTTCACCGGTCGACATTCATCAGTCGTGTCCCCGTTAGTCGTTCGTCAATCCTCGCCGGTCGTCGTTTAATGTTCGTCATTCGCATTTCGTCTTTTGATGTTCGTCGTTCATCAGTCCTCACGGGTCGCTGTTCGCCGTCCCTCTTTTGCGGGTCGTTGTTCGGTGCATCCCATTTTTTCGTTCCATGCGGGTCGTCGTTCGCTGTTTGTCTTTCGAAGGTCATCGTTCGGTGCGTCCTTGTTCGTTACTCGCGTCCCGTTCGTCGTTCGTCAGTCCTCGCGGGACGCCGTTCGTCGTTTTTCGCCGTACGATGTTCGTCGTTCATCCGTCTTTCTCGGGTCGCCGTTAGCCGTTTGTCTTTCGCCGGTCTTCGTTCGATGTTCGCCGTTCGTGGGTCGACGTTTGACGTCTTTCACCGTACGATGTTCATTGTACGATGTTCGTCGTTCATCCGTCTTTCTTGGGTCGCCGTTAGCCGTTTGTCTTTCGCCGGACTTCGTTCGATGTTCGCCGTTCGCGGGTCGCCGTTTGTCGTCTTTCGCCGTACAATGTTTGTTGTTCCTCGTCGTTCGTTGTACGATCGATGTTCGTCGTTCGCCCATCTTTCTCGAGTCGCCGGTCGTCGTTCGATGTTCGCCGTTCGTCTTTTGCCGTTCTTAATTCGTCAGTCATTGTGGGTCGTCGTTCCTCGTCCGTCTTTCGCGGGTCGTCGTTCATTGCGTTCCCGTTCGTCAGTCGCGTCCTCGTTCATTGTTCGTCAATTGTCGCGGGCCGCCGTTCGTCGTCTGTCTTTCGCGGATCGTCGTTCGGTTTGTCCTTGTTCATCAGTCGCGTCCCCGTTCGTCGTCCTCCGTCTTTCGCAGGTCGCCGTTCGGTGCATCCCCGTTTGTCACACGCGTCCCCGTTGGTCATTCGTTGGTCCTCACGGGTCGCCGTTGGCCGTTTGTCTTTTGCCGGTTGTCATTCGGTGCGTCCCCGTTCGTCTATCACTTCCCCATTCCTTGTTCAACTACTGATTTGTGGGTAACTGATTTTGTTGCGGTTAAGAATGACGTTGGAAGTTGTAGGAAGGGTAATTCTGTCATTTTACATGACTGAAATCAAATTCATCTACATTATTTTCGAACCAAACAAAACATGGAATTGGATTCCAATTTCATTTCCTGCCAACCAAACAGATTACAGATTCAGATTCCAATTGCTTCACAGATTCCAATTCCTTCAGAAACATTCCGCGAACCAAACGCCACCTTATTCTTTGGGCAGATTGTGCCAACAAACAGAAAAAGAGAGCAAATGATTTAGAACAGGAAAATGCCAAACTTACTTTACAACTTTCTGATTTGATTGAAAAACTTCATATGTCAGAAAACAAGTATCACGAATTTGAGATTGAAGAAGGTGCCAAGATAAAAAATCTTGAGCAACAATTGTTGGATATTCAAAGCAAGTCACATTAACATGAATTTTGAGACTGAAAGAAATCAGTTTGTGCTTATAAAATTCAGAAATTGGAACAGGACTTACAAAATTGTGTAGAAGAAAATGTCACAACATCTTCTGATTCTAAAAAAGTTTAAAAGTGTAAGTCTTCCAAAGGTAAAGAAATCAAGGTGGTTCTTGTAACAGTCCATGCAAATGAATCATCAAAAAGTGTTATGCATCAAAAAACCACTTATTCTAAGGATAATCATACTACATTCAAGTCTTACACAGAGAAATTCATAAAAAGGGTCAATCTTCGAATAAAGTTTTGGAATGAAAGTAAAGATAATTCTAAAGGAATGAAACAACAACGCCTTCCTCAAAACCATTATGGCTATGTTTCTCGTGTTACTCATCATGCCTACAAGAACTGTGTTGCTCGCCGTAATATCAACAAGGCTCATAACTTCACGAATCATAACTTTACTCGTCCATATGTTCGTGTTCGTCAAACAAGACCATTCTCAAGTGCTAACACGAATGCACGTCTTACCACCTTGTCTGAGCTTAAATATCCATTTGTGGTTCGCTCCATCAAACATCTCTTAAGACTTTCTAAAGAGAACATTTTCATAAAGCCACATCACTTTTCACCAGTTGTTTATCACAAGAAGATATATGTTCGAACAATTTGAAGGGGTGCAAGGTAATGAAAAATTTTCGAGTCATTGTTGAAGATCAAGAGAATGTTAGACCCAAGTTGTGTTCATTTTATCATTTTAGAATAGTTTTGCTTCTAGTTGTATTTCCTAGAAGTATATGGTATATTATGAAAATATCTTATAGGTATATAAACAATGTAATTAACCCTAATTCATTGAAGCATTTCAATATTACAAATCAAAGTGTGTGTTCTTAGTTTTTCTCTTAAGCGTTCATAAAAGACTAATTAGATTAAATTTATTAAACGATCTACACCCTTCATTTAATAAAATATTTAATCTTGATCATTCATTCACTTAAAACAAAAAATAAATTTTAACTTTTTAGAGTCAAACTATCACATGAAAACCTTTAAATACAATCTTCACCATCCATTTATTTAAAATTAAGAAACTTTTTTTGATAATTATAAAACTAATATGGCTTTAAAAATATATATTTTTTATACGTATACACACACATGCAAACAATATTTTAATTTATTTATTTATCTTCGAATCTAATCTAATCTTCTAATATAAATAAAATACTAATTTGATAAAACTTATTAAACGATCTGACCATTCATTTAAAAAATATTTAATCTTGACCATCTATTCATTTAAAATCAAAAAATTAATTATGACTTTTTAGAGTCAAAATTATTAAAGATAATTTCTATATGCCCTTATTAAATCATATAAAATCGTATTTGCTCAGCTTAATTTACAAATATATTTACCTTTTATAATATTTCAAAATATCATATTTAACAAAATTCTTAGTTTTTTATCATTCTAAAATATAGTAGCAAAACTTGATAACTTGGATACATTTAGTTAAACTAAACCATTTAAAAAATGTTTAATCTTGACCATTCATTCACTTAAAATTAAAAAATCAATTTTGACTTTTTAGAATAAAAAACAACTATCAGCGTAAATCTGTGAGTATCTCAATTTTCTTTCTTTATCTTTCATTTTTGGGCAAACTGCATTATAACACAATGAACTTGGTCTTAGTTACCATTATATATACAATCAACTTTATTTTCTTAAAAATAATACAATCATCTTTCATAGCCCTCACATTGTATACAACTTGTTGTATACTATGAAAGTTATGACAACGTTCATTTTATACAATGGTAACTAACAGACACATAAAAAAGTTATTTGTTTGCATACAATGATTGGATTATGAAAGTTAATTGTATTATTTTTAAAATTTTAAAGTTGGTTTGTATACAATGGTAACTAAGACAAAGGTCATTACATTTTCATGCAATTTGTTCTTCAATTTTCATAAATGTTTTTTAATTTGTTATTGATATATGGATTATATGTTTAAGATTTTACACCATAAATATTTAATTTACATAAATAATCCCGTTTTATACACGAGATATTAAACTAGTTAAAGATTTTTAACTAAGCCACACAGAAAAATCATTTGTAAATCACAAAGATAACTAATATAAACACCAATAAAATTATAAAAAAATAGTACCAAAGTAAATAAATTTGTTAAAGACAAGCAGTAAAGAACTTAAAAACATTAAAAATGGGACCTTAAGCGGTTAACGATGAAGTTTACAAGTAAGCAAATAAAGTAATGAACAATGTTATATATAAATTTTATATTCCTATATTAGAATGTTTTATTTATTTTTCAATTATAACTTTTAACATGCGAAGTTCGATATAAAATATGAATAAATGTTTTAAGACACCTCCTGTTTATCTATATTTGGATCTAAATTTTATCGTAATATAATTTTTATCTCAAAATTTCTCTTTGAGTATTATAATTTTAAAAGTTTAGTTTAGAATAGCTATACTAGGTGATTACATTAGACGTAATGTGAAAATAAAACCTAAACTAAATACCGCTTTATTTTAAAAATGTGTTCTCGAATTATAGTTTTCACTTTTGTTTACCCTATGAACAGCCCCCCCCCCCCCACAGCACGCGGGTAAAAATAAACATGTTATGACAATTTACTTGTAACGTAAGGATAAGGTAATAAAATAAAAATTTATATGAAATACCAGAAACGCACAAAGAGAAATTACTATAGCCTCATAGGGCTTCAAAGTTCAAATAATTGGCCAATTGGGCCGTAAATTGAGGGTAATGAACCATTTCCCAGTAAATTGGGGGTAATGGATTCAGTTATGTGTTTGTCCCCACCAACCACCACCGGCATCAACAACCACCACCAATATTACTACCACCATGCTCCGGCACCACCAGCGACGACCACCACCGACAGCCGCCGTCACCATCGGCTGAAACCACCACACCATCATAATCGTCACACAAGCACCACCTCTACTCACCACAACCACACCCGTCCTTCCACCACTACCATTTGTTACAATCATCGTCACATCAACCATTACTTGCCACAATTGCCATTGATTGTCGCCTTCAACAACATTATCTTCGCCACCAACAACACCGTCTTCACCACTGCCACTGCCACCACCACCGACCACAACCACCACCATCACCATGGATTCACGTGTGTATTTGTCTATTAACCACCACCACTACTATACTTTACTACCATCATAGACCACCGTCGCCGCCACCACCCCCACCACCAACCTCTACACTACCGGTCATTGCCACTACCACCACCTCTACTACTCGTCTCCACCTCTACAAACTACCACAACCACTACTCGCTGCTACTAATTGCCATTAATCGCATCCTCAACCAACATTGTTGTAGCCGCCACTAATCATCACCCTTAACGGTTGCTACCACCATCATCAACCACCACCACAACTTACTATTCCCATCAACTACAATTAACACCGCTGCCACCATTAACCACCACCACCAACTAGTGCCACAATTATCGACTTACTATGTGTGTATGTATATGTGTGTGTAATAATTACCTATATTAACCAAACAATATCAATAGAAATGATAATACTAGGGAATGTTCATTGCATTCTTTTGTATTCTCTTACCCTTTGTCATTCCTATTCCCCTCTATCTAACCAAGCGCCCCCTAAATTCTGTTTCATAATAATTATATATACAATATTCTGAATTTTTAAATCTGTTTCATAATAATGATATATAGAATATTCTTCATTTTTAAAAATTAATGTGAAAAGAGTACGATTCGAAATCAAACCAAATTTAATGGTTATCGGTTTTCTTTTACCGAACCACCGGTTTTTGTAAATGGTTCGGTAATTAGGGTTACATTCGATTAATTGGTTATTCTTATCACCCCTAAAGAAATTAGTATTCTAGTGCATTGCCTAAATCTTTAAGTTATGGTAATGCATAACTTGGATGAAAATCTTGAATGTTCAACTGAATAGAATTATCCAAATGCGTTCCCGACTTCTTTCGTGTTTTCTAGATAGAATTGCATATCAATGCAAGGAAGAAAAAGAGCGAGGTTTATATTGATATTTTGGACATATATCGAGTATTTAGAGAAAATGGTATCGGAGAAGTAAAAGTGATGTGAGTGGCAAGTGATCGTGGATTTCCCACGAGCAAAGTTTGTGGCAATAAGAAGTGGCAAATGCCACACTAAATAAAAATGATTATTTTATATTTTGGGCCCACTTGTTTTGTTTTTTTTGAAGTAAATATAAAAATAATATTAAGGTGGGTCTCGGAATTTGGTGTAGCGGTAAGTGAACACTACGTGCCTAAGTGATAAATTAAGTAGTAAAGTGAAAAGCTGATGTGATAAAGCGTAACAATTGCAAACATAGATAACTAGAGGTGAACAAACAGTACTAGTGCGATCGATCCGACGAAGATTGTCAAGACCGGATTGGTCTTGAACCGGTCCAAAAGTCGGTCCGGACAGAGCCGGTCCAAAAGTCTAAACCGGTCCTAAAAAACGAGTCGGTCCAAACCGGTCCTAATGGCTAGTTTTTTTTTTTACAAATACTCTATAGATACCTCACCACCTCTTTCATTTTTCTTTACACCAAACTCTTTTCTACATATTCTATATTATTCTCTTAACTTTGTCACATTATTTATTTCGAATAATATGTAGTTTAATTTCAAAGAACATTTTAGTTATTTTCAACTATATATAATTTTATTTCATACAAATGCACAATCATTGAAATTTTCAATAAGATGAGCATATATTTTCAATAATTATATGTGTTTATAACTTGCAATTTTGTACAATTTAATTGTCAGACTTTTTTTACAAAAAGGAAACGAAAAACCAAGAAATGTCTTAACCGAAAATTAAACACAAAACCGGAAATGTCTAAAACAAACCAAAAAATATCCGAACGAAAACCGGACAACTCTGGACTGAAGTCGGACTAGTTCGGACGAGGACGGGTCCGAAAAAAGAACAGTACGCTGAAAAACCGAATGGTCTTATGCAAGAACCGATCCGTGGAGGACCAGACTGCCCGGGACCGGGACGACCCCAAAAAAGTCCAAACAGATCCCGTACTAAATTTGTTCACCATTATAGATAACCCAAAATTCGAGCTTTCCATTTTTTGTGGATGACCCACTTCTTCACCGACCGGTCTTACCTGGATTTGAATATTAACCCAAGAGATTTCATGTGTGAATTTTATTTTATATTATTTTACCTATAAACTCATGAAAATGTTATTTATTTCCTCGCATAAATAATATAATATGTGTGTTTTCACATTCAATAGCCTCATACACTTATCCAACTTTTTACGATTTATTTGTGAGTATGTCTTTTGATTCATAAATGCGCGTTTTTAAGATTTTTCTTGTTTATACATGTAAAACTTAATTTTAGGGGGCTTATAATTACGAACATCGTGAAAAAAGATTATCGTATTGAGAACGTGAAGAAAAAACTGCGAGTAATTACTAATTTTTTTTACATATATTGTATTAACCCTATGGGGAGAGTTCATTTAATAATCAGTTTTATTGCAAGAACCGCGAACCATTTATAGTCATTGATCATAATTAATCAAATGTTTATATTAATTGTGGCAAACATTTAATTAATTCAAAACATAACCGTCATTTTTAGTTTACAAAAATATTGGAAGGTTATTTAGGCAAATTGCCTAATTAAAGGGGGACCACTTACCCCAAACTTTTTAAAACTAAAATATCTACCAAACGCAAAGGTATTAAAATACGAAAATTATACCAAATTAACGAGAAAAATATGCTCTTTAATATAACATCCATATTGCTATACCTTTTCAAAGAAATTACTTTTTCATTTTTGCCGGGTTTTTTTTTTCAACACAGCATTAGATATTTGCACATGTGCATATACCACTATATTTTTTCAAGCACAGGTGCATATAGGTGCACATGTACAAATTACATTAGGTGCACATGTGCATATGCCACTGTCTTTTTTCAGCACATACAATAAAGTCACATGCATGGTGCATATGTGCACAACCTTTTCATACTACTATGTTTTATTTTCACACAGGTGTGTCTAGGTGCATATATGCACATTGCACATGTATACCTAGATGCATGTATGCACGTGCAACTCAAAATTGGCTTACTCAAACTCATTGTTAAGGCTATAAACAAACCGAATGAACACGAACGAGGCTTGTTCGTATTTGTTCGTTTATCTTTATCCGAACAAATAAAAGAACATGAACGAAATTCTATGTTCGTGTTCGTTCGTTTAACTTTAGCCGAATAAAGAAACGAACACGAAAGTGAAACGAACGAACATTTGTGTTCAATTATTTAAAAGATTGGTTCGTTCGTGTACATTTTTGTTCGTTTTTAAATGATAAACAAACGTAAACGAAAGAACACATGTTATAATACAAATCTAAACATTATTAAACACAAAGAAAAACACTATATATACGCGCACACACATATAATATAAATATATATAATATAAACGAAAATAAACAAATGGACAACCGAATGTTCATGAGCATAAATGAATGAACAAGAGCTCTGTTTGTGTTCGTTCATTTAATTAAAAGAAAGGAAAATATTTGTTCATGTTCGTTTTTTGTTTGGCTAAAGTTAAATGAACGAATACAAACAAGCCCCCGTTTGTTTTCGTTTAGAACTATAGTGCACAAGCAACTCAAAGTTTGTTTAGTCAAACTCATTTCTAACTCTAAAAATTCTAACAAAAAAGATCGGTAGGGTATAAGTATCTAATATATTACTAAAATTCAATAAAAATACAAATGGTTATGATTAATAAATAGAGGAGATAAAAGGAAAATAAATAAAGTATTTCTTACGAATTATAAAAATTGAAAAAAAAGAAAAAAAGAAAAAAAATTAAATATTTTGAATACATGCAAAAAGTCAGCCACCATTTTATATAAATACTAAAATAATTTGATCTTCTAAAGGCTACAGCATGATGCTACGCGCATATATATATATATATATATATATATATATATATATATATATATATTAATTACAATTTTGTCCTTTTGATATAAATAAGGTTATCAAAACATTATCTAAATTGATTGGTTCACAATAGTTCTCACGGTTCTCGCATTAAAAACGGTTCTCAAATGAACCTTCCCCTTAACCCTATTATTTAATAAAGTGTTTAGCATCCGAAAGTGTATCTGTAACACCGGAAAACTCAAGTCATTTTTTTAAATTGCACTGCGGAAGCTATAATTAAACAAACTCAATTACATATAAACCACTATTAACATATGTACAATAACTTGTTCAAAAACAACCAATCAATACATGTCTTGGTGTTACAAAATAAACTGGCTCGATTCATTTAAAATAGAATATCAGAGCGGGGTCAACTCTTCCTTCTACAACCTCAACAACACAAACCTGCAAAATCAACAACTGAGGGGAATTAGCATAAAGCTAAGTGAGTAGAGGCTAAACACCAAAAACAAACAACAACAGTCAATATCAAAGCATGTAACCACATATCCAAAAAGACCGGCGGTTCGGCGCAGAACCTACAACCAATGCCGGCCAAAGCAAAGGTTTACCGATAGCTCTCCACTGAATTGGCACAGTGAACGAGCCCATCCCAATTTCACGTATAGCTGACTTCTCAAACGCAACTAAAAATCATCCTAAGAGCGTGTATCGACCAAATAGTCATGCAGCAGATATCATCAATCAATATCACAATCAACAGTTCAATCAACAATCCTTCCATCACAATCATGCATCACATCAATAACATTAACCGAAATCTTTACCATCTGCGATTAACGTCCACTCACCTCAATATCAGCACGAGCTTAGAGGTCTAATATTACTGAGTCTTAGGATTGCCTGAAAACACAGCAATAACCAAATCAATCTCAATCTCATAAATATATCTATCCACATATATTCATGAAATAAAACAAACAATAAACAATTGCGAGTCCAAAACACAAAATGTCGGATTTCCAAGAACCCGCAACTTCAAGTGTCGGATTTCACATGAATCGGATTCTCATAAGTATCAGATTTCAAACTCCCGGATTTAGGAGTTCCGGATTTTGGCTTTCGGATTCAAAAGTGTCGGATTTTTCATTCCTGGGTATCGGGTTTGGGTCTCGGATTTGGGTATTGGTTTTCAAATTAAGTAACGATTTCTCAAAGACTCGGAATTCATATTGGGTCAGTTTTCAAGTGTAGGATTTTGACTTTGTAGGATTTCATATAAACAACAATCGGATTTGGATTGTATCGGTTTTCCTACATTCGGATTTACAAGTATCGGTTTTCACCTTCTTCCCAATCATAAATCCGCCAACTTCATATCATCAACCATAGTTATACCCAGAATTCATAGATTCATCAAAACATACCAGAAATATATTTTAACATCCTTAAACACTTATTCATGCATTATATCATCTTATAAACATATAAATCACATGAACATACAAAACCCACCAAAATCATGTTTCTTTATAATCGACCATGGTGTTCTTCCTAAATTTCATGTTTATTCAACATCAATCCTACCCAAACTATCATGTAAACATATCAAAATATAAATCTAACCTTTTTACTTGAATTAAACCACACAAACTTGAAATCCGATTCTTCTTGTTCTTTCTTTTCTTCCTTTGGCCGAGAGAAAACACAAAGCACACACTTTCACTTTCTTAATTTGAGTGATAATGAATAATTACCTAAGTTAACCACGCATGCATCCAAATGAAGCAGGAGGTGGCAATCCCACCTCTTGTACATACACGTACACACTTACATACATGCATGCATACATACAATAACATACATGCATTCAATATTTTAACACATACTTTTAATTAATTAATTTAACCACTTTATCACATTAAATCAGATAAGCACATACCACAAACCTGTTAATCTCCTAGCCTAGGTTTATGGGTGTTACAGTATCGAAGTTGACACTTTTGCTATTGTATATACTCAATTTTTAAAATTACCATTCAATGTATTCATGTTTGAAAAACTACCATTTAATATATGGTAACCTATTATAAGAGGTTACAACAGGTCATTTCTTTAAAAATAAATGAAAATGAAATAAATATTATTATTTTATTAATAATAATTAATCAAAATTCATCATCACCTACGATTTTTGCAGTTTGCTTTGGGAACGTGAAATTCATCTTCATCGGTATGTTTAGAAACTAGGATCATCTTCATCTGCGCCATCAAAATAATTGAATTTTTTGCCATAAATGGTTATCGGTTCATCTTCATCTGTATATTTGGTTTTGAGATTTCAGATCCGGAAACCCTAACATTGATTCATCATCGTCAATCGATTTATGTTTGCTCAGTTTGGTTGAGATCTGTTCATGGGTGTGATTTGTATCAATCTCGATCACAGATCTAAGCGTGATTTCATCTTCAATGACCGAAGGTTTGAAGGTGCGTTTTGATAATCATCTATGTTTTAGATTTTAGGCCCGATTAAGGGTTTATTCATATATAGTTTTAGCACTAAAACGATTCAAGGGTTAGTTGTTTAAATGGTAGGGTCGATTGTTTGTAGGTACTGATTATTTGTATGATTCATCTTCATCAGATCTGGGTGTAAATGTTAGGGTCGATTTTTCCTGATTGTTGGTTGTTTATGCGATTTACTGGGTGTGTATACCATTCAATCGATATATCCAAATTATTGGGTGTTTATGCAAGTTATTGAGTTTTTATGCTATTCACTCGATTTGTCCATATTGTTGTTGGGTGTTTATGCGATTCAATGTAGCTCCAGATATATTTTTATTGTTCATCTTCCACTCAAATCATTTCAACATGCAAAGGGGTTGTTCTTGATTATCTTCAATAGTTTGTTATGAATCATATACAATTTTAGCATTAAAACGATTGAGTTAATCATTTCTTTCTGATATGGTTCTTGTTCTTGATACAACTATTGTTCTTGAATATTCGATTTTGGTTCACAAATTTGTGATAGTTGCGATCGATTCCAGTTCGTTTATGATGGTTTCGATCAATTCCAGTTCATCTTGAATATTCGATTTCTTTATGATCTGGGTTTTTGTTTTGGCTTTTGATTTGGTTCGAGATAAAAAATTTGGGTGTTCTTCGTGGGAAGATGAAGATGTTCTTAATCATCTTCATGTTCTTGAATAATAATGATAATAATAATAATTAATTATTTAGTATTAAAAATAAATCAAAAATTAGAAAGTTACCTACTAGTTATCCAATAACTTTTATAGTATATTAAATAATAGTTTTAGATTGAAAATCAAGCACGAAAAGATATATTCAAAACGTTATATATTAATAGTCATAATAATATTATTCAAGAAATTAATGACAGTCCTATTTCTTAGTAGTTAGTCCAATAGCGACGTGTCACGTTATGACTGGTGCAAGCGAATTTAACTATTTTTTAAAATTGGCATTTTCCTGTCACGTTATGTCGGTTTTGGTAGATTTGCTACTATAATATTTATTGACAGAATTTTCTCTTAATAATAGAAGGTGTAACACGAGAACGTCCTCGAATGAGGTTATGCCAATTTTTATTAAAATAACCATTTATGTATCTATGGAGTCCTAAAATACCAAGCCAAATTAATACATATCAAGAAAAGAAACATTCAGGTCCTTGCTTTCCTAGAATCATTTTATTTTACCGAAAATTCCACGGCCATACGTTGAAGAAATCAGCTCAACAAGCAACGGAAACTGTAATGTCACGAATGAAGTAATCGGCAGACATGTTAATGCAGCTATCGGAATCAAGATCCACGCCTTCTGGTGCTCAAATGTAAGATATAAAGTCGCACTAAAAGCTACCATCAGTGATGTCACAGATAAGAATAACATCAAAAGGCCAAGGATTAATCTCTTTGGTAATCTGTACAGAAAATCCTCATCACGATAACGAGCTGTTAGAATGGATAGGAACAACAACAAGGAAGTTGTAGATGTGAACAATGAGATTGCATCCGAGACTGCAAATATGGTGAAGCTAGTTTTTGTTCCATAAATTGCTTTCCCAGTGTCACCATTCTGTCCGCCGGGTACAGTAATAGCTGCTGCAAAGACTATTGTAATGATGAGCGCGGCTGTGATTGTGTAGGAATCCGCTGTCTTTTTCATCCACTGTTCGCCTTCTTTTCTCAACTCCGAGTGCTCTCTTCTGAAAACCATGATTGGCGTCTCTTCGTCTTTGTTCTTTGCTTCCTTTTGTTTATGATCCACAAATTTCTTGACTTCCTAATATTTAACAACTAGTAACGCAGGCGAAATACAAATTAAGTAAGTTTATATACTAAAAAGTTTATAAAATATTCACCTCAAACCACTGTAATTCCCTTTGCATTTGGAGAGCCGCACCAGAGACCACATTGAGTTTGTGTACAGGTGCCAATCTTCCCGCCAGGTGCAACAAATTATATCCATCTTTATCTTCGACTTCTTTAAATGCTGAGATCTTAGTACTCGTATCATGAACCAACAAGTTGTAAACCTTTTCGCTACGGTTTTTTATTGCCAATTGACTCATGTAATAACCTTCAAAGTTGCGCGCTGACTCATGTGCTTGCGGAAAATGCATAACGATCTCTTTTATTGCCTCGGATGTGTTATTTATCGCTGCCGCATTAGTTGCCACGTATACATGTTCCTCGATATTTTGGTAACTATTCATTTTACAAACTTCTTCGACTATGCATTTGAGTAAGGTAAGAGCTGTATTGTGCTTCACTTTATCTTCCTTGAGGTGTTTGATGTGCGATGCTATGATAAATTTTACAGAAGCCGATTAACATTATAATTACATGTAACTCAATAAAACGTTGGTAACAAGTCGAATCAATTCCTCATTTTTGTTCATAACGAGGTGTTAGTATTTTAAAGAATTCGTATTATCACAATTTGGTGGAATTTTATTTTAAAGAATTCGTTGCGCGTAATTATTAATCTTCAAATTAAATAAGATTTTCAAAAAAGAAAAGGAAGTTCTTATGGAACTATTCTAACTTCTCTTCACCCCAAAACACAAGAAACATCGAAATTTGACATATATATAAAAGCGAATATAATTATTAGAAAACGCAAAAAAAAAATTATTAGAGCTAAACTCTTGACCATAGTCACATAGTTCGCCAGATGTGCCACGATCTGCGTTTCAGTCGCTTCGTTCCCGATCGTGGTACGAAATCGATCCCGTCGCTAGGTGGATCGTGAATTGGAACGACGGTCAAATCGATCCTAATTGATGGTCAAATCGATCAATTGGGTCTTCAATTTGCCTTCTGGAACGCATTTAGGAACGATCCAATTAACAAAAAATTGCAATTTGGAACTCGATTTTGCCTACAGGAATGTTATTTCAGAGGCGGGAAAAAAAGAACAGGTGCGACTCAGTCTTCGTCGGAGGTAGTTGCAGTCTCATCGGAGATGAAGATGAGGCGAGAGAGAAGACGACGACATGAAGAACCAGTGAAGAAACCAAAATATGCTGGAGCTTCTTCATGCTTGACAGAGAAAAAAGATGAAGACATGACCATAGAACGATGGACTCTTCAAAGATTAAAAAGATGGCACAATGATCTGGGAGGCTATGAAACTTTACTAGAAGTAACTAGGGTTTTTGAAGTTTAAAAATTTACCCTTACGTTATCCCAAAATTTCAAAATCTATCCTTATCATATCTTACATTTTTGAAATTACCCATATTCTACTACAATTCTAGTTATATCATTAAAGAACCAAAAAAAATTCTTGAAATAGTTTAGTTTTAATATTTTTGGGTTATGAAATTAATGTTTCTAGAAAGCTTACATAAGGTTTGGTTCATGAAATCTGTTTTTGATAGTGGATACACCGTACCAAAACATAAGGTACATCGTACCGATGCGTACTGAAATGAACCTACCCCCCTCCGTACCAGATACGCCTAACCTAGCGAACCACGTTCCCGATTGATGCAATCTCATGGTTCGATCGTGATGGCATAGATCATTGCCAAGGTAATGAGCCAAGTTGCTCATAAATATTTTTTTCTTTTTTTCTTTTCAACCAATATAATTCAAGATAAATAACTGTTTAGAATCCAGTGATGCTAGTTATCACAGTAACTGGTTAATGACGAATTGATTATGTTAGTTAATAGTTATCACTTTGTTGTCATAGTAGAATTAAAATTAAAATTTATGTATTATTGTTATTTTCCTGTAGGTTCTAATGTGTGACTCTCTCTTTCTCTCTCATTTAGAGAGAGAAAAAGTTTAAACAAGAACTACGAGAATTATCTGTAACATGATTAATAACTTATTAATAATGGTATTTTGATCATTTATGTAATTCTTAATCGTAAATTATGTTCGGGTGATCTGTAGTAATGGGTAAGGCTTAATTTTGATAAAATACCCCTTATTCACTAATGAGCATAATGAGTCATTAAATTTATTAGTCATTGATTTATTTAGTTAAGGGTCAAGATTAGTTATCACATGAAAATATGTTTTTGTTTGAACTCTCATAATAGAGGTATTTTGGCAATTTATATATTTACCCAACCGTGAATTGCGTCTAGATGAGCTGTCATTAATTTGCGAGGCTTGATTTTTTCAAAATAACCCTTATCAATGCGCATTAATGATCCATTAATGAGTCATTAATGAAGTATTAATGAGCTGCCAAAAAATCTTAGCCATTGATTAAATTTAATCAATGGCTAATATTGGTTCTCGCAGTTCTCATATATATAGGGGATGGTTCATTTGAGAACCATTATTATTGCGAGAACCGTGAGAACCAATCTTAGCCGTTCATTTGGTAAGTGAAATTCATGGATGGAAAGCATGGAAAGATTGAGTGTGGCAACGTGTATGTAAGGAATTCATGGGTACGCAATCAATTGAAGGCAGGGGAATATATATACAGACACACACACACATATATATAGGGAAAAGTTCATCTTAGAATCATCATTATTGCATGTACCGCGAGTATCATTTGTAATCATCATTAATGACTCATTAATAGGGATATTTTGGTTTTTTATATGTTTTTCCAACGGTGAATCCCGTGGTACTTTAACAAACAACATGGTGATTTGGTGACTTTGTAGGGTAGATGACGTGCATGCATTAAGTAGGGTACTTTAACAAACAAAGGTGTACTTTAACAAACAACATGGTGATTTGGTGACTTTGTAGGGTACTTTAACAAACAAAGGTGTACACGCCATGTAGCATCCAAAATTTGACCGATTTTTTTTTCTTTTTTTGAGTTTAGCATGTAGAGGCGTGTAAGTAGGGTTCCATTATACCTATACACCTTTGTGTGACATATGTAAATACTTTCAGTCATTGTAAAGACGTCTTTGTTCCTGCCGGTGGAGCTAGGTAGTTTGTCGGCCCAACTACATAATATTCTTTGTGTGTAATTATTGTTATAGTTATCTGCATCTTCGAACGAGTTTTTCTTAAGATTTTAAATTCGAGATCTCTAACAAGTGAAATCGGTCCTTCACAAGTTAATTTGTCCATGACCGTGAGAAAATTTTAAAATACCCCCAATTAAATGATGATATCTTACACAAATTGTTTAGATCAACATCAATTAAGTAGTTTGTAATGCTAAACGTTTAATATGAATAAAGAGATCCAGCTAGCTAGAGATCAAGTGTTTACGTACGTACCGTGTAGTAGTGTGATTTCCCAAAATCTGGCATAAATCCTCTGGATGACATCTACATATATATGAGATCAGTTTTATTAGTAAAAACAAACATAAATAAAAGGAATGATCTGTAACATATATGCATACTATCATATAATTAATATACTTGATTATTAGCTAAGAATACATATCAATCAAACTTCAAATAATGAACCAGACCAGTATTAAAGCAGCTCTTCCAGAATCTTGAGACAACCGTCTCTTGATTCTCAATATCTTGAACGTGATCGGTATCGTCACCTACTACGTTATCTATCGGCACATCTTGAAAACCAAATAATCCATATATGGATAAAAGGTAAGTATGGATAACATATACACACATATATATATGAGGTGAGTGAAGAAACTACTAACGAGTATAAATAAATCTTTGGTAGAAGTTGTATTGTGTTCCACTGTAATATAAGTCCAACTTTCCGGCCATACACGATAACGGAGCGTCGACATCATTCACCTTGTTTCTGACCATGTCTGGGTACTCTTTGATCAAGTCAGATGCAACATCTGTATGCATGCATATATGTAACTAAGAGATATATATATATTTGAAGTTCATAACTAATGATCAAGATTAAACTCACCAAGCATTCCTTCATTAATTAAAGCATCAAAAAGCATAGCACCATTTTTGCCTTCAAAGGGACTGTAGTATCTTTCATTTTGGGAAAGCAGAATGTGTCCTTTGGAGGCCTCAAGAAGATATTGAAAAGTTTCCTTTTGAGAAACAGAGTAGAAGAGAGGTACATTTTTTATGTTATTTGGAACGAATAACAAAGTCGGGTTTTTATCCACAAGCATCTTCGCAGCTTCAAGGTTCCCACCCAATGCGGCAACATGCAATGGCGTGTATCCATAAATATCGACTGTAACCGGAAGTAACTCCCGGTCTGTCTCCTCCAAAAGATTATTAAGAAACGGGTTTTTCGCATCTCTCTCGATTGCGAGTAGGAGTGGACACGAGCCCAGGCTATTTAGTTTGACAGTGGATGATGCATTGTTGGCCTTGTTGAGATGTTCTTTGACATCCTCCCATACACCTTGCTCTATTGCTCTCTGCAGCGGTATGTACTCTACAAGAGCTAATTAATGCCACCAATTAAGGAAATAATATCAATTCATGGGAGATTGGTATAATTATGAAATATATATATATATATATATATATATATATATATATATATATATATAAACATGTGTGTACAACCATAAATTATATATATAATTCTGATGAATACCTTTGTCCTCTTTGCTGGTGAGACCACGGTATTCGATTTTAAGATAATTCCATACATCCAATGTTGTGGGGCGGTGAACGACTTCACCCTTGATGCTTTCAGTTAGTGAACCATATATCCATCCTCTTACAAGTGAGTCCGATCTCTTCCATTCCTCATACTTGCTAGCCTCACCTTCGGTGTTTTGAGAATCACCATTCTCTTTGGGGGTTTTAACTCTGCCATCGATGAAATCCTGCATACCATGGCTTTCTATGAGGCATGTCATCTGTTCCTGCCACCGATTGTAATTGTTATGACCAGAAAGCACGATAGAAACACAGTCGAATGGGTTCACATGAGACGGATACGGGTATTGTTGGATCCCTGCTATTTCAGTTACATCATATATATAGCCGATCGGTGTTAGTTAATCGAAATCTGGAGTCAGTTTTGAGAAATTTAAGCTTGAATCATCTCAATATCTAGTATTAAGATTCTAATAAGGATATGAATCAAGGTTAGTAATAACCACTTGATACTTTTAAGTTCAGATTAAATGACTGACGCTTTCATGCTCGACTGCTTTTACTTGTCCAAATATACGTAGACGAAGGTCGAGCTCAAGCTTTCAAGCGAGTTAAATTGACTTGATTTTGATTCAAATCGATCTCGAAAAGCTTGCAAGCAACTCTTGATTCAAATCGATCTCGAAAAGCTTGCAAGCAACGTTGTGTGAGTTTTCTAACCTGCTTGACAACCCATATGACATTTTTCTGCTTTTTTTTTATTTGACACATTCCTCATGAATCCGAAAATCATCCCATCTGGATAATATGAATAATACCTTTGTTGTGAGTAGCGTAAGTGGTATTTAGCTTCTCCCATACATCCATGGTTGTGGGGAGGCCAACAACAATATCCATCACATATTCACTTAACGACCCAAATATCCATCCTTTCACAAGTAAGTCTGATCTTTTCCATTCCTGGTGCGTCGCAGTCGTCTCATCCTCGCCATTCTCTTTGGGGTTTTTAAATCTACCATCAATGAAACCCTGCATACCATTTGCTTTTATGAATCTTGCCATGTGTTCCTGCCACTCACAATAATTGTTTTGACCTGAAAGCCTGATAGAAACAGAGCTATATGGTTTTTGAACACGAGATGGGTATGGGTATTGATGGGTCCCTGCTATATATATTCATTTAAACATGTATAGTTGTTAGTTAATGGGAATTAAAATGCATTATTAGAGAAAAACAAATGGTTATATACTCGACTACTTATGAAACTCATCTTGAGCCTTTATGTTGATCAACTAGATTTTGAGAAGAATGAGCCTCACTAATTAATGGAAAATTTCTAGTTCAATACTTTTGTAGGTATAATACGAACAATACCTTTGTTGTCAATGGTGGTGAGAGTAGGCATTGGTGAAGTAGCACAAGTGGTATTTAGCTTCTTCCATACACCCATGGCTGTGGGGAGGCCAACAACAGTACACTTAATGTTTTCACGTAGCGAACCAACTATCCATGTTTTTACAAGTGAGTCTGATCTTTCCCATTCCTCATAGATCGTAGTCTTACCGTCTATGTTTTGAGAATCACAATTCTCTTCAGGGCATTTGAATTTTCCATCGATGAAACCCTGCATATCATGGCATTCTATGAGGCACGCCATCTGTTCCTGCCACTGATTGTAATTTTCTCCACCACTAAGCTTGATAGAAACAAAGTCGATTGGTTGAACATGAGATGGGTACGGATATTGTTGTGTCTCTGTTATATTAATAAATCATGTATCGTTGTTAGTTAAGCAGAACTTAGAATGCATAAAGAAGCATGAATGATTATATAATCGGCTATGGAACTGATCAACTTGAAACAGTATGTTAATTCAAGTTGACCTTGCAAAGGTTGAGCATGATTAACTAATAGACACTTTCGAGCTTCCTCAACTTGAATTTTAATATTAAAATACTAATAATAACTAGTACTAATCACTTGCTACTTTTAAGTTTAGATGCTTTCAAGCTCTGTTGGCTTGTAATATTAGAGGAAGGTCGAGCTCAAGTTTGACTCGTTTATATTGAGTTGATTTTAAATATCTGCTATGTCGATATCTAGTAGTTGTAATCTAGCTAGGCTTGACTCATTTACATCCATAATTACGAAAATTATAACATTTCAATAATAATTTTAAAATATGTATATGCGAAAATCAATCGAATCTTTAGATAATACGAACAATACCTTTATTGTTGGTGGTGAGGGCACCATAAGTGGTATTAAGCTTCTTCCATACATCCATTCCTGTGGGGAGGCCAACAATAGTACCCATCACGTGTTCATTCAGCGACCCAAATATCCACCCTTTCACAAGTGAGTCGGATCTTTTCCATTCCTCATACATTGTATTCTCACCCGTCTCTTTCGGGTTTTTAAATCTGCCATCGATAAAACCCTGCATATCATGACTTTCTATGAGGCACGCCATTTGTTCATGCCACCGATTGTAATTTTGTTTACCAGAAAGCATGATGGAAAGAAAGTCGTTTGGTTGGACATGAGATGGGTACGGGTATTGTTGTGTCCCTGATATATTAATTACATCATATATAGTGGTTAGTTTATGATCCGAACTCTCAAGACTCGATCAAAATGAAACACATCAGATTAAGATATATACTCAACTACTGAACTCGACTTGAGCTTTTTATACGTTCAACTCGGTCTAGAGAAGCTTGAGTTTAACACTTTCGAGTTCGGCTCAACTTGATTTCCAATATTAATCTACTACTGATAATAATAGTTTCAAGCTTGATCGCTTTCACTTGTCTATATATACATGAAGGTCATGCTCAATCTAGCTTAACTATACTTACTGATTATACTTCGAATATTGTTCAGGTTGATCTTGAGAAGGTTGCAAGCTGGACCCGACTCGATTACGATCGCAATTACATAAAGTCTAACACTACAATAATAATCTAAAAAATGAAAACGATTGAGGAGGTTGTATCAACAATTTATAAACTTTGGGTGAGTGAAATTCTTATTTTATTTGACCCATTCAATTAATCATGACACATATATAAACATTACCTCTATTGTCAATACCGTAAGTGGTATTTAGCTTCTTCCATACATCCATGGCTGAGGGGAGGCCGACAACGATACCCATCACATCTTCACTCAACGAACCAAATATCCATCCTTTGACAAGCGAGTCCGATCTTTTCCATTCCTCATACTTGCTAGTGTTACCTTCGGTGTTTAGAGAATCACCATTATCTTTAGGGTTTTTATATCTGCCATCGATAAAACCCTGCATACCATGTTCTCCTATGAGCCTCGCCATCTCTTCCTGCCACTGATAGTAATTGTTTCGACCAGAGAGATCGGTAGAAAGAAAGTCATCTAGTTGGACATGAGATGGGTACGGGTATAGTTGTGTCCCTGGATATTGATTAACTACATCATATATACTTACCACGTCCTTACAGTTAAGAATGCATAACTAAAGAAAGTTTTAATTAATAATACTAATTGACACTTTCCAGGTCATGCTTGACTATAAAAATCTAAAGTTAATTAAGAATTGTATTGGAGTTGTATGGAGTGGGAGACAGAGTTGAGTAAAGATGGAGTTTATGGTCACTCAATAGTGATATGGAGATTTGATGGACCCCACTAGGGGTGTAATCGAGCCGAGCCGAGTTGATACAGTGCCAAGCTCAAGCCCGACTTGGTTTCAAAGCTCGAGGCTCGAAACTCAACCCGAGCTCGGTCGAGCTTTAATTTTCAAGCTCGAGCTCGACTCGAGTAAGTAATCGACACTTTCGAGCTCGACTCGACTAGAATTAATTTAATAAAATTTTGTAGTAACAAATGCTAAAATACATTCCGGAATTCAAATTTCACATTTTCGAACAACAATTAACAGCTAGTTAATAAGGGTATAAAAGTTAATAGTGTATATGTAAAAGGATAAAATGGTAACTTAGTACAAGCTCGATTAGGCTCGCGAGCATGGCGAGCTGAGTATTTCAGAGCTCGAACTCGGTTCGAAACCCTACTCGAATAGCTCGAGCTCGACTCAGTTCACCTCGAGTCAATCTCGCTCAATTACACCCCTAGAGCCCACCTTCATTTCTTATATAATTTATGTAATATATGTATTACTCTTGTTATATATTTAGTATAAAATCTAATTTTGTATGGAGTATTATGGAGTGTGAAGTTTAATAGGTAAAGTTGTATAGATAGTGAAATGATGACATGACAGCCTATTAAACTCTTATAGAGTTGTATGGATTGGAGATGCCGTAATATATATTTTGACTCATGAAATCGTCTCAACCTCTAATTTAAAATTTTTGTTATACACCAAACAATCCAATCTTTCATAATATGAATACCTTTGACAGGACCGTAAGTTATTTTAAGCTTCTCCCATACATCCATGGCTGTGGGTAGGCCAACAACACTACTCATTACGTTTTCACTTATTGAACCAAATATCCATCCTTTGACAAGTGAGTCCGATCTTTTCCATTCCATATACTTGGTCGTCTCACCCTCCATGCCTTGACAGCCACCATTGTCTTGGGGATTTTTGAATCTGCCATCGATGAAACCCTGCATACCATGGCTTTCTATGAGGCAGGATATCTGTTCCTGCCACCGATTATATGTGTTTTTATCGGAAAGCTTGATAGAAACAACGCCGAATGGGTTCACATGAGACGGGTATGGGTATTGTTGTGACCCAGCTGCTATATCAGTTATATATATAGCCGTTAGTTAACCGGAATTCACATTGTATCAAGAAGAAACACAAATGGTTAAATATATACAAACATGCATAAATATATTAGTACCTCCCTTGGCCCTGATTAACTGTAACAAAAAGATTGCTGAAAAAGCGCTACAGGAAGCCATTAGAGTGTAACCGGAGAGCTAGAAGTGAATATATATGTGTGTGTGTGTTTGTGTGTGTGTGTGATGAAGATTAGTCAGACTTGTAGAATTCATATATTATTATTTTGAATTGAAGGTTTTTCTCTTTGTGTTTGACTGGGTGTGTATAGCTCCATTATTGGTTGGGAACTAGTTGATACAAGTTGACTATATGAAATGAAGGAAATAAATAACAGACAATTTATTTTGAATCCAGTAAATTAAAAAAAATTGACATCAAATATATGAATTTTATTGATTTGATAATAACGAGTTTTTATATCTCGCGTGATGTATCATGTAAATAAATCAATACAATAGCTTCTTATATGTATCTTGTTTGTTTTTCATTTAAAAAATATTACTTAATTAATTATAAACAAGTTTCAATGCCATTACATAAAATTCATTTTAAAAAATTTCTAGCCACAAAAACTATTTAATTTGTAATCGATTAAAACTTAACAACCACCTCAAAACAGGTTCGAATCAAATAGTTGTAATCGTTAGAAATATGCATGTTTTACTTTATATTATATGTTTTTATTTTATTATATTAATAGCAGTTATAGTTTTATTTAACTAATTAAACTCTTATTTACGTATTTTACATAAAGTGTTTAGATCATTTTATTAAGGGCAAACTGCATCAAAATACATTCAACTTTAGCTAAGGTACCATTGTATACAATGAACTTTAATTTTTTAAAATTAATACAACGAACTTATATAACCCTTACGTTGTATACAAATCACCTACTATTGTAGGTTACCTAGCCGGGTTTTTTTTTAAAATTAATTTCTTTTTTTTTGTTTGTATTTTTCCTGGGTGTTATTCCAGATCTTCATACCCTGCTAAACCTCTTGTTCAAGAACATCTCCTCCTATTCAAGAACATCTTCAATAGATCTTCACCATCACCTATGCTTGGGTGTTACTCAAGATCTTCATACCCTCTAAAAGGACCACCACCATCACTTATGCCTTCGAAGCTCGCCGCCGCAGTCGCCTCTGCTTTCGAAGCTAACCACACTACCATAGCCTTCAAGCTGACCATCGCCGTCGCATTCGAAGCTCACCACCGCCGTCGCCCATGCCTTCAAAGCTAACCACCGTCCTCGCCTCTGTCTTCGAAGCTAACCTCCATTATCGCCTTCAAGCTAACCATCGTCGTCACCTTCAAGCTGTCGTAGTGCTTAGGGTTTCTGGCGATTAGGGTTTCTTCCGTCGCCTTCAAACAACCGCCGCCGCCATCGCATTGCGTTTAGGGTTTCTTATGTCGGGTTTCAAACAACTGCCTCCGCCGTCTCTTTTGCGATCCTTTTGCGATTAGGGTTTCAAATTCACAAGTCTTTCTCTCTCCCTCTCTCTCTTTTCATTCAAATCTGGTGCGATTTTGGTGTAGATACGAAGGTGTATGTTTGGGGCTTGAATGTTCTAATTTTGATTAAAGATTTCAACATATGATTTGGTTACTGATTTAAGCTCTTTAGATCTGAAGAACACAATATCTAAAAAAGTTATTGGCTTTGAATGTTCTTGGACTATAGTGAGATCTTGAGTTCATCTTCGATTTGATATGTATTAGGACTTTGTTACTTGTGTTTTTCTTTGGATGTATGATTTGGTTACAAATGGTTTGAATGTTCTTGAATTTTGATGGAGTTTGAATGTTTGAATGTCTTGAATATGAAGAACAAAGATGATGAATACAAAAATAAAAATATTAAAAATATAAGTAAGTTCATTGTATTTTTTTTAAAATTTTAAAGTTCGTTATATGCAATGGTAGTTTAGCTAAAGTTCGTTGTATTTTGAAGCAGTTTCCCTTTTATTAATTAGCTATTGTAACTTTTTAAATATTATCATAACCTATCGACCACCGCTGCCGGACACGCACAGTTGCTCCCACACCATCAACGTTGCCCCATGCCTTAGCTATGTATAGTAGCAGTATTTCCGGTAATAATGAAGTTACTATTTAGATCGGTTCTGATTTTGATTATTCGTTTCATTAACTAAAAACAGAACAAAAAAAACTTCATATAACTATTTCACTTTTGTTACTACTTTGGTTAATTGAAACCTAAAAAACAAACAAAAGTTACATTTATTATAATATAAATCTGGAATTTAATTAATTTTATTATTGATACGTATTAATTTACGGATCTAAAAAAGAAAAATAAGTTTCAAGTTAATGGTGTATATATTGTAAAAAAAAAAATCTATCGATCCCCTTCAAATGTGAACAACCAACCAATGATCGATCAGTTTTTGAGGGCTGAATTTGCAGTTGAATTTGGATGTGAGTTGGCGGGTATTCCACCATCGTTGAATGTTTTGAGTTGACTTCAATTCCACACAAAAACGACAAACGTAATTTGTGCGAAGAAAAATCACAAATTCCGGCCTCCTCCCTTTCCCATCTCATCCCCGGCCGTACGTGGCCATTTCTTCCTCACCCAAAATTCTATTTCGTTGTATATATGTTTGATAAAACTAGACTGGGAGCTCGAGAAATATGACGTTGAAGCTTGAGCTAAAGATTATATTTAAAAGAAGACTGTAGCAATATATTTTATCTTTAGCAATAAAATAAATATAATATTTATGTTTTCGTTTTTAAAAGAACTATGTTGTCATTTTTCAAAGAACCTTGTTACCATAAAAATACATGTTGCTTTTTAAAAAAATTAAAATACATTGTTTTTTACTTGTATACACGTCTCTAATAGCTATGATTATCATTCCTCTAAAAATAATAAGCCCACTTGTAGTGGGTGTAACTAAGCTCGTCATAAATCCCCATTTTCTTTCGTCAACTTCTCGTCATCCATTAGGGGTGGCTCGTGGTTCGGCTCTTCATTCGGCACCTCGTCATTGAGGTGACGTGTTCCTTGTTTTGTAGTCCATTGTCTTTTCTTTTTTTAATTTTTTCAACCAAACGGATTAATCTAAATTAATATTATGTGAGTTCACTAATAATAGTGATTATGATGTGAAGGTTAGTCATGACAGTCATGAATATGATTGTTTAATCATGAAATAGTTATAGGCAATGTTTAAAACCCGGGTTGACCCAACCGGTTAACCCCCGACCCTGTGATGAGACCGATCAATGTATACCGGGTTTTTAGTCATTTCTAGCCGACCCGCCTAGGTTTATGGTTTAACCGGTTGACTTGACCCGCTTTCATCCTTTTTTTGTGAAAACATAAATTACATCGGCGATTTTAATTACTTCACCTCCATTTGAAACCCTCATTCAGTCAACACTCGCCAGAAACCAAGAAACCCTATAAACAAGTTATGAAACGGTGAAACCCTCTCGATAGTCGACAGTTGCTCAGTCCTTAGGTATCTTTCGACAGCGACGGTCCCCTGGGCATCTTTGACTAGCGACATCTCTTTCCATTGAGTTTCAAGTAACCCATCGAGTTAATTTTCTTCAACATCTCTTTCTTTGACGGCTCTTTCTACTCGAATCAAACCCCTTCTTCCATCGACTTAATTATTAAACTTGCAATCCTTTTAAAGGGGCTACTATCTCATAGCTAAGGCAACAATTTTATAATATCTACCATATACTTAGACTAATGTCATAAGTAATAACAAACTTTACTAAAATATATTGAACATAACTTTGAGACCTAACATAAGTTGTGATCATAAACATTCTTGTTGATACGGTTGTTTATAATGACATGTTCCTTAGTGGTCTTTTTGTCGATCGAGTTGATTATCTATTGTTGTTGATAATGACATGTTCCTTAGGGGATGGCGTTTGAATGTTATATGATGACGTTTTAGGTATATCTTGAATCATCTAGTATCCTCCAGCATTTGGTGATTAGGTTGTGATCGTCTTCCAACCTACAAGTGGTGCACTAGTTTTTTTATCTTCGATACACTAAAAGATGCTTTTGTAATGTTAAAAGTCATCTAGAGGTTACTTGACATACGGTGCATTGTAGACTACGGTCGGCCTACACATTATGTCATGGTAAGTGCTAATAAAACTCAAATTGATGTCATGGAAGCTATAACTTGTGTATCAACATGATTGTGAACATGTTGAGTTGATTTTCTGTTGTGGTTGTCATGTTCATTGGTTATCCTTTGCAAACAAAGAGAATATTTGTGGTCCATTTGAGTTGATTTCCTACTGTGGTTGTCATGTTCATTGGTTATCCTTAGCAAACAAAGAGAATATTTGTGGTCCGAACCTATTGAACTATAATGTGTTGTTAGCCATTAGCCTGAAGTCAGTATGTGAATCAAGAGTAGGACCTGTGTTAAAGTTAATGAGGTCTAACAATTGTGCATGCACCTTGTTTTTCAGGTGAGATTTGTGTATCAAAGTCAGTTAAAAATGTATGGTGGTCTGCTCCGTGCTTATCTACATTGTCGAATGATGTTGATCCCTACTAGTGAGTTGATAAATATGACTAGCTATTGTAAAACTGAGTTTTCTCATAAACATTTTCCACATCATTAGTTGTTGTCATGCAAGTGTTGTATATGTTAATGCTTTCAAGCCTGTAACTATGTTGGCCAATGTCATTTGTGTGCCTGTTGTTTATATGTCAAGTATACATTACTGTTTATTACTTGCAAAACATAGTGTACTCACTAACTTATTAAAGCTAACGTGTGTTGTTTTCAAATATATATCTATTATGATTGTTAAATTGTTGCCTTAGCTATGAGACGGTAGCCCCTTCAGAAGGATTTCAAGTTTAGGACACTTGCTACTGGTATCTTGTTTATGTTAAGGGAGGTGATTCTTTCACGAAAATTTGATTCTTCTACATAAAGTACAACAACATTGTAGCCATGTTAAAAGTTAGCGAAGCATACATCTTCCGTAGATGGTGTATGACACCCTTGTAGCCATGTTAAAAGTTAGCAAAGCATACATCTTCCGTAGATGGGTCATTTTTTTCCGTAAAAGAATCGCCTACTTTATGTTAAAAGTCGGAAAGTGATAAATAATACCAAGTTTTATGGTTATGGATGGTTCGAGTCGGCTCCTTTTGTTTGTGTTTTATTACGATCTGTTTTATACATAAACAATTTAAAAATGTTCAGCTTCCGCTATATGTGAAAATATAAGTACTACATCTAGTCTAACTTTCCCCTTCAAGCTAGTTGTCGCAATTGACGTTTAGCTTGAAAAAGTAAACAGAATACAAATCTCGTTTATATGAAGCTTGAATTGGACCAAAAGTTGGTAACTTTTGTAGTCCACAAATGATTGAATTTCAGAAGTTTACATCTTTACCTTTTCATTATACATAATCATAAATTCTACTTAATCGAGTCAAGCTTGCCACAAAAGTATAGAGTCGTATAATGCTAACATTCATTATTATCATTACCCAATATGCTAACTTTGACACTCCAAAGTATTGATTAGCTCATCAAGCTGGAGCTTGGAAAAATGAAAGTTCGAGTCGAATTTCAAGCTTCGAATTTTATAGTTGAATGGAGACCAAGTTTGGCACTATGTCAACTTGATTCACCTCGATTGTAAGTTTTTAACCATAGAAATGATACTTGTTCCTTGCAACAAGCAAGTCTCCCTATTTATCTCAACTACTTTATAAATCTTTTAGACCTTTTTCAAGATCAATTTTTAAATTAAGTAGTATAACCACTAATAGGTCTTTACAATACCTTAAAGCACTTGATGGTTAAATAAAATTTGGATTGAATTTAATATACAATAAATCACACAAGTTATAAATATTTAATCTCCTTTTTGTAAGCCCAATTTTTAAATTAAATAGCACGACCATTAATGCATCTTTTATAACATCTTAAAGAAAATAATGGCTAAACTATGAATTGAATATGATACGCAAAAAATCACACAAGATAAAATATATAAAATAAAAATCGTAACACTTAATGAATATAAATTGTGATAGATTTAATATGCAATGATACACACGCTATTACATTTTTTTAGAACATTTATTGGTGTTTTAATTTAATAACCTTGTATATAAGTATTTTTTTAACTAAATTCTAAACTAAAAATATCATTGATTAACCTTGTATATAAGTATTTTTTACCTAAATTCTAAACTAAAAATATCATTGATGCATCTTTTACAATACTTTAAAGAAATGGTTAAACTATGAATTGAATTTAATATACAATAAAGTTACAAATATATAATATACAAAAATGTAGCGATTAAGAATTCAAATAGTGAGAATTTAATAAACATTTATACACTACACTATTATATTTTTTTTTAGAAAATTAATTGGTGTTTTAATAATAATCTTGTATATAAGTATTTTTTAACTAAACTCTAAACTAAAAAAACTCAATAAATTCTATATAAAATTGTATATAGTAAATAAATATTATTAAAGTACTAATATAATAGGCTCAAGTAAGGTTATCAAGATCGAGATCTTACTTAGGATCGTTTTTGTCTTTATAAGATCGGATCGTAAGATCGGGATCGGGATCTTAAGATCCTACCACAAGTCACTAAAGTTTTTTTAGGGTTTTTATATGCTATAATTTTTATCAAAAACCAAGTATATAATATTCTTACGAGAGAATAAAATATTAAATTTTAAAATAACAAAACATCAGATCGTGTAAATTTTAAATTTTAAAAGAATAGATAACAACTCATCACAATTCATTGGTTTACATAGATCATAATAAAATTTAAAATGTGACTTTTAAACACAATCAATAAATTTAGAGCATATTGTGCACAACATTAATTCTTTAATTCATAAAAAATCTTATTCTCGTAAACCTCTCTCTTATAACAAAAGAAAAATGAAAAATGTGACGTGTATAAAGTAAAAAAGTGTAAACAATTGTCTTTAAGACAAGGTTGATCACTTAGAAAATTAAAATTAATAAAATAAAGTAATAGTAATAACCAAAAAATGTAAAATAATAGTAATAATTAAAAAATGTAAAAAAAACAAAAAAAATTAGGATCGTAGGATCGTAAGATCGCTATACGATCCTACGATCTTGCTACGATCTTACGATCCCGAGTACGATCCTACCTATTTACGATCCTAAATACGATCCGGCGCGTTTTTGGTTGGTGGGATCGTAGGATCGTACGATACTACGATCAGGATCGCGATTTTGATAACTATGGGCTCAACTATAAAAAAAAGGTAATAAGTCATAAACATATAATATTTTATCAAAAAATGATTAAAACTAGATATTTCTTGAAATTTTAATGATATCTCATAAAAATGCAATAAACTTTGTATTAGTTGTCATTATATATAACCAACTTTAAAATTTTAAAATTGATACAATTAACTTTCATAATCCTTTAATTGTATGCAAACAACTTTTTTATATGTCTGTTATTTAGTTACCATTGTATACAATGAACTTTGTCATAACTTACATAGTATACAAGTTGCATACAATGTAATATTATGAAAGTTGATTATATTATTTTAAGAAAATAATGTTGAATATACATAATGATAATTAAGAAAAAATTTATTGTATTTTAATACAATTTGCCCTCTAAAATAAGTTGATTTCTCAACTATTAGTAAACTAAATTGGTTAAACATGAAAACTAAAGCTTGTTTGTATAAGCAAACAAAAATATTTTTTCATTAATTCTTCAAAAATTAAGTTTTCAACTAACTTTTAACTTGTATAAAGATTACATGTTACAGAAAACCATGCCCTTCTCCATTTAATTGGTTCAAAAGAGATATATTGAATGGACAAATTATAAAAATATATTATACACCGCAGCATCGCATAGATATAATATTAGTTTTTTTATGTATAATCAATTTAAACCCATGAAGAGAATTGGGCGCCGGTGCTCTTTCAACCGAATTTGCTTATTTTCTATGGAAATAATAACGTTGGACAGCAAACGACACAGTTAGGGAGGGCAGAGAGAAAAATGGTAGCTCCATGAAAAAGGTTGATCACACCGTGGTGGGAGTGATATCCACACCATATCAGCGTGGTGAAGTCTCCATGTGCTAAAGCGCGATGGGGAAGTGGATTGCTTTCTTCATTTAAATGCCTAGGCGTGTTTATTACACTTTTCACTAACTATATAAATCATTAACTTCTTTTTGTATACAAGACAGCAATATATACATCTAAATCTTCGTCATAATCTCATGAAACACGTGTGAAGCCTTTAACGATGTTACATGCGACTTTTTTATGTATTTCTATCTTTACAGGTTGACTTTTTAAATTTATGGTATTTATTATTTTGCTATATTATAATTCTTAGATTTTTAAACTAATTTTATTTCCTTTTATTTTAAAAGTCTTAATTTATTTTTATTAAATATTATTAAATTAAATGTGAAATTAACAATAATATGAGTCCTAAAATTTGGTATGATCTAGAGTGACCGCTACGATTTTGAGTAGAAAGCTGAGTTGATGTAATGGTTTAGTGGGTGTAATAGGAGGTGACGCCTCCTAACACTCTTAGGTTATAGGCGTGAATCATGAACTAATGGACAAATATGTAAAAGCTTTAATGCAGTCAAAGTAGCCATTATCATTACCGGCTATCAAATTCCCCTCTCGAAGTTAACCACACATGCACTTTAACATACACATCTTAACGCGGATAGTATCAAACGAACAACAGAAAAAGGCGAAAACATTGATTCACATTACGTACCTGAACAGAAAAGGCAAACGGCAATGGAAGCAAAACCCCAGAAACAATATAAGCTTAATTTTGTGTGAATTTAAATCATGTACATGATAGCGAAAGCCTGTGTATGTGGAAAAAAACGAAAATGCAGCCTTCTCTGTACATAATCTATATCGATAACAATTCGTGATATAACCTAAAAGTATATCGTACCTTATCCTGTCGAGTGCTGATACTCGTGGACGTGGTAAATGAAGAAATGGTCTTCAATCAGCTTAAGACAGATCTGAGAGGATAGGTAAAATGAGTAACAAATATCAAATCTTGACAAAAAAATTATATAAGATGTAGCATTTACAGTTCCAAAATACAAAACTTTTAGTAGTAAATTTTTACCAACTACTTTTTGTTTTCCATCCAAATAATCATAAAAGCTTATTGTGTTCCAAAAAACAACATATGCACTATAAAAAAAATGCAATCCAAAACACCCTCCTGTCAAATATGATTACAAAATTATAGTTTCTTTTAATAACCTAGTTCTTGAATAAAATGATTTAGGAGGTTTTACAATTTCATGCACGAAGAATACACTTCATGCGACTTTCGACCATTCCCCTTGTTTTCCTTTTTAAGTTAAATTTATTTGACTTTACGGTCTTTACCTCTTTGATCCCTTAAATATAAATATAAACTGAATTGACTCGTACACAAGTAAATGGGTCAAAATTTAACCCGAGTTGACTCTACCAGAGATATTCAAATACCTGCTTTTAGATTCGCTGTTGTATGCAATTGGCCAAAGAGCCCCCATCAAATCTGTTGAAATTACCATTTTGCCCTTGTACAGATCTCTTCTTTCGAGCGCTCAATAATGGCTCCAAACTTCTCCCTGGATTCCCAAACCCACCTCCTGTTGCGTTTGGAGCAATCCCCCCAGAACCCTTAGTTATGTCGGGTAAACATCTGTCAGACGGTGATTGGTGACTTCCACGAAAAGGTGACCTTGGACTAGGAAATGACCCTTCTGCCCTCCACCAATATTTAGGACTCAAAAATTCTGTACCCATGCAACAAGAGTCTGTACTCGAAACTCTCCCAGTTGATAATGCCAAATCATATGATATTTCATCCAATGCCTTCTCTAAACCGTTTACTCGTGTCTCCAAAGAATTCATTCCACTACGAGAACTTCCAATAAGTTTCTTCAAAAATAAATAAGCATGTTAGACAAGAAGCAAAATGTGTCATGACAAAACAAAATGCAAAAGGGTGTCATGTAAAATATGAAGTACCTGTAAAAGATTAAAGAGATTCGATTGCTGGTTTTCGATCTGAATAAGCTGTTTTTGGATACGAGATAAATCCTCAACCTCTTTCTGGTTCCCATAGTCAATTGCATTCCCATTAATGTCTATGTCTAACTCATAGTCGTTACTAAATGGAACCACACGAGAACCAAATCTTGTTTTGCTATACACGACTCTTTTTTCTGTTTCTAAGATGATGTTTTTGTCAGTATCTGACCCTGTTTTTTCACTCATAAACTTTTCTTTACAATCTATATCTACAGATTCAGGCTTGGCAACAGGAACATTGACTTTCGAATCAGTTTCATTGTCAAAATCCACCTTTCTTGCAACTGAAGCACTCTGCTTTCTGTAATTACTCTTTGGGGGACTTCTACTTTGTGTTGTAGTTGGAGATGAACGTTGAATTGGAGCATGCTTACTACTGGGGATTGTCTCCTTTGGTGGAGTTCCCAAAACAGTTACAGGTACTATAAATAAAAACAATTAAGGTGCTGATTAGGTCTTCCATTAACAATATAATAGATGTTGCACAAGTAATATTATATAGCAAAAATTGGAAGGCATGCTACCAAGAAAGTCATCAAACATGGAATACACCATGCCATCCATTTAATCATCAAGAAGTGTCACCGTTGCCCCCCACCATATGTAAAGTAGAAACTCCCCAATTATAGATAAGAATATAACAAAACATGTTTCAATTAGATAGAAATAGATTAGTTAATGTATGGGTTCAACCCTAATGTATAGATCACCTAGGCCCTCTAGGGCTTCCATGTACCTTGTATCTATATATCGTATCAATATACAGTTATCCCCCAAGAAAATTTCATTATATTAAATGTTCAGCTTCATGTTTCGAATTTGACATGTCATGCATTAATATCTGAGAGATACAATCAGCCCAACTTGATTTTAAAGTTATTGGTTCCTTCCCACTCAATGTGTTGATATTGATAATATTAGTTTAGCTCACCTAACATTTAATAGATAACCAACCACCATAAGTGTATTTTGACAAAACAAAATGAATATAATAGAAACACATAACTAAAAGGTAAACAACAACTAATTAATCTGTCATTTGCAACGACTGACTATAATTTTGCTCCAACTACAGTCAACTGTTCAAAGCATTTTGCTAATCAATCACAAAATCAGTTTACCTAATTACCTTTAGAAGATGATTTGTCATTCAACTGAGGTAAAGAACCAGGAATCTCATCTAGAGGCCCTGGAATCTCTTTCCATAACTCTAATGTCTGATTCATTGATTCACGAACTACCTTCACCTGTTGCATTTGTTAATCAAATTCAAGCCATGAGGCAGGATTGTTGTTCAACACCTACTATAAGCGTCTAATTTATATAAAGGAAGTCGTGCGTGGCCTCCCCACTGTGATTGTGCTAAAGTAATTTGAAATAGTATGATTGATAAGCGACAATATGATACCTTATCGAATCTCTTATTCTCTAAAGAAGCAAGACATGATGACCTGAAAGCCGTGAGGTGAACCTTCTCCGTCACGGCCAACCTTCCCAACGCCTCAACGGCCGCCTTCCTCGCCGCCCAATCATCACTACTCAGAAAGTCAACCAAGCAGGGAACAAGTGAATATAGAGAATTCCGGTTAAAAGCGGTGCCACCTGCTCCAGCAATGCTGCCAATAACAGATAACAACGCCGGTTTAGCTTTGAAGCTATCGGATTTAATCAATTTCAAAACCCTAGGCAATAGCTTTTGCAAGTGCGCTGGTTCAGGATCCGGCGACGCCTCAATCGCCGCGGACAGACACAACGCCGAACCGATCTGAGAGTTCTGATCCTGTTCCGTTAAAACGGCTTCCACTAACGGCTTCGACAACGAAGAGAACGACGGTTTACTGATTTCCGACGCAATGGACGATACAGCTCCAACGCAAGCAGCCCGAACGGCGGAGTCCGGGTCGCGGAGACGGCGAACGACGGCAGCGAGCATTTTAAAAACGTGAGGTGAGAGCGCATCACCGTGTGTCACTGAAAGAACCCCTAGGATACGCACACATTGCCGCCGTACTGGAGACTTGTCAGACGACGACGTGGAGGAGAGGTAAGTGAGGAACGGAGCAAAGGAGTCATGGTGGAGGCTGAGAGCGATGGACTCGAGCTCCGTCGTAGCGACGGCGAGCGTATCACGGTCGGAGAGCTTGTTGAGGCAGGTGATCACACGATGTTTGAGATCTTGTTGGGGTTGTGCTGGTGATTGGGGCGTTTGGAGGGAGACTCGTTTGGAGAGAGACATTCTTCGTAGTAGGGCGTCGTAAGGATAGTGCCGGAGGTAGCTCCACCGTCTTTTGGTGGCGGTGGCGTAGGACGGTGGACGGAGGACGGTGAAGTTGGATTGGGTTGTGCGTTTTCTAGCAGGACACGAAATGGGTTGCTTATAAATGGAGAGAGAGGGACGGAGAACGTGGGGGAGGAATAGCAGAGTAGATAAATGTATATTTTCCGAATTTCTTTCTGACGACATATATCATATATCTACTAGTTTAATTGCGAAGAAATTAATACATGGGAAATCATCTGTACTTTTAACAACATCAACAAATTGTAAAATCAAAAAGTAGTTTATACTTTTTCTCTTTTTCTTAAGTGTTAATACGTTATATTAACGTTATATTATTTTATTTTATTTTTTTACTTCAAATTTAAATATAGTCTAACTTTATTAACTCGGTTTTTTTCTTTATTTTTTTCTCTCTTATATTGTAAAAAAATGATTGGGTGAGGTTGTGTTAAGGAAACTGAACACTTACCCAAAGGTAGGCCATATGGGTGTTCCCCAAACGCCTGATAAACAACCGAATAAACCCGAAGGCTCTCAAGTCATCTCATACGGATGGCCTAATAGGTGATGTTATATTTATAGTACACTTAAATAAAGAGTATATTTGTAAAGCACGACCGTTGACACGTTGGTAACAAGACTTGGCTCTCTAGCTATAAATAAACCAAACGGTTGTAAAGCACTACGTTGGAAAGCCTTCCAAGCTCTACCCAATGATGTTTGGTATCAACTTTTTCAAAATACGAGTATTTACTTAAATTGTTATTGTGTACAACCAACTTTACTTCTATTAGTAAAATATAACAGTTTTTTTAAACCTAACTTCGTACGCAATTGTTAACACGAAGTAAAGTTTTTTTTTCTTAAGTTTATTTATTGGTTAATTATTTTCTTACTCGTTAGCTTCATGTGTTCTTCGTGTTTTTCGTTTTAAATAATCATTTGAAAGTAGAAATCGAAGAAACATAAATCCCATAAATGGGTTGAAAAGCGGATAGCAAAAATCCCATAAATGATAGGTAAATTACAAACAAAGTTTGTTGAATTATTTGAAAATAAATTTAGTTGTCTCTATATAATGAGAATTTAGATAGCCTTATTGTTTTATGTGCATTTTGCCTTTTAATATAAGACGATTAAACATATAACTTAATGAAATATTCTCAATGTAATCAATTTTTAATATATCTTTTCGCAAATATGAATCCCATCCATATGAAAATAAATTAAATCATTGTATTTAAATACAATTAAAGTATTTATTTTTTTAGTTCAGATAGAACTATCCAATCAAATCAACCCGTTAAAACTCTGGTTAAGTAATTAATATGTTATAAACATTTTTTTACTGGCTCTAATATTTTTTTATATCAATTATACTTGATATTTAAAAGATCAAGGAGTTGTTTGTTTATTGCTGAATGTAACCATTTGGCGTTTTGATTGTTATATCTGAATGAAGACTCTACTGAATGAAACAGAATAACATTACTGAATCATTTTACATTAAAGTACATTGTAAATCATTAAGTACCAAGTATTTACGTCTTTTTTATAAGTTACCTAGTTAAACAATCATATCTTATCTTATCTTATAATATAATAAATTACTATTAAGGTTAAAATAAAATTTTACATCATTTGAATTGTTCATTTAAAACTCTTAGCAAACAACTTGTCACGTTCAAATACGGTTTCATACAAAACTTGTAATTATTCCGATCATGTAATCAATGCTGATTATTTAATCATGCTGTTTTGAAAAACTGTACCTAGAAGCGATATTAATTAACATATATTTATTTTCCCAGCCAAATATACGCTGCTATTTCATTCTCCATTTTATAATCACAATAAGACGAAAATGCCAATTGGCCACGAGGGCACGAGGCCTCTGATCAGCTTATGATTAAATACCATGGACCAAAACGTCATTTTACTGCCCCAGTTTCTGCTCTGTTTGTAATTCCTATTTCCTCATGTATTAATCATTGCATGAAATAATTGTTTTATTGTTGGTTTTAATATCTAACTTATATTTGTTGGATTTGTAATCTTTATTAGGCTTTTTTTTAATAAAACATTGAAACTTTGCATGAACAAGTTTGAGGGTTAGGATTGCGATTTGAAAATAGATTTTGCATTTTTAATAATTAAAATCAGATAATCAGCTATAAAAGAACGTGCAACTAAATAATAGTATTTGGATTTGATAATGCTGCTTCATATCGCACTAATCAAATAATCAATTTCTTTAGTGCTTAGCAAAGTAGATCAATTGATTTTTAAAGAGTAAAATCACAATAATCAAATAATTAGTTTGAAAAATAACTCAAAAGTAAATTCTCAAAACTGCGTTTAGTAGTCTCCAAACCGCAAATAATTGATTTTTGAAAACACAACCCCAAACACTTTAAACTAATTATCCGCGATTTGAAATCACAGTAGTTTAAACGCAATCCCAAACACCCTCTTAGATAGGAGTGTGCATGGTTCGGTTTTGGTATAAAACCAAAACAAAACCAAAAATTTTGGTTTTTGGAAATCTAAAACCAAAACCGTTCGGTTTTGGAGTGGTTCGGTTTTCGGTTTGAAGTCGGTTTTTGGTTTTTGGTTTGGTTTTACATTTTTTTCCTTTTTAACCATCAAAATTTGAAGTCTTACAACCATCATTGTGAAGTTATGAAATTAAAGAAGATTGAAGCTATATTAAAAACATCAAGATGTGTGTCGCCCCATTAAAACTATATACATTGCAATTGATACAAGCAAAAAATCAGTCAAAAGTTTAATAAAGCCAAAGTTGAAACAAATCAAAACACAAAGCAAATTGATAAATACTAGATTAGAAAAACTGAAAATCAAGATGAACAATCAACTCTAGATGAACTATATACAACTAAAAAAAACTAGAACCTGAAAATCGAGATAAACAACTAGAAATGGATTTCTATATTAAGCTGGAAATGGATAAAATCGAGAAAAAGTGAATCGTCTACTCGAAATGAAATTATGTAGGTGAACTCAATAGAGTAGTCTTACGACCAAACGAAGCTGCAACTGTGAAGAAGATCTGAATCAGTGTGAAGCCTCTTTGGTGGAACCCTAATGTAAATTAGGGGCGACTATGTAAATGGGAAAGTTAAAGGGTATTCGATTTCCTGGACATGTATATTTACAATATTGCTCTTTGGAATGGTTCGGTTTGGTTTTTTCGGTTTTTGAAATTTTAAAAACCAAAACAAAACTGAAAAAGTCGGTTTTTGAAAATTTGAAAACCAAAACCGTCGGTTGCTATATTGGTTTGATTTTTTCGATTTTTTTGGTTTTTGGTTTGGTTTCGGTTTTTTCTGCTCACCCATACTCTTAAAGCATCATCAACTTTCACATGCACTACACTTGTGCATTTATGTAAGTTTTTCACTTTCATCACTTAATTATATATCATAAGTTTTCGTAGTTATTAATATCTATCATATTAAATTATTAAACTCTTCACTAATAAAAAAGTTTAAAAGAGAAAAAGAGATGAAGACCTGATACGTAATTCTCCACCCCAACACTTCACGATTCATCGTATACCACTTCCTCCCACACAGCACTATGTAGTAGCCGATCAATGGAGTACCACCCACCCCCACCCCTTACCATTACATATACTTTAGCTATATATACAAAAATATTCCCTTAGGAGTTTTCATTTTTAAGCTATTAATTGAAGAGTTGACTTCTTACAAACTGATTATATTAATACGTACGACAATTAATAACGATTTTTAAATAAATATAGTGACATTTTTATATGCGTATTAAGTTAAAGATGCAAGGTGTCGAATTGTTATACGTTAGAGTTAGGAGGCATGTTATTATCAAACGGGATGAGAATTCAATTCTCAAATAATATATCTTTTTCTCCTTTTTGTAAAAGTTCTTTTTTTAAGTTTTTTTATAAATGATGAGGTAAGCCAAGAACAAGTTATATAACACAAGATGCGTTACAAGGATTTTTAGTCAAATTTCCCCAACTAATATTTTGCCTCTAACATTTATTCTTAATCCAAAAAAAAAAATAAAAAAACTAGTGATCGAAGGGAATGTATATATCCACATGCTTCCATTTCTGATGCTCTTAACACTCTAAAGGGAACTACGATACCTAATGAAGCTAATTTGAATAAGAGGGTTTAAATGAAAGTATTTAAAATAAATTAATGGTAATGACTCATTAATAGCGTATTAGTGTGCTCATTAGTGATGCATTAACACCGAGGGATATTTGGAAAAATCGAGTCTCATTCATTAATGATGGTCCACCTGGACGTAATTCATGGGTGGGTAAGTTCATAAAATAACCGAAATACCCTATTAATGAGTCACTAATGATGTTACAAAATGTTCTCGTAATTCTCGCAGGATAAACCGTTTTCATTTTAACTTTTATCTCTCTCTCTCTATATATATATATATACACACACACACATGTGAAGATTAATTTGAGCACCGTGCATTTTATTGCCAGAGTCACGAGAAATCTTGACCCTTGATTAAATTGAGTCAATAGAAAAAATGTCATGACTCATTAATTTGCCCTTGTTAATGGCTCATTAAAAAAGTTATTTTGGACAAATCAAGTGTCACTAACTAATAACTCGATTCACCTACACGCAATTCATGATTGAGTAAAAATAAAAATGATCAAAATGGATCTATTAATAAGCATTAATGATAGTTATAAATGGTTTTTGCGATTCTCACATCATAAATTGTTCTGAGATAAACGGTTTTATACCACATGCTGTTGTAATACCAATGTATATATAACATTAGGTCATCAAAACACTTCTAACATAATGGTATTAAATATGTTAGATGTTAATATAGATTTAGGAGTAAGATTAAAATATTTTTCAAAAGCTAAAAAAAAAACTTTAGATCGAAGTGTGACAAACATATTTAAGGAGAACTACTAACCAAATCATCTTGCTTCTGTTCATGGGAATTGTGCCGTCAAAGACCGTTCTTCTGACCCCAATTAAGATGCATGCATGCATCATGAGACCTGGAACTTATTCAAATTATATCTTGCTGGTATTTTTGTATAAACAAATCTAATATTTTCACTTACGTTTTTAATTAATAAATTCTACAAATTGTGAATTAATTGTTTAATTAAATGAAGAAAACAAGTACATGTAGGAAATGGAAGGTCTAGCCAGCCACGGGATCCAATTTTGCAGGGGGGAATAGATGAACATAGGCGCATGAGAGATATATATGGGAATGTGATGCATGTGATGATGAGTGCCGTAAGGTCAACCAGGTTGGTCCATTCTATCCCCTAATTAATTAAATACGTGTCTATGTCTTTAGGTTTATATATACTAGTGGGTATCCGTGGAATGTGACGGTCACGATTAAAGAATCATGATACTAAAGATTTGTGTGAATATTGTTTATATATTTTTACTTATATGAAACGGTACAACTAATACTAATATTATATGTTAAACTTACAAACCATATACTATTTAAAAAAATTGAATTATATATATAATCAAGACATTTGTTTGATATATGAGATTAATGTAAATAAAATTAAGGGTGAAATTTTAATTTTGATTGAAAAATTAAGAACTCTTAATTTTTTAGGAGAGAGTGGGTTATATGCTTAATATAGTAGTATAGATAGAAGATGGACGCATGGATTAGGACTTGATTAATTAGGTTGTTAACCTGTTTAATGTTAACTACGAATTATATCGCATCAATAGTTAACGTTAAATAATGATAATTATAATAAAAAAAATAGAAGAATTTCGTATACATTCTTATTAAAAAGACGAATTAAACAACTTAAATCATTAATCTTTTTGTAATACTTTACGAATCTTATAAACTCTTACCTGTTTTTATTCAGTTTTTATATTAACAAAAAAATATTACTGTTTCATATTATAATTTTTTGGTAAATATTGTTTTAATATAGAAAACCAATTAATTATAATTATATAGTTACTCAAAAAGGACGGTCCTAATCATTTCTGCAACCGTTTTTTATAGTTTTCAATGTGTTTACTTAAAAAGGGTTGAACGGTATCCATTATGACTTTTGGGGACTTATTAGTGATTACTACTAGAATGTTTAGGCGGTTATCTTTAAAAGATAATTTTATCATATATTATAATAGATGTATATGTATATGGTTAGATTTATGTTTACTAGTATGATATTTACACGATGCTGCGATAATGAATAATTTCTATCAACATATCATTTTCATTTATTTCTTTTTTTCCATCAACTATTTATTGATTTTAAAAAGCAACAAAACAAAAAAATCTTAATTTAAAAATAAGAATAGAGAAATATTGTTTTGCCTTGAAAATTATGTTGATGTATGTAAGGAGCTATGTTGATATGAAAAAACGTGTTATTGGGAGGGATAGGTTATTTAAGTAATTTTTTATTGTTAAAATTTTAAGAAATTAAATAAAATAGAAAATAGAAAGTTAAATGTATTATAACATATAAATAAATGTAATCGATCAAACGTGAAAGAAAAAATGGATGAATAATAAAATGATGAAATAGGAAGTTGATGGTGATAGATGATCAATGGGGTTAATATTCATGTGACATTTCTTGGATTATTAGGCAACCTTTTGGCCACATTGAAGGTTGTGATGTTGTTTTCCATTTGATAAGGCCCCAAGATCTCCAATTCCTGCAAATATTTGACTTATTATTTATTGATATTTATTATTACATTCAAAAACTATACAAAATGTAGATTATTGTTAAATATTAATTAGTAGAATTTCCAAAAGCTTTTTGATAATTTAAAATACCATAAATTAGATGCAAACTATTAAAACAGAGTCTTATCCAACATTAGTTACTTAAGATGGTAAAACTAGAATAATGAATGTGGAAATCTCTATTTCCAAATAGGGTAAGTTATGTTCTAATACCAATACTTAACCTTGTAATAATTTAACCCATAAATTACTTTTATCATTTTAATTCCAAAGTTTTGAAGACTAGTTGTTAACAACTTAACTTATTGTAAGCAGTTGTTTGATTAGTGAAATGTTTTTGAAGGATTTGAATAAATGAATTAAAAATTAAAGGGAAGTTTGTTTATTTGGTGGAATTTATCATATCTTTGGTTGGCAAATGAATTGGAATTTGCATTCCTTGTTAAATCATGTTCGGTTTGTAAGTTTGTCCAATGGATTAGAATTTAAACGATAAAAATGTCTAAATTATCCTTTTAAATAATATAATACTTGTGTATTATACATATATATATATTGTTTTTATAAATATCATATGTATAATATAATAATGCATAAAAATATCTCTGAATTTATTAACAGAAAATATTTGATTTATTATTTAACGTAGTCTAAGTTTGTGACATATCTAAGTAAATGAGTTAAAATTTAACCGTGCATTGTGGCGGAGCTGTAATGTCTGTTTTTTTAAGTGTGCAACGAGTAAATAACAAATGAAACTTTATTTGTAATATGGCAACAACCAGCACATGTAATATAAAACAGTTTCCTTTGATGTTGTATAAAAACTCTTTAGCATGTCCACGTAGAAGTCTCGTTCGTCACATAACCTGAAAGGATGCCACTCAGGCCACTGCTTGCCACTCGGGCCTTTGTTATCAACACATATCATATATAGCATATACAAATAGCTATATGCACAAATCACATAATCATCGTGCTCACATAATCAGTTCACATAATACCGATGTAGTGCACAAACTCACATTCACATCTGACTGCCCCAAGGCACCCCAAGGGTCTTACGTCTCTCATAGTCACATCTGACTGTCTAAGGCTCTCCAAGGGTCTTGTGTCTCTCATAATCACATCTGACGGCCCCAAGGCTCTCCAAAGGTCTTACTTCTCTCAAAAATAATCACACAACAATTACATGCATAATCACATGGGTAAGCCATGATATTATCATCATAACAACACATGTAATGTTTATGACACTGGTTATCTACTTACTCTTGTTTCGTTAATCGTTAATCATGGTGTAAACACATATATATAAATAAACATCACATAATTATTCTTCTTTACATTACCCGTTTATCCTTCATTCGTTTCATTCCACTTTTCCCCTTTTAATTGAATATATATATATATATATATATACACACACACATCTCTGTTTATATTTATGCACATAGACATAATCCATTATACTTCCTCACATTTGTAATAAACTAATAACACATGCTCCTACTATTACTTTTATATTTAATACTCTGATATATACCTTATAGATACTCTTCACGATTACCAATGAGTACACATACCGTATGTAGGTATGCATTATTAATATATAACACTATGATAACACACTCTCTTTAATTATGTAATTATATATATCATCATCATTTATTTTAAACCCTCGCATACTCATAATGTATATAGATGTTTATTTATAATGTATATCTCTGTAAGATTGCATTCCCTTTAATTATATGAATTATACACATCACCTCACTTATTTAAATAATCATATATTTTCTACATTTGTGAATTCACGCAATGTTAATCATAGTTACAATTATACTGTTGGATTAACCATTAGTTATTAATCTTGCTCTCTTTTATATTTATTCATCTGATTTTCATTTATCATTTACTCATTCATACTCATATCTCCTCGTGTATTATAATATCAGAATACTCTACTCTCAGTTACAATAAGGTTTGTGTCTTATATCTCACCAATACTATTATATCCGTCTCTATTAATTTGTGTAAATCACTGTACCCTTTACCAATTAGTTACTAGTAAAGCTTTCAGCATCAATAGATATTATCAAACATGCAATACATCTCACATTAGTATTGACTAGGTACAGTCACAAGTAATAAATATCTCTAAGTACCAGGTTAAGGTACTCACCTGTGGTCCAACACTTTCAGAGCGTTCTCTTATCTTTTTCTTAGGCCCTCAAATACCTAAGAATAAGTATACGATACTCATTACTCTTACTCAAGTCAAAACACAACCCCTAACATTGCTCAGGACAAGGCACACCCGTGCCCTACTCGCAGGTACCCCCATGGTCACAAAGCACACCCTCAGCCTATCTAGGGTTAGGCACACCCGTACCTTTTCGAGACACGCCTGTGCCTCTTCAGGTATACCCTGGGGCACGGTCTATTATTAAGGGGCATGCCCGTGTCCTGCAACTAGTAGCAACAGTACGCCCAAAACTCATTGTTTTTCATCCAGAATTCATTTTAATTCACTTTCACAACATAACCAATACTTCTAATCATCCTCATATCACTTACTAACTATAGTTGACATAATTTTAACATCCTTTGATCACAATCATCAAACAAACTCAATTAAATCAACTGACACTTCAACACACAAATTTAAAGATTACTTGCAATCTTAAGACTTGATTTCCTCAATCAATATATGTTATTCTTCTTAGTTAATCACCAATCAAAGCTCCTAAATTATGTGGTCTAAAGATATATATGTAGTAATTTGGTTGAAGCAAGAAAGAGGAACAAGAAAGAAGTAAAAAGAAGTAAATGAAAAGAAGAAGAAGCAAAAGAAGGGTTGCCAGCCTATAAGGTCGGTTGGCTCTTTTAGCGGGTATCCCGCTTCTCTTTTCGACTTACAACTTATTCATACGATGTCCGTAAATCCCAATAAGATTATATTTGGAATCATCATTTCAAACCATTTAATAATTTATAAGTTATACTTATTTTCCTCAACTTTTATTCCACAACTTATTTTAATATCTTTTATAAAATCGGGGTGTTACATGAGCTTTATGATAAACAAACATTAAAACTAATTAAATACAAATATTTTAAAAATTAGGAAAAGTTTCAAATAATTAAGATTGTAAAGTTCCATTAAGTTTAGATTTATTATTGTTTATATTACATCAAACATAACTATTATTAATTTTTCAATCGAAGTATGGTATTAACAATTAAAAAATAACTCTAATAACATTAGTCTAATATTTTCATTTAGAATATAAAAGTTAAACTTTTAAAATTGGGCAAATTGCATGAAAATACAATGAACTTTGTCTAAGTTACCATTGTATACAACCAAGTTTAAAAATTTAAAAATAATACAATTAACTTTCATAATCCTCTCATTGTATGCAAACAACTTTTTCATGTGTCTGTTGTTTAGTTACCATTGTATACAATGAACTTGGTAATAACTTCCATATATAGTATATAACAAATAACATACAATGTAAGAATTATGAAAGTTGGTTATATTATTTTTAAGAAAATAAAGGTGATTGTATATAATGATAATTAAGACAAAGTTCATTGTATTTTAATACAATTTGCCCTTTAAAATTTTAATATAAAAAAATATACTTTTGAATAAATATCACAATTATGATAAAATTTATATCAAAATATAGTTAGAAATTAGGTCATAAATTATGTATATTGATTTTTATATAAAACATTATACGTAAAAAGTTATAAAAGAACATGAATATATATTTAACTAGTTTAATATAAAAAATATTAAACTTCAAATATGAAATTGGGCGTATGCGTATGACGGGGCGTGAAGGACTAGTAAAGAAATTAAAAAAGGCTTGTGGAGACTCGATCTCGCACCATATAGTTAAGATTATAGAAAACCATCCTAACCATTGTGCGACAATTAAAAAATTACGAAATATAAAGTTATTGTTCATTTGATTCCAAATGTATAATAAGGTTTATATTTGTCTCTAGTTATGTGGTTCTTTTCTTATTAACTTGGGTTTCTGATCCGTTTTACGAGTTAATTAATATCATGGCAATCGTTCGTTTTGTGAATAGTCGGAGTTACCGCAAATGAACCTCTATGCCCACAAGGGAAATATGGTTGCTTTTGAGATTCTAACTTAGAACCTCTAGGTATTTTTTTACACAATTGAATATCAAACTTTTACTACTAGGTCGCCCCCCTTATAGTTAGCTACGTGGTTCTTAATGGTGTATATTACATCGTCATGTCAACTTAAAAGTATAAGGACCGTTATTCTATACCAATACCGTCATGTCAGCTTTATGATTACTTTTCACTAATTCACATCACATTAAATTTTGAAACTTAACTTCTACTAACCATCAAAACTAAACAATAAAAAAAAAGGGAAAGAAACAGTCGTGCCTCACAGGCTCACATCAACCCACCATGGAAGACTTCTTGCATGACACCCTCCACATGTAGCCACCGTTACGCGGTGGTGGTTTGACAGCGTACACCTAACATATTTATTTAAATAACTGATGGATAAATTGTTATGAAATTTCTTTATTAACTAATCTAGAATAATCAGTTTTAACGTATTAATTAAAAGATGGTCCGTTGTAAATATCTAACTAAATTAAATACATAGTTAATTAGCTAAAGGAGTTTAAAAGGATAAAGTTAAGTAATAAAAAATTATCTGATGGGTTTTCTCTTAGGAAAAAATGAGAGATGCATCGTTCAAATTATCACTATTGTCATGTTAGCTCTTTTTTTTTTCTTTTTGCATCACGCTACTCCTACCTCATTACGCTATAGCAAGGGGTGCATATTGTTTTAATTATGGGTGACAATTGACGACACAACATGAAAATAAATGGACTTGGGTTTACACTTATAATAAACATGTTGAGTTCAGATTGACTTGTGTGGCACATATAATAGTTGGGTTGAGTTAGGGTTATACAATAATTTCACGGATCGACATGAGAACCTATTTAATATTTATATAGATTTTATCTGTAAACATATAAACCAACTTTTGATGTAATTATCATCTAGACTCCCATAATTCACATTCTATGTAGTTTTAGTTTGTGAATAATTAATCAAGTAAGCTCTTGATGTAAGAAAAATGTTTTTTTTTGCAACAAATTGACCATTTACAACCCCCAAATCTTCTATTAAGCCATCAACTTACAAATGACTCACTAACACACAAACTCGTATAAGTAAACGGGTTTCGTGGATCTCACATATATGGGTTAGTGTTTTGGATCCTGAAATGAATTCGATAAACAGGTTAGGTACGGATCATGTGCTCTAACACCCAACCCTCGAACCCATGACACACCAACCCGAATACGATACAATTGACACCCTTATACAAACAAAAAAAATAAGAAAAAAAGGTATCACACCACGTGATCTCCATTAGAGTTATCACATCAACGATCACCTCATGATATATTAACATAGTATTAATATAATATAAATAATAAAAATCCAGTAGTAATTTATAAATCAATATTAAGGTTGTGCATATCCATCCAGTTAGGGGTGAACATGAGTACCGAAAATACCGAACCGTACCGGCACCGAGTTAGAGATTTCGGTCCGGTACTCAGTACTTGAAATAGTGCTAAATCGGTATTCGGGATTGGGTATTCGGGACTAGTACCAAAAAAACTACGTAAAATAGGTACCGGTACCGTAGTATGAATACTCGGTACGGTATTCGGTACCATCTTTAAACCAAATTCGGTATTCGGTAAAACCGGTACCGGTTCTGGTACCATGCTCACCCCTACATCTAGTAAGAGAGGGTTCGGTGGGCACTAGGTCACCAGCAACACCATCGCCCCCCACTGTAACGCCCCAAAAACTAAATTTGAAATTGTAGAGATCAAACACCTATAAGTGTTCGCATCTCAGAGTTTAACATAAAAGCGGAAGCAATACTTGATTGAAAAACTGATGTATCAATAGATACGCACAGAAATACTAACATAAGTTTGGTATCAAAAACTTGATATTTACAAACCAGACGTTAATTTCAAAGAGTTTATCAAATGCTAGTCAAACCGAAGCTTTGCCCTTGTCTTTGTTAAAACCTGCAAAACATTTTAAAAATAGTATATGATAAGCTACGAGAGCTTAGTGAGTAAACCGGACTAAACATCATATAAACACACGTATAAGATCATATGAAGATAATACACGTATGTCTGGCAAACAATGCTAGCCTCTGGTTCTAGACCCAGGGCAGCAACATAGGTCACAATACTGTACCATAATTGAGCCTTACTGGACTTAGCAGTAAGCACCCCACCTCTGAGACTTACTGCACGAAGCAGCAAGCTTATACACACATATGAATAACATGACATGTCAATAATCTGATATAATAGCATATATGCTGCACATATGAAGTGAAGTCTAGAAGACTCACCTTCTGATATTTATAATCTGAATATATCCACAAATGTAATGATCAATGTATAGGTCCACAACTTGTTTCTACAACATAATATCAATAATCTATGTATTAACATCTGTTGAATAATCAAACTGAACTGAACAGGGCTAGGGCACGGCCGTACCTGTCAAAGGCACGCCTGTGCCTGCAACTAAGGCACGGCTGGGCTTGACCCAGGCATGGGCGTACTTATCCTGCAGTCACGCCCGTGCCTAACTAAGGTACGCCCGTGACTATGCTCAAAAGCACGGGGGTACCTGAAGAACTAGGGTTTGCCACGGGGTGAAAGGCATGCCCGTACCCTCCTTGGGTACGCCCGTGCCCTCCCCTGGTCTGCACAGTTCTGACCGACAGAAGCTGTAAATCTGGCCAAAACTCACATAAATCAATACCAATCGATTTAAAAACGTGTATAGGGTGTTTTCCTACACCCATAACACCTAAATAACATAACCAACAACAAATTAACACGCTTTGATCCTTGTGATAAATCCTTGACTCATAGAACATGAAGAACACTAAAAATAGTTATGAATTCATACCTCTATCAAGCAAGGCTAATATGATGCTAAATAATTGATAAACTTGCTGTATTTCCAAGTCCAAAATCGCCAGAAGTCTTATGCTTGCAGCTGTGTTCTAGTTTGAAATTGTGCAAATAAGTTTGTGAATGTCTCAAATAATTCACCATGTATATCTATAACTTTGGCATAATTACATAAATGGTCCCTGGACTATTTCAGCTTATAAAATGACAATTTAAGTCCCTCTAGTTTTAAAAACACATCTAATCTCATTAGGTAACTTATATAAACATCTACCCCAAGTCCAGCCCTTTCTCTCCTATCTAGTTGGTTGGTGAACCCCTAGTACTTGCACAACCCCCTCTCTCTCTCTTCTTTTTCTCAAAGAGTAGTTGTATTAGATGAATGTAGAGGTTTGTGGATTGGAAGATAAATGAAAGGAGAGTTACTATGCTCAAACACCTACTAATCAAAAGTTCTCATTGTAAGTTATGGTTAAGATTTTCATGAAATGATTAGTTCATTCGTTTAAGAAACAAACTATCTTAAAGAAGAAGGATATTATATAACCACTCGTAAAAATATTAAGTATTATATATAGATATTCGTCACTAAATTTAGTATGAGATTAGATATTTTTCCATTCCTATATATATAATATTCACTAAATTAAATGCCCGTATACTTGTTTTAAAAATAATAAATATTAAATATTAATAAAAAAATATTATAGAATTATAAAATGCGAATGAAATGACAATTTAAAAAATGGTGACAAACAACGTCAACATTTAAACCACGGTTATAAACACAACGTAAAAGGGCATCATGATACGAATAGACGTGATTATATTTTTTTTGTAATAGTCATCAATCATTATTGTATCAATTATGGATAATAAGGTTAAGTGTTTAATTTTAGAATGCTAAAACTAAGAATTTAGTTAAATAATCATTAAGGGGGCGTTTGGTTCGCTGGAATTGGATGGAATTGGACGGAATTGGAATTGAGCATTCCTAAATCTTGTTTGTGTTTAGTTCGTGGAATTTATGGAATGGAATTTGACCATTCCAATGAATTCCTTAAATCAAGAAATTAGGAATTCCTTCCCCAAATGGATGGAATTCTAAGGAATTCTTCAAATTAATAAGGAATCTCAAAATATAATTGTTGTCTTCTATCCCACCCCACCCCCCATCACCACCCCAACCCCACCCCACTCCACCCTACCCCTACCCTACCTCATCACACCCTACTCTACACTACCCACCCCTACCCCACCCTCACCTCTACCCTACGTCATCCCACCCTACTCTACTACCTTACCCCCACCCCCACCCCACCCTACCCTACTCTACACCATCCTACCACCACCACCACTACCGCCGCCGCCACCACCCACACCGTCACCCCCACCACCACCACTGCCGCCACCACCACCACCGCCGCCGCCACCGCCGTCATCAACAACCTCCACCGTCACTCACTGCCATCCTCCACCACCACCCACACCCGCCGCCGTCACCACTGCCGCCCTAGGTAGACTATAGGGTGGGGGTGGGGTGGGGTAGGTGGCAAAGGGGGTAGGGGGTGGTGGGCGGTTGATTGTATAATTTATTTTGGTTTATACGTATTGAATTAATTTATTTTTTGCTAGATTCCAATTCCGGTCTTTACTAACCAAACAATATATAGTTTTTCACAAATTCCAATTTCTACTTATTCAAATTCCTTGGTGAAATTCCAATTCCTCCATATTCGTTCCGCGAACCAAACGGACCCTAAGATTTAATAATTAAAATTTATATCTAAATTTAATGGTAAGGATTATCTAATAGATATAATTGAAGTTAGTCTTTTATTTATATTAGAAGATTAACACTTAGTTCCCGAGCTAAAAATAGGGGAGAAAAGAAAGATTTGAAAAAGAAAATGAATTTTAGTTGTGTTTTTAAGTTTTTTATGAGAGAAAAGAAAAGATTTTAGAAGAAAATTTATCCCTTATTTTTTTAAATAAGTTTTCCTGTCAAAGTAGGGAAGATTTTGGAAAGAAACCAAAAACACTTCAAATTTCACTTCTCCTCTTGTTTTTTTCCAAACTTGGGAACGCCCAATAACAAATACATTTTTCTTTATCTTCTCTTTTTCTCTTATCAATTTTCTATCATTTCATTTTCTTTTCACGTATAACTCAGGAACACAGTGTAAAAAATGCTCGTCTTTTCTTATAAACAGAAAAACAATTTAATACATAGAAACTTCCATGATTGAAGTAATAAATAAGTAGCTAGTGATAAATTATAAAAAGGATAATAAGTAGTAATAAATTGGGTCTTGAAAAATACATTGTATATCATGAGGTCCTTCCCCCATCGGGGAACACCATCACATGCATATTGTATCTTGTTTGGTTTGGTGCAAGTCCAATGTAATGATGGGCAGCCATCGATATATATAACGATTGTGCATTGCTATAAATGTGGTTCAAATCACATCGGACAAATATTCTATCAACTTCAAATATAAAAATCCATAGCTAAGGATGTGATGAAACTTAGTCTCGAATCGTTAAAACATATACATTAGAACATAACTCGACTTACTAGAGAACGTACATGCTAAAACATATATAAAATCTTTTGTTAATATAATATAAATAATAAAAAAATCCAATAGAACAATATTAACATTAATAATTAATTTAATAATATTTTTGTTGACTCCACATTTTCCATTAATCTTTATAACTTTTCTACTTAAAAGTATAAATTTCTAAATATTGCTATACAAGTGGAATGTTTTTAAGAATAACTCAAACTTTACATAGAGTTATAACTATTACTATTTCTCTTATTTCACATTCTATTTAGTGTAATTATATACATATAATGTTATATATATTCTTGTAAATCTATAGAGTTATATTTAGGGATGTAAACGAACAAAACGTTCATGAATAGTTTTTGAAATCGTTCGACGGAAAATTCGTTTGTTTAATAAACGAACGAACATGAACAAGATTTTCGTTTATGAACACGAACAAAACTCTTGTTCGTTCATTTACGTTCGTGAACGTTCGATTATCCGTTCGTTTATATTATATATATATTATGTGTGTGTTTACTTGTTTTTAATAATGTTGGAATTGTAATATAATGTGTGTTTATTCGTTTACGTTTGTTTATCATATTAATGAACGAACAAAAATGTATAAAAACTAACCAATCTTTTAAACAATTGAATACAAGAGCTCGTTTGTTTATCGTTCGTGTTCGTTTATTTGTGCGGTTAAAGTTAAACGAACGAACATGAACACAGATCTCCGTTCGTGTATCCATTGACCATTCGTGTTTGTTTATTTGTTCGGCTAAAGTTAAACAAACGAACACGAACAAGGCCCTTTCGTGTTCGTTTATTTGTGCATTTAAAGTTAAATGAACGAACATGAACACAGATCTCTGTTCGTTTATCCATTCGTATTCGTTTTTTAGTTCGACTAAAGTTAAATAAACGAACACGAACAAGCTCCGTTTATATTCGTTCAGTTCGTTTACAGCACTAGCTCATTCTTTACAAGACCTATATGCTATGAATTATTTAAGTTAAAGAAAGTTTTTATTATATGCCAGGTGTACTTTATAAAAGCATGATGTTTCTAAAAATTGTCATGTTGAGGTCCCAATGAAGTAGTGTACAGCGTTGTTGTTTTGGACCTTTTTGATTAGGAGTAAGAAAAACAGAATCTACAACCAAAATAAAAAAAAAACAAAAAAAATCTAATAATCCAACTCCCATAAAAAAAAACCAATATTATGGTTTTGATTTTCAGAAAAGAACAATTATATAGTTTGGTATTTGGGGACTATAATAAACCGTTCTATAAAAAAACGATACCACTCATTTATATTAGAGGTTAATATTATATAAATAGAGTTATGTATAATAAAATCCATGTAAAAAACATAAATTCTAAAATTTTAGTATTCATTCACAGGTGATTCAATATACAATCACATGTGAATTACGAAAATGTTACTCCGTCTAAATTTTTAAAATGCAATCTGACATTGATGTAATTAATTTAAAGGCTAAAACTGGTCTCTTAGGACTATAAATTAAGTATAAACTATATTAAACATTATTCTATATTTTTATTCAAATATTTTATATTATTTTATATTATAATAATTATATCAATTAGTTGTGCCTCTTTGGAGGCCTACTACGTGGGAATAATATGAAATTATGGATAGTATATAACTATTTTCCTTTGAAAAATTAAAATCTACAAGTAACTTGCCTAAAGACCAGATATGTGGGTTATTGTTTTTGAGGCATTTGGTTCTCTACAATTTTCATGTTGTACTTTATTATATAGTTTTTTTAATATATAAAACCTAATGGAACCTATTTGAAACCCACAAACCTAACTAAAACGGAAAATGCGAAATATAATCGAAAAATCAAACCGAAAAAAACCACACATTAATATTCTATCGTATAATAATTTCATAACCAAACATTTTATTGTAAATATTCTATCATATAATAAATATTTTAACTTAATTATCATAAAATATGTATAAGTAGAACTCATAAACCTAAATAACCTATAAACAGAAATTATAAACATTTTTTAAATAGCTTATATAATCAAATAAAATAAAACAAAACAATTATCCACTTTTTTACTCTATTTTCTTAATCTCTTAATTTTAAATAGTTTCAAATTTCTAATTTACACTATGTATTTTCATACAGTTTACCTTATTTTATAGGTAGCAACCTTTTTTATTATTTTATTGTTTTAAAATTTTATTTTACAAATTAATAACAATTTTTATGGAGAACAAAAAAATAAAGAGAATGGAAAAGCGGACATGTTACCAAGCCGAAATTATTGAAAGCGGACATGTTACCAAGCCGAAATTATTCGTTACCGCCGCATTACGCAGGTAACATGCTAGTGTGTGTGTATATATATATATATACTACGTTATAAAATATTGCTTAAAACACTTAAATTTCAAATAAGTTGAAATGATCTTAATACCCCCTCAACCCTTTCAGGCTTTCACATAACTACATAAGGAATGGATCTGAATTAATTGCAATTAAGAAAACTATAGATGCCGTCTTTTTTATAAAAAAAATTTAGTCTTACCGAAAGGTTGGAAACTTGAAATAAGCACCTATTGCGGGTACTTCTATGTATTAAAAATCCCCTTTACAATATTAAAGAAATTGTTTTTTTTTAATAAAAAACAAACATTAAACATGAACACTTAGGCTAAAAAAAACATGAATACATTTGGCCCAATAGTTTTATCACTCGATCGGTATTATCTAACTCATAAGCCTATGTTTTAAGAAGCCCATACTACAACTGAGCCCAACTTTTCTTACACTTGAACTCACGGCGATCTTAATATATTTAAATTACAAAAATAAAATAATACTAAAAATCAGCTTCATTCATACGAGCAAAATATTTACTTAACAGTAAAGGCTTGATAAATAACTTTCTTCTATTTCAGCAGTCGAAAAATATAATTTTTATGTTCTCAAAAAACAATTGAAAACTTGAAAAACATGTTTACATGAAAAAAAATAAGAAAAAAGTTTTCAACCAATTTAAAAGTTATTTCAAAAGTTTCTTATTTAAAAAAAAGCTTTTAGCTTTTTAATCCGAACAAAATTAAAGTATTACATTGTAAATTTTACATAACCTACAGATTAGTTATTATAAAAATAATTTTAGAAGTTAGTTTCAAGAAAATGAATTAAGTAAAGTTAATTTTAGAAAATAAATTAAAATTGGTTCTCTCAGTTCTCGTACGAAAAACAGTTCTCTTTTGAACTTTTTCCTATATTCTTATTTCATACATGTGTTGAATAAGCTGCTCATTGGCCATTGTTTCACAGCATGTTACAGATGAAAAACTTTTATGTGATGTTTTTTACAATATGAATATTAAATATTCGATACATTTATTTATAGATGACACTTATGCTTTTAAAGTTTCAGTAAGTAAGGTGTTGGGATAAAGAAATGGAAAATCACCTAAAAACTTTCATCAATTTCTCTGCAGTTGTTAATGATAAAGATTTTCAACTTCTCTGCAGTTATATAAACATCATTTTTCATGTTTTTATTTAACAACGAATTTAGTGAGCTGGATCGACAGTGATATTCATGTAGGACACGCACCAAGCCACACACCATTTTCCACGTCTTTTCTAAAGTGCTTTTATATATAGTTTTTAATAAAGATACCGATTTATTCCATGTGATACACTACATTTTTAGGAAAAAAAAATCAAAAATTCTTTTATCTTTTGATAATGTACAACTCATATTTTCAATTTTACCTGGGTTTAAACTTTAAAGGATATTGAAAAGTTAAAACCAGAAAGCTAAAACAAAAGGTTGTGATTTTTTGGATACATTAAAAGAATTGTGTTTAATACAATTTATGTAAAAAATATAGTATTAAAATTTTAATATTTAATCGTGAATTATAAAAATATTAATTTATCCAAAATTTTAAAATACAATATAAACCATTAATACTATTAATCCAAACACTAAAATTAATTTTTTAAAACTATAAATAAACATAAACTATATTAAAAAATTCTTTTACATTAAAAATCTTGATATGAGATATAAAAAACAGCCCAAATATTAACACCCAAAACAAAATTACATATCTACCCCGCCAGCAAGTTTAAAGTCAAAAGTCAAACCCCAATTTTTCATAGTTTACCGGCAATCACCGGTTCTCTGTCACCCGGTTCACACCAACAAAAGACGTCAACAGAACCATCTCTGCACCTTTGCTCTCTTCTCCCTTTTTCTTCTCTGGTACACACAAACACACTCAACTGTGTTTTTATATATGCATACAACTTTTCTGTACGTATAGCCTATACATACACACAGCCATCACTATGTCTCTCTAAATTCTGTTTACAGATTGTTGGATTCAGTATCTGCATTCAATCTCACACGCAATACCGAGAGTGTAGATACACACATTTGTATGCGTTGTTCTTGAAAATTTCAAAGGTGAATGCGAAGTAGAGTTGAAGAACAGACGATCTTTTGGTTCAGAGAGTAAGATTATTTATCTTCCATTATTTGTATGTTTGCATTGTTAGATACTTTTCTTCGAACTCAAGGTTTAATGCAAGATTTTGTTTTACAGAATGAGGAGTTGTTGACGGTGAGGGTCAACAGTTGTTCGTATGCTTCGCTTTTAGATCGGTAATTTGGTTTCTTTTAGGTGTTTTTGATTGTTAATTTGAGGATTAATTTTCATTCTTGATTGAATTTCCAAAGAGTTGTGGTTTTCTTTTTACAGGGATGAAGAGGTCTAGAGACGATGATGTTTCCGGCGGTGATTCTCAACTAAAGCCGCCTATCATCACTGAACCGTAAGTGTAAAGTTAAGATTATACTTGACTTTGTTTGTCTTCAGAGAGACATTTTGGGGAATAATTTTTTGATTATGAAGTTTATGTGATGGTTTGTGATAGAATTTTGAAGAGCAAAATTTATATAATTTGTTTTTGAAATTTGATTTCTTAGTTTTCAAAGATTTGGCTATCTATTTTCTTTATATATTTATCAAGTGCCTGTGTTTATTAGTTATCTTTAAATTTTGATATACAAGTGAATTAATGCCTGTTTCCTCAAGATATGTTTATGGCATCTTATGGTCTTTAAATTAAGGGTTAACTTTGAGAGGTCTATTTGAATGTTGAATGAATGGTTTGGTTTATTTTAGCTCTGGGAGAACCCAAATAGCGGGTGGAGGCAGTCGGCATAAGTTGACAACTCATGATGCCTTTACCTATCTTAAGGATGTCAGAGACATGTTTCATGATCAAACAGAGAAATATGAAGAGTTTCTCAATGTAATGAAAGATTTTCTGGCAAAAAGGTTTGATAAAGATTGCTTTGTTTAATTTTAATGCTGTTATTGTGTGAAAACTTGTCATGATCAGTTATAATGGCTATTTATATATATTTGTTTGTAGAATTGACACCGCAGGTGTCATAAATAGGGTGAAAGAACTATTCAAAGGGCACCAAAAACTAATATTGGGTTTCAATACCTTTCTCCCAAAGGGATATGAAATCAAACTCCCACACGAGGATGTGGAGTTTGAAGAAGCCATTCAATTTGTAAACAAGGTTAAGGTAATAACATTTCAGGAAAAGGAATAACTGTTTCCCTTTGAAAAGTTCTCACATGCTATATGCTTGCAGATGAGATTTCAAGGTGATGATCATGTGTACAAATCTTTTCTTGCTATTTTGAATATGTACAGAAAGGAAAAGAAATCCATAAGTGAGGTCCACCAGGAGGTTTGTTATTTTAAACTGTTGTAATTTTTTTTCATTTCACTTGCTCTTCCTCATGTCTGCATATTCAAAGCTGTGCTTCTTAATTTATTCAGTCATTTTAAAATTCCTTTCAGGTTGCTGCTCTTCTTCATAACCAGCCAGACTTGCTCACTGAATTTACCGATTATTTACCTAATTCTTCAGCAGCATGTTCCAAACAGTATGTTCATTCTAGTGGGAACCACGAATCTCGTGTTGAAGATAGGAGCTCGCCCATTGCCACAATAAGACCTCTGCATTCTGAAAAGGTAATTTCCAATTTCAATTTCAAGATCAAGATAATGTATGTCTATCAAGTGACTTATATTTGCTTGCTACAGCTTTACTCATTAATCATCTCAAATATTCACAATTGTTTGTGAACCAATTTTTTACTCATCTGCAGAAAGTTATTGCTTGTCATGCTGACCATGATGCCATTGCTGACAAGGAGCGTAGGATTCATAGTGAGAAAGACAATGTGAGAAAGGAAGACAGAGAACATCATGCACAGGATAAAGATTTTGATCATCATGGGATGAAGCGTGCTACCCACAAACATAAATCTGCTAATACACTCGAGGACACTGTTACAGGACTATTGCATCAGGGTATTTCCTAAATTATAATACCTATTATTATATTGGAGAAAATCTTTATTTTCTCCTTTCCTTTCCTCATTAAAATTATTTTCGGTCAGATATGCGAGAACAAGTGCTTAGTCTCGATGAGAAGGTGAAGGAAAAATTACAAAACTCAGATGATTACCAGGCATTTTTGAAGTGCATTATGCATTATCACACAGAAAATATTACCCGACCACAACTTCAATTGCTGGTAAACTTATGTACACTTCATATCATCATTGTTATTGTCACAATTAGGTTCTAGTTTCAATTATTACATGTTACAATCTTCACTTACTAAAAAGGTCCATTTTTCACATCAAATGAATTGTATACATCCTGTTAACCAAATTGATGTATGGGAAGTCTAGATCAGGATCATGATAATCGCTTGTTTATGGACTAGTCACTACTTGTGGCTATTGTGCTAGATCAATTTACACTTACTGAATAGGTCTCTAATCAAATTTAAAAAAAATTATTTTCTTTAGGTGAATGATTTACTTGGAGGTAATCCAGATCTTATGGAAGAAGTCATTGGGTTCATCGATCGCAGTGAGAGAAATAGTAAGCATCACTGCCTGCTGAGAATCATTTATCTTTTGAATTTACCCGGCTTTTCTCCGCTAACAATTTAATGCTGATGGCTTTTCTCCGCTAAAAATTTAATGCTGATGGCTACTTAGCCAATACTACTAGTGAAAATGCATATAGTTTATTTATACTTAAATGCTGGTTTTCTTCTGTCCTTTTTCCCTTTTACCCGGTCAACCATCTCTATCCGGATGTTGATGGTTGTAAATGTTAAAGTATCTCTAACTAGATCTTATCAGGTTCTTTGTGGAGTGGACATCTACCTGGATCTTTGAAGGCTGATGATGTTGATCGAGATCATGACAAGCATGAAAGGGACAGCTATCACGAGATCAATGACGGAGACCGGTCTAAAAATGGCTGTAAAAGTATATCAGGATGCAAGCCATCTTTATTTCCAAACAAGGATGAGTATCAGGCGAAACCAATTCATGAACTTGACCTTTCTGACTCTGAACAATGCACTCCAAGTTACCGTCTTCTGCCAAAGAACGTAAGTAATTGGTACATTATGTATATAAAAATCAATATGTCAGCTTATCCACTTATAAAGGTTTTTTTTTTCTCTAATTTCTTTTGCAACGGTCGTTCTGATACAGTATCCAATTCCTTCAGTAAGTCAAAGAACAAAAATTGGGTCTGAGGTGTTGAATGATCAATGGGTGTCTGTTACTTCTGGTAGTGAGGATTACTCTTTCAAACACATGCGTAAAAACCAGTACGAAGAGAGTTTATTTCTATGTGAAGACGATAGGTATGTTACAGTTATTGAAATTTAATTTGTATATGGGCAAATCATAAATAAGGTAACATGTACTTAAACTTGATTACCCTAAATCAAAACTCTAGGGTAACCGTACCTGGTTACCTGGTCATAACAGTGATGGCAGCTGATGTGTCCATAACTATGACTATGTTGGCTTTTCTTGACCTGGGGTGTTGATGGGGTTGTTAATTTAGGATTACCTTAAACAAAAGCTTTTGAAAGTTTGTTACCCTTTTTTGGGGGTAAGCAAAGCTTGTTAGTTGTTACCCCAAATATTTATCAGACTAAAGTACGTTACCTTTCTATGCAATTTGCCCTTTATTTATTCTATAACACCTCTATGGAAAGGCTATATAGCTTTCAGAAGATTAATTGATTACTCTTTGCTGATGGGTGGCAATATCGTTACCTGTTATATCAGATTTGAACTGGACATGTTACTAGAATCTGTGAATGTGACAGCAAGACGAGTGGAAGAATATTTAGATAAGATTAATAATAACTCGATCAAGATAGACAACATGGTTGGAGTTGAAGATCATCTTACTGGTAACTGATAATAAACTTGGAACATAATTTTTTTTTTTTGCAAAATTTTTATTTTTTTTATGTTTTTTTTGCAGCTTTAAATTTGAGGTGCATTGAACGTCTATATGGAGATAATGGGCTTGATGTGATGGATGTAATAAAGAAGAATGCATCTCTGGCTCTGCCAGTTATATTAACTCGTTTGAAACAGAAACAAGAGGAATGGGCCAGATGTCGTTTTGATTTTAATAAGGTTTGGGCAGAAATTTATGCAAAGAACTATCACAAGTCACTTGATCATCGCAGCTTCTATTTCAAACAGCAGGACTCAAAGAGCTTGAGTGCTAATTGCTAAAGGTAATTAGAAATGTAAGTTTGTCAAAGTTATCAGTTTTCAGTCATCTGAAACGGCTCCTTATAGTTCTACAATTCATGGTCATCCATAATGCAGCATTGTTGGTGGAGATTAAGGAAATCAGTGAAGAAAAGTCTACATTTATCAGCATTTTGCTTCCAGGAAAAGACAAAACACTATGCCACCTCATGAATTTAAGTACTTTGATTTGGATGTTCATGAAGAGTGAAGACTTATATCAACTCCTGAAGTATTATATTCCACAAAATTGTACCCCTGAACAATTCGATAAAGTCATGAAGATCTGGACTACTTTTGTCGAACCCATGTTTAATGTTCCAATTCACCCTCAAGATGTCTTAAAAACTGTTGTTAAAGGTGGCAGGCAACATGAGGGCAAAGATGTACACAAAGTTTTAGCTGAGCATTCAGGTTCTTCACGAGATAATAATGGTGTATGACATCAAAAAGGTAGAAAGAGAGGAGGGTGAATTATCTCCAAATGGTGATTTTGAAGAAGATAATTTTGCATCATTTAGAAACAACTGTACTAAAGAAAATCACCAAAATGGGTATCATGAAGATGGTTTAAAAAATGAAGCAAATGAGGAATGTGAAGGAAGTGTACATAGGTCATTATGTGATGATGAGAATGGTGTAGGTTCAGGTAGTGAAACCGCTGATGTGGAGGATCGCTCCCCTAAAGAACATGATGGGATTCATGATAACAAGACAGAGAGGGAAGCTGAAGCTGAAGAGCGTTTTCTACAAACAGTGAAACCCTTTACAACATATGTCCCTGCAATATCACGTAACAACGAGAATGGCCCTCGTGTGTTCTATGGAAATGATACCTTTTATGTTTTCTTCAGACTCCATCAAGTAAGGCTCCTGGTGCTACAAACTGTTCTGAACTGTTACGAAGACTACCAATCGATTCAGTCTTATTTACTTTTTATATTTTTTAATCAACAGACGCAATACTCGAGATTAAACGAGGCAAAAGAAAAGTCGGTTAATGATAAATGGAGAGGTTCAAATGATACACAACCTAATGATTATTATGCTAGGTTTGATTTTGTCTTCTAAATTGCTCAATGATCTTTGTTTGATAGTTATTCTGATTTTTTGTTTCTGTGGTTCAGATTCTTAGATCTACTCTACACTTTTCTTGGTGGTGCTGTTGATAGTGCAAAATATGAAAATGAATGTCGATCTGTTCTTGGCACTTGGTCTTTCCCTTTCTTCACATTAGATAAACTGATCTACAAGCTTTCTAAACAGGTGACATGCTCGTTCTATGATTTATTTGTTTTCTTAGTGATTAACTTTCAAATCATTGTGCTTGACTTCTTTCTTTGTCACACATAAACCATCTCTCTCTAAGAAGAAAAAAAAGAAAACGAAAAGCTTCAATTTGTTAAGATCATGCATTTGGACCAGTAATTTGACATGGCGGGTAATTGCATTTATAGCTCCACAAATTTCCAAAATCGTTCATACCGACAAACAGTACCTCCTTTTGCATTTGCACAAGAGTGGTGGTTACTTTGTTGAGGTGGCACCATTTACATTGGGTTGTATTTTATCTCTAGCGGGTCAAACAGCCAAAATTAAAGAAGTAGCTTAAAGGAAAAAAAAGGTCAAGTGGGTCAGAGGTCACCGGGAATGTATTTCTATATTTCTAATACATAAACCTCTTAAATCAATTTATATTTCAAAAATAGATCAGTGTTGAATTTATATTATTTTTGTAATCATATATTACACATCCATTATTTTCAGAAAGATGCCAATTATAGACAAAAAGTTTTCTGGTTCCTGATTGTTGACCCGTTTTGATGGTACTTCAAAGTTAAAACTAGCTATTTTGACCCCATAATCCAACCTCCTTACCAGCCTATTTGCCACCTCTACTTTTCTTTTAATTTAAATTTCCAGCAAAAGACATGTAAGTGGAAAGTTGACGTGCTTCCAAAATTCTATCATATCCTACAATATGACTGAATTTTAGTGCCTTGTATGTTCCACGGCTGCTAGCAATCACTATGGATGAGGTTGATAACAAGCTTCTCCACCTATATACATATGAACACATGAGAAAACCTGGAAGATTTGTAGATGAACTCTATAATGCAAATGCCAGAGTGATTGTAAATGATGATAACATTTATAGATTCGAGCATGTAAGTACTACAGTGCTATTATTCTGATTATTGTTATGATTATTATGATTATGATTATTGTTATTGTTATTATTGTAGTTGTTCGTTTTCTTCTTTTTTCCCTCACTCGCAAAACAAAAGAGGCACGATAGAAAAGGAGCTTCGGCTTAGCCATTACCTCCACCTATGAATGTAAACATATTTTACACATTTTCAAGTATAAACAATCTGACAAAAAATCACACATTTTCTTACGCTGTGTTGAAAAAAGTGTGTAGATGGGATATTTGTTGTAGTTTGTGCTTTAATAACTTACTATGAAGATGAAGACTTAAGTATCCTTCTCAAACTTCTATGAATCTTAACTTTTATGCAGACATAAAAGAAAGTATGCTTGTAAAGATGAAGACTTGGCAATGATTCAAGCCTTGGAGGGACTTCAAATTTCAAACGGGATGGAATGCAAGATAAATTGCATTAAATATAAGGTAACTCTTACTGACCAAAACAAAGATGCCTATCAATTTGGATATCGTACAACAAAAGAGCTATTTATTTAGTTAATCTGTCCCAATACTGCATTTTTTTCGGTGGTGGTGGTGGTGGCGGCGGCATAACAAACTGTATGAAATAGAAATGAACGTACCACTTCAAGTTTTAAGCAACCAACTTAACTTTAGGTGCAAAACATAAATGAACATACATATGTTATTGATTATCCTTTGTAATTAGACAAGTCATATGTTTAAAACTGCTGACGTGACATCTTTTTGTCATGTTGAAGTGAAACTTAATGTTTTCTCTTTGCATGTATGGCATCTTGCATGACATTGACTAGTGTCACAAGTCACATCAATCACTTTACACATACAACAACACTACTATACAATCCCGTTAGAAACGAGGTATGATGGAGTAGGGGTGAGCTTGGTACGGGAACCGGTACCGGTACCAAAAATATTGAAATTTAAATTCTTGTTACCGAATACTGAACTGAATTACAAAAACCGGTACTAGCTCGGTTCAGAAAATCTCAAGTCAATACGCTCACCTTTACCTGTACCAGTATTGAAAATACCAAAGCTGAATTTCTTAAATTCTTGGTACCGAATACTGAACCCCCGAAATATAAGAACCGGTACAGGTTCGAGTCGGGAAATTCGGTCACTTTGCTCAACCCTTATGAGGGAGTGAAGATGTAACCCCCGAAATATAAGAGAACCGGTACAGGTTCGAGTCGGGAAATTCGGTCAATTTGCTCAACCCTTCCGAAAGACCTCCGGCATAAAAGAGAGCCATTTAATTTGGGAAAAGTGTACAATTAAATCAGTTAAATGAGGTTAGTTACTAAAAGCAGTAATAATTTGGAAGTTGGTTTCTATTTTGCGCTTAATTTAAAGTTGGTTGCTAAAATTGGGAAAAGTGTAAAATTAGTTCATGTTTCATGTTGTTCAAGAAGTTTAACAGACTAATACGCCCTTTTTGAACATGATGTTACCTTAATGATCTTAGACCATCCGTATGACTTCCCTTTCAGGTTAGCCAACCCGAATGTCACATTAGTGCCACATCATCTTCCCCTTTCCAACCCAAAGCTAGTATAGATTAATCCAATCTTACCCCACTTTTTTTATTATTTAATATATATATATATATATATATATATATATATATATATATAAAGAGAGAAAGAGGAAGAGAGAAGAGGGAGAAAGAAGAGAGACAGGGAGGAAAGGTTGGTTCTAACATAAATTTAAAGTAGGTTCTAAATGGACGTTTAACTTATGTTTTAACATGCATGCTAATTTTTTTTTATTTTTTTTGAACAACGAAGAAAAAGCCTACTAGGAAGAAACTTCGACATGGTCATCATCCCTTCCTAGAACACCAATATTATTAATAATATTGAATTACTAATACAAATCCAACTCCATGAGATCCAATCTAGATGAACGTCTTTTTGTTTCCTATGCTTAATCCAAAAGTAAGACAAGGCTTGAATAGAGCTTGAGTTAGCAATCTTGGAGAAGTGCATGACTTGTGTACTTTCTCATTTCTATGTCTTCAAATCATCCATAAATAAGTGTAAATAACACTCTGGAACATTAGCAGTTTTCCGCCTTTCAAATTTTGATTAATACCCCATGTTAACAGCCCGCCAAGATCATTAAAATTAGGCTCCAGCCCCCACCAATTGGCTATCCAAAGAAGATATTGTCGAGAAGAACTACATCTAGTGAACAAATGATCTTCAGATTCAACCTCATTACTAGTGACACCTCTCTTTGATAAATCGGAGTACGTTGGCAACCTTTTCCACACAGCTCTCCATGCCAGTAAGTTAACTTTACTTGGAACAAAGTGATCATAATTAGGTTATTACTATAGCACAATGTTTCTACTTTCTGGAAGACAAAACTGAAGTGGAGTCTTATAATTTTGGATGATAAGTGCATGATTAAAGAGAGACTTACATTAATGCATATATAAAGACATAGTAGAGGTTGGTGTGTATTATAAAATGCCAGATGAGTATGCATATGGCCGGTAAACACACAGAAGACATTAATTATTTTATATATGCCGGATGGTTACATAGAAAACAACACTACTACATACCAAATATGCATAAGATACTTGACGGATAGGTATTAATTGGGGTAGAAAATAGATAGCAAATTAAAGACAATAGAGATGTAATGCACAGACAAAAAATTACGTACTGATGATTATATATATATATATATATTATAAAAAAGAGTTGGACTATCCTAATACAAGTAATAAAGAGATGATATCAATATATTATTTCTAATAATATAGTAATTATTTCTTCAAATGTATTTAACTTTTACGTTTTGCTATTATATGTATTCAACTTTTAAAGTTATCTATTAATAAATTGATTTATCAAAACTTACATTTTACTGTATTGAACACTCAAAGTTTATATATCCAACTAATTTACATACTTTGCTATTTTATGTATCAAATTTTCAAACTCGATATATCTTAAATGATATGTTTTAAGGATTCAATACGTTAAGAGGTAAATTTAAAAGTTGAATACATATACAAAAACGTGTAAGTTGAATATATTTCTGTGCACTAAACCCTTGACGTAAATGTATTATCACTTATCACTTTCTAAATTATATTTACACACACATATCATACATTAACAACCACAATGACATGGATGTGGATGATAATGTTAGGTTGAAAGTACATCATATTGATTATATATATTTTTAAATGGACTAATTTACAAATTAGTCGGCTATTGCTTATAATATGATATTTTTTGGTTTGTTGTTTTAAAAATTTATTAATAAACCTACAAATTCGATGATGTTAATATTATTTGTATATTATACTACAAGTGTCATACATGTTATATATATTATTTTCATAAAATCATTAATTTATTCATATCTAAAAGCTCCTCATAAAACAACACACTCTGTAAATCACACTAGTCTAAAAAGAAATTAAGATAAAACCGAGTTGCATGATATAGTGTGTCACGTGGATAGAATTTTGTTTATTTAATTTACTTTTTTTTTTAATTTCAAAAAGCGTAAAATATCTACTTGTATAGAATTAAACTAAAATCAATAAATATTCTAATATTTAGGTAATTCGTATATTGAATAAATTTATAGTTAAATAAACCAACTTTAGTTGTACATAAGAAAATACCTAGCATTATATCGGAAGTAGATTAATTATGTACGTCTATGAGAGCATGACTCCCTTTAAGATGTGTGGTGTAGCCGAACCTTTGCAATAAAAATTTTCTCCCGATCAAAACACGCTTAGGAAGAGACATTCATAGGCATATCACAACTATTAAAATGGAAGCTATGCATAGATACATAGGATGACGATTTGTACACAGAGACATAAATAAATATAATAAATAGTGGATTAGTATACAAAGACATAAATATCCTAATTATTGTGTATATCGAAAAATTGCTATACACAAATCATTCACCCATATACAAGAGGTGCATAGGCATGTCACAAGTCTAATTCAACATTCATTAACTTTCTTGCTTGCATAGCCACATGATTTATATTAATTTGTATATATTTTGAACAACAAACAAAATTTATTGAATGGTTAAAGCTACCAAAAAGAACTTTTTCACCAAAAGCGAAATGTTAGTGTCAGGATCTTCAAGATATATAGAGTGGGTGGAATTATGATGGTTTTTTTTCCATAATTAGTAGGAGGTTTAACTAAAGTCTTTTTCCCCCCTTTTTCTGCTTATATATGAATTATACATAAACTTTTTCTTTATTATACCTATTTCTATAAACACAATTGACATCATAATGCGAAAAGATCAAATATTATAATGCATATATACATATTCTAACCCTTTTCTCTTTAACAAAGATATCCTTACCCTTGCATGCGGCCATTCTTTTTGAAGTTGAGGTGTACGTCGTCTTCATCGATCATTCGATCTATTGGTGTTTCTTGAGTGTGGTTTTGATTAGTTTTGTAATTAGTTGTTTGGAGTGTATGTATTTATCTATTTGGGTATTTTGTGGTTTCTAGTTTCTTACCTTAAAAAAGTATTTGCAGCTAAAAAATATGTGTCTAAAATATTTTTGTGAACAACTATTTTTTTTTTGGTAAAACTATGAAGTAACTAGAGTTATGCATGAATACATAATAATAGGTGCATGTCCAATTCTAGTTGAACGTAAAAGTAAAATTCAAAATTATATGTGATAAGCCATAACTCAAATGTGGTTAAAGTAATTAACAAAAATGTAACAACATCAAATTAATTTTATACTCCAAATTTGGAAACCTAGATTATTTTTCATAAGAAAAATGATATATCTTTATACTATTTCTTTTAACTTTATCTTCCTATTCACCATAAGATGATATATGTGAAATTCACCAATTCTCTTTCCTTACTTTCTCTATTTATTTTGACACTTGTTGTAACACCGAAAATCTAAAGCCATTTTTTAAGTCGTCGCGGAAGCATAATTCAAAGATTAACATAAAATACAATCATTTACAACCATCCACACAAAATACAAACATAAAATATCCGTTGTGTTACAAAATAAAACATGGCTTGTCTTTTACAAAAACAAATATCAGAGCGCTGGTCAAGCTTTCCTCTAAACAAAAACCCAGCTAAATAGATGTAAACACCAAACCTGCAAAAACGGTTCAACAGTGGGGAATTAGCACAAAGCTAAGTGAATGGAAGCTAAACCACAACAACAAAAGGCAACAATCAATACAAAAACATGTAATCACATAATATAGAAGACCGACGGTTCGGCGCATAACCTTTCAACCATTTGCGAGCCAAGACAAAGGTTTAGCAATAGCCCTCCGTCAATTGACACCGTTAGATCCCCTCCAATACAATGTATGCATTAGAGGGTCTACAACTGCTCAACCAATAGCAAACGGGCCCAGCCAAACTACACACATAGACGATTTCTATCATGATACTCGTTATCATCCCATGAGCACGTATCAGCCAAATAACACACAAGCAGTTACAATCAACAATCAGACTAAACAGTCTATCAATCATTAATCACATGCATCATGTAACATCCCATAGTCCAAAGTCACGGGCTAGCTCAATAACTTCGAAATCAACTTAAAACCATGGTGGAAGGTATTAGTAGCTCACAACTTTGAACTTATAAGGTGATTTAACTTTTATTCATCTTTCCATGTGGGACGAGTTGTTACCAACTCCCCCTCTTAAACACCTGATGTCCCCGTCAGGCATCAGACCGATATATCCATGTGGGACGAGTTGTTACAAACTTTGAACGAGCTACTAATACAATGGTGGAAGGTATTAGTAGCTCACAACTTTGAACTTATAAGGTGATTTAACTTTTATTCATCTTTCCATGTGGGACGAGTTGTTACAAACTCCCCCTCCTAAACCGATATATCCAGAATCCATATCCCAGGAGATGCATGAGTTTCACACTCACGACAACCCGAGGGGCAATGGCTGGGCCAGCACAATGCGCGGACTCGATACATCTTGTTTGATTCAAATTTAAGAACTTTGACTTTCAAAAGTCAAAATCAAATTGAATTTTCAATTTAAATTAATGGTTGAGATTTAATTTTAATAAAAGGAACTATGAAGATTATCTATTAAAAACTATCCAAATTAGTCATTTATTTATATTTGGAAATAAAATGATAAATATCCTAAATAATGTCAGACATAGATTAATTTGATGTAACAAACCAAAATTGTTCTTTCCGTTCTTATTAAAAAGTGTTCTTATGTAATTCTATATTCCTTCACAAAAATGTAATCAACATTATTTAAAATTCTATTGTAAGTATATGGAACTTTAAAACTTATTATTATATGTATCAAACTTTTAATTTTGCTAGTTAACCCATGGTCATTTTTTTGACAATGTGTGTTGCTGATTTAAGGCTTCCTTTCAATATTATCTTTGTCCATTTTTTTGACAAACTTTTGAGGCGAAAGTTGTAGGTTTCTAGCAAGGTTATAAATGAATTCCGGGTAAAGTTGCATGTTCCAGTTAAGGTTATTTGCAGGTTTTTGATGAAAACCGCAAGTTTCTGAAAAAGTTATAATGTAAATGATTTCAAATGAAAGTTATCATTGCTAAAATGTTATAAATGGTTTTTGGCCAAAAAAGCAGATTTACCTTTAGGTTTCTTGTAAGGTCACCGGCTAGTAGGTTACCTTACAAAAAGGTAAACTGGATACACATAATAGCGCGATTTTTGAAAGTGTAGTACATACAATAATATTGTTTTATAGTTGAACACATACATTAGAAATTTATACAAATCAAGTTAAATACATTTTCATAGAATATTTTGTCCATATAATTAATATAATATTATGTTAACACGATACAATATAATATAATATTAATATTTCATATAATAATATTTCTTTCTAAGGTTCTGTTTATTTTACAGGAATCTCATAGAATTTGAAGGAATAAAATGACATTTTCATTCAAAAATTCCTTGAATTCTTTTAAGAATTCAATTGTATTGATTCTTGGAAATTTGCGAAACAAACAAACGTGACCTAAGAGTTGTACAAAGAATTTAATAGAAAAGTCCGTACTGTTTAGAGTTTGTAACACTGATGTGATAAAAAGATGAAAGCCAATAATTGTGGTCTTTAAGGAAACAAAATAATTATACAATTATATTCAGATACCTTAATCTGAAAAGTGTTAGTTGACACTAATGCACAAATTAGTAAAGAATGAATACCCTAAGTCACATGGCCGGATCAATCTGATGGATGAATGTCTAATTGATTGGACGCATAATCACTTTCGGATGTAACCAAATTTGGTTCGGGATGGTTTGATCTAAAGATTTGCCGAACGGGAGTTATAAAAAGATAACAGAATAAAAGTAAAGTATATTATGACTCGACTCTATAGTTAGATCAACACAACTGAATACAAAATTACTATGTTACCCTTCACACTTGAAATAAATTAAATATGATTAAAAAATTAATGAGTTGTCCGGATTATATATATTCGCGGTTCTCGTAATAAAACATGCTCTTAATTGAACTTACAGACGCATAGACATGTGTGGGGAGAGGGGGGAATGGTTTATTAGATACAATCCGAACAACTAATTAACGTCAAATACACTAATTTAAACGTATATAAGTATTTAAATAAGTTTCTTCTTATTAAATAAGGATGTTATGTATAAGCTTCAGATCAGTAACATATCCATATGATTAAATAAGTTCATTAATCAGATAACAGACAAATCTTCTTTAACTTGATATTACAAGCACGCTTAAGATGGTAAAACCTAGAATTTCGTCTCCAATAGTAACAAAAACAATCCACATGTTGCCTTAATTCATCACAACATTTTGTAGATGGTGGCGAACCATCATGGGAACAATCCGCAACATCTTCCATGCTACATCGGAATGCTTGTATTGTGCTCGTTAGGAAAGTCAAAATGACCATGGCAGTTAGTAAAACACCGAACAACTTCATTATAACGCTGAAACAGATCAGTATTGAAGAATCAATAAAAGGAATACATAAATGTGTAAACTTATATTTAGGTATTTATAGCTAGATTTTAGTACAAATCAAATTAATTGTGATATAAAGAATATTGAATGTTCACCTGATAACAACTTCATTAAATAAGCATATAATGGACACGATACGCGACTTTATATCATTTTTTTTGTTTGGACGATATATTTTCAAAGAAAAAAATTATTTATATTATAAGGAATATTAATGTACCAAGCACTTATTATTTATATTATAAGGTATATTACTGCACCAAGATACAACGAATTTTTCTTAATTATTATTGTATGCAAGACATTATATTGTATGCAACATCACCTCAATAGAAGGTTACCATCTAATAATTAGCTAACTCCGTTGTCTAGTGAAATTTATAGATTCCAGTGACGAGGTGCAACCCAACTTCAATAGTATTTGTAAACTAGCTTCATGATGTTGTATTGCCACAATATACCCGATTCTAATTATCATTATTATATTATACTAGCTTAACACCCATGTATAAACATGTAGACGGTTAAAGTAATTTTTTTAATGTATGAGGTATGCATATATACATACATACATATATATATATATATACATACATACATATATATAGGAATGAGATCAAATAAAAAGAATTAAAGTAAAAAGTGTAAGAGAGATGATTATTTGATCATTTTTTGGTATATAAATCAACTGATAATTGTTAGTTCATCATTTTTATTGATTAAAACTAGTTCTTCATCGATTTTTTTTGATGAATCCAACATATTCAACACTTTTTAAATGAAAGCATTTTGTTCATTAACAAATTATTCCAAAATTTTGGTTTCAAAATCTACACTTGAAAATCTTTTTTGCTCTGTAAAAAGTGATGAATAAATAGAATGAGAATTTGAATTTAAAAAGTGATGAATATATTTATATAGTATATATATCTTAACTAAGGATATTATATTATATATTATATAATTACTATTTCAATTAAAAATAAAAAAAGGGAAACGTGGACAACAATGAAAGAATAAATAGAATGAGAATTTGAATTTAAAAGCATGGATAATTGGATATATATATATATATATATATATATAAGGAGTGCATGAATTAAAGGGAAGCTCACGTACAACTTATATATATACGTATTTGAGTCGACGGCAGAAATATATATATATATATATATATATATATATATATATATATATATATATATATATATATATAGTCGACGGCAGCCTTTGAAGAGAGAAAAAAGACGACAAGTTCCAAAAATATTCCAAGGATCGGGGAGCTTAACTTTGGATGATTGAAGCTTGGATTTTAAAGATTTGGCTTTGGATCATCACGGTTCTATCATTCTTATTTATTTATCTTCTGTAATTCATATGTTTATTAATTTCCAGAAGTATATTATAATGTTCCTTGGCTAGTATTTTATATATTCCTCCATAGAAGAGATAGATTCTTTGAAAGTTAATCGCTTTTGTGTTAAAGATGCTAGATTTCATATATTTATCAATTTAAGTTCTACCAAAGATCCATATGTGTTTTATGATCTATTTTTGGTGTTTAGAAACTGAGTTTTCATAAATTAGAGGACCAATCTATTTGTGAGACTTGAATCATGACTATTTAAGACCAATAAATAGTTTTGACTAGTGATTGACCAAATCCTAGGCTTAAACATGAAAAGATGGGAACTTTAATATGTGTGCAATTTCATATAATGACCTTTATATGTTAATTGGATGGTTTGTTGATTTGGACAATCATTAAAGGTAGAATCTTGATTGATACGAACTAAAAGATTAATCTTGCTTTTAATTGACTCCTTGACCATAGGATTAATTAGTTAATTGCATGATTATAGAGTTAGATATTTTGACCAAGAGTCTAACAATATAGGAATCGGTATATGATATTTAGTTGTCTGTACACTTAAGTGATTGACTTGACGAGGATTTCATTGAATCTAAGGAGGGAATCTTTATATTATAAGCTTAAGTCCGATAAAGTTTGTTGCTTTTCACTTTCTTTGGTTTGTTCTTGATTCTTGTTATTATTATTTAGTGAGTTGGATAATAGAGTTTGAATCTTTATTGTTAAGATTCTAAATCCCCCTTTTACTGCTTTTATTAGTTTAATATTTAATTAGTATAGTTATATTAAAATCATACCCGTTCCCCTAGTGTTCGACACCCGTACTTATTTACTATACTACGATACGATTAGTTTCTTGCCTATTTGTGTTGTAGTCGTGCTAAATAACTCGGATTTATAAATTTAAAACTGGTACGCTACACGCACATCAAGTTTTTGGCGCCGTTGCCGGGGAACGGTTTTATTTTGATATAACTTGACTAATTCTTTATTAAACGATCCTTCCCGCGAGTTTCGGCTCAAAAGGAAGTTACTTTTCGTGTTTTAGTATTTAGTTCCTAGTCGTTTCTCGCGCTTTTCCAAGTTTTCTTCGATGTCTCTTTTGTGATTATGTATTGGCCCGAAGATCATCCGATCTGTTGGGATTCCTTCCTTAAAGATTTGTTGAATGAATTTTACGACGATGACATCGAACGGGATGATTACGATTTTATCCCAAAAGATGATGAGAATGACCAACCGATTGGCTCTCCTGATGAACCACATGTTAGTTCTGAACCGTACTATTAAAACAACTCAGATTCTGACGACAGTATACATTTTGAGCCTTGTGAGGAGGTGGAGTCGAGAGAAGATGCACAATCTGATGGAGATGTTCTGGAGTGTCTCGCTGAACTGCTTGAGGAACCAGAAGACCATTCAAAGGATGAACCGTTAACCCTCGTTCAACCAAGACCCACGTTAGGTTTAGAACCAAAACCCGTATGGGGACCCTCCCTTCTTGAGAGAGAAGACGTGGAGAATTGTGCAGATGAAATCTTGGACTATCTGGAATTTCTACTCTTCGAGGAGGACGCTCCGAAATCAGAAAAGGAGGTAACCACGGAATCGAGAGAAGAGTTGGAGTCGCATTATGGAATCCCTTTGGCGCCAGGAATTCTGTGGAGTACTTCACGTGCAGAAAAGGATCAGGTGGACAACTTAGACAACATCGGGAGCCGGTCGGAGTCTTTGCTTGAGTCACAATTGAGTTCACAATCATGGGGAGGAACCAAGATTCAGAACGCAGCAGAGATGTTTGTGGAGATCGAGACAACATGGTGGGACGCAACATTAGCTTCAGCATTCGGAATTGGTAACAAATATACATCACCCGGTATGTATAAATATTACCACCCGCACTTGATTGCGAGTGTGGATTCATTCGTTCAAAGTCATAATAAATAAATCTGGAGTCAAGCTAGAGACTCAGACAAAAACAAGCGCTTCTCGGTAGGCAACCTGTAGTTAGTTTAGGTTTTTCTTCTTCTTTATTTTTGTATTTCGTTTCCTTTCTGTTCAACTTTGTGGGTGTGTTGACTAGAAACCCTCACGAGACTAAACTCGTCCACTCGGGCTACCGAGGGGTTTAAAGGCTGGTTGCATACGCTAAATGCAACCGTGATTCCTACAAAAGTGAGTTAGGTTTTTCTTTTTGTTTTTGTTTTAGGGAGTCCTAGCCTAGATAATTCTTCATATATGCTTCTGGAATCTTCATATAGAATTACATGTAATTCGGACATTACTATCCTTTGATGTTTATATTTTTGTGTGTCTGACGATTTGCTCTGAGTGGTTTATATTTCAGTGAGAGCTTTTAATTTATGGAGTACGCGTATATGCTAACATCTATCTGCTCCGTTCGCCTAATAATACCCAGGGAGTTTTTCTAACCTTTTTCTACCTTGTGTTATCTTTTATTTTATGTACAATTGGGAGAGTTGATAAGAAAATAATAAAATATATAAATGAAAAACATAAATGTTTGGCAAACTGTTATGGCCGCTACCCTCCCCTCACCGATCACGTTCTCCATTTATCTCTCCCACCTTCTCAAGTTTAGGGTCGAAAGCGATAATTCAACACTTAAGAACTAATCTACGGCGCCATCTCCCGATCATCTATCCGACGCATGGCTAACCACCATCAAAATGTATAACCGGTCAACAGTAATTGAGGCCCGGTGTTCATTGAGCAATTAATTCCACCATTGCTGCCCTTGGATCCCCATTTGATTCAGATCCACGCTAGCCACCGCTAGCCATCGATTTAGATCTACAACCCCTTGAACACTAGATATGCACATCTGCCATCATACCGCCATTGTCTGTTCATCTTTGTTGGAAGAAGTAACACACCCACTAATACCTGCCGTTTCTGATTTTGGATCTGGGTTGTGTTTAGTTAATAAGATTTTGTTCATTTATTTGTTGTATCATTCATCTTGATGTTTCTATTTGTGGTTCTGGGTTGTGGTTAGTTAATAGTTTTCTTATGGTCTTTTCTATTTTTTGTTGTTTATTAGTGAACATTCATGTGTTGATCGTTTTATTGGGTGTGTTTAGAAAAAAATATGTTGTTTATAATTAAACATTCATGAGTTGACCGTTTTATTAACTATCTTCGGGGTTTTGTTTATTAATGAATAAAACTTTTGTGTAGATTGGTTTCTTTTAGATATGTTCTGAATTCAGATTTTCTTTGGTTTTTTTCTTAGGATTTTATTGTTCATTACCGAACATAAGTATGACTTGTTAATTTTTTATTCATTGCTGGATATAATTATTAATGCTTTCAAATCAAAGTATCATTAATTTTAAGTTTGATTATCGTTATTATAGTTCAGTAATGAACACCTTAGAAATCTTACAAACAGTAAAAGAAATCTTAGAAAATAATTAGAGAAAATCAAAACAGAAAAAAGGAATTAATTTTATAAAAGGATTACGACTTACTAATGATACTTGAGAAAAAATGATATAGGAAAAAAATGTAAAGATTAAAAAAAGAGAAATAAAAAAACATTTAATGGCGAAACAATATAAAGCAGGAATTTTTACTAGTGAACAAAGTGTAATGAACATAATATTTAATTGTTGAAAATATGTAAATATTTGGTTGTGTTCATTATTGAACATTGTAAAATTATTAACTTACTACTAAATATTTCTAATTTATTTTGTTTAAAAATTTTAGCAGACAGGAAAATAAGAGAGAAAAATGGATTGAAGAGAGAGAAAATGTTTATTACTGTACCCTTTTAAATTAAAAAAAATATAAGATTAATCTAACTATCTATGCTATTAGATCAAATACAAATAAGATGTTAGGTTTGATTCTCATACTTTTTACAAATAAAACACTTTTCGCATGAACCCTCCCCATATATATATATGTATGTATGTATGTACGTATAGGGGAAGGTTCATTTGAGAACCGTTTTTATTGCGAGAACCAATCTTAGCCGTTCATTTCGGATAATGGAATTCATGGATGAAGAGCGTGAAGAGATTGAGTGTGGCAAGGTGCATGTAAGGAATTCATAGGTGGGCAATCCAATTGAAGTAGGGGAAATTGGACGGCTAAGATTAGTTCTCGCGGTTCTCACAATAAAAACAGTTCTCAAATGAACTTTTCAAAATATATATATATATATATATATGTGTGTGTGTGTGTGTGTTTTTTCAAATAACATTAAATAAGGATGTTATACATAAGCTTCATGTGATATTTATATTGTTAAATAAGTTTATCCTTATATGAGCTTTATATAAGTTAATCTGACGACATGCAACATCGAATTCGATATGACATGCAATCCTAATAAATTAATAGGTTGTTAAAAGAACCATCAATAAGCAATTATAATTTATATTATATTATATTATATTCAATCAGTTACATTATTGATTATTATATCATATTGTGTTTATTATATTATATTACTACTTTCGTACGAGAACTGCGAAAACCAATCTTGACCGTTCATTTTGGATAATGGAATTCATGGATAAAGAGCGTAGGGGGATTGAGTGTGACATGGTGCATGTAAGGAATTCATGGGTGGACAATCCAATTGAAGGAAGGGGAATTGGACGGCTAAGATTGGTTCTCGCTGTTCTCGAACGAAAAACAGTTCTCGTTTGAACTTTTGCCTATATATATAATAGTAAGTATTAAGTAATTATAAAACGCGAAAGAAATTAGAGTTTATAAAATGGTAATAGATGACGTCAACACCAAAACCAATGTTGGAAGCGTCAACGCGAAGAGACAGACGTGATGATAGAAATATGGTATCATAATACGAAGAGTCATGATTGTATTTCTTGTACAAGTTGTTGATCATTATCTTTACAATTATAAGCAATAAGATTAAATATTTATCGATCATACTTAAAAAAATTAAAATTATTATAAATTTTTTTAAAATAATAAAATTAAGAATTTGATTATGTATGATTTTTAAAATTTTATAAGTGGTAAATATGATATTTATAAATGAGGGTGGTGAAATACAATATTTTAAGGTTTAAGAAAGTCATATATGAAATGATCTATAATAATTTTAATTCATAGTAAAGAACTTATGATTTTTAAAAATCGAAATCAAATTGAATTAATGGCTGAGTTTTAATTTACCAAATTAAATGGTTACAATCGTCTAATGGAGACGGTCTCAATTATTTTTTATTTATATTTAGATATATACTATTTAATATCTAGTTTATATATGCGTTTTTAATAAGATAATGGACGAATTGACGGAATACAATAAACATTGTCTAAATTAATGTTGTATATAATCAATTTTTTTATTTTTGAAAAATAAAACAAGCTCGTAAGCGTCACATGATATACAATGTCTACGAGTCATAAACATAACTTCGTTGACCATCTCGGGTAACATTTGTAGATGCGATGTTCAAGGAAAACCATTAAAGACAACTTTAGTGTCCTTAAACTACAACAAACCACTTATCTTTAACCACTCACCCATGATTTTAATTTAAATATTGAGGAATTTTTCTCAAAGAAAGTGAGGAAAGGTGATCAGACTAGGTTCTGGTTAGATAGGTGGTACGGTGTAATCCCTCTTAAAAATATATTCCCAGATTTGTTTATGCTCGAAAGTGATAAATCTTGCAAGATTGCCTCTCGTGTTGTTCATTCTAATTCGGTAAATGGGGTGACATGGATTTGGAATTGGTCTTCTGTGGATGAAAGATTTAGGTTGTCGAGAAGAATAAAGGAGTTAGAAGAGTTACTTTCTCACGTTACTTTATCAGACTTGGAGGATGAATGGCGTTGGGAAGGAGACATATATGGCAGTTTCACAGTAAAATCATTACGGATTATCATTGATAATATATCTAATTCTCCGTTTGCTGGCTATAAATTTTGGAATAAATGGCTTCGGCCTAAGGTGAACTGCTTCATGTGGAGACTTTCTCTCAAGCGTATTCCAACGAGAGTTAATTTGAGTAAAAGGGGAATCGTATTGCCTATAATTAACATTGTGCCCAATCTGCAATGAAGAAGAAACAGAAGATCACTTATTCTTCTCATGTCCATCATCAAAGGTTGTGTGGACATTGATTTTTAAATGGTGTGATATCAATTTGGAGAGTTTCAACTCATTGGATCAGGTATTATCCATTATGGAGAATGAAGTATTCTCTGAAAAAAAGAAAAAGTTTATTGAGGCATTAATTGGTGGAGCAGTTTGGTGTATTTGGAAATCAAGAAATAACGTGGTGTTTAATGGTAAAACATTTTCGCCCGCTCTTATATTTGGAGAGCTTCAATCATCTATTTATACATGGTTGAAATATAGAGGCAAATGTAAGCTTTTTTTTGGTCTTTGTGGTGTACAAGTCCGCTTTCCTTATTGTAATCATGTATTATTTGGTTATCTAGCATTTTGCTAGATGCTTTTATTAATAAAATTGGGGCTATTTGGTGAGGGTGATGACCATGCCGTAGCTCTCATCGAATTGTCTTTCTTTGCTGTTAAAAAAAAAATCTACGGACCATCAAACCCCAACTTCAATGACAAAAAAACTCTCTCAATAATAGAAATACTCCAAATACCCTCGCAAACCTTAACCACCACATATCTTCACCACCCACATTTCAAACAACCTCCTCGATCTTAGGCCTCTTAACTACCCATAAACCTTCAAACCCAACTTCGGTAACTTTAAAACTCAACTCCGTCATCCAACAAATCAAAATTTGGCTCGTAACTATAGTAGGAATAAGTGTGTACAATAATAATTTAAATAGAGCTTCTTGTATTATATATGATATAGTTTACTTTAATATAAAATGTAATGTAATGTTATATGGAATATGAAGTTATATTATATTGAAATGTATGTGATCTTTTATGTTATTAATTTATTTTGTTATTTTATGGATGATTAAAAGAATTTAAACATGTGAAATTTATAATATTAAAAGTAAATACTCCTAAATTGTAACTTTGCGTATCAAGTATCATTCAACTATTATAATGCAAATAAGCGAACTCCACAATATAATTATATCTCAACGAATATGAAGAACGTGAAGAACACAAAGAGAATTTATCCAATGTGGTAAAGCCCGAAGATCTATTTTAATTTGTAGTTTCCTCGATGATCATTTTTCAATTCTTTGTCTTCACATGCTTTTGATCTTGTGCATTGAACCAAAATAATATTTCTTGATCATGCGCTTGCCGATTGGATTCGTTATTTCAACATATTTGAAATTATTCTTCACAAGAAATAATTCTTTCTCTCGAAAGTAGCCCTTAATCTTTTAAATTATCTTGAAAGACTTTCTCCCCCTTAACTTTGTGAACATTTGTCTTCTCCTTTTCGAAGTTCTTTCAACTGTTCTTGTCTTTTCTCTTCATGAGTTGTGTGATGTGGACTGTTAATGAAGAGTTATTATTTAATAAGGTTTGATTTTCTCAAAATACGCAAATTTTACGAGTCATTAATGGTGGTAGTGGGTGTAATTTCTTATTTACAATTATGTCATAATCATTATTAGTAATTGAATTATTGTAATCAAGTGTCAAGATTGTTCTCCTGGTTCTTACAATAATAATGGTTCTCAAATGAACCATTACACACACACATATATGTATAGGGGAGGGTTCATTTGAGGACCGTTTTTATTGCGAAAACCACGAGAACCAATCTTAGCCGCTCATTTTGGATAATGGAATTCATGGATGAAGAGCGTGGGGGGATTGAGTGTGGCAGGGTGTGGGTGGGCAATCCAATTGAAGGAGGGGAATTGGACGGCTAAGATCGTTTCTCGCAATAAAAACGGTTCTCAAATGAACTTTTCAATATATATATATACATATATATATATATATATATATATATATATATATATACTAGCGGGATACCCGCGCAATGCGGCGACGGTGAATAAAAATTGTTTGTAAGGAGTTGTTTTGGTAGGTATTAATCAAGAGGACACACAAGAAGTAATTTTGTAATTTTTATTTAGCAGGTGAAAAAGGAATGAAATTTAGATGTAATTTTGTAATTTTTATTTAGCAGGTGAAAAGCGCATATTATATATTTTTCCTTTCTGGAATTTATGGAATGTTATTAAGTTTATGGAATATTCTGTTCCGTAAGTTTTGCTATGGAATTTATGGAAAGGAAATTTTCTGGAATTTATAAAAAAGGAATGTTATTAAGTGACTTAAAATTTAAGAGTTTTAAGGAAAAAGCTTAAATGCTTTATATAATAGTATATATATATATATATATATATATATATATATATATATATATATATATATATAGGGGAAGGTTCATTTTGGATAATGGAATTCATGGATGAAGAGCGTGGGGGGATTGGGTGTGGCAGGGTGCATGTAAGGAATTCATGGGTGGGCAATCCAATTAAAGGAGGGAGAACTGGATGGTTAAGATTGATTCTTGCGGTTCTCGCAATAAGAATGGTTCTCGAATCAACCTTTCACTATATATATATATATATATATATATATATATATGCTAATATTTATACCCAATGACATGGATGTTGCCAGTTGGTTATGGTGGCTTGTTGCCGTGCACAACTGTTTCCTTTCTAGGTACTAACTAACAGGAAAACGCACACAAACACATAAACAATATAAATAACATCCCTTTTCGGATTGATCGGAGGCTTGTCTTGCACGTTTAAGTTGTGTCTGAAATCAATTAATAGTGAGGATAGTAGGCCCGTTGTAAATATATCAACATACTGTGCAGACTAGGGCATATGAGGCACTCTGACATGGCCGAGAGCTACCCACTTGCGAACAAAGTGTATTATCTAGGGGTGTAAACAATTCAAGCCGAGTACGAGGAAAATTTGGCTTGACTCGTTTAACGATCTCAAATTTTAGGTTTCATAATTGTGTTAGAACTTGAGCTCGCATATTTCCTCAATGTTTAAGCTCGAGTTTGATGCTCGTTTAGGTTTTTGAGAATTTTGTTGCAAACTAACTTCCAAGCACGAAGAGCTTGACATACTTGATTGTTAGCTCTAGCTCATATAAGCTCATATATATATATATATATATATATATATATCATAATAATAAACTATAAATTTGATAAAATCTAATAAAGCACACTTTTATTGAACTCAATACAAGTGTGTAATAGATAGAGTTTGATTAAACTAAATAAGAAAGTATGTTAATGCATACTAGCTACACTACACTTGAAGTATAGTTTCCAGTCCCTTGTTTTTATAGTGGTCGATCTCCTTCCATACTCTTTGATTTACTCATTCAATGTGGGATGAATTACGTTTATCTTCTTATATGTTTCATTCATTTACCTGGAACTTAATGTTAACTGGGTGTATATAAACTAAATATCTAATGATTTATCAATTATATATTGTGATTAAATTTATTATTTTTATCATTTAATTTGTTATTGTCTTTTGTTCAATAAATTTATGACCAAGTAAAGCTAATACAAATGGACTATTAGAGCTTGAAAAAAAAATCTAATACATACAAATGTTTTCAGCTAGGTATATATGCACATGTAATTGATTGAAAAGACATAATCTATTGTTCTATTCTTTATTGAAATGATTAAAATATAACATCATTAGTCTATCTATCTGTATATATGTACTTATATGCATGTGTAGAAGTGAGTTTCAATTTCAATTACATGGTACATATACATGTTTATCGTGTATATACATACATACATATATATATACATATATATATATATATATATGTATATGATTTAATTCTGCATGCTATATCTACATAGTTGTATGTCAAGCATACACGTTTCTTTTATGTGTATGCATGTCTATGTATTATGTCTATATCACAAATATATGTATCAATAGTAGGCAATATTATATATGATACACATTTACACATGTAAAATAAATGCATATATTACATAACATAAAAACAAATATTAGACATAATGTAAATTTTGTATTTATCTTTTAATACCCATATAAAAAAATCTTCATTAATTCTATTATGAAAATGTAGTTTATCTAATATTTCAAAATATGTATGATATTTAATGAAATAGGAATAATTTTTTAAATAATGATTAACATATATTTTCTTTAAATATGTAGTTGTGTTTTCATGCAAAAGATTGCACAACCAGTTTTAGAAACAGCATTAGCGTGCAACATCATCCATGATATTCAGCTTCTACACTGGATAGTGAAATTGTGTGCTACTGTTACGAGGACCATGATAATAAATTATCACCAAGAAATATGCAATAGCTCGACATGGAGCTCCGAGTGTCGGGGCACCCTCCCTAGCATGCATCTAAGTATGCACTAAGATCAGCTAAGGTGACACAAATATAGTTAACCCAGTGTCTAGTGTCCCTGTCACATAGCGTAGAATACGTTTAAGAGCTGTGAAGTGTTATCGGGATCATACATAATTAAATAAGCAAATATGTTGGACTACAAATGCAAGGTTAGGCCGTTGAAAGTGAGATACTGTTTTACACCTGATAAGCTGGTATAAAGAGTAGGATCCATGAAACAAGGGTCTCATGAATCAAATTTAATTTGAACTTTTGCATGTGTGCGGCATGGCTTGCAGTTGGACATGTAAGCACGTTCTAGAATTTTCATGGCATATTTGTGTTGGGATAAGAATAAACCATCATTAGTACTTGTGACAGATATATCCCGAATAATATTATCCAATTACTGAGCAAGGAAGTTGTCAAAAGATTATTAGCATATAATAATAGATATGCCATATGTGTCTAGTGATAGTAAACAAATAGATATGTGTCTGAATACCCCGACCGTGTTGTCATCTCTATTTCTGATGAATACTTACTGTAATATAAGTCTACTGATTTCATGTTATTTATTTTTTGAAGATTGAAAACACGTGACATAAAGTAAACACACTTCTTGAGTAGAGGAATACACACCGTTAGATAGATATATACTTATATGTAAGGTTGGTCAGGTTTGTGTTATTAGGTTCGGGTCAGTTTCATGCCGACCAGATTTTGACCCACTAATTTTCATGTCAGGTTTGGGTGATGTCATTTTTTCGTCGACCCATTTAGGCCAAATGTGACCAACAAGAATTTTTTTTGATTTTTCCGTTTCAACTATGATTTTTTTTATCTTCTTATTAAATTTCATGTTTGTTTTCCAACTTTTGGTAATTATAAACTTCGAAAATGACTTTCTTTTGTATTCTAGTTTTCAATAATCAATGTTCGTTTCGCTGGTAAGCGAACTTTAAACTCAGTATTTGTATCGGTTTGATTTGAACTTTGATTTTACTTTTTTATTCATCTTATATAAATAAATATAATTAAAAAGTGAGTACTACTATTTTGCTAAGTACCAATAAATAAAGTCATTAAACAATTGAATAATCTAAACTAATTTTTCATTAAATAGAATTATGAACCGAATTCAAAATAATAAAGTATCACCTATCAAGTGATCAAATGTCATAGTATCAAAATCATATAGTCAAAATAACAAATTGTTAGTCCCAAATTGAATACACAATAATAAATGTTTGTATAAGGGCCGGGTTGAATACAAACTTAAGTTTTTTAAATTTAAATACACACACTTATACTTTTAACATAATTCTTATTAATATGAATCAAGAATTACATGTACAAAGAAGCAGAAATTTTAAATATAATAAAAGGTGGCAACTAAAGTGTCTAACACAGACAAGCTTCTCAAGAACAACTAATGTTCAAAAGGTCCAACACATGGACAAGTTTTCTACACTAAATGCTAACTCTAAAACTTACTCTTTCTTAAAATCTTTAAGCTTGTTCTTGGAGAGAGATATTACAATAAGTGTAATAGTATATATATCTTGCATGTTGAGGATGCAAGGATATATATAGAAGTTTTGGTCGTAGCTTTGAAAGATAAGGTGGTAAGATAAATTAATATTTTAATCATAAAATTAGTGGGTGAAAAGTATCATTACTTTAATCAAGTGTGAATAAAGTATAGTACCTTTTTTTAAAAGGTAACCCATTAGCAATGTAATAATATTATTTGCCCCACCTTTTGCCTTGTAACTTTGGACATCATTTTGATGATTGATCTTTTAACAATCATTTAAGCTTCTTCTGATTTGACTTTACCAAAGATATAGTTGCTAGCCATACTTTAGCATTTGACAAATATTTAAGATCTTTTCTTCAAAGATACCTTTATCCTTTGAAGGACAAAGTTCTATCCTTTTTGTCTCACTTGATGAACAAAAAGTGTAAATACTTTGACAATAAAAGATTAAGGCATATTAGAATAATACATGTTGTGCCTTTTTTTGACATGAAAGAGTTATATTACAAAAATAGAATATTCTAATGAACAGTTAGGGCTAAAATCACAACTCAGCTAATCAAGATGTACTAAACTAACAAAGATGTCCTACTCAGCCTAAGTATTGATTGCTTAATTGGAAATAGGGTGATAAAAAATATTACTCAGCTGATCAAACTGTTAGCTAACCAAAGTATAAGCTGATCTAGATGATCCGTTGCTCAAGGTAGTTTAACTGATCATTCAGAGTGATGAGTTTATCAAAATAAGACTAAGTGTTTGAGAGAGATTACTAAGCTGATGACTTTTAGATGTTCAGGTGATCAAAATCATGCTCAGCCGATCAAACTGATTTCTCAGCTCATCCTTGAACTTGCTCGGCAATGAGTGTATTAGCTGCAGCTGATGGTCTTCTATACTTGTCTTTTGCTTAACTGATCTCAGATGTTGTCTCTGGCTAATACTTGGCAAGTTTTTATTTGATATTCTATACTTAGTATCTTCTAGTAAGAATCTAAACGACACATGTTCAAATTTATTCTAAGTCTAACCAAAGGTCTGGTTTTGCTATCATCAAATCCTATGTTTTACAATAGATAGATTTGATTATTGGGTTAAAATGATTATCACCCCAACACAAATACCAAAATGATGTATTATTGTTTTAACTGTAAATATTTTATTGTTTATTTTAAGTTTTTAACGTTTAAAGGTTTTATACTTTTGTTTGACAGGTTGTATTGCCCTAAGATGTCACTCCCTTATTTGAATTCACAATATTCTGCTCAAACATTAAAGATAATTTTATAATTTTAAAGTTTTACCCTCAAACGGGTCACTTGTTATTGAGTTGATCCTAACATGACCCATTTATTTTTGTGTCGATTTCATATCAATCCACTTTTGACCTGTTTCAGGTTCATCTCAACTCAAACATTACTGGCCTTACAAATATAAAGAGCATTTACCCATGTTTTACTAACTTTTTCATTTTTAGAAGTTTGTAAAGCTTTTGCATTCAACGAATATAGACTAGTAATAGATCATTTTCATTCAATGCATTCGATTCACTCTTTAAGAAACTTGAAGTCCTTATTTTACTTCTAACGAGGTATTAGAATACCCGCGTGTTGCAACGAGAATATAAAGCATAAGTATTTGTACTAATGTTGTATCATTTACATAGTTTTTTAGATGATGAAATAGTTTTGAAGATGATGAATTAATTCATGAGAGAACTATAAAAAACAAAACAAAATCTTTTGTTATTTATGATAAACCTGATTCCTTTTTTATATCATATTTGTAACAACATTATTTACAGAACAATAATTAGTTCACATAATAGAATGACTCTTCCACTATTTTATAATATGGTCAATAATGGTTTAACCATCAAAGTTTTACTTCAGTTTCCGTTTAATCATCAAAGTTTTTTTTGAAACATTTTTACCATAAAGTTTGAATTTATAATTATTTAATCCTCAAAGTTACACTTTCTTTTTTGGTTTAAACCTTAAAGTTTTTTCTCAAACGATTTAACCCTTATATTTTTGTTAAAAAATGATATAACCCTCTAAGCTTTGTTAACTTTTTAATAAAAAGTAAAATGCATAATAAGCAGAGAAGGTAAAATCGAACACCATACAAAACTTAAGTGATTAATTAAATTTTTTAACAAAACTTCAAGGTTTAAATCATTTGAAAAAAAGTTTGAGGTTTAAGTTATAACAAATTCAAACTTTATGATAATTTCGTTTAGAAAAAAACTTTGATGGTCAAACCGAAATGAAAAGAAAACTTTGATGGTTAAACCATTATTGACCCTTTATAATAAACTGTGTTGTAGCCTATAGGAAAAAAAGAAACAAAACAAATTTGCATCACACATAGTTGAACAATGTACCACAACCATGAAATGGAATGCACTTACCTGTGAACCGAAATTATAGTTATATTCCATTGTTGAAGCAAATATTTTAAAATAAAATAAAGATGGTTATCTATACTATAATATAAAGTATTTATATCTTTTAAATTTTAAGTATTTTAAAGTTACTAAACTACCCTTCATCCCTCTCTATATCTAATATGATCATTTAATTTCTTTCTAACACTCTTCATATTTAATGTGATTATTTTATTTCTAACAATATAAGAATTGCAATAAAAGGAAACTCAATATTTATACTTATAGTTGTGTAACAAATAAATTTTTTTTGAAAAAAAAGTCAAGGTTTTCACCCATATGCATATACATAATTAATAAAGCTAAGATTGTATTTTTCATAGTTTAAATTGTATGTAAATACATTTTAATAACAAAATTAATTCAAGCTACAATCTTATGTACGGAAGTGGTGAAGAATAAAAGAAATTTTAATTATTTTTAACATTTATTTTTCACGAGTCTTCTATTTACAGTCTCATGTATGTAACAGCGTATTATTCTCATATAAAGTAAAAATAAAGATATTGAATTTTCTCTTTCAAACTTGTTGAATGTTTCGATATTTCATACTGTTTTTAAAATATATAAATTTTATCGATGAGATGTTTTAGCTTTTCTTAGTGATAATTATTGAAAGATTTATGAAAATTCGTAAATTTTATAAGAAAAAAACAACAACAATAAGTAATATCAAGCAAAAACTATTAAATAGATTAATAACTATTAGATATTAACCAATGGTAAATTAGAAAAAAACCTTATACCCTTTCTTTTTTTAAGAACAGACATATTATCGAGAAAAAAATTATTTGTTGGCGTCGCATTACACGGCTACCATGCTAGTTGTCTTAAAGTCGTGCAAAATATTATATATTAAAATATCAAAATAAATGGAAACTTTTGACAAAATTAAACAAAAGTACGTTAATTACATACTTATATATATATATATCTTCGTAAGGAAAAGTTCAAACGAGAACTGTTTTTCGTACAAGAACTACAAAAACTGTTTGTAACACTATTAATTATTTATTAATATGAGTATTTTTGTCATTTACATATTTACCCAACCATGAATTGCATCCCGATATACCATCCCTAATTTGCGGGATTTAATTTTCTCAAAATACTCTCGTTAATGCATCATTAATGATTTTAAATTGGTCCTTGCAATTCTCATATATAAACTCTCCCCTATCTTCATAATAGCTAAACATTTCATAATAAAATAAAATTTTAACAAAATCAAGTTACTACAAATTAAATTCAATCTATAGGATATTATATATACCATACAATTTAATGGAAATTTTTGTCCTTTTCTATATTAAAAAGAAAAGTGGGTATATATCTAAAGTTTCAAATAAGGTAAATAAAGAAGTTTAAAAGGAGTGGTAAGACATGCTGCATATTCACCTTGTGTCTTGAGTTTGATCCATGGCTCTTTAATTTTTTTCTTTTTTTTTGTCTTTTTAACTTTTCAAACATATGATTTGTAATAAACTTATAATATTTTATTATTTACTATTAGTATAGAATATTATTTTTATTACATATTGCTATAGCGGTATATTGTCAACTAAATTATTTATTTAGTATTATTTTTATAATACCGTTGCTTAATACTTTGTCACACTTTTTATATTTCGGCTCGCATTATTTTATTTGTTTAGTTTTTCTATTTATTTAATAACATAATTTTTTTTTTGTAATTAACTCTTTTGACAAAACTTTTCTATATTATTTGTAATTTTGTAGACTATGTAAGGCATGCTGCATATGCACCTAGCATCTTGAGTTTGATTCACGGCTCTTTAATTTATTTATTTTTTTGTCTTTTTAACTTTTCAAACATGTGGTTTGTAATAGACTTATAATATTTTACTAGATCTCAAGCTTGTGTAAACACGGGCTAGCTAGGTTTTAATGTGTTTTGTAACTTTGATTAATGTTAATATTTTTTAAAAGTAATTTAGTCATCAGAATGTTAAAAATTGAGAAGCCTAGAGAATTTGAAATAGTGTATAAAGTAATAATAAATCATAATTGCAAATTAAGAGTAATTATTAATATTAATAAGTAATAAATTTTGATAGTTACATAAGTATAGTTAACTTACAATAATTGATATTTTGAGAATTATTATTTTGGTTTTGCTAGGTTGTAAATATATTTGACTTTAACAATTTTAATAATTAGAAGAATTAATAAACATAAAACAATAATGAAGTAAGTAAATTAATAAAGACTGTATTTTATTATAAAGACTTATATTATTGTAAATGAGAAAATCTTGATATATTCCTCATTACATTATGGTATTGTTGGATTTCTTGGGAATCTTATCGTACAATCTTGTGCATATGAAATTGTAAATAGATTTGGGATCTTAAAAACTGACAAAAACATACAATCTTGTGCATATAAAGTAATGATAAATCATATTTGCAATTTAAGAGTAATATTGTTGGATATCTAACAAATCTTATCATACAATCTTGTGTATATGAACTTGTAAATAGATTTGGAATGTTAAAAATTGAGAAGCCTAGAGAATTTGAAATAGAGTATAAAGTAATGATAAATCATAATTGCAAAATAAGAGTAATAATTAGTATTAATGAGTAATAAATTTTGATAGTTACATAAGTATTGTTAACTTACAATAATTGATATTTTGAGAATCATTACAAGCGTAGATAAATTATAATAGAATAAAGTAATGATAAATCATATTTGTAATTTAAGAGTAATAGTTAATATTAATGACTCATAAATATTGATACTTATATAAGTATAGTTAATATACAATAATTGAAATATATTTGGCATATTACTAATTTATAATGTTGAAGAAATCATAAGAGAGTATAAAGTAATGATAAATATTAATTACTATCTAATAGTAATAATTATCACTAAAGTCTAATAAATTTGTATAATTTAATATATAGCCTTAGGTTATTCTAGTAACATATAAATTATAAATAATTAATAAAAAATATATAGGAATTATGAACATGGGCAAATAATATAAAGTGACTTTTATAGTTATTGGTTGTTATTTAAGTGTGATAATTAACAATAATGTGTAATAAATTTGAATTATTTTTTAGTGTTATTATAGTACTATAATAACATATAAGTTACAAGAACATTCTCAATAAAGATTTTGTAAAACAATACGAAGTTCATTTAATTGGCAAAAACTAATAATTCCAAACATGAAAACGTAGATTTTAAAGCTCAAACCAAAGTATATTATTTTCAAATGACCTAATTACCATAATAATACCATAAAAAGTTAAGTTACTTATTTGATAAAAGTCAAAAACAAAAGACATTCATCTAAACGGTAGTCAGCTCAAACCCTTCAAACTTTTCTTTCTTCACAAACACAAGCTTCTTCTTCGCAACAAAACATCTTTCTACGTTCCTATCTTTGTCTTCAATCTTTCGACGTTTTCCAGATGAACTCACCACATTTGTTTTTGAGACACCATAGGAGTCACAATTTCACAATCATCACTATCAATCACAAGTTTGTTGCTTGTATCATCATCCTAAATTAAAATTCGGAATTATATAGAGTAAGCTTCGAAATTCCTTTTACTATTCAGTTCTTTTAATTGTTAAATAACCATGGTTAAAGACATAAAATTCCTTGAATAATTCAACCTCCATAGGAAAGTTTGCAAGTAACTCATATTGGTCACTTACATTACCAACGGTAACATGATAGTTATTGGTGAAGGTATTTGTTTGGCATTTTCAAGACAAAGCGGAAGCATGATATATAATTCAAAATTCAAAAGTATCCAAACAAGTACTTCCTAATGGACCAAAATCTAGACATGGAAATACAACTAAAACAAAAAGGAACAAGGAGGAAGTGTTATACCTCAAAACTAGATCACAATCCAAAACCTTCTTGTCAAGATATGAGAACTCAACGAGAATTCCTCTAGTGGTGTCCACTCCAAGTTTTCTTGATTCCCAAATGCTAGTATGTTGATGCAATCACCAAGACAACAAGAGCAAGGTATGTGTAACACCTTTGTGCATCAAAATCTTGATCACAAAGTGTTAGTATGAACAAGAGAGAAAGTGTGTCAAGAACAAGTGTTGTCTAACTCAAAATCACAGTATAAAGGCTCCGTATTCGTAACATACGAACACGGCCCGTGTCATATCGACACGGCCGTGTCGGCCCAAATTCCACGGCCTCAATTTGAGCCAATATGCCTCGTGCCTATTGGACTAGACATGGCCCGTGTCTAACATGACACGGCCGTGTCTCATCCTGCCAAAACCCATTTTGGCCTTTTTCTCTCTTTTGCTTGATCGTGTTGTCGGAATCAATACTTAGTGTGTGACCCAATAGGCCAATACCTCATCAGCAATGCTATTAACTCGTGTGTGTCAGTAGGCATATACCAACAATTGGTAATGTTGTATGTCGCAATGCTCAACATAAACACATATAGTTTTCCTACCATTATATTCAACTAATCAGGGATCAATTTCTACATTCTATGTGATCGACTTGAAAATGTCATAAGCACTTTTTCCAATAAGTTTAGCAGCTTCACGATGAAAGAGACACAGAACCCGATGTGTCTTTAACATGGATTTGGAGCTTATACCTACGATAAATATTACGGGTTATGTCTTGTAATCAGTATGTGTTCAATACCAATAAAATCATGGTTATTTAAACTTTAGAATCCTTACCTATACTCAAAGCCTAAATCCGTCTCACCACACTTTTCACACTTCTATTCCTTGCAATCTTCAATGGTATATTGGTATGGAGTATCATCAGGAACATTCTGCAAACACTTGCTACATGTAACATAATACTAGAGTTGATCTTTTTGCACATATAAAATCTTCCCAACAATTATAACTTTCTTCACTTGCAAATCATAAAGGTTAATTTTCATAGATACATAATAAAAGATTTAGCATAAATAGTGAACTTTATTAAAGTAAAACAAAGTACCTCACTAATGTCGCGCAAATTGTTAACCAAAACACGTTTACAACCTGGTGCAAACTCACTTAATGTATAATCAATATTCAAATATTCAATGTTTGCATACTTCTCAGGTGTGATTGGGAATTTATGATTAGCTAAGACACTATCACGGTAAGCAAAAAAACACAAATAGTTAGAAACACATCTTATATAATTATACACACAATGAATTAATTTTTGCAAGCGTATCTAGATATTGACATATACCGCTCTTTAAAACTCAACACGACAAGATCTTCAAAATTGAAAATAACTTTTGTCCCAAAATAGTAGTTTGATACTCAAGGTTTGCCTATAACATTATAAGCTAGAAGTGAAATAGAACTTGACAAACAACAAGGTGGATCATGCCCGTGCGTTGCACCGGGTTGATATTTAAATTATCACATTTTACTAATTTAATTTATATGTAATATTATTCAATGGTTGTTCGAAGGTAGTATACCTGCATATTATTTAGTTTCATAATCATCTTTTAAGAAGATAAAAAATATAGTTATTTTTTAGCAAACAGTAGTTATCAAATAGCTAACTAAACAAAAGTTATTTGTTGGAGGTGCGAGTGCGACTGTTTCCTAGAAAACGACCACGACTTGCAATAAAATATACATAAGGTGTATTTTTTAGATTACATATCTAATTTTATTTATCAAAATTTTAACATTAGATTATTACTCTCTTTTATTTGTTTATAAAGCTGAAAACAACTTCTTTTGACATATCATGTCTACATTTTTCGAAGACTTGCTTGTCTACCATGTCATAAATTCTTATAATACAACGTTATTATTAATATTGTAAAGAAGTAATATATAATTCATTTTAAAACCATGTAAGAGATATGTTAAAATCTATAAAGTTGAAATATATATAATTCATCTAATTATTTATGTATAGTTTGATTATAAATGCTAAATTTTAAATATAAATAAGAAATTTATTTAATTATAATTAGATAATGTTTACCTTAATATTGAAAAATAATTATTTTGGTTGAGTTGAAAAAGTTTTGTGTCACCCGGTCATAACACTTGATATTAAAATGATCTTTCATACTCTCAAAACATGTAAATAAAAGCAACAAATTTATTTATTAGGAACAAGGATATATTATGATCATATATGCTATAATTTAAATAGACATGTTTACATATGGTTGTGTGTAATATGAAAAATCTTACATTTTATTGTACGAATCTTTTAGAAGTCATATTTAAGCTTGTTTACACACAATAGAAAAGTAAGATAAATTGGATACATAAATATCTTAATAAAAATATGATATTTAAGAGTTTGTTATATATAAAGTATATCTTCGAGTAATATACATACAAAGTAAAACATGTATGTAAAAATATTAGGTGATACTAGCACCATGTAACTAAAATTTTCTATTCTCACATTAAGTATAGATCATAAATTATGGATTGATAAGTAAAATGTAAAATTACATGACTAATTTACCCTTCAATTAAGTTAGGTTTCACTAACATTACTTAATATTTCTCTAACATATGTAATTGTATACTTGAATACTTTATGGTGTCATTTGTAATATTTATTTTATTTATATTTGTATATAACTAAATGTATTATTTTAGTATCAATTTCAATTTATTAAATTACTCTAAACAATTTTTAATTGTTAATTGATCGTCTCGTCTCATGCTGAATTCTCACTTATATAATCTTATATGCTTAACACATTTACTTATATTCAAAATTTTAAAGTTCTATGTAATCTAGTTCAGCCAAAAACATACATAAAATAGTTGAAGTAATAAATTAAAAGAATAATAATCATAATTAAACTATAAATTATGTTATGATCTAAATTGTAATTTTGTATAAATTGAAGGTGAAAAAATAATCTATTTGAGGGTAAAATTTAAGAATTTGATGATTAAATGTAATTTTTATAAGTTAAAGGGTGAAAAATAAAAAAAATTAGGGGAGTAAAATAAAATTTGAAATGAATAGTGATTTTTTTGTGAATTGATATAAGGGATAATTACTATATACATAACAACAAATATGTCCAAAAAGTTAAATAACTACCTAGCCAAGGACGAGATTTCACAAATTGCAAAACAACTATTATGTGGTTGTTTACATTATATTTCGAAACATACTCCATAAAATGATCAGCATGCTTAACCCAAAGGGTGCATCAAAGACGTTCTTTCCTTTTTTGGTTTCCTTTTTGTGGGATGCCCATGAGTTAACAAATGAAAAGATCAAAAAATAATTAGAGAAAAATACATTTAATAAATTCAGAAACAAAGAGCCTAGCAGGAATTAAAAGGAATACACATTACACATACTTCTCACTTAATAATTGAAAACAAACTCTCCGGGTAGACCGTCCATTATTGGATGTATCAATGACATTCGTGTATCCACCTAACACACCGACAATATCTACAAACCAACACATCAAAAAATTACAAAAATAATGTAATACAATGAAATCCATCTAATGTTAATGAACAATACTACATACATAAAAAATTAAGCAAAAATTTATCCAACCAATCAGTGTATATGTAAATATCTTGTCATGTTAAAAAGATATGGTTAACCACAAAGGACAAAAGGAAAATACCTATTGTGTGATCTTCCCAACTTTCTTGATTTTCCCAACTTTCTTCTTAATAATGCTTTCAAAGTTAGTGAATGAGAAGATACTAACTTCAAGTGGAAACCCCTTGTTGATTTCTTTCACACGTGAATTTGGTAGAAAGTTAACACGATAAGAATGTGTAGTCATCTTAACACGACCATTGTTATCCGCAAGACTGAAATTAGTAATAACATAGACACGTGTCCCTCAACAATCAAGTCTTTGAATTTAAGAATCAAACTTTTCTTTACGGTGGCGGAAATTCTTTTTCCCTTTAAGTAAATAAAATCGTATATAAGATAAACAAAAAATCATATATATGGTAAACCAATATGTTAATGTAATCTTTTACAAAAAAAGAAATACCTCCTACTCCCACAACCGAACAACATAGACCTGAAATTTTCACCCATCGGCATCAAGGTTTACCTCACTTAACAAATGATATTTGAAGGCTATTATCTTATAACAAATTAACATATGTGTAAACGGTACAATATGCGTAAACTAAAGCAATGAGAGAAAGAAGCCTGGGAATTTATAAACTTTTGGTTGGAGCTCAAATGTTACCTACCCTCATTTACTTCTCCTACTAAATTCTAAGGCATAACTGAAAATAATATTTAATACACTAATTGCATAATACATGTTAAGACATAACCGAAAAAATACTTAATATATTAATTGAATAGAATAACTCTAGACATAACCGAAAAAACACTTAATACACAAATTGAATAGAATAACTCTACTAAGACATAACCAAAAAGAATAGCACAATACATGTTAAGACATAACCGAAAAAATACTTAATACACTAATTGAATAACATAACTCTACTAAGACATAACTGAAAAGAATACTTAATACAATAACACATAACCAAAAAAAATACTTAATACACTAATTGAATTGCATAACTTTACAAAAATATAACCGAAAAAAATACTTAATACACTAATTGAATAGCATAACTCTAGACATAACCGGAAAAAAATACTTAATACACTAATTGAATAACATAACTCTACAAAGACATAACCGAAAAGAATACTTAATACACTAACACATAACCGAAAAAAATACTTAATACACTAATAGAATTGCATAACTCTACAAAGACATAACCGAAACGAATAGTTAATAATAACTAATGAAGCTCATAATTGGGTGAGAATATACATTATCTTCAAACTCAAACTCCTAATATGTTGACACACCATCCACCTACTTAGGCTAATTAGCTTGGATTCAAGAATTGAAGCTCATTCATTCATGCCACATATGATTGAAACCTTACTAAGTTATAAGAGATATAGATTATTTACCATTAGTATAGAATATTATTTTTTGTTACATATTGCTATAGCGGTATATTGTCAACTAAATTATTTTATTTGGTATTATTTTTATAATACTGTTGCTTAATATTTTGTCACACTTTTTATACTTCGGCTCGCATTATTTTATTTGTTTAGTTTTTCTATTTATTTAATAACATAAAAATTATTTTGTAATTAACTTTTTTGACAAAACTTTTCTATATTATCTGTAATTTTGTAGACTATGTAATGTTTATTGTAAACTTTAAGGCCTTGGGATATGGATTTTATTTTTTATGTTAAATTTGTGTAGTTCTTTTATTATGCAAGTACTTGCCATTAGATAGAATTCAAGTCACATGTCTTAATAGTGAAATAGACTCTCATTATTTAAATATTTTAAGTTGTTTCAAAATACACGAAAGCTAAATTACTTTTAAAAAATTCAACCGATTCAATTTTTTTTAAGTTTCATATCGAAATTTAATTTACCATTTTTGCGTAAGTGGATTAATTTTTTTTAGTAAAAAATATTAGATGAATAATGTAATCAAACTCGATTAAAAAGTAATTACTTCCCGACACAAAGTGCGAGAAAGCTAACCATTAGTTAGCTTTAAATTAAAACCAAATGAAAATAACTTCAATTAACAACAGCTTTATAAATATTTAAATAAAATATATAATAAAAACGCGAAAGATATATTTATCCGCCTGCAATTTAAAGGGTTATTTGGTTGTTTGTGTCAAATGTGTTAATTTGATCCTTTTGCTTTGTGATGCGCGCCAATGGCGTTGTTGATATAAGAAGTTATGACAAGGAAAAAGCTTGATGCTATAAAAATTATGAAGTAAAAGACAATTAAGGGAAAAGCTTGTATATATATAATTCATGATATATCGATCTAACTAAGCAGAAATATGCATGCTTAGCCATTCATCCTATTTTCTTTTAGATTTATCCAATAAATCCCAACGCTGACCTTTATGTTTTGATGAAAAAAAAGTTTTTTTTGTTATAACATTTAATTTATATAGTGAATTTTGCTTGATGTTTGAAATTATATATATATATATATATACTAGTTTATAGACCCGTGTATACACGGGTATTAACGAAGTAAACTTGAGATATATAAAAATCAAATAAAAAAAAGTTAGAAGTATACATACACAAAAACTTTCAACTAAGAAACTAAACGTTTCATTGTTATCTTCAAATAAAGCAAAGAGACCAGGTTTCAAAAGACTTTAACTCAGTAATCAAATGATAATCTTAAAGCTAGAATAGAATAAAGAGATATGACTGTTTTTATTTTCTTTTTCGTTGGTTCTTCTGTATCTCAAATTTTTGAATTATCATACATGAAAAGGACATTTTTCATAACTTTAAAAGATCTTTGGTGAAACTTAATTAAAATGTTTGAATCATTTTTATTCTAGAAATATACATAATAACACAAACATTCTTGTGAGAGATGATCTTTGTGTCGATAACATGTGTATCAAATTAAAATAATTGAAGAAATATTTGATAATTGAATGACTCTAATATATCCATATTTATAGAAAAATATTTAAAAGTGAACATAAACAAATTGTTTAAAGTACATAAATAACAAAACTTGTATTTTGTAGTACTTCTTTATATAATCCAGCAGTAACATGGTATATAAAAGGGTTTAGTTATTGAAAATGTATCCATTTGTCACATTTTGCTATTGTATGTACTGGACTTTCAAACTTACCATTTAACGTATCCAACTCTAAAAAATTACCGATTAATGTATCCTTTTACCTTTCAACCAGGTTACCAGTCATTTTAACATTTTTGTTTTATTTTTTATACCACCTAATTCCACATATGCTGCCATCTCAGATAATACCAAATTATATTTAAAAATTTTAAAGATAATTATTTTTGTCTATGATGATATTGAAATCTGGAAAAATCAAGAATATTCAATCAACAACACAATGAAAATTGAACATTCAATCGATAAAATGAAATTTGGAAAAATCAAGAACATTCAATCAACAACATGAACCCTAAATCGAACAAAGATGAAGATGAAACTAAAACTTACAACCATCGATGGAGATGGAAACGCATATAGATCTAAACCATGGATAAGAACAAGGACAAAGATTGGAACTAATCTAGGTCGTATATCCCTAAAAAACCCAGACTATTGAAATCCTACCAAATTGACAAACCCTAAATCGATACACCTACGAAATCAAAAAACCCTAAATCGTAAGATGAACTTGAATCAGAACATGGTGGGATGACCTCGACTCATAGATCCGGTGGGATGAACTCGATGAAACCCAGATCTGAATCAAAACATAAACCGATGAAACACAGATGAAATAGATGAATCTAAATCGAAACATACCTGAGCAATCTAAAACTTAAAATCGCCCATGATGAACCGTAAATCGTCGTTTGAAACCCCTAAATTGTAGATCTGGAAAACAGAACTCTCAAGAATCTGAGATGAGGTTCAGTAAATTGCAACCATCAAGAAATAAAAAATCGGACCCCAACAAGAAGATGATGAAGCCCTTCAAGAACCCAAGCAAATTTGGAGATGGGAAACTTGAAGATGGCAACCATTTTGATTTTGGAGATGAAGAATATGTATATGGCAACTCTAGAAAATTACGAGAATACTACAATCGGCCATGATGAAATTGATTTTGCATATCTTGTTTTATATTATTATTATTATTATTATATTATTATTATTATTATTATTAATTTTTAAGGATGAAAAAACACATCAGCTGCCAACTCATTGACATGTCACTGCCACGTCAATTAAACCGGTGCCAACTCATCATCTTACATGCTATATTAGGTTAGATACATAAAATGGTAAGTTTGGTAGGTTCAGTACATTAAATGGTAAGTTTGAAAGTTCGATAAATACAATAGCAAAACGTGTCAAGTTGGATACATATTTATGAACTAAACCCTATTTAAAATTGCTAAAATCATGTATAAACAAATTTCAAGTCATGCCCTTTTTTATTGTCCAGTTTTCATATTTCATATCACTGCTTCAAAAGTCTCTTGTATAAATTTAAATTCATCTAAAACTATCATTCTAGACATTAATTTCTATAATGATAAATTTAAAGAATCTCTAGGTACAAAATCAAATTCATTAGTTATGCAGCTATCATTCTATATATAAATTTACCCCACAAAAGATATTACGTTGAACATAAAAAATATATTTCATTGAACATAAAAGATAATTACGTTACACTCTAATTCACGTTAATTTCTTTTTAGGGATTGAGAGGATGATTGGTTTGATAATTTTATCAGGTAAGTTAACATTTGATGTGCAATATTGAAATGACATAAATTATGTAGGGACACTTCTTATGATTTGAAATTAGATAGAGTCTCTTTGCAGAAGACTAAATACAGATTGGCATAAGAGTAACAACGATGTAACATGAAAAGTATTATAAATCAATCAAAAACATTACATTTTAAACTAATAGAGCTATGAGATTTAGTAGAAAACATGACAATTTTTTCTTTTCTTGACAACTGAAAAAAGTAGAAAAAGAATAGAGCTATAAGGCTCTATTAGCAAAAACAAATGACACTTTTGCTGCATAATCAGACACGGAATCATGAGTTATAATAGTTTAATATAGATTTGTCTATCTTAGACATGACTCCTTATATGATATAGAAGTTTAAAAATCAAAATATAGTTCACTAAACCCAAAACAACAATAATTTAATTTGAAAGAATATGAATTACCTGATGTTATTTTTAGTAAATTCAAATATTGAAGTCAATCAGATAATAATTCTGAACTGAAAACTGACTCAAAATTTTAAACACATTTATTGTCCATATAATTTTTTCACCATCATAAGAGATGATGCTACCAGATCTCTTTGCTAAAGACTTTGCTAGTTTATAGACCCGTGTGCGCATTGATATTAGTCTATTAGAAAAGTAACTTGAAATGATTTAAAATCAGATAGAAAAATGTGTGTATTGTACATATACAAAAAAACTCCAAATACGTACATTAGAAACCAAAATAAATTTTTTTGAAGTACTTTATACACAAGTAAACTTGAAAATAACATAAATGAATACAAAACACGTTTCAAGTATGTAGAGAACGACCAAATTATTAAGACTGATACATAAAAAATAAAAAGTAGACATACAAATTGTTTAAAATATATACAAAACAACAAAAAAAATCAGAAGGTAAAGCATGCTTATATCATCATGCACGGATCAGTTAATAGGCGATTTAGAAATAAGAAAAAAGAAGTGAATCTACTTAAGACGCAAATTCTTAAATCAAGCAAAAGCAACAACATTCTAATAAACAACCATTCTACTTGGTTAACCTGATCATTGGAAAAGAATAAATTGATAGTCAGTATAAACTATCATATATAAAGAAACAACTAAAAGTTTTTCATATTTAGAGAAAATGAAAATCCAAGTTCGCATAACTAATAACTTAGTGACGATTTAAGCACACGGGTTTAAGAGAAAGAAAATATACATACAGATTTATACACACGAGCATTACATGACTAAACATGAAATAGAACATAATCCAATAGAGAATCGTTTGATAATTTAATGAATCAAATTAACTGAAGTGGATGCTCAACTCCATACTTAAATCTGCTACTAATGATCACATGTCTTACCTTTTGAACGGACTCCAATGCATTTCTACTTTCAATGCCAAATTTTCATACACCTTGCAAGTAAAAGAAAAAGAATAATGACTCACATGTTAAATATTAAAAAATCAACAATGGTTTACTATCTTATGTATAAAAAATTAACACTTCTATTTTAGTGTTTCCTTTGCCTAACTACCTACACTAACAAAGTAGTTTCAGGACCATCAATAACAACTATCTTTACATATCTGAATTTAGATTTTTAAATATATATAATATCATCTTTTAATGATACATTTTATTTTAAACCATATTTTATAAAAAGTTTCATACATCTTTCTAATAAGATTGAAAATGCTTTAAAATCAATAACTAATCACTTTGAATAGTATGCTTAAGTTGACCACTCAGCTTATCACCATAATCCCAAAAAACTCATTCAGCTAAACAAAAAATTACCTACACGCTACTATTGGATAACAAAAAATTAAGAATATACGAATTTTAAAAAAGTGTCATAATATAATAAAATTTATACCAAAACGTAGATAAAAATGAGACGATCGCAAATATATAATTGTTTTTTCTCTAAACAAAATATATCGCAAGGTACTAACCATAATTTTTAAACAATCTATAATTAATTATATTAATATACAATTTTTATAAAACACCTCATATTTTCTTAAAGGCCCCTCACATGTTTCATAAAACCCCCTTATAATTTTAATCCAACCCTCTCCCAATTAGTTTAAAATTGAGTTGATTGTGTTTAATCTTTTCAAAATTATTTTGTAAAATTAAATGATTTTGAAATTGGAGGTTTTGATTGGTTAATAGAGTTTGATTTAATAGTTAAAAAAGGAAAAAAGGTAAGCCTTTTTATAATAGTTATAGATATAGATATATATATATATATACTACTATATAAATCATTTAACACTCTCTCTGCTCCTTAATTTTAAGACTTCTTAAAATTTAATCAAAACAACATCTTGGCCTTTCATTCTATTTAACTTAATCTCATCCACTCAATCTTTAATCATTCTAATCTCTCTCCTAATTTACTTTAACTTTTTATTCAATTAAAATATACTCTCACGCAAACATAATTATACACCCATAACAACATAATTTCTAATATCTTATTAACTTCTCTATCTTTATTTCACAAATATGATTTTTTCCTTATTTTAATGTCTTTTAGATTTTATTTTTAAAATTAATAAAATAGTTTATGCAAATAAAAGAAAAATTGAAAAAAAATGGGACATGTTGCTAAAGAAATTTTTTTGTGACATTGAATTTTACGAATAACATATCATTACATTTTTTAAAGCGACATATTATAAAACAAAAACTATTCGACTCCGCAGCATTGCGCGGGTACGATGCTAGTGTATATATATATATATATATATATATATATATATATATATATATATATATATATATATATATATATATATATATGGATATGGAAGGAAGCAAAATGTTATCATCAAGGATTTACACTCCTCAACTTTTGGATGTACCGTATGCATATATCGAGAAGTTCATTTGAAAACCGTTTTTATTGCGAGAACTGTGAGAAACAATCTTAGCCGTCCAATTCCTCCTCCTTCAATTGGATTGCCCACCCATGAATTCCTTACATGCACCGTGTCACACTCAATCCCCCTACGCTCTTCATCTATGAATTCCATTATCTAAAATGAACGGCTAAGATTGGTTCTTGCGGTTCTCACTCTAATAGTGGTTCTCAACAGAACCTTCCCCTGTATATATGTATATGTATATATATATATATGAAGAATGTTCAATATATTCCATACTTGATTCATAGTACTAAGATACTAATTTTAGCCTTTGGATCAATGACATCAATGGTCCAGATTGCATTTTAAAAATTTGGACGGAGTGGCATTTTCGTAATTCATATCTGATGCTTTTACAAGTCACATGTGATTGTATACTGAATCACCTGTGATTGAATATTAAAATTTTAGGACTATGTTTTTTTATATAGACTTTATTAAACACAACTCATATATATATATATATATATATATATATATATATATATATATATTAAAGGTTGGTAATTTGAGTCAGATACATATCTTAAACTGTTAGGCGATGCGTATAGCCAAACCCGAAGGGCTCAGGTTGCCTTCGGGTAGCTCGGGTTCCTTCGGGAACACCCTACCCCCGTTTCGGGTTCCCCTCTCTTTTTCCGTTTCGGCTTCGTGCACCCGACTATCCTGATGATTTTTTTTTTGGTTTAGTAGAGATGGTAAAGAGAGAGAAAATATTTGGTTTGTTTAGGTTGCTTTTGGGTGAATGCTACTTGGGTTGTAAGTTAATTTAGGTTGGGAAAAAAAAGAAAAACTAATATTACAGGTAATATGATATTTAGGTTAATTTAGATTAAGAAAGGTTATGCTTACGGCCTTGGAGCCATGTAGTTTTTTTTTTGTGTCAGTTATAACTAGATTCAATTCGCATAAATAAATGTAATGCGTTCTTCGATGATGAGTGTGAATAAGATAGATTCCATACAATCACAACAATGCATTACTTTTTGAATGTATCTCATTTTTTGTTTTATTCTTAAAATGGTACATGGAAGATGACTACTAAATTACTAAAAAACTTACCATTTACCCCAACATTTGTTAACAGTAAGTAATCTAAAATTATATATATAGCGAAAAGTGTATATAAGAACATTTATTTGAAAATTATTTTTTGAATTACAAAACATTAATACAACAGGATATTCCTTTTCAACTTTTAATCTCTCTAAACAAGCAAACATCGATCTCTTTTTTTCAACTTTAAATCTATCTAAACAAGCAAACATCGATCTCTTTTTTCATAGCACCATACGATTATACAAATCCTTAAAAAAGTGCATGCACCAAGGAAAATTAACTCTGTGGCATATCTAAGATTGGTACTCATGTTCTAAGTCTAACATAGTGAATGATAACTATATCTTACTATTTTTTATTCATACTTATTTAATTCATTTATTCAAGAGATCAAGACTATTTAATTCATTTATTCACGAGATCAAGACTAAAAGAGAAGATGAAAAAGAAAAAGAATTAGCATATTCAACTTATTAATATTTAATAGGTAGAAAGATAAAGTAAAAAAATTAGTAAGTGGAAATAAATTTTTTCTTATTAAATCTTTACGGTTAGTAGGCTACCACAAATCTACGGTTTACAAAATGCTACCAGAATATATTGTTGTTTATGGACTTCTTAACTTATTAATTAGTAAAAACATTTAATTTATTAAATCTTTATTAGTTAACATATATTAAAACCAAACACAAGTAGACAACCATCAAATTAATTAATAAGCCTATTTTCTAATTTCCGTAGACGATATATAGAAACATAAATCACTAAATACGTACATAAATACTTACCCTTACGTAGGACCGAGCATGGGGTGGTTTGGGTTGGTTTTGATCCCAAACCGAACCATAACCGTTAATATTGGTTATGTGTTTTTTCAAACCAATGGGTATCGGTATCTAATGGGGCGGTTAACGGTTTTTGATAGCGGATCGGTTTTTGTTATCGGTTTTATTGGTTAACCGTTATACTAAGTTGGACCAAACTTAATGGGCTTCGTAATTTCAGAATATGGGCTTGAGTTATATTTTTTATTGCTTTATAGTAGTTACAAATTTGGGCTAGATAGTTTATTATTTTCTAGACTTGGTAAGCCCATTATTTTTTATGATAAAAATACAAAACGATAGACTAGAGTTATATTTAATACATAAACTGAGTCTGTTGGTACACACCTCTTGGTCTCCATCAATTCGTAACTTATGAATTCATTTTTAATACATTTAATAGTCTCAGATGAAAGAACCAATCAAGTGTTCAACGTTTATAATGACTTTAATAGTCGAGTATAATGAATAAGACGACATAATAAGTAACAAAGTTCAAGCTTTTATAAAAATATAACTTGCATGATGCACCATAAATGATCAAGTATTCAAATAATTAAATAATAAACATATAAAATAATTAAATATAAATTCTTATCGGTTTGGTTTGGTATTGGTTCGGTTACATGTGCAAAACCGAAACCGACCCACTATCTATCGGTTAATGAAATTTTATAAACCGAACCGTCGGTTTTCATTTGGTTCGGTTTTATCGGTTATGGTTCTGTTTTTCGGTTAAGATGCTCACCCCTACTGGCCTTACGTCATATATATATAAGGGATGGTTCATTTAAGTTCCATTAAAATTGTTGAATCGCGAAAACTAATCTTAGCCATTTATTTGGTAAGTGAAATTCATGGATGCATAGAGAGTATGGGGGGATAGAGTGTGACATGAATTCATGCGTGGTTGATGTAATTAAAGGAGATGTAATTGGACCGTTCAGATTGGTTCTCGTGGTTCTCGCAATAAAATGATTTTTAAAAGAACTTTTCTATATATGTATATATATATATACACACACACAATTCTAATAAGCTTCAATCTTGTGTTTAGATTTAATTTAAAGGGTTAATAATGGTTTAACCATCAAAGTTTTCGTTCAATTTCGGTTTAATCATCAAAGTTTTTTTCTAAACAAATTACCATAAAGTTTGAATCTGTTATGATTTAAACCTCAAACTTTTTTTTCAAATGATTTAAACCTTGAAGTTTTGTTAAAAAAATTGATTAATCACTTAAGTTTTGTATGATTTTCGATTTTACTCTCTCTACTTATTATGCATCTTACTTTTTATATTTAAGGGTTAAATCGTTTGGGAAAAAACATTAAGGTTTAAACAAAAAAGAAAGTGTAACTTTAAGGATTAAATAATTATAAATTCAAACTTTATGGTAAAACTATTTAAAAAAAACTTTGATAATTAAACCGAAACTGAAGTAAAACTTTGATGGTTAAACCATTATTGACCCTATTTAAATATGCAAAGTTATTTACCAAACATGTTTAGAATTAGTTTAATAGAACATCATGTACGGCTAGGTTTAAATATAAATATTATCTTCTAATATAAATAAAAGATTAATTTGATAAAATTTTATTAGACAATTTAAACCATTCATTTAAAAAAATGTTCAATCTTAACTATTCATTCACTTAAAATAAAAAAATCAATTTTGACCTTTTAGAGTCCAAATTATTTGAGATAATTTCATTTATGCCATTATTAAATCATATTAAATCGTATTTGCTCACCTTAATTTACAACTATCATATTTACCCCATATAATATTTCAATATCATATTTACCCCATATAATATTTTAAAATATCATATTTAATCACATTCTTAGTTTTATCATTATAAAATATTTTATAATCATCTTAAATTCCTTTTTAATTATAACCAATAACGTTTAACTTTATTACCCTTAATTGTAACAATAATAATTTATTGATGACTTATATAAGAAATACAATCACGTCTCTTCATATCATGATACCGTATTTCTATCGTCAAATCTGCCCTCCCACTCGCGTCGATGTTTGCACCACTTGTTAGAGTATTGATGTCGTATGTCGTCATTTTTTAAAATTCTTGTTTAATTTGCGTCTTATTATTATTTAATACGTTTTTATTAATATTTAATATATTTATTATCTTTTAAACCAACCCGTATATCACGTGGACATTTAGTCTAGTTAGCTCATACGTGTGTACGTATATCAATTTTTATTTAGTTTACACCATAATAATAAGTAATTATTTAACCACTCATCATTCTTTTTTTCAATTCTAACCATATATATTCTCTATGTTAATTGTTGAAGAACATTTTTCTCTATGATTATTACTTACAGGTTTACTTTTTCTATAAGCGATAAATATTAAATGTAATCTAATTTTTTTTAAGTTGTATGATTAAAAATCTCTTTTTTTTATTTTGCAAGTAAAATATGTAATAAAAAGATTACATTCAAGACTAATTTGTTTATTTTGAATTTTATGTTCTAACTAACTAAACTGTATTGTGTTCAGCTTTATTTATTCTTAGTTTGGAGTTATTAGAAATTTATTTTTCTTAATATATTCTGTTAATTTTAATTCATTTAGTCATTTGAGTATAATTTCATAATTATTAAAATAATGTTTTTTGTCTTTTAAACACGAAGTTATCGTATACAACAAATTAATATTATAAACAATTAACTTATAACTGTCCATGCATTTAATATAAGTCTTTCTAGTTAAGATATTAATCTATTATCTATGAATATTCGTGTATATATATAGATTAATGTTATAATGTGAGATTTCATAGCTACACACGGCTTTAGCAAAATTGTTCTTGTTAGTGTTTATACACATATTCAACATTGTAATGACACACAAAAATTAAGTGTTAGAGATATATAGAGATCTATGAACAGGTTGAAGTAATAAAGTTCTTTCTTTATTTATCATTTCCATATATGTGGGCATTTCCATTAATCGATCTTCATATACATGATACATTCATACATGCATACATGCAATAGTCTATAAATATCATTGCTGGCCACTCCAATTATTCATACTAACTCAATTCCTTAATTCTTTGGCATTTCAAGCAGTGCTATTTACATATATTTTCACAAAGAGTGATAATTAACCGAAGAAGAACCTAGAAAATAAAATGAAGATGATGAAAGTACTTCTAGCTATGTTCGTACTAACTTCTTTGATTTATTTTGTCTCCGCAACTGATCACGACGATCGTAAGGTTAGTCTAGATATAGTAGCTTATTTATTCTTTATTACGTCCATTGTTTCAATTTATCTTTTATATCTTTAATAAAATTGTAGAGAAATTAAATCGGTTAAAATTGCATTATACATAGATATAAATTATCCATTAATTAAGCTCGGTTCTTGACATAAAAATAAACCATGCATGTTTGAATGGTTTATTTTTATGCAATCTAGGGGTACTTTTTATTAAAATTAAACAAAAGTTTAAGCCAAGATGATGCAAAACTATTTCTTAAACTTGATCGTGTACAAAGATTGAGATAAACCTGATGATGCTGCTGATTTTTGCAGATCTTTATTGTTTACATGGGATCTCTCCCTGTAGGCAAATACTCGCCATCATTACACCACTTAGAAATTATCAATACAAATTGTTGATCCAAGGTATGTATATATGCATCCTTTTGATTATTAAAAGTTTCTGATTAATTTGAAACCATAATTCATACAGATTGATATCTTAAAAAATTAATAAACAGCTTTGTAAGCAAATCACTCATAAGAAGCTACAAAAGAAGCTTCAATGGGTTCGCTGCGTACCTATCCGATGAAGAACAAAAGAAATTGGCTGGTAAGTTACCTCATCATGCATGCTATTTTTTATGATCCCCAATAGTGATACTGATGATGACGTTATTGGTAGCAAAAGTACGTATTGAATGATATCTTTACTCAAGTAGCTAGTTGCTAACCAGTAGTTGTGAGTCTTTCTCTATCTCTTTCTTTTTTGTTACAACACAAGCATATAAATAAAGAATCCTTTTATTTGTGTAGACCGTCAGTGATATATTTTTCGTTTTTTTGATACGTCAGTGTTACATCACATCTCATTATTTTCTTTACAACCAAAGTTTTACTCTTTTCACATCTCATTATTTTCTTTACAACCAAAGTTTTACTCTTTTTAAACTTTACCTCACATTTTTATTTTATTTTATCATTTGGGCTGATTTGGATCAATTAATTTAATACGTAGGTCGTTTTGGACTAGACTTTTATTTTATTTTTATATGGGTTATATATTGTGGTGGCCTTGCATATACTCTATTTGATGATGTTTTCTTCAATACAAATGTGCTTGGGATCCTTTGGAGCATCTTGAAGACTCATGAGGATATTAATGGGCAGAGAACAAGCACATGAACATCCTGTTTAATTTCATACAAGTGTGTTGAACATGGGCAAAATATCATAAAAACAATAACTTCACAAAGTAACAAAATATATGTTTTACTGTTTACTTAGCATTTACTCTATGATAGAAACAAAATATGTGTCTTTTGCATTTACTTCGCATTGTAATTAATATTGATGGTATCTGCTGAACAGGTTTTGATGGGGTCGTGTCAGTATTTCCATGTCAAGAGGTCCACATGCAGACAACACGGTCATGGGACTTCATGGGTATTTCACAAACAGTCGAACGACGCCCCGCTTTGGAGAGCGATGTTATTATAGGAGTTATCGACAGTGGAATATGGCCCGAGTCTGAGAGTTTCAGGGATCAAGGCCTAGGTCCTATTCCTGCTAAATGGAAAGGAGTTTGTCATGGGGGTGCAGATTTCCCTTGCAACAGGTAAATATGTTAAAAAATCAATATATGGTTAAATAACTTGTGTTAGTGTAACGTTTGAAATCGAGCTAGATTAATTGAATAATTTTAGAAAACAATAATAACTAAGGAAGTATTTCTTAGTGAAACAACCTGCTGTGTTTATCCTTTGTCGAGTAATTACCTATCAAATTCCAACAAAAACAACTTTTATCTTCAAGGATCTACTATTACGTGGCAATATTCTATTCCTTAAAATATACGTATAGAGTTCTTTCCTGTTCTGTTATTATCTCAATCAAGATATATGTATCGAATCTGGCTAGGTCCTCTCTGTTTTTCCTTAGTACTGCAGTAGATTTGTTTTAGGTTCCGATTAGTAAGTATGATTATTTGCAATAAAAATTATATTTAAAAAGAAGTAATTTTCACTCATAAACTTTTCTGTAATGGAATTCTCCTTAAACTAATAAGACAATTCTCGTAGGAGGATCTAAGGTTTTATACAAGAATCTTGGCTAAGAAAGATTGAAAATTATCATCTTTTATGATCTTCTATCATAAGTTGGAAGTTAGATGGTTTTGATTGTTCTCATTCTGTAGGAAGACAATAGTAGCTCGTTCATATAGCATTTAAAATATGGATGTGGTTAATAAAGATTGACCATCCTGTTGGATACTACTAACTACTAAGTTTATATTCACTTTATCATTTTTTTTTTGGCAAAAACAAGTAAATATAATTAACACCACCAAAGATGCACAATGCAAAGGTGGGACAACATAGGGCAAACCCCTACGCGCCTAACCCTATACCAATTAAAATTGAAACCACAAACAAAACAGTTATAAGCAATTGAAATACAAAACCAAACTTCTATGCAAACAATATAGTCTTTAATCATTATAATTCTGATGATACCACAGCTACTTCTTCATTTCTTCCATTGAAACTTCATACCCCAACTGATACAAACCACCAAAATGCCATGCCAAAATAACAAAACTTCACAGTTCCATAACCCTTCCCAAGATGAATAATTCCCACTCACGGAATCTTCTAAAAAATCTCTGCAACATCCCTGTCAGGAATTGAGAGAATTTTATTAGATGAAATTGAATCGAATTACAACAATGATAGCCTCCACTATTTATAGAACTAGTTAGGACTAGTTTAGGCAACTAACAAGAAACTAAAATGCAACAGAAACTAACAACTAATGACAGCTGAACTACAACTGAATTAAAGTCACTTAACAAACCTCCACCTTGACTTTAATTCTACTAAAGTACAAGGTCAACCTTTACTTCCAGCTGTCAACGTTTAGAAGATCTAAATAGTGCCTAAACTTGCCCAAAGTAACAGGTTTAGCAAGAGCATCAGCTGGGTTATCTTCAATCTTTACTTTCTTGACTTTAACCCTTCTTTCTAACCGAATAAAATGGTAGCGCACATCTATGTGCTTCGTTCTCTCATGATGCACCTGATCTTTAGCAAGATATATTGCACTCATGCTGTCACAAAACACAACAGCTTGATCTTGATGAAAACCAAGATCCCCAAGTAAACCTTTTAACCAAATACCTTCTTTTGCAGCTTCAGTTAGAGCTATATACTCCGCTTCAATTGTAGACAACGCAACCGAAGGCTGTAAAGTTGCTTTCCAACTTACCACTGACTCTCCAACCGTGAAAACATACCCCGTTAACGACCTTCGAGAGTCCAGATCAGATGCATAATCTGAATCTGAATAACCAGCCACATAACACTCTCTTTTTCCACCATAAATCAGTCCTACATCAGTTGTCCCTTTAAGGTAACAAAATATACGTTTAACAGCAACCCAATGCTCCTTTCCCGGATTAGCCATGTAACGTGAAACAACACCGACTGCATGTGCTATATCGGGCCTAGTGCAAACCATAACATACATCAAGCTCCCCACTGCACTAGAATAAGGAACTTTATTCATATATTCTTCCTCAGCCTCTGTTTGAGGTGACAAATCAGATGACAATCTGAAATTTGCCGATGAAGGCGTATTTAAGGATTTTGCTGAACTCATTCCAAACCGCCCAAGAACTTTATGAATGTAACTTTTCTGTGAAAAGAAAAGCTTACCATTAATTCTATCTCGCACAATTTCCATACCCAAGATCTTTTGAGCAGCCCCTAAATCTTTCATATCAAATTCAGAATTAAGAAGCATTTTCAGCCTTTTAATTTCCTTCATATCACGAGCTGCTACTAACATATCGTCCACATACAAGAGAAAATAAATGAACGACCCATCAGCAACTCTCTTGTGATAAATGCAGCAATCATATGGACTTTGATTAAACCAGTTATTCACCATAAAACTGTCAAATCGCTTATACCACTGTCGTGGTGATTGCTTCAGTCCATAAAGCGATTTTTTCAGTTTGCACACATAGTATTCTTTTCCTCGAGCAACAAACCCCTCAGGTTGACTCATATAAATCTCCTCTTCGAGATCCCCATGTAAGAAGGCTGTTTTAACGTCTAACTATTCCAATTCCAAGTTCTGCTGTGCAACCAACGCTAACAGCACACGAATATTGTATGACGCACCACCGGTGAAAATATTTCATTATAATCGACTCCTTGCTCTTGACTATAGCCTCTAGCCACTAAACGAGCTTTATATCTCACACTTTCAGCTCCTAGTAGCCCTGTTTTTCGCTTGAAAATCCATTTACAAGTTACCACTTTTCTGCCTTGAGGCAATTTTACCAACTCCCAAGTCCTATTTTTATGTAGAGACTCCATCTCTTCACCCATGGCTGCTATCCACACATCAGCCTCCTTGGACATTATTGCCTCTTTGTAACTTGCTGGCTCACAAAATTCCATCTCTTCAGCAACTTGTAACGCATAGGCTACTACATCATTAAAACCATACCGAAAAGGCCTATTAACTTGTCTTCGTGGCTTGTCTAAAGCTATTGATCTAAACTCTGAGGACTGATGCACATTTTGTGACTCAACCGACACTATTTGAGGTGAAATATTAGGCTGTCCAGCAGCCTTATCTACATCTTCATCTGAACCAACTACTTCATACTCAACTTGTTCAGATCCAACCTTATCTTGATCCCTGTTACCCGCTGTACTTGACTGTTTTTCTACAGCCCGGAGCATACAATCTTCTTCAAAAATTACATCTCGGCTGAGAATTACTTTCCTTTCAGCATGTGACCAAATTCTATAACCCTTCACCCCATCACCATAGCTCATAAACAGCCCCTTCTTCGATCTTGGTTCAAGTTTACCTTCACTTACATGATAATATGAAGGACAACCAAACACCGTAAGACCCAAGTAATCAGCCGGCTTTCCCGACCAGACTTCAATTGGAGTTTTACACTCAATTGTTGTTGCTGGACTTCTATTCACTAAGAAACAAACCATGTTCAAAGCTTCCGCCCAAAACCTTCTATCCAGCCCCGCATTTGAAAGTAAACAGCGAACCCTTTCCAGCAGCGTTTTATTCATTCTCTCGGCCACTCCATTCTGCTGTGGAGTGTACCGAACAGTACGGTGTCTAGCAATTCCTTCATTTTTACAAAATTGATCAAACTCACCCAAACAAAACTCCAAACCATTATATGTTCGTAACCGCTTAATCTTCTTCCCAACTTGGTTTTCAATGAGAATTTTCCATTGCCTAAAATTTTCAAATGATTCACTCTTGTGTTTCATAATAAACACCCATGTCATTCTTGAGTAATCATCTATGATAGACAAGAAGTATCTACCACCACCAAGTGAAGGAACTTGCGAAGGACCCCAACAATCTGCGTGAAGATAATCCAAAGTCGACTTTGTCCTATGAACACCTCTTGAAAAACTCACCCGTTTCTGTTTTCCAAATATGCAATGTTCACAAAAGTCTAACTCAGCCACTTTATGACCTCCAAGAAGTCCCTCTTTGCTAAGAATTATCATCCCCCTTTCACCAACATGCCCCAACCTCATGTGTCATAAACGTGTTAAATCTGACTCTGTTCTATCAGATTTTGAAGCTATGGCAGCTGATCCAACAACAATCTTTCCTTTTAAAACGTACAACGTACTCTTCTTGATGCCTTTCATGACTACTAACACGCCCTTAGTAACCTTGAGCACTCCATTCCCTCCATTATACTTGAATCCTTTGGAGTCCAAACTTCCCACAGAAATCAAGCTCTTCTTTAATTTTGGAACGTGACGAACATCAGTCAAGATTCTCACTGTTCCATCATACATCTTGATACTTACCGACCCAATTCCAGCAACTCCACATGCTGTGTTATCACCCATTAACACACTTCCTGCTGAAACAGTTTTATAAGTACCAAACCAGTCCCTGTTTGGCGTCATATGATAAGAACACCCCGAGTCCAAGATCAATTCATCTTTCTGATTTTTAACTCAACAACACTTCGACAATCAGCCTCTGAATCCGAGTCATCGTTTGCAACAGCAGTGGATGCCTTACCTTTTCATTTGGGACACTCATTTTTCCAATGACCCTTTTCGTTACAATGATGACAAACATCGTTGGGATTCACCTTTGATCTACCCTTGGACTTTGACCGACCTTTTCCTCTCCATTTTCCTTTTCCTTTTTCAGAGCGACTTCTTTCTCTACCTCTATCATCATCAACAACTGATAGGCCACTTGACTGACTTTCAAACCCATTCCTATTCCCAGAAGCCTTATGCCGAAGCTCTCTTGAATGTAAACTGGATCTGACTTCCTCCAACGTAATAGTATCCCTACCAACAACGAAAGAATTAATAAAGTTCTCGTATGATGGAGGCAACGAAACCAATAACACAAGAGCTGCATCTTCATCCTCAACTTTGACATCCACATTCTTTAAGTCCATAAGAATGGAGTTCATTTCATCAAGATGCTCCTTCAAAGCCATTCCTTCTTTCATACGTAGTGAGAACAAGCGTTGTTTTAACAACAACTTGTTAGTTAATGACTTTGTCATATAAAGACTCCAATTTCAACCACAAAGACACTGTTGTTTCTTCATCAGCCACCTCGTATATTACTTCATAAGACAAGGATAACAAAATGGTTGAATGAGCCTTCTCGTCTTATTGATTAAATTCAGCAGCAGTCATGCCTTCAAGTCTTTCTTCAAACAAAGGAACCCAGATCCCTTGTTGTTTTAGAAGTGCTCTCATTTTAATACGCTAGAGACTAAAATTGTTCTTCCAAGTGAACTTGTCGATCTTGATCATTTGTGAAGGCATCTTTCACTTCTTGAATAATCAGAGGCAAGAAAGATCTTCAAGAACATATGATTCTGCCCCAGAAATTAGTTACAAAAAACGATTACCAAACGCCAATCGATTACTAATTTCCAGACCCTATCGAAAGAAATTTCAGAAACGGTCCACCTCAAATCGAATTCTCTAATCGATCGTGACCCAGTAGCGCTCCACCTTGAATCGACTTTTCTAATCGATCGTAACCCAGAAGCGCTCCACACTTCAATTCGTCCTCTGGCACAGACTTGAAGAAATACAAAATTAATTGCCCAGAATGCAATCGCAGGAAGCCAAATTGAAAAAACGAAATTGAACACTAATCGATTGCTAGGGAAGAATGAATATTAAAATCACCAGAAGCGTGACAATCAGAACCACGCTCTGATACCAATTTGTCAGGAATTGAGAGAATTTTATTAGATGAAATTGAATCAGATTACAACAATGATAGTCTCCACTATTTATAGAACTAGTTAGGACTAGTTTAGGCAACTAACAAGAAACTAAAATGCAACAGAAACTAACAGCTAATGACAGGTAATTACAACTGAACTACAACAGTAGCGAATTAAAGTCACTTAACAATCCCAATAACATACAGCAGTAGCAATGACAGCAGTGCAGCTTCTTTCCAATTTTGCCACAAAAATACTGTTTACACCATACAAGTTAACACCACTCCCAAAAAAACAGTTTATACATCTTTTATCCATCAAATTCTTATTAACAAAATTCCACTTTACACCCGCTGACTTCCAAATCCCCTTCAATTGATAAGCATGACTATATTTCAAAATCATCAAATGCAGCACCCAACTGGATCACTTCCCCAGCTACACACTAGTCAGAATATACATACCGTACAAGCAAAAGCACAATCTCTGCTGATCTTCTTTCATCAAATTAATCCATGCTTTACTCAAACTACTCATATACATAATTTTCCAAATCACAGCACAGCTTATCACAAACAGTTTCAACCAATCAGAATTTTGAAACTTTCTACCATATTCCTCCTGTATACAATGATAGCTCAGCCATTTTATTCCTTTTCCTTTTATACTTTCACCATTCTTTTCAATCCATATTTTGATCAACAATAAAACACCCTCCCTTACCCAAAAGACCCAACAGAGAAATACCAGCTTTATTACTAAAACAGTAGTACCATGGGATAGCTAATATATTCACTTTATTATGTTATGGTTATCTAGCATAACTTGGAAACTAAATATGTTTAATGTTGTCAATCTGTAGAAAGATAATCCGTGCTCGGTCGTATAGCATTGATGAAAGTCTGCAATTTTCAGCTAGAGACACATATGGGCATGGGACTCATGTAGAATCGATTGTAGCTGGTAACGAAGTGAAAGATGCTAGTTATTATGGTTTAGCGCAAGGAACTGCCAGAGGAGGGGTTCCCTCTGCAAGGCTTGCTATTTATAAAGCCCGCATTATAACTTGTTACCTTAGAGATGTTCTGTCTGCTTTTGATGATGCTATAGCTGATGGTGTAGACATCATATCAATTTCAATTAATCAAGACTATCATGTCGAGCTTACTTCTGATCCAATTGCTATTGGTGCCTTTCACGCGATAGAGGGAGGCATTCTGACAGTCAATTCTGCAGGGAATGAGGGTCCTAGTCTTTCTTTTATCACAAGTTATGCTCCATGGATCTTTTCTGTGGCAGCAAGTGATATTGATAGAAGAATTGTTGATAAACTCCTTATTGGAAATGATGCATTGCTGGTGGTGAGTAATATTACTTTCTGTCTCCTAACATATATGTATTTGGCATGATCTCATAGGTTGTGAATTGAATATAGGGTAATGTTATTAATGCTTTTCCATCAAGTGATGGAAAGTTGCCTCTTGTTTATGGGAAAGAGGTGACAAGTATCTGCTCTGAAACTGATGCAAGGTAAAAACTTACCCTCTTTATCAATTTTTTTTACGTATGACTAAATATAATTTCTTTTATAGGAACTGTGTTGCACAGTGCATAGAGAGTAGTTTGGTAAAGCAAAAGGTGGTTCTTTGTGATGACTGGAGGGATCATGGAGATGCAATTAAAACATCTGGAGCCCTCGGCTGTATCATCCCAGATCCTAAACAAAGAAATGTTTCTATAATCATGCCATATCCTGTCATATCTCTAACCAGAAATGCTTTCAATTTGGTTAAATCATACAAAAACTCTACCATGTAGTCGACTTTCTATTAAACTTCTACATTATTTTTTATGTATAAATTTAATGTTACAACTAATGATTACTTGTCGTTTGAACAGAGAACCTAGAGTCCAAATTCTCAAAAGTGAAGCTATTAAAAATCCAACTGCTCCTTTCGTTGCTTCATTTTCTTCTAGAGGACCTAGTAGATTTATATCTGATATTGTAAAGGTAATGTTTTTCTCAACTTATGAGTTATTCTCATAATATGAATGATCATCATACTATGGGTCTTTGGGAGACTTGGTCAATTTGTAAACTGCTTGGAATACCCGTACCTCAATCTTATGTTTTGAGCAATGTGAAAGGACCCCTCACAGTATTGTATCTTAATTTGCAATGCTGTTATCATATTTATATAAATGTATTAAAATGTTAGATTAATGAGGTATGCTATGTGGTTATAGCCGGATGTAACTACCCCTTGTGTGGAAATTCTGGCGGCGTTTTCACCAATTGCTTCACCATCTGGTAGCTTACTGGACAAGAGTTCAGTGAAGTATAGTATCATATCCGGGACATCCATGGCTTGCACACATGTTGCTGGTGCTGCGGCCTTTGTCAAGTCTTTTCACCCCAATTGGTCCCCTTCTGCAATTAAATCTGCTCTAATGACAACTGGTAATTTCTTATCTTAATCTTTTATGATTTTACTTAGTTAACGACTTAGCGTTAGATCATCCTAATGAATCATGTTATAAGCAACTTATATCATTAATCTACAGTGTATTAATTTAGTTTTAAGCTATTATCTTCACCACTTTAAAGGCTGCGTAGTCTTGTTGAATCTATGTTGAGAAAGTAAATTAAGAACTTGAACTTAAATTTCTGAAATGGATTTGAAAATTTTTTATGTGAATGTCTCCCATTACATGACTAAATTAATGAAACCTTCAATTCTTGTTTTAATGTGTCATAGCATTGGAAATGAATGCTGCCCTCAACTTAGATGCTGAATTTGCATTCGGATCTGGACACATTGATCCTCTAAGGGCCATAAATCCAGGCCTTGTGTATGAAACTTCTATACAAGAGTACCTTCAAATATGGTGCAACATATCAAGAACAGGAAGTTTGACGGCTAGCTGCCCTATGAAGTTGACTCCTAAAGAAATCAATTACCCATCCATGGCAGTTCAAGTAGACGTGAAATATGCATTTATAGTGTCTTTTACCAGAACAGTAACTAATGTTGGTGCAAAGAATTCAATGTACTATGCGTCTATAGAAGGAAACCGCTCAAAGCTGCATATCATAGTCGAGCCTAGCAGTCTGAAATTCACTACACTGAACCAGAGGCTGTCTTATGTGGTGACTGTCAGGGGGAAAAGAATCAAGCCGCTGAACATGGAACGTCTGTCACTGTTGTGGACAGATGGTGTTCACAAAGTTCGCAGTCCTATCGTTGTCTACACGATGGGAACCACCTCCGGTGGAGAAATAGCATTAAAACCATCAATGTTTCAGATAACATTTGTAATTCTTTTGATAGTGCTTCTGTATTAAGGTTATCCAAATTGCTCTTTCATTGTATATATATAAATGGGATTTGTAATTGTATAGAAGTTTATAACCCTGTTCAATTAAAACCCCGAGGAACCGAGTATATAGTATGAAGGGTTCTAACCAAATCTTGCATTTTACGTGTAATAACCAAATCAACGAGTGTATAACGTGTTGAAAGGTGTAATGTAGGAACTCGGAAAAAAAACTTTTCACTCTCCATTCTCTTCAATCTCGTAATATAGGAAATCAACACTTTCTCTACGCAAATAATTTACAGCCTTTACATCAACTAAATCTATGGTTGATATATTATTTCACAGCCAGATAAGTGTATAATCGCAATCGTGCTAGTCGATATTTGCACGATCACTAATCTTAACACTTCAGCATCGGTGGGGATTTTCCTGTGTGATACGGATGGTTGTGTACCAGGTGGAGGTGGTGTTAGGACAATCTTACTAAGGGAGACACACGAGACAAAAGTCTACCATACATCCAAGAGCTACTAGGATGTAACATGACACGAGAGCAGATTATTGGTGGTCAAGAATGAAGCGGGATGTGGCAAAATTGTTGATAAGTGCTTGACATGTCTTAAGGGTGAAAGGTGGGCACCAGAGACCTTTAGGGAAATTTCAACCGTTGGAGATTCCGTGGTGAAAATAAGACTGTGACAATGGGTTTCGTGGATAAATTGATGAAGGTGCACACTTCATACCGATTCATGAAACTTTTTCGACGGCAATTGTGGCCAATGTGTATGTGAGTGATCTCAAGGCATGATGTGCAAGTCTGGGTGGCGACCGACGAGAATATAAGATTTACTTCTAGATTATGGGAGGGGTTTCTCAGAATCAGGAATGAGGTTGCACTTAGAGTGAGTGGGTGGTGCAGACACTTTAGGATATGTGAGAGCTCGTGTGTTCAACTTCGGGGGTAGAAGTGATACTTACTTTCCACTAGTTGAATTTTCTTACTTTGAAAGTTATCATGCCAAAGTAGGCATGCCTCCCTACGAGATGATATATGGGAAACAGTGTTGAACAGGAAAGCGAAGCACAGAAGTGGTTCAAAAACGACAAAGTGTATTTTGAAAATTCGTGGAAGATCAAGGTTTGAGCAATGATCTAGAGGACGAAATCGTGTCTAAGTGAGGGAGAGTTGTAAGACCCGTTTCTTTTAATATAAATTGACTTATTTAAATAAGTGAGATAATAAAATTGGTACTGTAATTAATGGATTACTTGTAATTTTTGGGTTGTTAGGATACAATGGGCTTAAAAAAGATATTTATAAATTTTGTTAGACTTTTGTTGTTATTGGATCATTAAGAGAGAAGATGGGTCTTTGGTTTGAAATAATGGGCTTTTAAAGGATAAAAGAAGTCTTGGGCTTAGGTGAGGTAAACAAGGTATAAATACCCAACTTAGAGCACATATCCATATGCTAACACTGTAGCTGTCTAATGACTTTGTGATTCCTGCAACTTGTAACAACTCGTTCCACATAGATAAATGAATGAAAGTTGAGATATCTTATAAGTTCAAAGTTGTGGACTACTAATACCTTCCATCATAGTTTTAAATTGATTTCGAAGTTATTGAGCTAGCTCTGACTTTGGACTATGGGGTGTCACAAACGATATCAGAGCCAGGCCCCAGATTGATATGCACAACGAGGACGTTGTGTCTAAAGAGGGGAGGATTGTAACATCCATCTCACATCAGTTGGGTAGGGAAATAGAACATGCCTTATAAAGTTGTGGATACCTCTCTTAGCATAAGACCTTTTAGGTGGGGTGTTTCATACCAGAAACAAAACCGTGAGCTAGTGGGGCAAAGCGGACAATATCATGCTACGGGGTTTGGGGTGTTCCACCATAGTTTTAAGTTGATTTCAAAGTTTTTGGGCTAGCCCGTGACTTTGGACTATGGGGTGTCACACTGCTGATGGTGGACTGCTAAGACAAGGGGAGAAGAGACCTTCATCCTTTTGACATCAATCTTCAAGAAATCAATAGCTAACAATCATAAACTCCTTGCAAATGATTCTAGGTGGTTGTTATAGTTAATTATTTAAGTTACACTCGTTTTTTAGGATTTTAATTGCTATTCGACAAAGTATAAAAACCAAGAACTGAAGATGGATTTTAGGGAGTTCTAATCTTGATGAAAATGAAATTAAACTTGAGGGAATGATGGAATAAGTCTTAGGAGTCTAATGAATCAGATATGGATCAAAATGATAGGGTTTTGAGGGATTTGCAATTTGAAGTGTCAACTACGTAGGTGTGTGTATTCGACCAACCTGTTATGTTTTCATAGGAATCTCAGTTGTGAGTGGGTGGAATCACAAATCCAACTTACATTTTTTGAATCAGAAACAACGTATGAATATGAATCGCAAATCAAGTTCAAATGTATGTGTATGTGTAAATCGGTTAAATGGGCTTTATAAATCGGCTTATTGGGCCTGAAATAAAAAAAAACGAATCTTGTATATTTATAAGATATGAATAGCAAATTTACCTATGTTAATGAAATCACAAATTGATTCTTATATGTGGATTGCAAATCAGGGTTTACAATGGCATTGCAAATTGTGTGTTTTGGTGTTTTAATCGCAAATCAGGAGGAATGACCGAATCACAAATTACCATTGTAAATTGTATAAGAATAATTGAATCACAAATTAGTTCCTGCTCATGAAGCGCAAATTGGAAGTAGATGTTGGGCCGTGACTAGTGTTTCAGGCCTTAGTAAAAACGGGTAATGGACTGAAACATTAATGAATATATATATATATATAGGGTAGAGATCAAGTAAAAAGAAAATTAAAGTAAGAAAGGGTAAAAAGGATGATTATTTGATCATTTTTCGGTATATATCAACTGATAATCGTTAGTTCATCATATTTATTAATTAAAACTAGTTTTCATCAATTTCTTTTTTGATGAATCTAACATATTCATCACTTTTTAGATGAAAACATTTTGTTCATCAACAAATTATTCCAAAATTTTGTTTTCAAAATCTGTATTTGAAATCAAAAAGAAATTGATGAAGAACTAGTTTTAATCAATAAAAATGATCAACTAACGATTATCAGTTGATATATATACCGAAAAAAATAAACAATCATCCCTTTTACACTTTTTACTTTAATTTTCATTTTATTTGATCTCATCCCTATATATATATATATATATGTGTGTGTGTGTGTGTACACATAAATGTAATTGGAAATTAGGAGATGAGGTGTGATCACGAACTACCAAAGATTAAATGTCTTGAAGGTGGTAACAGCAAATTGGGTCTTACGCCTACGGGTGTAATCGAGCCGAGCCGAGTCGATACAGTGCCAAGCTCGAGCTCGACTCGGTTCCAAAGCTCGAAGCTCGAAACTCGACTCGAGCTCGGTCGAGCTTTAATTTTCAAGCTCGAGCTCGACTCGAGTAAGTAATCGACACTCTCGAGCTCGACTCGGCTCGACTCGACTAAAATTAAATAAATAAAATTTTGTAGCAACAAATGTTAAAATACGTTCCGGAATTCAAATTTCACATTTTTGAACAACAATTAACAACTAGCTACTAAGGGTATAAAAGTAAATGGTGTATATGTAAAAGGGTAAAATGGTAATTTAGTACAAGCTCGATTAGGCTCGCGAGCCTGGCGAGTTGAGTAATTCTAAGCTCGAACCCGGCTCGACACCCTCCTCGAGTAGCTCGAGCTCGAGCTCGACTCGGTTTAGCTCGAGTCGATTTCGGTTATTTTTCGAGTCGGTCTCGAGTAGCTCGCGAGCTGTCTCGGCTCGATTAAACCCCTACTTACGCCCAATCACAAATCAACTGTCTGTGTTAACCATGAATCACAAATTGAGTTGGTCCATTACCATCACAAATTGGGGATGTGAGATCAATTGCAAAACAGACATAATAAACAAATCGCAAATTTTAGTAAGTGTGCTACAATCGCAAATCAACTCATGGGACGAGATCACAAATTGAACTAGTTCTTGACATAAATCGCAAATTTGGGTTGTGCACCCAATCGTTAATCATTAGTAGTATTTAGCTGTTGTGTTAGAATTTAGTATTAATATAGTGGTGTGTATTTAATGTTTTCAGGACCGTTTCATGCAGACAAGAGCAAGGCAGCGGCATGACAACAGATTTTCGTAATTACTCTGATATTTTATTTGAAAACAATGATTTATTATTGATCCCTTACGGGGTTTTACAAACTTTCATGGTATCAGAGCAACTAGGTTGCTCTTTTCTTGCTCTTTAGCCGTCCGACCCCGGGACAACCGTCTTCCGCTCCAAAAACGTCGACGAATCGGACCATTAACCAACGTCGACACTTATACCATTGTGATCGTCTCATCGTCACGATCTAGACTGACTTTCCATCGCCGCCATCGGAGCCTCCACGCACCCTCACGCGTAGGTCAAAGTCGGCGTCATTTTCAAAAATGCTGAAACACGGGCCGTCTTTGTTTGCGTTTTCCCGTTGATTCTAATCTCCGTTTAAGACGTTCTTAGTACTATTGTGATCGTCGGAGTATTGCGCTCCAGATCTAAGTAGAATCGCCACCATTGGAGCCGCCACGTGCCGGTGACGTTTCTACCATGCCGTCACAAAGGATCTCGTTGTCTTGACCTCATTACCCATCGTGTCATTACATCCGACTACAATATCGTTGACTCTAATGAGCCTAGTCAAATAACTCTCCAACCCGCTTCTACATCATCTTCTTGTGCTCCTCAGTCTTCCTCGACTGATGATACGCCAACCCCATCTTTACCCACCGATTCTACTGAATCTCCTTCCGGGCAGGGTCCTTCCGACTCCCCGGCGCCTTCTAGCACTTCGGCTACCATCCACTCATTCCATGACCACACGCTCCAAAACTGGGTCTCTCAAACCTAAACAAATATTCAATCTCTCTACTATCACTGGCCTTCTCCGATTCCTAAATCATCCTCTCAGGCTCTCATTGACCCTCATTGGAACGCTACCATGCAATGGGAATCAGTTTTAATAAATATACTTTTAAACTTTTTAGTATTAAAATTTATTCTTATTTTATATAATAACATATCACAATCTATATTTTTAGGTAAAAGTGAATTAAAAAATCAAATATGGTTAATAAATAGATTTCATCTATTTTCAACATAAAATCATATAGCAAAGAACGAGTACTATAAAAATAATACATGTATTTCTTTTTGTTGTAACGTATGAAATCACTTTATTTATATAAGTTGAATTAGACTTTTACTAGACGTCACATAAATATTTTAAACCCCGCCGTGACGCGCGGGGTACATGTAACGTCCCAAAAAAAATTTATTTTTTTTACGCAATTAAACTAATAGTACGACTGATGATTCGTCACAAGTAAACATTGTATGAGTTAATTACAGACCCGGGTGATAACCCGTCGAATTCCAATGTAATTGTTCAGAATACATCATTAAAACAAAATAGTTTAATACTTCGGAAGCTTGTGGAAATATGAGCTATCAACCGCGTGCTGGAGCCCCGCCGTGGCCATCACCTGAAAAGAGGGATTAAACAACAATCGTAAGCACGAAGCTTAGCGAGTACACTTACTTACAATCAACCATATGACATCTCATCAATTGCTTTACATTCAAGTTACATCTTTCATTCTCGCTACCGTAGTAGTCGGTCCCACATTCCCGTCACCGAAGTGAACAGTCCCATCATACCCGTCACCGTAGTGAACGGTCTAGTCATTCCCGTCACCGAAGTGAACGGTCCGATCATTCCCGCCACCAAAGTGCACGGTCCCATCATTCCCGTCACCGAAGTGAACGGTCCAATCATTCCCGCCACCGAAGTGCACGGTCCCATCATTCCCGTCACCGAAGTGAACGGTCCAATCATTTCCGTCACCGAAGTGAACGGTCTAAACAATAGCATAGCATGATACAAATATCAGTTCATCAATTCACCGGTCATCATTTCATTATGAAAATTGTTCATCAATTCATCATTCGTTAATCATATAGCATATAGCACATTTAACACACACATCATAGAGTTTAGATAGTAAGTAAGAATACTCACCTGTCTGCAGTTCTCAGATTCTCAACCTTATCTTACTAACTCACTTGTGATTGCTTGCTAGTCAACCGTCACCTACAATAGGTCTAACAAGTCAATACCGTGTACGAATCCCTCATTCGTTTGTCCCCGTAACACATTCGGGTTTCACAAGGCAAGTAACGATAAGAAATTCATTAAAGTCCATTAAGTCGGGGACGCGTCACGTCCATCAAACCAACGCGTTGCGTCGAGTGTAAAAGTATCGGATTTCACAAATCCGGGTTGACTGTTGGATTTCTCCACTTAACTTTCGGATTTCAACTTAAATCGGATTTCACATCTGGATTTCAAACTAAATGCACAAGTCGCATGAATGTAAACATGGTGCCCATGCGAAAGTCGCATGGGTCTAAATAAGTCGCATGAATGCCCACAAGTCCTCAAAGTCGCATGGGGGTACACATGGTAGTTAAGAGTCTCATGAACATGCATTTGTATAACAAGGAGTTGAATGAAAACACATAGGCCAACTAAACATCCCATGCGAAAGTCGCATGGAATCCCCATGCGAAAGTCGCATGGCCCATTCGAAAGTCGCATGGTGCTACCTTAGAAAGTCGCATGAGCATTCATTTATTTGCATCTGAAAGTCGCATGACCCAACATACGAAAGTCGCATGGAACAAAACAGAAAGTCGTATGGAGCATTTGTGAAAGTCGCATGGGTATCCCTCTCCCCCATGCGAAAGTCGCATGGAGTAACCAAAGTCGCACGACATTTCCAGCATAAGTCGCACGACTTATGCTGAAAGTCGCATGAGGTCCTTCTTCTTCATCAGTTCATCATTTTTCAAAAATCCAGACTCCATAGTCAAAATCAAACTCTTTCAAAACTTAACCAAATCGTTTTATTTTTGTTTCAAAGCATTTCTCCATTCATTTAAACACTTCTTTCAAGATTCAACTACATTTTATCAAGTATTGGAGCCTATATCTTGAATTTCTTTCTCTTGTTCTTCATAAACCCAAAACCCCAATAAACCCAGATTATAACTCATGCTAGCACCATCCAAACATGATAAAATTGATACCTACAGTATCATAGTGAGGTAAGAAACATTACCTGATTGGGCCCAAGGAACATAAATTCAATATTACACACATGTCTAGCCCAATAATATATATATATAGAACTAGTCCATTAAACACTTCACTTTATTCAAGCCCATAAATACCCAATATATAACATAATCCAATATAATTTATCATTTCTCAATAATTATTCTTTATTTATTTTTCGGAAGTTCGGGTATTAAAGTACAATTATCTCGTTTTAAGTAAATTGCGGAAAGTCAAAAAATAATAGTGTAATTACTTACAATAATACCAACATCGTACCTGTACAATACTGTAACGGTGAATAATATTTGTTTTAAAAAATGTTGCTTTCAAGAATATACTAATATGTTATTTACGAGATTCAATGTCACAAAAAAAATTCTCAGGGACATTCAAGTTTTTTTTTCAATTTTTTCTTTATTTGCATAAACTATTTTATTAATTTTAAAAATAAATTCTAAAATACATTACAATAAGAATTTTTTTTATAATTATGAAATAAGGAGAGAAGAGTTACAAAAATTAGAAATTATGTTGATATGAGCGTATAGTTATGTTTGTGTGAGAGTATATTTTAAATGAATAAAAAGTTAAAATAAATTAGAAGAGAGAGTGAAATGATTAAAGATTGAGTGTATGAGATTAATTTAAATTGAAGAAAAGATCAAGATGTTGTTTTGATTGAATTTTAAAAACTTTTATAAAGAAGGTGAGAGAATGTTAAATAATTTATTTAGTTGTATAGATAACCCTTCAAGCATAAAAAGGAATAACAAGTGTCTCTACACCCGCATAAAAATGCACATCATACTCATAAATAATATATAATTGAGATAGAAATCCAACATCCTGAGAACGTTTCAATCTAACTTTACCATATAACCGGATTAAATCATAACCGGATTATATATTCAGGTGTATCCAAATAACCGACCTAAATCTAATTAAGCCATACTTATATGCATCGTGTGGATGTTCTTATGGTGGTGGTGTGGGATGTCTATTCCAACGGTGATGGTGGAAAGGAGGTTGGACAACCATCAAGAGGATAGTGATAGATCTAGATTTCGGATAAAAGTTTGGGCTATTATACTTTTTATGTTAAAAAACAATGATGTAGATTGATATTATCCTTTCGATCTTTAATATATTTAAGTTCTTAATAAATGTTATAATTATAGTTGTAATTATATGTGTGGCTGAAATATGGTTTATTATCTTAAATCAAAACAACTAACATCAGATACATTGAATATATGGTGTATAAATATGTTTTTTTACTATAAAATAAGGATGTTATATATAAGGTATACAGATAACATACCCATTTTGTTTAAGTTTAATATGACAATGAGGGACAAATGACCTGGGACCCGATATGACAAGCAATCCTAATATCAGCAAACCCAGGATCACGATATAAATAATAATAATAACAATAACAATCCATGTGTTGACTCAACTCATCACAACATATTTGAGGCGGTGATGAATAATCATGATATGGACAATCCGGAACATCATCTGTGGTACAGCCTCATGGTTGTATTGCGCTCATTGAGAATGTCAAAATGACTAGGACAATTACTAAAGCACCAAACAACTTCATTATAATGCTGAAACTTAAATAGAAATACAAATATGTGTAAAGTTATATCTAGTATTTATATATGTTATACAAATCATATTAATTATAATATTAAATGCTTATTTAATGCAGTTATTATCAAGTACATCCTTCAATGTTAATTTTTATCATAATTAATTTGATTAGTATATCATACATAAATATTGGCAAATAAATACCAAAAATAGTCGTGATATCAAAATATATGAAGATAAGAAACGCCTTTGAATTTGCGATCGGACGATATTTCTCTAAAATCATTTATGGTCATAGTTTTCGGTACATATACTATCACCTATCTATACTACTTTAGGCCATGCGTAGCACATGGCCTGAAAGTTTTCGGGATTGTTTGGGTTAATCTCGGGTGACTCAGGATAACCATTACGCCCCCTCTTCGGATTAGCTCTCGGTTCCCTCAACCCGAGCTCACTCGCATAATTCCTTTTTTTAGTGTGTAAGAGAGAGTAAGAGGAGGAAAATGATTGAGTTGTTTTGGTTAAACTATACTTAAGTTTCATGTAAGAGAGACAAAAGAAGGAATGGTGTTGTGCTGATGTGACATTTGCGTAAAAGAGAGAGGAGAAAGATTACCGCTACTCATGGTCCTATAAACTATAAAATATTCTCTCATCATCAATATTAAAACTTTTTAATTTTCAATCAATACTAAATCCTAACCATCCATCTTATCTACATTAATCACATCCATCCAATTATTAACCTTCTAAACTAGATTAAAAATTTATATAAAATGAAGCTAATTTTCTATTTGTTATGCACATCATTCTAAAAGTAAATTTAAGTATATTTGAAATTTGTTATGCACAGTTAAAGTTATCGACTATAAAAAACCCATTTTTCCATATTTCTATAATCAATTTAATTTCATGTTTTAAAAAAGGGTTAAAATGGTTTAACTATCAAAGTTTTACTTCAATTTCGGTTTCATGATTAAAGTTTTTTTTTCAATCAGTTTTACCATAAAGTTTGAATTTGTAATTATTTAATCCTCAAAGTTACACATTCTTTTTGGTTTAAACCTTAAAGTTTTTTCCCGAATGATTTAACCCTTAAATTTTTGTTAAAAAATGATTTAACCCGCTAAGTTTTGTTAACTTTTTAATAAAAAGTAAAATGCATAATCATGTAGAGAGGGTAAATCAATAACCATACAAAACTTATGTGATTAAACTGTTTTTTTAACAAAACTTCAAGTTTTAAATCATTTGAAAAAAAGTTTGAGGTTTAAATCATAACAAATTCAAACTTTATGATAATTTCGTTTAGAAAAAAAACTTTGATAATTAAACCGAAATTGAAAGAAAACTTTGATAGTTAAACCACTATTGACCCTTTAAAAAACATTAAATATCATAACTTTTTAAAACAAATAATCATCTTAGAGAATCAAGTTAATAATTACTAAAGAAGATTTTAAAAAGTATTTGTTAAGATTATATGTACAACACCAATTTTAATGTAAACATATAATGTGATTATTTATTCTTATATATAATGTACAACACCCTATGTTCATAGGTGACATGGGAAGACGATGACTATAATCGTTGGGTTTGAGGGGTTGGTATTGTTTTATTATTTTAATTATTCAATAATAACATTTAATTAGTAATTGATAAATAAAACACATTAAAAAATAAATTAATAAGAAAATGGTAGTTTGGTCCGCTCAAGTGACTAGAGATCGTATATAAAACAAAATTCAAACAATAGGGATTTCAATATAATAAATGAAGTTCAAGACTATAAATGTAATTGTCACAAAGCACAGGGTCCAAACAAGTAATCCCCCAAGTTTTTAATAGCATAAACTTTATTATGTATAACTTTCAACATCTAAAAGTCGTTTATTCATACAATCGCATATTGCTTTAAGTTAATGTGTATACATAATATTACTACACAATTAAATTTAAAGTTTCATAACGTGATCGAATAGTATCACCCATATTAGTTTAAATTCATTGTAACATTATTTATTACCGTCAAACACTATTTGTAACTATTATTGTCTCATCCGTCCTCTTCATCGCTAGCCACTACAAAAAACTTGCCACCACACAATCTCACTACCGTCTCCTTTTAAACACCACCGCATTGCCCGGAACTGGATATATATATATATATATATATATATAAGCCCACCCTTAGGGCTTTAATCGAGCCGAGCCGACATGGTGCCAAGCTCAAGTCCGACTCGGTTTCAAAGCTCGAGGCTCAAAACTCGATTGGAGCTCGGTTGAGCTTTAATTTTCAAGCTTGAGCTCGACTTAAGTAAGTAATTGACACTCTCGAGCTCGACTCGGCTGGACTCGACTAAAATTTAATTTAATAAATTTTTGCAACGACAAATGTTAAAATACATTCCGGAATTCAAATTTCACATTTTCGAACAACAAAATAGCTAACTACTAAGGGTATAAAAGTAAATGGTGTATACTCGAACTCGGCTCTAAACCGTACTCGAGTAGCTCGAGCTTGAGTCGGTTTACCTCAAGTCGATTTCGGTTATTTTTCGAGTCGGTCTCGAGTAGCTCGTGAGTTGTCTCGACTTGATTACACCCACATGAAACCATGAATTCATCTCATGCACCTTGCCACACTCTACCCTCCACGCTCTCCATCTATGAATTCCACTTACCAAATGAATGACTAAGATTAGTTCTCGTAACAATAATTTATTTCAAATGAACACTCCCCTACACACGAACGTATGTGTATTCACTTTAAAATGTATACTAAAATTATATATAGGATTCCTAATGATGGTGGTGGTGAAGGAGCTCCATTCCAATGGTGATGGTGGAGAGGATGGTGGACAATCATCAAGCAAAGAGGATAGTGATAGATCTAGATTTTGAATAAAAGATATTTGGACGATTATACTTTTGTGTTCAAAAAACAATGATATAGATTGATATTATCCTTCATATCTTTAATATATTTAAGTTCTTAAATAAAAGTCATAATTAAAATTTTAATTATATGTGTGCGGCATGGTTTATTTTTTTAAATCAGAATAGCTATAACAACAAATACATTAAATATATGATGTTTGAATAAGTTTTTTATATTAAATATGGATGATATATATAACATATATAAAGATAACATATCCATATTGTTTAATAAGTTTAATATGACATGGAGAGACATGTGGTGCCGAACTCAATATGACAAGCAATCCTAATTTCAGCATAGCCGGAATTACGGAATAAATAACAACAATAATAATCCAAGTTTTGCCTCAACTCATCACAACATAATTGGGGCGGTGATGAATAATATATATTATTCTGGAGAATCCACAACATCATTTGTGGTACAGCCCAATGGTTGTATTGCGCTCGTTGAGAACTTTAAAATGACTGTGACAATTACTAAAACACCAAACTTCATTATAATTCCGATGCTTAATATATATATATATATATATGTATATATATATAGAAATAAGATCAATATAAAACCTAGTCTTAATCATAGAACCTAAAGAAGAAAGCTTTAAGATTTGAAGGTGATAATTTTGTAAATTATATAAAAGTTATATTAGGTAACTGCATAATTGAAAGCAATTATGAAATTATGTTTTGATCCTATTTATGGCTCCACCTCCCGAAGGTGCAAAATGAGAACCAAAATGCAAATCATTGGCTTATTTGCATGTTAATGACTTAATATTAATCGCATTTTCGGTTAATTACATTTTTGTTATCTTCTTTTATGTCGGGTGCATTTTTCATTTTGTACTTTCGTCAAACAATTTTCATTTTTGTTATATGTTCTTTTTTTTATTTTCGGCAACATTTGCATTTTCGTAAAAAAAATTAAAAAACATTTCAATTCTGGTCTTGAATTAAAAAGAATAAAAAGCTGAATCTAATGTTATATTTTTTTTTTGCTAAAATTCTTAAAGATGAATATATTATGACTGTTTGGATGTTTAGTAGGGTTTTTTTTAAATAGAAGTTTGGAGGTTGAATGAGAGAGAGGGGCTTGGGTATTTGTAACAACCCGAAATTCATTAGAAATTATCATAATAATATTAATCGAGACACGAATATTATTATTGGAGTTTAATTTAATATTAATTAAGAAATAAGAAAAGAAAAAGAAAAAAAATAAAGAAAATGCGAAAATTTTGAAATCATCGCGACGCAACGCGTTGGGGGTTTTGCGACGCGACGCGTCACTAGTAGCGTGTGTCAGTGGTAACATGTGGTAGTGGGCACGTAGAGCGGTCGCGACGCGACGCCACGCATCAGTTTGGCCGCGACACGACGCGTTCGTACAGGTCTATATATAGAACTTAATTTTAGTCAATTTTTTCACCATTCTTCACTCCCCTAGCGTTACTCTGCCAAAATTTAGAGAGAAACTAAGTTTTGCGAGTTTGTTAGAGTGTCGGGTTTTGCTGGAGCTCGTATTCAAGGTCTAGGAAGATCAGAGATAACACTACAGGCGTAATTTCGACCGTGGTCTAGCGTGGGTGAATCCGAGAGGTATATTTTTACTAATCTTACGCTTCTATTTCAGTTTTAGAGCTTTTAGGTCGCATGCATGTCGTGTTGGTGCATTTTTATGAAGTTTCTGAGCTCGTTACGCGATAATCTTTAGTCAGGAGTTATCACTTGGCGTGTTTAAGTATATTAAGCATGTTTAGACTTGTTTAAGACCTTTGGTTTGTGTTTTTTTAACGTAGTGATCTTTATAGGTTATTTGAGGCATTTGAGTTCGAGTTCTTGACGATCCGTGAGCATTGTTCGTCATTTCGAGATCGTGTGTTTCGTTGGCTGAACTGAGGTGAGTTCAGTAGATTTTTACAAAACCGAGTACAAAGACAAAGCCTAATTTTTGAAATGAAAACGGTTATATATAGATATATATGTATATATTGATTGATGATACATGTTATGTGTTTAAAGTAAATCACTTGTTGTATGTATGTTTGAACACGTGATACGCATGCTATGATTTGTTGCGGGTTACTATAGTTTATATGTGATGATTCATGATTACTTGCATGTATTTAGTGGACGGGGTAGTGTACGGTATTACCCATTTTGCGTATTTGCGGGCTTAGTAGGTATGATTTACCTTCCAGGATTAAAGTGCTAGCCAACAAGAGTCATTTGGTCTTTCTAGATGACTATTTTGACACATGATATGAAAACACTTCGGTGTTCAAGTACGGGAGTGGTGTAGGCCAAAGAGGCTAGATCATACATCACGTGGGTGTGGTGAGAAGCTAAAATACGATCGACTTTGTTTGGTTCGCGCCAGAACGACAACGCAGTACTTGTACTCGCAGTGTCGGAGTAGCGAAAGCGGAGTCTCGGGATCTATGTTCTCGGGTGGGAGTCGCGCCCCACTCGAAAGTATAGGTTGACCGAGCACGTAAGTAGTAAACATGTGGGTTACCTAGTATGGGATTAAACTCCACATTAAGATCACCTTAACGATATGATATTAATGCGATATGATATATATGATTAAGATGCGATATGATTCATGAATGATATGCGGTATGACACATGATTGATATGCAATATGATATATATGATCATGATGTGATATGATATGATATATGCAATTATGATGCGGTATGATTTATGATTATGATGCGATATGGTATATGTGATTACAATATGGTTTGATGTGATATGATTTACGAGTGTTATGCGGAATGACTTATGGTGGATAATCGGTATGATTTAAGGTTATGATGTAGTACAATTCTTGATTTCGTGCGAATGATTGTATGAATCGAATTGCGGATATTTGACCCATTTGGTGTTATATGAATTACGGGTTATTGGGTACGGGTCACATACACGATGGGTTCGGATATGGTATTTATTGTATTGTCATATCACCACTTACGACTATATTTTATGGTTTTTGGTTACAACTCCTATTGACTCACTTAGCGTAAACTGACACTTGTTTCTTTTGAAATGTGTCTTGTACTCGGGCATGTGGTTTAGACGTTGCGGTTATGCCAAGAGGGTAGTCATAGACCATAGTTTGATGTTATGATCGGTGCCAACGAGTATTTTGGTTATTTAATTTATTTATGGTTTTAAATACGGTAAACGATTTTTGAATGACCGCGGTAGTAGCAGTATGGTCTGTTAATGAATGGTTTTACTTCGTCTCTATCGACGATGACAGTTAATCCGGTTAATGATTTAAAACTTCGGCTACAAGTATTTAATTTATCTAAAAGTTTTTAAAAGAGGTGAAATTTTAAAAACCACGTTGTTACAGTATTAATTTGTAATTTTTTTCCAGTTTTGTCCTTACTCTTGATGCCACATGTCATCACCAGATTTGTTTTTTAGGTTCTATGAATAAACAAGGTTTTATATATATATATATATATATATAAGGGACGGTTCAAACAAGAACTGTTTATATATATATAAGAGACGGTTCAAACGAGAACTAATTTTCATGCGAGAACCAATTATAGTTATCGAAAAGATGGACTAATGGAGAGTCTAGGTTAAAGAGTTGTTAATCGATAACCTTAAACTAATCAAACTTATCTTTAATTAGTTAAGGGCAATTTGAACATTTTCACATTACATTTACTTTTTTAAACTAATATATCTATCAAATAGAAATATGTTAAATTACGAAAATTATACCAATATGGACATCTTTAGTATAGGTATCGACATGTGCACATGTGCATATTACTAAGTTTTTTTTTCAATATAAATCTCGACATGTGCACATTTGCGTATATACAGATTCATGTAGTTTTTTCCAACACAGATGTAGATATGTACATATGCAAATAGATGCACGTGTGCATATGTCGAGGCCTGTATTAAAAAATACCTAGCAAACATGAAGTTTTCTTTTGAAAAAATATAACAAGATCAGTCTCAATTAAAAAGCATAATTTTTACGTTAATTTGGTATAATTTTCGTAATTTAACACCATTTCGTTTGATAGATATATTAGTTTAAAAAATTGAGGGTAATGTAAATATGTCTAAACTAGCCTTTTGATTTAAAATTAAATAAAAAAGACCTCAAATTAAATGATTGGTCCATATTGGTTCTCGCTGTTCTCGTAAAAAAACAATTATCATTTGAAACGCTCCATATATATATATATATATATATATATATATATATATATATATATATATAGTTCCACCCTTAAACATAGATCCCAAAATCTAAATCTCCGCCATTAATTTAAAAGGGAGAATAGGAATTGGAAATGAAAAATTGAAACTCATGCGCCTTAACACGAACTCCCCCAAACTTTCTTGTTTTATTTTTTTACATCTTAAATCTTTAAAATGCCACAATTATTCAATTTTGAGAATTTAAGTAAAAAAAAAAACTAATCTACTAATTTTTAATCCTATTTCAAACAAGACCACTTTTTCTTATTTCTAAAAAAATTATTTTAAAAATACAAACCATAGGAAAATGATACAAAAATGTTATCATAAAATGTTATCATGTTGAATCATGTAAATTTTTATCATTTTTGGCTGTATACACGTGTATTTATATCATTTTTTGCTAGGAGGAGTGTGTTTATATCATTTTCGGCTATGACCATGCGTATTTACATCATTTTCGGCTATAAACATGTGTATTTATATCATTTTCAGCTGGAAATGATTTTATTTTTATCAATTTCATCTGGATAATGTTATCATTTTGAAAGTTGTATATTGTTATCATTTTTATTTGGAAAATGTTATCATTTTCAACTGAAATGGTTATCATTTTCATCTGGAATGGTTATCATTTTCATCTGAAAACATGTAATTTTCTAATTAATGTTATCATTTTGAATGTGTATATTGTTATTATTTTTAACTGGAAAATGATATCATTTTTGTAACACCCAGAATTTTATTATTAAGTCAATGCGAGAAATGTACAAATGGATATATGAGATTAGATGTGTTTTTAAAACTAGAGGGACTTAAAATGTCAGATTATAAGCTAACTTAAGTCCAGGGACCATTTGTGTAATTCAGCCAAACTTATAGATATGTATAGACTTTTATGTACAAGAACTCTTATTGCAACATACATTTCCAACTAGAACTCAGTTACTCAACCTTACTTCTGGCGATTTTGGATTAGTAATTACAGCAAGATTATCAATTAGTTAGCATCATGTCAGCCTTGCTTGATAGAGGTATGAATTCATATCTATTTTTAGTGTTCTTCATGTTCTATGAGTCAAGGATTGATCACAAGGATCAAAGTATGTTAATTTGTTGTTGATTATGTTGTTTAGGTGTTATGGGTGTAGGAAAACACCCTATACATGTTTTTAGATTGATTGGTATTGATTTATATGAGTTTTGGCCAAATTTACAGCTTCTGTCGGTCAGAACTGTACAGAGGGGAGGGCACGGGCGTACCCAAGGAGGGTACGGGCGTGCCTCTCACCCCGTGGCAAACCCTAGTTCTTCGGGTACCCCCGTGCTTTTAAGCATAGTCACGGGCGTACCTTAGTTAGGCACGGACGTGACTGCAGGATAGGTACGCCCATACCTGGGTCAAGCCAGCCGTGCCTTAGTTGCAGGCACGGGCGTGCCTTTGACAGGTACGGCTGTGCCCTAGCCTTATTCAGTTCAGTTTGATTAGCCAGCAGATGTTAATACATATATTATTGATATTATGTTGTAGAAACAAGTTGTGGACCTATACATTGATCATTATCGTTTGTGGATCGGTTCAGATTATAAATATCAGAATGTGAGTCTTCTAGACTTCACTTCATATGTGCAGCATGTATGCTATTATATCAGATTATTAACATGTCATGTTATTCATATGTGTGTATAAGCTTGCTGCTTTGTGCAGTAAGTCTCAGAGGTGGGGTGCTTACTGCTAAGTTCAGTAAGGCTCAACTATGGTACAGTACTGTGACCCATGTTGCTGCCCTGGGTCTAGAACCAGAGGCTAGCATTGTTTGCCAGACATACGTGTATTATCTTCATATGATTTTATACGTGGGTTTATATGATGTTTAGTCCAGTTTACTCACTAAGCTCTCGTAGCTTATCAGATACTATTTTTAAAATGTTTTGCAGGTTTTTAGCAAAGACAAGGGCAAAGCTTCGGTTTAACTAGTATTTGATAAACTCTTTGAGATTAACGCCTGGTTTGTAAATATCAAGTTTTTGGTACCAAACTTATGTCAGTATTTCTGTGAGTATCTATTGATACATCAGTTTTTCAATCAAGTATTGCTTCCGCTTTTATGTTAAACTTTCAGATGCGAACACTTATAGGTGTTTGATCTTAATATTTCAAATTTTGGTTTTTGGGGCGTTACAACTTTCAACTGAAAAATGTTATCATTAATGTTATCGTTTTCGGGTGGACAACACATAGAGGGAAAAAAGGAAAATGCATGATTTTTGGGTTAAGAGATTCCCATAATACTTTTCCTTTTATAATTATATCTTATAATTGTTTAATTAATTATAATAATGTCATTATTAGATATAAACTATTGATTTAAAAAATCTAATATTCTCGATTTGAACTTTAGGAACTATATTTAAACATATGATATATATATATATATATATGTATAAAGTTATATCTAGTATTTATAGATGTTATAAAAAGTAAATTAATTATAATATTAAATGCTTATTTAATATAGTTGTTATCAAGTACAACCTTCATTGTTAATTTATATCATAATTAACTTGATTTGTATAACATACATAAATATCGGCAAATATATATCAAAATAGTCATAACATTAAAATATATGAAAACTAGAAACGTTTTTGAATTGTGATACGACGAAATTTCTCTTAAAAATCATTTACGCTGATATATAGTTTCCGGTGCATATGTTATCATGAATATATATATATGTATATATATATATATACTAGCGGGTTACCCGCGCAATGCGACGATTGTGAATAAAAATGGTTTGTAAGGAGTTGTTTTGGTAGGTATTAATCAAGAGTACACACAAGACGTAATTTTGTAATTTTTATTTAGCAGGTGAAAAAGGAATGAAATTTAGATGTAATTTTTATTTAGCAGGTGAAAAGCGAATATTATATATTTTCTCTTTCTGGAATTTATGAAATGTTATTAAGTTTATGGAATATTCTGTTTCATAAGTTTTGCTATGGAATTTATGGAAGGGGAATATTCTGGAATTTATGAAAAATGAATGTTATTAAGTTTATTTTATGGAATATTTTTTGGTAGATGAGGGTAGAATAGTAATCTTAAGTGACTTAAAATTTATGAGTTTTAAGGAAAAAGCTTAAATACTTTATATAATAGTGTATATATATATAGGGGAAGGTTCATTTGAGAACCGTTTTTATTGCGAGAACCAATCTTAGCCGTTCATTTTGGATAATTAAATTCATAGATGAAGAGCGTGGGGGGATTGAATATGGCAGGGTGCATGTAAGGAATTCATGGGTGGGCAATCTAATTGAAGGAGGGGAATTGGACGGTTAGGATTGGTTCTCGCGGTTTTCGCAATAAAAACGGTTCTCAAATGAACCTTTCACTATATATATATACTAGCGGGGTACCCGCGCAATGCGGCGATGGTGAATAAAAATGGTTTGTAAGGAGTTGTTTTAGTAGGTATTAATCAAGAGTACACACAAGACGTAATTTTATAATTTTTATTTAGCAGGTGAAAAAGGAATGAAATTTAGATGTAATTTTGTAATTTTTATTTAGCAGGTGAAAAGCGAATATTATATATTTTCTCTTTCTGGAATTTATGGAATGTTATTAAGTTTATGTAATATTCTGTTTCATAAGTTTTGCTATGGAATTTATTGAAGGGGAATATTCTGAAATTTATGAAAAATGAATGTTATTAAGTTTATTTTATGGAATATTTTTTGGTAGATGAGGGTAGAATAGTAATCTTAAATGACTTAAAATTTATGAGTTTTAAGGAAAAAGCTTAAATGCTTTATATAATAGTGTATATATATAGGGGAAGGTTTATTTGAGAACCGTTTTTATTGCGAGAACCAATCTTAGCCGTTCATTTTGGATAATTAAATTTATGGATGAAGAGCGTGGGGGGATTGAGTGTGGCAGGATGCATGTAAGGAATTCATGGGTAAGCAATCCAATTGAAAGAGGGGGAATTGGATGGCTAAGATTGATTCTCGCGGTTCTCGCAATAAAAACGGTTCTCAAATGAACTTTTACCTATATATATAGTGAAAGGTTCATTTGAGAACCGTTTTTATTGCGAGAACCAATCCTAACCGTCCAATTCCCCCTCCTTCAATTGGATTGCCTACACATGAATTCCTTACATGCACCCTGCCACACCCAATCCCCCCACGCTCTTCATCCATGAATCCCATTATCCAAAATGAACAACTAAGATTGGTTCTCGCGGTTCTCGCAATAAAAACGGTTCTCAAATGAACCTTCCCCTATATATATATATATATATATATATATATATATATATATTGAAAAGTTCAAACGAGAACTGCAAGAACCAATCTTAGCCGTCTAATTCCCCCTCATTCAATTGAATTGCCCACCCATGAATTCCTTACATGCACCTTGCCACACTCAATTTCCCCATGCTCTTCATCCATGAATTCCACTTACCACTTGAAGGAGCAAGATTGGTTCTCGCAGTTTTCGTACGAAAAACAATTCTCGTTTCAACTCTCCCCTATATATATGTATATGTGTATATATATATATATATATATATAGTGAAAGGATCTAATGCGAACACTCGATAAAATGCGAACTTACGAACCGGACTTGATTCTCCAATTTTACTGTCGAGAAGTTAGGAGGAGCTAAATTAAAGTCAAACTTTTCGGCTGCATTGATTTGTTTATTGTAAGGTATTTATTTATTTATTATTATTATTACTATTATTATTATTATTATTATTATTATTATTATTATTATTATTGTGTGTAAAGATAAGATGCAATGTTTTAAACAAGATGCAGTGATTTTATACTAGATGCAGTGGTTTTTAAACAAGATGTATTGGTTTTTAAATAAGAATCCACCGATTAATTCGTACATGATGGACTAGTTTTAAGAGAACTTCATGTTTTTTATATATTATGCAATGATTTTAAGTTGGATGCAATGATTTTATAGACTGGATGCAATGATTTTATAGACTAGATGCAGTGTTCCTAAAGTTCTTATTTTAGGAACCGTATCGCTTGCGAACGCATTGAAAATGCGAACCCTTTTTTATCAACCAACCCATATTTTGATTTTTCCTTGTTTTGATTAATTTCCTGCTGGGCCTCTCACCATGTTGACATGTTTTGATTTTTCCTTGTTTTGATGTTCTCAACGTTTCATTAAATTGTTAATATTATTTTTTTAAATAATAATAATAATAATAATTACTATACGAAGACAGGATGCAGTGTTTTTAAACGAGATATAATGTTTTTAGACAAGACTTAGCAGGTTTTAAATAGAGAAACATTGAATCCTTAACCAAGATGCATAAATTTTAAGGAGACATTCTCCCTGTTCTCGAGTTTCTTTTAAGGATGGAAAGGAGATGATTCGGAAGGATATCACTATAGAAAGTGTTCTTGTGTTTCATTTAAGGAAGGAAATCAAGGGATTTAAAGGAAGAGTTTAGTCTTATTTTGAACTCAAATCTATCATCTTAAAAATTGGGATAATTCAGAAGGAAATGATTTCCTTTTCTTTTCTTTTATTTCCTCCCCTTATTAAACTTGAGAACTAAAGAGTTTATGTTTTTAGAAGAGATGCAGTAAATTTAAGCCGGATGTAGTGATTTTCTAGTCAAGATGCAGTATTTTTAGATAAGATACAGTGATTTTCTAGTCAAGATGCAATGTTTTATATCTTATCAAAACACATTTCGCATCATATTCACTAACAAAAATCTAATAAACTTTTTCATCGAAATCCAAATCTATAGGTTAAAAAAATTAATTCTAAAAGAAATCCACCATACCCACAAACCCACAAATTAATAGCTTAAAAACATACCCACAAGTCCAAATTAAATCCACCATACCTATAAGTCTAAATTAATTACTAGTTGTGGAGATTTATGAGCCACAAGCCCACAAATTTAAAGCCCACCAATTTAAATGGTGTAAAACCACCGACGGTAAAATTATGAAGATTTTACATGGTTCGTAGCGTTCGCATTTTCAATGAGTTCGCATATATATATATATATATATATATGAGTTGTGTTCAATAAAGTCTATGTAAAATACATAGTCATAAAAGGTGATTCAGTATACAATCACATGTCATTTGTAAAAGCATCACATGTGAATTACGAAAATGTCACTCCATCCAAAATTTTAAAATGCAATCGATCTGGACCATTGATCCAAAGGTTAAAATTAGTCCCTTAGGATTATGAAGCATGAACTATATTGAACATTCTTCATATATATATATGGGTAAAAGTTCAAACGAGAACTGTTTTTCGTACGAGAACCGCGAGAACCAATCTTAGCCGTCCAATTCCCCTTCTTTCAATTGGATTGCCCACTCATTAATTCCTTACATGCACCCTGACACACTCAATCCCCCACGCTCTTCATCCATGAATTCCATTATTCAAAATGAACGACCTAGATTGTTTCTCGCAGTTCTCGTTTAAACCCTCCCCTATATATAGGTTCACTTTCTCTTTAAACGATAAATATTAAGTGTAATCTATTTTTTTAAAAGTGTATCATTAAAAATCTATTTGTTTATATAATTTTTAAGTAAAATATGTAATAGAAAATTACATTCAAGACTAATTTGTCTATTTTATATTTTCAATTCTAATTAAATAAACTGTATTGTGTTCAGCTTTATTTATTCTTATTTTGGAATTACTTTGAATTTTATATTTTCTTAATTCTTTTAATTTTAATTAATTTAATCATTTGAAGTTGTTAAAATAATATTTTTTTTATCATAAACGTTTTTAAACACAAAGTTATCATATACAACAAATTAATATTATAAACAATTAATTCATAACTGCCTATTTAACACAAGTCTTTCATATTAATCTATAAATATTCGTGTACATATTAGGTTAATATTATAAAGTAACCTTTCATGGCTACACACGGCTTTGAGAGAATTGTTTTCTTAGTATTTATACATAGACGTATCTAACATTGTAGTGACACACTCACACACAAACTAAGTGTTAGAGATAATTAAAGATAGCTATTTATGTGATGAATTAATAAAGTTATTTCTTAATTTGTCATGCATTTATATATATATATATATATATATATATATATATATATATATATATATATGTGTGTGTGTGTGTGTGTGTGTGTGTGTGTGTGTGTTGGCACTCCAATTTACCTTCGTAGCGTCTTCTTTCACAAATAAACACAATAAGTCTATATATACCGTTCATGGCACTCCAATACTTTCATACTTACTCAATTCCTTCTTTGTGATTTCTCTATTGACATACATTTTCACATAGAGTGATAATTAATTGAAGAAGAAGCTAGAAAATAAAATGAAGATGATGAAAGTACTTCTCGCTATCTTCATACTAATTTCTTTGGTTTATGTTGTCTCAGCAACTAATGATGACGATCGTAAGGTTACTCTTGATATAGTAGTTTATTTATTCTTTATTTGTGTAGACTTTCAGTGATATATATATTTTTCATTTTTTTTGATATGTCAGTGTTATATTCTTTATTTGGGCCTGATTTGGATCAATAAAATTAAATACGTAGGTCGTTTTGGACTGGACTTTTTTATTTTTAAACAAAGGGTCTAATTGGATTTAAAAAATAGAAACAAGTCAACAAAGGGTTCCCCGCCTCCGGGCCCACGCTGTCATCGCCACCGGTGCTCTACGGTACCCCTGCCTCCGCGCTGTAGTCGCCGCCGCCTTCAACCTCCATGTCGTCGCCTTCTTCACTGCCGTGATTTAATTCTGTATAACGCTGGAGGTTTGCATTTTGCACTCTTGAGAGCTATAAGGGCCTTATACTTTGTTTTCATTTTCTGGTTATACTTGTTGCAATCTTGTGTTTTTTTTTGGGTATTGTGGGATTCAAAGGTGTTTCCTGGTTTGAGGGCGATGATTTGGTGATTTGGCATTTAGTTATTTGGTTATACGGCCAGATGGATTTATGGTGTGATTTGCTTGATATATTCATGGCTTGGTACTGTTCTTTTAGTCTTCATGGAGTTATCTTGTTTGATTCCAATCAGTTTTGTCAAAGAAACTCATGAGCCTCTTTGGTATTATTTTTATGGGGATACACACCGTGAAGAATTGGCATTTACTCTATTTGATGATGTTTTCTTCAATACAAATGTGCTTGGGATCCTTTGGAGCATCTTGAAGACTCATGAGGATATTAATGGGCAGAGCAAGCACATGAACATCCTGTTTAATTTCATTCAAGTGTGTTGAACATGGGCGAGTGATGTTATTATAGGAGTTATCGACAGTGGAATAAGGCCAGAGTCTGAGAGTTTCAAGGATCAAGGCCTAGGTCCTATTCCCGCTAAATGGAAAGGAGTTTGTCACGGGGGTGCAGATTTCCTTGCAACAGGTAAATATGTTCAATAACTTGTGTTGGTGTAACGTTTGAAATCGAGCTAGATTAATTGAATAATTTTTAAAAAACAATAACAAACCAGTTTTCATATTTAATTCTTTTTCTCTTTTGAAAACAACAAAGGGGAGTAATTGAAAAAATTCTCAAAATTATTTGAAAGTTTTACTTGAAACATGTCATTACGTTCAAGGGTACACATTATTCTTATGGTTCTAACTTGCATTCCTAAGGGAGAATTAGTTCTCTAATATATGTAGTAGTAGATAACGTATTGAATGAGTATTTATCTGGTTTGTTAACTTTTTTCTTACAAGAACGTCTTATGAATCAAAATTGACTTTAAGATTATTGTTGTGAAGCTTTTCATACAAAGGACACTAAAAAATAGTCAAGCTTTTCTTGAACAGCAAACCTGTTGAACTTTAGTAATCTAGACTTGTAGCTCACTGGTAGTTTTATGACAGTTATGTATAGGTTAGTTATTATATTAACCGACAACCATGAAAGGTTGTGATGGTTCAAAAATCTTTATATATCTGTAAGTTGTGTACATATTCCGATGTCTGTTGATGATGAATAAAGGGTTGCATATTTCAGTGAAACAACCTGCTGTGTTTACCCTTTGTCGATTAATTATCCATCAAATTCCAACAAAAACAACTTTTATCTTCAAGGATCTACTATTATGTGGCAATATTCTATTTCTTAAAATATACGTGTAGAGTTCTTTCCTGTTCTGTTATTATCTCAATCAAGATATATGTATTGAATCTGGCTAGGTCCTCTCTGTTTTTCCTTAGTACTGCAGTAGATTTGTTTTAGGTTCCAATTAGTAAGTATGATTATTTGCAATAAAAAATATATTTAAAAAGAAGTAATTTTCACTCATAAACTTTTCTGTAATGGAATTCTCCTTAAACTAATAAGACAATTCCCGTAGGAGGATCTAAGGGTATATAGTTTATTTTCAGCTTATCATCTTTTATGATCTTCTATCATAAGTTGGAAGTTAGATGGTTTTGATTGTTCTCATTCTGTAGGAAGACAATAGTAGCTCGTTCATATAGCATTCAAAATATATTTAACACCACCAAAGATACACAACACAAAGGTGGGACAACATAGGGCAAACCCCTACGAGCAATTGAATTACAAAACTAAACTTCTATGTGAACCATATTATAATTCTGATGATACCACAGCTACTTCTTTTCTTCCATTGAAACTTCATACCTCAACTGATACAAACCACCAAAATGCCATGCCAAAATAACCAAACTTCACAGTTCCATAACCCTTCCCAAGATGAATAATTCCCACTCACAGAATCTTCTAAAATATCTCTGCAACACTTCCCCAGCTCCACACTAGTCAGAATATACATACCGCACAAGCAAAAACACAATCTCTGTTTATCTTCTTTCATCAAATTAATCCATGCTTTACTCAAACTACTCGTATACATAATTTTCCAAATCACAGCACAGCTTATCACAAACAGTTTCAACCAATCAGAATTTTGAAACTTTCTACCATATTCCTCCTGTATACAACGATAGCTCAGCCATTTTTTTCCTTTTCCTTTTATACTTTCACCATTCTTTTCAATCAATATTTTGATCAACAATAAAACACCCTCCCTTACCCAAAAGACCCAACACAGAAATACAGCTTTAGTACTAAAACAGTAGTACCATGGGATAGCTAATATATTCACTTTATTATGTTATGGTTATCTAGCATAACTTGGAAACTAAATATGTTTAATGTTCTCAATCTGTAGAAAGATAATCGGTGCTCGGTCGTATAGCATTGATGAAACTCTGCAATTTTCAGCTAGAGACACATATGGGCATGGGACTCATGTAGCATCGATTGTAGCTGGTAGTGAAGTGAAAGATGCTAGTTATTATGGTTTAGCGCAAGGAACTGCCAGAGGAGGGGTTCCCTCTGCAAGGCTTGCTATTTATAAAGCATGTATTAAAACTTGTTACCTTAGAGATGTTCTGTCTGCTTTTGATGATGCTATAGCTGATGGTGTAGACATCATATCAATTTCAATTAATCAAGACTATCACGTCGAGCTTACTTCTGATCCAATTGCTATTGGTGCCTTTCACGCGATTGAGGGAGGCATTCTGACAGTCAATTCTGCAGGGAACGAGGGTCCTAGTCTTTCTTCTATCACAAGTTATGCTCCATGGATCTTTTCTGTGGCAGCAAGTGATATTGATAGAAGAATTGTTGATAAACTCCTTCTTGGAAATGATGCATTGCTGGTGGTGAGTAGTATACTTTCTGTCTCCTAGCATATATGTATTTGGCTTGATCTCATAGGTATTTGGCTTAATGAAAGATGTATTAAAATATTAGATTAATGAAGTATGCTATGTGATTATAGCCGGATGTGACTGCCCCTGGTGTGGAAATTCTAGCCGCGTTTTCACCAATCGCTTCACCATCCGAAAGTTTATTGGACAAGAGTTCCGTGAAGTATAGTATCATATCGGGGACATCCATGGCTTGCCCACATGTTGCTGGTGCTGCAGCCTTTGTCAAGTCTTTCACCCCAATTGGTCTCCTTCTGCAATTAAATCTGCTATAATGACAACCGGTAATTTCTTATCTTAATCTTTTATGATTTTACTTAATTAACGACTTAGCGTTAGATCATCCTAACGAAGCATGTTATAAGCAACTTATATCATTAATCTACAATGTATTAATTTAGTTTTAAGCTATTATCTTCACCACTTTAAGGGCTGCGTAGTCTTGTTGAATCTATGTTGAGAAAGTAAATTAAGCACTTGAACTTAATTTCTGAAATGGATTTGCAAATTTTTTATGTGAATGTCTCCCGTTATATGACTGAATTAATGAAACCTTCAATTCTTGTTTTACTGTGTCATAGCATCGGAAATGAATGCTGCCCTCAACTTAGATGCTGAATTTGCATTCGGATCTGGACACATTGATCCTCGAAGGGCCATAAATCCAGACCTTGTGTATGAAACTTCTATACAAGAGTACCTTCAGATATGGTGCAAATAATTCACAGGATTTACATCAACTAAATCTATGGTTGATATTTTACTTCAAAGCCTGATAAGTTTATAATCGCACTCGCGTTAGTCGATATTTGCACGATCACTAATCTTAACACTCCAGCAATAATTTCCCTTTTAGTTGGAAGATCGTTGAAATCTTGCCTCTTAAGATCATGCTTTGATGTAAGGCAACTGTAGAATCTCCTAAGTCTCACTAATGTTAAGCTCAGTGTAGAGTGATCTACCTCACCTTCACACACACACACACACACATATATATATATATAGAGAGACTAATTTTTTAGTGTGGGTCCTTGGTGGCCAGGGCCGGCCCTGAACACATATATATATATATATATATATATATATGTGTGTGTGTGTGTGTGTGTGTGTGTAAGTTCAATAAAATTAAATATAGTAGCCCAGTAAAAGGCCAAACAAAATCAAAGGAAGTAGGTTGCAATTGGCATGACAAAAGGAAACGACACAGCGCTCTAATCCACATGAAGAAGGGGAAATGATAGAACTCTAATCCTTCTAGAATCCCGATTTTGTATCCTTTGCCTCCGGCCTCTTCATCTCCTTCCTTCTCTCTCTGTCGCTCAGACTCACTCTCTTCTTCTCTAGCTCTCTCGAATCTCTCTCCGTCGCTCACCGCCTCAGTCGCTCTCTTCCTCTCACTTGCTCACAAATAGCTATTCACTCTCTTCCTTCTCTCGAAATCAATCAACAACTACCATAAAAGAATCAGAATCAATAACACAATGGCAAATCGCAATTAGAAATCAGTTTAGAAGTTCATAATCACAATCGAAAATCAAAATCACAAGTTCAGAACTAATTGCCGTAAGTAATTTTAACTTTTTAGTTTTTCTTTTTCTTTAGTTGTTCTTCGATTAATCGATTCTACTTTGTAAGGGTATAATAAGGATTGAAATCAGAATCTCAATTCTCAATCTTTTGTACATTTTGTTAATTTCGTTTAGGGTTCTTAAAAGTGAAAATGTGAAATCTTGCTGAGTTTATGAGTTGTTGATATTCATATCAATTCTGCCCCATCAAAAATTCAAAAATCGGGTGTATATCCGATCTTTATCTTTGATCTTATTGTACTTTTTGAAGTATGCGAGAGTAGCTAATGTGATTCTTGATTACTGAATTTTGAATACTAATTTGAAACCTCGGGTTTTGATTGTAATTCTTGAAATTGTTCATTTGCCTACTTGCCTAATCTTTTGCTTGAATAGTTGATTATTAATCTTAGCTTACATAATGCTTTAAAAAAAATCTTCATTTAGGGTCCCCTTCGTTAAGATTTACTCAGGGTCCAAAAATTGATTGGACGGCCCTATCTATGTCCATTTGCATGAGTGATATATCTAAGAGTTTTCCAAAATGAACTCAAATGAAGACGTGGGGTGCCTTAGAAGTAACTCTAAGCGAGTCCCTTAAGGAGATTAACCCTAATTTCATTTCCATTCCGACATGGTGTGCCTCAAAAATGCGTTTTTATCTATTTTTTACGCTATTTAAGTCAAGTTTACATGGCCACTTATCATTTCTATCTTAGCTCATATGAGCGAGATATGGTCAAATTAATGAAAGTTCATCAAAGGCGTCTTGTTTTCTTATTTAGCACGCATTTTTATTCTTTTTAACCCATTCTCATTTCAACTCCGGCCCAAATGCATCATTTACTTAATATGAACAAATATTGACAAAATAAGCTTTATTAGAAACAAAAGAGTCATAAATAAGGGATTGTAGATATGAAATATATATATATATATATATATATATATATATATATATAAAGTAGACATTATCTCGCATAAAAAAGCCGGTGGTGGTAATTGCGACTTGAGAGAGAGAGAAAGGAGAGAGAGTCTATTAGATATAGATGTTGGAGAATTAGTATTTATTTTGTTTTTTAATTAACATAAAAGTATATATTTTAGTTTAATTAGTTTTGGGGGCTAAAATAGATATCTTTTAGGTTAATGTTATAAAGTGAGCTTTCATGGCTATACACGGCTTTGATAGCATTGTTTTCTTAGTGTTTATACATAGACGTATCCAACGACATTGTAGTGACATACTCACACACAAACTAAGTGTTAGAGATAATTAAAGATAAGCTATATGTGATGAATTAATAAAGTTGTTTCTTAATTTTTCATGCATTTCTATATATGTGTTGGCACTCCAATTTACCTTCCTATTGTCTTCTTTCACAAATAAATAGAATAAGTCTATATATATTCACTCCAATACTTTCATACTTACTCAATTCCTTCTTTGTCATTTCTTCGTTGACATACATTTTCAAAAAGAGTGATTATTAATTGAAGAAGAAGCTAGATAATAAATTAAATGAAGTGATAATTAATTAGCAAAAATTATTTATATATTTATATATTTATATATATATATATATAAATGCGAATAACCGCCGCCCAAGTCCTAAGCCGACCACTACAGAAAGGAAGCCAGCAAGTCCTCTACCCCCACTTCGTATTACTAAGGGTAAAGACGCAAAGGCGGAGACAGCTCGACCAAAGTGCAGGGCCTTTTAGCTTACAACTACTGAAGTGAAGATAGAGCCAGATGTGGTGGTAGGTACATACATTGTTAATGATATACATGCACTAGTATTATTCGATTACGGAGCAAGTAGATCTTTTGTTGCTATTTCTTTTTGTACTCAGTTTATGATTCAGCCAGTAAATTTAGAATTTCCTATAAAAGTAGAAATAGCAGATGATAAAACTATCCGTGTAAACAGTATGTATAGAAATAATGTAATAGAGATAAATACACATAAGTTCTCTATGGATCTTATCCCCATAGATATGAAAGAGGTTCAAGTGGTCGTCGGTATGGATTGGTTGGGGCAACACCAGGCTCAGATATTATGTGATTAGAAAATAGTATGGGTCCAAACCCCAAGTGGGGAAGAGCTAGTCATCCGAGGCGAAAGCAAGGCAACTTGTATTCCTATATGTTCGATAGCAAAAGCCAGAAAGTATTTAGTTCATGGTTGCAAGGCATTTTTGGCATATGTAGAAGATCCTAGTATGGGAATAAAGCAGCAACAGATCCAATATATAGGTTTTATATGACCCGGCAAATAAAGAAGAAAGATGGCACGTTCAGAATGTTTTTCCCGATGAAAGAATTAGCGGATAAAGGTTTTATACAACCCAGCAGTTCACCCTGGGTGCACCTATCTTGTTTGTAAAGAAGAAAGATGGCACGTTCAGAATGTGTATAGATTATAGGGAACTTAATAAAGTAACAGTTAAAAACAAGTACCCACTTCCCAGAATAGATGATTTGTTCGATCAATTACAGGGTGCATCCTGATTTTTTAAGATAGATCTACGGTCAGGCTATCATCAGCTCAAGATCAAAGAGGAAGATATATCCAAAACAGCTTTTAGAACGCGATACGGGCACTTCGAATTTGTGGTTATGCCATTTGGCCTTACGAACGCGCCAGCAACATTTATAGATTTAATGAATAGAGTCTATCGACCCATGCTTGACAAATCAGTAATTGTTTTTATCGACGTTATTCTTATTTATTCCAAGACTTCAGAAGCGCATGGTGTTCACCTCAGAGAAGTATTGGAAGTACTACGCAGGTAGAAACTGTTCGCAAAATTTTCCAAATGTGAGTTCTGGTTACGAGAAGTGCATTCCTGGGTCACCTTATTAATCAGGATGGGATCAAAGTGGATCCTGCAAAGGTGGAAGCCGTGATGAAGTGGGAGGAACCACAAAACCCAACTGAAGTAAGAAGTTTCCTAGGACTCGCCGGGTATTACCGACGGTTCATTCAAGATTTTTCTAAGTCAGCGGTACCCCTAACTCAATTGACTAAGAAAAATACAGAATTTAAATGGGGAGATAGTCAGTAGAGGGCTTTTGATACATTAAAGCGTGACTTGTGCAGTGCACCGGTGCTTACACTACCAGATGGAATGGAGGATATGGTGTTCTACTGTGATGCTTCCTATAGGGGTTAGGGTGTGTACTTATGCAACGAGGGAAAGTAATTGCATATGCCTCCCGTCAGTTAAAGATTCAGGAGAATAACTACCCCACACATGATTTAGAATTGGAGGCAGTTGTCTTTGCTTTGAAGATATGGCGTCACTATCTTTATGGAGTTAAGTGCAGCATTTACTCAGATCACAAAAGTCTTAAGTACTTTTTGGAGCAGAAAAACCTGAACATACATCAGAGACGGTGGTTGGAACTTTTAAAGGATTATGATTGTGAGATACCATACCACCAAGGTAAGGCTAATGTGGTGGTAGATGCATACAGTTAGAATGGCAACCATAACTCCAATACTGGATAAGATAAAGATGGCTCAAGTTGAAGTAGTCAAAGAAGACAACCAGAGGAAAAAGCGTATTAAAGGTCATGTATCAAAGTTAATAAAAGATAGTCGAGATCTGATAACCCGCTATGACCGAGTATGGGTACCTTGCTATGGGAATGTGAGACAAAGTCTTATGGAGGAGGCACATCAGTCCAAATTGTCGATCCATCCAGGGGCTACAAAGATGTACAGGGATATGAGAATGAATTACCGGTGGCCGGGAATGAAACGTGAAATAGTAAGACATGTCGAAAGATGTTTGACTTGTCTTCAAGTAAAAGCGGAGAACTAGAAACCACATGGAAAGTTACAATGGATTTGATTACCAAGTTGCCTAGAACGCCTCGGGGGTTTGATGCTATATCGGTAGTAGTAGATCGACTCACGAAAAGTGTAACATCCTCAAATATGGCCTATTCGCGTGCTCCATTTGGTATGTCAATTTAATTAAATGAATTAAATATAAATATATTTGTAAGAATAAATAGAAAATATGTAATTGGCTAGTTAAATGTGAATTTAAAAATAGTAATAAAAATAGAAAAGAATTATAAAATATTAACCGGTTTCAAACGAGGTTTCCAAAAATATCCTCGTTAGTTGAAACGGTTATTCGGGTATTGTGTTGTATGTTAAAAAGGGGAACAAATACCCCTTGTGGATAATTAAAACCCACAAGGTCGGTCCTCAATAAGGTGAGTCAGCCAACTCACCTTCAACACACACACATACGACAAACACACACACACACATACGAGACACACACACACCACACTCACCTCTTGCACTTTGTTCTTGAAGAAGACAAATCAAAGCCAAGATCATCAATTGAAGCTGGAATCAAGCTCCAAAGGAATCTCCAATCTGTTCTTGTTCCCTTCTTCATCATCATCTTGTTCCTAGTAAGCCTATCTTCTTCCTTGTTCTTCATTCCAAGTTCTAGGTTAAAATTGGGAAAAACGAAATTAGCTATTAAAGCTTGAATTTATGAGTTACAATCTGTTTTAGAATCACCAAAAAGTAGTTTAGGATTGATTTTATGAATTAAAGATACCTTCTTGATAGAATTTCTTGAAATTGACCAAGTGGGTCAAATATGGTGATTTGAAGAAACAAACTAGAATCTGATGTTAAAAGCATGATGTTTATATGTTTATGAACTCCTTTTGATGCCCCAAAACTAGTACATGAGCTGGAAATAATTAAGGGCAAGTTAGAATTGAGTTTTGATGGAAGAACAGCAGCTGCAGGGCACAAAGTCGCAGCTCTGGTGCTGCGTAGCGGCGCGACACCCAAAAGTGTCGCGGCGCGACCGTGTGTGCAGCAAACCAATCCTTGTTTTTCAATGGTTAATGTTATTTGGGATGGGTTATGGTATTTGTAATAAGTTAAACATGTATTTGGGGTTAAAACCAGAATATTGAATATATGTACATGTGGTATGATTTTTAAGTAAACTTGTAATATGCAATAGATAATGGTTGAATCACTTTTGACCATTTTAGAGGCATTTAGTATGGTTTAGACATTTTTACTCAATTAAACACCTAAGTAGGAATATAACACTAGTAATAGAATATGTGTTTATATGTGATAATCTAAGTGGACATATATGTGTACTAATAGGTAATTAAGCTGTCAAGGAGAGCCGAGTTCATATTATGTTGTTTATAAATACACGAGGTGAGTACTGACTCTTATGACTTCAATTTAGGAAGTTTTGAATGCAAGAACAGTTATATGATTATGACATGCCACAACTTGTATTATGAAAGCCATATGTATGCTAGTATGATAAATAATCCATGATATGCCTTGCTAATTGATGTGCAAGACATGTATTTAAGTACATGTGCACACTTGATGAATAATATGTTATATGAATAAAGCATGCATGCACTTGTCCCTGCAAAGGGTGATTGATGAAACTATCTGTATGTCCGGACTTGTATGTAATTAAGGTCGGCTTCGGCTGGGTCCTGAGCCTACGGGCATAATGTTTTGGACTAACGGTACTCGAGTACCGTTCCTTTCAGCAATTGAGGTGAGTGCCTTAAATGGCTAAGCCTAATGAGCTTTGGCTCCTTAACGAGCATGGTGATTCACTTAGGTGATGAAACCCGCACGGATGGTAGTGTCTGATTCCCCCGGTGGTAGTGGTTTGAGCTGGTTTTGCAACCCGGCAATATAATACACTCGCTGGACATGTCAACACTCCGCTATATGTTAGGATAGCATTAATTGCTTAATCTGCTATATGACTTGTTATATTGCTAAAGACTTGCCTAATTGTTATGCATGATTGTTAGTATTCACTAGCTATATTTATATAGCTAATGTTGTTGATGTTTAACCTTTTACAGATAAGGAATAGACGGCTTGGTGAGTTGGGGACACTCGTGGCTGTTATAGAAGCCTTTTTGAAGGAACACTACTTTTGGTATAATAGTATTATGGTCGGTTTAGATTATGTAACACCGGTAGGCATGTTTGGCAATTTTTGGTATTGTATATTTGTATATACGCCAAACATGTGTTTTTAAACTGTAATAACTGCTTGGGTTGTTTGCTTGTTATTTAAAATTCCGCTGCATAGTTTTTTGAAATTCAGTTAAGTTAACAAACAGGTAAAAGTTCAAATTACAAACGTACCCATGCAGTTTGAAAACTCAAATTTATACTGATTTTATATATAGCAAAGGTGGTGTTACAAAAAGTGCCCATTTCATTCCAATAAAGGAAGTGTATACCTCCGAAAGAATGGCAGATGTATATTGTTGGGTTTTAGCATGGCACGCAACGGAAGCAAAAGAACAAGAATCAAAGAACAAAGAGCCAATATAAAACCCATCACATGGACCAATCACTACATGCAAGTAATGCAACAAGAAAAACAACAAAAAGAAAGAGATTATACCATCCAAAATGAGCTGGAGAAATCGTGGATGATAGTAATGAACAAGAAGATGATATGTACTGAATTATACATATTTATTATAATGGATTTCCTGCATTTTGGCACTTTTATTGGCAGATTTACGCGATTTGATGCCTAATATCTTATAAATCTGTTTTGTAGGCTCTGGATGATGGATCGATGATAAAGGAAGTATCAAAGACGAAGATCCGTAAAAGTATCGAGCCTAGCGAGAAACGGCAGCCAACACACCCTGCTACATGGCCATGTAGGCCTACACGGCCTGGAACACGGCCCGTGTAGGTGGCCGTGTACATCCCATTCTGCCTCCCCCCGTGTATATGCTACACGCCTATGGTCAACTTTGGCCAACATGGGCCGTGTTTACCTACATGGGCCGTGTTATCCACAATTTAGCAATTCAAGACAGAATCTCAGCCTCAGAACAGGGCAATTCTTCCTTAGTTCGTTTTTCCTCTCGTTTTCTCTGGTTCCAGGAGCTCTTAAGCTCCTTCTTTCATTCCAAATGATTGGAGGGTGATTCCTTGATGCAATGGAAGGTTATTCAAGCTTAGAAGGGAGTATGTAGCTCATTGTACATCCCATTTTGTCTCTATTTCGGGTTTGGTATAATCTCTCCTTTTTGATTATGTTGAATCCGATTGTATGATTTGGGTTTGTTTTTAGGAACTATGAGTGGTATACTTTGATTCATTTGGATTAGACATGTTCTAGTTATTTGTATTATGTATTTATGATGGTTTGACTTTTGTTGACTTGGATGATATTGTGTTTTGATTCAATGACAACTATATTTGGTAGTATTGATGTTATTTCCAGCCCATGTGAGTGTTTTATGCATCTATGTTAGGTTGACTTTATGTGTGAAATGCTTATCTTCAAGTGTATGTATATTTAAACAAGTTTAAGTTATGTTAAGATTGACACTAGGTTGGTGGATCTTGGTGTAGTTAGACTTGGTATGTGCATTTGTGGCATTACATAAGGTTCGTGGATGATGGTTTGGGATTTCGGATATTAAATCAAGTATGTGTCCTTATGCTATGAGAAGTTATGCTCATTTGTGTTTGGTGTGTTGTTTGAATCATCAAGAAGTTATGCTTATGATTTGGATAATCATGGGTTGAGTCATGATATCTTATCTCCATCTATGATCGGGTATTTAGTATTATTTTCCAGTTTAAAAGCCTTATAAATCAAGAAGTTATGCTTATGTGTTTGGTGTAATTCGTTGTGTCTATAGATGAATTACTAATTGGAACGTGTATACTTCGTATCCTCTGTGCTTAATAAGTCAATATAGTCGTATCACATGATTATGTATTTTAATACATTTAACTAGAATGTATCTAATCCGAATGAGTACCTTCCTGCTTTGAATTCCCTCCTATTGCATTACTCCTGTGTTGTCTTTGTTTATTTGCTTTTAGTTGTTTAGTTGTAGTCTTTCGTTTGTTTCGCTTCTTGCCCTGTTGTCGACTAGATAATAGTGAAGGTTGATTATTAGGAGCCTCCGTTCCATGAGTTCGATACTCGGTCTTATCAAAAGAGCTATACTATATACGGATAGGTGATACTTGCCTATCACGCATGTAGTCTACTTTTAAGGTGAAACCACTTTTAAAACACCGTGTGTACTCTATAATATTTACAATAAAAATACCTAGATGGTACGCGCATGTCAGAAGACCAAGAAAAGTCCTCATTTATTGTTGTCCACCCCGAGTTTGCTCAAGCTCCTTGTACTAGCAAGCCTTGGTGATCTTCTACAAATGAAATCACCACTGGAACAACCACCAAGAACCTCCTTGCCCAGTCCTCTTTGAAGCCACACACAATGAATACTCTAGAATCACCTCACAAGAGAGCTTTTAGTGTTTGTGTATCAAGTATGGCAAGAGGTTAAGAGGCAATGCATGTGAAGTGTATATATAACCATCTAGATGCCTCTTGGATGCCCTAAGGCCGGCCAAAAGCTAATGATGACATTACACATGCATTGGTGGAAAGATGAGGCAAAAAGCAAAAGCTGCATGTAGGTCTGACACATGTTCACGCCGTGAACTTTCCCTGGACCAACCAATTTTTCACTTTTGCCAATTTGACCCTTTTAGTCCCTCCACTTTGGTTGTTGTCGAGATTGATCCCCGGTGTGTGACCTAATAGGCCTATGCATCATCGGCAGTGATCAATTGGCGTGCGTATGTCAGTGGGCATACTCCAACATACTCCCACTTGCACATGACATACCGTACCCATAGTACCACATACAAAGAGCGGCCTCTAGCAAGGCATCTTTGCCCCCAAGTCAGCATAGGTTTTGTCATCCTGGACAAATGCCAAATCTCAAACATAAGTATGAAATAGCCCTATAGATAAGTGATCAAATTATCCCTTTGCTCACGATATCCGTGTGAACACGAGACATGGTTAAATGTCATCTCCAGATCGTTCACGATTATGTTTCTCAAATCTAGTTGCAATCAATCAAACATCATTGCAACTTGAGCACGGCCGTGCATTTTATCGTCAGCGCCCAATCATCGAGGGGCCCATGGATATCTCTCTAAACTAGAGGAACAAATCCTTTTGACTACATTGTTCCGCCACATATACCATACTTTACCCAAAAGCTCCGTTTATAACAGCCAGTTACAAACTGCGTTTGAACGTAATCAAAGCAAAGCAGACACATGCTTTGACACACATGTATCTCCGGTCTAAGGATGAAATGATATTATCATCCTAAGTTACTTGTGATAGAAACCATGAAGTAACTTCAGGTGTGGGTCGTCCAATCACTTGAAGAATTCAAGCACAGGCGAAGTGTTGCGTCCCTTGTATCCAATCCATTATTGGATACGTGACCAACCCCTTCCCTCAGCCTAAATTCAAACTTCCTCCCCATGAAGAATGACTGACTGTGGACATTTAGAATGATAAAGCATTATGGGAAGTGGTTAAACATGCTAATATGGAACACAGTAAGGATTCATGAAAATACCCGCCCTCGGCGCATTATTAAATCTCCATTTAATAATCGATATAGTATGAAATACAATACCGCTTAATGTTCCCCAAATACAAATCAAACATAAACCAAAAACAATATTTAAGCCAAGTCATATGTATTTAGAAATGTCAGCTGGCCTAGTATGATAAACATCACTAGTCAATAATAACGGCTTAACTAGTGGGTTTGTAACACAACACCCACATGTACTTTTGTTATTCACTTATATCTCTACTGACCAGGCCTATCTCAAAGTGTCCGTCAAAGATATCATAATATAAATTGCTAAAGTAATCACACCCTCATTGTCTTAAAAGCTCACAATAGGGTAGGTGATACTTATGAACCAACAATTAACACCACAAGGTAGAATCATAAACTTCGATCAAGATCGACAGTTGTCCTTATAGAAACATGCACTAGAGTAATTACTTACTCCGGACCCTTTCTAGTCGTCAAACATCAAGAACATATCTCAATATTTCTTGAACTCAAAATATTCTATTTTGTATCTCCTAAGTGTCCTAATGAAGCAATAATTCCTGAATTAGGTCCAAAGACAACTTAATATCGAGACATTATCTTCAATAGACACATATACTTAGGAATGCAACAGAGCTCCCACTAGCCCTGACGTATGTAAAAGTTTCATCCATGCTTCTAGAAAATCGTCAGTAGATTTTCTCAATAAAAGCAAAGATCTTACCTTTTAGATGCTAGAATAAATCCACAATGGATTTATCTATGCTTGTAGACTTAATTTTGATATTATGGATACATAAGACCCTCGGAGAGTGTTGTGAACACTTCCTCATAATGTTGTTCTATAACGGAACGCGGTCTTGTATATCCGTGTGCTATCTCTTATTGCCACAAAAGGCAATAATAGCCACTGGTATCAAATATTCTTCAACATAACCACTAGGAAAAGTTTCCTCTTAACTATCATGAAACCTTTTCACATAGTCGGTATTTGAAGTTGTCTACAACTCCATTCATGTTAATCTCATTCATACCCTCTTGGTTTTCACCTAGGTATGGGATTAAGCCAAGTCATATACTTGGATATTTCGAATGCATTGCATCTCTTGATCAATTACTTCTTTTAACTTAGTGAATTCGGGTTCACTATGTCTTCCGATAGATGGTGACCTCACCATCAAGTCATTGCCGCTTAGATATGAGAGACCCATATTTCTTTGCCTTCATATGACTCTTATCAGACATATAAGTAATGATACTTAGTCAGGTATACCAGCATATCAATGTTGGTTTCCAATCAATCAAGATTGATTATTTGCTAGTCTCAATCATTAGGTCTTTCATTTAAATTCCACGTTCTTCCATTGGAATGCTTTAGTTATTTTCTCCTTTAAGAGAAACAAAACACCGTTCTCAAAAGGTTAAATATCTAAAACCTAGAAGAACTTCTCAAATGTATTAGCACTTTTCAAGTTCATCCACCTCCCACTGAATGTAGATGGGATAACTTTAAACTATGAGATAGACAAGCAAAGAACTCTTTCTAGTCATATCATAATTAGTGCTAATTTATACCATCAATTGTATTTAGATGTGAGGACTTAGTCCTTCATGTTAAGTGAGTGTATCAATAAGCGGGATACACCTTTATGACTCATCATAAACCAAATCATATTCAATAATATCCAGTTTCCCATAACATGACACCATTTACCAATGTGTCTTAGTAGGAAATGAATTATGTGGAAAACCACAATTCATTATATGGTCATTTATTATAGATTCAAGGTATTTTAGCATCTAAGCTAGATCTAAATATCTTGATCTATATGCCCTATAGATTCCGTAAGAAGTTTTGGTTAATCCCCGAACATCAACAAGGTTTTACCCAAACTAGAAAACTTTCCGCAGTTGCTACTAGAAGGTAGTGATGAAGAATTTCCCTTGAGTTATTCTTTGTGTTGTGCTTGAACGGATTATCCACAAAAGTGTGATCAATATCCAACAATCTTTTATCCTTATTACACATGACTACAAAGGGTTTCATAATCATCCTAGCCTAATAAACAAGATTAGTATCTAATGTTTAACCGGAGGTTAAACTATCCCGAGATCCTAACGACACGGATCTAGGTGATACTTTTCTTGTTTATGTGGTTAAGTTGATTATTTCACAAAGATAACTTATCCAAACTATTTTGGATCCAGAATCATATACTCATGAATATTTTATTACTTGCGACAAAAATCTTGTGTATGCCGTGACATGGATAATTTTTTAATACAACAATATTTTTCATAACAACTTTCTTATTTCAAGAAAAAGATTCATCATCATCAAAAGTTAAGTTGTGTGTCACGCAGGACAAAACAACACATAAACTTTGACATGAATAAACTTTGAACAAACAATATGAAAAAGTTTTACATTAAATCTCAAAACTTTCAAAATTATATACATCGTCTTCAAAACGAACATACAAAGAAACATCACTTGCCACGCAGGGCAACAAAATACAAGTAACAAATAAACCGGTGATCAAGATGAGATCAAATATCCCAATCTTCTCGTAGAGGACAAGCATCCATGTTTCCTCACAATGAGATCCGGTTTCTTCATGCTTTTCTTCCTATCATTAGGGACCTACACTTTGTATCAAAAATAATTTTGTAACAAACGTGAGTCAATTAGCTCGGGTCAACAATACCAACTTTTAATAGAATAGCAATGAATCATAAATGTACCTTTAGAGAGAAATTTAACTTTCTCTTTCTTTAGAAGTTTTATATCCCAAATCGGGCCTATTCGTGCGCTTCATTTGGTACGTGTATTAATTTAAAAGAATTAAGTTAAGAATATATGTTAAGTAATCAAAGAAATAAGTTATTGATTAGTTATATGGGAATTTAAAAATAATAAAGAAAATAGATAATAATGATTAAATATTAAATGGTTTCAAACGAGGTTTCCAAAAATATCCTCGTTACTCGAAACGGGTATTCGTGCGTTGAGTTGTATGTTGAAAAGGGGAAAAAAAATACCCCTTGTGGATAAATAAGAAACCCAAAGTCGGTCTATGACTTTGAGTTCCAGTTAACACACACACCCACATACATACAAACCACACAAACACTCATTGTTCTCTTTCATTCTTGGTGTTCTTGAAGAATAGCAAGGAATCAAGCATTCAAGGCTGGAAATTTATCAAGGATTCAAGTGCAATTTGTTCTCTTCATCATCCTCATCATCTTCCTCAAGCTTGTAAGCTTTCTCAACCTTGTTCTTGGGTTTTGACTTTTTAGGTCAAATTGGTAAAAACTCCAAATTGACTTCTACAATGGAAGTCAATGATTCCAAGAGGTTTCCAATCCTATTCTAAGCTTAAATGAATCAGAAACTTGAATTAAAGTAAGGTTTAGGGATTGATTTGAAGAAATTATGCAAATAGGTCAAATTGGTTAATTTTGGTACAAATTCATGAATTGTATGTTAAAGTGTGTTTTGAAACATGTTTCTAGCTTAGTTTGAATGCCTTGTTCATATGTGAATGCTGGAAAATGGTTTGGAATCGATTGTTAAAGATTTGGGTTTGGAAATGGCCAAAACAGGGGCTGGAACTCGACACTGGTCTGTGCAAACTTGCTTGCAGGCACAAAGAAATCCAGGAGCTGTGCTTGCAGGCGCAAGGACACCCTTTGCGGGCGCAAGCATAGTTCTGCCCTTACGGGCGCAAGTAAAGCACCTTCCTTATGGGCGCAAGCATTTGCTTGTGGCCGTAAGGAGCCCTGTTTCAGCACAGAATTTACTGTTTAATGTTGTATTGATATATGCGATATTGTTTAGGTAATTCCAGCGACCGGGAAGAGCCTGAACAGTATAATTGCTTAGTTTAGACGCTCGGGTGAGTATTGACTTTCATGAGTTCAATAAAGGGAGATTTAATTGGTAAATGCACTACACGGTTATTGTATGTTAAATATGGTACACACGAGGGTTATATGTATGTGAGTTTGCAAAACCATGATTATCTGATATGTGAACATGTATTTAATTACATGTGCATATATATATTGATGAATACAAGTTATCTATAAAAGCATGCATGCAATTATTCCTGAAAAGGATTTCTGATGAGCTATGTGTATGTCCGGACAGTTTCTTGATTGAGGTCAGCTTCGGCTGGGTCCAGAGCCTTCAGGCATAATGTTTCTGGACTAACGGTACTCGAGTGCCGTTCCTTAGAGGATTTGGGAGGTGATTGCCTTAACTGGCTAGCCTATGAGCTTTTGGTTCCAAAACGAGCTTGGTGATTCACTCATGTGATGAGACCAGCAAGGGATGGTAGTGTTTGATTCCCCCGGTGGTAGTGGTTTGAGCTGGATTTGCAACCCGGCAATATAATACACTCGCTGGACATGTCAGCATTCCGCAATGTGATAGGATAGCATTATTTGCTAATTCTTGATATGTATATGACTTGCTTTATTGTTTTTCATGCCTGTTAGTACTCACTAGCTATTTTATATAGCTAATCCCGTTGATATTATTTTTTACAGATAAGGAGTAGGTGTGTCTGGTGAGATGGGATTCTCTGCTGGGAATTGTATATATCTTTTGGAAAGGAACACTGTAACTGGTACAATGTGTACAATGGTCGGTCGATAATGTAGTAACACTGATAGTATGTGATTTGGCACTATTTTTGTTATGTAAATATAATCGCCAAATCATTATGGTTTTAACTCTGTAATAACTAATAGGTTTGTACGTTTGGTTTAAATATTTCCGCTGTGTTGTTTTAAATTACTAGCTAGTTAGTCAAACAGGTAAACCCTTTTGTTACAAACCTAACCATGCAGTTTAAAAACTTAAATTTACACGGATTTTGACAATAGCTGAGGCGGTGTTACAAGTTAGGTATCAGAGCCTAAGTTTGAGAGAATTGGGTACTTGAAAGAGTATTCCATCTCAAACTCGGGAACGACCATTATGAAGTGTTCCTTATTCGGTAAAGGGGATTGAGTATGAGTGTTATATGGTTAAGGCTTGTTAATAGTTAAGTCAATATGTTGGAACACAAGTATAAATGCTATAATGAATACCTTCCTTTCTTATAGCAAATCGATAGAGATGTCTGCACCACGTGATGCAACTGAGTAGGCATTAAAGGAAATGGAGGAGTGATGACCCCGTGGTTACCATGAGGTGGCTTCGCAAGACTGAGCAGGCTTTCGAATCGTGTGAATATGAAGCTGAATACCGCGTCAGGTATGCAGTCAGGATGCTGAAGGGCCGTGCCATATTTTGGTGGGACACGGTCAAGCCTTATTCCTTTAAGAAGTTTTTGACATGTAAACCACCTACTTTTGAGGGGAGTGATGACCCCGTGGTTACCATGAGGTGGCTTCGCAAGATTGAGCAGGCTTTCGAATCGTGTGAATGTGAAGCTGAATACCGCGTCAGGTATGCAGTCAGGATGCTGAAGGGCCGTGCCATATTCTGGTGAGACACGGTCAAGGCCTCAGTTAGAAAAGAGGTATTGGAAGCTCTGTCTTGGGAGCAATTCTCGGAGAAAGTGCAGAAGAAATACTGCACTGAATATGACATGGAGCGGTTGGAACGCGAGTTTAATAATCTCCGAAAAGGAGATAAATCCATGGAGCAACATATTGGTGCTTTCACTGATAAAATGAGGTTTGTACCTCATTTGTTAACTGATGAAAATCTGAAGATAAGGAAATTTGTTGCCACATTACCACTCGAGTTTAGGGCACATGTCCGAGCAACAGCTGATCTGGATAGAGCTTTCGAGATAGCAAGACAGATGGATGGTGATCGCATCCAGTGTAGAAGTGAATCTGTGTAACACCGTTTTTTTAACCCAAAAATTTTCGTTTTCATAAACAATGCGGAAGCGAATAATTAACCCAAGTGTTTACAACTGTACAAACACTACTTGTTTAAATATCAGTATTACAAAACACAGCTCGCAACAAAATAAAATATCAGAGTCCTAGGTGATTACTCTCCAAGCTAACCACTCTCAGCCGAGCCTCTGACCTACCAAAACCTGTAAAAAGAGTTAGAGGTGGGGGATTAGCACAAAGCTAAGTGAATGGAGTCAAACCGCAACAGATATATCAGCAAATAACCGCATCAATATCAAAAGCACATAACAGATAATCGTGCCCCGGGAAGACCGGCGGTTCTGCAGGAACCTTCAACCAATGCCGGCCAAGCAAAGGTTTACCGATAGTTCATTTGCTATTCTCACACAGTATCACCTTAAGTTGCAACAAATGCATCAAAAGATCCCGATACTGATTAGCCGATAGCAAACAAACCCAGCCCATATGCCCAGCCGAAGCTGACTTCCCAATCCTCATGTATACATATCAATGATGCACAATTAATTAACAATCAACAGTTAATCAATTATCAGACAAATAGTCTATCCTTGCATCAAACCAATATCAGTTGCAACCCAATCCAGTTACAACTAATAACATCCATGAGCAAACGTCCACTCACCTCAAGCTTTCAGTTTCTCCACTCAGTGATCTTATATTACTGAGTCTTGCTTGATCCTGAGAACACAAGAAACTGAAATCAGTAACGATTCATAAATATATGTCAAACACATAAATTTATATCCTTTTAATCAAACATAAGCATTTAACACACAATTAATATGTTAACTTAAACCCAAGATCAACACATTAAAACAAGTCAAATTCTGAAATATAGCCCGTCGCGCCGCGACACAATACCTGTCGCGCCGCGACCCATGTCGGATTTCAAAATCCGGATCCTATCATCGGATTCTCGAGTCGGATTCTCACAAATCCGAATCCTTGTGTCGGATTCTGCCATGTCTCGGATTTCCAAGGACTTTATTGCAATTTCAATCGGATTCTAGCAATCCGAATCAAACTCTCGGATTTGAACCTTGTCGCGCCGCGACACTCAGATTTCAGGTTGTCTTCTCCATAAACAGTCGGATTTCCAGCCACATATAACTTTTCAAAACCGACCAAAACCCTCATGAAACATCATGAACATTTCTAAAACATGTATAAACACTTTATAACATGTATAGAACATCAAGAACACATCAAATCCCTTTTAAACATGGCCTTTCATACAAAACCCACCAAACAAGTTTACTTCTAAACTTCTAACATGGCATCTTTATGTTCTAAGCATGATTTCACCAACAAAACATATCACCATGATCAGAATCATGCTAGGATAACAACTATACCTTTTGTTTGAATTAACACACAACAAATCTCACTTTTCACTTTTCAAGTTGATAGCTTCTTGCTTATTCTCTCAAGAACACATACACACACTATCACAATCGGTTTTGCAAGTGAGGAGGCAATTCAGATGTTAACCCATGTATACCTACGTATGGCTTTTCATTAATATGTGTAGCATGAGGTGGCACACTTACATACATACTAACACACACATATATTCATATAGATTTATATACATAACTGCTCATGAATACAAACATATATATAATTAAACATATAATTCACATATTTAATTAAAATCCTGTTACTAAATATTAACAAGAAATTAATCACAATTAATCACGATTAACGTACCAAATCCACCTAATCTACTAGGCCCGGTCTGAGGATGTTACAATCTACAGAGGGCAGCAGCAAGAGGAAATTTCAATCCTCTTCTAACCCAAGTCCTGCAAAAGGACAGTTTTCTGCAGGTACCAAATCGGGCGATTCCAAAAAGCCCAGGCCTGATGCAAGATGGTGTAACACATGTCGCACATATCATTCTGGGGAATGTTCCAAAGCTACCAGGGGGTGTGTTAGGTGTGGAACTAGAGGGCACCCGGTGGAGGAGTGCAGGTACAAGGAGGACATCTGTTTCAGATGTCACTAGTCGGGGCACCAAATAGCTCAGTGTCCTAAAAATCCCAACCCTAGACCTGGAGGATCTTCATCCGAGCAGAAGAAAGATGGCGCCCCACGTGCAAAAGGGCGTGCGTTCCAGATGACGGCCGAAGAGGCCAAAGCTGCAGGTGATGTGATCATGGGTACTTTTCTTATTGAATCTACCCCAGCATGTATATTATTTGATACTGGAGCTACTTATTCTTTTATCTCAATATCTTGTCGTAAGAAGCTGCAACTACCTGTTATTCCATTAACTGATCCAATTAAAGTAGAAGTGGCTGACAGTAAAATAGTTCATGTTACCGAGAAAGTCCCCGTAGCACTTGTTTTTATCGATGGGCATAGCTTTTCAATTTCATTCCTTATTATGCCTATCGAGGGATTCGATGCTGTGATCGGGATGGATTGGCTCAGCAGTAAAGATGCTGAGATTATATGTTCCAAGAAGATTATCAGGTTTCCTCTAATTGACGGGTCTTATGCTATAGCGAGGGGAGAAGGACGGGATTCTGATATTCCTATCATTTTAGTGATTCAATCTCAGAAATCTGTCACAAAAGGTTGTGTCTCCTATTTTGCTTATGTTATTAATACTCAGATGGAGAAACAACCAATTGAACATATCAGGGTAATGTCAGAATATCCTGAAGTCTTTCCAGATGAACTACCCAGACTACCTCCAATCAGGGATGTAGATTACAAGATTGATCTTGTTCCCGGAGCTACTCCAGTGGCTAAAGCTCCGTATCGTCTCGCACCTTCTGAAATCCGCGAGATGATGAATCAGATACAAGAACTACTTGACAAGGGCTTCATACGCCCGAGCTCTTCACCTTGGGGAGCTCCAGTTCTTTTTGTCAAGAAAAAGGATAGGACTATGCGTATGTGCATAGATTATAGGGAGCTTAACAAGCGAACTATAAAGAATAAATACCCACTCCCGCGCATAGATGATTTATTTGATCAATTGCAGGGAGCAACGTGCTTTTCTAAGATCGATCTCCGATCAGGGTACCATCAAGTACAGGTACAAGCTGAAGATATTCCGAAGATGGCTTTCCGTACACGCTACGGTCATTTTGAATTCTTGGTGATACCATTAGGCTCTACCAATGCACCAACTATCTTTATGGATTTAATGAATCGAATTTTTCGTCCATTTCTGGACAAATTCGTGATATTATTTATTGATAATATCTTGATCTATTCCAAGACTGAAGCTGAACATGAATCACATCTACGACAAGTTCTCGAAACTCTTAAGCGAGAACAACTCTATGCCAAACTTTCTAAATGTGAGTTTTGGCTTCAGGAGGTGCATTTTCTTGGTCATGTTATCTGCAGGGAAGGTGTAAAAGTAGACCCTGCTAAAATAGAGGAGGTGATGAACTGGGAGGTTCCTAAAACTCCTATAGAGATCAAAAGTTTCCTTGGTCTTGCTGGCTATTATCGGCGATTTATTCAGGATTTTTCTAAACTCGCTGGTCCTCTTACTAAATTGACACGAAAGGATGTTGCTTATGTGTGGTCTGATGCACAGGAGCAATCCTTTCAAACTTTAAAGCGGCTACTCTGTGAAGCTCCAATTCTTACTCTGTCAAACGGGTCGGAGGATTTCAAGTATATTGTGATGCTTCTTATTTTGGTTTGGGTTGTGTCCTAATGCAACGCGACAAGGTGATTGCTTATGCTTCAAGGCAATTAAAACCACATGAAAAGAACTACCCAACACATGATCTTCAACTTGCAGCAGTTGTATTTGCATTGAAGCTGTGGAGGCATTACTTATATGGCACAAAATGTGTTATATGTACGGATCATAAAAGCTTGCAATATGTCTTTTCTCATAAAGAACTCAATATGAGGCAACAACGCTGGATTGAGCTGATTAAAGACTATGATTGTGAGATCTGTTATCATCCAGGCAAAGCTAATGTAGTAGCTGATGCCTTAAGCAGAAAAGGGGTTTCAACTGAAGCCAAGTTCATGAAGCTTACTGTGGTTCCTGATATTATTTCCAAATTGAGGGAAGCATAACAATTGGCTCTACAGGAGGAAAATCTGAAGGCAGAGACTATGAGAAAGCTAAAAGATCAACTTATTGATGACAGCCAGGGTTTGAAGACTTTTCGATCCCGAATCTGGGTACCATTCATTGGAGACAACCGTGATCTGATATTACAGGAAGCACATAATTCCAGGTTGTCTATTCATCCAGGTATAACCAAGATGTATTATGATCTCAAAAAGTTGTATTGGTGGCCTACACTTAAAAGAGACATTGCTTCATTCGTGGAGAAGTGTCAAATTTGTGCACAGGTCAAAACCGAGCATCAAAAGCCTTATGGCAATCTGCAACAGCTCGATATTCTAAAGTGGAAGTGGGATCATATTACTATGGATTTTGTTACCAAGACACTCAGAGGGCACAACATGTTTTGGGTCATAGTGGACCGATTGACCAAGAGTGCTCATTTTCTTGCTACAAACGAATCTACATCATTAACACGCCTAGCTCAACTCTATATTAACGAGATTGTCACACGTCACGGTTTACCTTGTTTTATTGTTTCTGACCGTGACTCTCGTTTCGTGTCAAATTTCTGGCAAAGCTTGCAACGTGAGCTTGGTACACGGGTTCATCTGAGTACTGCTTATCATCCACAACCGGATGGTGAGTCTGAAAGAACAATTCAGACTTTGGAAGATATGTTGTGGGCATGCGTGCTCGAATATGGTGGTTCTTGGGATTCTCATCTCCCATTGATAGAGTTTGCTTATAATAACTCTTATCATTCTAGTATCGGGATGCCACCATATGAGATGTTATACGAGAGGCGTTGTCGAACTCCCACTTGTTGGCTTGAACCGGGTGAGAAACAGTATGTCGGACCCGAAATTGTGTAGATTACTTCAGATAAGGTTAAAATAGCTCTGGAGAAATTAAAAGCAGCTCGTGATCGTCAAAAGTTTTATGCAGACCCAAAGCAACGACCTGTTGAATTCTGTGAAGGCGATAGGGTATTCTTGAAGGTATCTCCTTGGAAGGGGGTAATTCGGTTTGGACGTAAGGGTAAGCTGAGTCCACGTTATATTGGTCCATTCAGGATTATCCGGAAGATCAACGAGCAGACAGTATCTCTTGAATTGCCTCCTGAGCTATCTGGTATTCATAACACTTTCAATGTATGCTATCTAAGAAAGTGTAAAGTCGATGAAGATCAAGTTCTACCTCTGCAAGAGCTGAAGGTTGATTCAGCTAAACGTCTTATAGAGGAGCCACTTGAAATTCTTAACGCAAAGACAAAAAAGCTGCGTAAGAAGCTGATCAGACTGGTTCTTGTCAAATGGAAGCACAGCCTAGGTCCTAATATGACATGGGAAACCGAGGATGACATGAAGGCACACTACCCTCATTTATTTCCAGTTGAGCAGATTCCGAGGACGGAATCTTCTTAAGGGGGGTAGAGTTGTAACATCCTCAAATCGGGCCTATTCGTGCGCTTCATTTGGTACGTGTATTAATTTAAAAGAATTAAGTTAAGAATATATGTTAAGTAATCAAAGAAATAAGTTATTGATTAGCTAAATGGGAATTTAAAAATAATAAAGAAAATAGATAATAATGATTAAATATTAAATGGTTTCAAACAAGGTTTCCAAAAATATCCTCGTTACTCGAAACGGGTATTCGTGCGTTGAGTTGTATGTTGAAAAGGGGAACAAAATACCCCTTGTGGATAAATAAGAAACCCAAAGTCGGTCTATGACTTTGAGTTCCAATTAACACATACACCCACATACGTACAAACCATACACACACTCACTGTTCTCTTTCATTCTTGGTGTTCTTGAAGAATAGCAAGAAAACAAGCATTCAAGGCTAGAAATTTATCAAGGATTCAAGTGCAATATGTTCTCTTCATCATCCTCATCATCTTTCTCAAGCTTGTAAGCTTTCTCCACCTTGTTCTTGGGTTTTGACTTTTTAGGTCAAATTGGTAAAAACTCCAAATTGACTTCTACAATGGAAGTCAATGATTCCAAGAGGTTTCCAATCCTATTCTAAGCTTAAATGAATTAGAAACTTGAATTAAAGTAAGGTTTAGGGATTGATTTGAAGAAATTATGCAAATAGGTCAAATTGGTTGATTTTGGTACAAATTCATGAATTGTATGTTAAAGTGTGTTTTGAAACATGTTTCTAGCTTAGTTTGAATGCCTTGTTCATATGTAAATGTTGGAAAATGGTTTGGAATCGATTGGTAAAGATTTGGGTTTGGAAATGGCCAAAACAGGGGCTGGAACTCGACACTGGTCTGTACAGACTTGCTTGCGGGCGCAAGGAAATCCAGGAGCTGTGCTTGCAGGCGCAAGGACACCCTTTGCGGGCGCAAGCATAGTTCTGCCCTTACGGGCGCAAGTAAAGCACCTTCCTTGTGGGTGCAAGCATTTTCTTGTGGCCGTAAAGAGCCCTGTTTCAGCACAGAATTTACTGTTTAATGTGGTATTGATATATGGGATATTGTTTAGGTAATTCCAGGGACTGGGAAGAGCCTGAACAGTATAATTGCTTAGTTTAGACGCTCAGGTGAGTATTGACTTTCATGAGTTCAATAAAGGGAGATTTAATTGGTAAATGCACTACACGGTTATTGTATGTTAAATATGGTACACACGAGGATTATATGTATGTGAGTTTGCAAAACCATGATTATCTGATATGTGAACATGTATTTAATTACATGTGCATATATATATTGATGAATACAAGTTATCTGTAAAAGCATGCATGCAATTATTCCTGAAAAGGATTTCTGATGAGCTATGTGTATGCCCGGACAGTTTCTTGATTGAGGTCAACTTCGGCTGGGTCCAGAGCCTTTAGGCATAATGTTTCTGGACTAACGGTACTCGAGTGCCGTTCCTTAGAGGATTTGGGAGGTGATTGCCTTAACTGGCTAGCCTATGAGCTTTTGGTTCCAAAACGAGCTTGGTGATTCACTCATGTGATGAGACCAGCAAGGGATGGTAGTGTTTGATTCCCCCGGTGGTAGTGGTTTGAGCTGGATTTGCAACCCGGCAATATAATACACTCGCTGGACATGTCAGCACTCCGCAATGTGATAGGATAGAATTATTTGCTAATTCTTGATATGTATATGACTTGCTTTATTGTTTTTCATGCCTGTTAGTACTCACTAGCTATTTTATATAGCTAATCCCGTTGATATTATTTTTTACAGATAAGGAGTAGGTGTGCCCGATGAGATGGGATTCTCTGTTGGGAATTGTATATATCTTTTGGAAAGGAACACTGTAACTGGTACAATGTGTACAATGGTCGGTCGATAATGTAGTAACACTGATAGATGTGATTTGGCACTATTTTTGTTATTTAAATATAATCGCCAAATCATTATGGTTTTAACTCTGTAATAACTAATAGGTTTGTACGTTTGGTTTAAATATTTCCGTTGTGTTGTTCTAAATTACTAGCTAGTTAGTCAAACAGGTAAACCCTTTTGTTACAAACCTAACCATGCAGTTTAAAAACATAAATTTACACGGATTTTGACAATAGCTGAGGCGGTGTTACAGTTTCTTCTTCCTTCTCTTTTGTTCCTTTGAACCCAAGATGGGAATGGATGAAGTGGAATTATGCTTGGCCATGTCTGACTCTGCAGACTTCAACATGCCATGCAATTCACTTAAGGATTTATCTATCCCTTGCATATGATAGTTCATGACAAACTGGTCATATGATATGGGCAGTGACCGCAATTTGATATCCACAGCAAGCTCCCTCTCAATGGGAAATCCTAGTCTCTCCATTTGGTCCACGTATGCCTTCATCTTAAGGACGTAGACACTTACATTCCCGCCTTCCCGCATCCTACAACCGATTAGGTTTTTAACACACTCATAGTGTTCCCGCCTAACTTGCTTTTGGAACATGTCCTTAAGCTTGTTTACCATGTCGTACACACTCATGTGCACGAATTGCTTTTGCAGCTCTGAGCTCATAGTTGACAACATGAGGCACACAACGTCGTGTGTGTCCTCAACACGCTTTTTATATGCGTATTGGACGGACCAAGTCGCGTTGGTAGCAGGTGGTTCCGGAAGGGGTTCCTCAAGGATGTACAACTTTGATTCATGGCGAAGGACAATTCTCAATTTCCTAAGCCAATCAATGAAGTTCACTTCCGTGAGTTTCTCCCTTTCTAGGAACATACGAAGTGAAATGTTTGACGTGGTGTTATATGGTTTGACATCTATAAATAACAAGAGTACGAGTTTTGGTTAGTTTGATATAATCCTTGTTAAAATAATTACCCCATAAGTTTTAAGAAAAACAATTATCTTAACAAGGGCTAAGAACCATATTTCACATGACACCGTGACGGGTTTTCCACGGATCACGTGGTAAAGCTATTTAGGCCGGTAACCATTTTACCGATTGTAATCCATTATTACAACTCTTAGTTCCTTGCGGGATCCAAATTGACAACCATTGTGTCGTATTGGCATGTTTGATCCCTCCACACCAACTTCAAACTAAAATTTTGAATAATCTCGGCTAAAGCTCGACAACCATTCAAAATTCTATTTCGAAATTGTAAATCAACCATCAAGATACACGGTAGTACTCTTGACCAACGATTGGCTTGGCTAGAGCTCGACAACCAATCTTTTGAGTTGCCACCATCACCTTCCACACAGCTCACGTAAGGTTTGACTCGGCTAAAGCTCGACAATCATTCCTTGCGTGACTAGATTCGCGTGGTGTCATCTTATGGGTGGCATGAGATTCACATTTAGAAAACGGGATTTGTTTTCCGGTTAAAAACCATTTTGATTTGATTAACAAGTTTAGTGACAAAAACATATTTCACTTTGAATATAAACCAATTTTATATTCTCTTTGTTAATCTTATGCACGCGCGAGTTTGTAAACCATATTTAAAACTCTTGTGTTTTTATTACTTTTATAAAAAATTATCTAGCATGCAATAAACATAATATTCATGCATAAATAATAAAACACATCACACGCATAAAAAATATTGGTAACCATGCCCCTAAGCCTATGCGTTTTCCCGTGAGCCAAAACGGGAAAACAAAGTCAACTAAGGAAAAACTTCCAATGACTTCGGATGTGCTCCCACTAAACCCGCTACCTCCATTGGGCCTCCCGGATTTGTGATCGCCAAGACGTCATAGCCATGACTCCCGATGGTTGCCTCCAAAAAACAAATACATAGAAAAGATAGAAATGGCATGCAAGCCACAAGAACCTATCTTCTAGTACTTTACACATATATGGAATTTAAATGGCATGCAAGCCACAAAAATATACATTTACATACCAAATAAATAAACAAATTAATTAATTACAAACCATGTGATATTAAATCACCAAATGAATGAAATTAAATAAATCAAGCAACCAAACATCTCAATCAAAGGTCTAGGGCAAAATGGTTACCAAAACATGTTATCTAAACAACAAAAGAAAGCATACAAGCATGGTATGCCACAAAACCATGCAACTATTTTTATCTTGGTTAAGATTATTTTATAAACTCAAGGCACATCAAAATAATCCCATGTACATATGCATTAGTAACACCAAACCATTGTTAGTGAAACATATTCATATATACATAATATAAGTACATGCAATTATGCATTTCATGCCAAATCATAATACACATGTAAATATATAAACCAAGATAGAAGGCAACAAGATCATCACAAGATATCTAACAACTGGAAAAATCCAGAAACAAACAACAATGGCCAAAAACCAAAGAACCAAAATAGATTGAAATTTAAAAAACTGAAAAATGCAAATTCTTTATAAACTTCAAGGCGTGAACTCCAAGGAGTTCACGGCGTGAAGTAGTTCTGCCAGATTTCAAAATTTTGATTTTTCGGTTTTTAGGCCACCAAGTGCAAAACTGATGTAGAGGTGGCTCTGATACCACCGTTGGGTTTTAGCATGGTACGCAACGGAAGCAAAAGAACAAGAATCAAAGAACAAAGAGCCAATATAAAATCCATCACATGGACCAATCTCTACATGCAAGTAATGCAACAAGAAAAACAAGAAAGGAAAGAGATTATACCATCCAAATGAGCTGGAGAAATCGTGGATGATAGTGATGAACAAGAAGACCAAGAAAAGTCCTCCTCTATTGTTGTCCACCCCGAGTTTGCTCAAGCTCCTTGTACTAGCAAGCCTTGGTGATCGTCTACAAATGAAATCACCACTGGAACAACCACCAAGAACCTCCTTGCTCGGTCCTCTTTGAAGCCACACACAATGAATACTCTAGAATCACCTCACAAGAGAGCTTTTAGTGTTAAGAGGCAATGCATGTGAAGTGTATATATAACCATCTAGATGCCTCTTGGATGCCCCAAGGCCGGCCAAAAGCTAATGATGACATTACACATGCATTGGTGGAAAGATGAGGCAAAAAGCAAAAGCTGCATGCAGGTCTGACACATGTTCACGCCGTGAACTTTCCCTGGATCCACCAATTTTGCACTTTTGCCAATTTAACCCTTTTAGTCCCTCCACTTTGGTTGTTGTCGAGATTGATCGCCGGTGTGTGACCCAATAGGCCTATGCATCATCGGCGGTGATCAATTGACGTGCGTATGTCAGTGGGCATACTCCAACATATATACAAAAGAGATAGTAGTCAGGCATGGAGTACCTGTTACTATTGTCTCACATAGAGACACCCGATTCACTTCTAGATTTTGGACCAAATTTCAAGAAGATATGGGAACAAAATTACTCCTCAGTACAACATTCCATCCTCAAACAGATGGGCAGTGACTTAAGAGGAGTTGGGATACATACCTACCGTTGGCAGAATTCTCGTACAACAACAGCTACCATTCAAGTATCGAAATGCCGCCGTACGAAATGTTGTATGGTCGGAAGTGTAGAATATCAAATAATTTATACAATTACTAGATTAGATGTCCGTGTAATATAGAGTTTGAGTTTTAAAAAAATGATAAATGTTAAGCATTAATAAAAATATCAAATAATTATAAAACACGAAACAAATGAGAATCTAAAAAAATTGACAACAAACGTCACTACCAGACCAGCTGTGGAAGCGTCGACGCGAGGTTGAGGTTAGACGTGACAATTAAAACGTGGTATCATGATACGAAGAAACATGAATATATTTCTTATACAGGTCATTGATCATTGTTCTTACAATTATAATAAGAATAGTTCTTTATTACTAAAAAGAACTTTAAATGATTATAAAATATTTTAAATTGATAAAATTGAGAAGTTGGTTGAATATTATATTTTCAAATAAATATTATAAAAGGTAAATATGGTATTTTTAAATTAGCGTGCACAAATATGATATTTTAATGTTTATGAAAGACATATATGTAATTATTGTAATAACTTAAATTCAATTTTGACTAAGAAAAGTCAAAATTAGAATTCAAATTTTGATTAAATGAATGATTGAGATTGATTAATTTTATTTATTTTAAATAATTAAATGTCAAGATCGTCCAATAAATTTGAATTAGATTAGTCTTTTTTTTATATTAGAAGATGATCATATGAATTGTTTGTTACTTAATACTTGAAAAACTGTAATGCGAACTTTTGGTTTGGTATATAATTTGGCTTTTTGAGTAGAAAATTTTAGCCATCTAATCTTAGGATGTAATCGGTATATAACTTTTTGGAGCTTGTAGATTTTTTATTTAATACGAGTCTTGTTTGATGAAAAAGCTGTAAGTTTTTTAACAAAAACTCTAAAATAATAAGCTTATTAAAGTAGATTTTAAAACTAGCCGGAAGCTTTTTATATATAAAATTACCTAAATACCTTAGTTTTATTATTTTACAATTTCTTCTATTTCTATTATTTGTCTTTTTTTTGTCATTTACTATTTAGCTTCATTTACCCGTTTTTTTGTCAAACACATATACAAAAAAAACAACTTTCAGCTACAACTACCGGCTACTTCCCCCTCCACACACTCTTAACAGGAAAAATAATTACAGTGTTGAGCCCTAGCTAGCGAACAAGGGGTGTCAAGCATGATCTAGCCTTTAATTAAATGATTTAGTGGTTGTAAATAATTCTCGCACTTTTCGTAAATAAAACCTTTTTCACATGAACCTCCCTATATGTGTGTGTGTGTGTCTGTGTATATATATATACATATATATATATATATATATGTAGGGAAGTTCAAATGAGAATGAATATTTATGTGGGAATGAGAGACTTAATATTGGTTTTTCATTTGATTTGATCGGATGGTCTATATTTGACTCTTCATTTTATTCATTATCCAATCATGAATTGTGACAGTCATAAATTACAATACAATCTATGAATTACGACCATTAGATCTAGATCAATATCTAATTGATGGCTAAAATCCGTTCTTCTATTCGCACCTAAATATTAATTCTCATAATTATCTTCCCATATCGAAAAATATCGTAAAAATTGTTAACTGCAATTAATATCCATAAGTTTACTTGATGCGTATTTATTGAATTATTGCTTTAAAGCAAAAACGCCATTAACAGGAATCATGGCGTTATTGCACATACTTATTTAATGAGGTAAGTTGTCTAATAAAACATTTTATGAGATACCGATATCTTTAATTTGATGTGTAAATCGTCTATAAATACTATATTTCTACTTGGATAATTTTATACAGATATCTTTTTTACGTACTAATGAAGGATTTTGGTGTTAGTTTTTGGCATGATCATTTTCACATGCCTAACAACCGAAGTACAGCCACAACCATGGTGCAGCGTCGATGATATTAAGGATTGTCCACCCGACAACAGCGGCCCACCGCCATCCTTCAAATGTTGTGATGAATTAACGCATCATACGGATTGTTTTTGTTATTATCAAGATCATAAACCTTTGATAAGCCAGGTTGTGGACGCTTGTAATATCGATCCCCCAATCGCTTGTCCTTCTTAACTGTCTGTATAGTTCCTAAATCTATACATAAAGTTCGTAAAGAATGGATTAAATAGTTTATTAGCATAAAGCTCGTTATATCTATACTACTATATAGATAATTTAACATTCTCTTTCATATTCTAAAATTCAATCAAGAAAATTCTTGACCTTTATTCTATCCAAATTAATGGCAGCTACTCAATCTTTAATCATATTATTCGCTCTTTTAATTACTTTCACTTTTTATTTATTTAAAATATATTTTCCTACACTAACACACTCTCTCACACAAACACAATTATCCACACGTATCAACATAATTTTCAAAATCTTATTAATTTCTTTCTTCTTATTTCAAAAATAAATATTTTTTCTTATTTTATTACCTTTTAGAACTTAGTTTTTAAATTAATAAAATAGTTGATTCAAATAAAAAAAATTGAATAAAAATAAAATGTTATTGTAGAAAAGTATTCTGAATCGCACAAATAACATATTATTACTTTCTCGAAAATGATATGTTGTAAAACTAAAGCTAGTTGCCACATCAGCATTGCGCGGGTATGATGCATATATTTTACTCCTATATAATGCATTTACCACCTAAAAAACTCTTAATTTTAAGAAGAGTAAATTTACTAAAATACCCCTCCTTTATACCTCTCATTTACCCCTCTTTTAAGTCCATAATTAATGAAACATGCATATCTTACTCCTATATAATGCATTTACCACCTAAAAAACTCTTAATTTTAAGAAGAGTAAATTTACTAAAATACCCTCCTTTGTACCTCTCCTTTACCCATCCTTTAAGTCCACAATTAATAATTTAAACAAATAAATATTGAAAACATAATCGAAAATTATTGAATTTAAACCAATACTTATAACTGAATTATTTCTAACCATATATTTCTAATATTAACTTTTGATTCATGAGATCACCATACTTATAACTGAATTAAGTCTAATCATATATTTTTAATATTAACTTTTGATTCATGAGATCACCTAAATTCCTGTTTTCAATAAATCAAGTTCAGGAGATTTCACAAACACCAAACAAATGAAAGAGTCAAAGAGTTAAAATTTATAAACATTGTATTCTAACTCAATTACATAATAATTGGAACTATGAAACATTACACACACACATATACATACATATATATAATCAGCAACTTCATGATTCAGCCATGCGACAAAATTCTTCCAACAAACTGAAAGACAAATAACTCAGAGTTAGCAATTTAATTCTTAATTTCAAAGTGGCTCTCGCAAAGAATCTTCACAAACTCATATTATCTTCATCTCGCAAGGAATTTTCATAAACTCATATTAGCTCTTTGTGATTATTCTGTACAAAACTCATATATATATATAGGCAAAAGTTCAAACGAGAATTATTTTTCGTACGAGAACTGCGAGAACCAATCTTAGCCATCTAAATCCCCCTCCTACAATTGGATTGCCCACCCATGAATTCCTTACATGCAATCTGCCACACTCAATCCCCACGCTCTTCATCCATGAATTCCATTATCCAAAATGAACGTCCATGATTGGTTCTCGCAGTTCTCGTACGAAAAACAGTTCTCATTTGAACCCTCCTATATATATATATATATATATATATATATATATATTAAAGGGATCGTATGCGAACGGTATAAACCATTTGCAATTTGCGAACACCATGTCCAAGGGTGCTGCTGTGATATTTATACATTAAATACATATATATATGGCGACGCACATGATATATATACATTAAATACATACATATATATATACATATATGTGGTGTGTACATACATGCATAAATATACAAATGTATATATAGCTAGATGCAATGATTTTAAATCGGATGCAGTGTTTATTAGCCGAGATACAATGATTTTAAATCGGATGCAGTGTTTATTAGACAAGATGTATTAGTTTTTAAATGAGAATCCACGATTAATTCACGCATGATAGACTAGTTTTAAGAGAACTCCATGTTTTTTAGATATTATGCAATGATTTTAAGTTGGATGCAATGATTTTATAGACTAGATGCAGTATTCATAAAGTTCTTATTTTAGAAACCATTTCTATTGGATCCCCACCATATATATATATAAATAGGATCAAGTAAGATGAGATTTGAGATAAAAAGGATAAGAGGTAACAAGGTGTTGACATGTGGCATAACTACCAAAAGGGTATAATGGATATTTTAAACTTAAGATTAAATACAATTTAAAAAATTACACTCTCCTCCATAGTATTTGAAATACTAATTTTCACGTTTTATATCTCGCCTTTCCCTCCGGGCGATTTTCATCGATCAATTCACCGGCGACCGTTTCCAACAAACCTTATAGTTGTCGGTGACCTTTCTCTTATTCCTAGTGGTTACAAACGTAGGTAAAAAATCGAAAAGGCTAATGGGGTCCAAATTTTAGTATAGGTACAGTTGTAATATGTTTTTAATTGTGATTTTGTTAGACCAAAATTGTGTTCATTATATCATTTTAGTAAAGTTTTTCTTCTTGATGTATTTCCTAAAAGTATATGGTAGAAAGTGAAAATACCTAATAGATATATAACCAATGTAATTTACCCTAATTCATTTAGCATTTTATAAAAATGTGTGTTCTTGATGTACTCTCTCATGCTATATTGTACTAAGATCATTATTATTATATGATTTGCTTCAATTAATACTAATACTTTATACAATTATTAGATTAAATGTCCGTGTAAAAGAAATATACGAAAAACGGAAAAAGAAATGTACTTCGAGCATATGTGAAGATGTCACGTTGGATCCAAAATTATCTTCCAAAATTATCACGAACCACCCACAAAATCCCAACCACCACGATGGAAGTCGAAGTAAAGCTCCGACTACCGGACTCCGCCGCTCACCAGAAACTTTCCGACGTGCTCGCCCCTTACCACACCAAAACTCACCTCCAACAAAACCTTTTCTTCGACACCCCTTCACTATACCTCGCCACCACCCACCTCGCCGCCCTGCGCCTCCGTTTCTACGACCTCGACTCCCAAGCCATCCTCTCCCTCAAATCCAAACCCACCATCTCCGCCGGAATCAGCCGCATACAGGAGGACGAAGAGCCCCTTGATCCCTCCCTCGCCCGCCTCTGCGCCGCCGAGCCGTGGCGGTTCTCTACGATCGAAAAATCAAGAATCTTGAAAAGGGTGAAAGAGGAATTCAGGGTTGAGTTGGGTGAGATTGTGTGTTTGGGTGGGTTTAGAAATGTGAGATCTGTTCATGATTGGAATGGATTAAAACTGGAATTGGATGAAACAGAGTATGATTTCGGGGTTAATTATGAAGTTGAATGTGAGAGTAATCGTCCTGAAGAAGCTAAATTGATGATTGAAGATTTGCTTAATCGAAACGGGATTAGGTATTCTTATTCCCAGGTCTCAAAATTCGCCATTTTTAGATCAGGGAAGCTGCCAGAAATCAAGTAAGCATAAGAAATTCCTTCAATTTTTTCGGCATTGTGGCAATTTCTTTAAATTGCATAAAAATCTGTTCTTGCCTAATTGGGATGTTGATTATGATATATAATTTAAAGAATACATAAAAGCCATACAAGATGTTATTGTTTGGGATGTTGATTATGACAAAATTATTATAGTATTTTGTTAACTTATTATATATAAGTTCTTTATGTAACAGTTGAATTAATAATAATCAAGTTGCTCTCGAGTGTACAAAAAGTAGCCTGTTAACCAAAACCTCTAAAGAAACCCATTGGCCAATATAGAATAGAAGACGATGTCGATGTGGTTTCTTAGACCGTATGGCAATCGGGTGCCGTTTGGGTTGGAAGGAGAAGGTGACATGTCATTTAGATTTGATAACCCGAATTACATACTATACGCCTATACGGATCACGTAGTTCATAGTTGATACGACAAAATGAAATTGTGAAAAAGGGAAGAGTTCATACACGACATCTTTATAAAACAAACAAAATGGCGAATTGGCGATGAGATGCTTTTGCATATATGAATGAGTCACAATCAAAGCCATCTTTGTTTTCTGAAAGCTGTAATGAATCAAAATTGTCAAAAGAAATTGAATTTATAGGAAATTGAATTTAAAGTTATTGGAATCTCTATGAATCTGAAATTGAAATAATTGAAATTTGTTATGTGTTTGATTGATTGAAACACAAAGAAATTCATAAGGAGTTAAGGACAATAAATTGTTAATTAGAGATTATTATATTAGGGTTTGTTATCTAATATTTTGTCTGACTTATAAAGTAAAATTAAGGGTGCTGAAATATATTCAAATTATCATGTTTTACTATTGTATATACCAAACTTTGAAAGCTATTTAATGTACTAGACTCGGTTACCTAATGTCAGGGTAACTGGTAATTTTTTCACTTTATTATTTATTTTAAATTTAAATAAATTAAATATCACTTCATTTTCCACATAGATAATTCTTTCCACAACTGAAATCAATTGATAAAATTCATGAAGAATTGGAAATGTGTTCTTTAGTTCTTTCTTGAAAAAGAATCAAAATCCAAATTGTGATTCAATGAGTTCTTTCTTGTCTAAACAAATGAAATCAATCTATAATATATTAATATTGATGGAAAACTTAGGAATCAAAGGAGATTATAGGTTAATAATCCCATTGATGAAGCTCTATACAAGAAAACCCTAAGTGGATGAAGAACAACTGCAGTTGAAGATGGAAACACGATTAAAGAACATCTAAGGGATTGAAAAAATACCAATAGAAAGTTACCATATGGTCCATATTTGAAAATTGTTAAACAGAAAAACCATTCAATGTATAAAATCATATTTGTGAACAAATATGTAAATGAAGTTGAACTTGATGACGAAAAGACTTAATTTTTTAAACCAATGTCTAGAACTAGATCCAAAATGCGGACATATGGTCGATGAAGATGAAAGGTGAAATTGATGAGATCGATGGCATTAACATGAACCCCAAAATCGATGGCAATAATATGAACCCCAAATCGTTCATAAACCCTAAATCAAACAAGAACCATAAAAAAGTGATGAGCAAGTGAAGAAAAAAATGTCACTGGCCCTGTCACCTCCAAATCAATGCCATATTAGTCATGTTAGTAGGTAACCTGCTATATCTAATTCGATACATTAAATGTTAAGTTTAAATATTATTATTTCTAAATTTTTATTTATTTAAAGATTTTCATTTTGATTGACTGCTAAAAAAGAAAAAATGTCACCGCCAAGTCATTGCCATGTCAACTTAACCGGTGTCATGTCAGTAGGTAACTTGCTATACGAGGTTCAATAGACTTTCAAATGTGATTCTTATATTTAAGTTTTCATTGGCTCCCTATTTTACTATGAATTATCTAATATTATTTCTTATATTTTATGTTTTTAGTAAGGTTAAGGTCACTGAATAATATCATGCCTTTCCAAAAGTGTCGATGTAGATGATTTATTTTTTTATCATCCAAATAGGTAACCTACTTTATGGTGACTTGATAAGTAGTCAAAGACTTTAATTTTCAAATTACTCTCACATTTTTATCACTACCAAACCTTGGCGTCATGCCCGAATTCCTTCCTCGTGGTGACCATGGAGTCTAATCGGGTTCATGTCGGCTGTGATTTAAAGAAACTGACAACGCGACATTCTTTAAACCAGCAACGACGACTAACAGGAAGCCGATCAGATTTCGCCATTACCTCTAGGAAAAGATTGGTGTTGATTCAAAGGGGGAACTCTAGCTAGAGCCAAAATTCTAATCGAAAAATACAAATTCATACTTACTTTAACATTTCACCATAAAGTATATTACTTATTTGGGTATTAAAAAGTACCATCGACATTTTTGTAAAAGTAGGATACTATTCAATCACCTAACCCTTTTAATATTTAAATAACAAACTATAATATATGTTTTAAATAATTACGTCATTAAGATTAGCTTTCAAAATGAAGCTATCTAGTTGTATATAACATTATATTTCATGTTATTTTTAACTATTAATGTAAAATATATAATGCAATATTTATATTACCTTTTAATATATTTTCATTTCAAGGCACTTATATAGTTATATAAATGTTTTTCCTTATATTTAGCATTCTTTATGTTTTTTTTCCTCAAATAATATAATACGCTTTAAAAAATATTTCATTAACTAAACATGTATCATTGTTCTTCTTAAACAAGATACATCATAATTAGTTATGATAAAATAATTGATTGCTCGTGTGAAGAAGTCACGAGAATTAACAATTGACTCAATTTAATTATGACATCACACAAACATTTCCGGTTCGAAAATCCCATGAAATAAAATTTTCTACCTTCATTTTTTTCACGTTTCAATAATAAGAAACAAAAGAACCGGTTGTTAACCTATTGCTAGGGTAAATGTATACAATGCAAGGGTTTTAATAGTTTGTTGTATTAATATAAAATAATAATACCAGGATATACAAAAAATATGGAATAATGAAACAATTTGTTGTATCGTATACTTATTCTTTTACTTAGTTACTCATATAATATAATATATAGTAAGCCAGTAAACTAGTTTTATGTATAATGTATGAGAGATGATTAATAAGTGATGTTAATTTTTTTATGGCCGGTCTAAATATAATAGGGGCCAAACATAAATAAAAAGGGCCCTAAAAATATTAAAACATTTCAGGCGAATAAATCCTTAGTTTCATAATTTCATTATTAATTCATTAAATACTATCTACTAAAACATTAAAAGCGTCTCCTCATATTTGTAACATCTTTCAATACTCATCACTTCTTATTAGACTCGGAATTTCATTATAGGATTTTACTTCTTCATACGAACTATTAAGCTCCATTGAACACATACATAAGATAAATTATCGGTCATTCTGTGGGCTTCATGTCACATACTATACACTTTCTTTATTTTAACAACTAATGTTACTTGTTATCTCTTTCTATTCACTTATTAAAACTTGATTTTTTCTTAAAAAAGATGAAACTATACAAGTCAAAACCTAAAACTAGTTGATCTATAGTGCATACAAATAGAGATGATCGATAACTACCTTAAGCTACATAGAATTATATTAAACAGAAAACAAACAAGAAATGCATGCCATGGAGATATAAACCAAATAAAAACCTAGTAACATAAAACAAGTAGAAACTGATTAAATATGAGCATCTGTTGGGCCCTTTTTAAATTCTTTCATGGGCTTACTTTTTTCACAAACCTACATATGTATGCGGAGATGTAATTTTAAAATATGGGCCACTACATTTTACAAGTCTTGGGCGGTTTTCTTATGGTTTAGACCCAAGTCCGACCCTGATTTTCTTATGCATAATATGTGAAAGATGATTTGTAAACTACGTTAACTGAATTCAAGATCTTTAAAAATCGTATTAAACCTAGATATCGCTTGTAGAAAACTCATTAAGGCTTTTGTATATATATACTACATTATAAAACATTTAATTTTTTCTTCTCTTAAAATTTTTAAATTGATTTAATTTGAAGTAGTTCATGATTTTATACATAAGATATAAATACTTATTGTCTAATCAATGATTTCTTTAATTATCTCAACTAATTTATAACAATTGTTGATTTAATTAATCATTAGACATAACAACAACTGTTTAATTAATCTATTTTTGATTAAATCACTTATATCAATATAATTTTGATAACCATAATTTTGATTAATAATAATATTTTTTTATTTTATTGTTTTCTATAAACTATTTTAATAAATAATAAACAGGTTAATTGAACAAAAAAAGCAGAAAAAGAAGAAAGAAAATGAATATTTTGAAGAACATATTTCAGTTTCTAACACCATATTTCACACATATCATATCTTAAATTTCTTAAAACCGAACATATTATGAAGTATAAACTATTATAATTACTGCAAATTACGGGAGTTCAATGATACTCCAATTAAATTAGAAGAAATGATATGTGTAGACGTGTAGTCAAATAATTCTAGTTTAGGTATATTTACACTCATTAAATCATTAAAATATTTAAATCATTAAATATTTCCCCGTTAAATTAATATGGATATATCTAATTTCGGGTTTAATATCTATGTGGGACCTCTATCGTTTCTTCAAACTTCATTCTTATCCGAACCCCCCTGATCAGAGAATCATCAAACTCCGAGCCTCCACGTTTACATCATCCGCCGGTTCGATCATTGCCTCGTCATCTCTCTCTTTCTCACTCCAACACCTACACGCTTTACCCTTCTCCATTCTCTTTCTCACCCAATTCAATCGCTATCATGATCGCCATGCCTTTCTATCACCTTCCTTGAACACCAATCATCGACCCTTCTTCTTCTTTAGGTTCGATTATCGTTTCCCCTTTCTGTTTTTCGTTCAATTTCAGTGTTGTATCAGCTTTTACCACTACCTTTCTTGATTCTTTGCTTAATAATTGTTTTTGGTTGTTAATAAAGGAAATAAATTCATCGACTTACGGAAAGCATACTCCTTTATCATTTAAATTTTCTGGGTGTTAATATCTTCTGTCGTATGATGATGGTGATTAACTGATACTATAACTGGTTTAGGGTTCTTGCTCATAGTTTTAACATGGGTGTATAACACTTTATGTTTCATGTTCGTATTCTTTCGTTTCTAGATTTTGTTCTTTATATTTGATTTAAAGCCGGTTTTCTTTAAGTTCAATTTTTTCAAAAAGATGAATATAAAAAGTTCCCTGAATGTTTTTATTTTCTGTTTGTTTGAACTTGTTAAAAAAGTTGCAATCTTGATACTTATTGGATGAAAATTTTCTGCATAAAACCTTATATTCTTTGATTCATTGTGACTGGTGTAAAATTATCCAACTCTCCCTAACTTTAGTTACGCGATTATGTGATTATTCGGTTATGATTACTGAAGTCATAAATATTTAAGTTGTTCTGCATTTTGAGCATTTTCATTGATCATCAATTTGGTTTACATGTATTTTGTCACTTATTAAACTAACGCAATGTGTTGTAATGCTTGCCTAGTTTCAAACTTTTGAAGCTACCTTAGTTGTATGCTTATTTGTTACAAACATTTATGGTTATCAACTTGTAATATTGAATAAATTACATTTTTTTGCAGCTTATAAGGTTTAATTTCGATGGGGGGAGCTTGTTCTAGGAAGCGGGACCAACAAACGAGCGAAGAGAATGGACAAGGTGGAATTTCTAGAAGGTATTCAAAAAGTGGAAGCTCTAAATGGCTAGGAACATCATTCTCCCGAGCATGTGTAGATAATAAAGAAGGGATAGTGATGTGCCCGTCTCTTATGGAATTATGCATTTCTAAAATTTCTGAAGTACGTTTTTACTTCTTAATTAATCACCTAATTGATTAGAATCAGATAATCAGCTGTAATGAAGACTTGTCTTTTTTTGGTTTTTAACAGGAAATTAATCAGTATGGTACCTTCTCCATGCTTCCAAGAGATATTAGTCAGCAAATTTTCAATGAATTGGTTTATTCTCAACGCCTTAACGAGGCGTGTCTTGAAGCATTTCAAGATTGTGCTTTGCAGGTATAAAGTTAATAACTAGTAGCACATTTTAGAGTTTGGAATTTAAAAATTTTGTTACAATTTTCTTGTTTTTGTTCATTGGCAGGATATAAATTTAGGTGAATATCCAGGTGTCGATGATGCATGGATGGATGTTATCTCCTCTCAGGGATTATCTTTACTTTCTGCAGATCTTTCTGGTTCAGATATTACAGATTCTGGTTTATTTCGTTTAAAAGATTGCAAGAATGTTGAGGCATTAAACTTGAACTTTTGTGAAAAGATCTCAGATGTTGGGCTTGGCTGTGTAAATGGTAAACTTTTTTCTAAAGATTTTAATAATCTCAATGATTAATCTATGATGACAATTTGAAGAATGCAGGTTTTATTGTTTTCGTATGATATGTTGAGACTGTGATTTTGAATAACTGGGATAGGATAATCAGCTGCAAGAAATCAGGATGTAGGAGATAGTGTTTGGGTTTGACGTTGCTGTTTAAAATTATACTAAACAGATAATCCGCTGATTGAATACTTCAAAAATTCCACATTGAAGATATGTATAATAAAATGACTTAAGGGGACAATCTTGTGCAAAAAAAAATATTTCTTGTGAGATGGAGTAAAAGTGTATCAAATTAGGTTATAAAAGGAGGTAATCTTGTAGTCATATTTTATCCATTATTGATCAGTTTGGTTGCAGCTAGTAAAATTTGATTATTTGACCCTTAAATAACATAATAATCAGAAGCAGAATCTGTTTCTGACATTGAAGACTGATTTTATAAATAGATAATTAGTTTCAAAATCGAAATTCAACACCCCTAATTTAACAATGGTTTTCTGGTCATCTCTGTAGCTAAACTTACCTTAGATTTGCAGAACATTATTCATAAACGGATTGATAAAATTTCTATATGAATATCAGCTTTTGGTAAATGTGATTGATACCTGCGGTTTTGGCTTACTTTTCTAGGTTTCTCAAACTTGACAACATTGAGTCTCAAGAGGAACAACAACATTACTGCCAGAGGGATGAGCTTGCTTTCAGGCTTAGACAATTTGTTAAATTTGGACCTTGAAAGATGCCCAGGGATCCATGGTGGTCTTGTTCATCTAAGAGGTCCTTTTCTATTTTTTTTTTCATTTCTTCTTTTATTTATCTGTCAAACACATTTTAAAGGTGCTATTTTGCATGTGATTATATGATATGAAATACTCAAAATTAGCTAACCACTTGTACATAGGTAATAAAAAAGGTACACAAGTAATTTGACTCTACCCTTTGGTGATTCGTTTTGTTGCAGCTAGTAATGAACTGATTATTTGAACCCCTAAATAATTACTTTCAACATTTTGCAGGTCTAAAGAAGCTCGAGGCACTTAACATCAACTGTTGTAATTGCATTACTGATGCGGATATGAAGCCTCTTGCAGGTAGTTGTTCGAATCTTCATTCTAAATGATACATTCTTATACTATCATGAACTTCAGAAGAATTCAAATACCAGTTATTATGCTAACAGTTCATTCTTTTTTTAATGTTTCAGACCTAACAAACCTTAAAGAATTACAAATTTCATGCAGCAAGGTCACAGATAATGGTGTCACGTTCTTGAAAGGTCTCTTGAGTGATTTTCTTGCCACACTTTCCTTTGTCATGTTTATGAATTTAAATTATTATCTGTTTTCTATTTTTCAGGTTTACACAAGCTTACATTGCTGAATATGGAACGCTGCCCTGTAACTGCAGCATGCTTGAATTCACTTTCAGGTTTATATAAACTTAAAATATGCGCTTTCTTTCATTATCTTGTTGTACACCACTGGATGTTTTTGTTTCTGATTTAACTCGATTTTCTTTCCTCCCTTTTTTTCTTTTTTCAATGCAGATCTTGTTGCTCTACTTTATTTGAATGTAAGCAGATCTAATTTCACCGATGATGGTTGTGACAAGCTTTCAAGTAAGCCTGCTTATTGTTTTAGGTTCATTGTGCTGTTAAGAGAGTTTTATATTGTTGCAAAATCTTGAATTTCAATACTCTATATAGATGTTTTAACAAATGTGGTGATTTTTTTTATCTTGCTATGATCACAATTCACACAGAGCTCAAGTCTTTAAAAGTGTTGAACTTGGGATTCAATGATATCTCAGATGCTGTCCTCAAATATCTGAAAGGTGAAATTATTAACTTTTTAAATGTACACGGTACTGAGTAGCATCTGAGTTTTTTCTTCTAAACATAATTTTCATTTTTTTAATGCAGTTTTGGTAAATTTGGAGAGCTTGAATCTGGACTCGTGTAGAATTGGGGATGAAGGATTGGTGCATTTAGCTGGTGATTCTTTTTGTTTAAGAGTGTTTGAATTTGCGATTGAAAACTTATCTGGCTATTGACTCTTATAATTGCAATGACTACTATTTAATGGCTGGATAAAAAGATTTATGCTTCTTATTACATAATTTGAACAATCAGTTTCACAAACTAATCCGCAAAATAAAATTACATAAGCATCTCTTCTTTGTACCTAGTTTATGAGACTTTAATCCCATCTCTCTGTTCACAAGGATGTCCTTTTTGGTCATATTATTTGCTAATTTTTTTAAATGTCCAAAATTTGTTAAATATCATCTCATTAATTACAAATTCAAACAGAATACACCAAAAATGCGTTTACAGATGTGATTATCTTATTCTGATTATTCCAAATCACTAATTTTCTTAAAAGACCGCACCTTCAAACACTCCTCATGTATCTTTTCCTTCTTGTCTCGACATTGAATAAACCATTGCTTTCTTGTATTGATTTGTTTGTGTATCTCTATGTGATTTTCAGGCCTTTGTCGTTTGAAATGTTTGGAGTTGTCTGATACGGAAGTTGGAAACAATGGTCTTCGTCATCTTTCTGGTTAAGACATTTTCTTGTAACCAATTTTCTAGACGTACGTGATGATCTGCTTCAATCTTATTTGAATCTTGTCATATTTTGCAGGCTTAGTGAATTTAGAAAGTTTGAATCTTTCATTCACTGTTATTACTGATGGAGGTTTAAGAAACTTGGCTAAATTGTCATCTCTTAGATCACTTAATTTGGATGTTCGACAAATCACGGACGCTGGACTTGCAGCTCTTACAAGTATGCATACCTTGACCCCAGAGGTGGCAAAATGGGTTGGGCGGGTAATGGGTCAAAGTGGGTTGGGCAGAAACAGGCCGGGTTGGGTCCACCAGCAAACATTTAGTATGCCTTGTTAGAAAACTACCCTATCACAAATCAATTGTGATGGAGTAGATGTGACCCATTTGAAGATTTCCTTAAAACCAAAAAGTGACTGGACCAACTGATTTGGAATTCTAATTTGTATTTTTATGCAGGTCTGACTGAGTTGACTCATTTGGATCTGTTCTGTGCAAAAATAACTGACGCTGGAACGAATTATCTGCACAGTACGTGGCACTTTTAACTCTGATAATTTGTCTTGAGATGATTAAAGTGATTTATATTAATCTATGACTTTGATTTTCTTTTAGATTTTAAGAAGTTACGGTCCCTGGAGATTTGTGGTGGGGGATTAACAGATGCAGGTGTGAAAAACATTAAGGATCTTCAATCTCTGATGCTGTTGAATCTGTCTCAGAACAACCACCTCACAGATAAATCTTTAGAATTGATTTCTGGTATTTTCTTTCTTCAGACTTGCAATAATTTATTTTGTTGACCCGTGAAAAAGATGCATACATATAAACTATCGGTTGGGCTGGTTTGAATCTTGCAGAATTGACACAGTTGGTGTCTTTAAATGTCTCGGGCTCACGGGTAACGAGTGCAGGATTGCACCATCTAACGAGTCTCAAGAACTTGAAATCACTCAGCTTGGAATCAACTAAGGTGATTTCAAATGATATAAAGAAGCTCCATGAATCTCACCTCCCGGATCTGGTAACATTTCGGCCCGAGTGAAAAGATGGATTTTCTGTACATGAATATTTCTTGAACTGTAAATATGGTTTGTCAACCCGAAACACGGGCTTGAACCTGTGGGTACTGCACCATGAGATGTGTGCTGAATGTGAAGCTTTTTCCTTCAAGAAAATGCTGGAAGTTGTGATGTAAATAAGAAGGCATCCTGAGCTACATCTCTTTATGTTTAAGGTTCTTGTAAATATTCTGGGATGATTTGTTTCTGAAACCTACTTTATTTATCCTACATTTGATTGTTGTCTTCTTGCTTGACTTGAAATCCTGAGGTCACATACATGGGCCTAGGCCCATGAGTGGTCTCAGCCACAAGCACAACCCAATATTTTTGTTCAAAAGACTCGCTGGTTCAAAATATATATATATTTGAACAGCAAAAAAGGAGACTAGATAAAGAGCTTCGGCATAGCCATCATGGTTCAAATAATTGTCAAGAACTACATCCTCTTTACTTAATAAAGAAATTACGTAAAATCGTACGTACTAAAAGAAGCCTTAAACAAAATTAAGAAGCAAGCTAAGCTACTAATTACGTGTTGCTTAGACTAATCGAGACAAATAACATGAGTGTCGATTTCACAAGCTCGGATGACGTAACCTAACTTAACTATGCGTTTCGAGTAGTAACAAAGACAGTCTTTGTGTTGTGTTAGTTCCTTACAACAGAGAGGGGCTGGTCGCAGGGAATCCTTTGCTTGTGAATATACTTTGCTAGTTAGCAAAGACACCATAAACGTGACAATAACTAGAATTCTAAAAAACTTCATGTTTGTGTTTATACGTAGAAGTGGGATCAATGTCAAAGTGGAGGGATGAGTTTGTGTAAAGAGATGTTTAGTATTTATACATGCTATAAGTTTACATGGTATTAAATGGACATTATCTACGTCGGTTATAGTATTAAATAAATGTTTAAAGCAATATATATGTTGCCATTTGGGAGAAGTAAATAATATGGTGGCTGTGAATTGATTATTAATTAATTAGGGTGCGTAGCTTTTTTTCTTTTTCAACACCATAACACACGAACTTATTTTCAAATCTATATCTTTTTATTCATAGCGGTACTTGAATCTGTAAGCATAGTTCATGAAAAATATCGTTCAACATCTTCGTATCGCTTGGTTGTAAACTCTTTGGTAGGGTGTGTAGCTAAGTGGTTGGGTATATGCTGTTTGTTTTTATTTGGTTTTTTAGAATCTCGGGTTTAAACCTTTTGATATGGTATTTGATTTGATTTTTTATGTTTATATAGTTTAATAAATAAAATGAAAAGGAAAAATACATATATATTTTTAACTTTATATATTTTTAATTGTATTTGTTAACTTATGAAAAGTTGTGTATGTATTGAAAACTTTAAAACTTGTACTTAATATACTTATTAAAGCGGAAGACCTATTCGAGGTCAAAGGGGAAATCATTCGTTGAATGACGGTCACCTTTATAATAAATTTACCCTGCCTTTAAAATCCCAAGAAATATAATTGCCACTCTCTCTCTAAGAGCACCCGCAATGGGTGCTCGTTCTGCATTATAACGACCTAAAACGAGGTCCTTGCCTTGTCATTCCCATTGCTATTGATTTGTTATTGCCTCATCATCCTCTTACTCGTCGTGGGGTAACGACCCGCACCGCTCGTCATCCATTTTTTTCAATCAATAGAAATTTAGATTAATAATTGTATGGGGTTCCAGTGATGGTAATGATGAATCTTATCGTTACGATTGGTTAGTGATGGTGTAATATTAGTTAATGTTAAAGAGTATGATTTTATTATGAAACTACTATTTCATTAAACAAAATTATAAATAGGATTACAATAGGGCCTCAGGCCTAATACACAAAATACATGGACTAAAATACGTATACATACCCCCCCTAGTTTGATCGGGAGGCTGTCTCGAACGTTTAAGCTGTGTCGAAAATTATAAAATAGAGACGAAGATAGGCCCTTAGTAAATATATCAGCGTATTGAGCAGATGAGGGCACATGTAGAACAAGAACACATTCAAGGGCAACCTGGTCATGAACAAAGTGTATATCAATCTCAATATGTTTGGTTCATTGGTGTCGAAAAACACCGCAGGTGCTCTATTAACACAATCCACCATCCCCTACAATCCTCTCTCACTAAATCTATTTATCTCTCTACTCTTGATGTAGTCACCATCATCGCCAACCTACCCACAATGTTCGACGAAGATTTAAGCCACCACTGCTGCCGTTTATCAGGGAGCAGGGGCGTCTCGTGGATTTTGGAGGCCCTGTGCGAAGTGAAAAAATGGGCCCCTTATATACACACACACAAATATAAGCAAAAATGCACTAATACTACGATATTTATTATATCAAAAACTAAAACAAAAGAAATGTAGTAAAATCGTTTATCCTATATAGTTACATGAATCGTGAAGTTCTCCTAGCATTAGTAGAAACAAAGTTATGAATCAGTTCTTCATAAACAATACTCTCCAAGATATCATTCTCAATAACTATTATTGTCAATCTATTAAGCCTTACTTATGACATTTTGGACCGTAAGTAGGATTTTAACAACTTAAGTTTTAAGAAACTTTTTCTACAGATGCAACCGTTACTAGAATAATCAACAATGCTCTATATGTAAGAAGTGAATTGGGAAAACAATCAACTTCTTACAAGTATTGTTTGAACCCTCATCTCTCTCTCTCTCTATATCTATCTATCTATATATATATATATATATATATATATATGGAAAAGTTTAAACGAGAACTGTTTTTCATACGAGAACCAATCTTAGCCGTCCAATCCCTCCTCCTTCAATTGGATAACCCACCCATGAATTCCTTACATCCACCCTGCCACACTCAATCCCCCCACGCTCTTCGTGCATGAATTCCTTATCCAAAATGAACGGCCACAATTGGTTCTCACGTTGCCTTGTTAAACAATCATATATATATATATATATATATATCTTACTCCTATATAATGCATTTACCACCAAAAAAACTCTTAATTTTAAGAAGAGTAAATTTACTAAAATACCCCTCCTTTAAGTCCACAATTAATGAATTTAAACAAATAAATATTGAAAACATAACCAACAATTAATGAATTTAAACCAATACTTATAACTGAATTATTTCTAACCATATATTTTTAATTTTAACTTTTGATTCATGAGATCACCATACTTATAACTGAATTAAATCTAATCATATATTTTTAATATTAACTTTTGATTCATGAGATCACCTAAATTCCTGTTTTCAATAAATCAAGTTCACGAGATTTCACAAACACCAAACAAATGAAAGAGTCAAAGAGTTGAAATTTATAAACATTGCATTCTAACTCAATTACATAATATTTGGAACTATGAAACATTACACACACATATACATACATATATATAATCAGCAACTTTATAATTTAGCCATGCGACAAAATTCTTCCAACAAACTGAAAAACAAATAACTCAGAGTTAGCAATTTAATTCTTAATTTCAAAGTGGCTCTCGCAAAGAATCTTCACAAACTCATATTATCTTCATCTCGCAAGGAATCTTCACAAACTCATATTAACTCTTTGTGTTTATTCTACACAAAACTCATCACAACCTCCTCTTTATTCACCGCCGTCGCATTGCACGGGTACCCCACTAGTATATATATATTAATGAAGAATGTTCAATATAATCCTAAGAGACTAATTTTAGCCTTTAGATCAATGTTTTAACTTTTTGTTACAACATAATCATCCTATGACTGATTTTTATGAAAATGTAATAACCGAATTTTCATAAAAGGGAATATGAAGGTCAGGTGATTTAAGCTTAGTTAAAAAACTAGGTCTCAATGATAGTTTTAAGCATGATTTTTTTATGTTTTTGATCTATAAGTTTCCTTATAAAGTCCAAATATTTGCTTTTAAGCACTATTATTTGATTATAAAACCAGACTTGAATATTTACGATTTTTAAAAATAATATTTTTTTGTTTTTTGCTGATTCACGCTATCGTAGCCAACATAATCACCTGACCTTCATATTCTCTTTTATGAAAATTCGGTTATTACATTTTCATAAAAATCAATCATAGGATGATTATGTTGTAACAAAAAGTTAAAACATTGATCTAAATACTAAAATTAGTCTCTTAAGATTATATTCAACATTTTTCATTAATATATATATACCAAAAACAAAATGTAATAACCGAATTTTCATAAAAGGGAATATACTTTTAGAATTGCCAAAAAGGTTGTCAGAATATTTTTTAAACGGCTGGTGACGACTGACGAAAACTTAATTTCAGTAATTAATGAATTAATTTCACAATTTGTCGTTTGAATAATTAAATATTTCTAGCTACCTGAAGGAAAAAAACGTATGTCATTTATTATTAATTAATTACTCGGTGATGTTTTTGTTTTTACCAAAAAGCGTTTTTGCAATTCGGTGATGTTGCCCGTGCTTGTAATATAGAGTTCAATTATATTATATTATAATTATAATTATAATTCTCTAATAAAAGAGTAAATAGAAGGACACTTGGCATATTTCTAGATTATCTATATATGCTTTTCCCGCTCTTTATCCCCTTCCTTACTATTGCCACTTGTCTACGTCCCTCCACTTCAATTATCGCCCGTGCCTTCCTATTTCGGTTTCAACCCTAATTTGAATCCTTCCCATGGAGGGATGGTTAAGATCTCTAGGTGTCAACTTTAGTATAGGATAGCTAGCAATGAATGAAGAACTTCCAACTTTTTTAACATGCTGCACCATAGCTTCAGATAGTCATCTTTAAAAGTCTCATAGACGAGTCCTGGATCAGTAGCCTTTCCAGGATCAATGTGCCCGGAGGCCGGAGCCATATATATGCAAATTTAGCATCAGTGTCTAGGGTAAGGCTGACAAAATCCAATTTGAATTTCCCCTTTTTCTCAAGGTGATCCATAAAAAAATCATAATGTGAAATAAAGAAATGAGTGATCTTGATAGAACAATTTTCAAACTTGGTTACCATTATGTGAATTTCCCCTTTTTCTGTTAATGCTTTTGGAAAGATTGATATGTTAACAAATTTTAAAAGTATGACAGACTAAACTAATTAATAAAGATGTAATCATGGGGCAAAATCCAATTTGAATAGGTTTGTTTGGTTTTCGTCACGTGACTCGAAGTTCGAACCAACAGGCTGGCGGACTATTATTTTATAACATGTATTTTGATATTAGTGATTGAACTTCAAGATAAGAGATACAATAGTAACTTTGCAATCACTGTGTTGTAGAGAATTTGCATATACTGCTTACTGCATGGGTGGCCGGGTTGAAGGTTGGATTAGATTGTGTAACATCAAAATGGATTTGCACATTTGGTCATTCCAAAATTAAATTCAAACCAATTTGAGTTGGGTTGACTCACTTTTCACCCTTTGTCTTTTTGTTTTAAGTTATTACATCATTTTCAATTTATTTACGTGTTAATTAATATTATTAATATTACAGTATATGTTTAAACTTGAAAGAAATAAGGAGGCATTTGATTGGTTGACATTGAACGGAATTGAAATTGAGCAGTACTAAATTTTGTTTGTGGTTGGTTCGCAAAATTTATGGAATGGAATTTGACCATTCAAATAAATTCCTTAAATCAAGGAATTGAGAATTCCTTCCCCAAATTGATAGATTTTTTTAAATTCATAAGAAATCTCAAAACATAAGCGTTGTCTTCTATCCCACCCTCGCCCTACCCCTACCCCTACCCTTACCCCTACCCCACCCCACCCCACTCTACACCATCTCATCTCATCCCATCCCACCCCACTCTACCCTACCATACCCTTGTTGGTTCTATATGCCCAAGACGCAACTTACGACGATATTGCTGATAACAAATAAACCTATAGGGTCGCACATAAAGAGCAAATAGATGCTAATTATATGTTTTGAATATGATTCAAAATATAATCAACCATGATATATATTTATTGGATGCATTATTATTTAAGTGAAATAATAATCTTACGATAATATATCACTTGTATATATTAATTATGAGTCAACGTGTTACTCGTATTATATATCGTCACAAGGATATACATATAGATGTATCCCTTTATTGTGTTGCAAATATTAATATCTTGTTTTATTTTATAAAACTTAAATATAAATATAAATCTACACTTTTAAGTGGCCCCCTTTTTGGTTATAAGATTTGCTTGTATATGTATGTATATATGATTACACTACATGTCATATATATACTTAGGCATTTTTAAGGCCGCTCCCCTTGAGTTTATTTGTGGCTGACAACCAAATGGGAGGCCCTATTTTCGTTGGCTCTCTAAAACAATGTATCTTCTATAGATATATAAAGAAAACATGATGGGTTTTTAAGAGTGGTTGGTGGCCATCAAAATATGTAGAACAAAGAGTGGTGACCATTGTTTTGTGAGAAAAATTCTAAATATTTTTTTTGGGTCTACGGCTTCAAAAGAGAAGAAAAGGAGAGTTTTGTTTTTCTTGAAATAATACACTCTCTTATTTATATTGTGTGTGGTTGATTAAGTGGAGACTTAACAAAACATAACCAATATATATTCTTCTTTTACAACACATATACAAGATGTCATTGTTGGTAGTTCTTTAAGGAGTTGAGAGAACCATAATAAATTGTAGACTTGAACACAAGTTATGAACAAGAAAAATGTTTTCTTACTTCTACTTGGTGTTGTCTACACATAAGGTTGAAAGTGCTAGCACTCGGTTGGTGTTGGATGTTGCTCGCATGTGGATAACTTGGGGGGAAGCTACACTTGGTTCCTTGTCGTTTCTAGTCTCCACCGATACTGGTTCACGCTACAAAGGTTGTATTTCTTAAACCCCTTATGGTTGTTTTAGTTTTCTTAGTACATGCATATGGATCTTGGTGGGGAATTTTAAAGAGTTTAAAATTGGTGTACACGTGTTCACGCGTCCGTTAATATTAAATATATTTTTTTTAAAGCGGTACAAACCCCAACAACCCTCACCCTACTTTATCTTTATTTACCCTATCCTACCCTACCCACCTATCTCATCCTACCCTACCCACCTATCTCATCCTGCCCTACTCTACTTTACTCCACCTTACTCATCCAATCCCTATCCCACCCCATCATACGTACTTCACTCTACCCTACTCTGTGACACCTTACTAACCCTACCCCTACCTCACCGTACCTACTTCACCATATTCTATTCTATGACATTTTTACCAACCCCCTACACCACCCCATCCTAACTACCCCTATCTTATGCCCTACCTTATCATATGGTAGGGTGAGGTAGGTGTGTTGGTAGAGTTACGGTAGGGTAAGGTAGAGTAAACGTAGTGCAGAGGTGGATTGTGGGTAGTACGGTGAAGTACGGTGGGGTAGGTAGATAGTAGATAAGATGGAGTAGGAAGTGTAGGGGTAGATTATAGGTAAGTTAGAGTAGTGGGTGGGGTACGCAGGGTAAGGTAGATAGTGAGTAAGTTGGATGGGGTATAGGTAGGGTAGGTGGTAGAGTAAGGATAGGGGTAATGAGTGGTAGGATGAGAGTGTATTGGGGTATAGTGAAGTAAGGTAGGGTAGAATAGGGGTAGGGTAGATATAGTAAGTAAGGAGTAGTGTGAGTAAGATGAAGTGGGATGAGGTAGTGTCGGTGGTAGGGGTGGGGTATATATATAAGGTGGGGGTAGTGTAGGTGGTGGGGTAGGGTATGTAGGGTGAGGGTAGTGTAGCTGGTGGGCTTAAGCGTAGGGGTAGTGTAAGTGGTGGGGGTAGGGGTAGGGGTAGGGGTAGGGTGAGTAAGGCAGAGTAAGGTGAGATAAGGATATAGTTAGGGTAAGGTGGTAGAGTAGGGGTGTAGGTAGGGGTGGGCCGGGGGTAGAGGAGGTGTGGTGGTGGCGGAGGGGGATAGGGGGTGTTGAGTGGTTGATAGTATAATTTTTTTTTTGTTTATACATATTGAATTAATTTATTTTTTGTTAAATTCCAATTTCAGTCTTTATTAACCAAACAAGACATAGTTTTCAGGGATTCTAATTCTATGAATTTAAATTCCTCTAAATTCCAATTCTTTGATCAAATTCTTTTATATTCATTACGCAAACCAAACGGACTCTAAAGGAATTAAAGAACATTATAAATTCAACAAAACCAACCATATATTTTTGATTGATTTGATATTAGATGATCCAAGTTAAAAAAATGTCTTTACTTTTTTGGCGATTTTAAGAATTTGATGTCTTATCGTGTGACATTTGATTTAGTTAGTATAGACAGATATTTTAACGTGTGACATTTGATTTAGTTAGTATAGACAGATATTTTAACGCTAAAAAGGCATCATCTTTTTAGATACATTGATTAAAAAGGGTAATAATTTATATATAACAACTTTTTAATATACATAATAAGAATTAGTTGTTTGAATTATTAAATCATGAATTTAATAAAAATAATAGATAGTAGTTTGGTAGGGAAATAAATGTTCTAATTGTTATGTATAAATTACCATCCTAATATATATATATATATATATATATATATATATATATATATATATATATATTGTAACACCATAAAACTTAAGTCATTTTTTTAAACGCTGCGGAAGCAATTCACTAATTTCATTTATCATAAACATTCACAAAGTACAAAGTACTTTTACAAATCACAATATCTGTTTGTGTTACAAAAGATTATAAAATGTGGTTCGTCTCTTCTCAAAACACAATATCAGAGTATTGGTCAAATTCCCCTTTCCACAAACAAGCTAAACAACTACTCACAAAAACCTGCAAAAAGCAATCAACCGTGGAGGATTAGCACAAAGCTAAGTGAATGGAAGTTACATACAAGCACATAACAATCATTGTTCCCAACGGAACCTCTGAACATCAATCCTCAAGCAATCCGTCAATTCAACAATCTCTTCCATCCCGAGGACCGGCGGTTCTGCCGAACCTACAACCAAAGCTGGCCAAAGCAAAGGTTTACCGATAGCTCCCTGCCGATTGGCACAGTAAACTCCCCTCTGAGCAACAAATGCAACAGAGGAGCTACTACTGTTCAACCAAACGCAAGCAAGCCCAGCTCTAACATCAGCAGCTGACCCCAATCAGCTCTTACACAGAAGCTGATCTCTTCCGACTCGTAACACAGAAGTCGGTTCTCAAACAATCCAATCACTCCTCCAGTCACAATCACAATCAAATCTCTTTCACATATAACAAATACGAACATGAAATTCTCATTTAACAAATAGCAGACTTAACAGTCTATCATGGCATAACAATCTATCTATTTTCGCATATTGAACTTATCAATCAAATATCTCATTTTCAAATCAACAGGCAATTATTGCATTCTAACAATCCTTTAATCATTGAATTCATAATGTTACCAACGTAACCACCCGTGAGTAAACTTCCACTCACCTCAGTCCTCAATCCCGTCTGCTCAGTTGTCTAATATCACTGAGTCTTCGCAAATCCTGAGAACACAACAAACCGAAATCAATCTCAATTCATAAATATATACTCACATATATTTATGTCAATTATCATCACAATTAACATGTTAAGACTACACATAAATATACATATAACATGCTCCATAACCGAACCAACATCAAAAACTTCAATTTCTAAAATTAGCTCGGACGCGTCGCGTCTAAACTCCCGACGCGTCGCGTCGCGTCGCCCAATAGTGTCGGATTTCCTTTCGGATTTCAAGAATCCTCCGGATTTCAACTCGGATTCTAAGTGTCGGATTTCAAGGTCTCGGATTTCGGGTCTCGGAGTACAACTATCGGATTTTCCATTCGGATTTCATGAAATCCGCAATAACAGAGGGACGCGTCGCATCCAACAAGAAAGGCGTCGCGTTCTCGATAATCCTGCATCATCTTCTTCAATCTTCCAGCCGACTCAAACTTCCCAAAATCCATTTCAAGTTATATTTTCAACCCAAAACACTTTCTAAACATGTATAAACGTTCCATATCATGTATATAACATCATAAACACTTTAAAACTCATTAAAACACTAAATCATACAAAACCCACTTAACAACTTCGAGCTTTAAGCTTCAACAATGGTGGTTTAGCATTTAATCATGGATTTCAGCATATAAACACATCAAAACCATCTGTAGCATGATATGAACACAAACTAACCTTTATTTTGAATTAGCAACCACAAAATCTCTACTTTGAAATTTCAAGTATTATTCTTCTTTGTTCTTATTCTTCCAGAGGAAAACACACAAACACACACACTACACTTTTCTTTCTTTCTATCAAAATGAGCAGGTGGTTTCCAAGATAATCACATATACACACACGTGTACACTTTTCAATTTTGAGGTGTCACCACCTTACCAACACACATACATACATCCACGCATACATAATACCATATACATGCATCCCATTACTTACATACATACATACTTTTTCTTTTATCAGTAAACTTTCTTACCACTTTTCTTTTATACTTAATTAAACCAATCATTTTAATTATTCTTAATAATTACTTTACCAATTACTCAACATACCTTCGAGATATTTTCTAAACTCTTGTACCACACTCAATCTTATTTAATTATAAATACATTTCAACTTACCATTAGCCCGCCTACTACTAGGCCGGGTTTTCGGATGTTACATATATATATATATATATATATATATATATATAAAGGAGGGTTCATTTGAGAACTAATTTTATTGCAAGAACCGCTAGCACCGTTTGTGACCATTGATCATATTTAATCAATGGTTAATATTAATTGTGACAAACATGTAATTAATTAAAAACACAGCCGTCATTTTAAATTTTCAAAAATACAGAAGGGTATTTTTGACAAATTGCCTAAATAAAAGAATGATCATTTACCCCTACTTTCTTAAAACTAAAATATCTACCAAAGGAAAATGTATTAAAACACGAAAATTATACCAAATTAACGAGAAAAATATGTTTTTTAATATGACATTCATATTACTATATTTTTTCAAAAAAAAATTCATTTTTGCTGAATTTTTTTCTAGCACAGCATGAGATATTTGCACATGTGCATATAACACAAAAAAATTTCAAGCACATGTGCAGCACCTGTTCATACTGCATATGTGCGTCTGGGTGTATATATGCACCGTGCACGTGTGCATCTCGTGCATATATGCATATGCACATGTACAACTAGATACATGTGTGTATGTTAGGGTTGTAAACGAACCGAACATTTTGTGAATCGTTCGTGAATTGTTTGGCGGGAAGTTTATTTATGTTCGTTTATTTAATAAACAAACGAACACGAACAAAGACCCCGGTTCGTTCATTTATGTTCATAAACGTTCGTTTATCCGTTTTTATGTTGGTTTATATGTATGTATATATATAGGGTAGAGATCAAGTAAAAAGAAAATTAAAGTAAAAAGGGTAAAAATGATGATTATTTGATCATTTTTCGGTATATATATCAACTGATAATCGTTAGTTCATCATCTTTATTGATTAAAACTAGTTCTTCATCAATTTCTTTTTGATGAATCCAACATATTCATATTTTTAGATGAAAGTATTTTGTTAATCAACAAATTATTCCAAAATTTTGTTTTCAAAATCTGTATTTGAAATCAAAAAGAAATTGATGAAGAACTAGTTTTAATCAATAAAGATGATGAACTAACGATTATCAGTTGATATATATACCGAAAAATGATCAAATAATCATCCATTTTACACTTTTTACTTTAATTTTCTTTTTATTTGATCTCATCCATATATATATATATATATGTATATATATATATGTGTGTGTGTGTGTACATATATATATAATATACAGACACACACACACATACATACACACATACTCTCTCTCTCACACACACACACATATACAAGTAGTTAGTGTCTATTTATATTTAATAATGTTAAGTTTGTATATATGTTCATTCGTTTGTGCTCGTTTACATTGGGCTAAAGTTAAACGAACGAATACGAACACAAATATTCGTTCATTCTAACTGTTCGTGTTCGTTTTTTTGTTTGGCTAAAGTTAAACGAACATGAACAAGCCCTCATTTGTGTTCGTTCGGTTCATTTACAACTCTAGTGTACGTGTAACTCAAAGTTGGTTTACTTAAACTTATTGCCAACTCAAAAAATTCTATCAAAGATGAAAAAAATTCTCCTCGTTAGTCTCCATCAAAAATATAAATAATTTTGATTAATAAATAGAGAATAATGTAAAAGAAAAAATATATATATATATAAAAAAAAATATTCTTTAAAGAAAATAAGTTGTGAAAAAGAAAACAAGTTAAAAAAAGCAAAAATAAATTAAAATAAAAATGGCCCAAATTACCACCAAACTTTTGAACAAAAAGGGCGGCATTTAAACAAAAACGGCAGCTGACGTCGCTAAACAATTTTTCAGTTTACAATTTTGCCTTTTTGTTATTTAAGTTAATTAATTAAGAAAAAGTAATAATTGATTGGTCTAATTAAAAGATTTACTCGAACACTCTCCCTCTCAATCCAAAAACTATAGTCTCCAGCCGGATCCATTTTACCTGATTAATTAATATCACATTATCAAAATTGCATGTTCAAACACCTTTATCATATTAACGTGATGATGCGATGGCAAATGGAAACCAAATTTGCATTTATTCACAAGAAATGCGACATGAAATCCAACAAATAGATGGGGTGTAGATGGAGTGGATCGAAACCGGGGCCCTGATCAGTTCAACCGTGTTTCGATCATGTGCCTCTACCGCTGAGGCGAAACTGTTCAATATATATATATATATCCATGCATTTATTCAAAGTAGTCAGGTCATGTACGTACATACGTTTTAACCAGTTGACCAATTAATTTAATAATCAATGCATGCATGCATGCTATGTATTTTAGTTTTACCAAAGAATTAATGTTAATTAATTCATCTTAACCACTATTTATGTACGGACACAATCGACAAAAATATGTACCGAAAGCGAGTCACATAGTATTTATATGATGTACATTAATAAAAAAACTTAATACACATTTATCTCTTACATATCATAATTTTAATTGCGCACAATCGAGTTCTTGCTTTTATGAATATCATTCTTCCTTTTCCTCGTAATCATGCAAACAAACTTCAGATTTTTTGCTAAAGGTTTAAACATGCACTATAGGTGTTTGTTAAAATGCCCCTGAGAAAAAAACAATGTACTTAAGTTGCGATTGTTGAATAGTCTAATTGTAGTCTTTGAAATGATTTATCCACTGTCTTTGAATTGTATTATGAATTTGTTTTTAATTTTTTAGTGGTGTCTTAATTTATTTAAATCATTTCTACTTTAAGAATAAGATACTAGATAAAAAATAGATCGTACTTTGTAACTAAGAGATTATACATAAAGAAAAAGATTATTTTTAATTATATACTCTTATTGTAGTATTTAGCTTGGTGAACGATGTGTTTATAAGTTTTATTTAGGTATATAACTAGTCATGTTTCTTAAATAGTAGGAAAATCAATAGGTCCATGGAAAAACTGGGTGCACCTATGCATATATGCACACGTGCATCATTTGCTGTAACGCCCCAATTTCAATAAAGGATATAAAAGTAGAATATTTTTATAAAAGCACGCATATCATTTGAAATTCATAAGCGGAAACGTTTTTATAACAAAACCGTGCTAGTACCAAAAGATTCACCCATAAGTACAAACTTAGTGTACTGTTAAAGTTAAATATTTACACAAACAGGCGTTAAGTGCTTATCGTTTAAAATTGAAAAGCAGCAAAACAGGAGCTTTGTTCTTGTCCTTGCTGCGTCCTGCAAAACATTTTGAAAATAGTATCTGATAAGCTACGAGAGATTAGTGAGTAATCTAAACAAAACATCATATGAACACACGTATACAATCATATGAAGATAATACACGTATGTCTGGCAATCAATGCTAGCCTCTGGTTCTAGACCCAGGGCAGCAACATAGGTCACAATATTGTACCGCATCTGAGCCTTACTGCACATAGCAGTACGCTTACATATACACATGTATAACATAGCATGTTAGTAATCTGATATGAAATTACACATGCTGCTGATATGAAGTGAAGTCTAGAAGACTCACCTTGTGTCTATAATATTATGCAATACTTCACAAATGTCAATGATTCAGGTAATATGTCAGCCACCTCCTATATAAACAATACATAAATATCACATAAAGGCATTCTGATGTGAAATAGGGCCTACACGGGCCATGTATCCCTACACGGGCCGTGTCCCTTAAATGCTACACGACCTAAGCTGGCAACATGGCCAGTATGGTCTAGTCACCCTACACGTGCCGTGTACCTCTACACAGGCCGTGTACCTCTCATGCTACACGGCCATGTAACCTTACATGGCCCTGTGACCGCCTTTACTACTACACGGCTGTGTACCGCTACACGGGCCGTGTACGCTACAGACCCAGCAGACTGTTCTATCAAAAAGTGTCGGATTTCACCAAGAAATCCGATACTATCTTCATAAAATCGACTAGAGGTGTTTTCCTACACCTCATACAACTGATATATATATATATATAATCTAAACCATATAAAACAATCCTAACATGATTCCACCATTGAATCATGTGTTTTAACTTACAAAACTCCAAAAACAAAGGTTTAAACCTTACCTTAAGTTGGATTCTTGCTATGTTCTTGAAGAAGCTACTTGTTCTACTGATTTGCTCAATGAAATGGAGAGGCTAGGAACTGATGTATGTGTGTTCGTGAGTTTGTAGAAGAAGAAAATGTAAACTTTGACTCATATGATCAAAGTTGGTGATATATATATATATATATATATATATATATATATATAAGTTTCAACTATTGGCACAACAGTCCCTGCACTTAATCAAGTTATAGTTTGACGGTTTTAGCCCCTCTAGTTTTATAATCACATCTAAACACATAAGGGCAACTTGTATAAACGTATAACCCTTCCTATTAAATAATGATTTTAGGAATTTCGAACCTTGGGTGTACAACTGCACATGTGCATATCTATATCTTTGCTGGAAAAAACAAGGTAAATATGTTAATTTGCATACGTGCATATATTTGCACATGTGCATATCTACACTGAAAAACTAGGTGAATATGTACACATGCATATTTTTGCACATGTGCATATTTCGAGAGTTGTGCTGGAAAAAAACCCAACAAACATGAATTTTTTTTCTTCGAAAAAATATAGCTAGACCGGTCTCAAATTAAAGAGCATAATTTTTTCGTTATAATTTTCGTAATTTAACACATTTCCATTTGATGGATATATTAGTTTAAAAAAATAAGGGTAATGTAAAAATGTCTAAGTTACCCTTAATTAATTAATGATAAGTTTAATTAGTTTAAGGTTATCCATTAACAACTTTTTAATATAGACCCTCCATTTTTTATGAACGACTATAATTGGTTCTCGCAGTTCTCGTACGGAAAACAGTTCTCGTTTGAACCATCCCCTGCATATATATGTATATATAAGGTAATGTTCATTTGAGAACCGTTTTTATTACGAGGACCGTGAGAACCAATCTTAGTCATTCATTTTGGATAATGGAATTCATGGATGAAGAGCGTGGGGGATTGAGTGTGGCAGGATGAATGTAAGGAATTCATGGGTGGGCAATCCAATTGAAGGTAGGGGAATTAAACGGCTACGATTGGTTCTCACGATTCTCGAAATAAAAACTATTCTCAAATGAACTTTTCACTATATATATATATATATATATATATATATATATATATATATATATATATATATATATATATAGAAAGAGAGAGAGAGGTAGGTTCATACGTAAAGGAGGTTATTTGCGAAAAGTATGAGAAGATATCTGAGCCATTTGATCATTTAATCAAAGGCGATAATAGATTGTGGCATTTAAGTAATTAATAACAAATTAAATAGTTTTTTTAATTAATTAAAGGGTAAATTTGACATTACACCCTCTCTCTCCTCTACCCTCTCTCTCCTCCATTTATTAACATCGACCAGTCCTCCCATTTCCAAAAAAAAGTTTGAAAACAAATTAATCTTAATCTTCTCCTCTCTCCCCGCACTGCCGCTGGCTAGCCACCGCCCTCTACACTTCGGCGGTCGGTTTTTCTCACTGATCATCGCCGGCCACAGCTATTGCACCGCCTCTGACTCGCCGCCTCATGTATCTCACCATCACCGCCGTTGATCTCGTCTGCAAGCTTCGGATCTGAACTGCCATATTCCGTCAATGACAACCACGACCGCCGTTGTCTGCAACACACCAAAAACCCTACATCTTCAACAAATCAGTCTCATCGTCGTGAAGAATGAAATATCCCTAGATCTAGATCTTTGCTCTCCGCCTCCATTCACCATGAAGAACGAAACAACCATTTACCTCCACTGCCGAAACCCATCGGTGAAGAACAACACAGCCATCGATCTCCGACGACGACGAAGCACCGGCACCCACGAACTACCGCCGTTGAACAGATCTGTGTTGTTTATTTTTCAAAACTTATGTTTTTTTCTTCTCTATTCTATTTTCTACATTTTTTAAATTTATGTTTTTTAATTTTGTTTATTCCCCCATGATGAACAAATTTGTTTTTTTTGTTCCATATTCTTTGGTGAATAAGAAACGAAAATGATATCTTTTATTTTTGATTATCTGTTAAAGTAGACGAAAGTGAATACACAATATTTTCAGATGATGGTCATGTCTAATAATGAAAAGGAAGCATATATGTTATATTTAAAAGCTATTTTTTCATTATGGAACATTAGTTTTTATGGTTTTTTTTTTAGAAATATAAATTTTGTTTTTTATGTTTATCATTGAACAAATGTTCTGTTTCATAAAATATAGGTTTTGTGTGAGTTTTTATGGTATTCCTTTCACTAATGATGGTTTGTTTACTAGTGAATAGGTTTTTTTGTATATTTAGATTGTTTTAGATAAATTGTTTATTAGTAAACTCGGATTTTTAGGCTTTTTTTGTTTATTTTTAAGTTGTTCGTTGTTGAACAAAAGATAAATTCATGATTGAACACAAATAATAATTGTAATTTTTAGTAATAAAGATAAGAAAAACGCATCAAAATATTATGATTTATTAATAAACATTTGAATATACGAAGAAATTTCTAGAAAAAAAACATTACTTTGAAAAATAATAAAAGCAAAAAAATAAACAAATTCTAGAAAAAAATTTATTTAGAGAGAGAAATTAATTAGAAAGAGAAAAGTTAATTATAGAGAGGAGAGAAAATATTTTGTTTACTAATTTACCCTTTTGAATTAAATAAAAATATTAATTATGATTAATGTGAACCACAAGATTAAAATTCAATCAATGGTTGAATTGCTTCTCATATTTTTCGCAAATAAAATAATTTTCGCATTAATCCTCCCATATATATATATATATATATATAGGGGAGGGTTCAAACGAGAACTGCGAAAACCAATCTTGACCGTTCATTTTGGATAATGGAAGTCATGGATGAAGAGCGTGGGGGGATTGAGTGTGACAGGGTACATGTAAGGAATTCATGAGTGGGCAATCCAATTGAAGGAGGGGGAATTGGACGGCTAAGATTGGTTCTCGCGATTCTCGTACGAAAAACAGTTCTTATTTAAACTTTTGTCTATATATATAGGGAGAGTTCATACGAGAAGTTTCATGTTTGCAAGAAGTGCGAGAAACATTTATAACCATTAGATTTTTATAGTCAAGATCTTAGTCAAATGGGTATTTAAGTCTTTTTATAATCATTATAATTAATTTACTATATTTTAAATATGGCAATTCCCTACGGTATCTCAATCTGTTACACACAGATTTCTCAAAACAGATTCCATTCACTTTTGTTTTTTTATTTTATTTTGATTTAATTTTGATAATTGATTCCATTCACTTTTGTTTTTTTATTTTATTTTGATTTAATATTAGTAGAGTTGTGCAAAACTGTCATTTTAATTCAATGTTTATATGTATTTATGAGTATCTGCAATGTAAGCATTATTAATTTATTAAATTTATAATATGTGACTGGACCGACGGAGAGTTATTTGAATTCACAATTTTAATTCAATGTTCTGTAATTTTTTCATTTAACAAATTATTTACGATCAATTTTTAATACGATATTGTGTTCACTAGGGAACATAGCCAAACGCCCATTATGTGGCTAAGCAACAAATGTTCATTATTGAACTTTTGTTATTTTAATTATTTTTCAACCAATACACTGTGTTCACGATTGAAAATGTATAATACTTTGATACATTTTTTCTCTAACAACAATGTTCACTAGTGTTTATGTTCTTTCTTGTTAACTAACGTTTATTTTGTTGTTCGCAACTTAGCTTGTTCACCGATTTAGATAATATGTTTGTTCACTTTATGAACCGTTAGAAGAAACACAGAAAACTAAATGAGAATCAAGTTATGTGTTCACTAACCCATAACAAGAAAGTATAATGTTAAGTAACTTTTAACCAAAACATCCACCAATAAACTTGAGTTCTTTGTTAAGTAATGAATGTTAAAAGAAACACAAATAATTAAAACAACCAAAAGTCTAAAACCAAAAGAGTATCAAGTGAAGTGATAACACAAATAATTAAAACAACTAAAAGTCTAAAACCAAAAGAGTATCAAGTGAAGTGATAACCAGGAAACAGAAAATTATAACATAAATGCAGACCGATCGTCCCATTTCTCACACATTAAACCAGTGTTTATAGTTGCCCATTCCGGCATCCGTTTTCGTGGTCTCATGTGGCATCATCATCTCCACCGGATTGCATCCGTTTTCATCGTCTCATGAGGCATCATCATCTCCATCGGCTTTTTAGTGTTATATTTCTTGGCGAGAGGATTCTAGAGGTGTTGTTAACAATAGTTGATGAGGTGAATTTGAAGGTGGTTAGAGATAGGATGGTGATGTAGCGGATCTAAATGTGGGCTTGCGGTTGTGAGGTGGCCGACAACCGATGGAAGTGTGTGTGCAATGGAGGAGTCTGACGCTTGGAGGAGACACTAGTGCCGGAAGTGCATCTCGATCAACTCTTTTCATTGGTTGCCGGTTGCAATGAAGGAGCAAGAAAGTGTTGCGATGGGGGAGACCGATGCTTAACGACAATGATGAAGGGGAAGACTATGGCTAGCAGCGATGAAGAAGATAAATGGTTGATATGTGCGGATGGCAATGATGGTGTATAAGAGGCAGCGTTATGGCTGAAAAATTCAAATGGGAGAGATATGATATTGATTAGGATTACTTTTTTGTGATAAATATGGATGGAAGGTAACCGTAATTATAGATATGAGGAGATAGGAGATAAGTAAGAGAAGAGAGAAATTATAATAAATTGTCTAATATACCCTCCTTTAGCATAAACTAATACCATTTTATTTCTTTTTAATTACAAGATTGCCATGATAGATCATAACCATTGATGAAAGAATCTAAAGGTCTAAAAGTCATCTCGTACTTCTCGCAAAAAAATAACTTCTCGCGTGAATCTAAAGAATCTAAAGGTCTAAAAATTATTTCTATATATATATATATATATATATAAACCGGTGTACATTGTCTCTCTTAAATGCTTATTTAATGAAGTTAATTGCTAAAAAGTGAAACCTTCATTCTTTATATCATAATTAGTTTTATTTGTATAGCGTACATCTATAAGTACCATAAAATAATTTTACATATATTCATATCCGTCTATATACAGATTCTTCAAAATTAATCTATTTCAAGATTATAATGAAGTCGTTAGGTGTTTTAGTAATTGCTATGGTCATTTTGACGTTCCTAACAAGCACAATACAACCATGGCCTGATTGTAAGATGGAAGATGTTACAGATTGTACCCATGGCGATCATTTATCACCATCCACCACATGTTGTAATGAATTAAGGCAACACATGGATTGTTACTATTTCAATCATAATCCTGAGTATGCTGATATTAAGCTTGCTTGTCATATTGCGTTTAGGGCTGCGTGTCCCTCCTTGTCGGATAAATTTACCCGAGGACCATACAAGAACAAACTTATTTAAGAATATGAATATGTACCCTGATGCTTATAATAATATATGTATTTAATAATAGCTTATATGTTTCTTGTTTGATAAGAAGAAACTTATTTAACATTATATGTTCAATTAATGTATCTGATGCTAGTTGTTTCGATCTAAACTTATCTAATAAACCACATTAATTTCCATACATATACACACATATATATACATATATATATTCGTGTGTATATTATGTGTATATATATGTGTGGTTGACAGTGTTAGATTACCATGCTACTATGCTAGTAACATGTTATTGTACAACAAAACTTGTATACTCTTAAATTTACACTTTATTCACTACAAGACTTGAACCAAAGACTTTAAAGATCATTTTATACTTACGATACCGATGGACCAAAATTCATTTGATTAAAAAACAATTATTAAGCAGACAATAAATAGTAACATAGTGATATAAATACAAACAAATATAATATAACATAACATAATACCATATAGAGAAATTATATTTCCTTCTACTTTTTTATTCTTACTATCTTTCTACTCATGTCATTAAGACACTTGTCATCTTCTTAACATCCTCATTATAATTTACTTGATATTCCTATACTACCCTTAATGAATAATTTAAAAAAAAAAAGCCTTATAGCAACAGTAGTTGAAGAACAGTAGTTGAAGAAAACAGGGTGAAGAAACCCATCTGCTCGGTGATCGATCTACAAGATTTCCCCAATCAATTATCCAAATTGATTGCAGCGTGTGAAGAATGGGGCTGTTTCAGGCTACTCAACTACCACGAGGTCCTTCCGGCAACGCTTATGTCGGAGATGAAGACGGTGGTCAGCTCGCTACTTGATTTACCGGAGGAGATCAAGCGTCGGAACGTCGACCTCATTGCCGGCGGTGGATATGAGGCTCCAGCCGCCAAAAATCCGCTGTACGAGGCGCTCGGATTACACGATATGACCTCTCGTAGTGGCTGTAAAGACCCAAGCTCGTAGATCCTTCTTTTCTCGCCATTTTCGGAGGTCCATATCGAATCCCTAATAACAGGTTGAAGAAAGATGTGAAGAGCAGATCCATATCGAAGCCTTATATCTATTTGCGTCGACCGTGATATGAAGGTTTGTTATATCATCATTCTGTTGGCTATTCATATCGAAGCCCTAAACATGGTGAAGAAAGACGTGAAGAGCAGATCTTAAATTGTTCTTGATATGGTGGTGGGTTTCATGTAATTGACGTGAACAAATTCATATTTCATAAGATATTTGATAATCAATTTATATTACATCTTGCAAGAAACTGTAAAGCTCTCTTGCAACTAAACTTGGGTATTCTTCATGTGGAAGCAGGGCTCCTGGACAACAACAAATAGCAATCACTTTTAGAATGTATCCATGACAGATAACACTCACTTTGAATGTGTGTAGAATAGAACTAAATCAAGAACAAATCAATTTTGAATATGTGGAATAAAACTATATCAAGAACAAATCAAAACAAATCCAGATTGAATGTGAGTGAATAGAATTAAATGTGTGGAATAAAACTAAATCAAGAAGAAAAGCCTTATAAATGTGTGGAATAAAACAAAATCATAAAACATGAACCTGATTCGAAGTCATCGTTGCATTCAGGTGGGTTAATTTCTTGCATCCGAGCAGTCCATCGACTCAGGCAAGCAGTCAACTACGAGCAGATGGGTTTCTTCACCCTGTTATTAGCAATTCGATATGGACCTCCGAAAATGGTGAGACAAGCAGTCGACTACGAGCTTGGGTCTTTACAGCCGTTGTTGTTATCCATCGACGCCAAGCAGTCGACTGAATCTGGTGGGTTCAGATGGTGCAAAGGGCATATGAAGGGGCACCCTGTTTTCTTCAACTACTGTTGTTATAAGGCTATTTTTTATTTATTATTCATTAAGGGTAGTATAGGAATATTAAGTAAATTATAATGGGGATGTTAAGAAGATGACAAGTGTTTTAATAACATGAGTAGGAGGATAGTAGGAATAAAAAAATAGGAGGAAATATAATTTCTCTACCATATAATATCATATCCTTAATTTACAATGGATTTGCGAAAACATTTATCTTTTAAAATATCTCTCCTAAATTATATATTATACATTTATGAGGAGTTGATATGAGTGTGCACATGCGCAACTCTATTGACTCTTATAATATAGAAAATTGTCATAAAGGAGCTCGGCTTAGATGGATTAGTAAAGTTGTTTTAGAAGTTGAAGGTCATGTGTTCAATCCCATGTTTAGAAGTTGAAGCTCGGCTTATTGGTGACCTATACTCAACTTAAAGCAATTCATTTTTTTTTTTAATTTTTCAATTCTCCTTGCTGGAAGGCCCACTCAATTTAAACAATTTGTTTCTTTTCTAATTTTTCCTTGTCGGTTTTAAATCTTATGCTCATTGTTGTTAACTAGGATTTTATAGTACGCTTAAGGTTTTTACATATCTAATTTTTTTTATTATAATAAATTATAGGATTAGTTGATATAATATATTAATAATTTTAAGAAAATACATCCAAAAATAATAAAACTCGTGATCAAAAAAATAATCAAAGGATTATGGCTCAAATATAATGCAAAAATAATAAAACAAAAAACGAGTCAAAAGAGATCTCAAATCTCATAGATAAAAGATTGAATTTTTCATCTTCAAAAAAACTTATATTTACCCATCTAAGTTTAATTTTTTTTTTTAAAACATATTAAGTAGTATAATACACTAAGACCATATTAATTTAATAATAATAATAGTATATAATTGATATAAAGTTTGTGAAAAAAGTAAAACATACTTGAGTTATTGTTTCTCTAAACATAATCAATCTACAAGACATGTGAGAAGTGATTAATATATACTAATAATATAGTTGTTTGAAAAGAAAAATATAGTAATAATATAACTTTTATTTAAATTTTTTACAATAATTATTAAACCTCATAGTTAAATATAAAAGATATTGTTTATATAAGAAATACAAAAGAAAAATATATAATAATACAATATGTAAAAGGTACATAAATATTTTAATTAACAAAAACTAAAAACGAAAGCGATAATAACATAATTTTCTATTTCTTATTTAATTTTCTTAAAGTAGTTATCAAAAGGGTTAATATGGTTAATTTGGTCCTTAAAATTGAAGCTCTATTTTGGTTTAATATTTAAACTTTATTTCCCCGAGTATATCATCATTGGAGTTTAAGACTGTTTTGATGTAATCTTTTGAATTTATCTATAAATTGTTTAGCTCTAAAATTAAAAGATTATTTTGGTTTAACCTGTAAATTTTATTTACATAAAATTTAATTTCAAAGTATTAAGTTATTTTAGTTTTATACTTTAACATTATTTTCGTCATAAAAAATTAAACTTTATTGATTTAAACCTTCAACTTTTTTCAAATGGTTTTACCTTAAATAAAGGTACATATTACTAATGCACGAAATTCATGTGGTCTTTTGTTTGATTAAGAAAGTATATTATTAGTGGGTTAGTGCAAAGTTTTTTTTAAATATATGTGTAAGTTACATTTTCTTTATAAAAAACTAATCTGTTAGTCTGTAAAATATAAATATTTAAGAATAATTTTACCCAAAAAGATAGAAGTTACAACGTCAAAAATTTGGTTGTTTTATCATGATGTATTTACATCTTGACCTAATTAATGATCAAACTATAATATGATAAATACCTACATAAAATCCATTATAAAAATTAAGTTTGAATGCTTACCCAAGCTCTTGGACAGACTCGGCATCTTCACTGTTACCCCTCTTCTCAAAGCCCTTCCATAATCAAAATAAACTCAAACTTTAATGCTTAAACAATTCAATAATAAAAGTTAATTGTTACACCAAAATAAACAGAAGCTTTAAAGTTAAAATATTAAAAATAGTTTTAAGAGTTTAATCGAATTAGAGTTTAAACTATTTTTAATCTTAATAGGTGCTATAGATATAATATACCCCGGTTGTACTTGGTGTTCTTCGTTGGATTTTTGGCGAAATTGTTGCACATGAAGGTCATGAATAAGTGGACAGATAGTTCATTTGATTGGCTGTTAGTCCTTTTACGATTTGTATTCCCAAAAGACAACAAAATCCCATCATCGCATTGTGAAGCTAAGAAGAAAATGAGAAATCTCAAGGAAGGTAGCGGGTTTGTCAATGATAAAGCACAAGAAACCTTTGGAAGTAATTATTAAATTTCTCTAGTCTATGTGTGTGTATATATTATATACTATATGCACCTATATATATATATATATATATATATATATATATATATATATATATATATATATATATATATATATATATTCCTTCATGTTTTTATTTTAAAAGATTGAGAAAAATATATACATATTACATAGTATCATAATACTTACTAAACACTATTAAATGTATGTGCTTCTTGACATCATCTAACGAATAATAGTTTCTGTTTTCGCAATTTTGACAAGGACATCGGACTAAACCACAATGTGTCAGCAGCCCCTTACACCTCTCCATGAATGCTTTAAGACCTTCTCGAAACTCGGTAGAGTTACGGTTACGAGACTTAGTCCAACTCTTATTGATCGTCATAGTTGTGTTTGAGACAATTAATTTTATTACCATCACATATTTTGATCAATTATATTACCCTTAGAACCTATGATCGCTAATGTAGCACTAAATTCATGCACACACTTACATTTAAAAAACAAGGAAAAGTTATGATATAAATAAATTAGTTAAAAAGAGGGTAGTTACTAATATCTCAAATCAAGTGGCTGATGAGTAGCAATTAGAAAAAACCAACTAATATTTTACCAACAATTAATTAAATAAACAAAGAAAGGAGCTTAGCAGAAGACTGTCCTTGGAGCCATTGCAAGTGAAATTTTGGTTTCAGAACAAAAGAACTCAAATGATGGAAAATACATTCACAAAAACATCTATAGGTAGGTTGAATGTTTTAGAGCCAAGCAATTGGTATCTAAATAATATTTATCAAATCTGCAGGATGAAAGTCACACATTATTACTTAACATCTATAGGGGGCTTTTAATTAGATTAATAGTGATACTACATGTCATGCATAATATCAGATAACCTTTACCAAGAAAGACCAGGAGCTGATATGCACAATATACAGGTCTCTCAGGTTTAATTAATTAGTCATCCTTTACCAAGAAAGAGTGGTTCTTCTTTTATTTTGTGATTACATACAATTATGCATTACAATGACACTCAAACATCAACAGGATCCACTATACTTGCATTTATGATTACATATAATAAGTAACAACACTATTAGCTAGCTGCTCAATTGTGCCTTTTTTTCATTTTTCTTCTAAATTAGGCTCAACACGAATGCTATGACAACACTCGAGAAATGAGAATGAGAAACTACTAGCAGAGAGCATACAATACAAGGAATCATATGACTCTTGTGGAAATTCTAATGGATGTGGTATATATATCTTAATTAGTACTGAATATACAATCTTTTTTTTAATTAAGTCTACTTTCTTATATATATATATATATATATATATATATATATATATATATATATATATATATATTAAAAAGTTCATTTGAGAACCGTTTTTATTGCGAGAACCAATCTTAGCCGTCCAATTCCCCCTCCTTCAATTGGATTGCCCATCCATGAATTCCTTACATGTACTCTGCCACACTCAGTCCCTTCACGCTCGTCATCCATGAATTCCACTTACCAATTGAATGGCTAAGATTGGTTCTCGCGGTTCTCACACTAATAATGGTTCTCAAATGAACCCTCCCCTATATATATATATATAGGGTAGAGATCAAGTAAAAAGAAAATTAAGTAAAAAGGGTAAAAGGGATGATTATTTGATCATTTTTCGGTATATATATCAACTAATAATCGTTAATTCATCACTTTTTAGATGAAAGTATTTTGTTCATCAACAAATTATTCCAAAATTTTGTTTTCAAAATCTGTATTTGAAATCAAAAAGAAATTGATGAAGAACTAGTTTTAATCAATAAAGATGATGAACTAACGATTATCAGTTGATATATATACCGAAAAATGATCAAATAATCATCCTTTTTACACTTTTTACTTTAATTTTCTTTTTATTTGATCTCATCCCTATATATATATATATATATATATATATATATATATATATATATATATATATATATATATAATCAATTGTGAACTCAATTATCTAACAATGATTTGAATCAAAGGTCAAATATGTTTTGTGTCATTGTTTCAAGAGCAATGACACTAGAAGTACTTTCTACTGGAGTGGCTGGAATTATAATGGAGCTTTGCAAGTGGTAATTAAGGGGATAAATCATCTAATTTGTGTGTTATGGAGTTACTTTTATCAACATAGATGTAATTGTAGTTTGTATCTATATTATCTGATGCATACACTAAGCTAAGCATACTCCAAATACATTTCTCAATTAAAAAATAGAATATTGAGCCAAATGTTTGTAACTGTTCTAAACGTACTAACACAGATTGCAATAAACTGGTTTCTTAACATGAATGCATCAACTTAAGCAGGTAGTAATTTCTAGTTAAATTCAAGTTCCAGATAATGGAACACCTTACTATCATTTCTAATCTCTCTCCTTAACACAAATCTCTTCATAAAATCAGTTTCGAACGGAGGGTAAAATCAAAAAGATTTTATAAACTTGAATCCTCTAAAATTAGTGACTAAATAATCTGAATTTGAGATCTTTGAAAGCCAACCCAAACAAGCATATGTTTGCAGAAACTATAGAGTAAATTAGGGCGAGAGAAATACCTGCACAACGACAGACAGCACATGTGTTCAATTTATGTTGAGGAGGAAGAACGACAACAAACTAGGCTTCGACTCCGGTCGACAATGAATAACGACGACAGGCTGTTCGATTCCGGTCGACGAGCGGGCATGTTCGATCATGTCGACGAAGATGAATAGCGAGAGACAGAGGAAGAAAGGCAATAGACTGCTTTCGAGCTTAGGTTTGGGCGAGTGAAATCAAAGAACAACCGCTCACGAGGGGTTTTGGTGGGTCGGGAAAAGGGGAGCCGGAAGATTTAGGGATCGATGTGAAATTTCAATAAACAATGACTTTTTCATTTGCCTCCACACACAAGATACCCGGGAACGTATATGGTTTTAACTTTTTTAAACTTTTAGGGACGACTACTAAATATAAAATCTTGATAAAAATCTAAAAGAAGATATGAAAAACATAAGTAATGTTGGGAAAAAAAGAAATTGGAAAACAAATTTAAAACACATTTAGACACGACAAAAGTCGTCCCTAAAAGGTTAACTTCCGACCTTAACACAAGATGTCATTTTGGTAACTTTTTGGAACTACATTATGTCGCCTCTAAAACATTTGTCTCTTAAAGTGATTTTTCTTGTAGCATGAGATGTCGCTTTTATATGTGTATATGTGCTTGTCTCAGGAGTTGGTAGCTAGAGTTGTATATATAATGTAAGAGAATAAAAATAGGACAAATCATACGAAGGAATTTTTAAATAATTAAAAGAAGGTATTAAGGTAAATTTATATACAAAAAATAAATTCCCAACTAAGTTTTCATTAATAGCTACTTCAAAGAGATTTTTGTTTAAAGAAAAGCTTTAAGTTCTTTCATACGAACAATCATATAATTTTTTCTTTTAAAAATAAAAATCTACCATCTCTAAGAAATTATATACGGAACACACACTAAAGTTAATCACTATTTTGAAATGAAATCCTTCAACAGATTGAGTTTTTATAATCTACCTTTTTTAAGTTGGAGGAAGGACTAATTTTGATCCTCCTTTTATTGATTTTCTTCTGTATATACCACATATCATTTCTTTGTTTAACAAAAAGATTTTACTAACAATTAAATATCAAAGTGAAGTTACTTCTATAGACAATATTATATATGAAATTAATTTAGGGATAATATAAAAATATTTAGTACATTGTAATAGTTCCAAATAAGTATATGTTTGCGAAAATATTTATCTAGTATTAGTAGGAATAAATTTATTTGAAAGCAGATGATTTGAAGTTGTTTCTCTTAAAATTTAAAAAAAAGTAATGATATATAAACCTAATAAGTTAATTTAAACATGTGTCTAATCAATTTCATATGTGACATGTATTTTATATACTTTTTTTATAATCTTCGACTTTGATTTTATTACTTGTCATTATCTCTTAATTAGGCCTATAATTTAGGTTTACAAATAATTTTTCTTTTAAAAATCGTTACAACATAAATTACCGACGTTTATTTTTGTCAAACTTTCTTTATTCTTACTTTAAGATTGTCTATATATAAATACACACCCAACATCCAACTTTACTTTTTTACTTGAAATGTGAGAATGATAACTCAATTTGGGTTTCTAAGATTAAAGATATCCTCTATTTTTTTTTAATTTTATAAAGCACAAATTTGTTATTTAATTTTCTTTTGAAAAAGTAAACACTTACTTTTTAGTACTAAAATTAAAAATGAAAAAAAATATTATTTAAAACTATCAAATCGTTATAATTTTCACATTTTTAAACAATAAAAGTTAAACCTTATAAACCTATTTCTGAATCTATATCTTGAAAACTACGGTCTATAGACCAGACTTGAACACGAGATCTTTGGGATCACCGTAATTATCAAATACCCAATGGGCCAAATGCCGTTTGGTACACTTATTTTAGTCTATTTAATAGAATGAATACATTCTAAAAATTCTAACTATTAGAGTAAATTTATCAAAGTTAATGTTTGCATCGGACTACATGTATCGATCAACTAATAAGACCACTGTAGTGGTGAGCTTTTTGCTCATTATTGAGCTCAAAATGGCTAGTCATCCAAAACGCAAAATTATTAAAAGCTCGTCATTCGCATTGCTCGTTCTCACAGTGATGAGCTCGCAAGCTTGTTTAATCAACTTTTAATAAAAAAACATTAAACCAATTAAATTAATATTATGTGGAGTAGTAATGGTGATGTAGCAGTTACTCATGGCAATCATAACTAGGATTATTTAGTCATTAGATATTCCATACGCTAGAAAAACTGATGTGGCTGTCAGTTATGCATATCATAACTACGAATGACCTAATGTTCACTTGGTTTTAGATCCATTGACATTGCAAGGTTGGCTAAATTTAGAGATCCAAGCATTTGAATATGATTTTGCGCATGCGTTTCTCACTATAGCAAAGATATAAAGGCTGGCTAGTTCTTGGAGATTAGTGAGTTGGTTCTATTTTAGTACAAACAAATAGGCCTAGCTTGTGTCACTCTCCACTAAAATACAATACTATATTATTATTTCTACATAAACCCAACCTTGAGAATAGGAGTAACCTTTTTTTTACCAAAAAAAAAACTAATTAATTAAGAATAATCTAGAAATAACAACACAATAAGAAATGTGAAAAAAGAAATTAATGCTAGACATGCATACTCTTGTTTCGCGACGGTGTTACATGTTTTTCATTAAGAAGAAGATCCCTAAGAAAATTACGGAGAAAACCCTCGATCGGATCGTTAATGGTTGAAATTGGATGATTAACAAAAATTGAAGGAGGTTAAAATAATTCTTTGTTTCTATAATGTTATCCGGAAAGCATATAATATTTTTAGTGTATTCAATGTATATATTTCTTAGCGTGAACGAAATACTTCTTATTTCACTCTCTTGAGGTTGAATTTTTAACCGGGGCAAACACCACCAGGACCCCATCGGTGCCCAAAAAATCCATCCCGCAAGCCATGCCATCACTTCGGAGTATACCGATTCTCTCTCTCTCATCATCTCTCTTCTATGTGTGTCTCTCCCTTTCATCTTTTATTTTCTATTATATAAAATAGTTAATGAGGTAGTGGAATAGAAAGATTGTCACTATCTTTGAAGAGGGTTAAAAGATGGAAGGGATAAAAAAAGTTGATGTGATGTTGATATGACGAATAGAATGAAGAGGTAGAGAGACGGGTACTCCCTCCACCTTATCGACTATAAATCAAGAACTATAACTTAAGTTTGTGGAAACAACTAAACCTAATTGCAAGACAACATCGTAGACTCACTCCGGTCTTATTGTAATTCATTGAGGACTAGAACCCCACAAGAGTTTGTTAGTACAAGAAATATATGGATGGATGAAGAACACCTTAATTAGCTATGAACTTCAATCTTTCAAAGTATTCAAACATTCATGCATGTATACTTTCCCTTGAAGAATAAGTTATGATCTTATAGGTAGGTAAAGTCCAGACAGAAAGATTAATGTGAAGTCTCATCAACATAACACTACTAAAATAATATGAACTAAAAAGTATTGTTGTAAATTTTACTTTATTTTTTTACTTTTCAAAGAGACATTTTCCCCATTTTTTAAAATGTACTGAAAAAATTTTCTTTACTAAATATAAAGATGTTACATATAATGTTTGTTGAAACTTTGAGCTATTTAGCTTGGATTGTTATCCAAATCCAAGCATCTTTTCCCTAATCTGAACTCCATTGTCTTCTAGTTTGGGTTCAAGCCCTAACTCATAGAATTAAAAAAGAACATATCTTGCAGTATTTAAGTTTAATCATTCTTGTGACTTTGCAATTCCTCCAATCATAGCTAGGTTGAATTCATAAATTTCATCCACTTCTCTCTTGCAAACACTGCGCGCCCACACACACTCTTATTCATATGTGTGTGTACGTTCTTGACTTTTAAGTAGGGTTTAATTCATCTAAAGGTAACCAAAGTTTGAAGTTTGTTTTACTAAGGGGGTGTTTGTTTAAGCTTATTTTTTTGGCTTATTAGCTTATTATTTGAGCTTATCATGTTTTATGTGTTTGGCTAAACCTATGAACTTAAGCTTATTAGCTTATTTTTATAAAAATAAGTCATTTTTCATAAGTCATTTTCATAAGCCATTTTAAACTAGCTTATTTTCTTCCTTGTAAGCTTATTTTTACACTTTTACCTTTATATTCTCTTTTTGGTTATTTTACATTAATAAGTTAATGTAAGGAAGCCCTTTTTAGTTATTTTCTACCTTTTTAAAAGAAGCTTATTAACTCATAAGTTATAAGCTAATCCAAACTCTCAAAAGCTTATAAGCTCAAAAGCTCTTAAGCTCATAAGCTTAAGCCCAAAAAAAAAGCTTACACAAACACCCCCTAAATTCACTGATCATATATAGTTTGCTTCCTAAGGAAAAACTATCCAGGTTTCAAGAAATGTTCTATTGTTGTTGAGTTTTAAATCTTTTGTAGGTTCTCAGGTTAAGATCGATCTATGTTTGTAGGTTACTTCTTAATGCACACGCGCACACACATATGTAGGGTTAATTAGCTTTTCATGGGCCTTGAAGAGTTCTTCATGGGTCCTGAAAAAGAGTCTTACATACAGCTTATTTTGATTGGACAATTTCATGGTTCAATGCATGTGTAACCTTTTGCATTGGGCATTGAAAGGGCACTTTTGGGGCTGATAAAACATACACTACCACTCTCCTTTCCCTCGCTAGTTCCATACTTCCATTTAACACCATAACACTTGCATACACTTTGAGCTTCAATGTAGTGTTCTTGAGTGAGGTTTTGGGTGAAAGGGGAAGGGGAGTTGTTCCAGAATGTAGTCTTACTTGAGGAGCTACTTGAAGGCTTACTAGCACAAGGAGAACTTACAAACTTTGTGTGGATTTTCAATAGAGAGGAGACTCTTGTGTGTGTTAAAAAGTATACATTCTATATTGTTTTGAGGTTCTTGCTTCCGTTGCCATGAGAACCCAACAGTTTATACGCATGTGTGTGTTAAAAAGTAGCCTACAAAATTTTTATCATTGACCTGCTAGTAGCTTTTAGGTTCCAGGTTTTATAAAAATGGAACATTTTGTAAACTTGGATGTTTTTTCGTTAACAAACTGTAAATAGTAAAATAGCTTTAGTGAAACAACATTCCAACCTAGTTACTATTAATTAAATGAATAAACCCTTTTAAGTATAACGGTGTTTCCTTATTTTAATTCATAATTTATGAATTATACCCTTATCAATTTAATTACAGTAATATTACTCTTCTACATGTTTTGAATGTTGATGAGTTATAACCAATTATTCTTCTTTGAATTTAGGAAGCTGACGTTTAATGTGTGTGTTACTCATGCCTTGAAAGCTCATAAAATAAGACCAAGAACTGTGGAAGAGGTTGCAACTCCAGTTCTAATTAAAGGATCCTATGCATATATATATCAAGGAAGGTTAATAGATCGAAAAATGCATGATCGATAGTGAAAAAATATTAATGTTGCTATATAATTAAGGAGCATGCAGGCTGTTGATAATAAAAGAAAAGGTCAGTGTAATTCCCAGTTTGTGTCAAGAAATCAATAGCAAGGAAGTGATCGACATGATTACAGTAATTCCCAGTCTTTATAAGTTTGCAGTGAGAAGTTGGTTCCAAAGCTAGGTGCAGCAAAAGATGAACACAGTTAATGATCGAAAAAGTGAGTTATTCTGTTTGACATGGTTTGTGATTTTTTTTTATGTGATCAGAATTAGATACTGCAGAGAGAATTATTTTAGTTTACATCTGTTCGTTAAGGTTTATTGCCTTACAAGTTGAAGTAGTCCATAGTTTAACTACTTAAAATCAATCCTCCTCTGTTATCTTTTTTAACTTGCACATTTATTATGTTACAGTTTTGTATCTTGCAAATTTATGTCACCAACATGACCAGAACAAATTTGCATCATACTATTTTTAAATGTTCTGTTTTCATTTAATCCACTATGATTATATTATAGGGTTTACTTCTTCAAAATGTACGTATTAAACTATACCTTAAATGTTAATGTGTATATCCACCTTCCAAAAATGTTATTGTGTGTATCAAACTTTCAAAAATGATGTTATTGTGTGTATTAAACTTCCTATTGTATGTACTAAACTTATACTTTTTTTGCTTTTTTATGTAATCAAAATACGTACAATAACAACAGATTAAAAGTTCGATACAAACAATAACATTTTTGAAAGGTTGATACACACATTAACATTTGTGGTATAGTTAAATACATTTTGAAGAAGTAAACCATGTATTATAATATCATTGATTGATTGGAATTTCTTTGATTTTACGGTGACCATCATCTCAAGGGGGATATGATATATATATATATCTATACTACTATATAAATCATTTAACATTCTCTTCCCTCTTAAATTTTAAGACTTCTTAAAATTCAATCAATATATAATCTTGACCCTTCATTTAATCTAAATGAATCTCATCCACTCAATCTATATCTATACTACTATATAAAGCATTTAACATTCTCTCTCCTCTTAAATTTTAAGACTTCTTAAAATTCAATCAATATATAATCTTGACCCTTTTAATCTAAATGAATCTCATTCACTCAATCTATAACTATTTTATTCTCTCCTAATTTACTTTAACTTTTTATTCAAAATATATTCTCTCATAATAACACAATTATCCACCACATAAACATAATTTTTAAAATCTTATTAACTCTTCTCTTTTTTTTTCATCAATATAAATCTTTTTTCTTATTTTATTGTATTTTAAAATTTATTTTTAAAATTAATAAAATAGTTAGATGTAAATAAAAGAAATTTGGAAAAAAACGGACATGTTTTGTAGAAAACTTTTTCGTGACACTAAATCGCGCGAATAACATATCATTACATTCTTGAAAGCGACATATTGTAAACCAAAATCTATTTACCGCCGCAGCATTGCGCGGGTATGATGCTAGTATATATATATATGTATATATATAGGGAGGGGATCCCTTGAAAACCCTTAAAAAAATGAGAACAATAGGAACACCCTTCCAGCCGTCGGATTTAAAAAAAATCTACGGTTCAGATGCATCTAATTAAAAAAAAAGTCATCTCTCCAAACCTCACTCCAAATAGTCAAACACCATTCCCTTCTATTATCCCCAAATCAAAATCCCGATACCATTCCTCACCTCAACACCGGTACTCCTAATCGAAGGTTTTGACTCTCACCGCCATCCCTCACCATCTAGCCACCGCCATCCATCACCATCTAGCCACCGCATCGCTCACAGTCTCAACGTCTACACTCCCGATTGACCTCTCCAATCATCTCTTATCTTCAAATTTCGCTCGTGAAAGTTTGAAATAGCAAACCTTCGATTCAAATTTTGACACCGACGGCCTTCCCTTTAACCTCACGTTAGTCACGGGGCAACAATTTATTCAATTGCTGCATTCAGTTTAGGGCTTAGGGCAAGTTCGATTACTACATCAAAGTTCGATTAAGAGGTGCTTAGGGCAAGTTCGATTACTGCATCAAATTTGAAGAGATTTCTAAACCAAAATCTAACAAATGGAGGAATTTTGTAAGTTCTATCATCATATTTCATACATTCCAGTTGTGATTACCGCATATGTGTTCAGAGGAAAACAATTACTGCATATGTGTGAGATTACCGAATCTCATTATAATATATTTCAATGTTTTTTATCTTAAAAAACAACTCATTATTCGGATTTGATCTCATTTTATTGAATTGATACATACTCTTTTTTTTCAAGTTTAGTTACTGTTGATTTGATTCACTGTCCTTACTAATTTATTGCATCTTTGAGTTTATGTAAAAATTGATTATTATGCTATTGTATCAAATAATGACTATATGGTGTATCTGATGAAGACTCATGAGTAGATTCAAGTTAGCTTAGATCTCAAAATACAAGGAAAGCTAATTTGTAGAAACATTGGTAAAAACTTCCCAAATTTTCAATGAGAAAATATTTATGCCATAGTTAGTGGCAGCAGCCTGCTAATATTTAAATGAGAACATATTTGTATGATTACTGCATATGTTTTCTTATGTTTTGTGATTAATTCATCAACACTACAGTACTATAAACATATTCTATTTAGGTTTATGCTTTTGTGACTAACCTATTGCCGTGACTACTTGTAGTTCTCAATATAAAAAAACAAAAGCAAATTAGGATAACAAAAGCAAACAGTGTATATATAAAACCAATTAGACTAGTTGTAGTTGATTTGATTCACTGTCTTTTCTAATTTTAACTGCATTTAATGATTAATTAGATGGTCCAAGGAAGAGCATGAGGCTAGCTGAAGGGATATATAGAGCCAAAATCAAAAAGTGGGATCCTAGAGTTGATCGACCTATAGAAATTGATGAACCAGATCCGGTTGCTAATAATATAAATTCTGAAAATGAGATAAATGAAGGATTGCAACTGGATGGTGAAAATGAAAATGATATTAATGAAGAAGAACCAGAACCAGTTGCTGAAAATGTAAATGTTGGAAATGAAGTCACTGGAGGTAATATTTTCTTTTTAATTATGTTTTACTACATCTAAATATAGTTCTCCCTATTGTGTCCACAATATCTAATTTAAATTTCCATCTAATTTGTATATGAAATGGTTTTATTGTATCCTCTATCTTATCTAATTGATACACTGCATCTGACAAATTTTTTATTATTGCATATACTTTGTTTGTGAGGGTTTTGCTGCATTTTATCAAGTTTTGATTACTGGATGTAATTTGTCTGTGAAATGTTTTCACTGCATCTCATCAAGTTTTTAACAAGTTTTGCATATGTAGACACAGATGATGATTTTGTGAATCCGCCTCCAAAAATACAAAAAGAAATCATAACTCAAAGAAAAAGGAAAAATAGAATTGAATCTGTTGTGTTAGTTGAAAAGAAGAAAGAAGAAAACGATTCAAAGAGAAAAAAACAGAAAATGAATCAGAAAGATAAAACAGAGAATAAGAAAACTACTTTTAAAGGAATAATGTCAAGACAATCTCCATCAAAGATGGTTACATTGTTTTTAACAATGGATGAGAAATCTAAAAAGGTAGTAAAGTTGATGGGGTTTGGTTCAATGGTGAGCTGTAAGGTTGATGCAATACCGAGTAAATTAGCATATTGGATTGTTGATAACTTTGATGCATCAGCATGTGAGATGCGATTTGGGAAAAAGAAAATTAAAATAACAAAAGAAGATGTTGGTCGAATATTGGGATTCCCAATGGGTAACATAAGTGTTAGTTCAGTTGAAAGGGCTGGAGTTGGAGAGAATAATGTAATATTAGACTGGAGGAAGCAGTATCCTGTACCTACAAAAGGAACTCAAAGGATATACATTACAAGTGTCATAGATATGATAAGTAAGGATAAAACTAGAGGAGATATGTTCAAATTAAACATCATTGTTCTGATAATGTCTTTATTGGGAGAAGGCATAACTTGTGGTACGGTGAATCAAAGGTTCCTTCAAAGTATAAAAAGTGTCAATGATATAAAGAATATGGACTGGTGTGGATATGTTTTTGACTGTCTACGTAGAAGTAAAGATCACTGGAGAAGAAGTGATTCCAAATGTTGGTACACGGGTCCTTTGCTCTTTCTAGTGGTAAGTTAAATACATAATCAATTTATTTTTATTAATTTGAATGAACATGGTTTTCTTATTCCTTCCGTAATGATTGCATAAACTTGTAGGTGTGGTTTGTTGACATGTTGAGATGCATGGACAAAGACGAGGAGAAAGTAATACCAGCAATTGATTACTGGACCACTGATAAACTTAGAGATTGGGAAAAGAAAATGATTTCAATGGGAGGGTTTGATAAGATGAAGCAGATGCAGAAAGATGAGAAACATTCATCTAAAGTCAGCAAAAAGAAAAGACGAAAGACCCATGTTACTTTAAAAATGAATGTTGCAGGTAATGTCATGTTTTGCATCTAAATTAATTTATATAGTTATATGAAAACCAATGGGTAACATTGATGTATGTACTAAACTAATACTGTATAATATATTTTGTTGCATCTATAATGAAAAAACATAGATTGCAATGAATTTATATTTGAATATAATGTATAGAATATGAAAATCTTAAATTTGAAGATGAAGGTGATAATGAAAAAGATGATGGTGATATCGGTGATGAGGAAAGTGATGTTGGAGATGAGAAGAATGGCATGAGTGATCCTGGAAATAATGATGATCAAATACATGATGTGCAACCTGATAGAATGACTGAATTGCATGAAGACTTGGCAGGGCATGATGCTTTGGATATGGAACAAAACGTGACTCAAAATGAGTTCACAGAAGAGGCAAGTAAAAATTTATAAATTCTAAATTTTTTGTACATTATTACATCATTTATATTTATCGCATCTAACTAGTTTCATTGTATATATCAAAGATACAGTATAATTATCACATAACGATTTTCAAGATATTTATTCGCTACTACTAGTATTTATATGACTTTAAATTAATTAATATTTGGAGATTTGTTAATAACTTTCACTGATTTTCTTTATATATGTTTACTGCATATAATCTTTTTACTGCATCTATTAGATGCATTGAAATTTGTTAAAATCATTTCTTTAAATTTATGTTATCTTTGGACCAGGAATATGCAACTCGAATAAAAGAAAGTGAAAGCCAGCTTTTGAAAGGATTTGTTGAGTTGAAACATCTGATGAAAAGCACAGTTGACAAGTATCCGGTAAGTGAGGTATTGAGAAATGTAATATTGGAAGCAAAAGAGTCTTTGAAGAAAGAAATTTTAATTGAAGAAAAGGAAGAGTTAAAAGAAAATTTGGGGAACGATGCATGTGATCAATTTGAAAAGCAAACAACTCAGTTGCAAGACCAAATAAGTGAGGTGCATGAGCAAATTGTAGGTGATAATACAATAGTTGGAGATAAACAAGTTGCAACAGATACCTTAACACCTTCACACACACAAGATTTTTTTAGCCCAGAAGGTCCGGAGTATTTACTGGCAGAAGAAGCATCTCTTTTAAAAAATTCTGTTTTTGAAAAAAGTTCTATGGAAGTGGGTGATTCAGTGAAGATTAAGTCAAAGACTGTTGAAGTTGTTAATGCATCTGAAAAGGAAGCCCGTGTTGAAAAGGAAGCCCATGTTGTAGATACAACCGGTAAAAATGAAGATTTTGCCACAAAAAGTAAGAGGATAATAAAACCATCAGCTGCATTTAAATCACCTTACATCAACAAAGCTATCAACATGAAAAGATCAGTGACGAAAGCAGAAAGAAAACTGGCTTCATGGTTATTTTCTGGAACATGAGCAATAAAGTGAGATCATTTACCTTAAAATAATAGTTCTTTAATTTTTAATTACATATTTCCGGTATTGACAACCATTAATTTAATGCTCTCTACTTTCAGTAACACTGTTTTTGAGATGTGCCCTGGAATTAAATTAAAAAGAGCTTTAGTTGAGATCCTAATACCAGAATGCCATATACATGTAAGAGTAATTGATGCTTGGGTTGTTTTGTTGAATCATGAAGAAAGATATTCAAGTGAAGCATCACTCAAGAGAGTATTTTGTTATTCAACAATACTGGTACGTACTACTTTCTTATTTAATGAATTTGAATTGTAAGTTTTATGGTGCATCTACAAAAGATACTTAACTTTTGAAACTTTTCTGTCAGGGGAAAAACCAAGAAGGATATGATTTTTTTGTAAAGAATCTGAAACAAAGCTTGCAAACAACCACTATAACATTAAGAGATGCAAGCTTGGTATATATCTTGTTAATTGCTAAAACTGCATTTACACATTTTTTAACTTTAAAGTTTAAACAGTAATATTAAATTGTGTTGTTGTTACTTAGGTCTTCTTCCCGGTCTTAGACGAGATGCACTTCTATCTCTTTTGCATAGATCTCAACAGTGTAAATCTATATGTCATAGACAATGTGGATTATGGGAATGATGACTTGGAAAGATACAAGAATGCAACAAATAAACTGGTAAGAAAATAGATAATGATGTTCGTGTGTCAATTATTTGACATTTTGTTACATATAGGTAGTAGTTATTTATAATGTTGCATCAAAACATGTAATTTCAACTTCATGATCAATTACTAATAAACATAGAATTTTATGTGAACAGGTAAAGTATATCAAAAGATATCTGGATGATGAAAGAATAATGAAGGAATGTACATTTCATATTATCAAGCCTACTAAAGTAATGATGAAGTGGCAAACAAGAAATAACAATGTTGATTCTGGGATATTCCTCATGAGACACATGGAGACATTTAAAGGAAAAACTGGAAAAGATTGGAATTGTGATTTCAACTTTGAAAAAAATGGACAAGAAGATCAACTTGTAAGCCTTAGAAAAAAATATGCAGCAAAGATTCTACTGGCAGAAATCAATGAGTTCAAATCGTATGTGACTACTGAAGTTGATCTGTACCATAAACTTGATAGATCTGAACAAGTTGATATTTCACATGATGCCTTGGAAAGAAGTTTGGGAAGGATTCAAAATCTGGAAAATGTGTAGAACTTGTTAGGTAGCAATATGCAATTAGAAAAAGATGGATTAGTAAGATGTAATACTTTTGGAACACGAATTCCTATTTTGGTTTCAGAATGCTTTTCTATTTTGGTTGAAGGTGTATTCGATCCTAAAATTTACATCATCTGTTGCTATAAGTATACTGCATCTGTTTGCATTGTTACATCATTTATATTTATCGCATCTAACTACTTTCATTGTATATATCAAAGATGCAGTGTAATTATCACATAACAATTTTGAAGATATTTTTTTGCAACTACTACTAGTATTCGATCCTAAAATTTACATCATTTATCTATTCCTATAAGTGTACTGCATCTGATTGCATTGTTATTGCATCTATTGATATTAATGCGTCTAATTAATGTATTGTGTACGTATATGTTTTCCTTTACAAATGTCAAAAGAAAATACCAAATAATCTTTGTATTATTTTTTATAGGATGTTCGTTAATATGGATCTAAAAAGGTTATGATTTTTAATGAATATAATGTTCGACAAAACATAAATGAAAAATGAATGATTGTAAGACTATACTTGAAGAATGTAATATTGTAAGAATATAAGTGCTGCTAAAGAAATTGATTACAATCCTCACCAAAAAAAGAAGCATTTATCAATCAAAATACAAAATGAAAGAAGTCATTGAGGTAATTTGCCTTCTTTTTCTAGTCTCTCTTTGCATGTCCTAGTATCGTGCTCCTCATATTTACCACAATATGAACAGTTTCTTTTATTTTTCTTTGCTTTATTCATACATTGCTCTTTAGATGATTTTATTCGCTTGCGCGTGCCAGAGCCCTTGTTACGAATACCTTGAGGATTTTGAACGACAACATCCTTTGGTTGTGATATACCTAAAAAAGCTTGAATGAAATCTTTGTTGCCCATTGTAGGTGCAGAACCCATATTTGCATCTACTGTATCAAACAACAACCTTTGTGTATCAAGATATTCCTGCATCTTGTCTTTGTTAACCATTAACCGTCTAACTGCAGCATCTACGTTATAATAAATCTGTCTCATCAGCTCACCCATTTGACCCAAATCTTGCCCAAGACGTAAAGCGGTATGATATGAGCTTGGAGGAATGACATCCCTAGTCCAACGTTTACAGATGTATTTCTTGGGAATATGATTAAATTTGTATATCCTTAAAACATAGTAAATATGACGACAAAGGGTACCAAATCGCTCGTAACGTTTGCATGAACAACGAAATTCCTCACTCTCATGTTTAAAGAACACCTGAAATAAAAAAAAATTCAAATGGATGATATCATCATGCATTTATTAAAAAATGCATCATTTTGAAAGAATATGAATTACCTGACTTTCAATTGGAAATAACTCATCAAAGTACTCTGGGTCAGCAACTCTGTCAATGGTTTCATCAATATTTGTAGAAGAAACACTATTATCAATGATCACAAACATCTTGCATCCATTTTCTTCTTTCACAGCCAGCGACATGCAAGAATTAATAGCATGATTTATCTCTTTCTTAATGCCCGAAAAAACGCGCCTTGTATAAATCATAACAGCCTCTTTCTCAAATCCATAAACAGACCTTCTTTGAGGAGTAGTATAAGTTGTGACATGATCATTCCTTGACTGCTCAAACCGTTGAGTTTGCATAGCTGTATCAAATTGTGAAAAAAACTCCACAAGTGTAGATGTAGAACTCATTAGTTGAGAAAACATATGATTTTCGCTTTCTGAACAAGAAGAAGTTCTCATTAAGCCTGACATATTCCAATCTCTAAAATAAGATGGTATCCAATAGTGTCTAAGACCAAACATATCTGTTAACCATTTGTTTCCATTCAAATCAAATTCATTTATTACTTGGGCCCATCTCCTGTCAAACTCTGATGGGTCTAACTTATCTGTCCAAACTATTCTGCTTATCTTCTCTTTAAAACCCTTATTGCAAGTTGAAACACCAACCTAGTATGAATAAATATATAGCAGGTTAATAAATGAAGTAAAACTATATAACAGATATAACATTAGTGTATAAGATGCAATCAAGAAATTTGAACAGATACCAACTGTTTGTTAATAGGTGCATTAACATGCAATTGAAATAGATGCGGTAAAAGTATTTTGGGCAGACGTTATAAACAGATGCAATAAACAATACAATCAAGTAGCAAGTAGTGTGAAACTTGTGAAATAACCTTAGATGACACTTTCTCCATAATGTGCCACATGCATAACCTATGTCTTGCAGTAGAAAAGACTTTTTCAATTGCAATTTTCATCGATGGATCTTGGTCAGTTAGAACAAGCTTGGGTTCAGTTGGATATGCCTTTACAAATGCTTCTAGAAGCCATGTATAAGAGAAAACATCTTCCTTGCTTAACATTGCACCACCAAATGTAACACACTTTCGGTGATTGTCAATTCCAGTAAATGGAATAAAAACCATGCAATACCTAAATAAGAGAGCATAATTGTTAATAAGTAAATAAATTTAAAGGAAGAATATATGGTAACATATATTTAGATGACTAAGTACATTACTTGTTTGAATGGTATGTTGCATCAAATGAAAGAACATCACCAAAAGCAAAATAATTCCTTTTTGCATGTTCATCAGCCCAAAAAAGCCCACCTAATCTACCATCAGATCCAGTGAAGTAATCAAATGAAAAATCAGGGAGAACCTTCTTTTTCTACGTCATCATATCAACAACCATCTAACAGTCATACTGACCAATGAAAGTATTAACATCTCTTTTATAGTTTTTGCAGTCCAATTTTGTACCGCCAAATGCATCTGTACCACCATATATCTTCGTTAAAACCCTATGACCTACAACAGGACCTATGCTAGCATTACAAATCTTGTGTAGCAGCACTTTTTTGCCAAAGTCGAGCCTCCTTGAAGACATAAGATGCCTCATAAACGCTTGATGGACAAGACTGTGATTATGTTTCTCTTCAAAGAAGTAGATTTTATAACGATTGTCACTTGTAACTTTTAATCGTATACCTGCTAAACAACCACAACGATGTGATGATCTCTCCCTTTTTTGTTTATCTATGTGTGATGAAATTTCATTTAGCTGAGCATCAGAAGTTAAAGTCATTATATCTACATCGGAAATTTCTTCTTCGTCACGTTCATCAAGGATGTCGACATTTTTTGATGGGTTAAATCCTTCACGGTTACAAATATACCGCTTTAACTTTACACAGCCACTTTTAAGTGTCTTTGCTAAACCCTTCCTAACCAAAAATCCACTTTTTATTGCATACTCTTCATAAAACTTTTGAGCACCAATGAGAGAATAAAAAATCATGCCTTTTACAGGCTTTAAAGAATCAGGAACAGAAGGCACCCAATATTTAGAACCTGATGGTGTAACTTGCTCAATGCCAGTTTCATTGTGACTAAACATTTTATCACCATCTAACAACAGATACCAAAAAAATTAAATTAGTTACACTAAAGTTGAATAATCCAAAAGGTATGATTTCATAATCTATAGTGAAATCAAATTAGATGAAGCAAATCAGCATATATAATGTTAGAAGGTTGAAATTAGATTGAAATAGGAGTGACACAGTTAAAATAACACAGAGCAAGCAAGCTATATAATTCAATTCTATAAAAGTTTAATTGAATAAAGTATAACTACAATAATTTATTAAACATACGCTTTTAATTAGGGCTAGATGCAATACTTTTAAAGAGATGCACCATATTAGTCATGGAAAACTAGCTACAGTAATAGAACCTGGAAGAGTATACGAAAGCATAAATACAAACAATTAGGAAAGAAATTAACAAGTAACCAAAAGTGCTAATATAGATGCGATTTCACTATTATTGCTCAACAAATAACAAATGGAAATAAAAAATAGTATCGATACTTACAGGTTTGTGAAGATGAAACCCTAGGTGGAGTCGAAACAATTGTTAATTCTTCCATTCCAAAAATCGGAACTGAAACTTGAATATACAGCCTCGGAGAAAGTCACAGAAGAAGAATTTGCAGAAAAAAAATCGCATTCTGCGTTTCATTAGAAGAAAAGGAAAGAAATAGAATGGAATGTTCGATAGAAGGAGGATGAATTTTCATATAACGAAATCAAGGAATCAGTTAAAAGATAAAGACAGAGAAGTGTTCAAGATCAAGGGCAGAGAAAGTGTTCGCACGTTCGCAAATTATTTTGCGTTCGTATCTGATCCTATTACTATATATATATATATATATATATATATATATATGACTAGTATACCAAGATATTCTTTTTAAATTGCTTTTGATTGTTATAAAATACAATATCAAATACTTAGAGCGTTATGTTTGTGGTTTAAGTGTTTTTAGTGTTACAAAGTATCCGGTAGACGTACCATGTTGATCGAGTTTGATTCGAATGAATATATGGTATGTACGATGAATGGAATTTTATATTTTAGGTTTATATTGTTGTTTAAGTAGATTTTTGTTTTACAGAAACTACAATAATGGTAAATATATTTCTGGTAAACTACATTTGTGGTAACAATAATTCTGGTAAATTAGAATTGTGATCCCCTCCTGGCTAATAGTGACCACATTGTTTGTCTCTAACAGTAAATACATAGTGGTGACCTTAGTTTGGTATCTAGATCAAACATAGTGTCTACCTTTTAGTCAGTTAGAGGCTGAAACCGTTGGCTAAACAGACTTTGTGACCTCTTCCATGCTCATTAAAATTCATCACTATATTGGGCAAATAGTGACAACTTTTCTTCCTAGTGACCAATTTCAGTGACGAAAAAGTTTGTCAAAAGTGACAACTTTTCGTTAGTCACTGAGCACTTACGCAGTGACTACTTTTTGTTTTGGTCTCTATCCGGAGTTGTGACGAACTATTGTGATGAAAGTAATCACACAAATTTTCGTCACGCATATGCTTTATTGACATTTTTACTGTTAGTAGCCATATCTCTTTTGTCACTAACCTTGATTTTTCTTGTACTGTGGATTTAAAGACAATTGATCGAGGAGATGATAATGTTTGTTGTGTCCATATCACATATAAGTTATTATATGTTGTAAGATTAATTAAGCATATTAGAGGTCGATCGAAATAAAACGTTTATTTCTTAATTATTAAATTATTAATTAGGACAGTCTTCTTCTTGAAAATTAATATAACAAGCGGCATAAACATAGCCTAAGTTAGGATATAGACGACGATAATCACAAAAACAATCTATGTTTTGTTTAAGCTTGTCACAACATTCTGGGGTTGGTGGTATGCTGAACTTGATTGATGGAATACAATCATTTATATCTTCAATGTAGCATTCTCCAGAGTATTCTTTTTGTCCTGAAATATTAACCACCTGCATCATCATGTACATCATCATAACCAAAACCTTGATCATGAATAACTTCATTTTATATATATATATATATATATATATATATATATATATATATAATATGCACAGATAAATTAGATAAATCAAAACTAGATCCAGTTGATGAGGATGAAGAAGAAAATTTAGTTTAAATAAGGATTTATCTATGAAAAAATTATTAATTAAAACCGTTTCATATATATTAATTAAATGCTTAAAGTGGCGTTTTATTCACATATATTGATATTGATGTACAAGTATAATCATGATGTACGATCTTGATCTTAACATCTTACAGTCTTACGATTTAATTTATCTAAAACGAGTTGATAAATCCTAATTAGTAGGATCTCTGTATCATGCATAGGATCTTACATCGGATCTCGATCTTGACCGTAGGATCGTAAAATCTCGATGTGATTCAATCCTCCTTATTTGGAATTGGTCAATTACAGTTATACAAATAAGCTAATTCTCACTCCTTTCACGACATTACTCTATCCTTGTCAACAATCTCTCATTAATAGGACTTAATTAAGGGCACCTTTGTTGGACCACTCAACCTGTGATACCATGATAATTATTATTTTCCCATGCATATATAATCACCGATGCATTGATTGGAAACATGAATAATGATACAAAATAGGTACATGGGCCTATACATGCTATGTACTGGACTAATTAATGGGCCATAAAGAGAAATACAAATACAAGCTATACAATAATACTATATAGGATCGTAACCAGAAAACTGACCAATGATATTATCTGCTTTGTGTTATTCCTCATGGTTTTAAAACTCGTAATATGGTAGGAGTAAGATTCACCCTTCTTATAAGGAAGAATGAATTCCTCTAGCGGTGAGTTTAAGAGTCGCAAATTTGATCGGCTCAAGTTAGGGAAGGATGAGCCCTATATATAAACCCAACAATATATACACTAACATATACGATTTTCAAACTGTTTGACCCGTTTCCAATATAGCTAGTTGTAGATATTTTTGTTCGGGTTTGGCCTATTAAAGCCAAAGTATAACCCATTTGCCGGTAAAAGAGTTATAATTGCCACCGCTATTTAATGTGTCAAATATTTATTTTAACTTATGGTACTCGTGATGAAATAATGAAGTGGTGTGAAGCAGGTTGGTGTAATTGTACTAATTTCTTTTTTTTTCAAAAAATAAAAAATAAAAAATAAATCCTTTACTTTATATATTTGTAGTTACTGGCAAATCGGTAATTTTGATTTACTGTTTAAAGTTCACCATTTATTCTAATTAATACTAATTTTATAGTTACTGACAAATAATCGGTAATTTAATTAGAAATATTTTCAGGATATATATTGACAAAGATCGAATCTTTGCTTGTTACAACCAAAGTTTGTAAACGATTGTTAATTTATTTAAATTTAAATTGGTATTATTAGATAATGTTGCACGTGATCCGAAATTTACCACGCATGGGCTTAGGCCCATATCCGTTTATTTCTTAGGCTGAAGTCTAAACCTTAAAGAATTTTTTTCTTTAGCTTTTCTTAGTTAAAAGCATGTTTGGTTTATGCATGTTTTGATTACTTGTGTTTTTGTAATCTTCTAATATTTTTTTTATATAGTGATATTACTGGTTGTGCTTGTGGTTTTTTTCGACAAGAGTTTTTTCACGTTAAATCTTGGTGTTCTCTTTCTCCATATTATTTATTCATATTTCGTTTCCACATGGTTCGATATATTTATTTCACAAAAAATGGCATCAAGAGCCATGTTTTCTTATTACCCCTTTTCAATTTACTAGGGGTTTTTACACTGACATGACTACTTCAAAATACGATCTTCCGTTGTTTGACCGAGATTAAAGATTTCTTTTGTGGCAAGTGAAGATGCGAGCAATACTAGCTCAAATAGATCTTGATGATGCATAATTAGGTTTTGAAAAGATGTATGCGGTTTGTTCAGATGAGGAGAAAAAAATAAAAGATCATAAGACGCTCTCTCGTAATATCTATCTCATATTCAAATGAGATTGATTTACCACGGGCACAAGAAAAATCAAGAATCCACAGTACAAGAAAAATCAATTAGTGAGATTTTTCTTGGTTTTCGTTAGTAGAAATCAAGAATTTCTTTGTAGCTTTCCTTTTTCTTTGTTAATGTCAAGTTTAGTTTACATTTTGAATATTTGTATTTTTGTAACCTACTTAGAATTTTTCACATATAATGATATAATTAGTTGTACTTGTGGTTTTATCCCGCAAGGGTTTTTTCAAGTTAAGTGTTGATGTTCTCGTTATTTATTACTTATTCGTATTTTGATTCTATGTGGTTTAATATATTTATTTCACAGGAGATAATATATATTGTTACTTTAAAAAACCAAGAAAAAAGTTGTTTCTTTTGTAATTTGTATTGATATGCAAAAAAAATTTAAATTTCATGCATGCTTATGAAAGCGATAGTTATTAGTTAAGAGATCGAGTGGATTCATCTTAGCTTCATTAACTGTTGTTGCTTATGTTCACTTTAAGGGAGTGTAGGAGTTGTGATCGTACAGGGCTCACGTTTCAAAGGGGGGCCCACATATATAGTGAACATGTTGATCGAATATTTCAAAGAGTTTGGAGAAACGGCGTTATCTAAAGCTATTAATGATGCTAAGGAACTTGCCATTGAAATGCGCCAGGTTCGTAGAAAAAAACAATGTGATGAGAACCAAAGTGATCAAGATGTCTTATTTTCAGCAAAGGAGAATTATAAAGTTAATTATTTTTTATATATTGTTGATCAAGCTAGTGTTTCTCTTAAAACCAGATTTGAACAATACAAAAAGTATGAAAAAGTATTTTGTTTTTTGTTTCCTAAAAAGTTGAAAGAATTTAATAACAAAGATCTAAAGTCATGTTGTAGTCGTCTTGAATCCGCACTTAAGTATGATGGACGATCAGATCTTGATACAAATAAACTTTATATAGAGTTGAAGCCGCTTGACACGTTTTTACCCTGAAAAACTATCCGACCTAACGATGTGTTAAAATACCTTAAAGAAGTTGATTGTTTTTCCAATGCAATTATTGCATATAGTGTTTTGTTGACTATTCCAGTAAGTGTTGCATATGTAGAAAGAAGTTTCTCAACAAAACTTAAGTTGTTAAAATTCTACTTACGGTCTAAAATGTCACAAGAAAGACTTAATGGATTGGCAATGAATCAATGATAGCTATTGAGAACGATATCTTGGAGAGTATTGATTATGAAGAGTTTATTCATAACTTTGCTTTCACTAATGCTAGGTAAACTTTGTTGGTTTATGCTCGTATCATAATATATATATATATATATATATATATATATATATGGCTAGACACGCATGAGCCTATGGGGTCACACACATATACACTAAGACTCCAAAAATATAATAATGTGATTAGGGTATTTACATTATGTTATAACCTAAGTAATTTGAGAAATAATTAAATGGGCTTAATGAATTAAGTATGACTTAATACATAATGGGCTTGATTTAATTAAAAGGGGCCATAAAGGGAGAAACCCTAAAAGGCTTGGAGATCTATATAAGGACATGATTAACTTGTATAATCAAACCCTAATCATCTCTCTCTCTCCTTTGGTTTTCGGCCGCCTACCACAAACACCCCTAGGTGTTTGTTTTGATTTCTCTCTTCAAAATACAAGCTTGATCTTGGAGTTTTGAACCATTGCAAAGGAAGGACTAGCATCCAATTGGTGATCTAGGAGGTTTAGTGTGGATTACTCATAGAGGTGTTCTAACTTGAACACTTAGTTTCAAGTTGTCTTCCTTCTACCATTCTAAAGGTATAACTGTATTCCTTATCTTGTTTGTTTGATCATAGTAGGCCTACGTAGATCTTTCTTTTGGTGATTCTTTCCGCTGCGTGTTTTCTTTTGTTCTTGAATCACCAACAAACTTTATGATTCATATAACTATATAGGATAAACTATTTTACTATCCTTCTTTTTTTTAGTTTTTGATATAATAAATATCGTAGTATTAGTAAATTTTTGCTTATATGTGTGTATAGTAAAAAATGACCCATTTTTTCATTTTGCACAGGGCCTTCAAACCCCACAGGACGCCCTGTTGTTGCATTATGGTAATTGTCGCATTGTTGTTAGAGTACATTGTCTAGAGCTCTTCTGAGTTGCTTGTGACCTGTACGTTGTAGTCATAGCTTCTAGCTAGTTTTGTTACTCGGCTGGAACTTGTTGCAATGTAACAGTAGTAATTTGGAAATGACCATGTGTTCTGGGGAGCACATACTGCTTTCAGGCAAGGCCTGTTGCTAGCTGACACAATGACATATGGTGGTTCGCTAAGAGTGTAAGGAGTGGGAGTGAGGTGGGGTGACCACTTGGGTGGTGGATGTGGTGTCACACCATAAAGGTGTGATGGAAGGATGTATGAGGTAACTACCACATGCTAAAAGGCCGTGTGATGGATTAATGGTAGGCCCAAATTAAGTTTTTATCACTTTTTTTCCTTTTTAAATTTTTAATTGGTTAATGTGTATTTAAGTTGGTCTCACAATTTAATGTGATGGTGAGTGATCGCTACAAAATTGAGTGATAGACTGAGTGGATAAGAAAAAAGCTGATATGATAATGTGACGAGTGTGATGAAGTTTTATCACTCCTACCACTCTAAGTGTTCAGCCACGTTGTCAAGTGATTTGGAAATCCCCTACTTGTGAATTAATGAGCTTGTTAGCTATCATGATGTAAAGTGTAAACAATCACCTATGGGTTTCTTTACATCCAAATGTACTTGTTGAAGTGTTGTCTTGGTTTCTTATGTGTGAGTTGCCATGTGAGATATGAAATTAATAAGATGGTTACTATTTTTTGCTGTTTTGGTGGTAGTACCACTTGTGTACTCATTATCTTGTAATAGTTATTAGTAAAAGCTTTGTGAGATAGAGATAAACATTTTTTTCATTGGAAAACACTCTGATATCAATTTAAAACACTCTTTGATGTATATTTGAATGGTAGTGATCAAACATAACCCCGCTTTTTGATGAACATGGGTTTTATATATAAATGATTGAAGACCCATCTTGTGTCAAATTCGACGATATCATTTTGTGATGATTTCTAATAACCTCAATTTATAGATGTTTGTTTAGATAAATATTATGATCGCTTTTGCTATGATGGTTTATAAGTAATAGATAATAAGGTGTTTGAAAATTTTAAATTTGGTCGAGTTTGAGAGTTTTACATCAATCACCTGAGAATCTCTCTCTTTCTCTCTCCTTTCTCTCCCTCCCTCTTTTTAGAGATTATTATTATAGTAGACAACCTTCTAGAGTTCTAGACTTCAAGCTTCTTAGAGCATGTATGGTAGGTACGGAGTTCTTTTGTAGCTTGAAAGCCTTTTTGTTTTAAAATAAACGCTTCAAGTCTCTATGATGTGGATTTGAAAGCTTTTTTAAGTAGATTTTAGAAGCCTTTTGGAGTTTTTAGTTTGTAACATTACATTAATACCTTTACTAAGTTGCTTTTTAAATTATTATTAACATTTAAGTTATTTTTATCATGTTATTTTACACTTTCTAGCTTCAACTAGCAATTGCTCTATAGAACACATGTAACAAACAAAAAGAACTAGTAGAAGTAGTTTTTTTAAAGATTTTAATGTTTAAAATTACGTTAATACTCTTTTTGGGTTCTTTTTAGTTTGTTTTATTATTCATGAACTGATTATATCAATCTCGAAAGCTTTTGGATCAAAAAGATTAATCTAGCGACCACTCAAATTCATCATACTCTCCTCACAACAACCAGTCAACCACCACCTGAACACCATGTTGTAGTTGGCAACACATAAATCACGTCATGTCCAGCCCCTCCACAACGGCCACACTTCATACTATTCAACATTAGACTATCAACATTCAACCCAAGTTACCCTATCAAACTCACTGTAACATCAGCATCCACGTCATCTTCCACCTTCAACCCTATCAAACTCACAAACCCCCATATCCAACCCTCTTCAACCCTATCTCTTTTCTATTTTTATTTTCTATTTTTTTTAATTTAAATATTTTAATTATTTCAAAGACAATAAAATATAAAATAATTAATAATATTTCACAAATTTCATTAAATAATTTCAAATAAAAAAGTGAAAAATACATAATTGGAAGAATAGAAGATAGTGTATAAAATATAATTGAGAGGAGAAGATGTGTAAAATATATGTAGATGTGAATGGTATTTATAGAAGAGGAATATATATATATATATATATATATATATATATATATATATATATATATATATATTCAACCATTGGAAAACGGTAAAAAAAACACCTGCAAGAGCTCGGGAACACACATCACCCGATCATCGGCTTGTGGCACAACCCGCCATCGGGTTCCCCTCCGATGCGGATGGTCTTAAAGGTGCATTAAAGCTAATAATAGCATAGGTTCAACCCTCACTAAGTTTATTAGATCTTTGATCGATCTTTACATCTTTTACTTTATATATAAGTTTACTAAAGTCCATTTGGATCTCATAATTAAAATATATTGTTATGCGTGTTGAAAAAATGTCATTTTTAATCAAAAACTCAATTCTTTTTGTTGTTTTAAAAACTTTTTTGATGTTTCTTTGTGAAAAAGGTAATTATTTTTAGAAAAAAATTAGAAAAAATTCTTATACCTGTTATATACATGATTAACTATAATCAAAGGGAGATGATCTGTACACAACAAATTTTTACCATACACAACAATTAGTTGTTGTTTGGACCATTGTACCCTTAAATATGTTGATGAAAATAAAAGATAGTGAAATTATAGAGATATTGTAAAATCTTTTTATATACAAATCAATTTCCATAATCAAATGTGTGTTGTTGTTGATTGTAACTTACTCTTCTCGCATCGAGATACGTAAATCATCGGTCCGTACATTCATATACCTAATTATTCAATTTATAAATATTAATTTATTTTTCAAAAAAAGAAAATATAATTTACTTGAGAGTTATTTTGGATATATTTTTCACGTATAGATTCGCAAAAGGCAAGGGGGAAGTAAATCATCCAAGACTAGCGTCAGTCGAGAGGAGTAAAAGACAAACGAGGACAGTTTCTGACAAAATAATTGCTTTAATTAATTAATTAGCCATTAGAGAGAAATCTATGGGCTATTTTGAAAATAAAATAAAATAAAATAGGCATTAGGTGTTGTACTTTGTGCAGCACAAACGTACAACTGTCTTTTTCAGTACCTTTTTCCCGCTTTCAATCGAAGAGCACCCTATGCACACGCACCCCCTTTGTCTTCCTTCATATATGCACGATTCACCACTCCAAGAATCTTTTATTGCTACATTTAGCAATTGTTCTTTATATATACTTTATAAATTAATACAAGTGGCACTAATTCTTCACATGATACCAAACCCATACAAAGTAAGCCAGTTTAAATGGTCTCGAGTAATAAACACATCCATATAATAAGAGCGTTTGGAGTAGAGCCCATGATAGGGATCGTAATTCCCCATCACGGTTCCATCAATCGTGTCTACTACTCAGTGCTACCCTATGATTGCTCGTCATCGTCTTGCTGTGATAGACATGACACCCGTAACGCACGGGAATTTCTCCATTTCTTTTCTTTTTTTCCAACATATATTGTGTAAGGAATATAGATGTTGTGGATTCAATGATTGACAGTTATTACTGTAATATTTAATGATAGATTAAAGGATTGGTGTGATGGTAAGAGTTATTACAATATGCATCGTAGCCATTTAACGATGAGGACATTTTTGGGTTAGCATGACCAATAGGTTTAAACTATGTAAAAGATAAATTAAAAAATAACTTTCGAAATAGGGAATGACTTTGATTTAAACTCATCGGAAGCAATGAATCATTTAAATCCTATATTTATATTTGGGTTGATTAGTTGATTTTATTCTCTTTTATATATTTTGTTTTCCGTAACAAAAATAAAAGCATGACCAAGTGATCAACGTACGTATAAGATCTTGACTCTATATTAGTTTACTTTTTCTTTTTGTGGTTTGACACTAGTTTATAGTCATACAAAATGTCCTAGATAATTGTTAAGAGAAACGAATAAAGATAGCTTGGTGATGAATAAATTGTAAATAGAACATGAACAAGTTGTTAAGAAATACAACTAATCTTTCTCTCAAGTCTCAACTTCCAAAAAAAACCTTAGTTTTCAAATCTTACCGCCACCGCCACCGTCCCCTTCTCCGATCATCGGCATAAGCCGGAGATCTGGAGAATCTTCTCTTTCCCCACACCCTTTTCTTTTCTTTTCATTTTCTTTTTGAAGATTCGTTCGAGTTTTAGATTATTTTGGTCAAAAGTTGCCGTTAATTGTTCGCTCAAAGTTTGGGTTCGCTTTGAGATGTTGTTGATATGTCCGAGTATTGTGGGTCGGTTCGAATGTTTTCATGTTATGGGTTCATCCGGGTATCAGATTGCAGGTCGTGTTTGTGTTTCAAGGTTCGAATTCAATGTGCCAGTTGTGGTTCCGGCTGTGTTTGAGGTCTCTATTCGACGTTGCAATGTTCCGGTCATGTTCTAGGTCGTCAAAAGTGGTTTTCGGCTGTCTTTTCATGGTTCGTGGTCGCCAGTCAAGGTTCCGGCCGTTGCGAGGTTTTGGCTCGTGATTCTTGGTTCCGTTAGTTGTGAGGTTTCAAGATTCAAGCCAGAGGGTTGTGGTTTTGAGGTTTTGGGCAGTTAGTAATGTTTCCAGATCGATATGTTTCGTGGTTTCGAGGTTTTGGGTCGTGGGTTTGAGGTTTAGAAGTTGGGTCCGCAAGGTCACGGATTGGTCACTACAGTTCGAATTCAAATGCACATGGTTCAAGGTTCGTGAATTTGGTACAAAAGTTTAGGTAGGTTCAGGTTCAGAGGTTCGCGTATTGTGGGTTCATGGTGTCCAACAGATTGGGACAGTCCCATTTGATCTAGTCGAAAATCTCGTATTGCGATCACCTAAGTTGGTTGATGTGGTCATTGTTAGCTTGTTCGTTTTAGGGATTTTATTATCGGTGTTAAGATCGAGGTTAACTAGTTTCAAGTTTACCGAGTGACTGTCATTAAATGGCTTGTGAATTTTTGTTAGGTTTATAGGATTTGTCCATTTTTATTAGATATTTGTGTTGTAATTTTGTAGCATCTTTATTATTTAACACTGGACTTCAAAAAATAGAAGATACGAGTTATTAAAATATATGGTTTTGTGTATTGAAAATCTTGGTGTATACTTTATATAACAAGTCTCATTTTTAAATTCTTAGAGATGCCAATTGCATAATATATTTTATAAGATGAGGACAATTAAAGCCTCTCTGCTTTCCACTAGATAAACTAGAGTATGATAAGAATCATGATTGAGGGAAAGAAAAACAACAATACTTTTATTTTCACATTAATAACCATTATATATACATGTAAAAGTTGTCAAAAGTAACTAGAGCTTTACTTAATTTATATATAAAACATAATTTTACATATTTCTTAATATAGAAGGCTCTAAAAATAGCAAAAAAACAGTTTTCGATAAAAGTAATGACATGAATGATGCCATTTTTCAAGCTCTCTATCGAATGTAATGTAAATAGTTGTTGGATTGACTATCAATGAAACGTTACCGCAAAATCAGTAAATTTCCCACAAATCAAAATCATTAATTATCGAAGACCATATATAATTTTATAATTTTATAGCATTATACCCGTATAATGCAGCGGTTACAAATATTTTTTCGCAATAATTTGTTCGTTTTTAAAACAGGGGTGATATGTTTCTTTTTTAAAGTAATTACAATAGGTCAATAAAATTTTACATTGATGGTAAAATCTAATAAGAATGTAGGCATTACAACTTTATTATATTTTAATTATATTACCCATTTAAAAAATACAGTAATTTTAAATTATAAATTTATGTTGTATGTTATTTAGATTTAATATTTCTAATTATACGAAATTTTTAATAGTTAAGTTAAAATATTTATTATACGATATAATATTTAATATGAAAAGTATAATTATTAATATTTTAATTATTAAGTTAAATTGTTTTAATTTAATTTTTTAAATAATCTTTATTTTAGAAGGTTTAGTTATTAAAATAGTATATATGATTGTTATTAACTTTATCAAATAATTATTTTATTTAATAGTTTTCATTTAGTTCAGTATTAAGGGTAAATTAGTAATTTCAAATTACTTAAAATTAAGATACAAAAGACCTAAATGCTTTATATAATAGTATATATATATATATATATCTTACTTCTTTATAATACATTTACAACCTTAAAAACTCTTAATTTTAAATAACTTGAATGTACTAAAATACTTCTTCTTAACCATTTTATTCTCTCTTCTAATTACTTTAACTTTTAAAATACTCAGTTTAACCATTTTATTCTCTCTTCTAATTTACTCTAACTTTTTATCTATTTAAAATATCTCTCTAACACTAAAACACCCTCTCACACAAACACAATTATCCACTTAAATCAACATAATTTTCAAAAACTTATTAACTTCTCTCTCCTTGTTTCATAAATATAAATCTTTTTCTTATTTTAATGTCTTTTAGAATTTATTTTTAAAATTAATAAAATAATTTATATAAATAAAAAAATAAAAAACTGACATTGTACGATACTTTTTCGTGACATTAAATTAAGTGAATAACATATTATTATATTTTTAAAAGCAACATGATGTAAAATAGAAATTATTTGTCGTCGCAACATTACGCGAGTACCTTGCTAGTGTGTGTATATATATATATATGTGTGTGTGTGAGAGAGAGAGAGAGAGTTTTTGTGAGAATATATATATAGGTGAGAATAAGAGATCAAATCATAGCCGTCAATTAGATATTGATCTATTAGATCTGACTGTTGCAATTCATGACCGTCGTAATTCATGGTTGGGTAATGAATAAAATAAATGGTCAAATGTAAACCATCCGATTAAATCAAATAAAAAGTCAGGATTAAGTCTCATTCTTACCTAAATATATATTCTCATTTGAATCTTCCACTATATATATAGGGATGGTTAATTTGAAAACCGTTTTTATTGCGAGTACCGTAAAAACAAATCTTGATTCTTGATTAAAATAAATTAATCATTAATGATACATTAATGACTCATTAATGGCTCATTAATTGGACGCAATTCATGGTAGAAAATTTATGTAAAAGACAAAAATGCCCTTATTAATGAGCATTAATGGCGGTTACAAATGGTATTTGCGGTACTCATATAAAACGGTTCTCAAATGATCAAGGTCGGCCGTGGGCATGGGCCACAAGGGCAGCCGCCCAGGGCCCACTCTAAAAAATATAGTCTATATATGTGTGTGTGTGTGTGTATATATATATATATATATATGTAAGCCTATTAATATTAGAGGTATTAGTTCATTAAAAGAGGCACAAAAGTTAGAAATTGTTGGCAATTGAAGAGGCGCTCGTGAAGAGGCGGAATGAAATTGAGGAGGTGGTCGCCGGTCGCAAAGAACAAGAAGTCGAGTAGTTGACCGGCTTTCTCGAAAATTGCAGTCTCTGATTCCCAATCTTGACTCTTGAAGGGATGAATAGGCGGAGGACCAATCTTCCTCTCGAACTAGCAAACAGTGATGGTCTAATGGAGTTTCTTCGCTCTGTCCTTCTCTCAAAGTCAAGAAGTCGAGTAGTTAAGTACTCACTGGTCGCTATCATCGGCCATTTGCTCTCTTTCGTCTCTTGAACAATCGCTGCCGTCGACCCGTTCATTGTTTGGTGATTCTAGGAGGATAAATGGTGTGATGTAATCTATTCGCTCTATCCTTCAAGGTCGCCGGTCAATTTGTCGCAGACTAGCTGGTCGCCGCCGACCTGCCTTCAGCCCTTTCGCTCTATTCTTCACTTCTTCTTGGATTTAACTATAAGTAATTTTCACTAAATACTTATTAGTTGTGAGCTAATTTTTTCATCATTTAGTTTAGGGTTCTTAAAAGTGATTACTGATTTGAAACCATGACATGAGTCTTGACCGTGATAATGTAATTAGTGATGTTATGTGATTACTGATTTGATCTTTCTTTATGTTAATTTGATTATTGTTTTGATCTTTTCACATTTTATACTACTAATTGCATATGTAGTATGTTAATGAGATTACTGAATATTGAATTCTGAGTTGAAACCTTGAGCATCTGACTATTAATTTTAGAAAAAAAAATTATCGGATAGCCAAAAAAGAAAAGAAATGCTACATAAAACATATGTGAATTTTATGTGGTTGAAAATAAATTACATTAGGGGACTCTTTACAAGATTCTGTCCGGGACACAAAAATTAATTGGACCGGCCCTGCAAATGATCCGGTGAAAACACATTTTATGTAGAGAACGGTGAGAACACTTGTAGGCCAATCATTTAATTAGATAAATAAGGGTTATAAACTCAACATACCTTAATTAAACCAAATAATTACAATTCAACATACCTTAATTAAACCAATTTTAATATCAATCATTAAATAAACTGTTCTCGAAGTTATTACCTTAAAAGATGTTCTCACTTGAGGACCATTATTAGTGTGAGAACCGTGAGAACAATTATTAGTGTGAGAACCGTAGGAACCAATCTTAGTCGTTCAATTGTTAAGTGGAATTCACGGATTAAGAGCGTGGGAGGATTGAGTGTGGCAAGATACATGTAAGGAATTCATGGGTGGACAATCCAATTTAAGGAAGGAGAATTGGACGTCTAAGATCGGTTTTCGCAATAAAAGCGGTTTTCAAATAAACTTTATATATATATATAGGCAAAAGTTCAAACGATGACTGTTTTTCATACGAGAACCAATTTTAGCCGTCCAATTCCCCCTACTTTAATTAGATTGTCCACCCATAAATTCCTTACATGCACCATTCCACACTCAATCCCCCACGCTCTACGTCCATGAATTCCATTATCCAAAATGAACGGCTAAGATTAGTCCTCGCAGTTATCGTATGAAAAACAGTTCTGGTTTGAACCCTCTCCTATATATGTATGTATGTATGTGTGTGTATTCTTAAGAGCAGGGGGAATTATGATGCATGAGAAATAGTAGAAAATTTGTTAATTGTCTCCTCATTTAGTAGACATAATATAAACAACACACGTAGCTAGTGATAGTGATATAAATATGAAATTTATTCAATCAATTTTTATTGATTTTGATATTAAAAAGAAATTAAAACCTTTAAAGAATTTAAAATTTTATTTTTGTAAAGTATACTTAGTTAAGACATATTTTATTTTTGTAAAGTATACTTAAGTTTTGTAGGTGTTTTATTGTTCATTAATTTGTCTGTTGACCAAAACTTAAGTTGATCTAGCAGATTGAAGTTTCATTATTTGTTTTTTCTTTGATTTAAGCTTAAAACAATATTTATTTCAGATTACTTCTTGGTTCCTTATTATTTTTTCGAAATTCATGAACAAATAGATAGAAGAGATTATTTGGTAACAAAGATAAGAAATGATTAAAATAGACTTACTTTAACGGTTAAATTTAATGAAGATCAGTTTAAAATACCAAGTTTATAAATTATAATGAAATTTGAACTACATCTACTAGTAGTATATTTTTAGGGTGATATTTATATATAAAATAAAATTTTCATATACAATAAGTTATGAATTATCAACTTGTATTATATTTTATTAAATACTTGTATTATTTATATTTTTGAATAAATTTTTTATATTCGAATTAACTCACATATTTTTATTATTAAAAAATAAAATCTATCTTAAAACAACATAAATCTAAAATTTAACCCAAATAAAAGATTTATAATAAACCCTTTATTTCATTTTTTTTGTTTTGTCCAGGAGCAAATCATCTGTAAGTATAACTACCAAGTACCAACTATAAATTTTCCAATAATACTGCTTTTATTTACGTCACACACACCTAACTCACGCGCTATAGATTCGCGTCACCTGACGCAGCTACACGGTATCTCTTTTTCTTGACACGGCAGTTTCCCCCAGCAAAAAAACCTAGAGAGAAAACTCTCTCTCTCTCTCTCTCACACACACATTCAGTGAGCTATACATACATGATACATCCTCCACTGTATATATATCTCTCCCTCCTTACAAAAAAACACCCACAGACTAGGTGTTTGACTAATTTTTTTCTTCTTCATCATCATCGGTTTCTTGCCGGCGATGATTTACTAACAATCCAGAAAGGAATCTTGGAAGGCATTCTCGGAGGAGATGGTTGATTTTAGGTTCTGTCACCGATCGTTAATCGATTTCGCCGTGGTTTTCCTTCTGTTCCTATATCTTCCTTCGCCGTGTCTCGGGATCCGTTCGTTTCCGACGACCGGCGAAACTGTATCCGACGATTCATTCGGGTTCTCCGAGGCGCCGGAGTACCGGAACGGCGTAGACTGCCGTTCCGACACCGTCCACGTCGCAATGACACTCGATTCCGAGTACCTACGCGGATCGATCGCCGCCGTACACTCTGTACTCCGCCATGCCTCCTGCCCGGAGAACGTCTTCTTCCACTTCATCGCCGCTGAGTTCGATCCGGCGAGTCCACGTGTCCTCACGCGCCTTGTCAGAAACACATTCCCTTCGCTCAATTTCAAGGTTTACATTTTCCGCGAAGACTCCGTAATCAACCTGATCTCCTCATCAATTCGGGTCGCCCTCGAGAACCCGTTAAACTACGCCCGGAACTATTTGGGCGATATACTTGACCCGACTGTAAACCGGGTCATTTACCTCGACACCGACGTCGTTTTAGTAGACGATATACAGAAACTCTGGAACATCACTTTACATAAAAACCGGGTCATCGGAGCTCCGGAATACTGTCACGCAAACTTCACCGTTTACTTTACCGACAACTTCTGGTCCGACCCGGTATTGTCGCGAACGTTCGGATCGAAAACTCCTTGTTACTTCAACACCGGCGTGATGGTAATGGACCTCCGAAAATGGCGAGCCGGTGATTACCGCCAAAAAATCGAAAACTGGATGGAGCTTCAGCGGAAAAGGAGGATCTACGAGCTTGGTTCCTTACCGCCATTTTTGTTAGTGTTCGCCGGAGACATTGAGCCGATTGACCACCGGTGGAACCAGCATGGGCTGGGAGGGGATAACGTGAAGGGCAGCTGCCGGTCACTGCACTCGGGTCCGGTGAGTTTGTTACATTGGAGCGGGAAAGGGAAGCCGTGGGTCCGACATGATGAGAAGAGACCGTGTCCGTTGGATCATCTTTGGAAGCCGTACGATCTCTATAGGCATAATGACGTGGATAATCAGCAATCTCAGCCGTTGGATTTCGAGATTAGTAGTAATTTTTTAGGATATTCGAATTATTTGATTTGATTTCAATATTTCATTGATAGAAAAGGTTTTTTTTTTCTTTTTTTTCAATAGTTATGGTAATATTTTGGAGACAGAACATGGTGTTTCAGAGATTCTTCTGATAGCTATGTACAGACAGATATACAGAAAATTTGTTGTTTTAATTTGATTGGTTAGTTGGATTCTTTTCAGCTACGTAATATTTTTGTAGCCTTATGTTTATTGTCGTCTAATAAAATTTATTCATACATAACAATTTAAAAGTATTTAATAACATATAGTATAAGTTAGTTATGAATAAATAATTTTTATTATGCTATATGCTCAAGGCAAATTACAATATCATTTTTAAACTAAATAATTCAATACATCTCTTAACCTTTTAAATAAGCTTCAAAAATTAAAATGATGCTATATAATAAGAGTACTTATCGTTGCCCAACCCTCAACATCCTTTAAATAATTACTAATAAACATTAAACACAATATCAAAACCGAGGTCTTAGAAATATGAGTTCCGTGTCGAGGATAGCCTCATAGAGCTTAGGGATGTCAAAAATACCCGACGCAGGTAAGAAAAAAAAGTATTCATGTAATACAATTAACTTGAATAAGAATTTTTTTAATTTAAATAGAAAATAATTATGTGTTATCAAGTTTCAACCTTTTGAATTAATAAAAATCATATTTATAAAGTTTTCCATTTCTTTTTCTTTTAGGTTCGTTTGCATTTTACAGACATGTATGTTTCCAATTGTATCAAGTATTAATGGTTATTGAAATAAATCTACAATGATGATGTATGATCTTAGTATGAACAGTTGAGAGAGAACTAAGAACGCACTGACATTTTTAGAATATGAAATGCTTAAATGAATTAGGGTTAATTACATTGTTTATATACCTATCATGTATTTTCACAATATACCCTATACTAATACAACTAGAAGCAAAACTATTCTAAAATGATAAAATGAATACAACTTGGGTCTAACATTCTTCCCCTTTATGTTCATTGTACAAATAAAACATGTAAACGAAAAAAAATATTTTCTTCATTGGAGCAATTGATTTTGAGCATAAACAGAGAATGAATATGAGAAATCTTCAGTTTTAGCATCCTCATTATTTTTCATCAAACAAAAAAATACACTCCCACTCGAATGTAGCTCTTGATCTTCAACAAAGACTTGAAACTTTTTCTTTACCTTACTCCCCCTATGAAAAACTTACACTTTTGAACTTTTTCAGAATCAGAAGATGTTGTGACCTTTTCTTCTGCATAGTTTTGTAAGTCTTGCTCTAGTTTCTGAATTTTAAGCATAAATTGATTTCTTTTCATCTCAAAATTCATGCTTTCTGAATGTGACTTGCTCCGAATATTCAACAATTGATTCCGGAACCCTGAATAGAGAAAAATAATGTAATGGTAGAGCATATAAAACTGAATTAACTAATGTTAGTCTCTCCCCGATCGACAACTTTTTCAGTTTCTATGATGACAACCTTTTTTGAGTTCTTTCAATGATCTCATTCCAAGAGGCTTTTAGCCTCATATTGCTGCCAACTTGGAGGCCTATGTATGCAAATGGAAATGTGGATGATTTACATCGAAACTATTGAACTAGTGATCAAACTACCGTCTCATTAACACCAACTCCAGCAACGAGCTTTTAGCCATATTAAATTTCGAACCTGAAATTTCAGAAAAACAACCAAAGTTTTTTAAAAGTTTAGCAAAGTTTGATCTTGACCATCTACCAAAGAAGAGGGCGTCATCTACGAACTGTAGAAGAGAAATTGTTCCGGTTACTACTCGCGAGTTTAACTCCTTCAAATAACCCATTAGAACATGCTTCCCGAACCATTATTTGTAACGCTTCTCCCACCAACAAAAAGAGAAAAGGGGAAAATGGATCCCCCTATAGTAGACGTCAATTCATTGTGAATTCATGTGTGGGCGAGCCATTTACCAATACAGAAACAAAGACCGATTGTAAACACCTCGAATCTAAGAACACCAAGTAGATCCAAATCCCATTTGATCCATGATAAAAAAAAAACGAAATCCCAGTTTTCTAAATCGAAAACCTTTTGAAAATCAACCTTGAAGCATTACACCGTCTTTTTCTTGGAACCCTAGTTTTAAATTTTACAAATATATGTACATAATTATCAAATTCACAATAATATGAATTAACAACACCCCCCGGGGCCCCCTATTTTTAATAAATCTTTGCAAACCAGATTATGGAAAGTTTTAGAATTTTTAAATTTTATTTTAATTATGCATTACCTATAAACATTCGAACGTCATACTAACAAAATATCTCTATAACGACAAAGCAGATAAACTTATTCCATTAAATTCATTGCTCGAATTTGATAATGACTAGCTAGCATATGAAAAATGGTACAAAATTTTATAGTTATTAAAATGTATTAATTACAGTATTTTTTTTAATTTTCTAAATACTTTTAATAATAGTACGTTTGTAAGAATTGGTTTGGAGGTATAGTGATGTTGATTGGTAACTTTAACATGTAGCACAAATTTGTTTTAGAATAATAATTTGGAATTAAATGTCACATGACAAAACATACAAGAAAGTCTAATATATTACTTTTAATTAATAAGAATAAAGGTTAGGTGATTAAAGACAATTAAATAGAGGCTCATGTGATTTGGTACGATTAATTAATTTCATTTCGACAATTGAATATAGAGTAAAGGTTGATGTCGATCAGGAAATCTTGTCAAATAGCTAATGGAAAACTTAAAGCAAGTATTATGTCGCTAGCTTCTAGCCAGTGACAGATGTTTGTCCATTATCTAGGTTATGAGTTCGCTTTGTAAAAAGAAGTTTTTAATGACGGATCTAATTTTAAAAAATTATTTAAAAGTGTTGGTAACAAATGCTAGTTGAAAAAACTACTATGTATATTTGTGTGACATTTTCTCATATAGTATAAACTAGATTTGATGTGCGTGTGATACACAACAGACGATGTTAACATCCAGACTAACGGTGGAAACGTTTAATTACATGAGATTGAGGCAAACATGACGGCAAAGACATGATATCATGATACGAAAAGACATGATTGTCTTTTTTTTACAAGTTATCGATTATTATTATCACCATTAAGACAATATAAGGTCAAATATTTATTGGTTATAATTAAAAACAATCTATAATAATATAAAATATTTTAAAATGATAAAATTAAAAATATTATTAAATATGATATTTTAAAATGTTTTAAAAGAGTTAATATGATAGTTGTAAATTCTGATTGACAAATATAATACGTTAAGGTTTAAAAAGTGTATATATAAAATTTATCTAAACATTTTGATTCAATTTTGACTAAGAAAACTCAAAATTAAAATTTCAATTTTGATTAAATAAATGATCAAGATTGAGTAATTAAATTTATTTTATTAAAATAAACGGTTAAAATCATTCTTTGATGTTTGTTAGTAGTTTATTTATTTATATTATTATAGTATTATTAGAAGATTGCGTGTATTGTAATTTTACACACTTTTGGAGCGTAGATACTTCTAGAAATACATAACAAAAGTTATTTGACCTAAAACCTCTTCCTAATTAAGGGCTCAATTGACAATTGTTGTGAAATCTAATGCATATTAAAGTTGATTTCTTAACATTAAATACTTTGCATTCTTTTATTATTTTTTGAGACTTGTGGACACTTTGATACATACATATATGATTTAAATTGTTTTTAAATTTTGATTATTAGAAAAGTGATGCATATATGGAAGTTGGTAAGGAAATAAGAAGGGGGTTTTTGTGGGTGTTGTTGTATGGTTATGATTGGATTGATTGCAATAATTGAAAGGCAATGGTGATGAGAAAATGAATGTGTCAACACTCATCCTTTGCTTAGCTTTGGAAGTGGTTTTCAATCACTTTTTCAAATCCCATCTCTTTCTCGCTAAGAGTAATCATTTTAACTACTTATTTTGTATTGTTGGACTTAACCCATATGTAATAGGAGGCTGGAAAAATGGTCCTTTGACCGTGACAATATATCCGTTGGACGACAAGTATCATCGACGTTTTATAAAGACAAAAAGGGAGAGAGAAATGTGTCGTGATGTACGAAAGAGGAAAGAGAAGTTCGTCATGACAAAAGGAAGTGGTTCTCCACACACAACTTAACATAATAAAAAAGGTGTGTAAAAGAAGACGAGATCTATAAGAACTAATCTTAATTATTGATTAAAATAAATCAATAGCTAATAATTGTAAAGGCTTATTACTGTGCTGGTCCACTCAGATGCAATTCACGATTAAATATATGTATAAATGACCAAAATACCCCAATTAATGAGTAGTTAATAATGTTACACACAGTTTTCACATACTTGTATGAAAAATAGTTCTCGTTTGAACTTTTTCATATATATATATATATATATATATAAGATAATTCATGTGAAAAGCATTTTTTGCGAAAAATACGAGAAGCATTCTCACCCATTAGATCGTAAAATTAGTGGCTAAAATTACCTATGGCACTTTGGTAATTAACTTGAAAAAAAGGAGGAAATTAAATTAAAACAAAAAGGGTAATAAAACATTTTACCTAATAAAATCTTTACCCTAATTATACGAACCTACTAAATATCATCTCAGCCTCACCTCTCCTAACCATCTATTCTCTCTCTCTCTCTCTATAATCACAAAATCCCCTCTACACCTACACCCATCATTGGCACTTTCATCTCCCTCACAAATCGTCATTTTTTTTTCTCCTTATCACTCAAAGACGCCATCCTCACTGCCTTTTCCAGAGACCTCGCCGCCCGGAGTCGTTATACCTTGTATCCCATCACCATCATCGACACCTCTCCGCCTCCACCCCCAACTCGTTCATCACCATACACCACCGCTGCTGATACCACCATCATTAACCCTGTTGTCACTTACAACATCAAAGACATCCAGATCTGATTTGTGGTTCCTTCAAATCATTATTACGAACCACCATCACCACCGTCGACGTCGCCGCCCGTATTGAGACTACACCAACAGGTCGTATTCTCTGAGTGTAACCGCGACCGATACCGCCATCATCAAGCACTGATGTCGCCTACAACATCATCGATAACCAGATCTAGTTTGTGGTTTCTTTACCATCGTTATTATAAACCACCATAACTACCGCTATCGCTGACCCTATCGAGACTACACCAACGATACATCTTTTCTAAGTGTAATTGGTGGTGGATAGGGCTAGCAGCTTTGCACTTGTTTCCCGATATTGATTTTGGTGTTCGAAATACAAGCTTGTTTTTTTGTAGTGTTTAGTGTTGAACATGGTGATTAGCTTTCACAAGTATTTTTTCTGTTCTTGTTCAACATTTCTGAACACTATTTTCTATCCTATTTACCAGTCTTCATTCATGATTAGTTTGTTTTAACCATATTCATGATTATTTGATTACTACTGATATTGATAGTTAATATCAAGCATGATATTTGTTATTTGTTCGTTAATTACCACGGTTGTTTTTCATTTTTTGTAGTAGAGTTGTTTTAATTTATGTATTTCTCTTAAAAGTTCACTAGTGTGTTATGGGTATGAACATTTGTTATCTATTATTAATTTTCTTTTTTCATTGTTCGATGTATTATGGGTTGACGAATCAACATTTGTTGTTTTAGGAAAAATCTGGTAGTTTGTATGTAAAATGCTCACTAGTGAACTTCAAATTATACGTTTAAAAGGTTTATTAATGAATGGTTTGATAATTGTTAGCGTGGACCTGTTAACTAATGAAGACTGTATACATAACGAAAAGTTTGTAAATCATAGGTTGTGTTCAGTAATGAACACCATATTAATAATAAGTAGAAGTAAAATTTAAAAATATAGAACAAAAATTAATTAGAAAGAGAAAAAATTAATTATAGAGAGGAGAGAAAATATTTTGTGTTTACCAATTTACCCTCTTGAATTAAATAAAAATATTAATTATGATTAATGTGAACCAAAAGATCAAAAACCAATCAATTGCTGAAATTGCTTCTTGCATTTTTCGTAAATAAACACTTTTTGCATAAACTCTCCCATATATATATAAAGGTTCCATCGAGAACCAAGTAATAGAGTTAAGTTCATCTACGAATTCATTAGATTAATGATCATGTATCATATATATTGTTTTGTAAGTTTTCATAACATTTGCATTGAAGAATGATGAGAAATTTATGAAAACGTTAAAATGTATCAACAATGCTATGTGCATTACATGTATTTTCATATATCTGCGATTTTTTTCAAAATTTTCAACTCAAAATATATGAGAACTCATGAAGTACTATAAATATGTTACAAAATCATGAATCTAATGATTTCATAGACACATTTGACTATATTGCATTGGTTCTCACAATAAAACTAATTTTCGATGAAACCTTCACACACCACACACACACGTATAGAAGTTTATTTAAAAAACATTCTTAATGCGAGAATAGCGGAAATTATTTGAAACCACCATTAATGCTTATTAAAATGAGTATTTTGATCATTTATATATTTACTTAATCGTGAATTACGTCTAGTTGAATGAATTATTATTTAATAAGCGTGATATACCCAAAATCCAAAATACCCTTAATTAATGAGTCATTAATGCTCATTAATAAAGTAATTAATGAGCCATTAATGAACCGTTTTCATTATTGGCTATTGATTTATTTTAATCAAGTGCTAGGATTGGTTATCACGGTTCTCAAATGAACTCTCCCCTATATATATAGGGAGATCGAGAACTATTTTTCGTACGAGAATTACGAGAAATGTTTGTAACACCATTAATGAATCAAATTGGGGTATTTTGGTTATTTATATACTTACACAGCATGAATTGTCCAGATTAGTTGTCATTAATTTGCAATGCTTGATTTCCCTAAAATACCTCTCATTAATGGTCGTTAACGAGCCATCAAAAATTCTTAGCCATTAACTAATTTTAATCAAAGGCTAAGATTGGTCCCCGCAGTTTTCGTATGAAAATTAAAATTTTCATTTGAACCTATTACACACATATATATATATATATATATATCTATATATGTGTGTGTGTATGGTAAGGTTCAGTACAGAACCAGTCTTATATGCAGAATCTACATAAGCAATATTAGTTTTTAGATTTGGAGATCAATGGTTGAGATTACGACGAAATATGCATTTTGGGTAAATCAAATTTGCAGTTTCCGATTGAATATGCAAACTACATAAATCGAATATGCAATCGTAATCTCAACCATTAACTATCTAAATCTAAAGACCGAGATTGATTTAATAGGTTATGATATAAGGCTGGTTTGTATTGATCATTGTTATATATATATATATATATATATATATATATATATATATATTTATGTGTGTGTGTCAAGATATCCTAATTAAGCTAATAATCACGTAGCTTTGAGCATAGGACCACAAATAAATTAATCTCCATTATTTTGCTTACATATCTATGTTGACAAAGTTCAATTATTACAATACGATAATAACTTAAATAATTAAAAAAAAAGAGTTATAATGAAGAAAACAGTAGATATCGAATACCAAGAATTAATGGTAAATATTCATGTGGCCTAGTTGCTCTTATACGAAGATTAAATTAGAGCATCTTCTGTTATCAAAATTATTAAATATCTTTTGTTTTAAATTATTATTAGTATTTTATAAAGAGAAAATAATTTGTATAGGTTTGATGATGATCGATCACATGGTGACAATGGCATTTTGTGACCGAAGAGAATCGTATTCCTATTCCAGTGGAATTGTGATCATAAACATTGCTTTCATTGTTAGATAAGCATATATATATATATATGTATATATATATGTATGTATATATATATATATGTATTATAGGGAGGGAGGGAGGGAGGGAGATATCTCCAATTCCAACATTACAAGTATCCATCCAATATGGAATCCAAGGATGGAATAGCATCTGTTGAGGCAAGATCGACCAGCAAGTTAAGAAATGAATATTATATAATAGTAAAGGAATTAGAACATATTCAATTAAACCTTCTCCACTCTCTACATAGGCTGTGTATACACACGCAAATAGGTGTAATTCATTTAAGTTGAATTATTTTGTTTTTCTTTTAAATAAATATATGTAAAAATGATCAATCGCCCTCTACTTAAGTTGAATTTCTTTTTTCGTTCAATACCATTGCCCGTTGCCGTTGACCACAACGTACTACTTATGCCAACAACTAACATCATGTTGCAGTGCAACCTTTAATTTAGTAGAAAAAATCAGAAAGGTAACCAACGTTGTACAAAGAGTTATGGTGGTTGTTGGTTTGTTAAATGTGAAACTTTTAAGTAAAAAAACCCTACTTTTTAAAAAAATACAAAATAATGGATGTCAAATTAAAATAATAAAATGTTCGATAACTTAATATAATTGTTATAATCTAAACCTTTCGTATAATAGAGATATCATAGATTTTAAATGAAAAAAAGTGAACAAATGTTTACCAGAATCTCCTTCTGTACTAAAATTGGTTCTCGAATAAACGTTATATACAAACTACTATTTTACCGGCTTGATATCGTGATGTATAACGTATTCAAATGAGTTTAGTTTTGTTATCCAATGTAACATTGTGCAAACAATAGATGCTTGTTACATACTATGTGATGGAATGAGTTGATGGTCATGCGTTATAGAGTTTCAAAATTGATTGTTATTCTACATTGTAATTGAATTTCATTTTATAACCGACCAAATTTTCATTAATTTTAAAGTTTGAAAATCGAATGTTTTAAGATATTGTAATACATGGATGAGATGTATTACTTAAATTAAACTTGGTCTTAAAAAATAACTTAAATGCATTATAAAGTTGTGGGTGTGTATGTATCATAAAAGGCAAGAACTACGAAAACCCAATCTTAGTTGTTGATCAAATCTACTATTTTTAATCTTATTAAATGGTTTTTAATCGACTTATTATTTTTAGTTCTATATAATTACATAATTTCTCACACCTTTCTATAACGTCTCTCAAATTCAGATTCAACTTTGAGTTGTTCACTTGTGAATAGTTGTGTAAATAGCAAAAACTGATAAAAGGTTTCCTAACATGAGTTTTGGGTTGTTCACTAACAAACATATCATTCACTAGTGAACAATATAGAAAAACATAAAAAAAAACTCCATCGACTATGATTACATACATCCATCTTCATGCATACACAACTAATAAAAACATGTTGTTTCAATGAAATCACCTCTGTGCTCAAGTGAACATTTTTGTGTACAACTTATAGATTTTCCAATGTACTATGATTTTATATGTTCTGGTCCTGGTGATAATATTGTTGTTGTTGAGTTAATTGTCAAATTCGTCTTTTAACATTACAATTTCTTTCAATTTAGCCTTTTAACTTCAAAAGTAACTAAGATATTCCTTTAAGATCAATTTTGTGACAAAAAAAGTAAAGTCCTTTCGTTAGTTGACCATTAGTCAACCCTGTTACTCAAGGGTAGTTTGGGTCCTTTTATCACCTTTTCTATTGATTAAAATAATATTTAATTATTTTTAAATGTATAAATATATAATTAAATATTATTTTAAGTTATGTATTCTCTCCTTCTTCACACACACACACACACACACTCTCTCTCTCTCTCTCCCCTCTCTCACTTTCTCACTCATTTGTCACCCAAATTGAAGAAATCTAACGTGTCTACAGGCCATCGTCTAATTCAACATCATCACAACCACCAACATTCAAATAAACACGGCAATAACTTCAATTAACACAAACAACGACTTTAATTAGCCAATTCTGCTATTAAACTACATTAACATTTCGGAATTTGGCACAAAAACCTAGAAATTTCACCCGCATTATGAGTTTAATCCAGTCCCCACCACCATCTCAATTTGGCACTTACCCGATTCGGGTAAGTCGGTTTCGGTTTTTTTTAACAACCCTAGCCCCACCATCCTTGAGCACAACCGTCACCACCGCCACCGCCCACCATCATCTTCGGCTTTTTTTTCTCTCTCGCACTCCGCGACCGTAGAAAACCCCACTCCACCACAGCCATTCACCTTTTACCAATACCACAGAAAACCCTAGCCACAACCACCAAATACCCCACCATCGACACCTTTGTGCAACAAAAACCATAGATTTGTACCCAAATCGTGTGAAAACCCTAGATCTATACCCAAATCATGTAAAAATGATTGGCTCTTTTGTTCTCTGTTTCTTGGATTAATAAACCTTCTGAGATTTGATTTCATATGCTTGATACACATGCACATCTGCTGAATTTGAAGTGGGATGAATAGCGTCTTCAATGAACAGATACTTGTAAACAAGCTATCAAAGCTCAATAGCGCTCAACAGTGCATTGAAAGTATCCTCTTTATATGTTTCCTATCTATCTTCTACACTTTGTGTTCTTTGATGTTGGTTTTTTATGCATTAATTATAGCCAATCAATTGCTAGTAAATGCCCTTGATTATGAATATTTTGCTGGTTTGCGTTATGTTTATTGTTACTCACAGATGTGTTAACTTGCCATTTTGTGGTGCTTTCACCGTGTGGTGGTTACAGTGGTGGTGGTTGTGGTTGGCTATAGGGCAACGGCGGTGGTGGTGATGGTTGTCTAGAAAGAGAGTGTGTGCATCTGTGACATTCTCACCACTTTTGAACTCATTAATAGATGAGGATATTAATAAGGGATAATTTCATATATATCCTTTCAAAACTTAAGATGAAATTCTCCCTATTAATAAATATTAATAATTTAGTTTTAATGAACATATATAAAATTAAGGGTAAAATTGTCATTTTACCTTGATTTAACAGAGTTGACTAACGGTCAATTAACGAAATGACCTTTTTTTGTCACAAAATCGATTTTAAAGGACTATTTTAGTCACTTTTGAATTTAAAAGACCAAATCAAAAAAGATAAAGTTAAAGGATAAATTTGGCAATTATCTCTGTTGTTGTTTTAAGTGGTTTACACACTTCTTAGTCCTAGATTCATGAGTTAGGATTTAAGTGAATCTCGCTCGTTATGTGTTATCACAAGCAAACCAAGTGTTTGTTGACGAATTATATTAGAGATGACCTAGTTGATGTTTGCAAGGAGGTGTTTCTGATTTTAATCTACAAATAATGGGAATGGTGGATATAAGTAGTTAATTATATATCCAAGCAACATCATCATCATTTAAAAATAGTTTTACAAAGTCATATCAAGTATTATGACATCAAAATACCGACTACGATCTTCGTTTAAAAAATAATACGAAATTTGCTTGTTCAAATACAAATAGTTGACTAACAAAGGCTAACTATCTACTCAAATAAAAATATGTTAAAAAGTTTATTAGAATGTAGCAATAAAAAAGTTTAGCATTTGAAAGGTTGGATGATTACAGTTAAATGAACCATTTCGTACTAAATGTTAATAGTTTAGCATTCAAAACGTTTTATTATCAACCATGAATAAAAACTATGTTGATTGAAAGTTCGAAACAATATTATAGCATTTAAAACACCTCTTGAATTGTTGTTAAGCGCCTAATATTTTTTTAATACCCACTTTTCACACGTGGCGTTATTAGCAATGATATTTTATTTTGTAATTAATAATAATAATTATAAAAGTTAATTAAAATAGTAATTTTTATCATTTCGATTATTTAATTAGAATTTTTATTTTTATCAATTAATATATCACATTCAAAATCAAGTTTATACAAAACCTTTGAATATTTAGACCGCACTACGTAAGCGATTAAACTTGTTGGTTGGATTTAGCTTTGACGGATCTTGCTACGAACTGGGTCAAGTTAGGGTTTTAATATATGACATCATTTAATCAAGTATTGAATAATATATAGCAGCACAAAAAATTAAATAAATAAATAAATAAAGAAGAGGATACTCACGTAATCAGGTTACGTGATTCAACCGTTACAATGTTGACAACGTCCATCGAATATGATAACAATCCTCATGTAACTACGTACGTGTCCATTTTCTTTTATATTTTTAAAACTAGATTATCATATTTTTATCTCATATTTTCATTAATACATGATGGTTTATATAATATTTTCTTATTTTGTATGTATCAAACTATGAGTTGTGTTCAATAAAGTTTATTTAAAAAACATAGTCCTGAAAAATTACAAGTAATTTAGTATACAATCACATGTGATTTGTAAAAGCATCACATATGAATTACGAAAATTTACGAAAATACCACTCCGCACAAATTTTTAAAATTTAATCTGGACCATTGATGACATTGATTCAAAGGCTAAAATTAGTCTCTAAGTACTATGAATTAATTATGGACTATATTAAACATTCTTTATCAAACTATATATATATATATATATATATATATATCAATTTCCTTTTACAAATATTAACCAAATTATTTTTAAAAAACTACCAAACGCAAGCATTTTAGTAAAGGGATGGTATCCTTTCAACAACTTACATTATCACATTATGACACATCAACTTTTATCCCATCACACTGGTTATCATGTATTTATTATATTATGAGTTTGTGACACCTCACAGTAGAATAATCACATTGTGTGAGGGAGACATTTATATCATGGTGTAAGTGGACTTTCAGGTCTCACTCACTGAACCAATACCAACCCCTTAAGAGGGGTAGCAACCACGCCAACCCTGTCACTAGTGAAAAACCTCTTTCACACCAAAATTAGCATTTACCATCCAACACCAAAACGTGTTGTGGACCATGTCGAGTGATGACTACCATGTCGTACGTGTGAAGAATTTTGTTTTTTATTGTTTTATGCGCGTGGGCTATAAGAAAATTAAAAGGTATTTATGAAAGAGATATGAAAGAGTAAAGTGATTAGAGGGTGAAAATGACGTAAAATAAAAAATAGAAACAAAAGAGTATACATGTTATCACTAATACAGTATCTTGGATTGTAAGGTACACACATAGTTCTAAAATGAGAACGGGTTTTGTTGGATGCTCCCCTCCCTCTCACATACACATGTTACGTCAGTATGTCAACCTTCTTATATATATTATAGGATGAGAAGTGCAATGATCCATATTCGATTGAAAATTATCCCATGGAATCAGGCCATAATTGAAATAGAATTAAATACTCAAACTATTAATATGACTATCTTTTTGTTAAGAAAAGAGTGATGATTTATGTACCACTTGATATTATATATCTATAAAATTATCTAAGTTATCGTACATAACCAAAATAACGAATGTAGTAATGTACAACACTATTAAAAAGACTTGGATAACACTACTAAAACATGACTTATTAGTTTATTATATGATAAATGATAAATGTAGGTGGTTTTCCTAAATAGTTAGATAGCTCGGAGTGGGAGGGGCTTAGCTTGAGTGGTGATGCCCACCTCGCCATAGAAGGTGGCCTTCCCACTCCATAGCGCCGTGGTGGAAGGTGAGCGGTGGTAGCATCCACGCCAAAAAAACTTGCGTGGTGATTTTAGGTGGGGCCATGGCTAAAAAGAAGTGCAGAGTATTTGAAGAAGATGACGTTTGGAAAAACTATTTTAACTCTAATTTGTATTCACATATTGTTTAAATATCCAAATTCTTCAAGACTCATCTTTTGACTTTACACAACTAACCACTTCAGCCCATTAAACTTATTTTTGTTCCTTTTAGCCCCCCATAGGTCATATCACCTAACTCCTATATTACTATAAGAGTTAAAAAAAATCTAAATTTTTCTTTATCTTTTTTAAATGATTTTTTTTCTTTTTAGTTTAAAAATCTTATTTTTTTAATTAAGTGTTATTAAATTAAATGTGAAATAAATAAATAAGACGAGTTCCATAATTTGATGTGGTAAAAAGTAACCACAACAGGTCTGAGTGGTAGGCTGAGTGATAAGAGTTGATAGCTGACGTGACAATGTAATAGATGTAGTAGAAGGTGACCACTCCTAGTAATCTTACTATATGAATCAATCCTTTAATCCTAAAAATAGTCAAGTACAATTAATCCTCCTTGCTTTACAAAAATAGTCGTGTTTAAAACTTTAGATTGATCGTGTGTTTTACATAAACAACTAGTAGTTAAAGTTCAAAGTTGCTAGCACGAATTTAGATCTTTTATATGTATATATGTATATAGTAGAGTAGTTGATAGGTGTAAAATGATTTAAAAATTATTGAATATATGATGAGTAAGTTAACTGAAAGTGGGTATTTTTTTATGTAAATAGCTTTTGGCTAATTTTAGTTCATTCAACGCGTACTTTTACTTTTAGTGTTTTTTTAATAAATAACTATCGATTGCTTTTATCCCAGCGAGACTATTAGGGGGTGTTTGGTAGAAGGAATTGAAAGTAGGAAAATGGAAATAAAATGGTTTTTTCTATTTGAAAGAAAAGGTTTATATTTTTGGGTCAAGAAATGAAAATAAAATGGTTTTTTCTATTTGAAAGAAAAGGTTTATATTTTTGGGTCAAGAAATGATTTCTCTGGACATTTTCATTTCTCTGTTTCCTTTGTATTTTCATTTCTTTTCAAAGTGTGGAGAAACGGGGAGAAATGGCATTGCTGGTTGACGTGCTTTCCTGGTTCCCGGTTCCGACATGTTTCCCTGCGATGATGAAGTCCTCCTCTTCTAGTTACCGTAACGCCCCAGAAATATTTTTTTAATTAATTAGATTCAAATCATGAAATCATTTCATATCAAACCATAAGTGTAAGTCAATATTCAGCGGAAGTTCCTTTAACGGTGAGTTATCCCTAAGGTGTTGGAGCCCCACCGTTGTAACATTCTCAAATATGGCTTATCCGCGTGCTCTATTTGGTACGTGAAATTATTTAAATGAATTAAATATAAATATATTTAATGAGAATTAATAGAAATTAGCTATTGGTCAGATAATTGTGAAATTAAAAATAGTAATAAAAAATAGAAAAGAATTATAAAATAATAACTAGTTTCAAACGAGGTTTCCAAAAATATCCTCGTTAGTTGAAACGGTTACTCGGGTGTCGTGTTGTATGTTGAAAAGGGGAACAAAATACCCCTTGTGGATAACTCAATAACCAAAGGCGGTTTTAATAAGCCACCACATCAGACAAAACACACACACACACCACAAAACACACACACACTCACGCTTTCTTCTTCTTTGGGTTTCTTGAAGCTATTTCCAAGTGAAGATCAACAAGAAGCTGGATTAAATCAAAGGATTGAGTTCACATCTTGCTCCTAATCTGTTCTTAAGCTTGAAACCATCATCATCTTCATCATTAGTAAGCCTATCTTCTCTTGTTCTTCATTTTTAGGATTTAGGTCAAAAAATAGGCAAAACGTATTTGTGCATTAAAGCTTAGATTTTTGGATGGTAATCTGTTCTAATAACATTTATAAGTTGAATGGAACTGATTTTAGGCATTAAAAATGATAGCTTGATTGTAATTCTTGAAATTGACCAAATGGGTCAAAAATGGTGAATTGGTGATTCAACCTTGAATCTTATGTTAAGATATGTTATATTGATATTTATGAACTCCTAAAGGTATCCCAAACATAGTACAAAACTTGGAATTAATTAAGAACATGTTAAAGTTGGGTTTGGAGTAGCTGAAATCTGGGCAGAACACATTTTTCGTGGCCTGGATGAATGTCGCGGCGCGACCCATTAGGGTGTCGCGGCGCGACCATAGCAGCAGCAAACAGAAACTTGTTTTTTGTTATACATGGTGTAAGGACTCTAGTTATATCATTTTTGACCATTTTAGAGGTATTTAATATGGTTTAACTATTTTTACTAGTTTATACACATTTAGGAAATTAAACATTAGAACTAGCATATGTGTTTATTTGTGGTATTCTAAGTGGGCCTTTATGTAAACAATAGGTAATTAAGCATTCAAGGAAGGCCAAGTACATATTTAAGTTGATTTGAGCACCAAGGTGAGTACCGACTTGTATGAATTCAATAAAGGAAGTTTTGAATGCTATTTGGTTTAAACGAACATGGTATGCTAATTCTTGCATATAGACTTGTTTATTTGTGTATATATGCTTAGAAAACCATTAATGACATGATGAATGATATATTTGACATGTATATAATTTCATGTATATTTATGGTGACATTTTGATATATATGATTTCATATGTGAAAGCATGCATGCAATGATCTCTTTTCTGAGATAATGATGAGCTATGTGAAAAGTCCGGACATATGTGCATGAAAGGTCAGCTTCGGCTGGGTCTCAGGGCCTTCGGGTAATTGTTCGGGACTAATGGTACTCGAGTGCCATTCCTTTAACATTTGGGGTGATTGCCTTAACTGGCTGAGCCTAATGAGCCTTTGGCTCCGTAACGAGCAGGTGGAGTCACTTATGTGATAATACCAGCACGGTTGGCAATGTTTGATTCCCCCGGTGGTTGTTATTGAGCCAGACTAGCTATCTGGCAAGATATAGCACTGCTGGACATGTCAGCATTACCGCTAATTGTTAGGATAGCATTGTATGCTCATATTTGATTCATGACTTGCTATTATTGCACTTATACTTGTCTGTATTCACTAGCTATTTTATATAGCTAATTCTGTTGTTGTTTCCCTTTTTCAGATAAAGTATAGGCAGGCCTGGTGAGACGGGAACCTTATGCTTTTGTACGGGCTTTGAGGAACACTACTTTTTGGTATATAATATATACAATGGTCGGTTCAGTTTAAAGTAACACCGGTAGTCGTGTTTGGCAAGTTTTGTTTTGTATATTTGTATATACGTCAAACACGTGTTTAAATTGTAATAGTTTAATAAGCTTGGGTTTGTTTATTGTTTTTGAAAATTCTGCTGCTTTGTCTTTGAAATTCGGTTAGGATAACTAACAGGTAAACATTCAATTTACAAACAGACCCCTGCAGTTTGAAAACTCAAATTTTAACTGATTTTTAAGGTTTCAAAGGCGGTGTTACAACCGTGGTTATCCTGTAAAATATTTTTAAACAACAGCAGTAAGTGCGAAGCTTAGCGAGTACATTACTTACATACTGAATCAGTTCAACATATTCAGATTTCATACACATATCATATAAGTCATCCCCGCTACTGAAGTAGTCGGTCTCATCATACCCGTTATATCGAATTGTCTTATCATACCCATTGCCGTGGCAATCGATCATACATACCCGACACTAAACATCGGTCTCATCAAGTAGTCACTTAATATCAGCAGTTAACATACGTTTACTTGCATACTTTAAATCACAGTTGATGCCGAGTTAGAATGTAAGTAAGAACACTCACCTGATTCGTAGTCTAAGTTATGACATACACGTCACAAGTATCCGGAAACTAAGTTAACAACCGGAAACACCTACATTTACAGTTACAATACATAAACTCTCATAATCTCGTACTAATCGTATAATTTGAGATTTAAATATGCGGTTCACTTTGCGATTGGGCTTCTCAGACCCAATTTACCATTCGGTTTATAAGCGTATTTTGTGATTGATACAAGTTCCACTCAAGTTGTAATTGTCTGCCCACCCGTAATTTTGCAATTCAACACTAATGCTCTAATTTGAGATTCAATTATATAACTAATTTGCAATTCAAAGATTAGCACTAATCTTGCAATTCATATATACATTTGAATTCATATAAACTTAAATTTGTGATTGTCCAACACCACTAATTAGTGATCCTCAAACACTCCCGAACCCATTCTCTCGGCCCAACACCCAAGCCCATAATTAAATCACTCTCCACGGCCCACTAAAATAGCATTAAGCCCAATATACATTTGCGATGGGTGTATGGAGCTGTGATGATTTGCGATTCCACTGGTTTCTTTCCCCAGAACACATACACAGCCTCCTGTGCATCCTAAATTCCATTTCCAAGCATTAATATTTGAATTAATCCCCTAATATTAAATTTAAAATTTTAAAGCATGAGGGCACCTAAAATTGAAATGCAGCTCTGGGTCATCCTCTACCCCTCGACGAGCTGCAAGAAAACTCAATAAATCCCTAACAACTCAATCAACAATAATAAATTGCTATATGAAGTAGATGAACGTTAAGAGTTAAGACCATACCTGGAGCGTATTTCTTTCCTCAACACGATCGAAATGCAAGGAAAAAGGGGCTGAAATCGATTGCCACACACACCGGTTCACACACTTCCCTTTGAATCACCCAAGTTGGAAGAAAAGCCTTGGGCCTTTTGCCCTAAAATGAGTATTTATACCCCTTTTCATACTCTTCAAATTTCACTTTTAGTCCCTCAATTATTAACATAGTGCAATTAAAATATAACAACCAACATTAGGCCTTTTTACTAGATGAAACAAGATAGCAAGCCCAACACTACTTATATAATTAGTTGGCCCAATAACTAATTAATCCATTAAAGTCTTGTGCCTTCAACAACAAATATATATATATATATATATAATATACATATACATAGGTAAAAGTTCAAACTAGAATTGTTTTTCGTACGAGAACCGCGAGAACCAATCTTAGCCGTCCAATTCCCCTCCTTCAATTGGAATTCATGGGTAAGATTGGTTCTCGCGGTTCTCGTACGAAAAACAGTGCTCGTTTGAACTTTTGCCTATATATATATAGGGGAAGGTTCATTTGAGAACTGTTTTTATTGCGAGAACCGCGAGAACCAATCTTAGCCATTCATTATTGATAATGGAGTTCATGGATGAAGAGCGTGGGGGGATTGGGTGTGGCAGGGTGCATGTAAGGAATTCATGGGTGGGCAATCCAATTGAAGGAGGAGGAATTGGACGGCTAAGATTGATTCTCGCGGTTCTCGCAATAAAAACGGTTTTCAAAAGAACCTTTCACTATATATATATATGGGAGGGTTCAAACGAGAAATGTTTTTCGTACGAGAACTGCGAGAACCAATCCTGGTCGTTCGTTATGGATAATGGAATTAATGGACGGCTAAGATTGGTTCGACACTGTGCCTGTTACTTACTCACTTTGTCTTCGTCTGTTCCATTGTTCCTCAATCCTCATCGACCGACGCCTATGTTGCCTCTGTTTAACTTTTTGTTTACTGCTCCTCAATCAATCGACGAGTCGACAACCATCGAGGCCTCGACACCGACGCCTTTTGAAAACCATAATAGCTAGAGGAGTCTTTGTCTCTCGGACCAATTTATGAGACTGCCTACTTGCGAGTGCCGAGCCGACGCCTTTGAAAACCCTAATATCTTCTCGGATTGACAATTCCACAATTCACAAAATCACAATTGGAGCAAATCCTTCAATAAGGTGTATTACTTCCTATTTTCTAAATCTTAACTTTCTTTAAATCTTTAAACCTTCATTAATGAACTATGAATCAGTGAATCCGCCATTACTCGTATTTGATTTGAATGTGTGAATTGTCAATTTTGATTTAATTTTTGTGACTTTGTGGATTATGAGACATTGAGACTTTGAATCTGTCATTTGTGTGAATCTGAGAGTCTGTGATTTAAGTATTTGACTTCAATATGTTATCTGTGAATTTGTGATCTTCGTATTAGCTTAAGTCATGTCTCCTAAAAAATATTTATCGGGTAGCCAAAAAAGAAAGAAAAGGGAGGAAATTGAAAAGGAAAAAAAATTAGTTTAGGGACCCTTTTTTAAGTTTCTGCCCACATGTCACACCCCGCCAAGGCGGAATCGCGAAGTGTGACGGAGAGGATCGTCATAACACATTGATATAAAATAGAGAAAATCACTAAATGCAATTAATCCAACGTGTTACGATGTTTCCCTGACACAAGAGGAGTCTTGTGCCGTGTTAAGTCGGTTCCACGGCAACATAGACAATCAACGAAAGTAAATGATCGTGCGAATGTAAACCCCACAACCCGGGTCAAGTATACGGGCGACAAGCCCAAAACCATATAACAATTTGAAGTGTTAACAAACACCCACATCACAAATTAATATCAAAAGTTCGGTTCTCGCTATGAGTCACGCTAAGGTCCGTCTAGAGTCTTCTAGGATCCTTAAGCATTAGCGTTAGTATTACCTGAAAATGAACACTCTAAAAATGTCAACACAATGGTTGGTGAGCTCGCAGGTTTAAACAAAATAATTGATTTGCCGTGTATACAATAGTTTGACAATGGATATAGTGTAACACATACTCGCAATAATGATAACCGGACCACAATGTCCCATATGAATAATGATAACCGGACCACAATGTCCAATGTGATTAATGATATCCGGACCACAATGTCCAATTTGAATAATGATATCCGGACCACAATGTCCTATTGATATTTGTCATCCAACAAGGCCTACCAGCTGGAGCACTAAGTTGGGTAAATTGAATTCATTTGACTTAACCCATCACCGGGTTCATTTGATCAACTAAACTCATCACGGGGTTAGACTTAACCCATCACGGAGTTAGTTTGATTGACTTAACCCATCATGGGGTTAGTTTGATTGACTTAACCCATCATCGGGTTAGTTTGATTGACATAATCCATAATCGAGTTCACACAAACATGTAACACATAATCCAAGTTGTCAAAAAGAAAAGAATTTCAATTCACGGCATGAAAAATGAAGCAATTCATTGAGTGTCATTTTCACCTAAGAAAACATGCAAAAGGGGTCACGAGTACTCACCTTGAGTGTTGATAGTAGCTAGTAAGATGAAATCCCGCTCAAAGATCTACAATAGGTTTCGTGACATTAGTTTATGGTGTGAAACTCTTAGGTAGCAATCTAAATTTGATAGATTGCCATCGTATTGTATCCAATAATTTGAATAATGCCTTTCTTATGTAAAAGTATACTTGTATTATCAATTAGATTTTTTATAAATTCCATTATTTTATTTTAATGCTTTTAGAAATACTTTTTAGGATTCAAGTAGTTTTCTAGCAGAATTTGTAGTCCCATTTTGTATTTTTAAACCACTCTAAATAACCTAGTTAAATTCCTAAATTTTTATGAAATGTACTTCCATGTCTCTATATGAAACCCTAATTTTTCCAGAATTTATTCCTTTACTTTTATATTAAAATAAATTCGTGATAATCGACTAACCCGAAAATACCACTGTTTTACGCGACAGAAAGTTTATTTCTATTTAAAATATTAAACGAACGAATTAATTTCTAAAATATTTACAGAGCCCTATATACACATAAAGCTTTGTCTTGTATGAATCTCATGGTTTTATTTATCAAAATAAGAGTTTTATAGTGTGGGTAAGTTACCCATGCTTCTGTCCCAAAAATCCAGATTTGCGCACCAAAATGTTTTAATCTGTTTGGATGATCAAACGACATCATTTTGAGACGAGACCAATTGGAGTCGAAAGTAGACTCAAATTACTTTTGTTTAGACTTGAAATACGAAAGAAAAGTCCACGAATTGCCTAAGTTATGACCTTTTAAACACGACTCAAAGTTTCTGTTAGATTCTCAAAACTTTTAAAAGGTAGTTTTGATTCAAGGATATCACAAGTGTTTGTAAAAATCGGCATTCATGAGTATTAAAATTGATTTTAGATGTTCTTGGGTGTTTAGTTTAGGAGTTGCTTCATTAGCCAAGATGATGGAAAAGAACAAGAAAGATTTAAGATAGCTAAGAATAGATTCATACCTAGATGTTTTCGAATGATGACCAATGTGACTTGATCTCTTGAAATCTTGAAGAACATCACCAAAACTTGTTCTTGGCCTTCAAGGAATCGAAGATGAGGAAGTAGGGATGGAGAATTTTCGATGGATGGAGGCTAGGGTTGGAGAATTTTCAATGGATGGAGGCTAGGGTTTATAGAGTTGGTGTTTTGGAAATAACTCTAGGCATTTAATATAGAATCATGTTATTTTTTGTTATGTTTTGAATTTTAAAATTTACTCTCTCTTTCCCCCCTTTGTTGGCCGAAATTTCATTAATATTCTATACATATATATTTTTATTTATTTATTTATTTTACTTCTTTGAGTAGGAGTGCAAGTGGTGCACTTAACCTTGTCATGCGTTACAATTTATGTTATTAGTTAGGGTTACTAGATTTTAAGAGTTGTTCTAGAATTTTATTAATTTGGTTTGTAATGCCAACTTATTTGTTGTGTTATTATTATTATTATTACTTTAATTTTGGTGTCATACGGTTGCTTGTTAGTGTATTAATCTTCTTTAAAATTATTTGGGTCTCAAAAGAGTTTATGTACTTATAACAATTGTTCCAAGAATTGTACTTTTATTCTCATGAGCTCTATTTAGTACTTGAGCTTGTGTCACCCTTGATGTGCATTCAAGGTGCATGTAACGAATTTGTTTCACACTTTAGGCATGTAACTATAAGATTTTCTAAGTGTCATGGTCTGAATAGTGCGTAAAAAGGGTATACCTTTTAATACTCATCACTCATTTGGATTTTTAGGGTTTCAAGGGAAATTAAACGTATGAAACCTAATAATAATTTGTGAGTCTAAACTAGTTAACCTGCTCTGGTGACGGATGTCACACCACACCCCATAAAATGGTTGGACCGGCCCTGTGAGCCACATAAAATAAGCTCCACATGTACTCCATGCCATATATTATGTGCCACATCATTATTTAATTTAATTTTATGCTATTATTCAATTTAATTAAAGATAATAAAATACAGATAAATAACCTTCATCTTTCATCTTCATCCTTATTAAATCGTCAACGTCTGAGATGGTTTTACCTGAATTGATTCTTGAAACAAATATACGTTTGATTGTAGAAATTCAAGATGGGTTTCAAACACATATCAAGTCTTATATGCGTTTGATTTTAAAGATCAAAATAGGTTTTACCAAATTGATTCTTGAAACAAATCTGGATCTGTATTTCATTGCAAGAAAACCCAGCAAAGATACAGAAGTGAAAATTTAAAACAAACACCAAGCCTTAATCGATTCAAAGAGGAAGTAACCTATAACCCTAATCGCCCAACCCATATATGCAAATGGTATTCGAATCAAGTACCATATTACTTCAAACCAGTTTTTTTACCTTCGATTTTTCACTACCAAATTCAAACCACACATAGTTGAACCAGTTTCAATGAACCATGTTTTCTTAGGTTCTTGTTTTTCTTGTCAACTTTTTCATGTATAGCAATAACATGGTAACTACATACTATTACCTGCATGCCATGAATATTAAAATTAATCTTACACCATTAACAATTCATTTATTTTTAACTATAACAATAACAAGTTAGTGAGCAAAATCGAAGAGTTAAAAGATACTAATAGGCAATAGCATAGGTTTTTCTAAGCAAATCATGTTGAGATAACAAATTTTAACCCAACCGAGATGATAAATTAAAGTCAACATCGCCGCTTACCTTGTATCAAAACCCCGCCACTTGTGAATTAGAACGTATATACATTGATACACATCTAAAAAATAAGAACTTAAAAAACCTGACACTGTCTAAAAAGAACTTCATAATTCAGTTCCAGAAGAAGGTTTTAATATCTACCGGGATATATTTGATGCTTAACCTTATGGTCTCAGAAGTCTACAGTTCCATAAACTTACATCATCTTTATAAAATAAAATAAAAAAAGTCCCCTATTCACATCATTTCTAAATAACCAATATTTTGCCTCTCAAAGGCAACCAGACTCTTGTAAATAATTAGAAAAAAATATCAAAAAGGAACATGCTGATCGGAGTATGGGAAGACGATGACTCATGTGTAGTTACTAAGTACCTCTTTGTGTTCTTGTTTGAGATGAAAGAGCTGATGATGAGATTAAGAAGTGGTAGTTGGTTTAGTTTAGAGTAAATGATTTCTAAGTTTGAACAAGTTCTAATATATGTATAGAGATTTGTATGTGTCTGATTATGATAAACCTGCTATTTATCTACATTAACTCTACCACAAGATAAAATGTATGCTTCATCTAAGCTATAACACATAAGGTTCTAAAAGACTTGTAAAAATTCAACACATCCTCATTAGGGCATTTTGTCAAATTCTTTATGTGCAATTTATGTGACACTTGTTATGTAACAAACACACACTTAATAGCTATCAACGCAAGAAAACCATCAAAATCATAAATGAATTAGAACATGGTCTATAATTAACATTCGATATGCAAAAATCTATTAACAATAGAAATAAGCTTAGCACACCATGTTTGATAAATCCATAGCCGGCTGGGAACGACAATATTATAAAAGAAAGGAGAAAACGGAAAATAATGGAAACTATAAGAAGAAAATGAACCTTTCATTGTCAGCAATACCCAAATCTGATCCTTGATGACCTTCTCACCTGGTGTTGAAATCAACATCGGTTCTAAGTTTTATAAACTGGATCAGAGATTTATGAATGTGTGTGAACCTCATTTTGGTAAGTAAAAGAGTAAAAAAACGACTTCAAGGGTATTTATTTCGAGCATTCTAGGGTTCAATTTATCTGCACAAGTTGATGGCAGAGCCTTGTAATCTTATATGTTAGTAATTTCAAGCTTCTAGAGTACCTATCCACATCAACTCGCAATGATTATTGAAATATTGGAGCATTGAACTTGAGATTGGAGAAGGATGTTCAAGAAAGAGGTGTGGGGGAGAAAAGAAGAGAGAAAGAAATGAGGAATAGGAAGGTAGTTAAGGGTAAGAAAGGGACGAAGTGGGTGTAAGAAGCAGCATACAATAGAAGGTCATGAATAGTTTGTCATTGTTCATGGCTACGTGTCATTTATTTAAGCCATAAGTTCTTCTTATAAGTAAGGTAGATATAATATATGAGAAATGTTCAATATAGTCCTAATTTAATTTATAGTCCAGAGGGACAATTTATAGCCATTAGATTTTAAGATTTAATGGTCCAGATTTAATATTAGATTATAATCAAAATTGATATATTTGTATGAAAGACAGCATTTATGACTTTTTAACTATTGGTCCCCACATTTTTGCTCTCTTCTAATTTATTTAAAATTAATTATCTCACAAACCGTTAATCGTTAGACGAAACGAATTATACCGTTGCGATCCTTGTGTTCCCCTCTTTTATTAGAGAGGTCACTTGATATACTTTTGATAAAAAAAAAATTCTCATTTTGTTAGATTGGACTTAAATTTTATTAAAGTATAATCACATGTGATTCATAGAGGTGTGATCAATATAGGCTTTATAAAATTATAGTTTGGTGTTTGATAATCTGGCGAAGTTCTATGGTTTAGTAACAAAAAATCAACAATTAAAAGTGATTCTAAGTTATTAGTTGTTTCATAACACATGTGATTATCTATCTCTTATACATGCATATAATTACAAGTGATTTGATTAAATGTAGCATTTTTATGTCACATATTTGACAAAATCAATAACATGTGATTGCGTATTCAATCACATGTGATTGCGTATTTAATCACATGTGATTTTGTACAGAATCACATGTGATTGAATACCAAAAACATAAGATTTGGTATTCAATCACATATAATTGCATATTTAATCACATGTGATTTTGTACAGAATCACACAAGAATTTGTACAGATTCACATGTGATTGAATACCAAAAAATACGAGATTTGGTATTCAATCATATATGATTGCATAGGGGATTGTTCAAACAAGAACCATTCTTATTACGAGAACCAATATAAAAGACATCGAATTCGAAGGAGAACACATTTGGACCTTTGATAGAGGGGATAGAGTGTTGCTAGTACACAATATATGCATTTGGTAGACAATGCAATTGGATTGGGTGAAATTGAATATGTACATACATGTATAAACGGTTTCAAGCAAACGTTGATTTTTTAAAGTAAACATTCAAAATTAATAAACGTTCAATGATATACAATTTAAGAAGATAAAAAATTAATAAAACAACACATGTAATATTGTTATGAATCACATGTGATTATACATTAATAAAATTTAAGTCTAACCTAACAAAATGAAAAAAATAGTTTGTCAAAAGTATATTAAGTGACCTCTCTAACAAAAGAGGGGAACACGAGTATCGCTACGGTATAATTGGTTTCGTCAAACGATTAACGGTTTGTGAGATAATTAATTTTAAATAAATTAAAAGAAAGAGAAAGTGGGGACCAATATGCAAAAGTCAGAATTGTCCTTCCTTATATCAATTTTAACTATTATCTAAGATTAAACTAGACCATTGATCTTGAAATCTAATGGCTAAAAATTGCCCCTCAGGACTATGATTTTAATAAGGACTATATTAAACAAAACCCTATAATATATATGTATTATATACGTAATAATGTAAAAAAATATATCTACACACACATATATATATGTGTGTTTATATATACACGAGGGTTTATTTGAAAACCAGTTTTATTACGAGAACCTTTTGTAGCCATTGATTATAGTTAATCAAAGATTTATATTAATTGTGGCAAACATGTAATTAATTCAAAACACACCGTCATTTTTAGTTTTCAAAAATGCTAGAAAGGTATTTTAGGCACATTGCCTAATTAAAGGGGGGACCACTTACCCCCAATTTTTTAAAATTAAAATATCTACCAAACGCAAAAGTATTAAAATACAAAAATTATACAAAATTAACGAGAAAATTATGCTCTTTAATATGACATCCATATTGTTATACTTTTTCAAAAATTTGTTTTCATTTTTGCCGTTTTTTTTCAATACAACATTAGATATTTGCACATGTGCACATACCACTGTCTTTTTTTCAAGCACATGTGCAAATTACAATAGATGTATATGTGTATATACTACTGTCTTTTTTCAGCACATACAATAAAGTCACATATGCACAATGCATATGTGCAACCTGTTCATACTACTAGGTTTTATTTTCGCACAACTGCGTCTAGGTGCATATATGCACATACATATGTATACCTAGATGCATGTGTGCACGTACAACTCTGGCTTAGCCAAAATCATTGTCGATCAGATTCCACCATTTCATTATTATTGTTCAAGTAAATAAGTTTTGTTTACATTTCATGAAAGCGATTCATGTATGCTAATGTAATATATTGTTTTTCTTTTTTATAGCTATTAATTATGGAGAATATATATCCTTATTCATCTACTCCAAAGCGACATTCATTTGAACAATATTCAAAAGAAAGGAAGAAATCAATGGTTATTCATTCTACACATGACAACTTTGTTAATAATAGTTCAATATCAATTGAAAATAATAGAAGAAGTTCACGGATTTCTTTAAATGATATATCTAACAATACGTTTATTTAAAATTAGAAATTTGTTCAATACTATTCAAGTTCCAACGAAGACAATTTCCTCTCTCGGTTTGTTTTGCAATGACGATAAACAAAAGCCAAGGTCAATCTTTATCGAATGTTGGATTTTTTTTAGATGACTCGTTTTCACTCATGGACAGTTATATGTGGCGGTTTCTCGAGTGAAGAGTAAGGAGGGTTTAAAAGTTTTAATTTGCGATGAAGGCAACCCTACTAATAAAACCATGAATGTTGTTTATAAAGAGGTTCTACAAAAAATTTAATAATAATCTTTGAGTTAATTACAAAAATGGTCCCTGTGGTTGTCACTGAGTTTCACTTTTAGTCTTTTAGGCTAACAGACGTTAAAAGCTGCCGTTAAAAGGGGGGTATTTTAGTCTTTCAGCTTATCCTTATCACCAAACAAATTTTACATGTTATCTTTGCTAAGAAATAAATCCATAAGCTTAAGCTCATAACCTAAGTCAAACATAAAAAATTTCATAAACCTAAAAGTTTAACTAATAAGCTAAAACAAACACCCCCTCACATTTTTTACCGTTAATTTTGCCCTTTTCACTATATATGTAGTATTTGTATTTCTTTTTTTAATCATTTTATAAACATAAACCAAGTCAAACAATCTTTATAAATACTAATCCAAATACTTTTTTTATCTTGTAAGCTTGCAACCTTTAGCGAAATAACCTTACCCAAGCACCTCTGAGTAGGGATGACAATGGGATGGGTATTGAACGGGTATTGGTAATCCTAGTCTCGTACCCTATTATAAAATCAAGTTTCATACCATGTACCGTCTCTTCAGGTATCCCATTATAAAATAACCATCGGGGTCGCGGGTATACCGTGGTATCGGGGATCCCATTTATATTCTTACTCAATTAAAAAAATACTACATAAAAATTTCATTTCCTAAAACTTTATGCGAATCACGACAAACAAGTTCAACTTTTAATAAATGTAAGATAAATACAATCACCATACAAAATTTAAACTGTTTAACTATCTGATTTTCATAATAATCTAATTTAAATAAATATATAGATTCTAAAACAAAACTACTAATCTTCATTCTTTTATCAAAGTGTCTCGATCGGGACCGGACTTGTAAACGATTATTAATCTTGTAGAAGAAACTACATATATATTTTATATACTAATAAAAACCAATAAATCATTTCTATTATATTATATATAGTAAAATTATAAATTTATTAAATATAATTAGTTCGGAATCGGGTAAATAAGACCGGATAAATAATCGGGTATCAACTATTCTATAACCGTCTCAAACCCGTAAAACTTTTTAAAAAAAATCTCGTAACCGATTCCATGATCATTTACCCGACCAAATATCCATCCCAAAAGTCACCGAATCGGTTTTCCCGTTCCGGTATTTCTGCTGAGAATAAATACACACGAATAATGTTATCTAAAAAAACAAAAATACACACCGTGGCAGTGGGGCACGGTCAGTTCACGATCATCGGGAAAAATGGAGTGTGCCGCCAAGGGAAGTCGACGCCGGTGCTCGGGCTCTGGAAACCGCCGGTGCGGCGGTTGTGGCGCCGTTGTTTATTGCTCTCTCTCACATCAGGTTTTCATTCTATCTCTATAAACACGCACGGACTCGCATAATTCATTCTTTCAAGTTACTTAAACATCCATTAGAACCCTAGATCGCTTTGTTCTGCAGATACTGATGTAGTTAATTTATTATTCTGGGTATGTATCTTAATTGATTCATGTAACTTTGTGTCTGTGTCACTGATTTTAAGTAGAAGTAGGACGTAGACTCGTAGTAATTCACCAAATGTCCAATTCTACTCTGTGGATCACCTTCATATGATGCCAATGATCAATTAATTACTTTTGTTTGTCCTGCCATGGCAATCTGTTGTGTGATCATAAATGCTATATAATTACCTTAATTAAATGGTTATGACCGATGGTGTTCCTAGTAATTTTGTTTAAGATGGTACATTTTTTATACCGGCATGGCTTATTGTCTGATCACTTGTGGTGTGTGATACATCAACTTGATGCTCAAGTCATAACTAATTGCGTTCTAATAATTCGGTCTAAAAGATCACATTCTTGGTCTTAAAAGGCGCGAGGCACTTCGAAGCGTTGAGGGTCTGATGTGTGATGCGCCCACATCAAGCACCGTCTAGTATTGACAACATACTTGTAATTTAATTCCACATAAGTAGTGGCCCGCGGCATGCAAAGTTCGTGGAGTTGACGTTGCCACCTATGCTCAATTATTTCAAAATTTTCATGTAATGTTCCTATTGATTAGGAAAACCTTTAGCAATAGCCTCTTTAGCCCTATCCATGGCTTCATAAATGTAACCCATGGCCGGGCTTTCTTTCCCCGTCCACTTACCTAAGGACACTAACAAGAGGGCCTTTGAACTTGAGAGTATAGACAATATTCCTCCAGATATGTCTCTTGTAAGTAGTAGGAATGCACTAATTTTCACGAATCACAGTGCCTCAGGTGCACTTTTTTAAACCAAGATCATATTTTTTTTACTGCTATGGCTTGTTGTATGATCACTTGTGCTAGGTGATTACCTTAATTTGATGCTCATAACTATTAACTAAACTGTGTTCCATATACTTTTATTTTAGATATCACATTGGAGCATTCATAAAGAAGAATGTGGAAGACTAAAACGACAAATGTGTTGTGTGGAGCTGCTAATTGACTTCCCTTTTACATTTTTGAGTGAGACTACTTATGAGGTAAGCACTTCATGTAATTGAATCATGGAGACCGAATGGGTCAACTTTTGACTCCGAGATTGATATGAACTATATTCATTGCTATTCAAAGTATGCGAAATGTACTATGGTTAGATGTCACACCAGTAGACCACTTGTATCAATTCTCATCTAGAAAGGAAAATTTATGTAAAATAAAAACTACTATTTTATTCGTCTCACAGTGATCATTGAATCTGTTTAAATACCGTACAGGTCATTAAAAGTTGGTTTTTTTGTTCCTCTTATGTCATTCATCAACCTGATGACTAGCTGAGACACTGATGTATAGGTTACTGGATGACTCCAGCAAGACAAAAGCCACCTTTTAATAACTTAAATGGAACAAAAAAGAGTTCTTTGTGACAAAGTGGAACAGCAATAAGTGGTTGTCATCAGGCTACTGATAAATCAACACCTCAACCTGTATCAGGTGAAAAAAAGGTTACTGATGACCTAAGTGGAACCAAAAGTAGTAATCTTTAGTAGATTGACTAATATGGTATGAACAAATAAGTACGTGTTTTATGTAATTTTCCCTTTGAAAATTATAACCTTGACCTAAGGCATAGCGTTCTCTTAATAAAGGTGCTTTTAGGTTTTTGGATATTTAATTGATTGACTCATTTCAGGTGTGTGAAAAGGGGGAAACCAGGTGTTCATTCTTGGATAAACTGGGGATCCATCGTGTAGGAATCTGGATCTGTGAATGTAGTTGTGAGGTATCATCTACTTTGTTGGATAATTTGAGGTATCTTTTTATCCTTATTTATTCCTGAACGTTCAGTCAGTATACTCATTTCGTCCCAAATACAGTGCAATGTTTAACTTGGTATATCATTTAATTATTATTATTATTATTAATACTGTTGTTGTTGTAATTATTGTTATTATTATCATCATAATTTGTAATATTGTTGTTGTAATTATTGTTATTATTATCATCATAATTTGTAATTATTGTTATTATTATCATCATAATTTAAAATAAAAATGCTACATTTATTCTGTGAGACATAGTCAGAGAGGAATCATTATATTTGCTTACCAACATAGGGAATATAATTTGAACAATACTATATTCATATATGAGTGCAAATACATGTAAAATGCAAATTGGTCAATGATCTACCAATCCTATAGCTGTCCTTCCTTTTAAAATTAGTTTAATCTATGAAGTTACAAATGATATCTCATCTTTTTATTCATTTCATTGGAAGGTTTGAAAAGAGTTTGAATCTCTCAAGTAGATTATGCCCGTGTAGAGGTATTGTCATAAATTTTCAATTGATCTAGTTTAGATTGATTACAATTGCTACTTAAAATTACAACATACAAATTCAATATGCAGGGCCTTTGTCTATATTGAAGAAGCAATTAAGTAGTTGGAAGGACTATTATGAATGGAGAGACATACCCTTAGATTCTCCGGTTGCTCTGCTTCTTCACTGGGTATTACTTCTCATTAGCTAAAATATATACGTGTCTTGTGAATTATAAAAATATACACTCTATAAAATGTTTAACGTGTTAGTTGTTCATGGTTAGTCATAACTGCTACTACTTTGATTTTATTCCAGCCATTGACTATATATCAGGCCATTCAACTTGCTTCTGCTAATCAGTTGATCCCTGAAACTACAGATGAACTGTTCATACACTACCTTGGTATTTTCAATCACTTTCACCTTTTTAAAGCTGATTGAACATATATGACTTTTTCACGTCTTGCAACATGATGAAACTGTGTTTTTATTCTCCGTGTTCAATAATATTGGTTCCTAGTTCCACCATCAAGTGGTCAGCAACTTGGCATGTCATTTTTCGGGAGTGTTTGGACTTTGGATTTGTGTTTTGGATCTGATTAGTATTGCGACTTTTTTAGTGTCAGATAATCAGTTTAATAAAGCTGCAATAAAACTGATCATGTAAGGATAAAGTAAAGTTAATTACCCCTTCTTTCGATGTCATAAGAGAGACTTACACTCCCATTTTTACAAACAAATCTCCTTTTTATAACCTAAAAATTTCCTTTTTGGTCGTTATGTCTATTAATTTCTTAAACTATAATATTTTTTTAGCCCAACACTCAAATATAGGATTATCTAACTAAGTACAACTTCCAACAGGATAAGCACATCAAAATTTCATGCAGTTCCTTTAGTTACTGTTGATTATATGATTCTGATCATCATTCACATAATCATCGTCAGAATGGACATCCAAATTTCTCTTTCTGTTTCAGTTCATCATTTCAATTAATGGATTGCCTTTCTATAGGGCCGGAGAAGGAACTATATCAATCTGCTGTATTTGGGGAGTTGCATGCTCTTCTTCCTGGAGTCCAGTTGCATATAGATTTTGTTGGGCCTGCGATTCCACATAATAGGTCAGCATTACCTTTTGCTAAGATATTGTGTGTCGAAAATAAAAAAAGAAAAATGTATAATTATAAATAACTGCGCCAGATTGCAAATGCGTACAAGTTTTCGACTTTTTTTTCTTAATTTTGCATTAAAAAACTTATTTATTGTGCTAATGCCTCATTATGTCATTTAAGTCATTTTCCTTTCTGGCAAACAGGGATGGTGAGACGATCAATCTTTGTAGCTTTGCACATTGCATGGATGCAAACTGTAGTTGCAAATATGGCAAAGGTGAATTCGATTCACATACAACTGACAAATCATCAGCGATTACTTTAAGGCTTCATTCAGGTTATTATCATGATTGCTACAAAGAACTCACCAAGGTTATATATACATAGCTCCACTATTATTTTATTTATTTATATTGCAATATTTAATTATTTATAAGTTTTCTGATTCTTCATGGACAGAAATTTCTTCCGGATTTAATCATCGCTCCAAATGCTGGTATTGCTGCTTATAAAAGCTGGTTACCAACTATTGTACGTCTTTGATCTGTATTTGCTAGAAGTGCCAATTTCGACCCATCTACTAATGGGATGATTTGTTTCTTTTCTTTTAATCCCAAATAGGTCTAGCGGGTTAAATAAAAAAGATTAGCTAAAATGGGAATAAGTTTAAGTCCGATAGGGGATAAAGGTGTAGGACCTTGCTGTTCTAAAAATAAATAATAAATAAAAGAAAAAAGAAACCCGCCCAAATCGTTTTTATTCAAAGATTCAGATTATAATTGTTTCCATAATCATAATTAATGCACCAATCATTTATAAAATTATTGTAAAAACGTGTAAAAAGTGTTCACGGGTCAACACAACCCGGTCATTTTGACCACTTAACCAATGCGCCCATCTTGCAACCTCTGAATTGTTGTATATGTCCGTGCTTGAGCTCAAAGTTCTCATATTTTACTTTCAGGAGCTGATAAGAGAAATCGAAATTCCTGCCATTTTTTCTGATTACTGTGAAGAAGCTTGCAATCTTGCAGCTAACTGTATAAGCTCTTTGACTAGTAGTCCTCTGACAATTCCTGTAAGTTCTTCACGGCTTCACCTAAATACTAGCACTACTTCCATTTAATTAAAACTGCAAAGTTTCCATTTTCATAGATCCATGAAAATTGAAATATTTTCTTTTCCTGGAAGCCACATAATTTATTGTTACTTCCTTTCCTGTCTTGATCGTCGCAAAGAATTGATCGTATGTTTTTGATCCATAAGTTCCTGCATTTGTTATTTTTAAAGGATATGTAAGATAGTGTTGATGGTCATTATATCTTTTAAACATTATTTGATTTATAGTTTAGATCTTTAGGGTTAATGACATGTCATAGCCATGTACCTTTACAAGTCTGCTGGTTCATGTACCATCCTTTTTTTTTGTTGTCATAGCCATGTGGCACCATGCTGTTTAGTATTGGTGGTGTGGCGTTACATGTGGCCAATATAGGTCGACATAAGATGTAACATAAGGAAGAGAACCCATAAATCTTTTTTTTTTGTTATAGAAATAATAAAGTGTTTGGGATTTTTTCCTTTATATTACATCTTGCATTCTTACAAATATTGCCAACATGTAAGGTCATGTTGCCAAGATTAAACCAAACAGGTGCCATATCATTGGTGTTACAGGTTAAAAATGTTTCCCAATTGTAAAACTACCTGATCGGAACACTTTTCGTAAGTGCAACTTGCCTAAAGTGAAAGAAAAAAGAGTACATTGTAGGAATCGGATCACTTGTGAAAGTATGTGACTATCACATGCTATTAAGAATTAACCCTATAATTGAACACCTCTTTATATGGAGTAAATATAGCACTATTGGAGTTTATGGTTGTTTGTACTAACAAAAAAAGTGGTTTGCTATTGCCACAGGTTCAGCTGAACCCATTTAGACAGCCTCTGGCTGTTGAAGACAGTGCTATCCTTCTTCCTTGCTACTCGAATTGTTTTCTATTTGGTATATAAAATAATATCTTATTTCAAGAAGGTAAGTAATTTTCTTGATCTTTTGGTAAAAATTCTCCCATCATTCCAAATTTTGATCCTGATCTTGGTGCTAAATTTACGCGTTACTCACAAGGTCTCTAAGGCTTTAAATAGTAACGGGGTGGAATTATCTTTGTAATTATTTTTTAATACAAACATAAAAAATTGAAAATGTTGAAAATGATTATACAAATTCCAATTATATGTTTTTGTCACAGTGGTGGACATAGGTGACTCTATCAGTAGACATTTATGGGTTAGGAGATTGGCTATGACTTGTGAGTCGATGAGAGAGAGAGAGAGAAAGCAATCAGCGCCTTCCATGAAGAGAGAGAAATCACAGTTAGAGAGCATTTGAGAGAAAGATGGAGAAACTGAACCATTTGCTGAAGAAGAAACCCATCCGATGAACCCTACATTGACGACGAAAAATTCAACGTTTTGACCTGGTCGAGGTTTCAAACGTTGATGTTTCAAAAGGAGAAAAGAAGATGACAAATATGCACTTCAAAAGTCACTACATGCTAAAATTGCTCCTGATTTGGGCCGGTGTTGAAAGAGCGCTTATGACCATTGCCCATTGCTTCTTTCTTTGACTTGACTTCGATGAAGTTGCCCAAAACTCGCAAGTTTCATAGTGTCATGTGCCGAGCCGACTCTTTTTTACTGTATTTTGATGCAACTCGAACTAATTGACTTGTGACTCCCTACGAGCTTGACAGCCACGGTGGTGGATAACCAGATACATATACCCTGGTTAAAACTCCTATCCATCACTAGCTTTATAACATAATAGTCTACATTGAGGGGATACAGTTTTGCCACCACCCATAATGTATCTGTGGCTTTTTTAAACTTAGAGGGGAGCTTTCACCAGCGTGATGCGGTAGAGGTGTAGGTGTGACGGTGTGACCTCACCAACATGAGGTTCCGCACGTTGGAAACCAACCTTTCACTTTTTTTGTTTATGTGTGTATAAGAAGGTGATAGAGTGATATCACAGTAAAAACTTAAGTGTAATGATTGTGTGATAGATAAAAAAAGCTGATGTGATATAATATGATAATTTAGCCTATATAAGAGGGGCATACTTGAGTATTGACATAAATCATGATATGGTGGTTCTTTATTTGTTGTGATTTTAAGTGTGTAACTTGGTTTCTTAAAAATTCTAGTTGTTACTAGTTTTAATCTTGATTTTTGGTATTTTGACTAATTTCAATTGCACATATTGTAATTCTTTTACGCGATTATAATACTAAATGTACGGGTCAAAAAAACAGTTCTAAATAAATAATAAATATGACTATGTTAAACAAAATGGCTTATAAATGAGATCGTTAAGGCATGTGCATATGTTAAGTTCATTTAGGTAATTAGGCCTCTAGTCTAATTCTATCTATATGCATTTTGTTCCCGTACATTTATTTCCTTCAAAAATTTCAAGACTAACCCTTTAACTTTACTCATATTTCAATAATAACCTCAAATAATTTATAAATTATAGTAAAAACACCTAACTTTATTATGACTTAAAAAATAACTTTAGATAGTATGGTTTTTTAAAAAATAAAAATCTTATAATACTATTTATAAAATAATTTTACATGATTTTAATTTTACATTTCATATATTATATATGATTATTATTTTTTGTTTCTTTTTTGGATATATTCAATGGAAAGGTCAATTTTAAAACTGTGTATAAATTTAATACACCTATATAAGTTTACATAATGTATCTTTTGTACTTGAACGAATTGTAACTTTCTTTTAATAACAAAAATAAACCAAATCCAAAAAACTCTTTAAAATACAATCAAACATACAAAATTGGAATTCAAAACTTCATATATCCAAATAGTACAATAGATAAGAGAATAATTCAAAACATTCTATAAAAATGTAAAACTAGATTTCATAACTATATGAGATTAATAAGTAAATAACTTTATATTAAAAAAACTTTTATTATTTTGCTAAATATTTGAACAGAAAATTCAGTATATATAACTCGCAGCAAAGCACAAGCCTTCTAACCTCGTATTAGTATATTTACGAGGTTCAAGTGTTTAACTATCGAACTCGCTCTATTTTCATGTTTAGAAATATGTGTCAATATGGCCTTTATGTAACCTGCAACTTGTTTTTAGTAAATGTTGAAATTAGGTTGTTCAAAAACGAGTCTTTTACTATGTTTGTTATTTGAAGAAGTTGTTATTAATTTACATGAAGAAATACGTAAATTGTTATAACCAAATTTATATAACTTGCTCTACAATTTTATTACTCGTATCTATCGTAAAACCCATATTTATAATGTTCTAATTTTATTACACATAATATTTTTTCAACAGTAGAACACGCTCTCTAAGACTACTCTTAAACTTAGGGGTGTTCGTTAATTGGTTTATCTGAAAATCCACCCGATCGATTCTATTTCGGGTTAATTGGATTTAGATCGGTTTGTGGATACACCCGAATATTTAATCGGTTTATGGTTTGAATTTGGTTTTTTATTTTTTTCATTTGGGGACTGCCCAGATACCCCGAACAATTAAAGAGAATGCATTTAAATTTTATTGATATATTGATGTGTGTGAATCAGATCAGGTTTTATATTTATAAATTGGAATCACCAAAGTATTCTACACCACAAATAGACAAGTGTACCTAATCGTATCGCGGTATAGTTCTGGTAAGACCGAGTGTCGAACATTTGGGGAACATGTATGATTTCAGATTTAAAAGATTTAATTATTAATTAGTATAAAGAAAGCGATTAAATGAGAAAATTGGGAATAGATCTAAGAATGCGATAAAATATTTAAATTAACAAATAGACTAAACAGAAAACAAGTCAAAAGTAAGATAAAGCTGAGAGCTTGAAATGGAAATAATCAATACGAAGTATTCTCACCTAGACTCAATTACCCCCTCGTATACGGTCAACCTCATGAAAGTGCAACGAATATTATTCGTTATATACCAATTCCTAATATGGATAGATCTTTTGATCCAACTAACTAGCCCTATGATTATAGAAACATTAACCTAATGGTAATGACATTAACTATCCCTATAATTAGTCAATAAATTTGTATCAAGCAAGACTTAATCTATTGATTTGTATTGGTTACAAAATCAATCAATTAACACCGAATGGTCATCGCATGCAATTGCAAACACATTAAAGTTAACTACTTTAAAACCTAACCCAAGGATTTGGTCCATCACTAGTCATGATTTCTAATGGTCATAGCAAATCATGATACAAACAATCATAGATAGAATGGTCATCTCACCTATGAAAATTTAGCAATAGGTCATAACGATACGAACTTTAACACGAATGGATCTTTGAAAAAGCTAAACAAGATAAATTATACAATTACTAAACATCCGAGTCCATAGAAATCAAACCCAATAAACAAGAGTTCATCTAATCAAGGTGAAAACATAAAACCTAACCCATAGACAGACTAAAACACATAAAAAATGAAGAAGAATAGAAATTGCAAACCAATATAGACCGATGGTGGTAAAACCGAGTCAATAATGTTAAGGTAGTGGTCTTCCTCTTCGTTATTGAGTTCCTCCAAACCTTCTCTCAGACCTTCAAATCACTTCTGGATGTCCTCAGCCGTCATATTGGAACCCTAGAATCGCATATATGTTTTTAAGTAAAAAATAGAGCTAAATTTATAGTTTCATGTTTCGGCACTAACGCGTCGCGTTACCTTTTAAAACGCGTCACGTAACCAATTCGTGACTTTATTGACTTGGGCACTTAACGCGTCGCGTTGGACCTCATTAATGCGTCGCTTTGGAGATGGATGCAAAACTTCTTCTAGTTTGGTTGTAGCCCTCCGAGTCTAGTTTACGTGACCTTTTGAATCACCTCAATCTGAGTTCGTATTAGTGAGGTTTGATCAAAACAGTAATAATGTATCGAAGCTGACAACTTTTCTCATTTTTTTTCACTTTCTTCCGTTTTTGCTCAGAATCTCTTATTATTCGCCTTTTTAACCTGAAAAACAACAATTTAAGATATTAAGTATCTTTTGACTTATTTACGAACTATACAGGTTAAAATAAATACGATATCGTATAAAATATATATCTAAATACAGCGATATCATATATATATATATATATATATATATCATACATTGCTTCTTTAAATTCTGGTTTCCTATTCATGTCTTTATGTGTTATTTCCTTTGTTAAACTTGAAATGATTCATTTACTTTAAGTTTCTGTATGAATTATTAAAAGTAGTTCCTTAAAAGCATTTTGAATTAATCAAAGTTTTGTATTATTAAAATATATAGTGAATTATTGAATTTGATGATCTTGTGGTGACTAATGGTTTTGACAGATCGATTATTTTGTATCTAAGGCCTTCCGTAGGTCTTCCCAAAACCTATCGGGTTGCTCGGGTTTCCACAGGTAGCTTAAGGTTGACCGTTACATTTGAGTAAGAGAGATGTGATAGAAAGGTGCTACTCATGGTCTAATATAGTATTAAGTTTATGAATTTTGTTATCTTGCGGTCAAGTGTCATGTGTGACTAATAGTAAGTGATGATATACCCTCCGTTTAGGATTTTGAGCAGGGTTCATTAATGCAACCGGGCCCAAAGATTTAAGCAATGCCTTAGACTCTAGGGGAATTCCCACCTCATTTAAAGGCCTCTACCTCCCCTCCCCTCCCCTCCCTCTCTCTCTCTCTCTCACTTTCCTCCCTAAGATTCTCCACTTCAGTTATCTCCTCCTCACCACCAAGAACCGACCAAACTTGTTACCCTCGTCACGGACCCTCGATCCAGGCTAGGGGTCATCCACCAAACAATAGAAGACAAATGTCACGTCTCTTTACTTGTCATTCCCCGCACTTGTGCCTACTCTCCTATGCATAATCATTAAGTCTTTCATGTCTTTTTTTGATAAATTGCTTATTTAGTTTTATGAGACCCGAACCAATTAACCCGATGTTTATTTGGTTGGATTTGTTTAGTTTAGTATAGTTTTGGTTTGAATTTTATAGCCGGTTAATATTTTTCCTAAAATTCAATTAAACCAAACCGAATATATCTAAAAAAATGATAACCGACCGATTAAACACTCTTACTTAAACTACATTTTTAATGTAGCTACGCTAGAACCTATAACCATATAAACACTTGGTAACGCTAGATTACAAACGCTTTAATAAATACAATATTAAATTACGAAGGGTTTATAGTTATAGTTTTATTCTACTACTACTCTACACAAATAAACGTCCAAATAGGAATCACGCCCTTCCTCGATACCCACACCCTCCCCCCTTTACGTGCTTTGACCTCCCCGCAAAATCCACCCCCAACTTACCATCAATTATATCATCACCCAGATCATCCTCTAACCAAACACTTCAATGGATCATCAAACTCCTTAACAATCACTTCACACCAATTCATCAAACTCTTCACCATCTCACGCCTTCATCATCCACCTCAATCGATTCATTCAATGATGCTGTGCTTGTGGCGACTCTTGTGTCTTCTACTACTAGGTTTATCTTCCGTATCGCAATTTGGGGATTCTTTGAAGTTGCCTTTCAGAGTTAACGATGTCTTGCCTGTTCTACCTCGTCAAATTTCATGGCCTGTTATGAACAATTTAGGCAAGGCGGTGGATCTGTTGCCGTCGTTCGTCGGGACGATTTCGCCCAACAATGGCTCGATTGAGTGGAAAGGTGCTTGTTTCAATGGGAATGAAGCTCGTATGGAGTTCACTCAAGGGGATGATCGTGGTTTGGGAGGTGGTATCATCTATCTCAAGGTGAATTCAGTTCTTAATTTGTCAAATTTGAATAAACTGATAAGTTCGTGAACTGAACCGAACATAACGTTTAGGTTAATTGATTAGTATTGTATCGGAGTAGAGCATGTAATTTGATTATTTGTTATTGAAATATAACGTTGTTTAATGCATATTAGATAATTTCCATATCTTGATTCGTTACTTCTTGTATTAAAATGATCGATGATTTCAGGCAAACTGAACGATAATAAAGAAGAAACAATCAAAAGAACACAAATAATTTATTTGATTCATGGTTCAATTGATCAAAGTGATCAAATTAGTCCACGGCAGGAAGGTCTGTAAAGTATGTTACATGGAACCCTAAGTCCCTAATTACAAATATATATAACCGTAAGGCATAGCTATAATTGGTTCGGACCTTATACAATATAAAATCTAAAATTTCAGTATGTTCCTGTTGACATGTTGTAATACTTATCCTCTTAAGGTTCTACTTGATTGTGCGCCCAAATCATTCAGGTTGGGTCAATATCCATCCTGATCGCCATACAATTCTGAGTAACCCTTAACAATTTATTTACTAAAATACATCAATTTCCATCTATGATGATATAAACATGGAACTAAAAGAAACGTAAGTTGACCAATTCAAATACTTTCTGGTCTAAATTCTGTGTAAAATTAGATGTTTATGGTTCTGTCTGGTGAATATTGAATGAGAGCCCTGATTGTATTGATTCTGATACTGTGTTGTGTGACTTTTCATTCTACAGACTGCTGAAGCCCACAGTTGGACATGTATGGATCTCTATGTTTTCGCCACACCATACAGGATTACCTGGGACTACTACTTCTCAGCACGCCAACATTCTTTGACATTTGATTCTTGGGAGGAATCTGCAGAGTTGGAATATGTACACTATGCCCACATTAATTGCATATTTGTCATCTTTTTGTAAAACTGGGGTGGTTTAGAGGTGGCAATTTCAACCCATTTACTTATGAATTGGCCAAATTGGTTGTGTTTATGGGACTAATGAGCCAAATAGAAAAATAGCTAAACTGGGAGTGGGTGAAATGGGTCAAATCCAAAGACTTAACTGGTTTATTCTAAGATTTAGATATGATTTAGAAAAATAGCCATTTTGGCTGGTACCAAAAGAACCTCTTTTTGATCTGTTACCCAACCTGACCATCTTGCCACCTCTAGTGCTGTTGATTCAATCTTACCTTTATGCATTGTTGATATATAGGTAAAGCAGCATGGACTCTCTGTGTTTCTGATGCCTTCTGGAATGCTAGGAACACTGCTTTCTTTGGTTGATGTTTTGCCTCTATTTTCCAACACAAAGTATGGCCAAAATGCAAATCTTGCTTTTCTTAAGACTCACATGGGTGCTACTTTTGAGACACGGCCACAGCCATGGACTGCAACCATCAATCCAGATGATGTTCATTCTGGTGATTTTCTAGCCGTATCAAAGATCCGTGGACGATGGGGTGGGTTTGAAACATTGGAGAAGTGGGTTACGGGGGCATTTGCTGGTCATACAGCAGTTTGTATGAAGGATGACTTTGGAAATCTTTGGGTTGGGGAATCAGGACACGAGAATGAAAAGGTAAAGGCATTGCGAATTTGAATTTTATACAAAGTGATGGGTGTGTTGTTTGGTTATGCTTACATAGTTAAAAGTAGATTCAGATAAATAAACAAGCGTCGTGGACACCATACAGGTCTATAAACGAACCAAAAGAACATGAAAGGGCGTGTCCTTGGTTGTTTGTTTAACTGTAGCCGAACAAACGTACAAACACGAATGGATGAGCGAACAGGTTTTCGTGTTTGTTCGTTAAGAAGATAAGTTTGTTTGTGTTTGTTTAAGTGTTAATAACACATAAATAGCAAAAATATTATGCAAATACAACATTTTAAACATAACAAACAAACAAACGACCATTCATGAACGGACAAGCCATTGTTTGTGTTTGTTTGTCAACTAAACTAACAAAGAAGGTTGTTCATGTTCGCTCGGTTATTAAATATCAAATATATGAGCTCTTGGCCAAACGATTCAAAAACTGTTTGACTGAAACACTTAATATTTTTAACTTCGTATTATCTTTTAGAAAATAGTAAAGGTAGGAAAGTAGGTGGGTCGGGCGAGCTGGGTAACGGGTCAACACTGTTAACTTTTGGCACGAGTCATTTTGACGTGAAACACTTGTTTCCGATTTATTGTGTCAGAAATGATTACAGATTTATATTAACTAGCATGGTACTCGCTCAATACCGCGGCAGCGAATAATTTCTACCCAATAACCTGTCATTTTATAGAATATAGGGGATTGAGGGTATGATATGGTATTCAACGTATAGTTACTACCGTTACCGTTTCATTTTCTCTTTTCTTTCCATCAACTCTTGTCTTCATTTTTAAAACAAAATTATTAAAACGATAAAACAACTCTTTTCTTTATTTTTTATGGGTTGGGAAGTGTAGTTATTGAAGAGTGTGTTTATTGGTAAGTGTGTAAAGTAGGAGAGAGAAATTGAGGGGTATATTAGTAATTTCCGATTGCTGAAATTTTTACGGATTAAGTAAAATATGAGAGAGTGTTAAATGTATTATAATGTAGTATAGATAATATGGTTTATTAAGACATGATATGGGAGGGTTTAATATTTTATGCATCAAAATACACTTTGGGTGACTTTCCAGTTTCAACTTTCAACCCATTTCTCTGTACCACATTCATTTAAGCTTCTATTTTTATCTTCCAATTTTATCAATTAAAGATTATACATGGCCTGAATTGATGCGTTCATAAATTAAGGGGTTGAACAATCAACTTTAGCAAGTTGGTAATTTAATTAGGAATCTTTTAAAAAAGAAAAATGTTCCTATTTTCATGAGATGAAGGAGCAGTGAGGTAGCCAGGTTTTTAGCTTTGGGTGGGCCAAATAACTTACCTTACACCAACAAATAATAAAAGATTCTTAATAGATTGTAGATTATAAGATAGCTATTTGATCAATAACACTGCAAACTATTCGAAATACACCTGTTAACAAAAAACTTTTAATTTTATCGTCAAATCAAGAATGTTCAAATTATTTGTAAATCAAATCCACAACATCAGTAATTCAGACTAGTTCAGGTCAAGATAAATCATGAGTTGTCAATTGGGTAAGGCAAATTACTGTTGGGTGGACTAACAAGCTTGTATATGAAATAATTACATAGATGTATACTACTAAAAACAGGTTTTTAAGAACATTCTTCTATCTTTCTATATTGAAATTATGGTCTTATTGTAGGGTGAAGAAATAATTGTAGTAATTCCATGGGATGAATGGTGGGATTTGGCACTTAAGGATGAATCTAACCCACAAATAGCTTTGCTACCGTTACACCCCGAGATACGTGCAAAATGGAACAACACCGCAGCATGGGAATATGCTCGGAGCATGTCAGGCAAGCCTTACGGCTATCATAACATGATTTTCAGTTGGATTGATACTATTGGTGACAATTATCCGCCACCTATTGATGCTCACTTGGTATGTTTTTACTCACTTCAGATCTTTTAATTCACGCTTATCCTACGCTACTATGTCATTCTTGTTTTATATAATAAATACCAAGATACTTTGCAGGTGATTTCTGTCATGTCTATGTGGACTAGAATGCAGCCAGCATATGCTGCCAATATGTGGAATGAAGCCCTCAATATGCGTCTTGGGACCGAGGTAATTTTGATTCAAGAGTGGGTCGGTTGCTTTTGTTTTATCTCAAACGGGTCTTACGAATCTAGCCATAAATAAATAGATAAAGCTAAAAGGGTAATGGGTTGGAAATTGTTCAAATTCTAACTTTAATGCACACAACCTCCTAAACCATTTTAGACTTGTAGTGCACACAACCTCCTAATTCATTTCATTCAAAGATTTAATAAATTTATTTTTAATAGTAATTAACAGTCATTATTTATAATTTTTAGAAAATATGCACAAGGTGTTTGCTGCTAACTGACGAGTATTGTAAAATGACCCGTTTTAAATTCAAACTGTTTTTTACCCATTATTCAACCGTTTGGCCGCCCATCTTACAACTTTTACTTTCAGGGGCTGGACTTGTATGGAATTTTAGAAGAGACTGAAAAACGAGGTATATCTTTTGATGAATTGCTCACCATTCCTGAAAATGATGAATGGGTGTATAGTGATGGCAAATCTACGACTTGTGTCGCCTTCATTCTTCAAATATATAAAGCTGCTGGAGTTTTCGGCCCTGTTGCAAATTCTATTCAAGTAACCGAGTTCACTGTAAGAATCTATATTTTCAACGCTCCCTAACTCAAACGATAGAATTCAATCACCTAACTTTCAAATTTAGAATTGGTATGAATTAGAAGTGGCCATTTCAACCCATGTTATTTACAAACTAGTCAAATTCAGCTGTGCTTTTTCTCGAACGGGTCAAGTAAGTCTAATAAAAAGTTTAGCTAAAAGAGGACCGCATCATAGTAGCATACGGGGTTTAAAGTCGCCCAAAGTCTATATCTTAAATGCAAACTCTTTTTCAAATTGTTTTACTCAATGAAAACATGGGGACTTAGCGGCAAGTTGGAATCTAAAATGAGTTTACCAGACATGTGAAACTAACATATCACTGTTTTACAGATTCGGGATGCTTATATGCTTAAAATCTTTGAGAATAACCAAACACGACTTCCAAAATGGTGCAACAATGGTGATGATAAGCTTCCGTTCTGCCAAATTCTTGGTAAGTATCGTATGGAACTACCTCTGTACAACACCTTAGAACCGTATTCCAACATGAATGAAAACTGCCCATCTCTCCCACCAACTTACGAGAGGCCTATGCATTGCTAAAATTTTAAGGTTTCAAGTTGTCGCATATATTGAATTCGTCTAAGACTTTGTATTATGGTTGGTTACTTGCATATCTTCATGCTCATAGTACAGAAGAGAGTATGCGTAAGCAGTTGTTTCTTCCCACTTGTTATCGTTGTTGAACGGTTATTGTTCGTATATAGTTCTTTCTGTGATTCTTGACTTCTTGTTTTAGTAATGCTTTGACAAATAATGATGAATTATATGTCTAAGAGTTAATTGCACCAATGGTCCTTTAACTATCCAAAAGTTGCAAGTTTAGTCATTTTTTTGAAAAAGTTGCAAGTTAGATCCTTTAACTACTATTTTTTTGCAACCACGGTCCTTTCTAACGGAATCTGTTAACTTGCTCCGTTAAACTCCCTCATGTGCAGTGCACATGAGGGTATTTCTGTCCTTTTACCAATTTAATAATTTTTAATTAATTTTCAAACTTTTTTAACTACTATTTTAACATTTTAAAAAATAAAAAAAAATCATATCTTCATCTTTCTCTCTCTCTATCAACACCACCAACACCATTTTTCTCTCTCATATCTTCATCTTTCTCTCTCTCTATCAACACCAGATGAGGGAAATCTAAATTCAATTTCATAGATTCATCACGCACAACCAGATGATTTAAAAAATTCAGAATACTTGATTCTGGGCGAGGCGTTGGATCTTGATTTTGTCGACCGGTGATGAGGTGAAACCATTCAACCAACGATGGTGATGCGGCGAAGTAGAGCATCGATGGGGCTAATAGAGAAGACAACCTGTGAAGCAAGTAGATGGTGCGGGCATTGATGTTGTGGTGGCGCTAAAGCTGAAGGCAGTGTGCCGTCTCTCGGGTGGAGGAAGTCGGCGGCAGAGTCAGGGCCTCAAAATTGCTCGGGCAGAGCAAGTCGGCGTCAGAGTTAGAGCAAGTCGGTGGTTGTGCAGTGATCATCACCATTGCCACCGCCTTAACCACCGCCACCACCGCCTGTTCAACGCTTCCCGTCACCACCATCGTCTGCCATCATCACCATTGCCACCATCGGTAAGTGTCGGTATGTGGGTTTTTGAGATTCCGATGAGGGTTTCTGGTTTTCGAGTTTTTGGTGGGCGAGAGTGGTGGTAAACGGCGATGATATTTAGGGTTTCTTGTTTTCGAGTTTTTGAGATTTCCGGCGATGGTTGTGTTTGATATTTAGGGTTTCTTGTTTTCAAGTGTTTAATCTTCGTATGTGTTCAAATGATGGTGATTTCCGGCGAGGGCTGTGTTTAGATGGCTGTGTGATGTTTGCCGGAGGAAGAGAGAGGGTGAGATGGTGCGCCGGTGGGCTGGAGAGAGAGAGAGAGAGAGATGTGTGTTTGTCTAGGAGAAAGAGAGATTGGAAGGGAGAGAGTGAAGATGAAGATATGATTTTTTATGTAAAAAAAAGTTAAAAAAGTCTGAAAATTAATTAAAAATTATTAAATTGGTAAAAGGACAGAAATACCCTTATGTGCAGTGCACATGAGGGAGTTTAACGGAGCAAGTTAACAGATTCCGTTAGAAATGACCGTGGTTGCAAAAAATGGTAGTTAAAGGATCTAACTTGCAATTTTTTCAAAAAAAGGACTAAACTTGCAACTTTTGGATAGTTAAAGGATCATTGGTGCAATTAACTCTATGTCTAATGCGATGCTAGTAATTTTAACCCATTTACTTGTAAACAAGTTTGGTTTGGTTTGGTTTTGTTTCATCTTTTATGGGGTAAAATGGTTTGAACATAAGTTGTCTAATATGTATAGAAGAATGTTCAATATAGTTCATACTTAATTCATAGTCCTAAGGGACTAATTTTAGCCTTTGGATCAATGATCTAGATCGCATTTTAAAATTTTGGACGTAGTAGCATTTTCGTAATTCATATGTGATGATTTTACAAATCACATGTGATTATATACTAGATATTAAAATTTTAGGACTGTTTTTAACATGGACTTTATTAAACACAACTCAATGTGTATAATGCCTAAAATGCTTTATTCAAAAGTTAGATTTTTGTTGCAATAAGACAATTCGAATCAGGGAGAATAAATAATACACATGCCAAGTGTTTACTTAGTTATCTATTAGTCTAGTAAAATGAGTAAATTTTAGGGTAAAAAAACGGAAATTAATATGTTCCACAGCTTTCGTTAGTGGTTACAAAGCTGATATGCACACAGATTAAATTAAACTACGAAACGAAAAAGTAGTGAGAAATACATTTTATATTTATAGTGCTGTCTTTTTTTCTTTTTTTTTAATGGTGGAATAAAGTTATAAAGTGTTTTGTTTTATATATCTCTCTCTCTCTTTAAAGGTGAAACACTGAAACTGAAAAAGACCGTTTAGAGAAAATTGTATATTATTATTTATTTTAAGAATTTTTTAAATTCAATCAATATAAAATCTTGACTTTTCATTTAATCTAAATTAATTTTATCCACTCAATCTTTAACTATTTTATTCTCTCCTAATATACTTTAACTTTTTATTCAAAGTATATTCTCTCATACTAAAATGATTATCCACTCACATTAACATAATTTTTAAAATCTTATTAACTCATCTCTTTATTTCATCAATATAAATCTTTTTTCTTCTTTTATTGTCTTTTAGAATTTATTTTCAAAATTAATAAAATAGTTAGATGTAAATAAAAGAAAATTTGAAAAAAAGCGGACATGTTGCTGTAGAAAACTTTTTCGTGACATTGAATCGCGCGAATAACATATCATTACATTCTTGAAAGCGACATATTGTAAACCAAAAACTATTTTTCGCCGCAGCATTGCGTGAACATGATGATAGTATATATTTATTATTAAAAGTAATTTAAAGGGTTATTATATATTGAATTCATTACTATTTTGTTTCATGGTTTCGTCATATTTCACTTTTTGTCCCTCATGGAGTTTATGTAACGGATTACTATTAAATTTATTGAAATCACTATGTTATCCTTATAGTTTCATCTGATTTAGGTCTCTCTTATCATCTTCATTACCCACTTACACACAAATTCATGCTCCACATACTACATATTCATCATCCATTAATCCTTCATTGCCTGTTGCGGGTTTCTTTTCCAAATCAAGAATTGAAAGTTTAAAGCTAACAAATCGAATACATCAACCAAAAGAACGAACACATCGATCAAGTGAAGAAGAAACAAAATCAGTAATCAAAAGGGCCAAACACATTGGTAAAAAAAAAGAACACATCGATTTAATGACACCCAAATAAATAAGAAACTGAACCTTGAAATAAACCCTAAAAAAGTCAAACCTACTTCAAATTGAAACTCACATATCATAAACCTACCTTAAATTGAAACCCACATATTGTGATAGGAGGCAGAGATGGAGACGATGATGTCCAATATATCAATCGTACAGGAACACAAATCGATATCATAATTTGCGAATAGTGGTGGCAGAGATGGATATGGTGGTGGCCGATGAGGGGCTTGAGAACAATGGTAGGAGATGGTGATGGATAGATGTGTCGCCGACATGGGGGTTGCAAACAAGGCATGATGTTGGATTTCAAGGACTGGTATCGCCGAAGACAGAGAAGGTGACAGAGAAGTGATGTCGTTGGTGATAGGCCGGATGTAGAGGTCGGTAGATACCGTAGCATGCAGGTGATGTCATGAGGCATGATGTTACATAACAGATTCTCAATGAATCCTCTTAGAGAGGTGATAGTGCCTTACCTGTGGGAAAGGGGAATGCAACTAGAGGTGGAGGTCGACGATGGTCGTGGGTGGCAGTGTGGAGAATCATAGAAGGAGATGGTAGTGCATTGTGGACATTGCTTTTTGTATGCACACATGCATATATCTATATCTATATTGTATTATAATACATAACACTCTCTCCTACTTTACTTAAATAATTAATCCCTTCAAATTTCAGAAATCAAAAGTTACTAATATACCCTCTAAGAACCTAACTCACCCACTAACACACTCTCCCATACCAACACAATTTCCGCATACATCAACACAATTTTCAATACAAAGCAGTCTTTCTCTATCCTTATTTTATAAATTAAGATTTTTTTCTTGTTTTTAAAAATCAACAAGATTTGATGGGAAAAGAGAAAAAAATGAAAACGGCATGTTACTGAATAGAAATTATTCGTCGTTTGAGCATCGTGTCGTTACCATGCTAGTGTATGTATGTGTCTGTTAATTGAAATTGTACAGGCAAACCGGTCTTGAAGAGGTAACATTGATTAGTTAAGGTTAATGGTTTGAAGGACTAAAATTGTAAAAAGTTTCAAAAATAGGGACCATTTTTGTAAAGATCAAAAGTGAAAATATAATTAATCTTGTGTTAGTTACTATTGTATATAGGGTGTTCACTAATCGGATAAAACAGAATTACCGAACCGAAAATTTTGAATCGGACTATTTGGTTCGGATATTTTGGATTTTTGGATCGGATTGGATCAAAACCGAATAATTACTATGGATTTTGGTTTGGTTCTGGTTACTATTATCTAAATTGAATAAACTAAACAAACCGAATATATATATATATATATATAACACTACCAGAACAAATCCATACGTGTCATGTCTATGTTTATTTACAACTTATTATTTTTAATTATATATTTATGTAAAAGCAACTAGTCCCACTAATTATTATAACTTGGACAACTATATTTTAATCTTTAATAGTATATGTATCAAGTCTAGTTCTTAAAATATCTCGACTCTTTAAACATTTATTTATGTAAGAACGAAAACCGAATTGTAAAAAGCGATCCAACCGAATTGTAATTTGAATGGTTTTGTTTGGATCTTAAGATTGTTTAGATGGATTGGATCTCACTTTTCAAAACCGAAATCCAATTGGATTTACTCAATCGGATCGGATTAAACCGATCCATACGAACGTACTGTAATATCCTCGATTTGGGCCTAGTTGTTAATCATAGATAAATGTACGTAAGATAGTAAATTATGTAGAGTGTCCAAGTTGTATAATTGGATGTAAGCTAATTATATTAATGAGAATGTATTTGTGTTAATTGTTAAGTGAAAACATATATATGTATATTTGTGTAATAGTATATATATATATATATATATATATATATATATATATATATATAGGGATGAGATCAAATAAAAAGAAAATTAAAGTAAAAAGTGTAAAAGGGATGATTATTTGATCATTTTTCGGTATATATATCAACTTTTAATCGTTAGTTTATCATCTTTATTGATTAAAACTAGTTCTTCATCAATTTTTTTTGATTTCAAATACAGATTTTGAAAACAAAATTTTGGAATAATTTGTTGATGAACAAAATGCTTTCATCTAAAAAGTGATGAATATGTTGGACTCATCAAAAATAAATTGATGAAGAACTAGTTTTAATCAATAAAGATGATGAACTAACGATTATCAGTTGATATATATACCGAAAAAGGATTAAATAATCATCCCTTTTACCCTTTTTACTTTAATTTCTTTTTACTTGATCTCTACCCTATATATATATATATGTGTGTGTGTGTGTGTGTGTGTGTAAGTGTATATTAAAAGAAAATAAAAGAAAGAAAAGAAAAGAAATAGGAATCCAGAGGCAGTTGCCTCTGGATGTGGGTTATATATGTATGTAAGGGTATACTTTGACTATGCTAGTCAAAGTTGGTAAACTTACAAACACACCTACGAACACACACGTTCTCTCTCGGGATTTTTGAAGATTAAAAGATTTGGGGTTGTTGAATCAAGCAAAGGTAAGCACAATGTTTGTAATGAAGTTTAAGCTTGATTTACATTAGATATGAGATGAATTATGGCTGGAAGTTCAAATTCAAATGAAAACTCCATTGATGAACATACAAGCTTACTTTGAAAGTGAGTTTTGTATGTTTGATGTTTTTAAATGGTGTTGTTGTGTTTTTGAGGTTCATATGGATGATATATGAAGCTCTAAAGTGTTTTAAATGTAAATCTATCAAGTATGAAATTCTTAGAATGAACCGGTAGCAGAATTCCAGTCTGTAAGGTGTCGGATTCTGAGACCTGCAAATGTGTCGGAATCCGCAAGTTTATCAAAATCCGCATTGTGTGTGTGTCGGAATCCGTTAGTATGTCGGATTCCGCATGCATGTCGGATTTCCTCATGTTTGTCGGATTCCGCTAGTATGTATATCGGAATTCCAGAATTCGCAAGATAAGTGTCGGGTTCCGCTAAGTTGGTCGGATTCCGCTAGTATATGTCGGATTTACCAAAATCCGCAAGTTTTGGCGGATTTATGCTAAGTCCGGATTTGGAATCTCTATGTTTGTTTAGTGGTCATACTTTGTATATATAGATGATTGATGTAACTAATAATGTTCTAGGTGAACTTGTCGTGTTAAGTAAAGCAGAAGTGAAATAATTGTTTGTTCTAAACTACTCAGGTGAGCCGATGTAACACCCGCAAACCTGGGCTAGGAGATTAGCAGGTTTGTGGTATGTGTTATTTGTTAAATGGTTAATTATTTGATTAATTAAATTAAAAGTATGTGTTAGCATGTATGCATGTTATTATGTGTATGTATGTATGTATTTTTGCATATGTACGTATGTGGGTGTATGCAAGAGGTGGATTGCCACCTCCTGCTAATTACTTGTACACGTGTAAGGGTTTAGCTAAACATATCATTATCACCTAAACAAAGAAAGTGTGTGTGTGGTGTTTTCTCTCTGCCAAAGAAACCGAAGAAGAAGAACAAGAAAGAATCGGAATTCCGTATATTTGATTCCAAATTCAATTAAAAGGTTAGATGTTATCACTATCATGGTTAAATGTTAATTTGGTATGATTTCTAATTGAATTAACATGTTTTTATGGAGAGTCACCATGATCGGTTTTTGGGAAGGGAACATGAATTTAAGGGTTGTTATTGTTGTTATGATATATGAACTGGATGTAGGTTTTCATGCATGAATATGTGTTTAATTGTGTTTAAACATATTTCTGGAATGTTTGAATAAATCTATGAATTCTGGGTTTGAGTTATTATATGATGAGGTTGGCTGATTTGATGAAGAAGATGAAATCCAAGAATATGAAAACCGGAAGTATTGAAATCCGACACTCATAAAACCGATACCCAAATCCGCTAAACCCAAAATCCGATCCTAGGCCCTAGAAACCGAATACCATAATCCGATACCTTGTTTATGAATACTTGTGAATCTGGGATTGAAATCCGAGAACCTTAAATCCGATTCATGCTAAAATCCGAGACCCAAATCCGAGCCTCAGAAATCCGACAGTTTTGGAATCCGTCGGATTCCTAAATCCGACAATGGTGAAATCCGATACTTTGAAGAATCCGATACTTGTGATTTGCGGATTCTTGGAAATCCGATATTTTGGTGTTTGGACTTGCGATTGTTTATTGTTTGTTTTTTATTTGATGAATGAATTATAAATATATGAGATCAGATATATTTACGAGATTGAGACTGATTTGGTTATTGTTGTGTTTTCAGGCAATCCTAAGACTCAGTAATATTAGACTTCTGAGCTCGTGCTGAAATTGAGGTGAGTGGACGTTAATCGCGGATGGTAAAGATTACAGTTAATGTTATTGATGTGATGCATGATTGTGATTGAGATTGGATTGATTGAACTGTTGATTGTGATATTGATTGTTGATATCTGCTACATGACTATTTGGTCAATACGCACTCTTAGGATGAGTTTGAGTTGCGTTTGAGAAGTCAGCTATACGTGGACTTGGGCTGGGCTCGTCTACTGGTTGGTTGAACAGTGGTAGCCCTTCTATTGCATATGTTGCTTAAGAAGAGGAGTTCACTGTGCCAATTCAGAGGAGGGCTATCGGTAAACCTTTGCTTTGGCTGGCATTGGTTGTAGGTTATGCGCCGAACCGCCGGTCTTCTCGCATATGTGATTACATGATTTGATATTGATTGTGAATGTTTGCTTTTGGTGTTTAGCCTCTACTCACTTAGCTTTGTGCTAATTCCCCTCAGTTGATGTTTTGTAGGTTCGTGTTTGTAGTTATAGAAGGAAGAGTTGACCTCACTCTGATACTATGTTTTAAAAGAGACGAGCTAGTTATTTTTGTAACACCAAAACAGTTTTAGATGTTGTTAGTTTTGAACAAGTGATGTACATTTGTAAATTTTGGTTTATATGTAATTAATGTGTTTGTTTAATTAAGCTTCCGCAACGTTTTAAAAAAAATGGCTTGGGATTTTCCGGTGTTACAACCGACTTTTGTAAGCCTCAGTAGAGGAAGACTTACTTGCTAAATGTATTAAATGTAATTCAAAGATGTTTTAAATTGCATGTATGCTTAAAGTAAATATGTAAGCATTGCCATGCTATTGAATGTACTATGCCATGTTAAATACTTGTTGAATATAAGTTAAGTGCATGCCAGCGGAATCCAGAATTGGAGCCGCCTAGTTAAGATGAATGATATGTATGATACTGATTCTGAATGGATCAACTATGTGAATGATTAATGATATGTATGCTAGGGATCCAGATTGGATCCCTAATGATGAAATGAATGAATATGCATGCTTAACGAATTAATATGCATGCTAAGTGAATGATCCAGATTGGATCGACTATGTGTATGTGAAAAAGTTCGCGGACATCTTCAAGCATGGTTAAGGTCAACTCTGTAGTTAGGTTCCAGGGATCCTTGATCAGGTGATTCAGGACTTAACAATGATTCGAGGTAATATTCCGGATCGTAGGTTCTGCAGAACCGTCGTGCCTCATATCATGAGGGGTAATCAGCCGGTTGTAGCTGAGTTGCCTAAGGAGCATATGGTTCCGTAAACGATACTTGGTGGACTACTTTATGCTCCCCCACCAGCGCGGATGGTAGTGTCTGATCCCCCGGTGTATTGTTATTGATCGGGACTGGCTATCCTGCAAGAAATGGCTTATACCGATCTTGTCAGCACACCGCAATATGATAGGATAGCATTGTATGCTTATTCCTGTGATGCATGACTTGCTTTGTTGATGCTTATGCTAAGTTTGTACTCACTAGCTATGTGTATAGCTAATAGTGTCACATTGACTCTTTTTACAGATAAAGAATAGAAGGCCTGGTGAGACGGTTTGCTTGTGCATACTATTGCACCTTTGAGATGGAACACTTATGTATTATGTATATATGTATGATGCTATGTTCGGTTATTGTGTTAGAGTAACACCAACAGTTGATACTAAATATTTTGAATGTAAATATTTGTTGCAAACCTTTTGGTTTAATTTTCCGTTGCTTAACCTGATGTTATTTAATCGTGAATGAGTTCATGTTTATAAAAACGCAAATTTTTGCTAATTTTGTCGTTTTGCAAAGCCGGTGTTACACGTACACCCCTAATTGTATACAACTAATTTTTTTTCTTAAAAAATAATACAATCGACTTTCATAATTTTTTATTGTATGCAAACAGCTTTTTTTCAGTATCTGGCTTTTATTTATGATTGTATACAATAAACTTGTCATAATTTGTCATTGTATACAACGACTTGCATAAAATGAAATAATTATGAAAGTTGATTGTATTGTTTATTAAAATAAAAAAGTTTATTATTTGCAATAGTAACTAAAAAAAGTTTATTGTAATTTTGTGCAGCAAACAATAATTAACACTTACAATTTAAATTTGTTACAAAAAAGAATTGTAGGTTTCAATTTTACATAAAAGAATATTATACATTTCATTGTTTTTAAAAATGTTATAATAACATGGCAAAAATTAATTAAAGAATGAAATTTGCAATTTTCTCATGAAAAAATGAAATTACATGTAGCGTTTATTAATAAATCTTGATATTTATAATTCATTTTAGGGTTTAGTATCTAAAAGTATATCGAAGTTGTCCTTTTTTGTTATTGTGTGTATCCATCTTTGAAAACTACCATTTAATGTACCGAAGTTTTAAAAACTACTATTTAAGATATTGTTACCTTTGATAGTAGGTTAATTGTATTACTAGCAGGTAACCTCTTCTAAACTCTTATTTTAATTAAAATACCATTTAATAAATTACTTTAATATTATTATTAATATTTTATTATGAACAATTAAAGCAAGTTTCCAGATTTTTTCATCAATTTAAATTTGCTTTCGACTGTGAACATGAAGACCTTGCTGTGTTTAATAGGACTCATCGATTTTGGTTTCTGCTATTGAGTTCTATTTCCTCAAAGATCTTTCCATCCACGATTTGGCCATCGATTTTGGTTTTTTAGCCATTGATTTTCAGTTTCTGATTTAGGGTTCTGCCATCAAATGCTTCCATTTAGGGTTCTGCTATCAAATGTTTCGATTTAGGGTCTGCTATCGAGTTCATCATATGCGATTCATCTTCAGGTAGGGTTCCAAGAGTTCTTGTTTATGGAATCGATTTTGGTTGTTGTTGGATGTTCTTCTTCTATTTTTCCCCAGATCTGAGCTCTTGGTTGTTGTTAGATGCGATTCATCTTCAGGTAGGGTTCCAAGAGTTCTTGTTTATGGAATCGATTTTGGTTGTTGTTGGATGTTCTTCTATTTTTTCCCAGATCTGAGCTCTTGGTTGTTGTTACATGCGATTCATCTTCAGTAGGTTCCAAGAGTTCTTACTTATGGAATTGATTCATGCTTCATGCGATTCATCTTCATGCTTTATACACATGTTCTTCTTTGATTATTCATCTGTTCCCCAGATCAGAGTTCTTGTTAGATGTTTATGGGTTTGATTGTTCATAGGTCTGTTACTATTTTGGTTGTTTATTAAGTACTTGTTAGATGTTTGGAGTTTTGATTATTCATAGATCTGTTACGATTTAGATTGTTTATTAGGGGTTTTTGTTTGGACTTTTCTTCTGATTCTAGTGTTCAGATTTCTGATATGGTTTTGATTGTGAAGATGAAGATGATGAAGGAATTGTTAACAACTCGATGAAGATATGAAGATGATGAAGAAATCTTCATCTTGAATTTTTTATAAAAATAATAATTAGCAATAATAATATTATTAATTTAGTATAAAAATAAGTCCAAATTCTAAAAATGACCTGCAACCTGCTTAATAGGTTTTAGGATGTACAAAATGGTAGTTTTAAAAACTTCAATACATTAAATGGTAGTTTTCAAAGATGGATACACACAATAGCAAAAATGACAACTTCGATACACTTTCGGATACTAAACCCTTCATTTTAGTAATTTGGTGTAGGCGGAGTACGCGTTAATTTGCTATCGTTATCAAATCACATTGAGAGAAATTCAACTACTTTCTTCTTATTATAGAATTCTTAGAATATTCTTCTTTATTTATTTATAGCGTTATATTATTATCTTCTATCTTCTAATAATATAAATAAAAGACTAATTTGATAAAATTTATTAGACGATCTAAATCAGTTATTTACTTAAAATCAAAAAAACAATTTTGACTTTTTAGAGTCAAAATTATTAAAGATAATTTCATATATGCCCTTATTAAATCATATAAAATTGTATTTGTCCACCTTAATTTACAAATATCATATTTACCCTTTATAATATTTCAAAATATCATAATTAACCAAATTCTTAGTTTTATCATTATAAAATATTTTACCATCATTTTAGATTTTTTTTATTATAACCAATAACGTTTAACTTTATTATCATAATTGTAACGATAACGATTAATAACTTATATAAGAAATACAATCACGTCTCTTCGTATCATGATATCACGTTTCTATCGTCAAGTCTGCCTCTCACTCCCGTTGATGTTTTCATCGCAGGTTAGAGTGTTGATGTCGTACGTCGTCATTTTTTAAATTCTCATTTAATTCATGTTTTATTATTATTTAAATACGTTTTTATTAATATTTAATATTTATTATCTTTTAAACCAACCCGTGTATTACACAGGCATTTAGTCTAGTTATTATTATATAGAAAATACAACCACCCTATTCTGCCATAAATAAAAATTCAAAGTCAAATTACAATCATTTACTTGTTTCTTTAAGTGTTCAATTTTAATTAATTATCTTTCATTTTTCATTAATTACTGAGATAAACTTTTTTTCATTAGTGTCGTCTGAGAGTAAGGAAACTTATATAGTTATATTATAGGGTAAATGGAGTAGGATCAAATAAGAGACAAAAAAATGTAAGAGGGATAAGAGGTAATAAGAATTTGACACGTGTACTTCTAGATACAAGGGTGTTTTTGGTAAATCAAATTTTATTCTCTCTCTATAATCTCTTACTTCCATCTATATACCTCACTCAAATTACCATTTCCATATTTAAACATTTTTAATCTCTCACCCCAATAAATCTCACAACCTATGCTCTTGTTTTAACCCTAGCCGTCACACACCAAGAATTGCCGCTGGCCGGTCACCACATCATGATTCGCCGCCGGTCACCATCAGTTATCCATAAATCCTATGGTGTAGACCCTATTGTTTCCTTCATCGGGCGAACTAGTTTGTAGCCGCCATTGGAGCTTGTTGTTCATGGTCGATGACGCCTGTAAATCTGTACCACCTTCACGATCCACCATGCCTCTATGACGAACAATAAAGTGATGAACCCTAAAATCACCATTTGATGTTCTATATGTAGTCATCGGAGATATACTACAGTCGGCCCAAACCCATACCCTTGTGGTCGCTATTCTTGTCAGAAGCAATTGGGCGAAGTTACGCCCTCCCGAGTAACTACTTCTCTTTTGTAACAATCAAGTCTACAATTTGATGCATAATGGTTTGAGAAAGAGGGATTGATACATAGCGATTGAGAGATCATATCACAGCAGCTGCTTATGTATCCATTTGACAGTCTCTATTTTGGTTTATTTCTTATTATTCATCAATTTCTAGATCCAAGTTCGTTCGATGAGTTCAAGTTAGTTAATTTTTAGCTTTGTTGTTTTCAAGTTCAATTTTCTAGGTTGATGTGTTCAAGTTCATCAATTTTTGGGTTTGATGTGTTCAAGTTCATCAAGTTAATTAATTTCTAGGTTCATCATTTTTTGGTTCAAGTTCATAATTCTTTAAATAAATTTTAGGTATATGTTTGATTTTTGGTTAAGAGGGATTGTGTATCAGTTTGGTTCATCAAGTTTTGAATTGATTGAGTCTTGTCATTATCAATGGTTGAAGAAGTCTGTATATTGTAATTTAAAATGGGTTATTCATCAAAAAAAATTTGATCCGTTCATAATAAATATGCATTAAGTTTTTGTATTTTTTATCATTTGTGATGAATATCAATTACATAGAAATGATGAATGAGATATTATTTTTTGTTATTAGGTGTTCATCTTCATCTTTTTTTTCAGTTGCAATTCATCTTCTTCATCATCTTTTACAGTTGCAATTCATCTTGTCAATGAGTTACTCTCAGTTTTTTGTTTGATGAATCCACTCAGTATAAATTTCTTATTTTATTGATGAATCTTAATAATGTAGATAGGCCGCCTAATTTGAAGGCAGGATTATAGGACGGGATTTGATGTTTAAAGGACTAAAATACCCTTTATTGTCTAATTAATTAATTAATTATAATTGAAAAAATTTATTTTGTAACCACCAAGATCGGATGAATCTAAGGGTCCATGTTCACCTCTTACCCTTCTTACATTAAGTTGACTCTTACCAGATCTCTATCCTAGGGTAAATTGTATAAAAATATAATAAACTTTGTCTTAGTTACTATTGTATACAATGAACTATTTATTTAAAAAAAATAATACAATCAACTTTCGTAATCCTCTCATTGTATGCAAATTGTTGTATATAATGAGAATTATGACAAAGTTCATTGTATATAATAGTAACTAAAAACCAGAAAAAAGTTATTTGAATACAATGAAAAAAGTTATAAAAAGTTGATTGTATTGTTTTTAAGAAAAAAAGTTAGTTGTATATAATGATAATTAAGACAAAGTTCATAACAACTTTATGCAATTTGCCCTTATTATTATATATGACCGGTTTTTTATCTTAAAAATAATAAAACCAACTTTTATAACTCATTTATTGTATGTAAACAATTTCTTTTTTGTATCTCATTTGCATTTATTATTGTATATAATAAATTAGTTTGACATATTTGATTGTATTAATACAACTTTCATATAATAGAAAAATTATGAAAGCTGATTAAAAGTTAATGGTATACAACGATAAGTAAGACAAAGTTCATTATATACAATGATAAGAGTACTCACAGTGATAACTAGCATCACTCACTAACCGCTGGTCAGCATTACGTACTTATCACTAACCACCGCACTCATAACTACCATCACTACCATCTCGTTTTTGCAAATCACGAGCACCAATTGTAGGTGTTTTAACAGTTTAACTAATACAAAGTTGATTGTATTTTTTTGTAATTTATTCTATATTACATTGTGTGAAAGTGTTTATGTTATGTTGTATGAATGTTATAGTCTCGTTGTTACGTTCACAAAAGATATATAGTAACGTTACAAACATTACCCGATATAAGAAAAAGGAATAGTTAACCCTTTTGAGAGTCTCCACCAACCGATTCACGATCAAATGAAGACGTTAAAGTTAAACCGCGTACCAATAGCCAAAGGGCCGGGATGAAGCTACAAAAAATGTTTAGTGAGGTCATCAACAAGTCTCGTACTAAAATACAAGTAGATTCAAATATACAAATTATGCCAAAGACCCTTTCAAACAAATCAAAACCTTAATCAATTGATTTGAAAAAATATTCTAAGACTTTACATTTAAAGCACAGAAAATGTAATAAGTTATAAACGATAACGATTGCCAATGTAATTTAAGGACAAAATGTAAAACTTTAAGCAAAAGATAAGGACAAAATTTGTAAAATTTAAATAAATAAAAGACCATGGTATACGTAATTTTAAACTTAAAGTACTGCATAGTACCATGTAAGTTAAAGGAATTTAATATATATTGTTGATAGAGTAGGAAGAAAGTGCTGATATGAGAAATGCATAATGACTCATTAATGATGTGTAAATGTGATTTGGACAAATCCGCGCTTCTTATTAGTAGAAAGTGTGGATGTGTGTTTAACCGTAACATCAAATTCAAATTAAATTGGGAATATTGTGAAGGGGTTTTATGAATATTATGAGAGTTTTTATGAAAATTATATTTTTATTATATTAATGTAATTAATTATAGGTCGTTTATGAATTTTATTTAATAACTTGTGATGGATTTTATTTAGAATAAAAAATATTATATATTTAGGACTTTCTCATTTCTATCTACATTCTGATATATATTTTATCTTAATATTACATTTTTTTAAAAAATATTATATTTTTAATTTTTTAAATTACAAAGTTAGAAAAAGAAATATTGATAATAACAAAATAAAAAAACTAACTTGATAACAAAAAAACTATTACAATGGTCGCCCCATATTTATAAGTAGTGGGAAAACTAATTTGTAGTTTCCTATGAATGAGGTTGTCTACACCTTAACTGTTATTTTATATTTACTATTTTATTAGTTACGGTTCAGTTTTTCAGTTAGAATCTCACTCTTAACTGTTGTTTATTAGGTCGCAACATACTTATCAGGTAGTGGAGTTGAACCAATAAGCGCCATGTAAGTGGGTTTTGCAACTTCTGTTATAGCTTGAAGTTTTACATAATGATTTGATTTATTTATGTTTTCTTATTTTTAAACTAATAATTTCTTACATACAAGTAATGTTATTATTCCATGAATATTCAAATTCGATATTATCTTGTGTTTTTAAAGATAGTTAAATTAAATAATAAAAACAATACTTAACAATTTATGTATGTATAAACATAATCTATTATTTGTTGGGATGGTAGTGTGATTTTTAATTTATTTAATTTAAAGCTTTATTTAATATTTACCTATACGAATATCGTACGGAAATTACACTAGCTTTAGTTGCGTAAGGTCTAAGGGCTTACGAAACTAGGCAATTGGAAAACGTCTAACAACGGTTTTAAAAACATTGTTCTTACCAACCAACGACTTCTTCACGTTCAATATAATTTTGATAATTGATACCTTCGACTTATGATTTAGTCATATCTTGTTTTTTTATATTATTTGTTAACTAGTCATTTTATTTGCCTAATATTCTGTCAATTGTGTCTTCACAAAATTACATTCATAACTCTTTTGTCTTTTAAGGGTAAATTACAAAAAAAAAAAAAAAAAAAAGAACGAGTAGGTTGTTTTTTTTTTCAGTGTCATCTTTTTCATTAAGATTACTTGTAATTATGATATTCATGATTGTTATTACTGAATGTTATATTAGTTTTTCAGTCTATGACACAGTCATGATTAAATAACTCTAGTTATAACATGTGTGACTAACCTTTACATCATTACTTATTTTATTTTTATTTTTGATTTTCTTCAAATATAAATTATAAATTACAACTGATATTTAAAAAGTAGAAATATATATTAATATAAATTACATAAAAATGAAAACTTTAAAATCCTACAACAATAAAAAAAACAAATAAAAATACAAACTTAAAATCCTACAACAATAAAAATACAAACTTCGTTTGACGGCTAGTTAGGAAGCTATTTTTGTAGGATTTCCTTTTTCTTCCACTCAATAGCTCACCGAGCCTCCTCTGAGATCCCCTCCGTGGGAATCGATAAAAATGGAAAGCCGTCTAATGTCTTATGGTTTATTTCTTTTTCTTCTATGACTTTGAGAGCTGGTTTCTTTGTTTCGTCCATAATACTTCGAATTGTAAAAGTGTTGCATCATGAATTCTTGTCGGGGTTGCGTAGGAGAGGTGGTGATGCTCGAGTTCATACTCATCAAGCCTGGGGAGTAGTTCAACATTTGCTGAAAAAAAGAGTTGTTGTTGAAGTTGTTTTGAGAGTTATTATGAGACATGTTTGTATATTTTTTTTGGAACAAACAATTGGGAAAAGTAAAATAAGTTGCTTCATGGACACATATATACATACTTCATTTTTTTACTGTTACTTGTTACCATTGCTCGATTTATGAAAAACAAAATTCATCGATTACATATATTATAGCAGCTATATTTAAAAAATTCATGCGTTTTAGCTCGTCAATGAAACGACGAGCATGACACAATGAGCGAATGAGGAACAAGGCCAAGGTGAACAACGAACTCGTCATGACAAGCAAACAAACACCCACTACGGGTGGTCTAAGATTCTTCTTATTATCTGTCGAAATAGATTGTCTTTTTCCCGGTGTCATCTTTTTTCATCACCTACTTCAGAAAAGATACACCAAGATAACCCCGCTCAAAGGAAAAGGAAACAATTGATCAACTAGAGATTTCCTAGTACCAATAATTGAAATCTCTCTAATAATCGACTATTTTCAAGTTTAAATTGTTGATTTCAGGGGAAAATATGAAATTGAGGTAATATGTCACATGTATATAGCATATATCAAATAAGGATTGAGTTTTGAGTTTTTTTAACAACAGAACACACACATACTCTAATTATATCCTAAAATCTATATCTTATGTTCACCATGAACTTGAACCCACAATCATTAAGATCAACTAACGCGCCTTATAGCCATTTGGTTGAATTTTTGAGTCAAACCATTGTTAGGTTTTAGTCTAGGTTTATTCTTGACCATAAGCTTTAATAAGGTTAATCCACACATATATAGCTGGGATTATTATTGTTTCAAGTTTATAATGGAAATTTGATTGCCTATGCAAATTTTTTGTTAATTTATCATCTATGTAGGAGTTGTCATCTCTAATATCTTTTTTCAAACATGCTCGACTCGATTTAGGGACGGAGCTAGGCTTTCATTATTGAGGTCTAACTTAATTATAAAACAGTAATTATTATATAGATATACTATACAAATGACATGAAAAAGTTTTATTGTTTTCAAGATAAATAAATAACGAAAGTTGAATTAATTTCAAGAAACTTATTTATTAATATAATGCTTATTATAATAGTTATCAACGATTAATCCATTTTGTTTGTAATACTGGATTGTACTTTCTTCATTATAAATTCATGAAATTGAGCTAACTAGAGGGAGATGAAGGGATCCATCTTCTTTCTTAAGATTTGTGAAACAAATAATTTTGAGAAACAAAATTACTATAAATAACTGTTTATAATTGTCTCTTATCAAATACGAGTAAATTTTTATATACATGTCTATTTGTTTCTTTTAATTTTTATTAACTAAAGTGAGAACTTCTATTTACATATAAAAACTATATTTCACAACTCACAATATTTTTAGGTTTTGCTTTTCAAGAAAAAGATATTTTTAGATTTCTGATTTATTAAAAAATGTTATATACTCTTATTAAATCATTTTACTTAATATGCCTATCAAGTTAATGATGATTTTTGTAATTAGAGGTGTCAGAAAAGCCCAAATCTGATTAACCCGACCGACTCGAATAATACAAATAGGATCCCTTTAACAAAGTCAATGAGTTTAAACCAGGTTAATAGTGTTGACCCAATTAATCCGAGTACTAATTAGTGTCGGGTTACTTTTTACAAAAAAAAAGAAGTTCATGTCGGCATGAATAACCCGGTTAATTTTTTTTTTGAAATTAAAAAAAAATAATATATAAGAAGGTATATTTGAATAGTTTTTTATTTGATATAAACATTAAAGTAGTTTATCACTTTTTGATACATGTCACTATATGTTATATCGATTAATTAGTTAAACATAACTTTGAATTTAAATTTACTTTAGCTCTCTCGCGATCTCATGTTACATACGTTTTAGTTTTACAAAACCTGAAATCCTGAATTAACATAATTAGAATATGTTGCTTATATATTTTTAGAAAAGAAAAATGTAAAATATATATATTGTTTCTCCAAGTATATATATATATATATATATATATATATATATATATATATATATATAATTATCTTAAAATTTGTCATTTTTACATTACGTTTATTTTTTTAAAATGTTTAAATTTATTACGTGTGTGATATAAGTGTTTATTTTTTTAATCTATTGAGTTTTTAAAGTTTAAATAATTACATAAAACTCACAAAACAAGCAATTTGACTAACCCAAATCTTATCGGGGTCAAGTTTAAGATCAAAATTTTATTTTGAAAAACCCGATTAACCATAAACTCAATTGACTTGACTTGACTTGAGTAATACCCCAGTCTTCTAATATAAATAAAAGACTAATCAATTTTATTATTATTTAATATGTTTTTATTAATATTTAATATTTATTATCGTTTAAAATAACTCGTGTATCACACGAATATTTAGTTTAGTTAGTAAGATAAAGTATAAAGATTTAGGGATTTATTACATGAAAATAATTTTGCACGACGTAATTACTTCCAGAGAATCATTCATCATTGTATTAATTTTAAAATTAGTGTTTTGACTTTTCACTAAAAATTATTCAAACCCAAGAGGACAACGACACAATCACCATTATTATTTTCTTATATTCACACGACATTCCGCCATGGAAGCCCTCCTCGAGCTTTCTTCCTTTCAACCTCTTTTGACAATTTCCAATTTCTTATTATTCATAAATTCAAAACCCCATTTCACATTTTCACAATCCAACCATGAAGTTCCTTCGAGCCCTCGCCCTTCTTCTCATCCTTCTCTCTCTTTTCTCCTCTTCAATCACTGCTTTCCCTCATTTTTTCCCAAACGTTTCATCCATCCCGCCGTCCTTCCTCCCAAACACCACCTCCGGCGCTTGGGACAGCTTTCACAAACTCTCCGGCTGCCACTCTGGCCAAAAGGTTGCAGGTATTTCCAAACTCAAAAATTACTTTCACTACTTTGGTTACATCGGTAACAACACCATTGGCAATTTTACCGATGATTTCGATGACTCGCTTGAATCGGCGGTGAAAAACTACCAGCGAAACTTCAATTTAAACACTACCGGTGTGCTCGATGAGCCGACGGTGAAACAGATCTTAAAACCGAGATGTGGAGTTCCGGATATTGTGAACGGATCTAGCACTATGAACTCCGGTAAAGCTGCGTCGGTTGTTGGACACACTGTCGCTCATTACTCGTTTTTCCCCGGGACGCCACGGTGGCCGACACGGCAGCGTGACCTCACCTACGCGTTTGATCCGAGAAACCAACTTTCCGACGACGTGAAACGCGTCTTCGCTAGCGCGTTCACGCGGTGGTCGGAATGGACGCCGTTGACGTTTACAGAAACCAGCGACTACTTTACTTCCGACCTTAAGATCGGATTCTACGCCGGAGATCACGGCGACGGCGAGGATTTCGACGGAGTATTGGGGACACTAGCTCACGCGTTTGCACCGCCGAGAGGATTGTTGCATCTTGACAGCGACGAAACGTGGGTTATCGACGACGTGTTTGTTTCCGGGTCGGCGTCGGCGATGGATCTGGAGTCGGTGGCGGTGCACGAGATCGGACACCTGTTGGGGCTGGGCCATTCGTCGGTGGAGGAGGCGATCATGTTTCCGACGATATCGTCGGGAGTACGGAAGGTGGAGTTGGCGCAAGATGACGTTGAAGGGATTCAGGTATTGTACGGTTCAAACCCAGATGGCAACGGTACGACGGTGCCATCGTTCGGTGAGCGAGAGATGAGTGGTGGTGACCGCCGCCGGTCATCGGAGCTGGTCCAGATTGTATTATTGGCCGTTGGATTGACATTATTTGTTTTATAATAGGTTATTATACTATATTATTTTCATTTCTATTCTTTTTGTTGTTGTAAATTACAAAACTGCCCCAATGATTATTTTGGATTATTGCGGAGCGTAGCTGTATTTTTTTGAAGTGTCGACTATTGATTATATTGTATATGTCATTTTGGTTTATATTATTATGTTGTAAATGAAATAACAAAGAATGTTTAATATAGTTTATAATTAATTCATAGTTTTAAAGAATTAATTTTAGTCTTTGAATCAATTCTATTAATGATGTAGATTAAATTTTAAAAATTTGAGTAGAGTGATATTTTCGTAACTTTTCGTAATTCACATGTGATGTTTTTACAAATCACATGTTTTTGTATACTGAATCACCTAAATATTAAAATTTCAGGACAATGATTTTTAAATGGACTTTATTAAACACAACTCATGAAATAATAGTTATGAATTTTTGTTCAAAGTATTTTGCAGTATTAACCTATTCTTTTAAAAGAGATTTTCCGTTTTAGCATGTTTTCTACTGTTTAGTAGTAGGGTAAGTTTGGTGCATTTTTTGCCGAGGTACTAACACGCGGTGTAATACGTCAAAGGCACATATATTTTTTAACACGTTATATTCAGATGACAACTTATATGGCAATGAAGAAATAGTAGGGTACATGTGTGATACAATGACAACAGGGTGTCATTACAAATTCTGAATCTGAAACACCATCGATATGTAACCTAAGGCGATCGATAGTCGGGATGAACCCTAAGGCCATCGACAATCGAGATGTAACGAACCCTAAATAAACTATTTTATTTGTCTTGTACACATCGAATTTAATTAATTCTTATCTGTATGTAAGATTCACTCAAATTTGATAGAAACTTGAGTCATTTGTATTCCATTTATACGAGCAGAAATAATTGAACCAAAGTGAAACCATTGTTTAGTTGAAAATATTCCTCCTTAATTTTTTATGTTTCTTAATTCGTAGATCAAAAGCTTAGACGTCTTATATTAATTTACTAGACTAAATGTCTGTGTGATATACATGTTGGTTTAAACGATAATAAATATTAGACATTAATAAAAACGTATTAAATAATAATAAAACGTGAATTAAATAAAAATTTAAAAAATTACGACATACGACATCAACACTCTAACCAGCGGTAAAAATATTGACGCGAGGAGGGCGGACTTGATGGCAGAAACGTGATATCATGATAAGAAGAGACGTGATTGTATTTCTTATATAAGTCATCAATCATTATTGTTACAATTAAGGGTAATAAAAGTTAAACGTTATTGGTTATAATTAAAAAAGAATTTAAAATGATTATAAAATATTTTACAATGAAAAAACTAAGAATTTGGTTAATTATGATATTTTGAAATATTATAAAGTGTAAATATGATATTTGTAAATTAAGGTAGATAAATACGATTTAATATGATTAATAAGAGCATATATGAAATTATCTCTAATAATTTTTACTCTAAAAATTCAAAATTAATATTTTGATTTTTAGTGAATGAATGATCAAGATTAAATATTTTTTAAATTAATAGTTCAGATCGTATAATAAGTTTGATCAAATTAGTATTTTATTTATATTAGAAGATTATTTTTATGCTGAAAATATGTCTTATTACTTGTGAATCGTGAGTTTTGTATCTCTTTTTGTTAGAAATAAGCGATTTTGTAATCTTCAACTTCTAACATGTTTGTTAATTAAATAATGTTGTACATAAAAGGCGTCCCAGAATACTCACGACTGGTTAAACTGCTACCAAAGTAAATCCAAACTTAGGGGTGCCTAATTGGGAGTTTGCGTTACAAATGGTAATTGTAATGATTAATAATGTTTATGTTAGTTTGAATATAATCTATTATTACCCATTAATAGGTAATTTCTTACTAAATTGATGTTAATGGATTATAGTATCTATATCCACAACCAATCACCACCACCATCGACCTCTACAACTGTTACTACCACCACCACTGATCACCATCATCACCGATTGAAAACACCACACCATTATCTGTTGTTGCCACTTCTGCCGCCACAACTCCACCCGTCACAATCGCCTCCATAATCAACCATCACCCGCTACCCACAAATCACCATTGAATGTGATTAAAAATTAATAATAATCTTGTTATAAAAACGGCAACGGTAACATTATTATGATAATACTTTGTTATTTAAAAATTTGTGGTCATTATATCTCGACACCTGTTTAAGCTAACTTCTAGTTTGTACAATTTATTTTCATTGTCAATATTTTAATAATCATAAGAATTTAATTTACATGACTAGTCAATTAATTTGGTCCATTTTATTCCAAGGGCGTTACTGATATAAGTTTTGCCTAATCAAATAGAGGGAATTATACAAGTTAAATTGTATGTAATTATTTTTAAATTAAATTGGGTTAATTAAAATTCAGATGTCTCAAAAATTGTTATAAAAAAGCACTTGTTCATTGGCAAACATTTATTTGTTTTTATTATTATTTTTATTTATTGGTATCCATTTAATTGACCTGGGCTTCAAAGAAAGTGGGCTTGATAGAATTACCAAACGCTAACGTCATGTGCTTTGATTAAGCAATTTGAATTTAAACTTTGAGTTGATTAGCATTCGATTCGGGGATTTCACACTTGACTCTACATATATTTCGGGTTATTGTGGAAATAATATTTAGGTGAGAATCGAAGAACAAATCTTAATTATCAGTTAGATGTTGATATATTAGATCTAACGGTCATAATTCATGACCATCCTAATTCATGAATAAAATAAATGGACAAATGTAGACCATCTAATCAGATTAAATGACGGGTCAGGATTAAGTCTTTTATTCTTACTAAAATATTTTTTTCTCATTTATCTGATTAGAATTCGGGTTAGTCGGATTCTATATTTTTGACACCCCTATATCTAAGATAATATTTCAGGATCAAACACTTGTTCTGATGTAACGTACATTCAGATTTTTTAAAACAAACTTTAACTTTTAAATTTCTTTTTAACAAAATTAAATTGATCAACAATTAAAATCGATATTGAAACTTTCATGCAAATGAAAATTTTTATAATTAAAAACCCAAACTTTAGGTACAAAGTTGAGAGGCTATACTTGATAAAATATGATAATTTTTTCTACAAATAAAAGAATGATATGTTCATCGCCTTATTATGAAAAAAGATTTATAAAAAACGGAAAAGAAGCAAGCCTAAAATTGCTGAAAATTAGGGATGTAAACGAGTTGAGCCGAGCCAGACACTTATCGAGTTTGGCTCGTTTAGGACTTTTTAAGCTCGAGCTTGGCTCGTTTAGAGCTTATGATGTTGAGCTCGAGCTCGGCTCGTTTAATATTTACGAAGCTCGGGCTCAGCTCGTTTATACTCGTTTAAGCTAGGTTCGTTTAGGCTCGGGTATTATTTTGATATTTTTATTAAAATGATATATATAATTATTAAAAATTAAATATATAAAATATGAATTATATTATATATGAAGCTCGTTTAAGCTCACAAGCCCACTCTTTGGAGCTCGAGCTCGGCTCATTTACATCTCTACTGAAAATTAACCTAAAAGCTTACAAAGGGTTAAATTCTTGGTAATAAAATTAGTTTAATGGTTAGAGGAATGTTCAATATAATCCATACTTAATTCATAGTCCTAAGTGACTAATTTTAGCTTTTGAATCAATGACATCAATGGTCCAGATTGCATTTTAAAATTTTGGGTGGAGAGACATTTTCGTAATTCACATATGATTGAATATTAAAATTTTAGGACTATGTTTTTTTATACGAACTTTATTAAACACAACTCTTAATGGTTAAACCGATTACTTACCGATAATTTAATAGTTAAACCGATGTGATAGTTTCCCTGTTAAATCGAAAAAATAGTTCACCAATTCATCCGGTTGCAAGTTTACTTTTTAGAAACTTAAATGAATAGATAAACCAACAAATTAGCCAAAGTTTAATGATCTTTTCTACTATTAACCCTTTAACTAATTACAAAAACTCAAACTTAACAAACTTAAAGCTAAATACGTAGTAAACTAACACACAGTCTTGAAAGCTTTCTCCATCTCCTCATTACCTTGAGGACCGACATCCAACGAGAGGAACTCGATCAGGCAGGTCTATCCGTCGTTCCTTTTCGATCTCACTGCAAACCATATATTAAATAATGAAATGACTAACGATAAAGCAAAAATTATTTAACAGTATTTCATTATTTGGCGTTTTTTATGTTATCATTTTCATAATTTGGACAGAGCTATCTGTCGTTCTTTTGCTCGTAACAAACCATATATTAAAATAACTAAATGACTAATGTTAAAATAATTTTTTAAATATATTTTACTATAAACGTTTCTTGCGTTATGTTTTTTATAGCTACTTATCAGCTATCTCCATCACTTTAAAATAAACACAAGATATGCAATCAATTTTTCTCCATTTTAATATATTTTTTGTACGTATATCCGTGGATTATTATTTGCTACAAGATTCCATTTTAACTATTTTGAATTTGACAAAAAAAAGGTTAGTGATATTCAAAGCAAACAAAATTTGGTAGTCCTCCATAGTCCTTTCCATTCACCTTAGTCGTCTTAATCTTTCGCTTTTTTAATAATAAATAAATAAATAAATTATCGATATTTGTTTGCAGTTCAAGAGATTTCTTCGAACATATATAATTTTAAAAAAAAACATATCAGAGTTATTAAAAAATTAATCTAACAATCAGAAGTACGTGTATATTATTTATTTAATGCATCTAATAGACAGGTTGGCTATATATCCAAACTTCTGAGTGTAACCTTATCATATATTATTATTATTATAATATAATAATAAAGATATTTTTGCTAACGTTAACGACCAATCCAAACTTAGGAAGGAGGAGTTGTTTCCCAAGTTCAATACAAGAGGTCTTTATAGATCAAAATAAATGTCTAACTCTTGGTGTTTATGGGCCAGTCGATGGTGGATCTCAGAATTTGGTTCGAGCTGATAAATCTTTCTATTTTTTCTTTTATTTATTTTTTTACTAGAAATGGTAGCGGAGCGGAGCGGGGATTGATCCCCCCGTTCCCGTTTAAGAAAAAAACTGCGGGAATTTAAATAGGGATCCCAGTCGGGTAACCGAGGAAACCGCAGGAAAACGGATATCGCCGTTTAATATAAACATATGATTAAATGGGTAATTTTCACCGCGGAGATATTCGTTAAAGTATAATTGTGATTTTCACCACAGGGATCGTCATCATTAAGATTTTACCACGAGTTTTAGAAAATAATTATACTAAATTATACAACATTATCGAATACAAACATATATGAACCGAAATTAAAGTCTTAAAAAATCTAAATGCATCCAAAATATCGAAACCAAACAATCCAAATAAAGACAACTATCAAAATTAGGTTGTGTGAAAGTGTATAAAGATTTGTACATTTTCTACTTAAAATTAATTTTATGTATATTAATATGTGAATAATGTTCAATATAGTCCACAATTAATTTATAGTCCTAAGGGACTAATTTTAGTGTTTGGATCAATGTTATCAATAGTCCAGATTAATTTTAAAAATTTGGGCGGAGTGATATTTTTGTAATTTTTCGTAATTCACATGTGATTGTACACTGAATCACTTGTGATTGAATATTAAATTTCAGGACTATGTTTTTTAAATGGACTTTATTGAACACAACTCATTAATATATATATATATATATATATATATATATATATATATATTATATAGTGAAAAGTTCATTTAAGAACCGTTTTTATTGTGAGAACCATTTCTAGTCGTCCAATTTTCCCTCCTTCAATTGGATTGCCCACCTCTGAATTCCTTACATGCACCCTGCCACACCCAATCTCCCACACTCTTCATCCATGAATTCCATTATCCAAAATGAACGGCTAAGATTGGTTCTCGCGGTTCTCGCAATAAAAATGGTTCTCAAACGAACATTCCCATATATATATATATATATATATATATATATATATATATATATATATAACAACCAATCTCAGCCAATCATTTAAAAGGCAAAAAAGAAATTAAAAAGAAAACCCATCAGCTCACGCCTCCTCGGCCATCATTAGCTTTTTTTTTAAAAAAAATCCATTAATCCTTCTAATAATCATAACTATGTCATGCTTAAGATTTTTAATAAAGAATTATATCATTAGCTCCAGTTTTCATATACCTTCATATACATATATTTGCATTTTCATATACCTACATGTACATATATTTGCATTTTCGTATACCTGCATGTACATATATTTGCATTTTCAGCTGTGCTGAAAATCAATGATATAATTTTTGTGCATTTTCAACTGCATGTACATATATTTGCATTTTCAGTTGTGATGAAAAACAATGGTATATTTGTATTTTTAGCTGCATGTACATATATTTACATTTTTATATACCTGCATGTACATATATCATAAAAATCAATAGTATACTTTTTGTGCATTTTCAGTTGTGATAAAAATATTTGCATTGCTAAAAATAAAAATTTCAGAAATATGGGAAGAGTAATCTTGATTTAAAGAGGATTAAAAAACTAGTAGACTAGTATAATTTTTTTTGCTTAAATTCTTAAAACTTAATTAGTTATGATAAATTTAAACTTTGGGGGTAATGTTTTATTTACTTCATGGGAGAGAGAGCTGGAATGGAACGAGATTACTAAAAAAAGAGAGATAAATTAATTAAAGGAAATTAAAATATTAATCCTTAAAAAACTGATATTGACGTAATCAAAAGGGCAAAAACGTCATCAACATAGAAATACGAACTTAAACATGTACAAGGCTCAAGCTGCATATAGCACATGCTAAAGTTGCGTATAGTCCATTTAAGATTAATTATCATTAAATAGAATTATGAATGGATGCAAAATACTAAAGTATCACCTATCGAATAAGTAAATGTAAAAGTATCAAAATCATATAGTCAAAATAACAAATACTAAAATAACGTACTATTGTTTTAACTGTAAATCTTTTATTGTTTATTTTGAGTTTTTAACGTTTAAGACTTTGTACTTTTGTTTGGCGGGTTTTATTGTCCTAGAATGTCACTCTCTTATTTGAATTCATAATCTTCTTTTCAAAATTTAAATTTCAAGTATTAAAGAAAATTTTAAAATGTTATAATTTTACCTATAAACAGGTCAAACGGGTCATCTTTGGGTTGTCGGGTTGACCCTAACCCGACCCATTTATTTTCGTGTCGATTTCGTGTCAACCCACTTTTGACCCGTTTCGGGTTCGTGTCACTTTTTTCGTGTCGGGTTTCGGGTCGACCCAGAAACTGTCAGCCTTACATGTAAGTTTCGAAGATTGACTTAGAGCTTTTTATTAATAAAAATCGTTGCTTTTTTTAAAAAGAGACATGATTAGTACACGCTATTTTTTTATAATACATAACAACCAAGATTTTTTTTATCTCTACAAACCCAGTATTATTTTTCTCAACTACATGATCAAAGGTATTATGGTCTAAACATAAACTTTTTATTATGTATGACAAAAAAGTATTATGTACAAATTATTTTTCTTTTAATATCTTATATATAAATTAGTATGAAAGCGTTTATTAATTTATGATGGTATTAGTGTCGACGGAGAAAAAAAAAGTGGTGACTTTTGACGGAAAATATTAACTTAAAAGCAACGAATGGAAATTGAAAAAAGTGGTGTAAAGTTGGATATCAATATTTGATGTAAACATATCATTCATTCATTTTCCTTGTTTCTTACCTGCCGGCCTCCCCCACTCTCGTGCATCCTTTTATAATCTTCTACTCTTGACTTGACCCACCCAAAAAAGGGTATAACAAAACTTTTATTTATTTCTATTTCATAATATGAGACATGGCATGTTTATAATGTATTCGGTTATCTTAGTTTTTATAAGGAAAATATAATGTGTGCTACTGTAGTACCTGCTGACACACTTACAAACTTGTTTAATAAAGATAATTTTATCATTTTAGTATTTACCTATTAAAAAAATATGTGAATGCAGGAGACCTAACTTAGGTGCTACTAATAACATATATCATTTGCTTTTTTTATAATATCTTTTCTTGACATGATAGATATAAAAGTTAAACATATTATAAGTTTGGTATTATATCATATACATATATATATAAGTTCGAATTATTATTAAAGTTAATTAATTCGTTAGTTTTTTATGTATAGATGTGTTGGGAAAAATAGGCTTATAAATATATCCTCTTTTGTTGACACAAAAATATACAACTTTTTATATAATTGTATGTATTAACATTAACATATGTGCACATATACATATATATATTCAATCAAATATATTCTCATCTATAATCTACAAAACAAGCTTCATCAAATGGCCAAGCTCCAATCGTCTAGATTCGAGTTCAAGTAGAAGCCGATGTCGAAGATTTCTACAAACAAACGTTCGAAGTTTATGAGCTTACAAAATAAATTATCAAATGAGTTTAAGTTTTTATAAAATAATTTTTATAAAAACTTTTATAAAAATTGAGAAATTTTTTATAAAATCACAAGCTTGGTAGTCAAAGCAAATGAATTCCTATTTTGGCAAATACTAAACATAATCTTCTATTGAAATAAGCCAAAACCATATTTAGCAAAAGGAATCTCTCAAAGAGGTAAACTTCCAACATGCTTTGAGCATTTGGTTTCTAAACTACCATTTTTATGATTAAATTCAAACTTAAGAAGTATGGTACTAACCCAACTTTTCTTAAACTCCTTTTTAGTGCATTTTTATGGCAAAAATGAGTTGTGTGTGGTTTTGGTAAAAGCCCAACGTCTATATACACAAGGCTCAAAAAGTTCCAGCAGACCGACGGTCGAAGCCACGGTCGACCGTGGTTCGACCGTGGAGTGTCTGGACAACTTTTGAGCACCAACCTTTTCCTTATTTAAAGAAACTCAAGTCTTGTGTTTTACTCACCTCTTGTCATCTGAAAAACACAGAGAATACATAAAAAACTTGTAAGCTCATATTCCTTGAAAAACCAAGATCAAGAATCAAGCAAGAGTGAAAGCATTCAAGTTCAATTACTTCATTACTTTCATATATATATTTGTAATAGTCAGGATCAACTCTAGCCTTTCAAATTAGAGTGAAGTGAGGTTTATCTTAGCCTTGTTTGTAAGAGTGAAGTGTAATTCTTGAAAGCTAAAGAGAGAAGTTGTAAAAGGTTTATCTCTACCTTCAAAGGGAGAAGTTAGTAGAGCAACTCTTGGTGGGTGAGACCAAGGAGTGGATGTAGAGCAAGGTTGTTAACCCTTGCTTGAACCACTATAAATCATTGTGTTCCTAGCTACTTCATTGGTGATATCTTTTGTCTTTGAATTCTTTATTTACTTGCAAATATTGTTAAAAACTTCAAAAAGTTGGCATATAACCTATTCACACCCCCTCTAGGTTCTAACAAGATGTTTCTAACATATTGTTATGATATCATGAATCGATGATTTCTATTAGAATAACAATCCCTATATATATATATATATATATATATATATAGAGAGAGAGAGAGAGAGAGAGAGAGAAATGCCACGTAATAAGGAGATAAAATAGGAATGAATACAATAGAATTTGAACTAAATATATATAACCGACTAATATTCCCCTGCAATTTGAGCAAGACCAGGTCGAACGCTCAAACTGGATCCGAACTGTTGGTATAGGAAGGTTGGCAAGCCTTTGGTGAAGATGTCAGCGTACTGCATGGAGGAAGGGATGTGAAGAACTCGAACTCGACCAATGCGTACCTTCTTGAGCACAATGTGTATATCAATTTCAACATGCTTTGTACGTTGGGATGAACCGGGTTTTGTGACAAAGAGACTGCTAAGACATTGTCACAATAGACAACCGTTGCCACAATAGACAACCGTTGCCTTACATAGAGGCACATGAACCTCATGAGAATATTCCTTAGCCCAGTAGTTTTTGAAATGGCATTAGCAATGCTGCGATACTCAGCCTCGGCACTAGAGCGTGAGATAGTATATTGTCGCTCAGAAGTCCATGACACAAGGTCATTACCAAGAAATACATAGTATCCTGAGGTAGATCTGCGAGAGTCAGGGCACCCGCCGTAATCTGCATCAGAGTAAGATGTCAGAGTGTGATGAAGATGCAAAAAACTGTAAGCCATAATCAATGGTCCCCTGGAGATACCGAAAAAAATTCTTCATGAATTGGAAGTGGGGCTCGTGTGGAGCATGCATGAAAAGGCACACCTGCTGGACGGCATATGCAATATCCGAACAATTAAAAGTCAAATACTAGAGAGCCCCGACAAGAGTCCAATATAAGGTGCCATAGGGAAGAAGTGCTTCAGCCGTGGCAATAGGTTTAGTAGACATATCCACCAAGGTAGTGCACAGTTTGCAAGAAGCCATAGAAGCTCGTTGAAGAAAATTACGCATATAAGAAGCTCGTGACGAGGTAAGCACGAGGTCGGCCGTGTTGATAAATAAAAAGTTAAGAATCACAAATACTACTCCAGAAATCATGAGAGGTGATGAAGGTTACAAACCCAGTATATTAGGCACGAAGGGCTTGTTTAAGCCCGTATAAGGATATCCAAAGTCGAATGACATGAGACATAAACTTGGCATCATATCCATCGATCCTGGAGGCTGTTGCATAAACATAGTCTCATGGAGGTTACCATGGAGAAAGGCGTTCTTGACATCTAATTAACCTATGTATTGGTCATGCCTGAGAAACTGCTATACTAAGTATGGTCTCAATAGTAGCAAGCTAGTTCTATATAGACAAAATTGGGAAGTGGTGAGATGGGATGTGTGGATGTAGTGTGAAGGTTTAGGCAAGTAATATGTTTGGTAACACATGCCCTAGCATGAGTAGTCACCGGACTAGCTGAGGTAGCCGGGTTTGTTTTGCCGGTTCCGTTGATTACCTTGGTTCCAAGGCTGTTGACCACGATGTCCATGGCCTCTAGAGTTCTGGCCAGGACCCCGGCTATTTGCACTACGTCCACGGTTGGTCTGCTGTTGTTGTCAACTTCCCTGTGGTTGTAGTAGTTGGAGGATTGACTACGATTGCCTTGAGCCCCTGTAGCGTTTTGTGACGATCAATCCACTGAGCTTTGATCGGTGATGGCCGTATGCATCTGGCTTTGCCGGGCGTTCTGTCTATATTGCTCCAATTGAAACATTCTATGAGCCGTCTCCCATGACGGGGAGCTTTGATTGATATAAGCTCTTACAACATCAAACTCAATCCACGAACCATTTGCAAGACACGTCTCAATTTGGTGACCGGATTGTCCACATCTCCAAACTGATATGCTAAATCTTTGAGTTTGTGACAATATGCTTCCATAGATGAACACACTCCAAGAGTAAAATTGGAGAATTCTTGTTCAAGAGCGGCAACAAGCGAATCTTTGTTGTTGAGAAAGTTGGTCTTGAGTTTATTCCACACAACTTGAGTCGTGGTGTCATTCTCTAAGATTCGGACCGTCAGTTCATTGGACAATGTGCTGTAGATCCATTGTAAGATTAGAGCGCCGATCTCCACCCGCTGGTGATAACAAGGGTTAGTTTCAACCGGTGCAGGAGTCTCGTCAATATAATTAAGCAGCTTGTAGGTTTTGGCATGAAAAGGACGTTGTTGCAACAAAGTTCATAGGATAAACCAAAATTTTGTGCTCTATATGTGTGTATGAGTGTGTGTTATATTACTTATATATATGTAAATATGGGTGCATTGTAAAGAGACTCAATTTCCCCTGCATGCACCTCATTACAGGTAGCCAACACAAGTACTTGAACGTCATTTGAGGAGAGGGACAAAAAACAACAATAATTTAGAGTCGGAAGTAATAAACCTGTTAATTTTAAACTATACGAGCCAAATCATGAACTTAAATCAAACTTCATAAATGAAAATTGTGATGTACTTTTAAACTAAACACGGTACGTAGTTCGTTCATAGAATAACATTTTGTTGAAACTTTATTACATTTTGATACATTTCGCTTTTTTATTCATAATGTTCAATATGATTATAAATACGATAGTTTAAGCTATGAATAATTTCGGTAGATAACAACTTTGTTCTTCATAACTTTATAGATTTTAGTACTTAAACTTCTAGTCTTAATAGTATTAATTTTACATTATAAACGAATCAATATCGGGTTTAGGTGGTTGACACTAGGTAGCCCGATAACGAGTTGACCTAATGCCAAAGTAATGCATGTGTCATATTATTTCTATCTACACTAGATTGCTTTTTTCCCTACATCCACGAGACCACGAACTTTACTTAAAGAATGCAATTAATTATTATTATTATTTTCTAATTTTCAAACCTATTTATGTAACACATGAACCCACAATTAATATCTAATGTAAAATATATTTAAAAAATGATTTTAATAAGTCTTGTGATGGCCAAAAAGAGACAAGGAATGTTATGCAACTTGACAAATTAAGATAATGTTCGACTATCTTAATTCTCAAGTATTGACCCTGTGAACTTTCTTGTCTCCACGCTTTTGTGGTTTTCATATTGACATCATTTACATGGTTTAAATCTTTTGTTATTAGTTTTCTTATATTTATTGAATAAGAAATGTTATATTTTATTTACGTTTAGAAGTGAACCTACTTGACCAGTAGCATATGTAACATAAAATTATTAGACTCGAATAAAATAATAATAATAAAATTTAATTATTATTTGTGCCTGAATTGTTGTAAGTTATTATGTGTGTAAAAAGATTGCTGAATTTTCTTTTTCTTTTTTTCAACTACTATTATTATTATTATTCTAAGAGGTGGACCCAAAAGAATTAAGAAAAAGATCCAAAATGGCAACTTGCAAAGTTGCAATGAGAGCCTCATATCCAAAAGGAATAAAATAAAATTGACAAAAAAGAAGTAAGAAAAAGATTTAAACTTTAGTTTACTTGGACTAGCTACCTAAGGAAAAAGTTATAAGCCTTAAAATATGACAAGCATAAAATCGAATCAAAGTAGACTAGACCAATAATTCTTCTTTTGTCTTGTGTTATTTTGATTGAAAAGCCTTTTATATATTAACTAATATGTATTTGGTAAAAAAAAGTAGGGAATAATTGTTTTAAAAAGATAGGATATATATTTCTATCTAACATCTATTTAAGTGCTTTCAAACTCATAAACATTTTAAATAAGAGGTATATTACATTTCATCATTTGATTATTTAAGTATTCGTGAATGTTAAAACATCTATTATAGATGTTTTTAGATGCACAGTGCACACATATTTCTCCCTTTTTAAATGGGTTTCTTTCAAAGTTATGGCTATATATATAGGCAAAAGTTTAAACGAGAATTGTTTTTCGTATGAGAATCGCGAGAACCAATTTTAGCCGTCCAATTCCCCCTCCTTCAATTGGATTGCCCACCCATGAATTCCTACATGCACCCCGCCACACTCAATCCCCCCACGCTCTTCATCCATGAATTCCATTATCCAAAATGAACGGTCAAGATTGATTTTCGCAGTTCTCGTACGAAAAACAGTTCTCGTTTGAACTCTCCCCTATATATATATACTAGCATGGTACTCTCGCAATGCGGCAGCATCAAATAGTTTCTACTCGATAACTTGTTCGTTTTGGGAATTTACGTAGTACGGTGACAACGAATAATTTTACATTGGTAACATGTCTATTTTCTTTATTTTCCTGTTCTTAATCAACGCTTTTATTATTTTTAAATAAACTTTGAGAACAATTAAATAAGAAAAAAAGTTTTTACTTATAAAATAAGTTAAATTGCATAAAAATACTGAGTGTAAATTGGTAATTTCAAACTATTTAAAATTAAGAGATTAAGAAAATAGTAAACTAATTTGAAACTATTAATTTATGAGCTATTTAAAAAATTTTAAAATATATGTTTATAAATTCTTAGTATAGATTATTCAGATTTATGAGTTTTACTTGTACACATTTTTTGATAATTATGTTAAAATATTTATTACATGATATAATATTTAATATAAAATGTTTGGTTATGAAGGTATTTTTTAATAAGTAAGTTAATTTATTTGAATTTTTTAAATATAGAAGGTATAGTTATTAAAATATAATATAAGATTCTTATTAACTCTATTTAATAGTTACTTTATATAATAGTTTCCATTTAGTTTATATGAGGGGTAATTTAGTACTTTCAAAAGACTTAAAATTTAAGAGATTAAGCAAAATGCCTAAATGCTTTATAATATAGTATAGATATATACTCCTATTTTATCATTGTTCCTATTAAATGATGAGATGTATAACCCGCTAACTTTTTTTCCTTATTTACTGTCTTGATTGTGACATTTGACTTAATTTAGTTAGTAGAAGGATAGAATAAAAAGATTTCATAGAAGAATATAGAATATTTCATACCCTGGTCACACGAGATTAGGTATCTTGTTGTAGCTAATATATAACCTCTCAAATAAGATTAGAAGCTTTTTGTTAAAGATAAAATGTAAGAAGAGCTCATTTGCAAATTGTCTGGTAATTCACCGGCCAAATAATGCTTTGCCGAATTGACACTCTAAAGGAACACTTAATTTAGAGGAAAACCACAATCCTGGATTTATTAATTAATTCTGGAGGAAACATGTGATGTGTTTTATTATGATTTATTATACAACTGACCGCAAAAGAAAGTGTACGACGTCTTGCACGATCGATTTTTTTTTTTTTTTGGTATCAATAGACATACACACTAAATCTACTCCATAGTTTATTACAGGATTTGAACTCTCAACTTCTTTAAAAGTGATACCTTAAAACCAACATCTGATACCGCTAGGTAACAAGCCATTTAGTCAATCAAATATTATTTACTGTGTAAGAACCAAAATAGTTGGATGAACATACCAAATCACAACTCTTTTGAAAGTTAACTATATTAGCTTACGCCTCAATGTATCAGCAAAACAACGAGCAAACCCTTAATTAATTAGTCAGCTTATGGTTTCTTATGAATCAATCGGGAGCAAACTCCTACTGTGGAAGATGTTCGGTGAATTAATACAAGATGATCGATCATGGACGAAATGACAAACGAAAACCCTGAAAAAACCTCGTTGTATCAGCACAGCAACGAGCAACAGACGGAGACCATGAAGAGCTTTCTCAGCTCTAATACAATGTACAAAAAAGGAACTGCAGGCCGGCTTCTTTAAATGTATAACTATAAGTTAGTTACATTGGTAATTAACTATAAGTTTACAACTGAAATATATATTGGATATAAATTTATAGTAAAGACAAGAACCAAATGGTTCTAACAGGGTCGTCTCAAATATTTTTTGAGCCCGAAGTAAAACTAAAAAATGGACCTCTTAAAATATTAAAATTTATAAAAAACTAAAATATATAAAAACGTTGAATAAAAAACTTACAATTGTTTAGCTTTTTTAAATTCTTTATAAATCTATTCATTCACTCTATTTGAGATCGTTTTAGATTTCAAATTATTTTCTTTTATTTCTTTTTTACTAGAGGATAAATGCATTTTGAAAAACTTGATTTATATATTAATTATAAAGTGCTTCAGGTATTAAAGTAAATAAACCAATTAACTTGATATCAAGTGATTCATGTAATCTGTTTATCTAATAAAGTAAATAACTAATAAACTAATTAACTACTTATCAATAATATTTAGCTAAATTTCAAATATTTCAAGATTTCAAATAAGTGACACCAACAAATATGATAGTTGATATCTAGTGATTAAAGTAAGTAAGTGATTTTAAACAATTATAACAAATTAATTAACTAATAATGAATAACCAATAAAAGAAATCAAAGATAAAAGAAACTTTAGAGCTATTTTATTAGAGTTTAAACAATATATTGAACTTTAAGCCTTGATTTTGAACTCTGCAAAAAATCAACTATTCAAATACGAATTGTTTACCAAAACAAGCAACAATAAACTAAATTTAAGAAATAAAGATAAAAAAAACAAATTAATTTTAATACTTTTGAGTCTCACTCAAATGATATAAAATCTGATCTCATATGTGTTACACTAATTTTAATAAACTTATTACCATCTATCAAAACTCTGTTTTTACTCTACTTAAAGGGCTAAAATAATCATCTCACTGAAAAATGAAAACAATATACAATTGCAAGTCGTCGACTAATCTGAAAATGCCTACAGCCTACTAAAATCACTAATTCTGAAATTATAGGATGTAAATTGCCGATGATCGGATCATTTTTTAAGAAATCGTCTATTGTTTTTAGGAAAGACCAAATAAATCTTAATTGGATGATTTACAATTGTAATTTGTTTTTGTGTTTAATCATTTGCAAAAAACGAAAGGGTTAAAGGAGAACCAATCACCAACGCTTCACATCCATATCCAAATAGTTTTCCGCAACATGATTTCGCTTTTTTCCGTCTACGAGGTTGTTATGCTTCCATGATTTTCAAGCCGATTGTTATTTTAATTTCTAAGTTTGCGTTTCAAATATTGAGCCTATGAAATTGGGTCCTTTTCTATCTATCCACACATTTGGGCTCGATAAACTTCGTTACACACACACATATATATATATATAAATAAATACTATACTAATTGTGGGCCCTCTTTAGCCATGGGCCCTGGACGGTTACCCGGGTAGCCCGCCCCTTAAGACGACCCTGGGTTCTAAATACATGCTTCAACATTCAGATCCTGCACCAGAAACAGAAATAACAATGCCGATTGAATTTAGCTAAACACTCATAATTTAACCTTATTTATGTCAATTTGGGCTTCTAAGAGTTAAAAGCCTTTTTCAAAAGTTCTTGACCATGGATGATCGAACCACGGTCGAGCTTGGAAACGTTGTTCAACTGTGGTCCTTCTAAGTTCCTAGGCTCGATTCTTTAATTTGTTGTTTTTACTTTTAAATTTTATGAATCTTTTTCTCGTTTTGTGTGTTTTTAGGGCGAATTCTTTTTGAGTTTTTACGGTTAAACCATGGTCTATACATGATCCAACGATACTCCGTTATCATGCACCAACCTCATTGTTTTTTGTTGTTGTGGCCTTTCATCTCTTATTGGATGCCCATAGTTCTTACATCGTATGTATAATAGGGAGGTGATCCTTACACAACAAAAATGTTCATACACAACATCTTTATGCATCATCAATTTATACCATGTGCATTAACTGCTTATACATTATTGTGTATGACTAAAAACAGTTGTGTATGAATCAACTACTCCCTATATGATATGCATATATACTGTAAGTTTTCAAAACATGTGTATAATGTTTGACGTTCTCAAGATCTTGAAGTGATGTCAATGTTCGCATTCGGCATTTGTATGTCTGGCAATTTTCTTCGCAAGAAGTTTGATACGATGGTGTGTTGTTAATAGAACCTCATTTTATACTTCTACTATATATCTCACATACTAGAATTCTTAATACATATAAAATCAATGTCATATACTTACATTAAATCAAGAAGTCGAACAAAGAGTCAATAATCCTAATCCTTAATAAAATAGGATGGTCAAATCCCTATAATATTTTTCAAACATGTAATTAGTTCAAGGATTAGGTTACACTAATATTCAAAATTGTTACAAAAAAAAGAGATAATCTAATCATGAAACTGACCCCAAAATATTAATTAAATATATATAAAGGAAGCCTAGTTTGGTGGCAGAAACCTAAAAGGAATAAGCATATATAGTATTCATACTTCTAGTTCTTTCAAGTTCGTTCTCAAACCATCTAAAAGGATTTGGTAAAAGAAGGTTAAAAGACAACTTAATTGATAATATATAATAAACAAGAGTATGTTAAAGTATTACGACTCATAATTAAACCGACACAAACATTTATGTAATGATTACTTAACTCCTTCACACGATTGCTAATATAATTGGGTATGAATCATTGCACCGACACCTTATAATGTATATAAGAGGGTTAACCTACTGATATGATATGTGTATATGAGGAGAAAGGAAATACACCTAATAACACACAAGATAATTATGGCATTTACGGTATTCTTCGTTAACGTGTCTCATAATGAACATGATTGATATAATTACGTAACTTAAAGTAAAAAAAAACATATATTAGAATTGATTTATGAAACTCCTTGTACATTTCTCAAACTCTTTTTTACTTACGGGTGTGAGTCTAAATTATACATGAACCGGTTCATTTGTTTTTTTAAGAACTTTTAAATATATCTTATTATGAACTGTTAAGAGTTTTTAGATGTAAGGGGTGTCCGACAGTTTTTTTGTTTTCATTAAGTTTCATAAACCTCTTAGAAAATCTAAATTAATTGGAGAAAATTATCTCTAAAAACCACAATATTATAATGCCAAATTTTAAGAAACAATCGGTAATTAAGTCCAATCTTCATGCCTTAAACTATGAGCGACCTCTAAACTTCTTAACGCCACAATCGTTGGCGATCTCAAACTCTTAACCATCGCTGACTCAAACTCCCTGGACGATACTGTCTTACCCACACTTTTTGAGTGTTTCACACTCCCACACTATTACTGTGTTACTAACATTCCTCAACATGCGCCTCTGTACTCACACTTCCAATTTCATCCTTGTACTCACAACTGCCGTCTGCGCCACAATAAGTATTAATTTCAACTAGTTGTAACCTCCGGCGTGTAGCGGCGAAGTTTTTAGTATGAACAAAATACAAAAACTTACATCCAAATATATATGAATATTTAAATTAAAACATGAAAAATGTAATTATTTATAATGCATGTACAGATTTAAATTTTTTCAGATTATTATATACCAAGTCAAATGTATTTTTCTCTTTAAGTTTGTGAAAAAATTAAACATCTAGGTTGTTTAGATTTAAATCGCTAGATTTTATTTTTCATATTACGTCTAATGTATCTCTCTATACTTTTTGATGTATCATGTTTAGTGTACTATCTAAATATATATTTGTAACTAACTCAACTATCCACATTTTGATATAAATAATAATGTAATATGATAAGTATCGACGAAAAGTATTTTTTAGTATTGGATATCGAAAAATACATTTCTTAAATAAAAGCCGTATGACGCTCAAATTTATATTGGAATGTAGGTAAAAATTAGATGGTCACGTGTATATCATATTTCCCTTAGACATAATGGGTTAAAATTTATAAAAGAAATACAAAAATATAAACATATAAAACTAATTACTTAAACATAATAATATAAATATATATAAAAACAAATAATAATACGTCCTCCGATAAAAAAAATAGAAGAAAAGATCTACCAAATTTCAACATTGTACCTATTCTGTATAGCTTCCCCTTGTACCGCTTATTTTGCCACTCCTCCGGACACAATTATGTGTTAAATAAAAACTTATTAAGTATATAACAATTACTAACCTCATGATTATTATAATTATATATAATTGCATGTTGTTTTCTAATTTCAATTGTATGGTTGTTTTCTAATTTTGATTTCATTAAAGTTTGATGATATTTGTTGCATTTAAACTTTGATGAATATCATTTTACAAACATATAGAACTTTTATAAAAACAAATAGTCAGATATGAATAGGATTCAGACGAAAGACCATCAGGATCCGTCCCTTACAATCCTACAAACATAAAGCACTTTTATAAAAACAAATACTCAGATATGAATAGAATTCAAATATTAGATCATTAGTATCTGTCTCTCACAAGTCTCACATTCCATGCAATGCAATCCATGTCATTTTTTGTAAATACTTTAGAACCAACTTTTATTATTCAGAAATTATATTTAATTTCAAAAACAACACATTTTAAAACACAAATGACACCTTATTATTGTATTCTACATAATAATCACAAGTCTTTTACGATCTTAATTTTTAACAAAAGAAGTCCATAAAAGGACAACGAAAAAAATTATTAATAGATTGACTAAGACAATATTGCTGCCGAATAAAATTTCATTAATGTCAATATATCATTACTTTTAATACAAGAAAGTTTTAATTATAAAGCATAAGAAATATATTTGACAAATACAATTTTACTTCGACGGTCGTATAAATAATCAAAGAGAGAAAGGTCGATATATATGTGTTTGATAGAGTAGCGGTAGCTAGAAACGATAAAAAGTACACAAATTGGGCTAAAACAATTTAAAAAATGACAACAAACAAAAATGCGATTATACAAATAATAAGTTTATCTTTTCTTTAAAAGGCTAGTCATTATTCGTACATATGTAAGTCATGTTGCACTTAAGTATAATAGATAATTAGATCATGATACAAATGAACTTTATATGTAGTTATAGCTTTTTGACATATTTTAGCCTTTGAAACTCTTAAACCTAATAATGTTTTAAAATATTATAAACAAATCGATTGCTAACGTAATGCAATTATTGCATATAGAGTTTATTGACTATTACAATAATGTTGACATATGCATAAACAAGTTTTTCAAAACTTGAATTGTTGAAGTCTTATTTACTGTTTAAAATGTCATGAGAAAAACTTAGAGTGTGTTCGGCGAAACTAGCTGTAGTTGAGGCTAAGGCTGATGCTAGAACTTAATGCTAAAGATGAAGATGTAGATTACATTTATTAGAAAGTGTTTGGTAAAGAGGCTAGAGCTAGAAATTGTGAAATTATGTAAAAGGGAATACGATTATATATATATATACACACACATATATATAATACATCTCACACACATAATAAATTAAATAGTAAATACAAATAATTAAATATGTTAATCTAACATATCACTAAATTAACAATAAAAATATACTATTATGTGAATACATAATTGAAATGTTCGTAATAAATTATTTATATTGTTCTACTAAAAAAATTTATTAACGTTGTGGATTCTATATTAAATTTGCAATCTCCTTACGAATTTCTTTTATATTATTAGATATCCTTTCATACGAAGCTTCATTATTTATGTCAGGGCCATGAACATCAAGTAGAAGTCACGTGGTATGTAATCTGTACGTCTCTCCATTGTATTAAGGGAAATAATCCCTACATAACAAAATTAGCCATACACAACTTGATACATTATTAACTTTTACCCTATGCTATTAACCAATGTAATTGTTATACAAATCAACTCCCTTATAGTAAACACCAAATAATTCAAAGCCTTTAGTCTCTAATAAAATAAAAAAGAACAACACACATTCATAAACATGTATGCATGTAATATATGGTTCAAACGAACTTACAAATTGAATAATTTATTAATAATTACTTTTACAACAATAAACCATCTAATATATATTCAATTATAAAAAATTACAATAAACATGTCTACATGCATATCACTTTTATAACAATAAACCATCTAATATAAAGAGCAACACACTTACATACGTATATAATAATAATAAATTGACAATCAGTTCATTGGTATACTAGTACACGCATATAATAATAATAATAATAATAATAATAATAATAATGAATTAAGAAACTTACAATGACCTCAAGGTTAGGGTTTAGATATGACGTTAGTTATGAAGGTATTATTATAATCTTCTTATATGATAATCTCAAGCCTAATATATATGCTACTTGAAAAGACTTTTATTTTGAGAGATTATGTTTTTAATAATTATTTTAAGATTTTAACACCTGAATAAGGCTAGAGGACTTTTCTGTCCTTTTACATTTTTAAGCCATAGCTATAATTAGATATCTAATTTTTAAGCCATAGCTATATTATGAAAATTAGATATCTAAGGTTATGTTTGATGGGAGCTTTTAAGAGCTGGAGCTTTTAGTTTTTAGAAAATAAGTTTCACTAGATCTATTTGATTGCAGGAGCTTGAACTTTTATTTTTTAAAAAATAAGCTCCAAAAGGCTTCAAAATGAAAAGTTACTTCAAGTAGCTTTTAGGAGCTGTTAAGAGCTTTTAAAACATAAATTACATAAATAACCTTTATATAATTTTGTCTCTTATTTAAATGTTTATTTTTGTGTCCTTTTCTGTCTTTTTACATTTTTAAGCCATAGCTATAATTACTTTGCCAAACATTTTCGTACAAATAAAATTCTAGGTTTCAGCTTTAAATAATAGCTTTAGCTCTAGCTTCTAAAAGCTCCAGTTTTCAGCTAGCTACACCAAACATACCCTAAGCTCTTATAATATCACGTAAGTCCGTCGCTGAACACCATTAATGGATTGAAAATGATATTAAGAACGATATATTGGATAATATGTGTTATGAAGAGTTTATTCAAGCCTTTGTTTCGTATAATTCTAAGTTAACCTCACGATCCATACAATTATATAGTATAAAATATTTATACTACGTGTTATAAAGGGGCCACTTTTTCTAAGAACACCAAGAAACATTAAATCAAGGTTACAATACTCTCTTATCTACGGATGAAAGTGAGGTGATACTAACCTTTGATTTTTTAGTCGACTACAAAAATACCATAAAAACACTTATTCAATGTGCTCTGTAAAGTACAACTCACTGTACCATTCCTCATCACCTTCTCCATCGGCCCCACCTTCCCATTTCCACTAACACACGCCTTCTTTCCTACTAAAATACGCTCTCATCCCCAGCTCAACACCTTATATTCCTCCCCCATTTCCTCACATTTTTCCTCCACCGCCACCACTGACTTCCGATTACCGGATTTTGCACCGCCGGTAATGGGTTTTCTTAAACTCCCATGTACATTCCCTAAACATTATTCATCAAAACATTACAAACAGCAAGAATTATTAGATTCTCAAACAATTAATAATCACTCCGATTCAAAGTCAATCTCTTCTCAACCAAGTTTACCCTCTGTTGAATCATTAACTTCAAATTCACAACCACCGCCAACTACCGCCAACCACCACTACATCACCACCTACAGAGCCCACACCTCCCCTGTATTCTCCCTAACTCTCACCGGAAAACAACTCCTCTCCGCCTCATCCGACGGCCAAATCCGTATTTGGCCTCGAGACCCTTCACTATTATCATCATCACAATTACAACAACCACCACCACCACTTGCTTCCATCGGAACCGCCGTGAAATCCATGGTGGTTCACGGTGACAAAATATTCACCGGCCACCAGGATCATAAAATCCGCGTGTGGAAAATACACGAGAAACATAAAACGCTAAAATTGTTGGCGACTTTGCCAACAATTTACGACCGTGTCATAAAGCAAGTGTTCTTCAAAAACTACGTTAAAATACGTAGGCACACATGGTGCACGTGGGTGCACCACGTGGATGCCATCGCGGCGTTAGCGTTGTCGAATGACGGTTCCATGATTTACTCCGGCTCTTGGGACCGGACGTTTAAGGTGTGGCGGACATCTGATTTTAAGTGTTTAGAGTCCGTGTGGAACGCGCATGATGACGCCGTGAACGCTGTCGTGGTGTCACATGATGGATACGTTTACACCGGATCAGCCGACAGGAAAATCAAGGTGTGGACGAAACACGGCGGCGAGAAGAAGCATAAGCTGGTGGACACTTTGGAGAAACACAAATCGGCGGTGAATGCCTTGGCGATTAGCACAGATGGGTCTGTTTTATATTCCGGTGCTTGTGATCGGTCGATAATCGTGTGGGAAAAAGCCGGCGGCGGTGGCGGAGATGGGCCTCACATGGTGGTGGCCGGTGCCCTTAGGGGCCACAGTAAGGCGATTTTGTGTATTGCGGTGGTGGAGGATGTGGTGTTTAGTGGGTCAGCGGATAAAACAATTAGAGTATGGAGAAAGGGTATAAATGGAAAAAACTATTGGTGTTTGGGTGTGTTGGAAGGGCATAAAGGTCCAATAAAATGTTTGGCTGCTGCAGTGGAGGGTTGTACATCTGGCATTAGTGGTGGTACATCTTATCTAGTTTATGGTGGGAGTTTGGATTGTGATATAAAGATGTGGAGATTCTGGATACCCTTTCTTTGAATTTTATAACAAAATTAGTGTGATTATTCTATGTTTTGAGGATGAGGATTTAATTATAAAAACTGTTGTTTTGTAGATACGAGAGTGTCGCGTTTTTCCAAAGTTTCAGAGATTAACATATAAAATACATTTGTTGGTTATGGATATATTATTGATCGACATAGAATGATAATATTATTATTTATGGTATTGATGTATTTCCGTCTGCTGCTGAAGTACTAAAAATGACATCGTCTTCATATCGTAAATGTGAGATACACATCCCTCGGTCGACCCTCGTATCAGTGACATTTAAACCTTTGACTGCTAATATAAACAAAAAAGGCGCGAAGGGATCTCCTTAGGAATAGTGCCACCCAATTAATTTGGTTGGTACTGTTAACCTAGCTCGATCCCTCTAAAAAACTTATTCTCGTCGAATACAATTACTTATAGAATTTGCTTGTAGCCTTTTGCAACGAGAAGTACGCGTAGCAGGTTGCAAATATCCTAGCACCGATTCGAGAACGATAAAACGACCTCCTATAAAGACGGGCATCATCATCAAATTGAAGGTTGGAAATAAAACAGTTCCATGGAAAAATAATTTTCTTTTTACCTTCTTTCAAAACCACATGCAAAGACTCCGTGGGTCATCTTGCCTATCGCCTTTTGGAAATTAGACTTGTGTGTTGTAGCTCCGTTTATTAGAACCGATCCATGAGATGAAGTAAGACAGCCAACAATCTAATTCCTCAATTTGTGCTAATTAAACCCCATTTGTACGTGTCGTTATGGACTTTAGAAAGTTCCAACGAGCCGCAAACAAAAGAGATTATGTTTCAACTGTACGAGAAACATGTTTTTTTCCTTCTACAAGAGATTATGTGATCCGCAATCAAAGGCCCGTCAGTTCTTTTCCTGTCTTTCATGTAAGGCTTTGTTTGTTTTTTTAAATAAGGTCTTATTTTAAATAAACGTCTACGGGTGCGCAGACGTTTCTGATAAGTTTGTTTGTTTTTTCATACAAACGTCTGCGCGCCCGCAGACGTTTCTAATAAGGTTGTTCGTTTTTTCGCAGACATAAGACATTATTCTGTCTTATTTTTGCTTATTTTGAGAAGCTAAAATCTATAGCTTTTTTTCGCAGACCTTTTAAACCACATCTTTTCCTGAAGACATGAAATAAGACATAAGACATTTATGTCTTCGAAAACAAACAACACCTAAGTCTACTAGATTTTGGGTATTATTATGTATTGGCATTCAAGAACAATAATAGGCATAAAGGTAGTCATGACAAAAGAGTTATTATTCTAGGAATAAGGGAGATAAATAATGAATTGCACTCTTTGGGGGAGAGTTCCGGACACATCAAAGCCTTAAAAAACGAAACAAATATCACCAATTACCTCCAAATCGCTTCTTTTACTTTTACATTGTTGAAGGTAGGAATGTAAATAAGTCGAGCTTTTATCGAATAACTCTAGTTCGAGCTCAAACTTGGCTTATTCGCGTTGAAGTGTCGAACTTTATCAAGTTCAAGCCAAAAAACGAGCTCGAGTTATTTAATGGGTTGACCTCGAGCTTTTAAGAGCTCGACTCGAGTTCTTATTGAGCTTTTTATAGTTTATGTATATTTATGTGTAAAATGTATATATAAGGGACTAATATTGAAATATATTAAAAATGAGTAATTCTTGTAACAAAGCTATATTGTATAGGTGCTATTTACAAAAAATAATTACTAAAAATTATTAATTCCAGATTTTATTTATATTTTGAATCATTTGATTTTTGAATTTAGATTTTTTTTTATTTCACTTCGAGATTTTCGAGCCAAACTCAAGCTAATAATATATCTTGTCAAGCCGAGCTTGAGATTCAAGTATAAAAGCTCGGCAACTCGAGCTGAAGTGTTGAATATAAAGTCCTCGAGCCCTGTCCAACTCAAGATCGGTTCATCTCATTTACACTGGTAGTTGAATGAAAGATATCCAAGAATTTTATCTCGTCAATGATCTCTTTCAAATTTATTTCTAAAAATTCCAAGAAAAATTTCTGTTATAGAGTCTTGGGAGGATCTTCAAAATTCCATGTATTCTTTATTTTTTGAAATTTGAACGTATAGCTCAAGTGCTCAACATCCCTTGAAACAACTTAAAGTTTCATCCCCTTTAGAAGCCCATTTTACTTGGGTTTTTTGTTTAAGGTCTTTATGGGCTTATTGTCTAACTCCTTAATCTTTATAAAAAAAGAAGCCCGATTCTCAAGATCTTGGGAGATAAAGAAGAGGCTATCCTATATAGTATATATGTTAAGGGTGAGTATATTTGGTTTTGAGATAAACCGAAACCAAACCGAAAATTTTGGTTTTTAAAAAACAAAACCAAAACTGTTCGGTTTTGGAGTTGTTCGGGTTTCAGTTTTGAAGTCGGTTTTTGTACGGTTTTTGGTTTTTGGTTCGGGTTTAAAGCTTTTTCGTTTTAATCATCAAGATCTGAAGTTATACAACCATCATTGTAAAGCTATGAAATTAAACCGGATTGAAGCTATATTAAAAACATCTTGATGTGTGCCACCTAATTCATGTTATATATATTGCAATTGATACAAACAAAATGATTGTGATATGTTTAAGTTTTAAAGCCAAAGTTGAAATAAATTAAAACTCAAAGCAAATTGACAAATAACATATTAGCAAAACTGAAAATTGAGATGAACAACCAACTCCAGTTGAACTACATACAACTTTAGAAAACTAGAATATGAAAATCGAAATAAGAAACTAAACATTGAATTTCTATATTAAGTGAAAATTGATAAAATTGAGAAGTGAACTAGTCGACTCAAAATGAAGTGATGCACATAAACTCAATCAAGTAGTCTGATGACCAAACAAAGCTGCAACAAAGAAGGAGAATTATTGTGAGATCTCTTTGGTGAAACCCTAATATAAATGGGGGGCGGCTATGTAAATAGGAAAGTCATAGGGTATTTGATTTTTTGAACATGTATATTTACAATGTTGCCCTTGGAATGGTTAGGTTCGGTTTTTTCGGTTTTTGAAATTGTACAAAACCAAACCGAAAAAGTCGGTTTTTGAAATTTTGAAAACCAAAACTGTTGGTTACTATATTGGTTTGGTTTTTTTGGTTTTTTCGGTTTTGGTTTTTTATGTTTACCCCTAACATATGTGTTGCCAATTGAGTCCAACTTTTGTTCTTGCTCTATAACTTCCACCGACTCAAATTGTTTGATTTCCTTTCTCCAATTTTTTATAACCGACCAGTTAAAGTCCTTGACTCGCTGTCTATTGGAGCTCGGATCCAACTCAGCTTAATTGTTCTTGAAAATGATGGAAGGATCGATGAGACCCAAAGTTACATGAAGTTTATTTCAAACTGAAAAGGAGAATGTTATGGAAATCCCTATGCAATAACCAAGAGTTAAACAACTTGAAGGAAACCAATCCATATATATATGGGGGAGGGTTCAAACGAGAACTGTTTTTCGTACGAGAACCAATCTTGGTCATTCAAGTGGTAAGTGGAATTCATGGATGAAGAGTGTGGGGGGATTGGGTGTGGCAAGATGTATATAAGGAATTCATGGATGGGCAATCCAATTGAATAAGGGGGAATTGGACAGCTAAAATTGGTTCTCGCAGTTCTCATATGAAAAACAGTTCTCGTTTGAACCATGCCCTATATATATGGGAGGATTCAAACGATAACTGTTTTTCGTATGAGAATTGCGAGAACCAATGTTGGCACTTCATTAAACTTAATCAATGGCTAAGATTTTTTGACAGCTCATTAATGAATCATTAATTACTCATTAATGGATCATTAATGACGCATTAGTGAGGGTTATTTCGGCAAAATCAAGCCTCACAAATTAATGACGGCTCATCCGGATGGAATTTATGGTTTGATAAATATATAAATTACCAAACTACCCTTATTAATGAGTCATTAATGGCGTGAAAAAGAGTTCTCGTGCAAAAAACAGTTTTCGTTTGAACTTTTGCCTATATATATATATATATATATATATATATATATATATATATATCGGGGAAGATTCAAATAAGAACTGTTTTTGTACGAGAACTGCGAGAACCAATTTTGACCATTGATTAAAATAAATCAATGGCTAATAATTTTGGCGGCTAATGATTGGCTCATTAATAACGCATTAACGAGGGATATTTTGGGTAAATCAAGCCTCGCACATTAATGATGGCTCACCTAGACGCAATTCACGGTTGGAAAATATATAAATGACAAAAATACACCTATTGATGAGTCATTAATGATGCTACAAACACTTGTCAAAGTTTACGTACGAAAAGCAATTCTCGTTTAAACTATTTTAGAACCAGGTTGTGTTCATTTTATCATTTTAATTAAGTTTTGCTTCTACTCGTATTTCTTAGAAGTATAGAGTGTATTGTGGAAATCTTCAATTGATTTTATTGTCATACTGATTGAGATCATACAATTGGTATCAGAGCCAAGAGTGGGACAAAAGATGAGTTTAATCAAAAGATTGAAAAATAAAACATCAATTATTTTTATTCATCAGCGGTCGTGAGTTCTTGAATCATCACCTGTGTGCTTGCTTAGTTAATTAAATCACCTGCATGCTTGTCTGCTTCGATTTATTCTCCTATATGTTTGCCTGCTTAAATTAATTTTCCTGTTTGCTAGTCTGTTTATAATTTTTTTTCTTTTCACCATACTACTTTGAAGAACCCTAATTTTTTTTTTTTGATTTTGAATGTTTAATTCCAATTGATCATTACGGTTGCTTAGTTTGATGTTTATTTGAAGATTGAGATTGAAATCATTTAATGTGGTTTGAAAATTAAGTAAAAAACGGTTGCTTAATTTGAGAGATTAGATTATTTTTGTTAGGTTTGTATTTGACAATCTTTGAAGGTTCTTCAATCAATTGCGATTGTTCTTCCCCAATTGAATCGCATTTGGTTTCGGTCGTATTTGGTATCTCAATCGCACTTGGTATTTTAATCGTATTTGTTGGAATCAAATTTCCATGTTGAGTTCTTCCAATTGCATTTCCAATCGCAATTATGAATCGTTATTCCAATTGCAATTCCCAATCGTAATTCCTAATCACAGTTCATCAATCGCAATCCACCAATGGCAATTCACCAATCACAATTTCGAATCACAATTCCCCAATTGCAATTCACCAATCATAATACCGAATCGCAATTCACTAATTGCAATTCACCGTTCTCTATTTAAAAGGTTCTCACCGGATCTCTCTCTCTCTCTCTGTATATATATATATATAGGAAGAAGTTTATTTAAGAATCATTTTTATTGCGAGAACCGCGAGAACCAATCATAGCCGTCCAATTCCTCCTTTAATTTGATTGCCCACCCACGAATTTATCACATGCACCTTGCCACACTCTATCTTCACACTCTTCATCCATGAATTCTACTTAGTATATATATATATATATATATATATATTCGCTCTTATAATTATTAATGATTAAAGAACAATTAATGGGACAGTAATCGGAGATTTCTCTTGGAACAGCCAAAAGATTAATTAGCATTAGCCCACTTAAAAATAAAATGACTAGAAACAACAATTATAAAAATTTTACCCAAGAAGGAGCATTAGTTGTTAATTCCTGTAGCATCACTAATGTGATCGATTTTATAATGTGTTTAATAAGAGTTATGGATTACATAGCTCATTGATATTTGGTTTTAAATTAAAATTTCATAAACTTACATGGTATGAGAGTCGGGTCTACCCATGGTTAACCAAACGGTCACACACGTTTCACTTAACCCATAAGTATATATTCACGTGTTAGGCGTAAAGAAACGCCACACGTGAGAGACATGTTGAGTATTGTCTTACATCGAGTAAGTGTGACTTTGTTTGCTTAAAGATAGTCTTGAGTTACTCCACTAATTACCAATTTGTTTGAATTGTTTAACCCCACAAACTTGCGTGAAAGCGAGGATTCCTATCTTTCACTAGGCTGTTAAATACTATTGTAATCATGATTAGTGTTCTAAGAGGCGCGCCATGACGTCATCAAGGCGTAAGGCGTGGCTCCGTCGTTAAGAAATGATCCTAGGCGTGAGTATAATTAGGCGTGGCGTGCGTCAAGGCACGCCTTTACGCACCAAATGACGATTTTTAAGGCGTCGCGAGCAAAAAAATATTTTTTTTAAAAAAATGGACTTTGTTTTATAAATTTTACGACCACGTGTATTAAGCTTCTATAAATTTGTATTTTGTATTTTGTATTTTTTTTAAAAAAAATATATTTTGTACTTTGCTCTTCATTTGTGCAACTTTGTGTAATTTGTATATTAATATTGATAAATTGGATATATATAATTATAAAATATATACAAAATTACTGCCTTAAGTGACGCCTTAAAAAATGTTATGGCTTCGTCATGATTCCTAAAGCTTAAGGCTTGAACTCGCCACTACGCCACATCTTACGTTATTTAGAAGTATGATTCAAGATCCTATAGTATATGAAAAATAAGAAAGATCAATCATCCACAATTTAAACTAGTGTTATACCCGTGCGATGCTTGAGTACATAAATAAAATTTTTATATTTAATATTTTTTATACATACTCTTTTTTAAAATATAAAATTATATTTCACGTCTAAAAGTTTTTAGTATAAATTGTTCCAAGAATTACTTAACTACGGCTGCTATTGATTAAAACAAAAGTTTTGTAAGAATATACTAATTCTTAAAAAAATTACATATTACGATAAAATTTATATCAAAACATACATAAAAATGACACGGTCGTAATTAAATATATAATTATATTTCTCAAAACAAAACATATCACAAGTTATTAAACATTATTTATAGACAACTTATTAATTACGATAATATACAATTTTTATAAAACCCACTCGCATATTTTATAAAGCCACTTCACATGTTTTATAAAGCCCCCTCATAATTTTCATCCAACCCCTTAAATTTGAATTAAATTTATCCTTTTCTCCAATGTCTACCAATGATAATGTACCATTTGTCCACGTCATCAATAACGTTACTATTTTTGTTGACACCTCAACAGTTTTCTCACCACTCTGTTAACAATATATATTAAATTAATGTTGTTAACATAAACATAATGTTCTAGTGTTTTTTAATAAAGAAAAGTGAAGAAAAGAAAAAAAAGAGAAATAAATGAAAAAGAAATGAATGATTAATTGTTGGACCTTAATGTTTTAATCAAAACATTTTAGTACTAAGTTAAACTTATGAAACACTATTACTATTATATGTATTATATTTACAATAAAGTGTGTGTGACACACAAACATTTGGCAGGAGTTTGTAGCCATCACCGCCAACTGCCATAGGCAGTTTTGGTGCCAAAGAAACTACCATTTATGTGGCTATATATAAGTGTTAAATGTATAGACAAATAAGTGGGTGAATCCAAGTTTTTCTTTCGTGAATTCCTATATTTTTGTTTTGTGATTCTTACTATTCATGTATACGATTGTGTTTACATTTTCAAATAAATATGGTGCCTTTTAATCGAACAAGCAGTGAAGGAAAACAACGAACAGATGATAATTCAACATGGTATCAGAGCCCACGGTGGGGCAGATCACTGGGAAGAAAGGATGAATTCTTGATGGCAAAAAACTCAAGTACAAAATCGAACATCGGAATTGCAAGGAGGCATAAGCGATCGAATGAAAACAATCAGTTTGAAAGGTTTAATGATTGTTTTCAAGAAAACCCCCGGAGACAACGTCAAATTGAAGTGCTGCGAAGTTTAGACTACTTAGAAGAAATGATTTCAAGAAAAGTAATCTTATGAAATCGAGAAAGTTGAAGAATAAGAGCAGTGTTGGAACAGAAGATAGCCACTATGGAATTATCATTCCATCTCCAAATTGGGTAGTGATTGGATCAGATGAAAGGGGTTGGAACGATATTTGGTACATATCAAACGAATACCCAAGACACATGACTTCAAACTTGAAATTATTTGACAAATTCAAACCAGGATCAATTAGCAACACGGGTTTGAATGTTCAAGGTTATGGAGAAATTATAGTGCTAACTGAGACAAGAAGTTTTGTGATACAAGGTGTATGCTATGTTCCAAACAGTGGTTTAAACGTGCTAAGTCTAAGCCAATTGATAATTCAAGGTTTTAAGTTAATTTTTAAAGATTCATAATGTATTTTGAAGAGGGCTTTCGATGATAAAAGCACTGATGAAGATGATAAAAGAACAGCAAGGAGGAGGAACAAAAGTTTGAAAGTATCAAAGGAAAAGCTATATGAGCCATAATGCAATATTATGACTCTTTGTATTTTAAAGATGCTACAATTGAAGGAAAAGTTATTGTTAAACAGTAATCAAAAGTGCCTTCTAAAAATGACTGTGATAGTTTGGTTGGGTTTTTACAAATGGTTAATGAACAAGAGATAGTTGAGGATTGCAAAGGTTTGGTCAAAGATCATTTTGAAAAGCTGGTGAAATGGTTTTACGAAGTTTTTGTGCAAACAAAACAAAGAACAATTCCTGTAAGGATTAATGGAATAGAGATAAGCTTGTTAGATCTCTATTTAACAGTGAAAGACATGGGAGGACATGTCAATGTATCAATGGAAAACAAATGGAAAAAAGGGGTCCATGCATTAGGTTTCTCGAAGGAGTTTGCAGACGGATTGAAGAAGCGTTACGAAACACATTGAGTCTCTTAGGAGCCTACTGCGAATTGAAGTGGCTAAGGATTACTCCAGAGTTGATGTTGTACCAGACGCGCAGAAGAGTGCAGGGGTGCAAGTGGAGTGGAGGCAATGGTTTTGCCAAGAGAAGAGGAGATACCGGGCTGTGTTAAAACTGATGCAAGGAGTGATTTTGAGATTGAAATGCTAACAGGAAGGAAGCAGTTTGATGATAGAACTTTGGATAGCAGCGTACAAGATGATGTTGAAGATTACATCACCGTAAAAAATATGAAGATTTGAAGGCAAGGAAGATTAAAACATTATGGGGTGAATGTTGGACCTTAATGTTTTAATCAAAACATTTTAGTACTAAGTTAAACTTATGAAACACTATTATTATATGTATTATATTTACAATAAAGTGTGTGTGACACACAAACATTCGGCGGGAGTTTGCAGCCACCACCGCCAACTGCCATAGGCAGTTTTGGCGCCTAAGAAACTGCCATTCATGTGGCTATACATAGGTGTTAAATGTACAGACAAATAAGTGGGTGAATCCAAGTTTTTCTTTCATGAATTCCTATATTTTTGTTCTGTGATTCTTACTATTCAATTATTCATACATACGATTGTGTTTACCTATTCGAATAAATATGGTGCCTTTCAATCGAACAAGCAGTGAAGGAAAACAACGAAAAGATGATAATTTAACATTAATTTGTATGTGTGTTTAAGTTGAAAAGAAAAATAAGGAAATGAAGACGGATCTTCTTTCCGTTTCAATCATCCCATATTTGAAAAAAAATTAATTAAACAAAATAGTTTCTCCTTTTTCTTTCCTTTCTTTTTCCTACTTTAAAAAACTCAAAGACGTATATACAAATTAACCGTAGGGTTTCATTTCGATCATTCCCCTCCCTTACTTTTGAAAAAATAACTTAAGTACAGCGAAGAGTGTGAAAATTCTGGGAAAAGAAGGTTACATTTCCCTTGAAAGTAGCGCGATTCTCTTTTTGTGACTAAATTGAATTAATCTAATTAGGGGGGAAATGGGTTGTTTTGCACTTGACTTGTGTCATGGTTGTCATCATAACTAAATCTCATGTGAGGGCAGCCATTGTAATGCCTAGGGACACAACAAATAAAAAGGAGGAAAAACAAACAAACTAGCCTACCTTTGTTCATCTACAGTAGTATATACATACCTTGGTAATCAAATTCTCCTTAAATATTTAGATCAAATTTCAGTCTCTCTCTCTCTCTCTCTCTCTCTCTCTCTCTCTCTCTCTCTCTCTCTCTGGGTGTGTGTTTCGCAAAAGAGTAGCTAACAGCAATGATCATGTCTGCTGACCTCTCTCTCTCATCATTAGTTGCTTCTCCTCAAAGATCGATCAAACCCACAAAACCTAAACTACTAAAAGGATCATTCATTATATTGAAGAGAGTTAGAAAGAAGGTACGTATTAGCATCAGCTCTTTCATTTAAAGAGATTCACAGGAATTAGTCAAGAAATTAAAGAGACATGGCTTCACTGAAGAAGAAGAAAAAAAGAAACCCTAGCTAGCTTGCTAGGTCAAAGGTCAACTTTTCTTCTCCTTCTTCAAATACCCTTTTCTTAATTTCTCTCTCTATAACTTTTCTTCTCTTGAATCTTGATCTCATGGGGAATGAAAGCATATTGGTCCGATTGTTTGCTTAGATCAAACAAACCCTAGCTAGCTATAAATATATTATAATTGTACGTTTCTTATATATATATATATGTGTGTGTGTGTGTATGTATGTTTTCCGATCTTGTTTTTGTTTCTGTTTTCTTTAATTTCAAGATCTTGTTGAACGACAGGTGAAGGCTGAAGAATATAATAAATGTGTTGATGATGATATTGTTGTTGTGAAATAAGTTGAAACAAAGAAAGAGCTGGTAGATATGATGTGTATCAATTAATTTCCATATTTATACAACATATTGATTGATTAATACGTTTTCATGGTTATATATATATATATATATATATATATATATATATATATATATTCTGAACCTAGCTAGCTAGCTTTTTCTTGAAGAATATTAACTAATGTCATGTAAATTACACATATATATCAATTCAAAATTGTTTTGATCTAGCTCGATCTTATTTTGGTTTACATAAATATATGTTAATCGTTTATATATATATATATATATAGTACTAATCTAACTAGGGTTTTATATGATCATATCCACGTACTAGGTTCTTGAATCATACGATCCAGTCATCCATATATATATGCTAGCATTTAAATAAAAAGAAGCAGTTTCTCTAGTAGTGGCTGAGTACGTTATTTGTTTATTTTTTAAATTAATCAATATTGGAAATTAATTAATAGGATTAGAAATATATATATATATATATATATATATATATATATATATATATAATATTATTATATATTTGTAACTATTAATTTTAAATGAGTATAATATATAATATTAAGTGTTTAATTTTAAAATGATATATTTATGAATTTATACATAAAAAGGCACATCGATATATCTCCATTAATTAATTCTCGATGTTCATTTGTTTCTGGTGTATGTATATATATATATATATATATACACACACATTATTATATTTTTTTGAATAGTTTCGCCTTAACGATAGTGGCATAGGATCGAAACCGGTTGATCTAATCCGGACCCCGGTTTCGAACCACTCCAACTACACTTCCTTAATTAATTCGGTAGGCCTGCTTTCACCAACAAGGGAGTGACCCTCAGCTACTCCTAGGAAGAAACTCTACAGAGAGACTTGAACGCAAGACCTCTCGTTCACTGGGAAAACTCCCTTACCACCAGAGCAAGCCACTTTGGTTCACATTATTATATGATTGTCTATTTCAAGACCAGTTAATTACATGCATACATCGATCAACTCGGCATGATAAACACTAATTAATTCAACATGAATGGTAATTTCATACTGATATCAATCTTGCATTTGGGTAACTCCCATATTAGGGTTCAAACGAGAACTGTTTTTTGTACGAGAACTGCGAGAACCAATTTTGACGGTTCATTTTGGATAATGGAATTCATAGATGAAGAGCGTGGGGGAATTGAGTGTAGCAGGGTGCATGTAAGGAATTTATGGGTGGGCAATCCAATTGAAGGAGAAGGAATTAGATGGCTAAGATTGCTTCTCGCAGTTCTCGTACAAAAAACAGCTCTCATTTAAACTTTTCCCTTTACACATATATCAAACCGGTCACACAATACATGTTGATTGCGGTAAGAAATTTGAGTAACTAGCTAGTAGCTAAAGGGCATGCATTTAACTTTATTATTATTATTATTATTTTGCTTTTATATTATATTATCTCTCTCTATATCTTGTTAATTATGTAGCTTGATGTGATATATATATATATATATATATATATTGTCATTTTTCATGATTTTTGCAACCGTTGTTCGTGTACACCGCGAAAAAAGTGTTATCTTTAGAACCTTACCCTATGTATAGGGAGAAAATCAATTGAGAACGGATTTTAATGCAAAACCCGCGAGAACCATATGTGACCATCGTTATTGGTACTCATTAGTCATTAATGGCTCATTAATTAAGTTCGTTTGGTCATTATGTATTTACTTAACCTATGATTTGCATCCAGGTGATGAGTCATTAATTATTTAATGAGATTTGATTTTCTCAAAATATCCTTCTTAACGAGTCACTAATGAACCCTCCCTTATTACTAGTCATTGATTTATTTTAATCGATCAAAGGCTAAGATTAGTTCTTACGATTATTGCAATAAGAACGGTTTCTCAAATGAACCTTCCCATATATATAGATTTTGGTCGAGAATTGTGATATTCAATCTTGGTCCTTGATTAAAATAAATCAATGACTTATAATTCCAATGACTCATTAATAACTCCTAAATACACTCATTAATGAGAGGTATTTTAGGAAAATCATGTCTTTCTAATTAACGACGGCCCACCCGAATGCAATTCACGGTTGGGTAAATATATAAATGACCAAAATACTGGTATTAATAAAACATTAATAGTGTTACAAATAGTTTTCGCAGTTTTGAATGAAAAACAGTTCTCGTTTTAACCTCTCTATATATATACATATATATAACATATCTATATCTATATCTATAATATATTATAAAGCATTTAGGCATTTTGCTTAATCTCTTAAATTTTAAGTCTTTTGAAATTACTAAATTACCCCTCATATAAACTAAATGGAAACTACTATATAAAGTAACTATTAAATAGTGTTAATAAGAATCTTATATTCTATTCTAATAACTAAACCTTCCATATTTAAAAAATTCAAATAAATTAACTTAATTATTAAAAAATACTTTCATAATCAAAACTTTTATATTAAATATTATATCATGTAATAAATATTTTAACATAATTATCAGAAAATGTGTACAAGTAAAACTCATAAATCTGAATAATCTATAATAAGAATTTATAAACATATATTTTAAAAAATTTTAAATAGCTCATATAATTAATAGTTTCAAATTAGTTTACTATTTTCTTAATCTCTTAATTTTAAATAGTTTCAAATTACTAATTTACACTCAGTATTTTCATGCAATTTAACTTATTTTATAAGTAAAGATTTTTTTCTTATTTCATTGTTCTCAAAGTTTATTTAAAAATAATAAAAGAGTTGATTAAGAATAGGAAAATAAAGAAAATAAACATGTTACCAATGTAAAATTATTCATTGTCACCGTATTACGTAAATTCCCAAAACGAACAAGTTATCGAGTAGAAACTATTTGATACCGCCGCATTACGCGGGTACCATGCTAGTTATATTATAAAGCATTTAGATATTTTACTTAATCTCTTAAATTTTAAGTCTTTTGAAATTACTAAATTACCTCTCATATAAACTAAGTGGAAACTATTATATAAAGTTACTATTAAATAGAGTTAATAAAAATCTTATATTCTATTTTAATAACTAAACCTTCCATATTTAAAAATTTTAAATAAATTAACTTAATTATTAAAAAATACTTTCATAACCAAACATTTTATATTAAATATTATATCATGTAATAAATATTTTAACATAATTATCAGAAAATGTGTACAAGTAAAACTCATAAATCTGAATAATCTATAATAAGAATTTATAAACATATATTTAAAAAAAAATTAAATAGCTCATATAATTAATAATTTCAAATTAGTTTACTATTTACTTAATCTCTTAATTTTAAATAGTTTCAAATTACTAATTTACACTCCGTATTTTCATGCAATTTAACTTATTTTATAAGTAAAGACTTTTTTTTCTTATTTAATTGTTTTCAAAGCTTATTTAAAAATAATAAAAGGGTTGACTAAGAACAGGAAAATAAAGAAAATAGACATGTTACCAATGTAAAATTATTCGTTGTCACCGTATTACGTAAATTTCCAAAACGAACAAGTTATCAAGTAGAAACTATTTGATGTCGTCGCATTACGCGGGGACTATGCTAGTGTATATATATATATATGTAACAGGGTACGTTTAAATAAGAAATATTTTTCGTGCGTAATTTGTAATAACTAATCTTGCCTTTTGATTAAAATAAACCAATGGCTTATTAATGCATGGCTAATTAATGTATCATTAATGATAGATATTTTAGAAAAGTAAAGTCTTATTCTTTAATGACAGTCTACTCAAATAAAATTTACTATTAAATAAATATATAAACAACCAAAATATTTATACTAATTTGTTATTAATTATGTTAAAAATAGTTTTTATAGTTATTGCATAAAAAATAATTCTGATTTACATTTATATGTATAATGGGAATGAATAAACAAAATGATTAGAAAATGGGGTAACAACATGATTTTGCATTTTGAATAGAGTAAAGAATGTAAAAGTCAATTTAAGCCATAATTAAAGCTAAAGTATTGACCGCTCTCCAATTTTCATTGGGAAACATATTCTCGCTTGGCATAATAATGACGTAAAAGGGGAAAGGTATTTGGTAAGCATGATTTGCTTCCTTTTCTTTTCTTTTTAATTTTACCCCTCTACCTCGCTACCTTGTTTATAAATTAGCTTGGCCTACTAATACATTAAATTAACCACGCATAGTACGTGATGGTACGTGATATCACCGTTTTAACTAATTACACACTCATTACGCGATATTCTCACGAGTTGCTCTTTCTTATAAAAATATATTATTTACAGCAATAACTATTATTACTGTCTATCAAGATATCACAATGTTCTCGGTGTATATATAAAACACAAGAGATTAAAGATAACCGTTACGTTTATTAGATCAAAGGCTGTGATTTAACATGGCATATATGTAATTAAGAAGATATCAACAAAATTGAAATCAACTAAAAACGATATTTTAGGCTTCTAATAAAACAACTCAACCACCATCCCCTTTAAGTCTTTAACCTCATCCCATTGTTCCTTTTCTCTCACTCACTATTTAGGAGGGTTCTACATTTATCATTTGATCCCATGTTTGTAAACAAGAGAAGAGTAAATTGGATCTTTTAACATTTACTCATGTCTCTTAGAACTAAAGGATGAACTTTATACATTTTATCTGAAATCATATTATTATATTTTTTTAAAGGAAAAAATCGTTTTTCCTAAGGTTTTTTCGGCACATCATGCACATGTGCTTATTACACTACCTTTTATTTTAATTTCTTGGTTATTTAGAAATCAAATCCTAAAGTGTACAATTACACCTATACAAATTCAAACTTATTTTTTTACTTAAAATGATATTCGTGACAAAATGGATATATTAGAAGTGATGTACAATTTAAATTGATAAAAGTTGTTCACAATATAAGAAGCTATTTTTAGACAAAGAAACAGCAAAAGCAATCTTATTCTAACAAAAGTTTCAAAACCTCAATGGTGGGTGCTCACGATGCCGTAATTGATGAAAACCTTAGCTGTTAATTTAAGGTTTAGGGTTTTCTCGATCTCCTACAATTTGGAGTTGTTTTCAATTTCAATTTCTTAGGTTATGGATGATAATGGCATTAAGAAATCGAGGACTGTAAAGTGGTTTAGTGACACCAAGTACTTTGGTTTCATCACTCCTGATGATGTCGTTAAAGATCGATTTGTTCATCGATTTTTAATCAGGAGTGAAGGATTCATGAGTTTAGGTGAAGTCAAGACAGTTATGTAAGTGGTCGAGACAAGATCTAATGGTTAGACCATAGTGTGATGTCACTGGTCGTGGAGCTAAGATAATCTCGGCGGAAATACTTCATATAACTAGATAAGTGCTTTTTACTAAAATACCCTTTTCTATTTAATAAAAATATTTAAGACAACAAATTGATTGATTAATCCATAGTGATTCTCACGGTTCTTGCCATAAGAAGAGTTCTAGATTGAGCTTATATATATGAATTTGTGAGTTGGGGAGTGATCACTATAGTGTTGAGTGATGGGAATGGAAAACTTTTTCCTTTGAAAAGCAAAAGGTTTTATAGATCAACCCCAATCCAACCGGCCTGCAAGCTACAGACCAGAAACAAGGCCAAATGACAACATACAAATCCAAGCTTTACAACAACCTCAAGACCTACAACCACAAAACGAAAAAAACGAATCTAAAATCGTAAGAAAACTTCCTTGCATCACCTAATTTGCTTATGAACGCCCACCTTTCCCCACTGAAACCGAAGCAACCAACTAGTTGATCCATCAAGCTTTCCTCCAATATTTAATTTGACTTTAATTTTAACCAAGAAAGGATCTAATCTGAATCTCCTTAAACAACTCCTAATTAGACATTTTCTTTCTTTTGAACACCCTCTGAATTATTTCTACAAACCATAACAATTACCCAAACCATAGATTCCCAAATCCCATATTTCATTTTGAGACTTGGAGAGACCTTTAACTCTCCTCAGATTGCAAACATCATCTCTGCAGATGAGAAACTGATCATTCAAACCCACTAGTTAAGAACTTTACTACAAATCTCTTTTTGACCAACTACATTGCCAATACACTGATCCATAGTTTCTATATGATCTTTGCAACATGGAAGCATAATAGGAGTGGTGGAAGGGTCCGTTATAAACACGTACTCCGAAGTGTATTTGGTAGAAGTGGTTGGAACGAAAAGGTGGTAGCTAGTATCTGAAACTTTTGCTTGTTTTATATGTTGGGTTAATTAAATAATTAATAGTGGGAACTAAAAAATATAAATTACACAAAAGAGATAAATAAAAAAACTAAAATGATTGTACTTGTATACAATTTGTGCTAAAAATAAATAGTGAAAGAATTTATTAAAAATATTCAAGTAATTTTCTACATTAAAAACACTTAAAAACTACTTCACTATCATTTTGTTTTGAAGTTTTTTACCCTACATTTAAACAACTGAAATACGTACCAAACATTAATTTGATTACCTTGTTATTTTTTACTAAAAATGTTAGAAAAGAAATCTGGAGATTAGTAAAATTGAAAAGCAAGTACTGTATGTTCGGTAAAATTTGATATGATGATGATCTCTTTTCTCTGTATTTTTCTTTTTGTCCATTTCTTGTTTAAAAAAGTGTAGTAGTGTACTATGCACCATTTCTTGCGCTGTTAATAATACGTACCACTCTTTAAAAGTTCTAATAAAAATAAAATAAGATTTAAATAAAAATAAATAAAATTTGTTTATAGTTCTAAAAATTAAAATATAGCAAAATAACAAATAACAACATTACATTTTTTAAAACAAAACATTACATTTTTTTAAAATAAGACATGTTAAAAATTAAAATAGAAAACATTACATTCAACTAAAATCGATATTTTAGGCTTCTAATACAAAACTCAACCACCACCCCCTCTAACCTCATCCCATTGTTCCTTTTCTCTCACTATTTAGGAGGGTTCTACATTTATCATTTGATCCCATGTTTGTAAACAGGAGAAGAGTAAATTGGATCTTTTAACATTTATTCATGTCTCCTTAAAACTAAAGGAAGAACTTTTTACTTTTTATCCGACATCATATTATTATATTTTTTTTAAAGGTTAATAATCGATTTTCTTAAGGTTTTTTCGGCACATCATGCACATGTGCTTATTACACTACCTTTTATTTTAAGTTCTTGGTTATTTAGAAATCAAATCCTAAAGTGTACAATTACACCTATACAATTTCAAACTTATTTTTTTACTTAAAATGATATTCGTGACAAAGTGGATAATATAAGAAGTGATGTACAGTTTAAATTGATAAAAGTTGTTTCACAATATAAGAAGTTATTTTTAGACAGAAACACAGCAAAAGCAATCTTATTCGTGCTAACAAAAGTTTCAAAACCTCAATTGTGGGTGCTCGTGATGCCGTAATTGATGAAAACCTTAGCTGTTAATTTAAGGTTTAGGGTTTTCTCGATCTCCTACAATTTGGAGGTGTTTTTCAATTTCAATTTCTTGGGTTATGGATGATAATGGCATTAGGAAATCGAGGACTGTAAAGTGGTTTAGTGACACCAAGTACTTTGGTTTCATCACTCCTGATGATGTCGTTAAAGATCGATTTTTAATTAGGAGCGAAGGATTCATGAGTTTAGGTGAAGTCAAGACGGTTATGTAAGTGGTCGAGAACCAAATCTAATGGTTAGACCATAGTGTGATGTCACTAGTTGTGGAGCTAAGATAATCTCAGCGGAGATACTTCATATAATTGGATAAGTGCTTTTACTAAAATACCCTTTTCTATTTAATAAAAATATTTAAGACAACAAATTGATTGATTGATCCGTAGTGATTCTCACGGTTCTTGCCATAAAAAGAGTTCTAGATTGAGCTTATATATATGAATTTTTGAGTTAGGGAGTGATCACTATAGTGTTGAGTGATGGGAATGGAAAACTTTTTCCTTTGAAAAGCAAAAGATTTTATAGATCAACCCAAATCTAACAAGCCTGCAAGCTACAAACCAGAAACAAGGCCAAATAACAACATCGAATTCCGAGCTTTACACCAGCCTCAAGACACTGACAACCACAAAACAAAAAAAACGAATCTAAAATCGTAAGAAAACTTCCTTGATCGCCTTTGCTTATAAACGCCAACCTTTCCCCACTGAAACTGAAGCAACCAACCAGTTGATCCATCAAGCTTTCCTCCAATATTTAATTTGACTTTAATTTTAACCAAGAAATTAAGGATCTAAACTGAATCTCCTTAAACAGCTCCTAGATAGACATTTTCTTTCTTTCAAACACCCTTTTAATTATTTCTACAAAACCATAACAGTTACCCAAACCATAGATTCCCAAATCCCATATTTCATTTTGAGACTTGGAGAGACCTTTAACTCTCCTCAGATTGCAAACATCATCTCTGCAGATGAGAAACTGATCATTAAAACCCACTAGTTAAGAACTTTACTCCAAATCTCTTTTTGACCAACTACATTGCCAATACACTAATCCATAGTTTCTATATGATATTTGCAACATGGAAGCATAATAGGAGATTCAGAGGCGGAGCTAAGATTTTTAAATAGGGGGCCTCGTATACTAATAATACCTATAATATACGAATAACGTAAAAAGTTTGATTATTTGGTAAGATAAATAAATAATTGAAGTTCGTTTAAAGACAAGAAATTACGTGTAAAAATAACACTTAAAATCAATCATTTTGTCATTAATTAACATGTTTGTAACAAAATGTTAAATAAAAAATATTTCGGATCATAAAAATTAAAATAATAACGATTTAATTTGATGTCATTAACTCATAATTTGTGATTCAATAATTCAATAACAAAAATAATTGTTCACTATAAACTCTTGAGTCACTATTCCAATAATAGAATATTCTTTATTATATTAAATTTTATAACTCAATATTATAAACTAAATAGTAAAATACGTTACTCCTATTTCTTTTAGTTTCCAGATTTTTTGATGGTTTGGTTATGATATAATCAAAAACAACATTTACATTTAAATTAAAACATTGCAAAGTTGAATTGCTATACAGAGAATAAAATATCAACCAACGAATTGAAAGCGGAGTAAAATTTTATTAAAAACATCTCAAGAAAAGTGAATAAAATAAGAAAACATTCAAACCCTTAAAGGCAGAATGTTGCTTCAGCCTTTATTATTTATCGTGGTGTTATATTGGGTATTTAATTTTATTTGGGAATAAACTTAATAAAAAGCTGGACAATTTTGCTTATAATATACAAGGACTTTAGGCTAATTAGGGGGGCCAAACACCTTTCAACCCCCTCTGTCTTCGCCACTGATAGGAGTGATGGAAGTGTCCGTTATAAACACGTACTCCAAGATGTATTTGGTAGAAGTAGTTGAAACGAAAAGGTGATAGCTAGAATCGGGACCTTTATTTGTTTTATATGTTGGAATAATTAAATAATTAATATATAGTTGGAACTAAGAAATATAAATTATACAAAAGACATAAATAGAAAAACTAAAATGATTGTATTATCCCTTATATCAATTCTCAAAATAAATATACTATTCATTTCAAATTTTTACTTTTTATCCTTAATAATTTTTAGTTTTTACCCTTCATTTTATACAAAATTTATTTTATCTCCTATAACTATTTACTATTATTGACAAATCAAATGGTATTTGCCCAACGATGTCAAAGTGTATTAAAATGTCCCACTCAATCTGAGATTAAGGATTCATGTTTTGTTATAATAGATGTAAATTAAAAAGTGTTAACCATTCAAAAAAATTATTATTATTTACAACACTATCTACTAATAAAAAAAATATTATTCTTTAAAATTTTATTTTTAACCCCTACTCAACTTTCATTTTTCACCAAACCAAACCCAATTTGGCCTAACGGTATCAACAGACAACAGCTATTAAGGTGTCATCTCTCTTTAAAGATTAATGATTCAAGTTCTTTTATGAACATATATATGGCTCCCAAAGAAAAAAAATACTATTCATTTTAATTTTCCAATTTTAGCCCTTAATTAATTTTTACGTTTTATCCTTAAGTTTATATAAGTTACATTTGTTCTTATAATAATTAATAGATCATGTAACCTTATGTACATAATGTAATCGGTAAATGCATTAGATTCATGTTAAACTAAAATACTGTCTATGTATGCTAACTTTAAACTACCATCTTATCTTATATATATAATATTATGTTTAAATTGAATTACTAATAATACGATTATCTGAATACCACCCGGAGCGTCCTCTAGCAAGACTATTCAAGTAATTTTCTACATTAAAAACTACTTCAACTAGCATTTTGTTTTGAAGTTTTTTCTTCAAAATAGAAGTTTTTTACCCTACATTTAAACAATTGAAAGCTTTTATTTTTATAACAAAAATACGTACCAAACATTAATTTAATTACCTTGTTATTTTGTAATAAAAATGTTAGAAAAGAAATTTGGAGATTAGTAAACTTGAAAAGCAAGTGTTCGGTAAAATTTGTTAGGCCAAGAGCCCAAGAGTAGCACCCTTCCTCAACCCAAACCAACCCAAATGTCACTTTACTGTCACATCAGTTTTTTTTACTTTTTTATTCCCAACTCAAATCAACCCAGAACCTAAGTAGCACCCTTTTCAAATTAACCCAAACTTTTCCTCACTTTTTTTTAATTTATATAATTACACATTTATATATTAAACAAAATAAAATATTTAAACACCTCTATAAAAAATAAAAATATAAATAAAAAGTTCATAGATTTTAATAAGAATATTATTATTATAAAATAAAAATTAAAATACTCTAAATCTAGATTAATAAATTAAAAAAATCTACTCGTCTTTGTTATTTGAAACTTGGATACGTGAAATATGCTCGACCAGATCCGACCGAAGGTTATTATGCGTCTCTCGGTTTTTGACTTCTCGTATGTTAGCCGCGCGTGCTTGTTCACTTATTTGTGTTTCGATATTTGACGATAGAATGTCGTGTGGGTATAAACTACAAATGGCATTGTCTTCGTCTTCAAGTATCATATTGTGTAAAATGATTCAAGCGTACATAATGTTTCCTAGTCTTCTTGAATGTCATCCGCGTGCTGGATTATGAAGTACATGCCAACGCTGCTTGAGCACGCCAAAAGCACGCTCATCATCTTTTCATGCCGATTCTTGCGCCAACATGAACTTTTTTCGCTTATCGTCTTGTGGGCACGTAAATGATTTTACAAATGTAGCCCATTCCAGATATATCTCATCAGCTAGATAATATCCGTGCTTGTAGGTGACTCCGTTCACCTCAAATGGACACTCGAGGGCTTTTCCGTTGTAAATATCGTTGAAAATGGGTGACTGGTTGAGAACATTAATATCGTTGTTGGAACCCACAACGCCAAAGTACGCGTGCCATATCCATAGGTCGTGTGATGCCATAGCTTCTAGCATTATTGTTGGGTGCTCGTGATTACATCTCATGAACTGACCCCGTCATGCAACCGGACAATTTGCCCACCCCCAATGAGTAAAGTCTACGCTACCGAGCATGCCAGGAAGTCCATGGTATTCTTCATGCGCGGTGTATAACTCCTGAACATCGGTGTAAGTAGGTTTCCGTAAATAAACTCTACCACAAAGCTCAATAATACCACTGCAGAAATTGTGTAGGCAATCCCGTGATGTTTTATCTCCCATCCTCAAGTACTCGTCAAGGGAGTTGGCGACTACCCGTACGCCAATTGCCGAATAGCGGAAGTAAACTTTTGTATCGGAGAAAAACCTTTTTTCCCTTGCGCGTCCCATCCATCTCTAAAATTCTCGTACTCTGCTTCTAGATCCTTAGCGATTTGTTCGAATAGTCGTCTGCTCATGCGGAACCGCCGTCTAAACATCTCCGCTGAATAGATAGAGTTATCGCTAAAATAGTCATTTAACAATCACTCATTTGTAGCTACCCGACCTCTTTCTCTGTTTCCGTTTCTAATTCTGCTCGACGACTCCTCGGTGCTATCATAAGCAAGTTTCCGGGCTCTCAAAGCAACTCTATAAAAATTTCTTCTTCCTGCCGGAGCTGCTCATCGATTGATACGGAATCCGACGTACCACTCGATGAAGCATGTGGTGGTGATACCATATTTTAGAGGAGAATTCTGGATAAAAAGTGTTGAGGGTAGTTATTTATTTATAGGAGAAGTAAAAGTGTTGAATGAAAGTCTTGGAAGAGTTGGATGGAAGTTTGAAATTTTTTTTGGATGAAAGAATGAGATGGAAGTGTTTGGTATATATATATACACACACACAAACAACGGATATATATCCGTTGAAGGGTTTTTTTTTAATTAGACGTTACCATCGAAGAAAGAAAAAAAGCCTCGTTTGGCGAACCCGGAGCCCGAACCCGAATTGGGGGGGGGGGGGGAGACCGTAGGGGTGTTCCGGAAGAAACCCGAGACCTTTAGATAGAGTGCTACGTTTGGTCTTATGACGATGATGATCTCTTTTCTCTGTATTTTTCTTTTTGTCCATTTCTTGCATAGTAAAAAAGTTTACTATACACCATTTCTTGCGCTATTAATAATACGTACCACTCTTTAAAAATTCTAATAAAAATAAAATAAGATTTAAATAAAAAGAAATAAAATTTGTTTACAGTTCTAAAAATTAAAATATAGCAAAGTAATAAATAACAACATGATATTTTTTAAAACAAAACATTACAAGACATGTTAAAAATTAAAATACAAAACATTACATTTCATGTGTTGAGGGTGTTGAATGAGCAATCTCATACAAATAAAACGAAATAAAAAAGTAAGGATCCGTTCACTTTCAAAAAAATCTTCTATTTTTTCAGAAATTTTTTAAAAAAAAATTGAAAATCAGAAAACATGTTCACTTGCACATTTTTTTCAGAAAACTCCCTCATTTTTTCATACTTTTTCAAACAACTTTTCAAAGAAAACACTTCAACCAGACATATTTTTCATTTTTTTTTTTGAAAAAAAAAACTTCACCCCTTAATCTAAACACATTTTTTATTTTTTCAGAAAATAAAAACTTCACCAATAACAGAAAATGAAAAACAGGACAAAAAAATTCCTGCTAAACTCAGTTTAAAGGATTGAAGGACAACAATTTAATCCAACCACATTTAATGTTATTAAGTCAACAGAAAAAAATAAAGAAGAAAATTATAATTTAATAACCACGTCACTTTCCACATGATATTATTAATTGTCACGCAGCTTGATGACCATGCCGCCTTGGAATGGCGGAGCTTCCCACCATGGTCCATTGGGCTCTTTTCCACGTGGCTACCACTACCCACACCTCTACTCTAAATGTTATATATGAAAATTTTCTGGTTAAAAAACATGACCCATATGAGATATAAAACAATTATATATTTTCACTTTTATAAAATTAAATCTCAACTATACATTTAAATTGAAAATTAAATTAAATATTGACTTTTAGTAATCAAAGTTTTTTAATTTAAATCAAAATTATTAAAGATATTTATATAAATACCCTTCTTAAACCTTAAAATATTATATTTATCCGCCCTAATTATAAATATTATATTTATTCTTTATAACATTTTAAAATAACATATTTAATAAAATTCTTAGCTTTATCATTTTAAAATATTTTATGATCATTTTAAATTCTTTTTAATTATAACCAATAAATACTTACACTTATTGTTTCTAATTATAACAATAATAATCAATAACCGTTACAAATAATACAATCACATTTATTCGTATGTTAATACCACGTTTTTACAATCACGTCTACGGAAATACAACAAATTGGAGAAGGCCACTTTCTTCCCCTACGGAAATGCAACAAATTGGTGCTCTTACACAACTATTAAAATCATTTTCCAGGTGCGGTTCTTCAGATCATTGGACCTGGCATATGATCCTTCAAACGGATTCACAGCTTCCTCGTTAAGGTTTGCTTTTGAAGATTTAATTGCTAATAGAGATTACCCTTCATCTTTTTTTTGGGTAAATCTTGTTCCCAGTAAAGTTAATTTTTTAGCATGGAGAGTAATGTGGAAAAGACTACCAACTTATGCTAAACTCTCGGAAAGAGGTGTTCCCATTATTTCAGATTTATGCCCTATGTGTAGTAACGAGGTTGAGACTAAAGAACACGTTTTCTTTGGATGCCACTTCTCTCGGCTGATACTTTCAGAAATAGCTAGGTGGTGGGGGCTGGACCTTTCTTCAATTGGTGATCTTAGTGACTTGAGTAAATGGGGATTCAATCTCGAAAAGAAAAGAGAAAAATTGCTTATGTTTCAGAGTGTAATATACACCTATTTTTGGTTAATTTGGAAGTACAGAAATGAAAAAGTACAAAAACTTAACGGTGATGATACAAGTTGATAATGCACAAATTATTATTTATAAACATTTTTTGTTGTGTAAGAATCTGTCTACCATCAAAAAACCATCAAATGAAACGTAAATCTTGTGGTTAGAACACACACCGCCAAGGAGTGCTAGGAATGGCAACGGGGTGGGTTTGAGGAGGGGATTGGTCCCTCTGTCCCCATCCCCACCCGCGTTTAAAACACCGTGGGGATTTAAACGGACATCTTTGTCGGGTAGCTGGGGAAAGTCGTGGGAAAACCAATATCCCCCTTTAAAGTAAAATTGTGATTTTTCACCACGAAGATCGTCACCGTTAAAATTTTACCATGAGTTTTAGAAAACAATTATACTAAATTATATAACATTATCGAATACAAACATATCTGAACATAAATTAAAGTTGTAAAGAATCTAAATGCATCTAAAATATTAAAACCAAACAATTCAAATAAAGACAGTGATTAAAGTTAAGTTGTGTGAAAGTGTATATAGATTTGTATATTTTCTATTTAAAACTAATTTTATGTATATAAATATATATAGACAAAAGTTCAAACGAGAATTGTTTTTCGTACGAGAACCGCAAGAACCAATCTTAGCCGTCCAATTCCCCCTCCTTCAATTGGATTGCCCACCCATAAATTCCTTACATGCACTCTGTCACACTCAATCCCCTCACGCTCTTCATCCATGAATTGAATTATCCAAAGTGAACGGCCAAGATTGGTTCTCCCAGTTTTTGTACGAAAAACAGTTCTCGTTTGAACTCTCCCATATATATATATATATATATATATATATATATATATATATATATAATTAATATTAAATTAGAGCTGAGTATCGGGTAATCGGGGTGAGGATGAACAAACTTGTCCCCGTCCCTGTTGAAAATAATAAGGTTTTCCCCGTCTCCGTCGTTTATATCAGTTTTCAGTCTTTCCCGTCGATTTCGATCTTTTACCATCCCTATGAGTGCTCCGGTCTATACATAACAAGTTAAACGCTAAACAGCTAGAAGGAGAAAAGAAAAGGAAACAATTGATATCGCAATCCCAATATAATAAGAATAAATTGCAACTATTTTATATCATATAATTTTTATTTTATTTTTAGGGAAAATCTGGACATTTTATATGAGGTGAACAAATGAATATGTTTATGTCACGTGTCAAAAACTAGATTAGTTATATATATATATATATATATATATATATATATATATATATATATATGTAAAAATTCAAAAGAGAACTGTTTTTCGTACGAGAACTGTGAGAACCAATCTTAGCCGTCAAATTCCCCCTCCTTCAATTGGATTGCCCACCCATGAATTCCTTACATGCACCATGTCACACTCAATCCTCCCACGCTCTTCATCCATGAATTCCTTATCCAAAATAGACGGCTAAGACTGGTTGTCGCAGTTCTCGTACGAAAAACAGTTCTCGATTGAACCATCCCCTATATATATATATATATATATATATATATATATATATATATATATATATATATATATATATATATATATATATCTTACTCTTATATAATGCATTTAACACCTAAAAAACTCTTAATTTTAAGAAGAGTAAATTTACTAAAATACCCCTCATTTATACCTCTCCTTTACCCATTCTTTAAGTCCACAATTAATGAATTTAAACAAATAAATATTAAAAACATAACCGACAATTAATGAATTTAAACCAATACTTATAACTGAATTATTTCTAACTATATATTTTTAATATTAACTTTTGATTCATGAGATCACCATACTTATAACTGAATTAAGTCTAATCATATATTTTTTATATTAACTTTTGATTCATAAGATCACCTAAATTTCTGTTTTCAATAAATCAAGTTCAGGAGATTTCACAAACACCAAACAAATGAAAGAGTCAAAGAGTTAAAATTTATAAACATTGCATTCTAACTCAATTACATAATAATTGGAACTATGAAACATTACACACACACATTATACATACATATATATAATCAGCAACTTCATGATTCAGCCATGCGACAAAATTCTTCCAACAAACTGAAAGACAAATAACTCAGAGTTAGCAATTTAATTCTTAATTTCAAAGTGGCTCTCGCAAAGAATCCTCACAAACTCATATTATCTTCATCTCGCAAGGAATCTTCACAAACTCATATTAGCTCTTTGTGATTATTCTGCACAAAACCCATCACAACCCCTCTTTATTCGCCATCGTCGCATTGCACGGGTATCTCACTAGTATATATAATGGATCAATTAAAGTCATATACTTAAACATATATATATATATATATATATATATATATATAAGTCATTAGATTTTTTAAATTAATGGTCAAGATCTAATAATAGCATTATTGTAACTAAGTAAACAATTATAAAATCTAATTATAGAAGGGTAGTATGGGAATCCTCCACCCCATAAATTTCGTCATTTTTCACTTTTGGCCACGAAAATGATAACTTTCAACCGAAAATGATCTTCCAGCCACCCGAAAATGATAACTTTCCAGCTGAAAATGATAACATTTTCCAGTCACCAAAAATGATAACTTTGCCACCGAAAATGATAACTTTTCATAATAAAATGATAACAATTCCAGTTGAAAATAATATCATTTTCCAGCCACCGAATATGATAACAATATACAACATTTAAAATGCTAACATTATCTACATGAAATGATAAAAATAGACTCATTTTCGGCCAAAAAAAATTATATAAATACACATGTTTTAGTCGAAAATGATATAAAAACACATGTTTCTAAACAAAAATGATATAAATACACTCCTTCCAGCCGAAAATGATAAAAATTCACATGTTTTTAGCCCGAAAATGATATAAATACACATGTTTTTAGCCGAAAAAAGATATAACTACACATGGTTTTAGCCGAAAATGATATAGATACACATAGTTACAGCAAAAAATGATAAAAATTCACATGATTCAAAATGATAACATTTTGGTATCATTTTTATATGGTTTGCATTTTCGAAATAAAATTTTCAGAAATTTTGGAAGAGTTGTCTTGTTTGAAAGAGGATTAAAAATGAGTAGATTGATATAAATTTTTTGTTCAAATTTTGAAAATTGAAATAGTTATGTCATTTAAAGATTTAAGGGGTAAATAAAAAATAATTTTTTTTTTGGGGAAGTCTTATAGGAGGCGTGGGTTTTGAATTTTTTTTGCAATCCCTATATATATATATATATATATATATATATATATATGATCAATATAGAACTTAGTCTTAATCATAGAACTTAAAGAACAAATTTGGATCATCTAAATTAATGGTTGAGGTTTGAAGATGACAACTTTTGTAAATTATATGACATAATTGCATATGTGAGGGCAAGTATGGAAATTTGTTTTCGTTGCCACAAATCCTTTTTCTGGCTCCACCTCCTGAAAATGCAAAATGATGACCAAAATGCAAACCAGATTAAGAAGATAACAAAAATGCAAATAACATTAAGTCATTAACATGCAAATAACCCAACGATTTTTTTAGATCTATAATTTACAAATCTTAAATAGCGGTTTTCGGTCTTTATTTTCATCTAGTTTGTATTTTGGCTATCATCTTCATCTAGATGATGAAGATAACCAAAATGCAAATAACCGAAAAAGCAAATAACATTAAATCATTAACATGCAAATAACACAAACGATTTCTTTTCAGTTCTATAATTTACAGATCTTAAATGGCGGTTTTCGGTCTTCATTTTCATCTAGGTTGCATTTTTGTCATCATCTTCATCTAGATTGCATTTTGATTATCATCTTCACCCACAGTTTGCATGTTCAGATTTGAAATTTGTATTTTCACAATTTCATTTTCAAAATAAAATTTTTTGAAATAAGGGAAGAGCAGTCTTGAATTAAAGAGCAAGAAAAACGGAACCTAATGGTATAATTTTTTTGTTAAAAAACATAAACATTGTAACATCCGCAAACCCGGACTAGTCGTAAGCGGGTTAGCGGTACGTGATTTCGTGTTTAAATTATAAATTGCAAAATTAATATCTTGAGCTTAGTTAATTAATTTAATAACTAATTGAAAATATGTATGTGAGTAAATATGTATGCTGGTAGTTGTTGTATGTATGTATACATGTATTTAAAAGATAAGTCTTTAGCATAGGACACCTCATGCTTGGATTGTGATGAATTGTTGTATACGTGTGTATGTGTAAACTGATATCACCATTTCATTTGTTGAAAGTCTTGAAAGTGTGTGTGTGTGTGTGAACTTACCTGCCGTTGAAGAAAACTCAAAGAAAGTTACAAACTTGAAGTTTCAAAGTGAAGGATTTGTTGTTGTAAATTCAAACTAAAGGTTAGTATGTGATTACAACATGTTTAGTATCAACTTAGTATGTTTTTTCTGTTGAATTATATGCATACATGATGAAACACTATTAATGGAGCTTGAAGAAATCTTGATTAAGTGGGTTTTGTTTGTTTTAATGATTTATATGGTTAAAGGATGTTTATGATGCATGAAAACATGTTTTTAGACATTTGGATATGTTTTTGGTAAGCTTTAGTAAGTTTTGTAAGCTCTAGAACTAATCCATGGAGATTTTAAGTTGGTTGGTTACTTGCTGAAGAAGATGATGAATCTGATATCATTGAAACCAACATTATTGAATCCAATAAACCCAAATCTGATACCCAAATCCGACCCTGAAATTCCGATACATGAAATCCAAGACCTAAAAATCCGATTCCCTAAATCCTATACTTGAATCCGACATTTGGAATCCGGTTACCTTGAAACCCGACATTCGTGCGACGCGACGCGTCAGATTGTTGGACGCAACTCGTCCGGAGTTTTTCAGGATATCTTTTTGTTTGTTGATTCCTTGATGTTGTATGTTATATGTATTAATATATGAATCAAGCTTAGTGTTTGTGAGCTAAAGAGATATGAATATATGTGGACGGATATATTTATAAATTCGAGACTGATTTCGTTGTTACTATGTTTTCAAGAAACACAAAGACTCTGTAATATAAGATATCTGAGTTCACGGCTGAGATCATGAGGTGAGTGGATGTTAACTCATGGAGTAAAGATTATGATTGATATGATTGATGTGATGCATACGTATGTGATTGATAGACTGTTGAGTCTGATTGTTGACGGTTGATTGTTGATTGATTATATCTATTGTGTTGGGAAAAATAGGCTTATAAATATATCCTCTTTTGTTGACACAAAAATATACAACTTGTTTATATAATTGTATGTATTAACATCAACATATGTGCACATATACATATATATATATATATTCAATCAAATATCTTCTCATCTATAATCTACAAAACAAGCTTCATCAAATGGCCAAGCCTCAATCGTCTAGATCCGAGTTCAAGTAGAAGCCGATGTCGAAGATTCCTGCAAACAAACGTTTGAAGATTACGAGCTTACAAAATAAATTATCAAATGAGTTTAAGTTTTTATAAAATAATTTTTATAAAAACTTTTATAAAAATTGAGAAATTTTTTTATAAAATCACAAGCTTGGTAGTCAAAGCAAATGAATTCCTATTTTGGCAAATACTAAACATAATCTTCTATTGAAATAAGCCAAGACCATATTTAGCAAAAGAAATCTCTCAAAGAGGTAAACTTCCAACATGCTTTGTGCATTTGGTTTCTAAACTACCATTTTTATGATTAAATTCAAACTTAAGAAGTATGACACTAACCCAACTTTTCTTAAGCTTCTTTTCAGTGCATTTTTATGGTAAAAATGGGTTGTGTGTGATTTTGGTAAAAGGTCAACGTCTATATTCACAAGTCTCAAAAAGTTCCAGCAGGCCGACGGTCGATGCCACAGTCGACCGTGGATCGACCGTGGACAGTCTGGACACTTTTTGAGCTTGCACCTTTTTCCTTATTTAAGGCAACTCAAGTCTTGTTTTTTTACCAATCTCTTGCAATATGAAAAACACAAAACATATACAAAAACTTGTGAGCTCATATTCTTGATACAAATTCAACATCTCAAGATCAAGAATGAAGCAAGAGTGAAAGCCTTCAAAGTTCAAACACTTCATTACCTTCTTATATATTTGTAATTGTGTGAGGATCATCTCTAGCCTTAGAATTAGAGAGAAGTGAGGATCATCTCTAGCCTTAGAATTAGAGAGAAGTGAGGATCATCTCTAGCCTATAGAATTAGAGAGAAGTGAGGATCAACTCTAGCCTTTCCAATTAGAGTGAAGTGAGGTTTATCTTAACCTTGTTTGCAAGAGTGAAGTGTAATTCTTGTAAGCTAAAGAGAGAAGTTGTAAAAGGTTTATCTCTACCTTCAAAGAGAGAATTTAGTGGAGCAACTCTTGGTGGGTGAGGCCAAGGAGTGGATGTAGAGCAAGATTGTTAACCCTTGCTTGAACCACTATAAATCATTGTGTCCAAACTACTTCATTGGTGATATCTTCCTTCCTTAAACTCTTTAATTATTTGCAAATATTGTTAAAAACTTTAAAAAGTGGGCATATAACCTATTCACCCCCCTCTAAGTTCTAACATATTGTATGACTATTTGGCCGATACGCACTCTTTGGATGATATTGAGTTGCGTTTGAGAATTCAGCTATACGTGGAATTGGCTAGGCTCGTCTGCTGGTTGGTTGAACAGTGGTAGTCCAATTGATGCATGTTTGTGTCAGTAGGGGATTTCACTGTGCCAATTCAGCGGAGGGCTAGTGGTAAACCTTTGCTTTGGCCGGCATTGGTTGTTTCTGCGCCGAACCGTCGGTCTTCTTGATTGTGTGATTACATGCTTTTATATCGATTGTTGATGTTTGCCTTTGTAATTAGCTTCCTCCCACTTAGCTTTGTGCTAATTCCACTCAGTTGATTGTTTTTGCAGGTTTGTGAGTTGTTGGTCTTTGTTGAAGGAAAGCTCGACCCTTCTCTGATATGTATTTTTAAATGGAAACGAGCCATGTGTATTTTGTAACACCAAGACAAATGTTGTATCTTTTTGTGAACATATGTTTTCGTTGATGATTGTATATATTGTACTTTATGTAAAGTTTGTTTAACTAAGCTTCCGCGGTGTGTTTTAAAAAAAATGGCTTGGGATTTCCGGTGTTACAAACATGACATAGTTATGATCATTAGAAGGATTATTGAGTATTTTTTATAAAAAAAATTGGTTGCCTGAGATTTATTTATGGGAGCCATGTGGCTTTATGATCAACAACAAAAATCTCTTTTTTGCCCTTTTTTTATGACACGTGTTATCACCATAATAGTTCTATAGGTTCCATGAATCAGGTTGGTTATATATATATATATATAGGAGGGTTCATTTCAGTTTTATTGTGAGTACAGCGATATAACCACCCTTATTCATAGAACTTATAGAACTATTATGATGATAACATGTGTCATAAAAAAGATTCATTTTAGTTTTATTACGAGTACAGCGAGAACCATTTTTAGTCATTGATCATAATTAATCAGAGGTTAATATTAGTTGTGGTAAACATTTAATTAATTAAAAACAAAGCCATAATTTTCACTTCCAAAAATGATGGAAAGGTATTTTAGTCAAATTGCCTAAATAAAAGAGGATCACTTACCCCCACTTTCTTAAAGCTAAAATATCTACCAAAAGCAAAGGTATTAAAATACGAAAATTATACCAAATTAACGAGGAAAATATGTTCTTTAATATGACATCCATATTGTTATACTTTTTCAAAGAAAAAGTTTTCGTTTTTGCGAGTTTTTTTCTAGCACAACGTGAGATATGTACACATGTGCATATAACACTCGATTTTTTCAAGCAAATGTGCGTATGTGCATCACCTGTTCATACTGCATATGTGCGTCTAGGTGCATATATATACTATGCATGTGTGCATCTCGTACATATATGCACATGCACATGTAAACGTAACACTAGATTTTTCTGCACAGATACAAAATTCTGCACATATGCATGTAAAACTAAAAAAATTTCCAACACAGGTACATATTTGTGCATATGTGCACATATGTAAAACCCGTATTTTTGTAAAATTATAAAATATATATAAATTACCAATTTGTGTGGAATTAGTAAATTTATGTGACTAAATGCTATTTAAATGTTATATAATATGCATAGGTGGCTAATTCTTAAAAATGGTAAATAAATGCTAAGGGAAACAAAGTTGAGGGACCTAAATGGTAAATAGGTATATTAAATATATGTAATTGACTCAATTATTGAGTCAAGGAAAGAAGAAAAGAAGAAAAGAAATCTGGAAGAATCGAGATAGAGAGTTTAGAGAGAGAAACAAGAAATCAAGGAGAAATCAAGAGGTAAAGTGTTGGTGTTGAGTTAGATTCAAGAAATCAAGTGTTTTGATGGTGAAATCCTTCATTTTAAGCTTGGATTTGGGCAAGAAGGCAACACAACAAGTGGGTTTGAGAATCAAGTAAGTTTTAACTTGAAATTTGTGTTTGATTTGAGTTATATATGATGTATATGGTGATTCTTGGTTTGATTTTGGGTTTGATGTGTTTTATGGGTCAAAGTTGGGGAAATGGTTAAAACTAGGGCTTGAAATGATCAAATGTGTTTAAGGTGTTGGAAAATTGAGTTAGATGGGGATTTTGTATGTGGTATTGGTGGATTATTACAAAAGATTGGTTGGTTGTAGTGTTTATTGGTTATTTATGTTGAGAACATGGAAATGGAAGAATTAAAGAGTTAATCCTTGATTAAATTGTGTTTGAATGTGTTTAAAAGTAGTTAAAATGTGTTGAGAATGGTTATGTGATGGTTATGAGTTAGTTTAGTGGTGGTTTTAAGTTTAAGATTGAAGCTATGGTGTTTGTTGGGAAATTGGTAAGAAAAATCGGGGCTGCAACACAAAGAACAGACCCAAGATTACTGTTCACGAGGAGCTCGCGGCGCGAGCCCCATTGCGTCGCGGCGCGAGGGTCTGGGTTTGGCATGGTCACTTTTCCAGAGATTTTCTCCCGGCGCGAGGACCCCTGAAAGGTCTAAAAACTTGTTTTTAACCCCATTTGACCTTGGAATTGATTGGGGTTTGTTTCTAATGGTTTTAGGGAGTCCAAAGGGAGTCCGAAAGACCCGAAATGAGCGTTTAAGTCGTGTTTTGAGTCTATACTTGCGTGTAACTTCATGGTATGGTTAACTTAACTAAGTTAACATTGTGTTATGATCATAGGATCGTTGTATGAGTGATTTGTGGCCTTGTTGTTAAGCGGAAGTGATCCTCATCACTTCAATCAGGTGAGTTGTGCCCTGCGGATACCCAAAATGCTTTTTATGTGCAAGTCATCAACTGTTTTCGTATAAAACATGTTTATGTATATGTATGGCATCAATGTGAACTGTAATTGATATTATCATGTTTATGATAATGTTTTATGCAATTGAATATATGATTCACCTGTTTTGAAGCATGCTATGCTATGTATGGATTATGGCAAGTTGTCACCCTGTGTATATAACTTGCATGTGATTATGTGACCCCTCGGGGTAACTGTTTATGTGACCCTTCGGGGTATATGTGCTTGGTCTGGACCGCTGTTTGTGATGTGAACTCTGTACCATAGGGTTCCTAGTCATTGAGACGTACACAGAGGTTCCTGTGGCTTCGACAATTGGGGGAACCGCGAGGTACGGGTGGCTGAGGGATCGGTGCGGAGAGTGGAGGGGTATGTCAGTAGCCATCATGACCGTGTGGGTTCACTGGGCTGACGAGCCACCGAGCCCGGGTAACACGAGTGGATTTGGTGAACAGGGCTTACACTCCAGAGAACCGTTGTATGGTGGACTGCTTTGTGTTTCCCCCACCTTGACGGGAGATGTGGACACACCCCCACGAGGACTTGTTGACCATGGTTGGCCCCTATGGAACATACAAGTATAAGTGGACTTGTCCCCCACATCTTGTGTGAACTGTATATGATGTCATAATTGTTTTATGGTATATGATGACTTGTTTACTTGTTTAAATGATTTTGGCACACTTACTAGCTGCGGCTAACAAGATTTGTGTTTATGTTTGGTATCCGCAGATAAGCAATAGTATGATGCCAGTGAGGCGGGTAGAAGCTTTTGGGGAGCACTTGTTACCTTTGGATATGTTTGGGAATACATGATTATTCTTATTTTGTTTATTTAATGGTCGTGTATTCGGGTCAACAAGTAACACCATATTTTTGTATATCTGACAAGCTTCCGCATTTTGATGTAAACAAACACACTGATGATGATGTTTTGATGAAATTTAAAAAGTTTAAATTTGTACAAAAATTCAGGGTGTTACAACATACACATGTACACCTTTATATGCATATATGCAACTCAAAATTGGTTAGGTCAAACTTTACATCAGCAAGTACTTATTAATTGTCATACTACAAAATATATTTATAAGTTACATGTTAACAAACATCATAACAAAATCGCTTACCTGAATCATTACACTAAACACGAGATGAAATAAACGGAAAATAACTATAAAAACTATTTGTTTTTTCTCATATTACTATAAATTTAAAATTTAGTGCTTGTAATTAAAAGTAGGCCAATCAATTAAAAAAAACAGTCTTTCCTGATTATTTGGTTATTCTACTTGCCAATATGAAAACAATTCTCCTCGTAGATCTTTAACAAAAATGTAAATAATTATGATTTATAAATAAAGAAGGAAGTAAATGAAAAAATAAATAGATAAAGTAATTCTTGCAACCTATAAAAAAGAAAAAACAAATTAAAAACCGACGCTATATAATAAAAGAAAAAAAAGACAAGACTTTATAAAAAACGGCGGCTACTGCGCTTTGCGATGAACATTTTTTAATTTACAATTTTATTTTTTTTCATTTAATTTAATTGATTAAGACAAATTAACAATTGATTAGTTCACAACGATTCTAACAATAAAAAAGGGTTTCAAATTAACTTCTCTCTATATATACATATATGTGTGTGAAAAATTAATTTAAGAATTATTATTATTGCGAGTATCGTGAGAATCAATTTGAGCAGTCCAATTCCTTATCTTTTAATTTCACTACCCACTAATGAATTCATCTTATACATATACGCTCTCCATCCACAAATTCTAATTATCAAATGAATGGTTAAGATTGGTTTTCGCGGTACTCGTAATAAGATTAGTTCTCGCAGTATTCACAATAAGATTGATTCTCAAATAAAACATCATATATATATATATATATATATAGAGAGAGAGAGAGAGAGGTGGTGTATGTTTTGTAAAAGTTAAATCTATGTTTTTTTCATGGGTAATATGCATAAAAATTCAATTAACTTTGTCTTAATTATTATTCTATATAACCAACTTTAAAATTTTAAAAATAATACAACCAACTTTTATAATATTCTCATTGTATATAAACAACTCTATTCTGTGTCTAATATTTTACTACCATTTACAATGAACTTTTTTATAATTTTTATAGTATAAAACAATTTGTATACAATGATAGGATTATAAAAGTTGATTGTATTGTTTTAAAAAAATAAATTTAATTTTATACAATGATATAAGACAAAGTTCATTGTATTTTCATACAATTTACTCTTTTTTCGTCTCTTTATATGAGATCGTGTTGATTTTTTTTATTTCAGAGCGTGACGATGCAAAATAAACAGAGGAGTTGTGCATGAAATAAAAAATATGAAATAAATTGTAATTTCCTACAAAATAATTAACGGGCTAATGTTGCCAAAGCAGCTGCCTGGCTACTCTTGGGCCAAAGTTGGACTGGATCATTGATGGGCTGAATTTCTACTTTGTAGTTTAACCTTGAGTCTTATATATAATTATTTTCAAAGCTCATGTGGTCTTGTTTTTTAGCTAGGGGAGAGTTCATTATATATATAGGAAAGAGTTTATTTGAGAACCATTATTATTGTGAGATCCGCAAGAATCAATCTTAGCCATTTTGGTAAGTGAAATTCGTGGATGAAGAGCATGGGAGGATTGAGTGTGGCAAAGTGCATGTAAGAAATTCATGGGTGGACAATTCAATTGAAGAAGAGGGAATTGAATGGCTAAGATTAGTTCTAACGGTTCTCGCAATAAAAATGGTTCTCAAATGAACTTTTCACTTACCAAAATGTCAGAACACTTGTTGTTTATATGCTATTTTCTGTTAAAGATTATGCTCCATTTGTTTCTCATAATTCAAAGAAACAGAATGAAATTGAAATCAAATTTTGTGTTATATTGCGTTTGGTAAATTTGTTTATGAATGAAATCTAATTTGTTGAAATGTTTACATTCTTTTGAATAACAAAAAGTCCATTTCATAAGTAAACTGAATAGAATTTAAATTAATTTCATTCTTTCGAATTTTACAAAATAAATATAACCTAAGAGATTTTGTGAGAACATTGATATGGTTATAACAACCAAAAATTTGAGCATGTTGCTTGTGTTTACGGAAAGACTGTTAAAATGTACTTACCTTATTTTAAAGAGACAAAAATTACTTTAACACCCCTTAATTTATGCTTCATGGTTTTTTTTTTCTCTTAAAAGTTATTTTAAATATTTTGGCTACTTTACTAAACATCTTGATACAAATAAAAAATTTTAGCTTCCAACTTTAAATAAACATTATAACACCAACTCCCAAAACGTCTAACTACAACTAAAAATTTACATTTAACTATTTCTGTCAAACATACTTTACATCTAACTACTTATAGGTTAAAGTTATAATATAAAAAGAAAAAGATACTCTAACGGTATAAATGAGGAACAACAGAATAATTTCTAAAGAAAACTCATTAATGGATTGATTCTGACAATTGAACATGATATAAGCAATGCCTGTCCGTAGATTTTTTAGGCCTATTGATAAAGGAAAAATGGATCTCATAAATACAAACTTTTATATATTTAGGCAAAATTCACTTATTCTACAAATTTTGTTATACCAATAGCAAAAAAAGAGTGATACTAAAATAGTTTATTGTTTAAGGTTATTCCCTAATGCATTGTCTGTTTTTCTCGAATGACACGTCCCCTAAATTGAGTTTCCCTAATAATTTTGTGGGACATATGAGTTATAAAATAATTATTTTAAGTATGGACTACCTACTATTTTACTTATTAAGAGGGTTCTGAAAAGTTATAACATTATAAGTATATACGTGCGTGCGTATACACATGTACATAACTGGGTCTATTCAAAACATGGCTTTGTACGGTGGCCCATGCTACACTCTCATAGTTTGTATGTGTATTAATAATAGTTGACAAAAGAACAATAGACAAGAGCATCGAAGGCTAAGATTCGAATTACAAAGTTTTGTAGGTTCAATCCTCAAACAAGATAAACTTCAATTAAATAAAAAAATATTTAAGTCATAATTGTATGGTCCATAAATGGGAATTAAATTTGCAAGTGGTTTTCAAAATTAAATGTTAGATTTCACTTAATTATCTAAAATTAGTATTTAAATTCTTCTATATGTGTCATGTTGATTGAATCAAATGTAAGAAGTAAGATACGACTAGACTTCCTTTTAGAATATTTCCAAAAAAGAAAAAAAAATCATTAAGAAATTTGAATCATCAAAGTTTTGTGACAATCAAAGAGTTGTGTTAATATTTGGATTGTGAAGCCCCACAATCTTTCTTTTGAATTAAAGGAAGAATTATCGAGTTAACTTTTTCACTTTTAATTTGTATATTGTTTATAGGTAATATTGTTTTTAATACATATTATTAAGGAACTATTAATTCACAATGTCTACTTAAATACACTTATAAGTGAAATTTTATGTTTTTATTAAATTGATGGGTAAGGTTTAGGAACCAACCTCAATGTCGAATCTATAAAACCAATCTCAGCCTTTAAATTTAAATGATTAATGGTTGAGATTACGACTGAATATGCATCTTACGTTAATTGAATATGCAGTTTCCATCGAAATATACAGATTACGTAAATCGAATATACAGTTGTAATCAATTGTTATTAAATTGATAATGTTTATTTTAAGGCTTATTTACTCTACAAATATACAATATGATTAGAACTAATTGTTTAATTGAGAGATGATTTGGAAATCGTTACCCCAACTAGGGGTGTTCATAGATTGTTAACTGGGCATAAGGTTAACCGAGAATGGTTAACCGAAGTATCGGTTTGTAACTTTCTTGAACTTAAACCTAAACAGAAAAAACGGTTACCTGATAACCGGTTAACCGGTTTTTTTGGTTCGGCTTTCCGGTTAACCAATTAACCATTTTTAACTACTAAATATATTTCTAAAAAAAGGTTCCAAAATTTAATATTTATGTCTCAACTCGAACAAGTAAATAAATAATAAATAAGGAAATATTCTGAATAAAAACGTGATTAATATATAATGAAACTAAGTAAATAAATAATAAATAATAAGATTTATAAATCTAGTTGATTCGTAAACTCAAATAACACATATATCTACTAATATCTATATTGAAAAATGAAATATAGATATTGACTTTGGGTAATAATTCATTATGAGTAGATAATTATCGTATGTGAATATTAATTAATTTGTTAGTATTAATAAATGTAATTCAAATTTTTTAAGATTTCTATTTTTTGGTTAACCGTCCGTCTCTAAATTTATGAACCATAACCGAAATTTTTTAGGTTCAATTAACCAAACCGAGAAAATCAAAATATTCGGTTTAGTTAACCTAGATTTCAGTACGGTTTGCCGGTTTTTAGGTTTCGAATATTTTGAACACCTCTTACCCAACACTTTATTTTTTTCACTAAGTTGGAGGGACGAAGGAACACTTACAAAATACAACTTTACCCAATCTTGTTAAAGCAGATAATGAGAAAGATAAGATATGCATAGTCATATCTTATTCGAGAGTGAAGAGACTGGTTTTAAAAAAACGCTTACAAAATAATGTTTTATATGTTGATCTCCATGTCACATAAGGATTGAAAGGGTATTCATAATAAAGGTATTATTAGTATCATTACTGACTTAGATGCTCGTATAATACATTGGTTGGTTTAAACAAATGATAAATATCAAACATTTATAAAAATACATTAAATAATTATAAAATATAAAAAAATAAGATTTAAAAAATGGTGACAGAAAATATCAATACCCAAATCAGTTGTGCAAGCTCGACGTGAAGGGAAGGGCATATGTGACAATATAAACGCAGTATCATGATACGAAGAGACGTGATTGTATTTTTTGTACATGTTAAAACCAAGAATTGGTTAAATATGACATTTTAAAATATTGTTTTTGAACGTTGACATTTTAAAATATTATAAATGGTAAATATGTTATTTATAAATCAGGGTGGTTAAATATGTTACTTTAAGATTTAAAAATAAAATAAAATTCTCGCTAATAATTTTGATTAGAATTAAACTCAAACCTAAATCTAATTCTAACAATAGAAAAGTCAAATTAGTTTTCTATTTTTACTAAAATGGATAGTTAAATTTGATAACTAAATTTTTTTTATCTAAATCAATTGCTAGGATTGTCTACTAAATTTTATTTATATTAGTTTTTTTATTTATATTATATATTATTAGAAGATAATATATAAAACAAATTAAATTTAAATTTTAGAAAATGAATTAAAATACGGGGAAGGGTTAATTTGGTAATTCAAGTTTGTCCTGAGAACAATTCGTAAGAGGTTTAGTTATTTAGAAACTAAACTGTAAAAATGAAAAATTAGGTACTAAAACTATAAAAACCACTAAACTATACGGACCAAAAATGTAATACTACTACAACAACAATAACAACTACTACCACTATTATTATTATTATTATTATTATTATTATTATTAATATTCTTGTTGACTTTTACTAATATTCAAGCTCACTTTGAGGATGAAAGGATATTATTAATACCTAATATAATGAAATAAAAAGGCAAATTTAAGAAGGGTGTCTCTATCTTCGATTAGGTATCAAATCACCCTCTTATTTATGTTGCTTAAGATTGAATTAATCAATACTTCATTAATTTTCCATCTTTAGTTCTTTCTTTTTACACAAGCAAATTCAAAAACGAATTTCTAAATAATGTCGTTAACATTTTCATCTTATATTTGAAAAATTCTTAGATAATGACATCATTGGATGGAAAACTTGTGACCATATTTTTAGTTATTATTCTAGCTAACCATATGTACAAAATTAAACAAAATATCTTCACTTTTATCTAAAGTAGTTTAATTAAAAAGGTTTATCTTTTAAAAACCTTCAAGAAATGAACTTAGCTTTAGGTGGAATAACCTTGTATAGGGAAGACCAACATCTGCGGATGGAGGACTTGTTTAGACCGGTTTTCGATGAAGTTAAATCTGATTAAATGAAGAGTTCCCGTTCCATCCTCTGTGTGTGTGTATTGTGATGGTCAGATGAAGATCTAAACCATTGTCTGCTAATGTGCCCGCATTCTAAAGGTATATAGGCTAAAACTTTCGCATGGTGGGGTGTAAAGCTGCCAGACGACCTGTCATTCTTCTCAATTTTATCCGCAACGGTTGGTTGTCAAGGTAGTATTAAAGTCTCAATTAAAAGTGTCCGAAGCCGTTTGCTACACCACATTTTTGGGAGTTATGGTGATCACGAATTGCGGTGCTGCATGCGAAGGTTGTAGATAAACCAAAAAAGAATGAACTCATATTATATATGTAATCCGGGACATATTATTATCTATGTTTTTAGTTGTTTTATTTCCTTATAAGTTCAATGTTGTATTTTGCTTTCAATATTTGTTATATATGATAAAAAAAAACTTTGGTTAAGTGAAATTCATATGTGTTGGTTGCTACTAAGGACGTGAAATGTATTAACTAATTAATTTTTTTTTTTTTGCTATTTGGTGTTCGACAAATCGATTTTTATTATTTGAGAGAAGTGGACATATATAATTTATATACGAGGCATTTGACAATTTGGAATCATGTAAAAATAATATCTCAATTTTAATGCATGAATTATTTTTTTTAAACACTCTATTAAACTATGTAGCAAGAGGCTAGATGAGAAACAAAATGACAAGGACTACAACGACGACTTCGATTATTTAATAATTTACTTTTTTCAAAAATTCTTCAATTCTTAATGGAGAATCTAAAAAAAATGAAAATCATTGCACCGAAAGCTTCAATCCTCGTGCTATTGAAGCCAAATCAGCTCCTCAATGTAAGAGTGATAGTCTCTTATCATTCATATTTTTCAGTCACATCAGGGTTATATTACTCTCTCTTTTACTTTTTAAGCGTTGACAATGATCAATTTTAAACTTGTATACCCTTTCCTCTACATTTTCTAATTAATGTGTATCTCTCCTCTCACTCTCTATGATATAGACGTTTTTTCTCTCTCTTCTTTTCTCATGTGGTAGCTAGCTCCAGAGAAAGATTCCCTGTTGCATAGCAAACACCACACTGGTGTTTTCGAACTTCACCATAAGCCACTTGCGCTTGAGGGATGACCCTCCCTACACTCGAAGTAATGAATCCAACGAAAGGTTAACAAAACCACTAACTCTCCCCATTTTGCATATTTCGTTGAGTACTCTTTGCGTCACAACACGGTTGAGGAATAAATGCTCTTCATTTCGTCATCCTTTGCCATTCACCATCTTCGATCACCTTTGTCAGCCACCTTCTCCGCTCACCTTTGTTTGTTGAAGGCCACCTCCACTATTTATCATCATCCGTTGTTGGACCTCTTTGTTAGCCACATTCACCAATTGTCTTCAAAATTGAAAAAATAAATAATAAAAATTAAGGTGTTGTTTGCTTTTAAAGACATAAGTGTCTTATATCTTATGTCATGTTTTCAGAAGAAGATATAGGTTAAAATGTCTTAAGTCTAAGAAGGTTTACAAAAAAATGTAGCTTTTAGTTTCCTAGGATAAGCAAAAATAAGGTCTTATGTTTGCAAAAAAAAAAAAAAAAAGCTTATTGGAAGCGTTTGTCGGCGCATATGTTTCTTTAAAAAACAAACAAGTTTATTAGAAACATCTACACGTCTGCATACGCTTTTTCTTTAAAATAAGATTTTATTTTAAAAAACAAACAAAGACTGAGTTATTAACTTTCTATTTTTCTAATAGTTTAAACATAAAAACAGAAACCTTGTCGATATAAAAGTGTGAAGAAATTTCCTCGCACACCATAACTTTCTTATTTTTGAAAAACAATTGAAGATTCAAGATCGCTATTCTATTTCTTTGATATTGAAATTAAATGATCAATTTCAACAAAAAAATTTAGGTTGAAAAATAGATTAGGGTTTAATTAATTGTAGTTTTTGATAAATATATTTCAAGTATTTACTTTAATAAAACTACAATAGAGAGTTTCCGGGTGATCTTGCATCTGAGTTGGAATAAGGCCTTGAATCTATACAAATTTATCGCCGACAGCTATGACGCGATAAATTAGTTTGTAATTGAAAATTAATGTTAAAATATATATTCTCTTAGCTATTAATTATTATTATTGTTACGTAATAAATTTTTTATTTTTAAAAATTAATACAAGTGACATACATAAATTTTTAATTATATAAGAGTTTTGTATACAATAAGAATTATAATAAAAAACATATATAAAAAAAGTAGTTTTCATACAAAATAAAAATTATAAAAGTTTAAGTATATTATTTTAAAAATAAAAAATTAGTTATATACGATAATAAATAAAATAAAATTTTATTATATTTTTATATAATTTACTCTAAATAATTTTATCCTTAAAAAATAACTAATATTACATGTAACTAATTTGAACCATAAATCCTCAAAAGTAGTGAAGTTATTTATATTATATTATATTATATAGGTTATATTATATTATATTATGTTAAAAGTATAACGTAATAGAATTACGAGACATGGGAATTATGGCATATTTTGACAATGGAATACTCGATTAAATAATCATACGATATGATGACTTATTCTGTATTTCTATAATACCAATAATTATGTTTTACTATCGGTTTTTCATATATTTAGTTGGTTTTATCACTTCAACTCCCTTGAAATTCAAAATGTTATATTTTACACCCCTGCTAACACAAACTTCTATTACTTATAATAAGCTATCTGTTTATGTGATTAACCATCTAATTTTGGATCGTATAAACCATAACTTAATTGTATCTCAACATTTTAGCAAAAACAGTCTTCATACAAACTCATCTTGGCTACATCTAGAGCTGTTTCTAATGGCGAACATTTTTATAGGTGTACGGGTTTTAAAATATAGGCCTCTTCATTGTATAATTCGTATACACTCAACTAACCAAAGGAAAAAAAACAAAAAAAACCTAATTTGTCCCTACCCCACTCGATGCAACGACACTATTACAGTAATAGGAAGCCAAGAAGAAAAAGAACTATACTCCAACAATTCGCTAGTCCAAGTCCTCTCGAGTCTCGATTCAATGATCCATTCTCTTGATTTAGTCATTTCCCTTAAAGATGAAAACGAGTCGAACCGAGCCAAGCCAAGCCAAACTCTTATCGAGTCGGACTCGTTTAGGCTTCTTTAAGCTCGAGCTCGGCTTGTCTAAGATTTATGAAGCTCGAGCTCGGATAGTTTAAGCTTGGCTCGTTTAGGCTTGAGTATTATTTTGACATTTTTTTTCAAATGATATATATATATATATAAATATTAAAGATTTAAGCATATAAAATATAAATTAGATTATATACAGAGCTCGTTTAGGCTCGCGAGCTTAAACGAGCCCGTTCTTTGGAGCTTGAGCTCGGCTCGTTTATTAAATGCGCTTTAATTTAATCTCGAGCTCGTTAAGGCTTGACTCATTTCTAGCTTTTAACGATCCGAGCTCGGATAGCTTATCAGTAGATCGACCCGTTTACATTCCTAATTTCCCTCTTTGATTTAGTCGATTCCTTCCAAGCTTTAGCAATCTAGGTTAGAATACATCCCTGATTCTGGAGATATTTGACAATATTCAAATCAATATGTAGCCGAATGTTTAAAAAAAAAAAACTTAGAGGAAAATTGGAATTCAGTTACTTATATTTAATAAAAATTAATTTTTAGTTACTTTTGAAAATATTAGTTATTTGTTATCGGTTTACATTTTAGTAGTGGTTTTTTGCTACTTTTTTTTGTATTGATCTCTTTCTATCACCATTTATCTATACAAGTAAGAATACGTAAACGTTAAAACCTCCCGTCAAGATTTATTTGTTAATAATTGGTTAAGGTTTTTTAAAGAGAAAAAGGCAAACTTCAATACCAAAGTATTTTAGCTAGTTTACGAAAACTTAGACCTTTATATTTAATTTATCAATCATCTTATATTACACATTATTAATTAATATTAATATTATTCTTATTAATGATTATTATTACACAAGGACTAGATATGTAGTAGCCCTAAATCTAAAGGGGTTATTTGCAACATTTCAAAATAAGACAACTTTTATCTAACTAGTAACAAACACACTCTTTCTCCTCCTCCAAAGAGAGAGGGAGCTGCGATTCTCTACAAACCGAAAGGGTTTTTGTTCTTCCAACTCCTCATACACTTCTCCGCCACAAGAAGAAGATTCCCAATCTCGCCTTCAAATTGTACTTTCTTCAAATTCCATACAATTTGATAAATCATTCACCTTCAATTCTCAGATTCCACATCAATTTCTAGGTTTTCTTCTACCTCCGGCTTTCGGATACTTCAAAATCACCGAGAAATGCCCGCTCACAAGTCGAAATCGGAGAAGAAAGATGCAGAGAAGCCGTCTCTCAGAGATCCCTACGAGGTTCTCGGGGTTTCTCGCAACTCCACAGATCAAGAAATCAAAAGTGCTTACCGTAAATTGGCTTTGAAGTACGTTTATCTCACTGTTTTTTGTTTGATATTTCCTAGTTCGTGATTCGTGGTAGCTTTTCCTTCGGTTGAATCAGCTATTTTTGTCGATTTAGATATACGGTTATCTTACTGACGTTGTTTGATTTTTCGATAATTTTGTTAGAATTTAAGTGTACGTTATGTTTACCGGTGCGTGATTCGAGTTAATTTTCCTTCTGTTGAATTAGCAATTTATGTTGAATTTTGATATACAGTAAATTAGTTCTGAAGTACGTTATCTCACTGATTTGTGTAATTTTTTTACATTCTTGTTAGAAATTAGGTTTAGATTATGTAATTCCTGTATGTGACGCCATTTGATTTTCTTTTGGTTGAACCAGCATTAATGTCCAATTTAGATAATAGATATACGGCTGAATTCTGAGTTAATGATTCGTTAACCTTCAACTTTTGATAGCAGTAGGGTTTATACACTAAATATAATGGTTGTCGCTTTGTAAAAAAAAATTCATTTAAACTAGCTACAAGGACACCACCCGAGCTACAATAGTGACCTGGTAGGTAAAACCATGAACTTAAAAATACCCCACAAGACCATGAATCAGGTAAAATCGAATAACACATGCATTTGGTCTTTAGTGCGTGGCTCAAAGAGTTGAAGCCGAGATCTTATTTGGAGAGTCTTAAGTTCCCAACTGTCCAGCGACTCAGGGTTGATTTGTATAATTGTGACACTTGATTTTTTGTGTTGAGATTACCTAAGAAATGCTTTACTTTTTTACTCTTTCCTTTCTCGGGGTAGGATGTATTTTAGATTAACTTAAAGGGGAGTGTTTGAGATTGCTTATTAAAATTCTTTATCTAATTATTATATATACATCAATAATCTGCTTTGAGGATCCGGATTGCTTAGGAAATTGCTTATTTGATTTGAATAATTCATTTGAAGTTGCCTATTCAAAACCACTTATTTCAAAAGACAATAAGCAGGTAACTAGGTAAGTGGTCTTGATAAGCAATCTCAAATACCCCTTATCAATGTTATCAAGTAATCTTACATTATGAAGCATTTGGTTAGAACTATTAATCCCTTCATTTTGAAGTATTGGAAATTACATATATAACCTCTTAATAACTTCTCATTTCATAAGGAAAAATCTTTAAAAAATGCAATTAAATCAAATAAATTTTCCATCCACGACATATTAAATACAAAGTGAAAACCATGGATTTCCACTTAATACATCATTTTGAATATCCAAGCATATAATCAGTATCTTACTTGTAAATAGAAGAAACTTACATTCAATTTAAGTCAATAGAACAAAGGAATCCGAAAAACTTGCAACTTAAACCACAAATATTTGTAAATTCAATTTAAGTCATTTATACAATAAAAACAAAGCTTGATAATTTCCGCTGGTATCCTGCTAGTTAATCTTAATTGTCTTCTTTGTTTCCTGTTATATGTTTATGTGTTCCTAAAAATCAATTAAGGTTACTCAAATTAAGCCATTATATGTTTCATTTGGGATTTTAGCTGGTGTTTGGGATTGCTTATGTAAATGCTTATTTGCTTGTTTGTGTTCTTAAAACAGATATAATCTCAAACAGTCTCAATACCTGCTTATTTTAAAGTAAATCAGCACTTAAAAATAAACAGGTTGATACACGCTTATTTTCAAAGAAATAAGCAAATCCTAAACACTCCCATATGCTAACATTTGAAAAAGGTAAATCTGCATTTTTGTTCTATGGATACTTGTTGCTTTAAGTGTGTTCAAGAGCTCAGAGATTATCAATTTATTTGGTTGATGTCAGTCAACTGGAATGGTGGTTGAGAGGCTGATGATTTTTTTGTTGATACTGTATCGAAGGTACCATCCTGACAAGAATGCGAATGACCCTAAAGCAACTGATATGTTTAACGAGATAACCTTTTCATATAGCATATTGTCAGATCCCGACAAACGGCATCAATATGACACTGCTGGTTTTGAGGTCAAAATTTCACCAATTGGCTTTTTTAGAAGGATCTACAGAATATTTAGTTTATGTTGACAAATTAGTTATGGTGCAGGCTGTTGAAAGTGAAAGCCAAGATCTGGAGCTAGATCTTTCGAGTTTAGGTGCTATGAATACCATGTTTGCTGCGATTTTCAGGTCTTTTGAAATTAAAATGCTCAATAAAACAATTTGCTTCTTTTTATAGGTGGTTGTTTAGTTGCATTTACTAATTGAATGGGAGGATTTGGGTTGTATTTTTATCTTGAACAGTTCAAATTGAAAAAATTAGCTCCAAGGGCATGGTGATTCAAACGGTTTGAGATCACCCAGAGTATTTTTTTTATAACAATGCATGCAACCTCTCAACTCGTATGATTAAAGATTTAGATGATCATTGCAATATTGTTTTTGTAATCATAAATTTATAATTATATGTTAAAAAATGGACAAAGGTGGTTGCACATCAACCCGATCTGGTTTAGCCTTTTGTCTACTAGTACTTAAAATTTAGCCATTTTGGCCGTTACCCAACCTGCCCATCTTGCCACCTTTACTTCTATACATTAATTTTAATGCTTGCAACGGTCTCTGAAGTTGAGACTTTATATATGATGCAAATATTGCTGCAGCAAACTTGGAGTGCCAATAAAAACTACAGTATCTGCCACTGTGTTGGAAGAGGCACTAAATGGTACAGTTACTATTCAGCCAATTGCTTTAGGGCAAACTGTTGCTCGAAAGGTAGGCTAACGTTTCCAGCCTTCCATACAATGAATCCTTTTTGGGTTCCATTTTTATCGTGTTTTCTTTAATAAAGTCATTCCACTTGTGTACAGGTTGAAAAGCAGTGTGCCCATTTCTATTCTGTTACAATAACAGAGAAGGAAGCACAGGCTGGATTAGTATGCCGAGTGCAATCAGCAGACAAGAGCAAGTTTAAGGTTTGTAACTGCTTTATTTCTTGATCCACACTGATGGAGTTCTATGAATTCTATTAGATGCACATTTGTGGTTCCTCAAGTTGCTTCTGAAGGTCATTCATCGTTCTTGTGAATTGTGATAATTTATGATCAAATTTTCAATTTAATTTTTTCCAAATAGGCTCCAGTTTTCAGAGTTTGTAGTAGTGGTGTCGGTTTTGACTTATTTTCCTAATGAGTTGATTCAGGTTATGTTTTCTCTCTAACGGTGCAAAGGTTACCTGAATTGTATTTTTAGCGCATAAAACATTAAATCCACCTAAATCATTTTGTTCAAAAACTATATTACTAATATTGAGTTAATATGATTTCTGTAATCGTCTGTGACACTTGTTAATTGTATTTTCCTAATGATATTGGACAAAAAAAAAGTGTCGGTTTGAACCAACCTACGCAACCAGTCTATGTTGCAGCTCTAGTCCATTGACTTGTGTGAGGATGGTCCAGGTAAGATCTCAGAATTTAGTTATGCGATTTGTTAGCTCATGCGTCAGTTTCTAACTTTTTGTTCTTTTATTTGATCTGAATGACACACACACACACACACACACGTACACACACCCATGTGATTAGAGTAATATTTGTCCCTTGTTTACCAAAAACCTTCAACTTTGTGCAGCTTTTGTATTTTGATCAGGAAGAAAATGGTGGATTGAATCTCGCTCTGCAGGTAGTCATTACCATCTTTAAAAAAGTTCCAATTTTAGAAACTTTTGTGCAACAGAACATTAGAAACTTGCAAATTATTTTTTGCAAGTGAGTTTGCCATAACATGAATTATGCTCCAGAAGATTTCGATTGTATACTTCCATAAATCATTCAATTTATATGTCAAATGAAGAGTACTAGATATTCTATGTGAACTGCTAGATTTTTCTTCTTAATAACACAATCTATAACTTAAAGACCAACTTGTATTGCAGGAAGATAGTGCAAAAACAGGAAAGGTGACATCTGCCGGAATGTATTTTCTTGGTTTCCCAGTCTATCGATTGGATCAACCACCTAATTCAGTGAGTGAATTTTAGTATGAGATTTATGTGATTGTGATAATGAAACTCGTTTTCTCTTTTTCATAATCTTATTTTCTTCATTTTTTTGTCTATTTGGTTCCAGGTGGCTTCTTCAAAGGATCCAGATGCCGCGTTCTTCAAAAAACTGGATGGATTTCAGCCATGTGAATTAAACGAAATTAAAGCTGGCGTGCATACGTTTGCTGTTTATGGTTAGATTTATTAATAATAGTCTGTTGAAAGCACGTCCCAAAATAGATACAAGATTTGACTGACCATAGAGGTTAATGAAATGGTTTGTTAGTGAAACATCTGAAATGCGGAGTAATGACAGTCTTATTTGGTCAACTCCAGTGCTTCCGGCATTTTTAATGATAACAAAAAGGCAAACAAGTAATTTTTAGTTGTAATCTGAGAATACAGCCTAGCTTTACTTTGGGGTACCTGGGACCATTTACTAGTTTAATGCATCTGTTTGGGTTGTCTTTATCTCAAACTTGCCAAATAAAAAAGTTCAGCTGAAAGGGGAATAGGCTACGAGGTCAAACAGATTGAAAGTCATCCAAAAGAATATTTTTACTGCATACAATTTCCATATTTGTATTCAAAGACTTCCAAAAATTTGTAAGGTATTGTTTCTCAATCATAACCATTGCACTATTGCTGTCATTGTTTATAGATATTTAAAAAGTAACCAAAGAATTGTTAGCAGGTCAACTTATCCTGACCTGACCCGTTTTGACCTGTACTCGATTGAACCATTTCAACCTGAACACATTTTGACCTGTTATGGAACCTGCCTATCTGAAGACCTCTAAGGATTATTGGACTTACATGGTGATGGAGCGAGTGGTGTTTGGCTTTATATTTGCAGGTGACAATTTCTTTAAAAGTGTCAACTACACGATAGAAGTTCTCTGCGCAGAGTCTTTTGTAGAAGAGAAGGAGCGTCTTAGAGAAGTTGATGCTCAGATTTTATCAAAACGGTTGGAGCTCTCTAAGTTTGAAGGAGAATATAAACAGGTTGGTAAATGATGATCAGCTTGTTTAGTCTAAAAATTTCCTGTTTTGGTTATAAATGAAGATTCATATATTTACAGGTTCTTGCACAATTCACAGAGATGACTAGTAGATATGCTCAAGAAATGCAAGAGGTAAGTTCAAGAAATCCTCGCCTCATCACAATCACCACCCTTCCTTTTCTCGAAACTCTTTTCGCTAAAACGCGTAAGAAATGAACAGTATACCCTTGGTTCCTTACATAACCGTCAAGACGTGGTCAAAACATAGCCTTGCGTCTAGCTGCACCTTGCATCCTCTATAGCCATGAATCTTAGTCAACTCTGTGTTTTTGAATTTTATAGATTGACGACCTTCTCAAACAAAGAAACGAGATACATGCCTCATACACAGCTACTCCAGCAACAAAGCGAAGTAGCAGTGGTCGCAGAAGTAAGAACCGAGGTGCATCAAAGGAGTTGAAAGAAGACAGCCACCAAAAGCCGTCAATAAGAGATCGAGCAAAGAAGAAGAAATGGTTCAATATTCATGTAAAGGTTGACAAGAGGAAACCTTGTGGAGAATTATAAGACATTTAATATTTTCGCTTCATTAGAGACGAAAAGTAGAAAAACAAGAATGACCGAGAATTGTGCTGGTAAGGAAAAGCTCCGGCTTAGCTAGATAAGGAACAACAATCTATTGCATTACAAGCAAATTTCGCACAATATTTTTTTCTCTAGGGCTCTTGGATCGAGTAATAAGGTTCATGTAGAGCCCTGAAAACTGGTCGCGTATGTAAATTTGTTCTTGGTATGTTAATTTTTAGTTAATTTTTGTTTCTTTTATTTCAAAAGACATGATGTAAATGTCGTCGGTTATTCATGAAAAGACACCATCGTTTGATATAAAAAGGCTAATAGGATGCAAATGTAGCGTTATTTGTACATTGTGGTTCCATTAGAGTAGGATTCTAACAAATGCTTTCTTTATGCACAAGAGGTCACGGGTTCAAACTTCGTTAGAGAATTAAGGGTTAGTCTTGGAAACGATCACATGAATACAGTTTTGTCGTATACATCCCAGTCAAGAGGCTCGACTGAATTGTGAAACTGATTGTTTCATTTTTGTTTCTTACCGTTCAAAAGACCTTGACTTAAAGTCATTTTTGTTCCTTTGGAATATGTTTTGAATCTCTTTTCTTTTCATGCTTTTGCTTACAAAAGACATTAACGGGCTTGGTAATTTAACCACAATTCATTAAATTTCGTTCAAGTATGATATATTTATGCAGGTAATTTAGCAAGAACCCACAAACCAGTGAAACTAGAGCAATGACCTAGGCTATTATTTTTAGGATGCGTTTGACATGAAAGTTCGGAATTACGTGCGTCTTGGGTGACGACACATTACTAGGGAGTATATTAGGGGATGCATATAGAGGGAGTCAAGAGGGAGGAGGTTGCCTCTGTAATACTCTCTTAGTGACTTAATTACTTAAATGCATAGGTAAGTCATGGGAGTGATTCATACCATGTATTCAAAACTTTCTAACCTAGGAGCATGTTCATCAAGGCAGTAACATCAATTTGAACATCACATTTTATGCAATAGGTTTTATGCGCCATATGTGCACTGAGATTGCATATGTAGAACGCATTGTCAATTGACATGACATTACACATCCGAGCCTTCCACGTGTAGGGGGATCTCCCAAATGAACGACTATGCATGTCCGTTGTAAATAGGTTTCCCCGCCTTTGCCATTTCCACCATATTTAAAAACCCTTCAAGAGCTCTTGGAAAATGTACCTCCCCTCTACTGTATTAGCCCAGAATTTCCTACTTGTCCTTTTCCGGGCCAATACAGTTTATCGAGGGTATGAGCCGCGTCGTTAGGTATAGCTGCTTTCCTCCGGCCCTCTATTTACATAGCGAAGAAAGGCAAAGGGGTTCTTGTGCCCTTCTCTTATGTTTGCGAGTTTCCGCTATGAAAGAGGGGGAATTAGGTGCTTTTTGACACTACTATTCCCCCGCTTCAAGACTCCCTAACAATATAATATCAATTAAAGAGATTCAAGTGTTGCGGTTTCTATGGTCTCTTACGCAATTCCCAACAAGTATTTGCTAATTTTGTGTCCAAGAAATTGAATCTCCTATCATCGGGTTTTGAGAATGCCAAAAGCTTGTGACCGCGTCCTTGTTTTATTCGGTTATTGATCGGGTGTGAAGCTAGAGTCACTATCCCTAAAGTGATGATGCCCCCTTGCTTTTTACTATTCACAAAGTGATGCCCCATTGTTGGTGACATGTCTCTATTATTGATATGTATTTTAAACTTTTATTATGATTGTCAGTCTCTTTTCTACAAACATAAGCTTCACAAGGTTTCTTTCTCTATACTCCATGATAGGAGTCAGAGTTAGCTCCAAGGTCTGTACCTTAGCCCAATACACCAGGAGGCGGAGGGCGAGGCCTCTAGTAGTGCTCCCCAAGGATCCTTTGCTAATAAGGCCACATGTTGTCTTTGTGGCCAACCCAGACTTAAAGTCTAGGACTAAGAATTTCTATGTAGGAAGGCAGGTAGAGGAGGCTATTGCTAATCAAGGGACATTTGAGGTTTACCAACGTACCCTTGCTCCTGAATCTTCTTATCTTGAGAGGCTATCCAGGACATCACGGTGCCAGAGGTGCAAGCGGAACCAAACGAGCCTATCAACGTGGCCGATTCTTCGGGCACGTAAGGGTGTTCTTAAGGTCATTTTGTTTCACTTATAATATTGCAACGATCTTCTCATATTTTTTTATATTTGATGTAGAGAATTAACATGTCCTCACCTAAAGGTTAAAAGGGAAAAAAGGTGGGATACTGCGGAGGAACGAAATGGAAAACCTTCTCAATAAGGGAGCCAACCAATCAAGGGTTGCAAAGAAGGACCGTATTATTTTTAGGAAATCCACCGTTGCTAGCATTGATGAGATCATCATTGCCGTAGAAAAAGGCCTTGGCTTCGAGGGTTTCCCATACTGCAACAAAGTTGAGAAAATAGTCTTTTAATGCCTCCACGCTAGCCATCGTCTAGGGGGAATCCCCTTCTGATACTTGTGCTGGATGGTCATTTTCCATCCCCTTCGGCACTCTAACTACCCAAGTCATCTTACTCCTCCTGTGCTGAGGATTTAAAGAACATGGGAGAGTATGAGTTTGGTGCCTATATAAACGATCTCTTCTCGTTTGTTACTACCATTCCTAAGCTAAGGAAGAGGTTATCTAGTAGGAAACAATGGAGAGAGAGGTTTTCCTTTTCTTTCCTCCGGTGTATTCCACCTTTTCCCTACTTACACTCTAGGCAAGGGACATACGATCATCGTCATCCTCTCTGGCCTTTGCATGACCAGCAAATAAATATGAGAATATCGTTGCAACATTTTAAGTGAAACAAAAGGATCTTAGGAATATCATTTTAAGTGAAACAAAAGGATCTTAGGAATATCCTTACGTACCCGGAGGATTGGCCACATTGATAGGATGCTTTTCTCTGCTTGCACATCAAACACTATGATGTCTTGAGTGGCCTCAAGGTTAGAGGATTCCGGGGTAGGAATACGCTGGACTACCTCTCCAAAATTCCCTATGTAGATGACAAAGAAAGAAAGTTTGGATGAAAGTAATAAAAAAATACATATCAATAACAAAGACACACCAATAGTGATGGGGCATTACCTTGTGAATCCTAAGGGACGGGGCATTACCTTGCGAATCCTCAAAAATGGGAGGGTCATCGTAATGCTTGGACAATACCGGCTATGCTTCCACATCACCTAATGGGCTCAAGAAACTCATGGATAATAATCCGTTCCACCTCCTGCTTTACAAACAATTTGTAGTCCAAATATTTGACAAGGGGGAGAACTCTATCAACAGTAAAAAAATAGGTCCTTCCGGTCCTTTAGATTGGTTTTAGGTTCATAAAAAAGAGACTAATGTGTTCCTTTCACTCGTGGGTCGAACATGTACAAGCTCCCAGGACGTAAGGGAAAGTACAGAGTCAGGAAATAAGTGATGTTAGACCTATGACCTAAGGCACAACACAAGACTATGAAGTTGGCAATCTTCTATATTGCCTATGGGTGAAGTTGGCACAAGCCTAATAAAAGAAAAGGCAAATGCCTAAGTATTAACCAAAGAATCAGAAGGCTAAGGTTACAAGTGGTAGAGTAATGAAAATAGATACCAATTTTGCAAGGCGTAGGCCGAGGAAGCAAACCTATAGGCAAAGGCATCCGATGATTGTATTTAGAAATGTTTGTCATTGGTGATCGATATTAAGTATCGATGATTCTACAGGTTTTCAATCTCATATCCATGGTGAAGGTAGAGAAACCTATTTATATGGGACGTGCACAATCACTTGGGAGATCCTCATACAACATGTAGCCCCATACCTAAAAATGAGGCGTTAATGTCAATTGCCCACGCTCCAAATACGTCACCTTTGTTTTTTATCATCATTTTTATTATTTTATTACCATTTGTTTATTTATTATTATTGTTATTACAATCAAATTATCTATCCCCCATCTTTTTCGATTAGGTTTTGATTTATGCTTTCCGATTCAATCAATGGGTTCATCATCAACCATTCATCATCCATGGTTTCCGGTTCAACCACGGGTCCTATTATCAATTTATAAAGGTCATATGGGTTGATCAATGAGTTCATATGGGTTCTGATTCTGTCAAGGATTCCTAGATTTCCGAATGGTTTTGAATGGTGGTTCTTTGAATCCATATTTGTGAATGGTTCTGAATCGGTTCATACATCATTCACCGATTCTATATTTGCTATTACTGGGTTCTTCGATTGATTTTTGATCATTTTAGTATGTCCATACATTGATACAACAATTTGGTTTAGTAGGTTTTTGAGTATTGTTTGCTTTTGATGTGTTTAGAGGGTTCTTCAAATCCCATTTTGCGAAGCGTTTAGAACTTCATCGATTTCATTTTGATTTTTCATCTTCATGTCCATTTTCAAATTTACGAATGATTTTGCGATGAACCTATAACTATCTTCATCGATTCCGTCTGCTCATGATGAACCCTAATTTCAGTAAATTGGAACATTCCAATGGTTTGAACCTTAATTCAAACCTGTAAATCGAGTTTTGAACTAGATTTGGCCACCTTTGAAACCACCTTCGTTTTACAGTTTTAGGGTTTTCTCACCATTGTTCACCAATATCCGGGTCATTTGGACAATTACGGAGGCTCTACAGCCGTCCACGTAGTTGACCTATATAACACCATCTTTCTTAAGCCTAACCATCTCAACTTTCCCCTTTTTGACTCTATTCAAGAACTTGTTGTACCTCTATTGTCTGGACGGTAGGAATAGGTCGGGGCTTTGGTGCGGTGAGAACATTCGAGTGTGAAAAAGGTAATGAATTTATTGAATTAACTAGTACCACCTTGTTTTAGATCTTGGGAACTCAAGTGATTTTGAATCCATCACATATTTGATTGTTAGGATTTCATCATCTTGAATTTTTGAATCTTCATCGTAATAGTAGTAATAAACAAATGGTAATAAAAAAATATTTAAAAGGTAACAAAATGTTTAAAAAAAATCAAAGGTGACAAGCTAACCTGTGTTTGCTTGGTCAAATTGTATTAAACCCGAATCTCAGCAACACTAATGCATTTCTCCATAACGTTTTTTCTTTGTTACATAGAATATTAAAATGTGGATAACATACTTTTTCCGGTAATTGAGCCAAACTCAAAAGTATCATGCTAGCTCATCAAGCTTGAGCTCGTGCTAAAAAAATGGATCAATCGAACTCCATTTAAGTTTCGAGCTTGAAGTTTCTTTGTTGCTCTTATAACCGAATGGGAAGTGTAGGAGGTGATTTGTAAAATCACTCTTTTTATCTACGCATCACCAAAAAAATTTGTTTTTACCACAATAACCTTGTTACAATTACTAGAATCATGTACACCCTAATCAAAGAGTGATGGGAATGTATTATTGTCACACAAAAAAAATACATACTAATGATGCATAAATAAAAAATGGTTTACAACACAAGGCTTACAAGTATTCAATAAAATATTTGAACCATCTTAAATCTTAGGCTCCATTTGGTTCACAGAGTGAATTCAAGGGAATTGGATTTTGACCAATCAATTGAAATGAGGAGGAACTGGATTTTGTGGGAATTGGGATTTATCAAAAGTTCATTGTGTTTAGTAAACAAGATTCAGCAATTGGAATATAACCACAATACACGTTGAAATCAAAACTAATCGGTTTATGAACCAAGAAATCAGTTCTTTTAAACCCAAATCGAACACATTTGCTCTATAAACCCAAGAAATCAATGAAAAACATTAGATAAAACAAATTTGTGATAAAAAAAATTGACGAAGATTGAAGGAGAAATCACTCAACCCAAATCAAAGTCGAACAAGATGGAAGAAATTGACTAACCAGAGACGAAGATGAATTCGGTCTCTGAGCCACGATCAAACCTTCCTTGAAGACGAAGCAAAGACAAATACGAAGACAAACTAGAGACAAAGCCAAACCTAAGACGAAGAAAAACCATCGATCCATGAGCCAAACTCGCCATGGAAGATGAACCATAGGGACGGTCACAATCGGAGTCCAAAAAACCTAGAAATTGTGAATCATTGTCGTCGCAATCGGAAGGAAAGCATCGGAAGTCTCGCCAGAGACGGTGGGATGGTCGTTGAAGCTTGGAGGTAGGGGTGAGATCGGTTCAAAAACCGGACCGAAACCCAAAATCTATAAAAAACTAGAACTGAAGACCGGACTGACAAGTCCTGGTCAGGTCTGGTTAGTCGGGTTTTTCAGTCTATTGGTTGTTTTATACACTATATTAAACAACACCGGACCGGCCGGGACCGAACCGAAACCCGAAATCTATAAAAAAACAAGGACCGAAGACCGGACCGGTCTCAATCTGGTTCGGTCCGGTTCGTTGGTTTTTTCGGTTTATCGGGTTGCATGCTCACCCCTACTTGGAGGGTTTTGGCTAATGGAGACAAGACTTGTAATCCCATGGGTCAAGGAATTTAAATTCCATCCGATGTATGAAGGACTTGAAAAATCATCCATTGTTCAAAGGAATTTATGAAATGGTCAAATTCCACTCCGTCACAAACCTCCAACCAAACAATGAAATCTACAAAACCAACTCCTTAAAGTACCAAAGGCCTTAGGTCTAGTAGTACCAAGGTGTGTAAGGTGTTCCTTCTTGAGGTTGAGGCAAGGGATGATTCAGCCTTTAAGGTATGTAAGTTTGCTGTACAAAAAAAATCTTAAATCTTAAAATATTAAGTATTTCAGACATCATTATATTCATATTACCTCATCTGCGTACACAATTTTCAAAACTGAAATAGTAATATCAATGATTGCTAAATAAGCTGATCAATTAATCAGTTCATCTTGAATAAACCATGTTTACTGCATTCAATTTGTTGGTTAAGCCAGTTTTATAAATAGTCAATCCGGAAAAAAAAAACTTAAATCTTTTTCAACCAAAAGCAATAAAAGGTTCTTACGTTTGAACCTTTATTTTTTGTTCTTTATGTCTTGATATTACTTTTTTTGAATAATTTCTTTTAATGTTGTTTGGTTATGTTTGAATTTGTAACTTCTTTGAAGGTGTTTTGGATTGCTTGCTGAAACGACGATCATTGTTGAAGCAAGAAAAACCAATCAGCCATACGAAACACAGATAGATAGCCCAGTGGTTTGTGATATGAAATCTATAGTGGAATCTCGAAACAATGCAACCAGCCAACCATTAAGATTTTGAGGTATAGCTGGATCAGATATTCAAAATTGCCTGTTTCACACAGACAACCATTAGCAATGTGCTTTTATCCGAACCTACAATGGTGCATATGTATAAAACAAATTTAATAAGCAATCCGGAAATACCTCTGAGTTCTATAGTTTTGTAACACAATCTCATGTATAATGAGGACGAATAGAGGTGGGAAAATACGGACGGAGGGGTTAGGTAACTATCAAAAAGGGTCATTTCATGTTGACTCAACACCTCTTGTCCAGTTTTCCAAAAAAAAAATGTGTACAATAATAAACAAATTTGTTGGATAGAAATGTTTTGATAGGTTGTATGCATTGATTGTACACTTTGAGAGACTTTCGACTAGTTTTCTTTTTAACCAATTTTTTTTAATTTACCATTTGACCTATTATAGATAAAACATAACCCAAATTGATCAATTAATAGTTGAATGGGTAGAATTGGCCACCTCGAGGAATGATTATTACTTTTAAAAGTAAAACAGAGGTTTACAGGTTGAAGATATGGTATGTCATTACACGCAGATATAACCGTCTAGAGATGTGTGCAAAATTCTCGAATAACCCAAACCGTCTAGGGACTCAAGTGGCATAAAAAGCTAATATGTTTAGACTTCTATTCTTTACTTCGTTAATAGACTAACCCTAATTCCCTTTAAGAGCTTGCTAATCATTTACTAAATTTAAATCTAAGCTACTTGTGAAATAAAGTAAACAGAGATGAGTGAACTCACATTGAAAAAGATTAGGATTGTTGCATGCAAAATAGCAACAATGCAACAATTACTCTGACCATTTCTTCTGCACCATTTCGTCTCTATCAATGAACCTTTCAAGCAATTCCTTTTCTTTCAAGACTAAGCAATTAGCTTCCTTACCAAACCAATCATAGCGTCGCTTGGCAATGTAGTCGTATACAGCATCTCTTATAGGAGTTGGTACAATCATGAGAGTGCTTAATGCCGAGTATGGCAATGGCAAGTAAGATAGCACCTTCAGTGCAGCTGCAAAAGGGGATGAAACTAAGTATTGGAATTAAAAATAGAGGTATGATTGCATCAGAAAGAAGAATAGGAGACAAATAATTTCTAATAGAGTTTCGACGGAGAGATCAACGTTTTGAATTGTGTTGTTGTTTTCTTTTGAAAAACTAACCATCAATATTGAGAAAGTAACAAAGATCTATTGCCGGTTGCAAGCATGAGTGTTTTGAACCTCCAGGGGAAAAAAAAATCATGTTTCATGTTTGGCAATATTTGTCTTTAGTTCCACCTTTTTGCATAATGTGGTTTCTTTTTAGCATTATAGCAAGAAGGCTTAGGAGCCTGCCATTCCAGGAAGAAGCTAAATATTTGTGAGAAGCACGAGAAACACTTCGATTCACTAAATTTGTAACCTCGATTCACAATATTTGAGCAGATTCACAAAATTGTTAACAAAGTTACAAAATTAGAGAATCAAAGCACTTCTCACAAATATATAGCTTCTCATTTGATCCTGATTCTTAATAAGAATGAAGGTTGTTTACAATGAAAAGCTCAGCAATATGGAGTTCTACGTGTCCTCTACTCTCGTGTCTCTTAATTTAAAACCTGCAAAATCATTCTTAAAAAAGAAATGGGGTCTGAGCTTTTATCATTTTTCAAAAAGTATGTCTTAAAACAAATGCACGTAGTCAATTATCATAAAGATTTGCGAGTGTAAAGTTGTCCTTGCCAGTCCTGATGTAGCTATGTTCTTGAGTTTTTTAAGGAGGGAAAGTGAAGGGAAAGAAAGAAAGGAAAAGTCAAAGAATCACCTTTTGTTTTTAAGTTGGAAGAAAAGAAAAGGAAATGGAGGGGGTCCTCCTTTCCTTCCTAATCATCCCACCTTTAGGAGAAAACATTTTGAACAACATAACCCCTCATTCTCCCTCCCCTTCCTTTCGTTCCTCTCTTCAAAACAATCAAGAACACATAAACTTAATTGTTTCCTTTCCTAACACTCCCTTTCCTTCCAAAAAATAACTCAAGAAAAAGTAAATCTTCAAGTAAAAAAAGAAAGAAAAAAACCTATCTACTGAAGATAAAAACAAATTAAAATACCATTCGAAAAGGACAAATACATGTATATTAGTAACGAAAATGGATACCTAAAATCTATCTATACTGAAGATAAAAGACCCCACAGCCAACTGTAACTTGAAAAGCTTTTCATAAAAGATGAAGGAATCCCAAAAATGAAGTTGTTTCCATTCATATGACACGAGTGATAACCAACTCTACTTTAATCAACATTTCAGCCTAAATTTAGAGTCAATATGTTCCCAAACAAATTCACTTCCCTTATCAAATGGCATTAGGTATTAGCCAAGAGACTCGTTAACAGCACACATCCTCAGTTATAAGAGGGTGATTAACATTTGTTACAATTATGCTTTGTTTTAGTTCAAAAAAAATTACGAAAATAAAAAGAGAAAATTTTACTCCAAATAATAACTTAAATACTTACATTCATCATACTCGGTTTTAATCTTTCAAAAGAATAACAGGAATTTTAGAAATTGAGGCAAAAATGTTTAAGTTGTATGATGTGAATCAAACTGGAAATCAAAACGAAAGATGAAAAGATAGAATACTTGACATTCGAGACGTCGATTGGCTCTCCAATGGTTTACTTTCGAGAGGTAAACCAACACTCCTAAAGATATTAAAATCACCAAACCAATTTCTCCCTAATAAAATTACAACCCTAATGAACTATTTATAATGAAAGATAAAAACCTACTAAAACAAATTAAGTTGATAGCTTATAAGTCTAGGTAAAGTCTTTTTGAAAGGTAAAGTCAAATATAATGGTAAAAATGGTATCTATTACTCAATTATAATTTTCGTACAAATAAAGATCTGCATTTGCAGACCAAACTCATGCACATCAAACATTAAGTACATTAATTTTGACAGCAGTCCCAAGAACAAGGATTTGCTTGTCTTTTTTGAGTGGCTGCAATTTAATTGTGAAAGAGGTTGAACATATAAATAAACAAGAGCATTATTAGTAGCAAAGGAGTTCTAACCAGTAGACCCTTGGTGGTATGCACCCGGTCCTTCAATGAACAAAAAACGACGAAGAACATCTTCGCGATCAACACCACATACTCTCATGTATGGTTCAGCAGCCTTGGATTGGAGACAACAGAACTTGAGTTTCCTATCTTTGTCTGCTTTAATCACAAATTTCACCCCTGCATAAACAAGATAAATGGGATGTTCAATGTAGATGAATCACAACTCTTCGTCTAGCTCCTCAGTAACTGCTACGAATCTCTTTTCACAAACTCTAATAGTTAAGTTGTACGTAGATTTGAACTATACACACATCAATTTAGCTATCAATGTGTAATTGCTGAATGGAAAATGTTGCTATCAGAATGAAATCCTATACAATTTTCAAGAGTGTAACCAGATGAACAAAAATAGCTATGCTTGGTAAACTGGAACTACGATAGCTAATGTTCAATGATCCTAAATTTAAGCATAATTTGATCACTAGATCCTAAATTAATAGCAAACTATGAAGATCCAAATCATTTTTGAGCTAAAACAAGATCATACAACTTCAATGGCCCCAAATTTGAGAAGAAACGTGAAAAAATCGGAAGGAAAATACTAATTGCTAAAAGTAAAATACTTTGTAGGTTGTTTTGAGCTTAGGAAGTACAATACACATCTCATTTTTGTCTAATTGCTAAATAGATAATGCTGATATCAGAAGGAAATCCTAACCCAGTTTTCAAGAGCAAGTCATAGGAACAAAAATAGCTATGCACAGTAATGGCCCTAAAGAATTATTTGATCAAATGAACCAATTGTTCAAGAGCAAACTGACAATCCATAGATACTAAAACTGGAACAACATCAAACAACTTCAATCGGAAAATTACAAACTATAGGCAAATAATGGAAGAAATCGAGAACAAACCTCGGTGACAGAGATGACAAACCCCATCATACACCACCACGCGCGGCTGTAGAAGCGTAGGTAGTACACTAGACTTCACAGCGGTAACCGGAGCAGAATCCTCATCCAAAAGCAGATCCTCCGCCGCTAAACCACCAGCCACACCACCGGAACGCAACGCATCAATTTTCGCCGATGCTGATGAGAAGAAACGTGAAAGAAACAACCTTCTCGCCTCCTGTAAACCGCTCCGTAACATCATAATAATCAATATTGCTTCAAGCACATTTACAGAATCAATCAGTCGATCAAATCAATCGAATATAACTGGAAATTTGATCAAATTCGTGAAGATGAAGCTTTTCAATTGGTTCGAATTATAGTTCCCGTTTTCGTGTTCTTGGTCACCAAGCACGAGAAATGATCGAGTACGTTCGGTGTCAATGGTTTAGAGAACATTGTAATACGGTTTGAGCCGTCGGATTTTGATGATTGAACATCGAAGGGTTAGCGTTTATTTGTTACTTTAAACGGTACATGTTCTCGACACGCACGGACATCCGTAACCTCTATTTGTAATAAAAGAGATGTCAATGCGAGGATAATTGCATCGAGGGGGGAGTTTGGTTTATGGATTGTTTTTTAATAGAATTGGAATTCATCAAGGAATTGGAATGTATGAGAATTTGATTTAGAATCTAAATCCTAGCTTATTGTGTTTGATGGTACTAGGAATTGGAATTCACTCCCCACCACCTGCCACCACCATCCCATCACCATCGCCAGTTCGCCGCCTTAACCACCGCCTCACTGTCGTTGCCGCCGACCCACTGTCGCCCACCATCTCGCCACCGTCGAAGCAAGGAAACGTCGAAGCCCTAGTCGAAAATCAAAGCCCTAATGAGACCTGCCACCACCATTTCGCCATCGTCGCCCCACGCAGCAAGCCCATTCTCGAAAATCGAAGCCCTAGTCAAAGGTAAAAGTCGAACGTTGAAGCTTTATTTGACTTCAAGAGTGAGCGGCGATGAGCAGAGGGAGAACAGCGACGGCTGTGATGAGGTGAGCAGAGGGAGAACAGAGAGCGGAGTGGGTGAGGCGACGACCGGCGAGTGGGTGAGGCGACGACCAGCGAGTGGGTGAGGCGGCGGCGAGTGGCTGAGGCACCAGATCGGCCGGCGTGTGGGTGAGGCACTAGATCGGCGATGGGCGTTTGTGAGGTTAGGGCTTGAGACACAATTCCATGTTTACAGAATTTAAATTCCATCCTAATATTGAAGGAATCTACTTTCCCATAGCTGAAGGAATTTAAATCCCTAACATTCCAATTCCAAGGTTTACCAAACATTGGAATTCCTTGGAATTGGAATCCAATTCCCAATAAATCCCATAGAATCCTTCAATCCAAACACCTCCTAAGTGTGAAATAAAATATGTGAGATATGTTTTGATTTGATTTGATTTAATTTAATTTAATAAAAATCTGTAATTAAGATTTTGTAATTCAGTAATATCAGATGTATTAAAAAGTGTTTCTTATAATTATAAGTTCTAGTTTTATAATGAGTAAAAATATAGATTTGAAAGTATGATTTAAGGTGTGTGTTGTGTCGTTCAAATAAAACAACGGCTTAATTGAATGGATATGAGTATATTGTTTACTAAAGTCTAAAGTCGAAAAGCTTCATGCTTCTTGAGTTGATGAACTAATAAAACTCAAGATTTACATCCATACAAATTGAAAAGCCTTATTACAAGTTTAAAATAGGGCTGAGCATAGATCGATTAAGACATAAAATCGAACTATATCCGATAGTTTCGGTTATATTTAACTCAAACCCATCGGTTTCGATTTTTTAATGGGACGGTTATTGTAACGCCCCAAATTCCATAATTTGAAATATTAAGATCAAACACATATGAGTGTTCGCATCTGAAAGTTTGAAATAAAAGCGGAAACAATACTTGTTTGAAATCCTGATGTATCAATAGATACGCACATAAATACTGTCACAAGTTTGGTACCAAAAACTTGATGTTTACAAACCAGGCGTTAAGTTTTTCAAAGAGTTTATCAAAGGTAGTCAAACTGAAGCTTTACCCTTGTCTTTGCTAAAAGCTTGCAAAACATTTTAAAAATAGTATCGGATAAGCTACGAGAGCATAGTGAGTAAACTAGACTAAACATCATATAAACATACGTATAAGATCATATGAAGATAATACACGTATGTCTGTCAAACAATGCTAGCCTCTGGTTCTAGACCCAAGGCAGCAACATAGGTCACAGTACTGTACCATAATTGAGCCTTACTGAACGTAGCAGTAAGCACCCCACCTCTGAGACTTACTGCACAAAGCAGCAAGCTTATACACACACATATGGATAACAATACATGTCAGTAATCTGATATAATAACACACATGCTGTAAATATGAATAGTAGTCTAGAAGACTCACTTTATAGTCTGTAATGTTATATAACAGTCCACATTCGGTAGTAATCTAGTGAACACGCCAATGTAAAGTCTCTACATGAAATAGTACCAAATAAATATCAATCATAAATTTCTGCTGAACTTAATAACTGAACAAAACACTAGGCACTCCCGTGCCTTCTACCCAGGTACCCCCGTGCCTATAGCTAAGTACTCCCGTGGTCTCAAGGCATAATCTGGGCCTTTCTAGAACAGGGCACGCCCGTACCTTCTTGGGTCACGCCCGTGCCTTGCAGGTATGCCCTGAGGCAAGGTTGGATCATGAGGGGCACGCCCGTGCCCTTCAACTGGCAGCAGCAGTTTTGCTGATTTACATGCTGTTTCGGCCAAAACTCCACCTAAAACATAATTTTAATTCAATCTAATGACCCTGGGATGTTTTCCTACACCCCAAACAACTTTAGAACTAATAATAACAACATTAACATGCTCAAATCCTTGATTCACCATAGAATCTTCTTAAACCCACTTAACTTGAAAACTAAAGCCATAAATCATACCTTTATGCTTGAAAGGTGGTTATGATCACTTGCACTACTTGAGTTCTACTACTTCTGATCAGCAAGTGGAGTAATAAATTGATCAGCTCTTGAATACGTGAGTATAAATATTGAACTTGGAAGACATTGACTAGAAAAGTCAATATATATATATATATATATATATATATATATATGTAGGTTTGTCATATTTGCGTATTTGGTCCCTTGACTATTCAAGTTTTGTTTTGACGGTTTTAGCCCCTCTAGTTTATAACCACACACTATCACATGTATCCATTTATAACTTATATAACACTTTGTACATTTCTTGCATAAACTTAATAATAAAATTCTGGGTGTTACAGCTATCAGTTAAATGGGATTGTTAACAAATAAGAGAGTTGGACATTAAAAATAAACTTGGGTAAAATGAAGAAGAATTTAGTATAAGAAATGAACAAATTTGACATAAAAATAAATAAGAAAACTTCATATGAAACGATAATAAATAAATATGAGACATATAAAATATATATAATAGAAAACTATTATAAAGCTTAAAATAATAACAAAAACTCTAAAACACGACACTTTAAAAGTACCCTTTTAAAATTTTACATATAATAATCCTTAATAAGGTTTCACATTAGTATAGATAAATAATACATAAATTACAAAATATTTTATTGGGACGGTTCAGTTAATAATGAGACGGTTTTTGTGATCAACCATAACCAAACCGCCCTTATCAGTTAACCAAAATTTAAAAACCGAATCATCGATTTTTTAAATGGTTTGGTTAGTTTGAGTTGATTTTGTCAGTTAAATTGGTTATGATTCGGTTAATCAGTTTCTATGCTCACTCCTAGTTTAAAATCCATAAATTATGATGTTCATTTGATTTAGCTATTGTTGTAAGGGTTTAGTCCGGATACTAGACTAATTCAATCATTTAATTGTTTCTATTTAGTTAAGTTAATTTATTAAGTTAGGCGTACAATGTATGTATCAATAAAAATAGTACCCAAAAGACAATGTTGAATAAGTTTAATTTAATATTTATTGTACATTTTAATTTATAGTCAAATGTTATATGATACTTCAATTTGGTTACAATGTACTATTCTTGCAACCTTTTTTACTCAATAAGTTGAAAATTTGATTAGAATACTTGACAACACCTCTATTATAATATGTAGTAGTTTAGGTACTATTCACTACAAGATCTTGAGTACATGGATGATTAATCTTCCTAGAAGAAGCAAAGATGAGAGGGATATTATATAATCATGCAAACTCAAATTTCCTTCATGATAAAATATTAAAAAAATACTATAAAATTCTTACATTTGTCTTGGATTTGTGCTCTATGTAAAATGAGGGTTTTGTAAGATACTCCATACAGTAGACGATGTCACTATTTTATAGGTAACTCCTACACTCGAGGGTCGGGACTTATGTACAAGCACGGAAGGGACAATTCAGCAAATGGTCATGGGATCAATAGAGGGCAGCTAGATGGAAGATCGAACCGCTTAGTCTCCTAAAGGATACTAAGAGAATATTTCCTATCATCTAATGAGAGTACATCAGAAAGATCTATTTAGATCATGTGACACGTGCAATTAAGCACGGGTTATGGCATTGCCTTGAGATGATCCCAAGGAAGCTTTATACAAGTCTTAGTGGGTTACACGTAATGAGATCATATTATTCATCTAGCTAGGAAGCGTAAGTGATCTCAAAACCAAAGCTTATGATGCCCATAGAACAATGAATTAGGAACTCTAGGTCTACACCGATCGTTGTTTGGTCATGCTTTCTCGCAATTGTATCAATCCTTTGTTACGAATGATGTAGGATGTTCTGCAGTGTACTTCATTGAAGATCTACAGCCCTGCAACTACCTTAAATAAGCTTATAATCCATGACGGTTTTCTCACGTGTTTGGTCGTGTATATGTGACCAAATTTGTAATTTACTCTTTTCCCTAACTTCTTAGGGGAAAGCATATTTGTTGTTAATTGCAAACAAGTTATGTGCAACAAATGTAACTAACTTATAAATATGTGTATTTTCAGTCCTAACTATTTTACTTTGACTTGAATAACCTCTCACCCAAACATAGGTGCTACTTGTTGCAGTCCTCATTTTCCCAAACTTTTAACATGCAAAATTTGACACAAACACATTCAACATCCAAGTTAGCTACTCCAAAATCCTCATTAGTGCAAATTAGACCATGACAAGAACTTCAATTTCTGCCTTTTCTATAATAATATACACAAGAACATCAAAGGTTACAAATATAAAAGCAGAAAAGACTATATAAATGAAAATCAACCCCTTAAATTCAAGATCTTTTGTTAACTATGGGGAGCGATTTTGTGGTCGATTACGGGATGGCGGTAGGGTGTCATGATGAAGATTCTTGTTTTGTTTTTGGAACAAACCGCCATAAGTCCACAGCGATATCAACGTCTTTTTTCTTGTGAAATTTGTATAGTTGTGGTAGATCATAACGAAGCTGGAAAACAACGAGTTAGGCTAAGCAACAAATATAGCCAAACAATGTAAAAAAATTACAGAAAAATTATAGGGTGGTTATATCTGGAAAGAAGAACCACATATATTCACATAGTAAGATAGCGGCGGACTAGGACGGACAGTGTGACCTACTCACACAGCACAATCTTTTTAGAATCAGCAGTGCCAACACTAGACCAAAAAAGGTAGTTTGTTTTGATTTGATTTATCGCTTAAAGTCCGGGAAAACCTACATATATTCATGTAGTTTGTTTATGGGTCAAACATATATATAACATGAGTGGCTAAGCCCTCAAATTTGTTTTGATTTATCGCTTAAAGTCCGGAAAAAACCTACAATTTATATATGATTGGTTTGACAAGGTCGAGGGACTTAATAAGCTTAAAAAATGAAAGTTCCTAGGGAGTTTTCTTTTTCAGAGATAACCAAAGTCATAAGAGGTTGAGAATAATCAATTTACCTCGCATAAAACCTCGGCACTGCTAGCATTGAAATCCCGCAAGGCTGCTCTTTTAATATGCTGCAATCCCCATTTCACCGTTTAGAATATTCAGATTCGTTTACAGACGTGTTTGATATAATTATCATACTCCAAAATGTTACCTTGAAAAGAGTAATACGAAAATATGGAGGTTGCAAAATGGGCAGGTTGCACTACAGGTCAAAACGGCTAATTGTTTGATACGGTCGGAGTTCAAAGCATGGCCAAAAGAAGGGTTGACCCAGAACACTTTTGGTTCAGAATATTTGAAGTTCTTTATAAATAATTATTGAAGTATGTCAAATATGATTACAAAACTATATAACTACGATATCAATTTACCTTTCTTAACAAATTAATTTAGGAAGTTGTGTGTATTACAAATTACAACTATACTTTAAAAGTCTTACAATTCATTTAACATGTTTCCTTTATAACTAATTTTTTTAATTTTACCCATTTGAGATAAAACATAACAATCGACTCATGCATAAGTAAAAGGGTGAAATTGCACCTTTACAAAAACACATAAATCATAGAAAGAATTTTTTTTAATTTTCTTTTTTGGTAATCTTTAGCCTAAAGTGCTTATGCTCCCGTAATCATTACAACGACAAAAGAAAAAGAACAATGTTTATTTAGATTTAGTTAAAGATCATAGAGCATAGAGCATAAAAAGAGAGAGGGAGGGGGGGAGGTGTGGGCTTACTTCTCTTGTTGTTGTCTTGTGCAGTGAATAAACAGCTTGTGAAGCAACCTGATAATACATGCATATATCAATAAATTGAAAGAAAATATGCATCATGCTTGAGAAGTACTGATTTTTACCTTCAATGCAACAGACAGAAATTCCATGTCAGCACCCTTTTTACGTGTTCCAAATGGAGGGTTCATCACAACAGTATCAACAATTTGACCTGAACAGATAACGATAAATAATTTCTTCATTTATAAATTATAAGCTCTATAAATGCCTACAATGATAACATTGTCAAATCAGTTTGGTTCAACTTTTTCATGCGAACTTCCATTTTGTGGGTCTCATCTTTATTTACCTTATTAACTAAAAGAGGTTTGCATCACATATTTAGATGCTAACAAGACCCCCATAAAATAAAATGGTAAAAGGTGAACATGGACCTCAAAATTTTATGGAGATTGTATAACAGCATTAAATAGTGAACAATATCGATAATTGGAGCTTGTATATAGATTGGTGTAGTACTGCACAACTTTGGCGTAGTATTTCTGAATATGCCCTATATATGTGTATAAGATTAGACCCTACTGAATACCAAAATAACTCTCAAGTCGTACCCTCTTCTAATTGTCCACCAAATGAAACAATTTCTTTGATAATTTCAAGATTTAAAGCAAATTTTACACTTTTTTACGGGTTTGTAATCTTTTAATAGTGACCAATATTGAATACTTAAATTTTCTGATCTTGTATTATCTTCTAAAAAATGTACAGCCCCATGAATTTCATAGGTACATAAGTAGAAGATAAAGGGCAAGTAATCTTTTTTTATTTTGTCTTTAATAAACCGTGTTTTTTCTATTTAAAAAGCAACCTAGGCTCATTGATTCAGGGAGCAAATAACAATGTCTTGTAATCTTGTAATGTTATAAAGGAACATATTATATGTAAGGTTTGTGCACACTCTTTGTGATCAATGAATCGCCAATGAGGTAGCTTAAATATGATAATTTATATTAGTCTATTAGTCATGAAAAAACAAAAACAAAAAAAGAAATGAAAATAAGATCACTATATTACTAACAAGTACAACTCACCACATACGATAAAAATGAAATTTAAGACAAGGGTGCTAAGAGTGTGTGTGTGTGTGTGTGTGTGTGTGAGAGAGAGAGAGAGAGAGAGAGACCTCTCCATGTTAGGTTCTTGATTTCGCATTGAATTAAACCCATTTCAACCTGATGTATCACCAAATCATAATTTGTCAATTAAATAGCAGCTAAGAATCTCATATGCTAAGAAATAAGGGTGTCATGCATAACCTCTAGATCATCAGCGTTGGTTGAAGCAATTTCAAGGGACTCCTGATCAACATCTAGGCCAATGACATGCCTAATACACACAAAGCTAGAGTCAAATTGCAGTTATATGAAAATATGAACCCTTGTTACAAGCTCAAATAATGAACAGAACAAATAATCTTGGTGGAAAAAACCAGCCAAAATCAGCATAGAAAAGGCAACAGGAACTTATATATATATAATATTAAGAAAAAGGAAACTCACTCTGCATCCAAGAGAGTAGCAGCAAGACCTAAAGTGCCACACCCACATCCGAAATCTGCTACTACTTTGCTGCTTACGTCCCCAAATGAATTCTCTGCCTAGTCCACAGTAAAAATTTAACTGAAAAAACATCATCTTTGCGAAGGTAGAAAGGGAAAAAAAAAGAAACCATTGAAGACATTTGCATGCCCTCTTTGGATAAAGAATAAAATGACAATTAGGATTTCTATCGACAAGCTCGCATTACTACTGTTCGAAATAATAATAATAATATATATTTATATAAATTAAATAAAAAATTAATTTCATAATCTTTTATTTTCATTTTTTATTTATTCTCTATTTATTTTATTTTTATTGATTTTACTCTTATTTTTATTCTATTTATTTAATTTTAATTTTATTATTTATTTATTTACTTTTCTCTCTTATTAGGTCTTTTGGGAACAGTCTCTCTACCTTTGGGAAGAGGTAAGACTGTCTACATCTTACCGCCCCATACATCGCGCTAGCGGGATTGGGCTTTGTTGTTGTTGTGGTTATGCTTTAGTTTTCTTAATTAAAACATCTATGATAATGTTTAAGGGGTGTTTGGATGCACATTTTCAAAGTTTAGTCAGATCAAATAATCATCTGTAGTAACACGTGTGATGTGCTTAAGATCCTTAAAGTTGTAATAATCACTTATGATGCTGTTGAATGTTTGGATAATTAAGATTGTTAGGGGATGTTTCATGTTTTGATGTGTGTTTTGAAGTGATTATGTAATACTGAAAACTCTTAAGAAATACAAGTTGCAAGATATATTGAGATAATGTGCAGATGTGCTTATGCTATTTGAAGTTGTAATAAACTAGAAAATTAATTGTTTTGAGTGTTTGGCAAATTCTGATTTACTCAATACATAATATATGTATGAATGACCAAACCAAAGCAGACATTGTTTTGGGAAAAGGAGAATCATGGTAGGGGTAAATATGTAACTTCATAGTATTGATACTCTGATGATCAAGTTTGTTGCAGGTGATATGATATTTTGATTATTCCAAACAGCTCATTTCACACCTATCTCATCAGAATAATTCCCAAAACTATGAACCGATTGCTGCTACTTGAAATCGATATACTTTCAGAAAGCACATAGAAACACTTCATGTAGGTGCTCAATTCCCCCCAAACTCAAGCAGTTCATACAGCAGTTGAAGTCAATATTGAACAGAAGGAGCTTCAATCCCAATTTAAACTTAGGAGTATTCCATTTTTATACAATAAAAAAATTAAAGAGGTACCGTGTATAGCATACGAGAAGCAATGTGAGCTCCAGTTGGGTATTGTTCCAGCTCAATCTGCAAAAATTGGAAACATGCATACAGAAATCACAAACCTGTTCATGTAAAATCTGAAATCAATCTCCAATTTGCATTTCAGTAAGGAAAAAAAAGAACTAATGAAGAATAATAAGTAAATCGTATAAAAATGTTATGAATCTTACCTTAGGATTGTCGAATTGTTGAAGATTGCCAAGTAGACTTTCTAATTGCTTGAGCTTCATCTCTATGAAATATTCAGATTGAATGCATGTAGGAAACTGTAAAAACCAGAATTTAGCCCTAATAATCGATTCGATACTAGTGATTTGGGCCTAACAATGGGCCTTTTACGCCCCAACTGTAGTGGGCCTTCATAAGCCGAAATATCTTATACCCTTATCATACCCGCGAGCGTTTGTTTGGGTTTAGAAAACCCATTCCCGAATAATCCTCATTACCGATCGCCTGCAAGAACACCCATTCCATCATTCTTTGATTTCACCTTATTCCTGCAAAACGCCGGCCTAAAATCTATCTCGTAAGTGCATTTTGATCATTCCATTTCAACAGTTGTCAATCTTTTATGGTTTTGATCGATTATGATGTTAATTTATTAGTTTGATTGCGAAAATTTGGGTTTTCTTAGAAATAGGTAAAAATATATAATGCCTCTAGAACTCAAATTTGATCATATATTTATATAAATTTGATCAATATTTAATTCTATTGTAAACATCAATTCTGTTCATGGGTATCAAATAAAATCAATAATAATGCTCTGAGCTTGTGATAGTAATCTTTTTATTCATTATATATGTCTTCATTCCCACGGGTATCAGAGAATCATCTTCTGATTCTAGCAATGCTTTTTGAAGGCAACATGATTAGGGCATAAGATTACTAAAGAAACCCATTGATTCCACACACAGGGGGTGTTTTAGATTGCTTGTTAAAATAAGCAGTTTGTAATTAAAACAACTTCAAACTACTTCTTTAAAACAACTTATTACAATCAACAAGGGATGTTTGGGATTGCTTATCTTAAAGTGCATATCTACTTTGAAACAAGACTGGTATCAGCCCCTTTTAAGGGGGTGTTTGAGATTCTTCTTTGAAATGCTTGTTTGCTTATCAAAGCAGATAAGCAATCCAAATAATGCTGTTTTAATCTCTTATTTTAAAAGAAACAAATAAGTTGGTTGGTACCTATTTAAAAGTAGATAAACACTTTAAAACATTCCAAACACCCCTTAGTGCCTATTCCTTTGGACATGAACAGTTTCAAAGGGGTTTGGGATCACTTATCTGTTTTAAAACAATACAATAAGCATTTTGAAGAACAATCTTAGACAACCTTAAAACAGCTTATTGTTATATCAAAACGCAATAAGCAGATAAATAAATGGTTTCAAGAAGCAATTGCAAACACCCTCGATATGAGATATTTGTTGGTCCTTCGATCCTAATCGGACATTCATTCCATTGCCTCTTCGATTGGCAATAGTGTACAAGTTCGAATTCAAACTCATGTTTGTATGAAACAAGAACATAAACACAGAGAACACAAAATATGGATAAATGCTGAATTCGATTAACATAAATCTGTGCACAAATTACATATATATAGTTGCTGCTTTTGGCGGTTAATACCTGCCAATTAACTGCCTAACAGTAACTACCAAACACTGGTAGTTTGGTGGATGGTGGTTCACGGCCAGCAGCCCCACCATGACACTTTATTTAAATACATATAGACTAAAGTTTATTACATGACACAAGTAATATAAAAGCTAAGTTGTTTATCCTATGTTTAAACACATTATTAGTCCAATAATATTTGTGCCTGTAACTGCTAACTATCCCCTGTAGTTCAATTTTTGAAATGGTTTAGTGCGTCAAATGTTCAATGGTTCATACCCGTGACTACGTTTTCTCATAGTGTTATTGACGGTATTTGTTACTTGTATTGAACATATGTTGTTCTCAATGGACAATGATATGTGATGGAACTTTTTTCATAACATTGTATTATGACAATACATGTTTCATATTAAATTTGAATTATTTTCATGTTTGATCATATTGTATGTTAGGATGGAGAAACTACGAGGCCGTGGAAAAAACAAATGCTACTGGAAAGATGAGGAGACGCAGTTATTGATTGAAGTTCTTAGAGATATGGCTTCTGATCCATCGTGGAAGACAAACGGTGGTTTTAGAAGCAATTACATGGTTGAGGTGCATAGGAGGATTGTTACCAAAATGCCAACGTTTTCAAAACAAGTTTCTCCTCATATCGAGTCAAAAGTCAAATGGCTAAAGACGAAATTCCATATTATCAATGACATGGTGAAACAAAGCAAGGGTCAATGGAACGACGTGGAAAAAAAGATCGTGTGTGAAAGGCAATGGTACAAAAGTTATTGTCAGGTAAACTTTTATATAGATACGTTTTTTATATAATTGTCTTAGACTCTTGGTTCTTTGTTTTTTTGATTTCGTGTTATCTTTTACAATTTAAAAAGATTCATAAAGAGGCAAAAGGATTGTGGGATTTTAAATTCCCATTTTTCACCCAACTTGGATTGATAATGATGAGTAGACATTGGCTGCCATTTCTCTCCATTTCTCCATAATTTGAAGAGAAATGAAAATACAAAGGAAGGAGAGAAATGGAAATGGGTGGAGAAACCATTTCTCCTCCCAAAACTATAACCATTTCTCCCAAACAAGAGAAACCAATTCTCCTTTTTTTTTTCTCTCTACCAAACACCCCCTTAGTTCTTTGTTTTTTTAATTTCTTGTTATCTTTTACGATTTAAAAAGATTCATAAAGAGGCAAAAGGATTGTGGGATTTTAAATTCCCATTTTTCACCCAACTTGGATTGATATATGGAAGGGATAAAGCGAATGGTGCGATTGTTGAAGTTAATGATGATGGTATCCCGAATATGAAAGTTGCAGCTGTTCAAGTAAATGGTGATGCAATTCACAATACAGAAGGCGAGCAAAACACTGAAAGTGAAAGCGAGACTCTTGGTGAATCCCCTGATTCTCTGAGTGAAGATGAAGAAAATGGTGTGCATAATATGTCGCAAGAAACTCCAACAGCCTCAAATAGTTCAAATACAAAACGAAAAAACACACCAACAAATGAAAACGGGGTTGTAAAGAAAAGAAAAACAACACCACCATCATTATTACATGATATTGACGCACGTTTGGATGGAATTGATAGTAGTTTTCGCGCTTTTGTAGAAGGCTTCAACGCTAACTTTGCAATCATGGCAAATGTGGTGGCGAACACAATGAGAAATGATAACGTCCGTGAAAAAGCCACCTCAGAAAAATTAAAAGATGCCATTGATGAGATTGTGAAGTTTAACCTCTCGAGTGATGATGTATTTAAGGCAGCTGATATATTTGCAGCAAACAAGAACAAGATCGACGTATTTTTCTGTCTACCAGAACAATTGCGGGTGTCCTATGTGATTAGATCTTTTAATTCAAGTTTTGCAACAATGGCGAATGATGTGATGAACGCTATGACAGACGACAACATTCGCCAAAAAGTTGCCTCAGGAAAATTAAAACAGGTGATTGCTGAGATTGTGAAACTTGATTTTTCGAGGGGTGATGTGTTTAAGGTAGCTGATATGTTTGTTGCAGATAGAAACAGGATGGATGTGTTTTTTGGTCTTCCTAAAGAGCTACGGGCGCCCTACGTGAGGTGGCTGACAGGTCTATCGTCGAGTAATTAGATGGCATGCTGGATTCTTGTACATTTTATACACATTTCGCTTCTCTAAGGTTCCATCATAACTATTTCCGCTACCCTTATTCGATCCATCCGTTGTATCATAAACTGATGACCTTCAAAGGTTTCCACCTTAACCCCGTATGTAACTCTAACCGGCTTTCCACATTTTCTTGCAACTCCATCAACAAAACATAGTGTTATCAACTTTGAGACTCATTCCTTCTATGTGAAACAACAATCATCAAATACCATGATGATTAAAGAAATAGGAAAATTTTACTTAGTCGTAAGATTAATACCGACATAAATGCTCTTTCTTCTCTATAACTTGTAACTTGAAAATGTCGGGTGGGGAAAAAAGAAGAGTGATATATATATATATATATATATATATATATATATATATATATATATATATATATAGGGGAAGGTTCATTTGAGAACCGTTTTTATTGCGAGAACCAATCTTAGCCGTTTATTTTGGATAATGGAATAGATGGATGAAGAGCGTGGGGGGATTGGGTGTGGCAGGGTGTATGTAAGAAATTCATGGGTGGACAATCCAATAGAAGGAGGAATTTGACGGCTAAAATTGGTTCTCGCGGTTCTCGCAATAAAAACGGTTCTCAAATGAACTTTTTACTATATATATATATAGGGAAGGTTCATTTGAGAACCGTTTTTATTGCGAGAACCAATCTTAGCCGTTCATTTTATATAATGGAATTCAAGAATGAAGAGCGTGGGGAATTGGGTGTAGCAGGGTGTATGTAAGGAATTCATGGGTGGACAATCCAATTAAAGGAGGAGGAATTAGACGGTTAGATTGGTTCTCGCGGTTCTCGCAATAAGAATGGTTCTCGAATGAACCTTTCAATATATATATATATATTAGGTGAGGTAGGATATAAGAAAGTAAGAAAGATAAGCACCGACTTGGTCCCTGTGAAAGCAAAATGACTTAAATGACCCTTTCCAAAAAAGGAGACTAACTTCCAATTTGGACGCCATCCAAATTAAAGGACAGAAATTGAGACAAATAATGAACAATATGGACTATCTTTGTAATTTTTAACATTAAAAGAGTAAATATGAAACTTTTTACAAACAAAGAGATCAAATAAGTGGTTCACTCTTTAGTAAATCATAAGGAATTAATGCCTAAAATGTACTACATGGTTATGAATACGAGTATATACATAACCAAGTAATGGTTATGTGCTATTATTTACCTTATCACAAGCCGCGACCACCACCCTCCCCACTCTTCCGCCGTGAAACTGCAACCAACACCACACCTTATCCCAACACCATCAACACCTCCCATAGTTCTCTACATACACACATACGAAATACACATTGATCAAATGCTAACCCTAACACTCGCATTTGTCACCACCTAAATCTTCACACATACACACACCAAATTGGGGTAGGCCAAAGTTGTCAATTGCGAATAATGATAAATAACAATGGGCTACCTATATGCTATATAGTAAATAGCGATAAATAGTGGCCGCTATTTTATATTAGCAATAGGCTTCTAAAAAAGAAATTATATATTTATATATATTATTATATCTTATCTATATCTATACTACTATATAAACCATTTAACATTCTCTCTCCTCTTAAATTTTAAGACTTCTTAAAATTCAATCAATATAAAATCTTGACCCTTCATTTAATCTAAATTAATCTCATCCACTCAAAATATATTCTCCCATACTAATTATTCACCCACATCAACATAATTTTTAAAATCTTATTAATTCTTCCTTTTATTTCATCAATATAAATCTTTTTTCTTATTTTATTATCTTTTAGAATTTATTTTTAAAATTAATAAAATTGTTAGATGTAAATAAACGAAAATTAAAAAAAAACGGATATGTTGTTGTAGAAAACTTTTTCGTGACATTGAATTACGCGAATAACATATCATTACATTCTTAAAAACGATATATTGTAAACCAAAAACTATTTGCTCTGCAACATTGCGCGGGTATGATGATAGTTACTTTATAAAGCATACAACATTCTCTCTCCTTATCAATTTAAGAGTTCTTAATTTTCAATCAATACTTCATCCTAACCATCCATCTTATCTTGATTAATCACATCCATCCATTATTAACCTTCCACCTTATATTTTTTTTATTAAAATTTTATATTTGTTTCACACATTTAATGGTATCGATTATAATCGTCGACGCATTGCTCGGGTACTCCACTAGTTATCTAAAAAGCCTTAAGCTAGTTTATATATATAACCTTAAAAGTCTTAAACTATATACCAATTAAAAGAAGAAAGCCATGACCATTACCACACTATGAAAAAACCATTGGCCGCTATTTACAGCTATTTGTATGATAGCAAGCTCGGGATGCTACGCAACGCTATTCGCGATAGCGTCGCTATTTAACGCTATTGACAACAAGAGGCAGGCCAAACACTCACAAATCTATGCCCACAACCTCAACACCCAGATCTACTACCACACACCCCGATTGATTGTCGATTGTCATGAGAGTGGTTGAGGTTCTCTGCTTGTTGAAGATGATGCAAGCGAGTGGTTGAAGATGAAGGAAGCGGGATGGTTGTCAATGAAAGAGAAGACAGAAGGAAGAGAGGAGGCGATGGTTGGTAGGATAACCTACGATGAGAGTGAAGAGAGAGACGTATTGTGAACCTATTGGGGAGATAAAAGGAAAAGAGGAGCCGGTGGGATGGTTGACTATGAAAGGGAAGAGAGAGAAGGTAGCGAGAAAAAGAAAGAGGTGGCAATTTTGAGGAAGAGAGAGAGAGATCATGACTATTATAGCTTTTATTTTATTTAATTATTTGTAAATAATATAAAAAAATTAATGATTAGAAGAAAATGAATAAACTAACGGTATAAGAACATTTTTGTCTTTTAAGTCCGACCATAGACAAGAATAGTAATAGTATGCATTTGGAAACTAAATCAGCAAATATGAAAAATTAGAGACCCAAATGGTAAAGAATACCAGATGAATCAAAAATGTAAGTTTCATATAAGCAATTAAACGGTTGCTAACCTTTTTATTTTAAACCAAATGCACTAAGAAAGTTTTTTAACATGCTAATGTTTTTATTTTAAAATGAAGAAACGCTTAAAAAAACTAGTTGGATGGAACAAATAAACACTTCAAAGTAAGGAATCCAATGCACCTCCTTAAATAAATAATATTTTAATCATTTCAATATTTATTTATTTAAAGTATTTGTAAATATAGCAACACTAAACTCGGTTATTGCCTTTTAACATGGTATACACCACGATATGAAAAGTCAATACTATATGGTTTTCAATCGATGTAGTGAGTGTTGGTATTAGGGGTCATCTTTTTAAACATAGGGGCACCAAAAACCTTATGTAAGATTTTCTAATCACATCTCTAAATTGATGATAACTCTTCAAACAACGTATCGGTAGGTAACATAACGCCCTGCGGTCTCACTTGGTCGGATAATTTTCATAACTTGACCACGCTTTAGCCCATAGTAACGTGCGATGGGATCAGACACCTGAATTCGAGGCAGCTGCATCCAATCAAGACAATATAAATATATTCTATTTAGTAAAATAGTGTGTTATATATTTCTAAGATTTTCATAACTTGCCTGCATTTTGAACATTACCAGAAATAGCAACATACTTTATTTTTAAATTCTTAACTGGTCATAGCAGCATATTTTTATTTTCTCCCCAACAATAGAACATACTTCATTTTCTTTACTAATAATAGCAATAAAATTTACTTTGGTCGACTTTCAACCGGTTAAAACATAATCCGTATCAACACTCATAAGCGAGGGCTACCTCTTACTCATTAGCGATGAAAATCGATAAAAAGTAAAATTTGTCCTCGATCAGTGAGATTCCGCTAGGCACTAGTCAGCTTAGGGAAGTGGTTTGAGAAAGAACGTCATACGGATTATAATTTAGAAAAGATGGAGGACCGACCTGCGTTTCTTTGACAGTGTATCTTGCCAACAAAGTCTTCTTTTCTTCATTCGTAAGCACCTGGTGCTCTGGAACCAAAACATGATCTTTAACATTCACCAACAACTCTGCCTCCTGCATTTCACAAAACTATAAACGTTAGCATACTTACTAACAGATTCATTAACAATCAATGGTATGTAATCAACTTTCATATTTTTATCATTGTATGCAATGAGTATTTTTTAACCTTTCCAAGTAACAAACTTTTGTTTCGTTATGAATTGGATGCAATTGACCTGCTAAACCGAAGAAAGAAAAATATTACCACCCATTTTCCCGGGTTATAGAATGTCGACTACATCAATTGGTACTGGGGTAAAAGTTTGTTCAATGACAAAAATGTGAAAGTTCCAATAAACCTGATAGTAAATTATTGCAAGCTGAACCAGCTTCAGTTTTACAGCACTAAAAAGGTACATCAATTCTAATCATGCCAATAATCTCTATGTTATTTCATTTGTAGTTTACTAGTTAGAATTTCATTTGTTTCTCATATTATAGAGTTTCTTCATCATGCTTTTGCTTGTTGTCATATAGTGCAGATTTCTGAGACTGACATGCATAGCTTTAGGTGAATATATGACGGACCAAAAGACTTGGATATGTTTTAATTATTAAAAGGTCAAAGAGAAAATTAAGACAATGAAAGGCGCGTTAAAATACGAATTCCATGGAGAGAATTCTTGCAGCAAATAGCAAATTGGGGCCAAGGGAACAACTTTGGAGGCCGCCCAAGTATTAGTTTGATTTTGTTTATACCCATTCCTGCAGTAAACTTACCAGAAAAGTGTAAAATGACAAAAATACCACTAATCTTAAACCTTTACCACATCTGAGTTGCAAATGACAAAGATGCCCTTAAACTTACTCAAGATCAACAACTTTAGCTGGATTGCAAAAATCAGTTGAGTAGATTTATGGGCATTTTTGTCGTTTCACAACTTGGGTGGCAGTTTTTCTAATATTTGGTTGGCCTTGATGAAAACTTTTGAATGCCTAGCTAGATGGCCTGTATCCCAAATCCACCTATTAGAGGTTTGTATTAGTATTAGCAACTTTATGCCGATTTAGATGGTATCTTCTGAAGGCTGCTTGATGATATGAAGTCACAATAAGGCATTGGATAGCAGCAAAACCATGGTCTAATACTTTATTAGGTATGAACACAAACGACCATCTTATTGGCTTATTTGTTTTAGGGATTAAATTTGATTGGTGACAAGTTAAGACCAATGTGCACTGTAATTGGTAAAACACCAGTAGAACATATGCCAACCAAAACAAGTGAAAGCACAAACGCACCTGGAAAACTTCCAATTGGAACTTTGTAGCTATCTCGCTCATGCAGGTTCGGGCAAAAGGTGTCAGATTTTGTCGAACAACCAGTATTGCTCGGAAAACATTTTCCGATTTCATGCGTTCAGTGTAAGTCTTCAAGGTCTTAACACCGACCTTAGCTTCCTCAGGGAAGAAGACATAGATCTGGTTCACAAACGCAGCAGGTTTTGAGTATAATTGGAGATCTAGTCATAACTCAATAAAAGAAAAGGTATAAAATGCCTCTTGAGCATACATAGTGTGTGCATGGAGATGATTTATTGTTATAAAGTTCAGTTCATGTAGTTTAATTCAGATGAAAGAAAAAGTTAAGTTGATATTAGTATTCTATTTACTAGCAATCTTGACATCGGTGGTCATCCAGGGGATGAACAGGGTGCAAAACCCCGTGTGTTCAATATACATACAGTAGCAATGGCTACTTGCAAGCCATCACAAGACAATTTCTCCATGCAATTACTAGCAGTAAATTATACTTTAAAGTATCAATTTACTGTTTCTATTTACGCTATATAGGTCCTTTTCTTCTGGCTTCCTAAGCTCCTACAATCTATAAGCACAAAAATACTGTCAGTAGATAGTTTCTTCGCGTGCAAATATCACAAATATGCGAAATTTTACTTGTGAAATACGGGTGATCGTGCATGGTGATTCAAAGTGTAACCCAAGTTTAGACACCAATGTTCACTTGAACAATTTATAATTTTGGAGATCAAATTATAGGGGATAATGTATGTGAAGGACACACGATTATTCATCTTTTTTCATTAAGGCTGCGTCTATAAGAAAACTATCAAATAAACCACTAAGTATGTATTTTGTTTCATTTATATCAAAACGACAAAAACCATGGTAAAAGATTAAAATGATAATTCCATGAAAACAATTTAAACTACAAAGTATGAGACTGGATTCTGGAATGTAGCCATGTACAAAACAATAAAGGACGCTTTTCACCTGATCAGAGCTATCATTGGCCTTGCTCTTGCTGATGATGAGATCTTCTCTTTTCATGTTCTCACCATATTTCCTCAAGAAATCACCTCTTTCCATGTTGATCTCAAACTCTCCAACCAAATAACCCCTGTCTCTCAGCATCTCCATAACAGTTCTCCTGATCCTAAGCAAGCGTTTTATTTCTTCGTCTGAGAGTGTCATCCTTGTATCGTTTCTAAATCCAATCAGGGCCTACCAAAAATTTGTTTTACCAAACAAACAATCCCCAAAATATATCGTTATCAGCATCAGTGCATTTGCAAGACAAAACGAATTTTATTCAATCCAGGTAGAGTTTGATAGCTTAAACAACAAAAAGTCTTGAAATCAATTACACATTAATACTTTTCTGTGTGTGAATATAATAAGGCTACAAAGAAAACAAACAATCACGAAAATTTTTACACCAGTGTGACATCTACGATCTAATCAAAGTTAACAAGATGTCTCTACTACTTGAAAAAAAGGGCAATCACATGAATCTGTGAGATCATACTACAAAATTTTATTAGTATGTATGAGAATATAAGAAGTCTACACAGAAAACAAACGATCATGAAAATTTGTACACCAGACAGACATGTATTCACTCTATTTAAAGTTTACAAAAGATTGCTATCCTTCAAACACCGGAATATCTTACAAATATTTAAGATCATACAAATCACATACACGCCCTTTCATGTGTTTGAACTTAAGAAAACTGGCCACATCCTAAGCACATAGCTAGGGTTTACAACACATATCTTCTCGGTAGACAAATAAAAATCTCAAATACTCTCACGATCGATCGATCATACAAATTACAAGCAGTAATTTTATGAGTGTGGATTTAGAAAACTAGCAACATCCTGAGCACATAGGCACATAGCTAGGACTTATAACAGATATCTTCTAAGATGACAAAAATAAATAAAAAATAATATCTTATAAATATACACTATCATACAGATTACAAGCACGTACTTTTACGATAATGGATTTACGAAAAGTATCAATATCCTGCTGTCATATCATATCTAGGGTTTGCAATAAAAAACTATTCTGTAACAAAAAGTGCTCAAATGAGAACGATCATAATGATCAATACACGAACTGTTATATGATCATGGATGAATTTGCTGTTTCTTGGAAGAATTATACTCGAATTACGAGGGAGATATCGGTCAAAATAGATTGTTCGTATAATTGATGACTAAATCACGATTAGATTTCTGAAATGGATAGAAAAAGCTAGTGAGAGAAACGTACCGGCGGAGGTGGTGGAGGTGAAAGGCGCGGGAAGAGATGACGATGGTGATGATGAATTGCTGATCAGCTGCCCAGCTGCCCGTACCAACTTGTTGAGGGAGAGAGTGGGAATAGTGCCTGCTCGTGGACTCGTATATAGAGTTAAGTTAACACATGAGATGTCGGCCCATATTAAAACTCTAAGCCCAGTTTTCCCGAAGCAAAGCCCAATTACACATAAACAGTCCGTTAGAGGTGCACATTTTTGGTTTTTTATCCGATCCGGATCGGAATTTATCCGGACTGGATTTTTTTTGGTTTTTTGAGATCGAATTTTTTTCAAACCGGATCGAATCATAACCGGTTTTTTAAGGATAAAATGGTAACCGGTTTTGGATCGGATTAAAACCGGATTTTTTAATCGGATTACAAGGTTCAAATTAAAATTCTTAAACATTACAAAGTTCAAATTAAAATACTAAAATACTTTAAGTACAAATAGTTAAAGTTCAAATACTAAAATACTCGACGACCGGTTTTTTTAATCGGATTTTATCCGGTTTTTTATCTGGTTTTTTTAACCGGTTTTTTATCTGATGAAATATCCAGTTTGCCCAAAAAACCCATAACCGGTTGTACTATCCCGTTTCAAAAATATCCGGACCGGATTAAAAAAACTGGTTTTGAAATAACCAGTTTTGGATAGTTAACGCACGAAATCGAATATTCGAATTTTCTGTACACCTCAATAATATCATAATACATTAGAGCCTAAAAAGTTCCAACTTTTTTCCCATTTTTCCATTGTAATTATTCTTCTATTTTTATTTGTTCACTTTTGCAATCCAGCAAGTTACTAGTTTTTTAATAAACAGATGCCGTTAAAAAAATATGAAATATGTCTAATGATAATTACTAGTTTTTTTAATAAACATAAAAATGATAATTAGTTATAATCTTAATCTTATCTTAATATTCCAATATACATAAAAGACTAATTTAAATTAAATTTATTGTACGTTCCTAACCCTTTATTTAACAAATCAATTAAACTGTATAGTATTGACCGTTCATTTTAATAAAAATTGAATGCAATTTTTACTTTTCTGGATTCATCTTTAATTTGAATAAAAAAGTTTAAAGAGAATTTTATTCATGTCCTTTTAAACCTTTAACATATCAAATTTACTCACCCTAATTTACGAATATCATATTTACTCTTTATAATATTTTAAAATATCATATCTAACCAAATTCTTAGTTTTATCATTTTAAATATTTTATAGTCATTTTAGATTTTTTTTATTATAACCGATATATATATATATATATATATATATATTTGACTTTGTTGCACATAATTATAACAATAATGCTCGATGATTTGTACAAGAAATACAATTGCATTTCTTTATATTATAATATCACGATCTTGTCATCACGTCTGCCCTCTCATGTCGACGCTTTCACCCCTGATCTTGATATGACACCCACAATCAGTATTCTTGCTAAATTCTTATTTTTTTCGCAGTTTATAATTATTTAATATTTTTTATTAATATTTAATATATTACTGTTCAACAAAGCAGTGTGTTACACGTATATTTAATCTAGTAACATATTACAGTATTACACTGTATCCTAACATGTAAACACGTAAACCATTAAAGCAAATAAAAGTGAAAGGTGATGGGATGGAAACCATCATGTGGTAGGGGAGGGTGTCACACCATCACCATATGGTGGTGCGGCGTGTTACGCATCACGTAAAGAGGGGTGTGTGGTGAAAGTTTTTTCTATTTTTGATGAATGAGTTGGATGGTTGATTTATTTAACTAAAAATTTTATTAGACTGTGAAGATGCTAGAGAACAATATAAAGAAAGATAGCTAAAAACAAGACAAGGGAGAGTTACATCAATTAACCCAAATGTTATCCAAATAAGGAATAGCCAATTATTTGTTTACTTAAGAGAAAGGAAAAACTTGAACTTTTTTTTATCCCTAGACAAGTTTCAGAATACTTTATTATTTCTCATCAGTAGCCATAAGAAGGCATACACCTGCCATGAAAGCTTTTAATCCATCTCATTTGAAGTTCAAAACCAACTCCAATCCAAGAAGATGTGATAGTTGCTGGGTAGACCAAAAGCAAATTTCTTTCATATCAACTTGGTCATAAGGGGAGATAAAAGTCATAGAGTCTGTTTGTTTACTACTGAATGGAATCATTCAAATCAACGCTGAATGTTAAATTGTTTAGCATTCAGTGCGTTTGATTGCTATCATTGAATCAAGACCGTGCTCAATGAAGCATTCAATGATAGCAGAAGAATATTACTGAATCATTTCACCATAAAGTACATTATAAATCATTAAGGAACAAATATTTTACTCCAATACCCCTTCTTGCATATGTTGTTTTATTAAACAATCACCTTATATTATATTATAAGAGGAAGGATCCGGTGAGAATATATGTTAAATGGAGAACGGTGAGAACACTTGTAGGCCAATCATTTAACTAAATAAACAAGAGATCTAAAATCAACCTACCTTAATTAAATTAAATCATTAAAATTTAACATACCTTAATTAACCAAGATTAATCTCAGTCATTAAATAAAGATTATCCAAGGGCTATAAACTGTTCTCCACGTTTTCACATTAGGAGGTGTTCTCATTTGATACTACCTCTATATTATAATACAATAAATCATTATTAAGATTAAAATGATAATTTATATCATTTAAATTGTTTATTCAGAACCCTTATCAAACAACATTTTCTATTCAAAGACAGTTTTATATAGTCTTTAATTTATTAAGATTATAAAATATGATTAATCTTTTAAAAAAAATTAAAATTTAAAGTAGTGACAAATGAACGCACTACGAGTTAAGAGGTGAATAGGTGATTGTGTAGTTAACCTTTTAAAGGATACAAATATCCATGGTTCTCCGACCGGACCACCCGAGTCCATAGTCTAATATCATAACCCAACACGAAACCAAAACGAATTTTCTTTTTCACTATGTCTTCTTCTTGCTGCTGCTGCTGCTATTCACTCTCCACTCTCCGGTCCTTCCTGCCACCACTACCTTCACTCACGACTTCCTCAAATCACCTCAACATTTCCGATATCACCTCTGAATTCAAGAACCCATGTGAAGAAACCCTAATTTCGACATAACTAAACCCCGCGGTTTAGTTCAACTAGCAGAAGCAAACCCCAACCAAGTCTAGACGTCTAGTCCAGTTATGGAGCATCACTCCTTCCACAACAACCTCTTCGAACGACGGACTTTTGTTAATTCTAAAATCCCTGCTGTTAAGTGGGTCAAAGAATGGTAAGTATCTTCTACTTTTATACTTTCATTATATTTTTCGTAATATGTGAATGTACCAGTGATTCATTAGGTCTTATTATTAAGTTTTGATGGAAAGCAAAAGGGTAAAACTTTGTGATTGCTTATTAGGTTCTGTTACATGCATTTGAAGTGATTGCAGTTTTGGATATATGATTTTGCTAAGTTCATGTTTGATTTCTGGATAAAGATGATTTCGTTCTTAGGACTACCAAGTTCGGTAGAATCAAGTTTTAGTTGTTTTCCATTGTAAGAAATCAAGACGTGTTTTGGCTTTTGAATATTTCGATGATTGATGGTAATCAAGGGTGTAGGGTTTACTCCATGTATACATGGCCGGCTCAAATATTTCTTCCGAGGCCCGGGGCAAAACTAAAAGATTGGCCCTAAAAATACTAAACTATATAAAAAAGTTTGGTAAGAAACTTACAATTATACGTACTTAACTGCAACAATAGACAAAAATATACAATTGAAAAGTTTAGACGTGTTTGAAAAGTTCAAAATTTTCAAAACTCAGGTTTGCCAATTGTATTCTCCTTCCCAAACCGTGTAACTTCGTCCTAGAGAGTCAAACGATTTTGTGTGGTTTCTTTGCAAACTAACTGTCGATTTTTTTTATGAATTGATGATTTCTTGATTTCTTCCAAATCCGGTCAGTACTAGAAAATCATGCATTACAAAGAGATTTCCTTCCGGACAATTCGTGGCAAATTTTCAACGAATTTGCCACGGCTTTGAGTCAAAAAGCAAAATTTCAACAAGTTTTCCATGAATTTCGTGGGAAATCCGAGGGAAATGGTTTTCCACGGAAATTTTATCCATGGTCGATTATGAAATCCAAGAGTAGTTCGAGATCGAAACAGGTCGAGAGAGACTAGACTTCTAGTATCAGTAGGTGCGCAGGTGAAGATTGAATCCGGAACAGAAAATGAAGGAGGAACATACTCAACATTTAATCGAACCCGCGTCTTCTCCTTAGCAAGGAGAAATTTTACCATTCGACTATATCCGCCTTTTGAAATAGCCTTTTTTCATGGATTTGTCCAACACAAAATGAGGTGTTGTGTTGTAGCGGGCCAAAAGATTTTGATCATTGAATATATGATTTCTGGTTAGAGTGTTAATCTCAGATCTTTAAGAAATTCTTAAAGTTTACAACAATTAACTCATAATAGATTAATTAAAATATGCTTAGAGTGTTAAACTATATATATTACACATACAAGAAAAATGGGCCCCTCTAATCCTTGGGCCCTGGGTGGTCACCCCTTTGGCACGCCCTTTAAGACGGCCCTGCATGTACACCATCTGTTTGTTTAAATACCATGGTAATTTCCATCAACAGCAAGCACTTTCCTTAATGGCTTTCTTCGTGGTTAAACAATCCCTCTATTCAATAATCTAAACTTTGTCTGGAGTTATGTTGATTTCTCTATGAGTGGAGGTAACAGTTAAACCTTCTCACCAATATCTTCATTTAAATCTTTAATGATCGTTGTCTATCTGGAAATTCACATCGTGTGGCAGAGATAGGAAATCTAGGTTGAAATTTACAGTTTTAATATAATTTCTGATTCGAGGAGCGAAAGCTTCTTGATTTAAGATTTTATACTACAATTTGCAGCTGTGTATGGGCCTTTTGATGTACCTTTTTCTTAGTTGTTTGTAAAGCCTTGGTGCTAACATAGTAACATGATCAATTTTTGTCTAGGGTGCCACAGGATGTAGTGGCAACGGGTGGCAAGTGCTTTGTTTTGAAATGGGTCACAGGTAAATAGTTATTTCTTTAAGTTAAGTATTCGTTCTGATTATATTAAATGTATATTCTGATATGTGAGTAAACCAATGGAGTAATCATCAAACAATATTTACTGTAAGCTGAATTTCACCAAACCAATTCTAGTGTTCTCATGACCAGATGACCTTGGTGGTCAAGGTAATGAACAAGAGTTGGGATGTGTTTGGATTTGTGTTTTGGAGTTGATAATCTGGTTCTTGCACTTTGAAGTTGCAGTAATGATTGTAAGGTTTGGATAAACATATTATGCCCCTGACAATTTAAGGGTCTAATCAATTTCATACCAACTGGCAACTGCAATAGAACTAAATGTAAAATAAAATTATGTTTTTACCATTATTAAACCAAAATTGGGATTTTTATTTCTATCTCGAAAAGCATCTTTGGCTTTTCTCACAATTTTTGGTCATTTCATCTATCGATTTCTTAAATATTGGGAGTTGCTGAACTCAGACATCTGATTATATGATTTTTACATCTTCAAACAGCAAAACCTCATCCAACCACTATTTTCAACCACCAGTTTGATTGCACCTGATTATCTGATTCTGGTAATTTAGTATCACAATAATCACTTTAAAACGCACCCTTAACGCGAGTAAAACCATCATTTTAATGTCACTCACAGACGTCTTGACACCATTGTAATCGTCTCTAAATCCGTATATACAATCTCATTTCGAATGCCCCTGCTATCGTTCTACGGTCTCTTTGTATAATACTAGATTTCTCGTTTGTGTACAACGACAGAGGCTCAATTAAATGCCATTAAAGAGAAGTCAAAAGAGCTTGAGGCTGTAGAACCTGAACCCGAACCAACAACCGAAGTTCTTTTCCTTTGTAGCTATGAAGGATGTGGAAAAACATTTATTGATGCTGGGGCTTTAAGGAAGCATTCTCACGTTCATGGAGAAAGACAATATGTTTGCCATTATGAGAATTGTGGAAAGGTAACTCTTTTCTCTACTAAAGTAGAAGTCTTTATATAAATTCGTTTTTTCTTCTGTTTAATTATATTGCTTTGTGATTACGAGGCTCGTCATGTGTCATCAATTTAAATTTGCTTTATTGTTTATGTTGCAGAAATTTTTGGATAGCTCGAAGCTAAAGAGACATTTTCTTATTCATACGGGTGAGAGAGATTTTGTCTGTCCCCACGAAGGTTGTGGTAAGGTGATAGCTCTGTCACTCACTAAGCATTGTGTTATATTACAAGAGTTCACTTATACTATTATTGCCATTTGAGTTAGCAAGAAGGGGGGGGTATCCAACTTATAACTTTGATCAACACAAGGAGTTTTAGATTTCTTCTGTCGGTAACCTGTCGTACTTTTAGCTTGGGACCTACAAAAAATAATTAGATGGATGCTCTTGACAAATGGAAAAAGTTGGACAACTCAAATAAAAATTGGATATAAGTTGGATACACACTTCTATTCAGTTTGCCCTTACTATATTAACATTAGCAAATGATTATGATTGATTTCTCTCCATGCTTAGGAATTAGGTTAAAGTAATCTTCAGATTTTAATTTAGGTCTTAACCAGTGTTTACTCTTTAACATTTTCATTTTATGGGTCTCCTTTACATGGTGGTGTTAACAAGAAATGAAGATAGGACCTATAAAATGAAAAGAAAAAGAAAAGAAAAAGAAATTTGGTACAAATGAAAAGAAGGAAAATTTTAAAGGGGTGAAATGAAGAAAACAGCATAAATTAGCAACTGTAATATTTTATCATTTTTTTTTACAATAACGCAGGCTTTCTCGTTGGATTTCAACCTGAGGTCGCACATGAAAACTCATTCTCAAGAAAATTATCATATATGTCCCTACCCTGAATGTGGAAAAAGATATGCTCATGAATACAAGCTGAAGAATCACATTATGTCTCACCATGAAAAGGTCAGTGCTTCCCATATGTTGTGCAACAAGCACCACATCTTGACTTTAGGTCAACCTTTGACTTTGATAAGTTGCATTTGGTGACAACACGTTACAAAGTAACACCACTCTTTTTGCTTTCTTGTTGAATTTATTAGGAATTCTTATGTGACTCTCTCATTTTCTTGAAGGTCTATACATCACATTAGTTGTGAAGTAAAACCTTGGTCAATTTGACCTGGAAAGTCAAACTATGTATATTTGACCTGGAAAGTCAAAGTAACATATTTTTTAATATAATGATTTAGAAGTTTTTATGCATTAAAAAGTATAACTTGTGTAATCATATTATACATACTAATTGTTTGAAAAACATTTTAAATTTTTTGAACAAAAGTGTCACAGGCTGACCGACACGATCCATATAACCAATCCGTCAGTTTTGCCACCTCTAGACTCTAGGCAAACTGCATACATCTTTTTCATGTTATAGAGCATGGACCCATAATCTTAATCTCTTTTCATATAACTAGAACAACAACATGATGTTGGTAGACGCACCCCTCAAGTATGTCCAAGTGCAACCAGTTGAGAAACCGCCTCCAAAGTCAACCAAACAGGCAACGACACCGTACACTTCTGCAACATCTGATCGCCCATACGCTTGTCCATACGAGAGATGTGAGAAAGCTTACATCCATGAATACAAACTAAACCTTCATTTAAGAAGAGAACATCCTGGCCATTTCCCTGAAGAAAATACCAAGAATGCCCCTGGAAATGAAATGGATGCTGGCAGTGATCATGATGGACTTGCTGTAAAACGGGTCAACATAAAAATCCGGCCCAAACCAAATGTAAAGCTACTACCGTCCAAAGTCGTACAACAAAAGGCTCCAATTATAACTCCTGCTGTCGTAAAGAAGCAGTCATGGCCCATAGAAAAAAATGTGTACGAGGAAGAAGATAGTGAAGAAACTGAAGAAGATTGTGATAATGGTGAGGATAGAATGGTTTATGGTGATTTCATTGATGATGAAGAGACAGAGTATGAGGACTAGGCTTTCTAATTTTCAAGATTTTGTTCAAATTCTAGTCTATTATGTTTTGAGGATCTTGATTTTAAGGCCATTTAATGAATTGCCCTGTTTCCCTGATCGATTGACTGGAGTTGAGGGTTAAAACTTAAAACTGTTAAGTTAAAACTAATTTTTCGGATTAATCTCTTGAACAACAGGAATTAGTAGATGATCAATGGATTTAAATCATGATTATAAAAGAAGGGAGGTTATTTATCTATTTAATCATGAGAAAACACCGACTTACTGCTTTGTTTCACAATTTTTATAGGTGAAGATCTGTTTTATTGAGGTTTCAGTTATATTATATGGTACATACACTGATACACAAAAACAATATTGTTGAACAGTAAACCAAGAAACAAGAGAGCTATAGATATAAAAAGTTTTGTAAACATCGGTCCTGGTAGATTAATCAGCGCCTAGGCAGTTATTGGCGGTCCACCGACCTAAAAGTCATGATTGGTCAGGTTTATCGGTTGTGGTTAAAATTGATTCTCGGCTGTTAATGGAAGGGTTTAACTTGATTTTTTTTAAAATTTTGAAATATGTTAATATTTTTTGACTTATTTTGTTAGGGTATTGTTAATTGGGTTTTATTTTTCAAGCTTGTTAAACTTTTTGTTGGTTGACTTATTTTGTTAGGATATTGCTAATATTTAATTTTTTTAAAATAATACTCTTCATAATTAAGGGTCCATGTCTAGAATTTGATTAATTACAGCATAGGCCGATTAATCACTTGAAAGTAGTCGACCGATAAAGAGTAAACACCCCGTAAGAGCAATTTCTTAAAGTAGTTTAACATAAAAAAAACACGAAACACAACACGTTCTTTCCTGGGCTGGGTTTTGAGTGTTCTTCCGATCACCCCGGTCCAAAACTACTCTTTTGGACCGGTTTCCCTTTATAAAACTTTGAATACACATGCACAAGAAAAACAAACGGGTCGGTTCGGATGGGTTAGGATAGTTGTTCGTGTTGGGGTAACATGAGAAGTCAATTCTAATGGTTCAAAAGGGACCCATGTGTCGTAACCTATATCAGATGGGCTTGGTTTTCCGGACCAAGTTGTGTTTTGTTTCTGTAGCCAATTTGTCAAGACTAGGAACAGATAGATAGATCATCTCAGAACTCATGTGGTATTATTGCACATGGCCAAGCCAACACTCAACCGATCCTTTGAAATCTATCCATTGTTTGCTACCCATAGCCACTAAAGCAAAGTGTACTATTTCTTCCGAAAACTTTGCATTCTTATCTATCTTGTCCTATTATATACATATATATACATATACTATGTGTATATATATACGTACATATATCATAATTAATTAAATAAATAAATAAATAAAAGTGGTGATGTAGGTCATCATGACATCTGAGAATCTGATAATTATTTGTTAGCTTAAATTGATTGGTTCATAGAAAAATGTATCAACGCAATGAGCCCGGTAGGCCCATTTTGAGGCCCAGTGCTTGTAAGAATGAAAATATTAAAATTGTGATTCTTACAAGATATTGAAGTTCTTCTTTTAACCATTGTTTATTAGTTTATAATAAAAATATATTATGGTTAGAAACTTAGAATATAACCTATTATTGTTCATAAAATAATAAATAATCAATAATCAATAATTTCAGCCAAATAATCTGTGTAATAGCCTATATGCTTATAGTCTTACTAGTTGTAGAAGCACATGAACTATTTGGGTTGAGTAATAATAATAATAATAATAATAATAATAATAATAATAATAATAATAATAATAATAATAAACCTAAGTTTACAATGTGTAAATTTAAACCTAAGTTTAGGAGGGTATGAATTATATATAGCATATTAATTAATCATCAAAATATAATATAAAAAAACAATATATTGTAATTCTAAAGATATCAAAATAAAAAATTCGAGGTTTAAAGATCCAGAGAATTACATGTTTTCCCTATGATTTGTATGAAATTGATTTTATTCTCTTAACTTTTTGAAATTACATGCTTTGTTCATATTATTATATTTTCTCACGTTTTAGGCTCCTAATTTGTATGGACAATTAACTTCATTGTTATTAAATCTAAAAGGGCATTTTACCCTTTTGAAAAATAGATCACTTGTGGCTAACTTTAAAATCACAAGTAAATTTAAGAGGGCATTTCTACTCCATAACCGATGGAACCATATCGAAATAACCAAAATCTGAAAATGAAGTTTTGTGAGAATTGATAACCGGATCAAATACTCTAACCCAGTTTCAACTGGTTTCGGTTCAGTTTTTCGGTCAAAAAGTTCATCCTTACACTACCCTCTCTTTTGAATCTCCTTCCACCTTCACCCACTACCATGATGATAAAGATGATAATTTGCCTTTTGATTTATTGGTTTGATACACATAATTAATAGAGATAATATGAAGTCTCAAGAACATGAAGATGCCATACTCATTAATAAAATAAAATCATAATAATAAAAATAAAATAAAAAGAAGGGATAAACTAACTTGTAACCGCTAAAGAGGTTAGTCATTATATACAACAACCTATTTTAATGTTTGACTGTATTTTTTTGTATAAAATAAAATTAATTACATAAAATAACAATTATAATAAAGTTTGTTGTAATTATTTATATTTTGTTATAAAAAATGTGTGTTTAATGTGCAACTAAATAAAACACCGTTAGATGCGTTATGCGTGTGCTTTGAAACAACTAAGTAAAAAATTTAAAAAGTTAAAAGGCTGGGGATAGAATATTAGAACCTCGCAAGCACATTAACTATAAATATATGAGTTGATTTGTATATAATAAAATTTATATATATATATATATATAATAGGTATAAACGTTTAATAACACATTATACAAGTTAATAATGTAGAAATTGTTATGTAGAAATAATTTTTGTTGTGTACAAATCATGACCCTATAAACATGCTCAACAACTCCGCCCAAATAACTTCCGTAAACATTGCACCTTTCAGTTATGTGACAACTGAAATTATACTTCCTCCTACTACATATTTTTACATCATCTTCCTACCTACTAAATGAAGACACGTGAAATCCATTAATTTTGATTTTAACACATTTCTTGACTTTGTTAGTAGAAAGATAAGTAACAATATAAAATAGAATAATATTTAACAGGGGGTATTGAACAGTATTATACATGTTAAATGTTATTCTTATATAATTTAGAAATATGAATAATTTTATATACTCATAAGATCAACATAAGTATCAAAATCAATAAAGAAGATAAGAAAAAAATTAATAGATTCCATATATTCTCTTATGATAAGTAAGAAGATGAAATAGAAATACATAGTAGAAGAATATATCATTTTTCATCTACTATTTATCAAGGTTTTAAATAACGTGAGGCGTGACACGGCGAAAAGGTCAAGCTTCAAGCCTGGAAGCCATGGCGAGGTCACGGAATTTCACAAGGCGGTTTTTAAGGCTGCAATTTTGTATATAAAATTATACAAACAAATATTAAAAACACATAATTATAAGTTTATAATGTAATTCATCAATTTTTTCTTTGTTTCTGATATATCCAACCATTCTTATAACTGAATAACTATATAAATTTAACTCATATATCTCAATACCTCTAACACATCTTAAAAAACACGACTAATAATAAGTAAAAATATGTCAAGCATGATCTTACACTGTGTTCCCGAATTTTAATTCGAAGAGAAAAGAAAGGATTTGAAAGGAAATAAAAAAAGTTTTATGTTCCAGAAATATTTTAAGGAAAGAAGAGAAAGGATTTGAGAGGAAAGCTTGGTTAACTTTCCCTCCTAAACTTTCCTCCCAAAAGTGGGAGGATTTGGAAGGAAAGGAAAGGAAAAACTTTACGATTTTCGTAAGTGACTAAATTACCCTTAATCACAATAAATAATTTTAAAAAGTAAGGGTATTATTGTAAAATTACCCCTTTTCTTTCCTTCCTCTCTAATTCGGAAACACAAACTTATATCTTTTCTCTCCAATTTCATTTCTTTTCTCTACAACTCGGGAACATGAAAAAACAAAATCATTATCCTTTCCTTTCCTTTCTTTTCTCTCGTTAATTCTCTTTTCCTTTCTTTTCTTTTCTCCCATTATCTTTGGAACACAGCGTTAATGTACACCAAACCTTATGTCCAAGTCTTGAACCATGTCACGACGACATAATCCAATGACGAAAACAAGAAAAGTTTTTTTAGAACCATGCTATTTATAAATGACATCCAGCTAAAGACCGATTAAAAAGGAGGTAATTTAGGGCATTTAAAGAAATATGGACAGATGGCACACAAGGACATGAGAAAGTGGGACCTACCTATATATATATATATATATATATATATATATATATATATAAATTGCTAATATATCAAAAGAAAATAAACAGTTGAGAACTTGAGTAATTAGAACACGGGGCTGCTAAGATTAAATTATTAAGATAGACCGCAGAGAAAGATAATACAAAGAGTTAATTACGGTAATGAAATTTTAGTTTTAATTTTTAATTTTAAAATTACGAAAATAGTTACCATAGTTGTTATTTTTTTTACTTTTGTCCTTTATACTAATTGCTATTAACTTTAACTGTTAGTTAAAAGGTATTTTGGTTAATTTCTTATTTATTCTTATTATCAAACAACTTCTAAACTTTTTCTAACATTTTTGTTAAAATTAATGATTAATTAACCTTTTATTAAAATTAACTAATAATTAATTAAATATTTATAATGTTAAGTAATACTCTTATAGATTTTTTAAAAAAATTATTTTTAATTTTAATAATCTTCTTGGTGTTATTCTTTAGTGTTCTTGATTTCATGATATGCATCTTCATGGTGTTGAAAAAACATCTTCAAGTTAAAAAAACCATAATTTGGATTCAAATACAATCAATTACGTACACTTGGATCTTGATTTACAACACAAACACAACACACATACACACATGGATCTTGATTTACAATAAAACCATAAACACACACATAGAGAAGCCTAAATCTGGATTCAATCACAATCAAATATACACACGCAAATCTAAAACCTAGATGGAAGATTCAAAAACACAAAATCACGAAAAACCCAAACCCGAATCTATTACTCGATACACACAAAGACCTACACATCAAAGGAAGCACACACCTGAAATTATTGAAGAACCCTAGCGAAGAACACACACATCTGGATTTGCTGAAGAACACACACCCTCGGGATCTGTCGCTCTTGTTGAAGAATACACGCCTGGATCTATCGAAGAACCCTAGTGGAAAACCCTAATTTGGGCCTTGTGAAGGTAAAGGTGAGCTGAAGGAGTACTGGAGCTTCATGGTGGTGGTGGTGGTGGTAAACCTGGTAGCGTCCGGCGGACGGGAGAATGTGAGATGGAGAAAGGTAGAGGTTAGAGAGATGGGTATGTGTCGAAGAACCCTATCAAAAAACCCTCATAAGGTATGTGTCTCTCGCGACCACCATCGCACAGTGGTGGCGCCCGGCAGAGTACATCATTAAAATCTCTCAAAGTACTAGCGGGATTAAGGTGGGAAGTTGTTTTAAAATTTGATCTCTTGAAAGACTTGTTTAGTTTCTACTATCTATTTGCAAACCTCCTTAATTAGAAACAATTTAAGTATCTGGAAGATAAATAAAAATCATTCAACAAGTTTTAATAGAACTGTTTTCGTACAAGAGTTGTTTGTAACACCATTAATGACTCGTTAATAGGGTATTTTGGTCATTTATATATTACCCAACCATGAATTATGTCAGGTTTGATAAATCATTATTTAATAAGCAGTAATTTTTTCAAAATAACCTTATTAATGAGTCCCTAATAAGTCATTAAAGACTCATTAAATGCTCATTAATGAGCCATTGATTTATTTTAATCAATGAGCCAAGATTGGTTATAACAGTTCTCGTATGAAAAACAATTTTCGTTTGAATCTTTCTCATTAACCTTTTATTACACTTATATATCATTTGCTAACACGATGTTGATGTATTGTAAGCTAATGATGTACTCTAGTGGTTCCAAAAACATTGTCCAATTTTTTTTACCTTTGAATTTTTTTTTTCAATTTTGACCTTAAATATATTTTTGAAAAATATATGATTGTAATATGTTTTAAATGATTTGTATAATTTTTGTCAACTATTATATAACACAAACAAAAATATTTAAGGTCAAAGTTGAAAGAAAAGACTCAAAAAGTCAAAAGTGAACAATATTTATGTGGCGGTAGGAGTATCACTTATTTTCATTTACTTTTTGTTTCAATATGGTAATTAGAAGATTCTTTGACATTTCATAATCTTAATTGCTCCTTGGCTATCATATAACCTAAGTGGAATAAATGCTCATATCAAGTGAAATCATTAATATTTTAGGGAGATTACATTTACATACCACTTAAACTTAGTTATTTAAATGTTTTAACGATTTAAGTGGGAGCAATGTACAGATCATTTTCCCATTTTTATATACATAGTTCTTTATTTAATCTTTTAATGCTATTAACATTTAAAAATCTTCATTTAGGAAATAAATCAAGCCGCATATGTGGATACGTAAGAGTTAAGACAAATTAAACAAGTTGTTAAAAAAACAAATAATTGACTTATAAAATGATATAACTATTCTTCCAATGGGAGGAGAGTCCAACCCTAGCCAATCCTCTTTGTCACTAGTATCAGCATCTTAGCCTCACTCCTTTTCCCTTTTATTTAAAATTCATTATCAACATAAAAAAATCTTAAATTATATATATATATATATATATGTTTATAAAAGTTATATTAGAGAATTAATTTGATTTAATTCATGAAACAATGAGGATGTAAAAACATTAAAAGGATGTGTAAATAGTTGAAATTTTCACCTATTTTAGAAGTGCATAAAGTATCAATTATATTTATAGATTTCGGACTTCTAAGTCACATCTTCCCTTACACATATAGAAATAAGAGATTATACATTTTCTAAAACAAACACCACTTTCTTATTATCCAAATCGCATAAAAAAATATTGAAAATGACAGTGTAATTATAGTTTTTGTCTTATAAACCCTTTGTGTTGTATGACGTTGATGTATAAGTTGTGTAGAAGACTAGAAGGCATTACATACGATGTATAAAATTATTTCGAGAGAAAGTTTACATTACTAAATATGAGTTTCACCCTGTAAATTAGCTTAAAATTCTATATAGGTTTTGTACGTACCATCAAAATCTTAAAAAAGTTAGAAATTTATAGAATATAACAAATATTAAATAGCTATGCATGATAAGCCGCATGTTAATGACAATTATGATTTTATTTGTGTCATAGTTAAAACAAAGTCGAAGTGATGAAGTAAAATAGACAAAATGTAACATCCTCAAATATGGCATATTCGTGTGTTTCATTTAGTACGTGAGATTTATTTAAATGAATTAAATAAAAATATACTTATTAGAATTAATAGAAAATAGCTACTGGTCAGTTAAATGTGGAATTAAAAATAGTAATAAAAATAGAAAAGAATTATGAAATAATAACTGATTTCAAACGAGGTTTCCAAAAATATCCTCGTTAGTTGAAACGGTTATTCGGGTGTCGTGTTGTATGTTGAAAAGGGGAACAAAATACCCCTTGAGGATAACTCAAAAAACCATTAGTCGGTTTTAAGTTACCAACTCACCTCCAACACACACACACACTCACGTAAACACACACACACCTCAAGTCTTCATGCTTCTCTTGTTCTTGAAGGAGAGACATTACCAAGGATCAATCAAGGCTGCAATCAAACAAGAAATCGAGCTTATAATCTGCTCCTAATCTTCTTATCATCATCATCTTGCTACTAGTAAGCTTCCTCTTCCTTTGTTCTTGATTTTAGGTTTTAGGTCAAAAATGGGTAAAACGAATTTGACCATTTAAGCTTAGAATTCTTGATAGCAATCTGTTCTAGGATGAATTATAAGTTGTTTGGGACTGATTTGGTGTATTAAAGTATCTATCTTGATTGAATTTCTTGAAATTGACCAAATGGGTCAAATATGATGAATTGGTAAATCAAACAAGAATCTGATGTTAAAGCTTGATGTTTTTATGTTTATGAACTCCTTTTGATGTCCCAAACTTAGTATATAACTTAGAATTAACTGAAAGCATGTTGAAATTGGGTTTGGATGGAAAACACAGCAGATGAAGCTTGCTATTCGTGGCCCTGGATGAGTGTCGCGGCGCGACCGGGTGTGCAGCAAACAGAAACTTGTTTTTCATAATTCAGAGTATATGGACTATAGTTGAATCACTTTTGACCATTTTAGAGGTGTTTAGGATGGTTTGAGCATTTTGTCAAGTTAAACACATAAATAGGAAAATAACACTAGTATTACTATATATATATATATATATATATATATATATATATGTGGTGATCTAAATGGAATCATATGTAAACGATAGGTAATTAAGCACCAAGGAAGGACAAACACATATTTGAGATATATTTGAGCACCAAGGTGAGTAGCGACTTGTATGAATTCAATAAAGGAAGTTTTTGAATGCTAATTGTTTAAATGAACACGGTATGTTATTTTTATGCAAATAGACTTGTATATTTATATATAAGCTTAGAAACAAGTTATTGACATGAAGTATGATATATTTGGCATGTATTTAAATATATGCATATTTATTGAGATATCTGGATATATATGATTTCATATGTGAAAGCATGCATGCTATGATCTCTTTTATGAGATAATGATGAGCTATGTGAAAAGTCCGGACATATGTGCATGAAAGGTCAGCTTCGGCTGGGTCTCAGGGGCCTTCGGGCAATTGTTCGGGACTAATGGTACTCGAGGCCATTCCTTTAACATTTGGGGTGATTGCCTTAACTGGCTGAGCCTAATGAGCCTTTGGCTCCGTAATGAGCAGGTGGAGTCACTTATGTGATGATACCAGCACGGTTGGCAGTGTTTAATTCCCCCGGTGGTTGTTATTGAGCCGGACTAGCTATCTGGCAAGATATAGCACTGCTGGACATGTCAGCATTACCGCTAATTGTTAGGATAACATTGTATGCTCATATTTGATTCATGACTTGCTATTATTGCACTTATACCTGTCTGTATTCACTAGCTATTTTAAATAGCTAATTCTGTTATTGTTTCCCTTTTTCAGACAGAGTATAGGCAGGCCTGGTGAGACAGGAACCTTATGCTTTTGTACGGGCTTTGAGGAACACTACTTTTTGGTATATAATATATACAATGGTCGGTTTAGTTTAAAGTAACACCAGTAGTCGTGTTTGGCAAGTTTTGTTTTGTATATTTGTATATACGCCAAACACGTGTTTAAATTGTAATAGTTTAATAGGCTTGGGTTTGTTTATTGTATTTTTTAAAATTCCGCTGTTTTGCTTTTGAAATTCGGTTAGGATAACTAACAGGTAAACATTCAATTTACAAACGGACCCATGCAGTTTGAAAACTCGAATTTTAACTGATTTTTAAGGTTTCAAAGGCGGTGTTACACAAAAGTCGATACCTAAAACTTTAAGGTCCCGTTCGTTTCACGAAATTTGAAGGAATGGAATTGAATTCCTTAAAGAATTCAAATTCTATAGGAATTAAATTCTTAATGAATTAGATTCATGTTCATATTTGTTTCGCAGAAAAGTGAATGGAATTGAATTTCATTACAATCCTATTTTACGTTTGTTTGTAAATTTATACAAAGAATTGCAATGAAATTATATCAAAAGACCAAAATACCATTTTATTTATTTTTTATATTAAAAATTTATCATTTCACACACGCACACCCAACCCACCCCACCACAACCCCCCCTCGGTCCACCTACACCTCCCCCCCCCCCCCCCGCCGCCGCCGCCACCACCGCCATCACCGCCACCGCCGCCACCACCGCCATCACCACCCTTGTCGCTGCCGCCACCGGCTTCCGCCAGCACCTGTTGCCGCCGCCACCACCACTGTCGCCGCCACCGCAACCACTACCGCCGCCGTCACCGCCGCCGCCCGTCACTCCCGCCACACCACCATCACCACCCGCCGCCGCCACCACCCGTAACCGTCACCGCCACCGTCACAATCACCACTACAGCCGCCCCATCACCATCACCGTCACCACCACCACTACCGCCGCCGAAACCACAACCGCCACCACCGCCGTCACCCCCACCACTACCGCCGATGTCACCGCCGCCACCACCACCCTTGTCACCATCACCCTTGTGGTGGCGGAGGTGGCGGCGGCGGGTAGTGGTGGTGGCGGTGGTGGTGACGGCGGGTGGTGGTGACGGCGGTGGCGGGTGGTGGTGACGGCGATGGCGGGTGGTGGTGGCGGCGGTGGCGGGTGGTGGTGGCGGCGGCGGTGACGGTGGTGGTGGTGGAGGCGGCGGTGACGGTGGTGGTGGTGGTGGAGGCGGCGGTGACGGTGGCGGTGGCGGCGGCGGTGGTGGCAGTCGTGGTGATGGTGACGGTGGTGGTGGTGGCGGTGACGGTGGCGGTGGTGGCAGTCGTGGTGGCGGCGGCGGCGGTGGTGGTGATGGTGACGGTGGTGGTGGTGGCGGCGACGGTGGTGGTGGTGGCGGTGACGATGGTGGTGACGTGAGGCGTTATAGGGTTAAAGTAAGGGCAAAATAGTCTTTTATCAGGTTTACTTAAATAATGGATTTTAATTCCATCCACATACCTAATGGAATGAATTTCCCATACATAAAGGAATATATATTTTCCAAAGAATTTGATTCCAATCAGAAATGCTACCGAACATAATTTACAATGGAATTGGATTTAAATTCCATTACATTCCTTTAAATTCCTGCAAAACGAACGAGACCTAAATGATAGAATTAATTTGGTCCAAGGGTTGTGCCAACCATCTACGCTTGTATTTCATAGCATCCAACCTTTCAAGAGTTTTCCGTATACATAAACTAGAACACATAAACACAAAGGACCAAAGGTTTGTTGAGTAATGCCTTATAATGACTTTATAATATTCTTAATATGAATTAGGGGCTACTCTACTAATAACTAACTGGTTTTGAGTTAAAACATCTACAGAAATAATGTCTTAATTTAATTAAGCATATATTTAATCCTTTTAGTAGTCCAATAACTCTTGTATTAGCTCCACGTCATATTTGTGCGACATCTTTTCGAGGGCCAGTTACATGCAAGATAAACCAATTGTTTTTCTAAGCCTTGTGTGTAGTACCGTTTAAAAAATTGGAATTCACTTCAGTAATAATAATAATAATTATTATTATTATTATTATTATTATTATTGTTATTAATAATAATAATATTATTATTATCCACGAGGCGTTTGTCGTTGATGTCTAATAGCAGTCAGTCTTCTTGTTTCTACTATCGCGTGCTAAAACCGTGGGCCCATATATGCAACTACAATAACATTATTTAGTTACATAACTTCTCAAAAGTTGATTTAGTTGTAGGCACAATTTTCTTATCAGCTTCGGGGACGGGGATTGGCTGCACCGCTTCGAACCTGTCCCATTGTCATTCCTATTTAGTTGTATTCACTTTGTAATCTAATATCACATTATCGTACCTTTACATGGTATTTTCGAGCTCAAATTAGGAGAGAACATAAGAGATTTATGAAAGATCGTAAGAAAATGAATTTTGATCGTGTTACTCGGTTTTAAAAATATGCAAGAAAATATTTTATAAGGAAAATTCTCCTCAATTTTCTTTTCTAATTAACCTTTTAAAATTTTGTAGATTTTATAAGGAAAACAAAAAAATATTTTATACTTTTATTTTTAAATTTTGTTTTAAACTCATGAACACGTGATAAAAAAAACTTTTTTCTTCTCTCCTCTTTTTCGTTCTTTTATTTTCTCTCATCTTATTTTCTTTCATTAAGCTTGGAAACATAGTGTTAGCTTCTACAACCCGAAACATCAAAGATAACATTTGTATGAATTTCATGTTCAATCTCCTTTTATTTATTTTATTATCAACATAGCTTCATATAACACAATAAATATCTTCTAATTTATTAAATAATCTTAGCAATTGATTTAGATAAAAATAATAATTTTTTAAATGATCCATTTTGGTAAAATTTGAAATCTTTTGATTTTAATCTTAATCAAAAGTATTAGAGAGAATTCCGTGTATGCCTTCATAAAACTTGAAATATCATATTTGGTAACCCTAACATAGAAATATCATATTTATATTGTATAATATTTGAAAATACCATATTTAATTAAATTCTTAGTTTATCATTTTAAAGATTTTAAAACCATTCTAATTTTTTTTTAAAATAACCAATAATTACTTGACTTTGTTGCCTCTAATTATAGCAATAATGCGTTGTACAAGAATTACAATCATGTACTTTATATTATGATACCGTGTTTCTACCGTCACTTCTGTCCTCCCTCTCACGTCAATATTTTCACCGCTTCTTAAATTTTCATTTCTTTCATATTTTATAATTACTCAATATCTAATCTTTACTATTTATCATTTTTTTAAAACAACTCGTTTATCACACAGACATTTAATCTAGTAAATAAATAAAACATAATTTCACATTAATTACAACTTTAAATGATACATATTTGTCGCAGGTCTTTAGGAAAATATCATTTCTAATTCAAGATAATAGTACATTTGCCTATATCTTACTTACCTCATACTTTGTTTAGAGAAAACTAGGTATGATTATTGTTATTGTTGGCATAACTATTTATCTTATGGTTTAGTATCTAAAACTGTATCGAACTTGTCACTTTTTGCTATTGTGTATAACCATCTTTCAAAACTACCATTTAGTGTACAAAAGTTTTCATAACTGCCATTTAATGTATTTAACCTGATATAGTAGGTATTTCGCTGACGTGACACAAGTTATGGTGACATGGCTGCGGAGGTGGCATCTTATTTGGATTTTCTTGTTTTAAAATAAATATAAATCAAATTATTATTATTTATTATTCTTTTTTTCCATGTTAATGATAAAAACCCAGATCTTCTTCATCTTCATTTGATAAAACCCAGATCTTCATCTTGATCTTCACCTTCACCTTCATAAAACCCAGATCTTTACCTTCACCTTCATCTTCATCTTCATCCTCATCTTATTCAATTGTTGATTATAAAAACCCAGATCTTGATCTTGATCTTGATCTCCATCTCCATCTCCATCTCCATCTGATTCAATGGTTAATTAAAAAAACCCAGATCTCCATCTGATTTAATGGTTGATTATAAAAACCCACATCTTCACCTGTGTCTTCATTTGTGATTATAAAAACCCAAATCTTGATCTTGATCTTGATCTTCATCTTCATCTCCATTTCCATCTCCATCTTCATCTCCATTTCCATCTCCATCTTCATCTTATTTAATGGTTGATAATAAAAACCCAGATCTCCATCACCATCTCCATCAAATTCAATGGTTGATTATAAGATGTATCTTATCTCCATCTCCATCTGATTCAATGGTTGATTATAAAAACCCACATCTTCATCTTCGTCTTCATTTGTGATTATAAAACACAGATTTGATCTATTCTAGATTGTTTCTGATTGGCTTGTTAATGAGATTTCAATTTCTGGATTGTTTTTATGGGGTTTGATTTGAATGTTCTTCAATTTTGATAAAACCCAAATCTTGATATTGATCTTCATCTTCATCTTCTTCTGATTCATCTTCATCTTAATTTTTCTTCATTAATATAATATGTCTACATGGCATTGGTTGACTCAAAAAAATAAATAAAAAAGAATTAAATTACAGGCTACCTGTTTAGAAGGTAACATGATGTATTAAATGTTAGTTTTTGAAACATAAATATATTAAATGGTAGTTTTAAAAGATGAGTATACACAATAGCAAAAAGTGACAACTTCGATACATTTTCAGATACTAAACCCTTTATCTTATTTAGGTACTCTCGTGGCAAGTAAAATCATTAAGATCAAAAATTCCCGATCCTTGTAAATAATCCTTTGGTATAATCTTTTTTATTATTATTTTAATGTAGTTAAATTTTGAGATAAATTGCATGAAAATACAATAAGATTTGCTAATATTGTCATTGTATTCAACCAACTTTATTTTGTATCTAAAAATACACACAACTTACAAATTTGGTTCATTATATGCAAATTACCTATGACAATAGGTAATTTTTTGGTAACCTGACTAAAAATAAAAAAATAACCGGTATTTTGTATCTAAAAATACAAACAACTTTCAAATTTGGTTTATTGTATACAATTGGTAACTAGTAATTTGGTAATCAGGTTACCAATGATATACAATGAATCAAATTTGTAAGTTGTATGTATTTTTACATACAAAATAAAATTAATTGTATACAATGGCAATATTAAAAAAGTTTTTGTATTTTCGCGTATTTTGCCCTAATTTTTGCCTAAAATTGTAAAATCGAGTTCATTACTATGAATCATTTTTGTTTATTCAAGAACAGAATTGCAAAATTAGTTCGAGATTTAAAGATCCTACTTAATATCATATTTTATTTCATACGAGTAAATTAATACATATATATTAGATATCATTATATGACAAGTTAAAGTAAGATTCAAAATTTAAATATGGTAACAATAGTAGAATAAAACTAATACAGATTTATGCAAGTAATTAAGTTACTATGTATATTAATAATTTTTGAGTAATGAACTTAAAATTTTCATGAAATTTGCTTTTACATACTACTTGATTGGCACCCATTTTTTTAATATAAAAAATGTTGACTCATTAATTCTTAAATTTTTATTTCATTAATCAAAAACACTAAAATCGAATCGTATCAAGATCTCATAATCCTATAGTTAAAATCGAGATCTATGCAAGTTCCGATAGATATAGAGATCTTGCCATTTACAACAGATATAACCATAAGATCGATGTTAACACCAAAATCTGTATTTTAATATGCTTTTACCAATTACATAATAAAAAAATACGTTTTTTTCCTCATTTTATTATAGAACTACGAAATTAGATATTGCATATTGAAAAAGACCATAACGTGCCTTTCTTTTGACTAAGTGATCGTTTAAGTAGAAGTAGACCACGTAAATACTTTCACTTCTTTTGTTAATTCTTTTTTAAATAAAAAATAAAACAAATTGCTTAGTTGAATGTGGATTGATGTTTAGTATATACGTGTTTTTGGACAAAGTAGTTGAAACAATAATTCTTTAATGCAAATAATAGAGTTAGGAAAATTCCATGGCTAATTAATTTATAAATATTGTTTTTTAAAATAATGATTAATCAACAAGATTAAGATTGGATAACCAACATTTGCAATTAAAATAATTGATTACCATATATGTTTGTATAAATTCCTAAAATTTTATGTGGACTTTGTAATCACAGTTACAATAAAACAAACAATTCCTTGTGATTAGCTTTTATGAGTTGTATTTTAGTTGTTAATTACTGAACTACAACATCCATGTAAATGTTAATTCCAGTGGTAACCACTTAAGTGTTTTGATGTGTGATTGACTGATTGCCCATTGAGTCATTGATTATAAGGTTATGGGTTCGAGCCCTGTTGTTAATAGTTTGAGATAAATTTTAAGAGCCGTTCAAAAAAATGTAAATATTGATAATTAACTATGAAACCAATAGATGAATATGACCCCTAAAATAAGTTACTAAAAAAAGTAACCCAGACAACGTATAGTATATACGCGTATTATACAAGTTATATAAGTCTATAACAATATAATTCAATTATTTGATTCCCTTTTCTTATAATCATGTTTTTGTGTTAAGAAGAAATATTAAAAACATATTGCGATTACTAAAATTGAGCTAATTGAATCTATTATGTTCATGTACTTTGTTTTTACAGAATGACACTTAGATTATATTAAATTAAAAGAAAAACATTTTGAAACTTTATATTAAATCCATTTATGACTTTTAGCCATTAATATTAAAAAACATCCATGTGGTCGATGTATATTTTCGAAGAAACCAAACAAATTAGAGATAAACTAAGAAAAATAATATATAAATTATACTTCTTAAAAAAATTGATTATAAATTTAATAATCCAAGTTTGAAGATTTTAATGTTAATTAAACCGAATGTACATACTAAACAACAACAGTATGGACAAAAACTTGCTTTAGAATCATTGTGGCATCATATAAATTTATACAAGTCATCAATTTTGCATCGTATATTATCAGAGGACATGATTTGTAAATAACATTGTTTTATATATATCATTATACATTTTTAAATCCTCTATAAATCTATTAACTATTTTTCTTAAAATGTTTAAGGAAATTATGGTCTAAATACAATTTATATTAGGGTTTTTAGTTTATTAAAATGTATCCACGTTGTCATGTTTTGCTATTGTGTGTACCAAACTTTTAATTTGTTTTCATTGTATGTATTTTGGTTATATAAAAAAGTAAAAAACGTACAAGTTGAATACATAAAATAGAAAGTTTAATATATACAATAGCGAAAAATTAAAAGTTCGATGCACATAATATAAATTTTTTAAGTCCAATACATACAATATCAAAACATAACAACTTAGATACGTTTTGTTGAACTAAACCCTTTATATTATATATGATAAATAAATATTTCACACAAATCGTAATTAAATTATATTACTAGACTATTAATCGTATTACCATGTACAATCTATAATGCGTGTAGTATATGTAGACATTGATTTTGAAAGATAATTCTTAAATATATTCATTTTCCATGATGACAAAATAGTCACCCCACTAGGGCCTAGATTGAAATATATGGGCATCTTTACGACTTTACCCTTACCTACCAAAAACACTCACATACAAACGCATATATATAAAAATAAAGAATTCAATAGAAACAGTTTTAAAATATGTAACAGTAGAAACATTAAATTTAGAGTTAATTACTGATTTGGTCCTTATGGTTTACATTTTTCTATTAATTCAGTTCTTTATGTTACAAAAGTACTTGGTTGGTCCTTACTGTAGCAAATTTGTTTCATCCATAATTCTTTAAATGGATAGACGTTAAAAAGGAACGGAAGTCTAAAAAAAAGAGGGGTATTTATGTCTTTTACTTCATCTGTCTCTTAAATGTCAGTGTCTTTCACACTCTCCATATCTTCCATTTGTAACTGCAGAAGTATTCTCTCCATTTCACTTCATCTTCTTCTCCACAATATATGCCCTAATTTCATACCAAAAACCCAAAACTGTGCATATTAGACAATGGTGTTAACTCTGTGGCAAGTTAGATCGAAGGATATACGTAATGCCGATGTTGTTAGTCTTTATGGTATGCATCTTAACTAACCATTGTCATACACTATTTGGGTTAATGTTGCAGAATCGAACCATACACTTTCTAACATTTATGTACTGTTAATGTTGCAGAATCAAACCCTAACTTTTTCTCTTTCAAGATTCATCGTGGGGGTGTTTTTACTACAAACAAGCCTGTAACACCCAATGTTCGAAAATCCTTATATTTAATAATTAAATAGGAAGTATTATAATTGCGTTATAAATTACCGTTATGAGATTAGATGTGCTTTATAAACTAGAGGGGTTAAAACCGCCAAAATATAAGTAGTACAAGTCTAGGGACCAATTGTGCTATTAGGCCATACTTATATATATATATATATATATATATATATATATATATATATATATATAAAACCAATTTTGACCTTCTTAAGTCAAAGTGTCATAAATCTCTTGCAACAACATAAACACAGAAGCTTTCTTTAATTTCTGGAGATTCTAGGAACCAAAACACAGCTACAAACCTCAGTGTTCAAACATCCAATCCAACCTTGCTTGTTAAGGTATGAATAGACTCTTGTTTTTTAGGTTTTATGGGTTTTAATGCATGATTCTATGGTGAATCATGTTAGAAGTGTTTATAGATCATTAGATTATGTTTCTTTATCATAAGGGGTGTAGGAAAACACTCCTAGCATGTTTTCCTTGAGTTTTTACGTATTTATAGCGAAAATCCGACAGTTTTTGGATGAACTGTCGGATTGTCTGATAGATACACGGCCCGTGTAGCGGTACACTGCTCGTGTAGCGGTACACGGCCCGTGTAGTATGAACTTGCGGATTTTGAATCTGTCGGATTGTCAAAGGCGGTCATAAAGCCATGTAGGGTTACATGGTCATGTAGAACATAAGGTACACGGCCCGTGTAGTACGATTAGATGACACTCGCCATGTAGCCAGCATAGGTCGTGTAGTATGAGGGACACGGCCCGTGTAGAGATACACGGCCCGTGTAGGCCCTATTTCAGAACAGTATTTAAGTGTTGTAACACTTTATCATATTATTTCTATAGGACGGTGATTGAGTTACTTATCTGAGTTATCGTTACCTATGGATCATTACATATCATAAATATCATAAGGTGAGTCTTCTAGACTATTAATCATATTTGTAACATGTATGCTATCATAACAGATTATAACATGTAATGTTATTCATATGAATATATATACCGAACTGCTATCTGAAGTAAGGTTCAAAGATGATACAGTACTGTTACAAAGGTGGCTGTCCTGGGTCTAGAACCAATGGTTAGCAATGATTATCTGACATACGTGTATTATCTTTATATGATTTTATACGTGTGTTTATATGTTATTAGTTTGGAATACTCACTAAGCTCTCGTAGCTTATCAAATACTGTTTTTAAAACTTTTGCAGGACGCGGCAAGGATAAGGGCAAGGCTCCTGTTTGACTGCTTTTTGATTACTATTTTGAAACAACTTAACGCACAGTTCTGTAAATATTTAACTTTCAAAGTACACTAAGCATGTACTCGTGTATATGACTTTTGGCAGTATCTGGTTTTGTATTAAAAATGCTTCCGCGTATGTTTTAAACTGAAGGTGTATTTTATAAATGAGTTTTATTTAATATTGTATTACTTTTGAAATTTGGGGCGTTACAAAGCCTCGTAGGTATGTAAATGGGAAGATTAGTTATGTTGATTTGATAGACATTGATGTGTTCTCATTTCATGAACTATACGATATGATGAATGAACTTGGTTATAGTGGTAAAGAGAAGATGTTTTATCATTTTCTAAGTCCAGATTTGACTTTGGATTATGGGTTACAAGCTTTGGGTGCTGATTTAGATGTACATTTTAAGTTTGAACATAAAAAAAAGAGAGGTTCATATCTGTGTATGTTGAACATGGAGGCACCAATGTCAACACATATTTCAAATCACCAGTTAAACCTCAAGTTAGAATTGAGGAACTTGAAGTTGAACCAAATTGTGGTAAAGCAACCAAAATTAAAAGTAAAAGTAAAAGTGGGAAAAGACTTATGATTGAATGGAAAGGTCCTGCTACTCATGAAACTCAACAGAGTTGCATTGATCAAACTCAACAGAGTTGTATTGATCAAACTCAACAGAGTTGCATTGATCAAAATCAAAATAGCTCCATTAATAAAACTCAACAGAGTTGCATTAATCACACTCAACTGAGTTCCATTAATCAAAGTCAAACTGAGGTGTCAAGTATTATGCATGAGGGTGATGGGCATGTTAACATTAGTTCTGACTATGTCTAACCTAGCAACAAATTTGATTCAAGTTTGTTTGGAGACATATTAGATGAAGAGTTTGACCCATTCTGGGATGCAATGGGTTTCAATAATCAAAGCATGGATAAAGGGTAAAGAACCAGCTGTTACGGAAGTGATATTAAGGGTGGGTAAACCTGCTTGGACAGATGATGTTGATGATGTATGTGATAGTGATTATATGGAAGATGAAGAAAATTTCATGGTTGATGTGGAAGTAGATATGAGGGATTTCAATATGATTGTGGACCATGATGTTGAGTTTATAGGGTCACACAATGTTGAAGAGAAAAACCATAATCCTGATGTTGAAGTAGATGTATTAGACAACGATGAATTTTGAAGTGACTATGCTGGTGATGTAGAAGGGCAAATGTGGAAAAAGATTAGGAGAATACAGAAGGAATGTGAGGCTAGTAATGTTGGGAATAATAAAACAAATTTGTATGTGAGTAAAACTTTTGGAAATGCAACAGAAGTGAAGGAGTCTATAAAAAAGCATGCAATAGAGACCAGAAGGCAGCTCAAATTAATAAAGAATGATAAAACAATGATAAGGGTTGTGTGTGAGGGAATAATACCAAATTTAATTGAAGATGAAAGTGTGCAAGAAAGTTCAATGTGGTCCACAGCTAAGATAAGCAATATAGGACAAAATTGTGGTCATGAATCTCAAAGCCATGTGGGAGGCAAGGGTAAAAAAAGCAAACATTCCTTATGTTATCAATGTACTTGGGTTATTCATGTATCCAAACTCCTCAATTCCGAGACATGGATGGTTAAAACATTAAATGAAAACCATAAATGTCTTCAATCCAGGAATATTAAACACTGCACTTTTAAGTATTTGGCAATTGAGATTGTAGACCAAATAGAGACCAACCCTCAATTTCCTGTGCAAGCAATTAAACAACAGATGGAAAAAAAGCTTGAACTGGGTATTTCCAAAATGAAAGCTTACAGGGCAAAGACTAAGGTAGCTAACCAATTATTAGGGGATTACAAGGAACAATATGCAAAACTCGGGGATTACTGTTTGGAACTCCATGCTACAAATCCAGAAACCATAGTGAAGATAGAAGTTGAAGCAGGTATGGATGAAACTGATCAAAGAGTTTTCAAAAGAATTTTTGTTTGTTTAGCTGGATTGAGAAATGGTTTTAAGGTTATTGGGAGAGATCTTTTAGGGCTAGATGGAGCATTCATGAAAGGACCATATCCTTGTCAGTTGTTAACAGCTATTGGGTTGGATTCAAATAATGGCATTTATCCTGTTACATTTTCAATAGTTGAAGCAGAAACAACCAACTCTTGGAAATGATTTTTAGAGTGTCTTGGTGAAGATCTTGGTCTGAGTAGAAGATCTAATTTCACATTTATAAGAGACAGACAAAAGGTAAACTTTTAACTTCCTATAACATGGTGACAGTTTATATTGTTTAAATTAATGCTGATCAATATATATTTCATATTTGTAGGGAATAATCCAAGCAATTTCTAGTGTGTTCTCATCAACTAAGCACATGTATTGTCTTAGGCACCTTCATGAGAATATGAAACAACATTGGAAGGGCAAGGCATACAAGGACCTTTTGTGGAAGTGTGCTACTGCATCAACAGTCCAACACTTCAAAAAAGCTATGGATGAAGTCAAGAGCTTAAATGAGGCATCCTACAACTGGTTGGCAAAGATTCCACCCCAGCATTGGACTAGATCTCATTTCTCTGGTATCATATCTTATTTTGTTCACTTAAAATTATATCTTAGTAAAATGGAATCATATCGTATTGATTGATTTTTTTAAAATAATCTATAACAGAGAGGGCTAATTCTGATGTCTTGTTAAACAATTTGTGTGAGGTTTTCAATAGGCAGTTGGTTGATGGTAGAGATAAGCCTATAATAACAGCTTTAGAGTATACTAGGGAGTACCTTATGAAAAGGATAGTAAATGTGTTAAAGCTTATAGAGAAATCTGATGGGCCCCTAACACCTACTACTACTAAAATGTTTGAATTAATCAAAGTCGAGGCTATCAGTTTTAATGTATTGTGGAATGCAGGTGCTAAGTACCAGGTTAGTAAGCCTTGGGGAGAGCAATGTGTTGTGGATATGGATAATAGATCATGTACTTGTAGAAGATGGGAATTAATAGGCATGCCATGCAAACATTATGTAGCAACAATTTGGAACATGGGAATCAATGGACAGAATGTAGGGCTACCTGAAACATATGTTAACCCTATTTATTGGTAAGAAACATGGAAAAAAGTTTACTCTTTTAGGGTGGATCCAATTAAAGGTAAAAGCATGTGACCTAGGTCAAACATTCCCACAACCTTGTTACCACCTGCATTGGAGCACCAACCCGAGCTGGTTGAGGGTCAACCAGTGCTGGAACACCATAACAGTATAACACCTCATAGGGTTGAGGTGAGTTGGTTGGTTGGCTGGCTGGTTCCTCGACCAGTGACGGGTCCTCTTTTTTTTCTTTTCTTCTTTCTTTCTCTCTCATGTTAAATATATATATTTTATTTAATATTTGATATGGGGTTGAAAAGGGTTGGATGTGGGAGATTTGTGGGTTAGAGAGAGTTTGAGGTGAAAGATGATGTGGATGCTGATGTGACAGTGAGTTTGATAAAGTAATTATGGGTTGGATGACGATGGTGTAAATAGGGAATATGATTAAAAATGAGTTTGCGAGATGTACTTTCGTTTTTTCCATCCAACAATTGCTTATCAAAAAGAAAAGCGCAAGGAAGAAGAGTAGCAAGCACACTTTTGGGGTCACCTATCACTATAATCACCATCAATTTCCATCATTGTTTTTTAATTATCTTATAGCTATTTTTTCTATACTATGACTTAATCCTAAAAAAGCCGTTTAAAAAAAAAACTTGAAATTAGAAAAAATTGTATAAAACGACCACGCACACTCTTCATCAAGGGAGTCAATTCACTAGCTCCTTTAATTTTGTCAAAGAAAAAAAAGGGCATTAAATGCACATATATCAACAACAAGGAAAATAGGTGCAAGACGTACTACACCATTAATGGCCCTTGTCAATGTTGGTCGTTGTCATACAAGACTAGAGAGAGTGGAATTTATGAAGAATAAAATAACAACTTAATAATTATGAAGATTATACCTTATTTAGCTAAAATATATCTTTCTAATACAAGTAATTTGTATAACCGTGGTCGGTTAAAATCGTTATATATAGTAAGAAAATATATAAATTGGTGTAGTCGTGTATTAGGGCAATCTCATTCAAAATGTATTTAACTTTGTGTATTTGTTATTATCTATATGGTTTAGTATTCAAAAGTATAACGAAGTTGTCACTTTTCGCTATTGTATATACCCAATTTTTAAAACTACCATTTAGTGTATCGAAGTTTAAAAAACTACCGTTTAATATCCCGGTTACCTGCAAAATAGGTAATCGGTAATTTCTTATGTTTTCACTTTTTTTCAAATGACAACATTTGACACCTCATTTTCTACCTCATTAGTTATTTCCATCTCATAATATTCAAGAACATCTTCATCTTCAAAATTTATTCTAACACTCAAATTAATTTAACAAAATATGAAATTCAAGATCTTGACTGAAAATCATAACTCGCGAAGAACACCTAAAATCTTATTATTATTATTAAACAAAAAAAACCATGTCACCTGTCACGTCACCCATCACGTTACTCATAACCATGTCATGTCACCCACAACCTGCTATCAAAGGTAACGATACATTAAATGGTAGATTTTGAAACTTCAGTACATTGAATGGTAGTTTTGAAAGTTTGATATACATAATAGCAAAAAGTGACAACTTCAGTATACTTCCGGATACTAAACCCTTATCTATATTAAACTTTAAAAGTACCTATTTTGTGTATATGTATAACATAAAAAAATTATAATTTTAATACATACAATAAAAAGTTTAATAAACAAAATAGCGATAAATAATAAGTTCTATATACAAAATAAAAAATTTTTAAGTTCTATAAACAAAGTAGAAAAAGAACGTAAAGTTGATACATTTTAAAGAACTTTACCTTGTAGATAGTTAACTTTTACATATGAGACCATGATCTAAATATATGCCATCTAAAAGTTTAGTTGATGAATGTCACTTTTCAAGAAATTAGGCTTGAACAACTAGTCAAAAAGTTTGAATTAATCCGATTTGGGAATGAAATGACAATAAACAACAATTTCAATTCAAAGTGATATCAATTATTGTGACAACTTATAAATAGAATAATAATAATAATAAGTAGAGTAAGCGAAAAGTTTATAAAACTTATCCCATTTGAATAGAGTCATAAAACTATAAGCACTTATATATATAACCTTTGATTGTGGACTGCTAATGTTTTATACCATGGTTTAAATTGATTGTTAAGTTATTGGGTTAAACTATTAGTTTGGACTTTGAGTTTACTATTAGATTGTCATGAAATGGGGTGGAGAGATGCTTCTCGTATTCACTTATTATTAAAAAAAAACGTGTTAGTAGGATGGCGAGATAGAAAGATGAGTACTATAGTGGTTTTACTGGAATTGAATGTGATTTGTACATAATAATATTTTGCCACACATAACAAAATAAGTTTAATTAAACAATTATACTTTTGAACATGTGAATAGAAATAATTGATAATAAATTTGCAAAAATATAAATGTCATAAATATTATAATGCACAAGTTAATCAAATTCTTATTAGAGTAGAAAGATGATTGGGGAAAAGAGAGAAAACATGATCTTGAAAGTGGGGGTAATGTTGGAATACGAAGTATCCCTCCATCCTAAGAGCAAATGGAATGTATGGTAGAAGATTATAATTAACCATATGGTGCAGCTAAGATAGCAAGCGATGCAACTAAGGAAGCATATGCTTCTTGGCATGTGGTTGACGAAAATAAGAGAATAGTTAACGAGGGGGGAGAGAGAGAGAGAGAGAGACTATGTGTGTGATGTAGCGAGAGGAGAGAGAAAGAGAGAAATCATGAGAGAGAAGACGAAAGAAAAGAAAAAAATAATAAATTTTAATAACAACAAATTAAATATTTGAAACATATGAAAAATACTTTTACAATTCCATATTAATAATAACAAAAGGTTACCCTTTTTAAAACAATAAGCAATACATTTTTATGAAAAATAAAATAAAATTCCAATTGGTAATTAAAATATAATTTTCCTTACTAAAAAATATAGACAAAGAATTTTCTTTTAAACTTATGGAATAAATGAAAGGCTGTATTTTTCTTCACCGTGACCTATTTAACAAGAAAAATATCTTAATAATAAAATTAATTCTATGCTAAACTTGAGAAAATTAATTAAAAAAATACGATAGACAAGTATGTAACCAGCAACACCCTAAATGAAGTAATATAACTTGATGTATATTTCCTATTCTTTTATAAAATGGAAAATGTTTCACTGTCGTCCTCCAACACGTTCCTATATCTCATCCTTAGAAAAGGGCATAAATTAATTATTAATGATCCTTAATATATTAATACGTACAAATTTTATAATTTTAAAGTTCTATTTTGGTTAAGTGACATTAAATTTAATAAATTTTTTTTAAAAAGAAGAAAAAAAACATATGCATACATAGGTACGTAGCATGCGTTGGTTCCCAGCAAACAACAACTATGGTCGGTATTTGTAAAAGAGATGCTGATTATGACCAATTTCAGACTGTCTCTAAACAAAATAAGGAATCCAGAGGAACTAGGAATTAACCATGAAAATGATAAATTTCGAGCCGAAAATGATAATACATATGGTTACAGCTGAAAATGATAAAAATTCGCATGATTTAAAATAATAACATTTTGGTATCATTTTTATATGGTTTGTATTTTCGAAATAAAATTTTCAGAAATATAAGAAAGTGGTCTTGTTTGAAAGAGATTAAAAAAATGAGTATATTGGTATAATTTTTTTTACTCAAATTCTCAAAATTGAAATAGTTATGTTTATTTAAAGATTTAAGTGGAAAATAAAAAAAAAGAAAATTATGAAAATCTCATAGGCCTGAGTTTGGATTTTTTTTTTTTGGTTTTGTAATTCCTATTTTACCCTTTTAAATAAATGACTGAGAATTAGCCTTTGAGTTCTATGTTTAATTGTGGAACTATGTGAATCCTTACTATATATATATATATATATATATATATATATATATATATATATATATAGGGGAGGGTTCAAACGATAACTGTTTTTCGTACGAGAACTGTGAGAATCAATCTTAGCCGTTCATTTTGGATAATGGAATTTATGAATGAAGAGCGTGGAGAGATTGAGTGTGGCAGGGTGCGTGTAAGGAATTCATGGATGGACAATCCAATTGAAGGAGTGGGAATTGAACGGCTAAGATTAGTTCTCGCGGTTATATATATATGGGAGAGTTCAAACGAGAACTGTTTTTCGTACAAGAACTGTGCTTAGCCATTCAATTAGTAAGTGGAATTCATGGATGAAGAGCGTGGGGGAATAGAGTGTGCCAAGTTGCGTGTAAGAAATTTATGGGTAGACAATTGAATTAAAAGATGGGGAATTTGACGGCTATGATTGGTTCTCACAGTTCTTGTACGAAAAATAGTTCTTGTTTGAACTTTTGCGTATCTATATATATATATATATATATATATATATATATATACTAGCAAGGTACCAGAGCAATAATGCGACGGCAAATAATTTATATTTTACATCATGTTGCTTTTAAAAATGGAATAATATGTTATTCGCGCAATTCAATGTTACGAAAAATATCGTACAATGTCAGTTTTTATTTTTTTTATTTGTATAAACTATTTTATTGATTTTAAAAATAAATTTTAAAAAACATTAAAATAAGAAAAAGATTTATATTTATGAAATAAGAAGGAAGATGTTAATAAGATTTTGAAAATTATGTTGATATAGGTGGATAATGGATAATTGTGTTTGTGTGAGAGGATGTTTTAGTGTTAGAGAGATATTTTAAATAGATAAAACGTTAAAATAAATTAGGAGAGAGAATAAAATGGTTAAAAGGGTATTTTAAAAGTTAAAGTAAATTAGGAGAGAGAATGAAATAGTTAAAAAGGGGTATTTTAGTATATTCAAGTTACTTATAATTAATAGTTTTTAAGGTTGTAAATGTATTATAAAGGAGTAAGATATATAAAATATAGACAACAGAGAAGAACCTAGCTCATGCAACCAATGACCCAATGTTACGTTCCGAAGACTTGGTAAACCTGCAACAACTTGGCTTGGCAATCACTAAAGCAGCTAGGCCAGCAGCTTGTGGCCACTAGGCTGAACTGTTGTAGCTGAAATAGTGAAATAACTAACCTATTTCTAGATCCGACATATATGTTCAAACATGTCAAAACAAATGCATCAAAAAATATTACAATTAAGAATCCAGATCGAATGCAACAGGTTAACCAATTAAGAATCTAAAAGTTGAGATAAGTTTACTTCTGAGATAAGGTTTGGTGTAGGATACAAAAGTATCCAAAGGAGGATATAGGTGCTAGGCATCTCAACTACAATCTCCGTATATGAAAACTAAGCCTAGATCACTATCTAGAAAGTTGAAACCCAATTTCAAGCACCCCCTTGGGTCTCTTGGCTATGCATATGTTAAAGAGCTTACGAGAGAGAAAATCTTGATTAAGTTAATAGGCATTGAAGGATCTATAATTTTTTGTGATCGTTTGCACCATATGATAACAAAACTAATTAAATTTAGGATTTTCTTTTGATTTTTTAGGTTTTTAGTTATTTGGGTCGGTTTTTTATTATTAAATTGAGAATTGAATAGCATCAACTGTCTTAAAAAGTGAGCTCAATTTGTTTTTTAGCAAAATTTATATTATTATTAATAGCCTAATTTGTGCTTTAAACCCAAAAGAACGTATTTTACAAACAAAAAATAGTATTTAACTACGATTTATTGTGTCTATAAATATATTTATAATCATTACCAAGTTATTGTGTGTTTGGCCGACTAGTGGCACGTGCTACTGTAGCAGACCACTTAGGTCTGAAACTGTTAATAACTGAGTGTAGATTTAGTTATGTTCCTATCAAGTTCATAACTAAAATCTGAAGTATAGAATATAATAATTATAGAATTCACAGTTGAGTATTTGATTATTGGTCTGCGCTTGTCAATTTTATGAAATTTAGATTCATCAAATATTTATTGATATACAATATCAATACCATTGTAAGGTATATAACAAAGTCCTTAAGGATAAAATCCATTTAGATTGTGGACCGTATTTTAAAATAGCTAAAAATATAAATTACTAAAATAGAAAAAAAAAACTCTTAAAATAAAGAAAACAAAACAGAGATGATTGTTAAAATAATATAAATAAAAAAGCAAAGGACATAGAACTCTTCATAATGAAAAAAAAAATAGAATATCATAATTCATCTTTTTGACAAAACAATTAATAAAACTAATTTTATGTATGTTTTGTTTTTACTTATAACTTTTAATATATAATTTTTGTTACAAATCTAACTATAAAGTTGTAACCGACTCATTTTTATCTGTGTTTTTCGATATAAATTATAGCATAACATAGTAGCCATCTAAAGAATTTTTTTTTGTATTACGGTTTTGAAAAGACAATGATAACTGTGAATAAGAAAAAAAAAAGAATATTTTAGTTTTTAAAAGGTAATCACAACTCATTTTTTTAAAAATAATGATAAACACTAAAACTAAACTTAAACATACTAAGTGAGTTTTATATACCCTTCGAAATAACTTTTAAGTAATATAATATTGATTCACCGAAATGCATTTTTTCACTATTATGATTTTAGAAATAAATTTTTTAGACACATATCATAATATCACATTACAAATTTAAATCAAAATTTGTATAAAAATAAGATGGTCATAAACATATATTTACGATTACATTGAATATTATATGTTAAGTTATAAGAGAAAAACAAATAACACATAAAACTAAAATTTTAATATAAGAGTAAATTAAACTTTTTGCTTCTTAATTTTGGTGGATTTTACAATTTTAATCTATAACTTTTTTATTATGGATTTAGGTCCAAAATGATCAAACCTCTTACAATTTTGGCATTTGGTTAAATTAAAAAGACCAAATAATCCATGTCCTCATTTTTATTTCTTTTCTAAATTTTATTTCATGTTTGAGCTGTTTTAAGAATTGTTTTAATAATATTTTATTTTTAAAAATATACGCCTAACATAACCACATCTCATATCTCTCATTCTACCTTAATCCCTTATCCCCCCTCTCGATCATCATTGCAACCCCTACCACCACCTAGGGGTGAGCAGGGTTCGGTCTGGTTCGGTTTTAATATAAAATCGAAATCAATTCGAAAATTTTGGTTTTTAGACAAACCGTTTGGTTTTGTAGTGGTTTGGTTCACTGTTTGAAGTCGGTTTTTGGTTTTTGGTTCGGTTTTTACAGTTTTTCCGTTTTAACCATTAAGAGTTGAAGTCATACAACCATCATTGTAAAGCTATGAAATTAAACAAGGTTTGAGTTATATTAAAACATCAAAATATGTGCCACATAATTTAAGCTATATATATTATAACTAATACAAGCAAATTACTAAGTATAGAATATTGGTTGTTAGACTTGCTAAGTACTGAGTATCATCCGAAGACAACATCTGAGATCAGCCGAAGAGAAGATAAGTGTAGAAAACCACCAGCTGATGCAAGTTTGTCTATTAGATAAGTGATTCAAAGTATCAGCTGTGCAATTAGTTGATCAGCTGAACAACCATTTGATCAGTTGAGCATCTGAAACCCATTAGCTAAGTATACCATTTCAACACTTAATCTCATTTTAATAAACTCATCACTCTAAATGATTAGTTGAACATCCCTGATCAATTGGTCATGTAGGTTGATAAGCTTATACCTTTTCTAGCCTAACAGTTTGATCAGTTGAGCACTTTGTTATTAGCTAAGTCCTTAGTTATCTACTAAGCAATCAACACATAGGCCGAGACACCTTATCATGCCATTTTAGTACTTTTTGATTACCCGAGTCGTGAATTTTGCCCTAACTATTCATCAGTGTACTCAGTTGTTTAAGGTAATTGTTCTTAAGTCAAAGGCAAGATATGTGTTGTTCTATTATGTCTCATATCTTTTATTCTAAAAGTATTTGCACTTTTTGTGCCTCCAATATGAAAAAAAAGGATAGATTTTATCCTCTAGAAAAAGATAAAGTTATTTTCAAAGAAAAGATCTTGAAAGTTTGCTCAACTGCTAAAATATGGTTGACAAATACATATTTGGTAAAGTCAAATATAAAAAAGCATGGATATAGATTAAAGTACAATCATGGAAAGAGAAGTTTAAAGTTACAAGACATCAAGTATGATAAATAATATTATTATATAGTTAGTGAGTTGCACCTTTTTAGAAAAGTACTATTTATTTTATTTAAACTTGATTGAAGTAATGTTACTTTTCATCCGGTTAATTTATGATTAAAATATTATTTTTCTTATACCACTTTGTCTCCCTACAACTCATTCAAGCTCTAACTAAAATCGTCGGTTGCTATACTAGTTCAATATTTTCAATTTTTGATTCAGTTTCGGTTTTTTTGCTCACCCCTACAACTATCGCTCTACATTCAGCCACTACATAAGACAAACACTATAATCACTATCGCTCTCTCACCGGAGAAGACCATTGCCTCCAACATCTCTGTAGAGACAACACTACCATCACCATTGCACAAACCCTAATTTCATCGCCGCATAGCCACCAATTGTGAGTTGTGACCTACTGTCACAAACTCTCTCTCGCTACGATCTTGCTCTTAAATGTTACATTGCCACCACAACATCGCCGCCACCATCTTCATCATCGCTGCTTGGAGTGTTCGCCGCCCATCATCGTCTCGTCGTGATCAATTTACATATTTGTTCATCAATTCTTTCATTTATAAGTCGTTTTTGATTTTTGGAAATATGTTTAAACTCAATTTGTCACGAACTCACTTTTTGGAACAGGTTTGAACATGATTTGTACCGAACTTAATTTTGGAACATGTTTGAGCTCGTTTGGCTATGTTTCGATTATGGTTAAACAAGTTTGAACTTGATTGTGGTTCTCGTGAACTCGATTTATTAATGGATTTTGAGTTGATGGGTTTATGTTGATCAACTTGCTATTATTGTTAATCAATTTGGCAGAGTTGGTTACGGTGGCTGAAGTTGGTTGTGGTGGCCGGAATTGGTTGAGGTGGTGGGAGATAGGAAGATCGTTGAGGTGGTGATGGGTAATGGTGGCGGTGGAGGTGATGTGGAGAGAGAGAATGAGAAAGGAGTAGGTAATTAAAATGGTTTAATATTAAATATGTTAAAAATGTAAGAGATGAGAGAGATATCTGTTTTTAATTTTCTAAACACAATTAAAAAATGAATAAAAAATTGAGAAAATAAATGAAAAAAAGGCATGGGTAAGTTGGTCTTTGTAGTTTGACTAAAGAATTAAAATATATGAGGTTTGGTTATATTGAGACCAAGTTTGTAAAAATGGAAAATTAGAAACCAAAACTGTAACAATTATTAAACAATCGAGACAAAAAAATGTAATTTACTCTTAATATAATGATTAATTGGCAAAAATGTGTGGTGGAACATAGCACTACTGAGATCTTGACCCAGTGGTATAATATCCAATGCAAATGCTTGGTGGGTCTACGAAGGAGAACTTTGGAATAAATAGGTTTAGGGTCGACCCCAACTCTTCTCACGAGAAGCAAAGACGGTAGAATATTGTCGATGAGTCAGTCCTTGGAAAAGGGTCACTTTGAATCTAAATGATCCGAAGTGCGAGATTAACCATAAGTAAACAACATTTTGAAAGAATGTGTTGGAACATGGTGAGTAGGCCAAGCAGGGAGAGAAAGCATTTAACTGACAAAATTTTGCTATTTAATATCAAACTGAGGACCTGTCGTTTGAATAGAAGATGTAATGCCACCACACTAAGGTTGTTCGTCTTTATACGTTCTTAACAAAAATATATAAGTATAGGTGAAATTTATTTTTTACACTTTCCACAACACATACAGGGAAAAGGAAAAAAGTTTAATCGTGAACTGTTTTAAATACAAGAATTGTCATAACTGTTTGTAATATTATTGATGACCCATTATTATGGGTATTTTGATAGGTTTAGTTCACCAAAATGTATCAAAATTGTCATGTTTTGCTATTGTATGTATTGGACTAAAAAAATTTGTTGTCTGTATCGAACTTTTAAATTTGTCACCGTTGTGTGTATTAATCTTTTTATTTATGTACTAATTAAACTTGTAAGTTTTTTATATTTTTATGTAACCAAAATACATACAATAACAATAAATTAAAATCTTAATACACACAATAGAAACTTTTAAAGTTCGATACACAAAATAGCAAAACGTGATAAATTGAATACATTTTAGTGAATTAAACCTTATTTTGGTTATTTATATATTTACCAAACTGTAATTTACGTTCGAATAGACCGTCATTAACGGACAACACTTAAAATAACCAAAATATATTTTATTAATTCGTCATTAATAAATATTTAATAAGACCTTATAATTATTAGTCATTTATTTATTTTAATTAAAACCAAAATTAGTTCTAAAAACAGTTATTGTTTAAACCTATCCGAATATATAACCTAACAAATGGAAGCTGAACTATCATGCTAATATTTACTATATAAATAAATATTGCTAGTTAAACAGCTGTAGCTATTGGTTTTCTTAAAAAGTCTCGCATAAATACTAAAAATAATAGCGTTTTTATTATTTTTTTATGAACTTTGGAAAATAAGAGGTAGTAATGGTGAAAATTTGAAAACAATAATTTATGTATGCTTAGTTTCCTGGGTCTTGACTGTCAGGATTGACCGGTCAAAACTGACATTTGGTTTGGATCCAGCAATGAAATCGATAAATGTGAAAGATATATAGATAGGAGTTATTAAATCAAGACCTACATTTCCATTTTTTAATATTATTTTCTAGTTTTATTTATTATTATTATTATAAAAGATAAAAAGAATAAACATAGTTTATATTATTCGGAGAAAATTTTCTAAATGATTCCACAGATATATGAAGAGGGTGATTGCATGTGTATAGGAGGATTGTAAGCAACAAAATAGTGAAATTGAATTGTATGAGTTAAGAGACTCATCTAACTTGTTAAAAGCTTACTAATCATCTTTCAAGATTAGAGAAGTTGTTTTTTAAAAGCTGAGTGATTAATCTTGACAAGATGCAAGCAGGGGCGGACCCAAGGCAAAGGTAATGGTGGCACGGGACATCATCCAAGTTTGTACGCGTAGTGTAAATTTCGATCTCGCATAGTTGTAAATTTTGATTTTTTTTCAAGACGGTGCGACTTTTAAATCTTAGGTCCGGTGCTACCATCAATTTCAAATCCTGAGTCCGCCTCTGGATGCAAGTTGATTAGTTTTCACAGTTTTGCTCAACACTTGAAGGAAAGCAAAATGATCATATTTTTCAAAAACTAAGGTTACAAGTTTTTTAGGTTAACAAGTAGATTTAAAGCGAAGATTGATCGAATAGCTACAAAAACTAGAAAGGTCCGTGCTGGGTGTTCTCGCAACTCCACCTAGTCGTTGTCCGGCTCCCTTCATCACCTCATGTATGCTCCAATTTCAAGATCTTATGTTTATGGGGTTTATAGATTCTCTTGCCAATTTGTTAAATTAATGTGTTTTAAATTGTTAGAGTATACGTGTGTTAATAATTTTGCTAACTAGTTAGCTTAGACAAAATGTTACAAGAGTCGGTCACACAAATATCATAGAGGAGTTTGTTGTTAGGCAATTTGTTAGATTAGTGTGTTTTTAATTGTACACAACACAATTTATCACATCTAACAAAAAAGTGTATGATTAAATCATAATATCCTTAATTACATAGATAAGATAAATTTGCTCTCTTTTTTATCAATTACCAATTTATATCGTGTATAAATCATTCTCAATGTTTTTGAAAACCGGACTGGAAATTGAACTGTCACCCTACTGATTTATTAGTCGGACCAGTTCGACCGGAAGGAAAACTGGATGATGTCATGATTATTTAAAAACAAAAAAATATATTGATTTCTAAAAATATATTCTTATAAAACACATAAAAAATAAAATAATTTTTGAAAGATGAGAATTATTATTTGTAGCAACTCATATGTTACTAGCTATAGATTGTAATAATTGAAAGATGAGAATTATTGTTATCGAACAATCAAATCTTTTCTACTTAATTTAAAGGAGCAAATTTCCCGTTCGACGGTTCATCGGTTCGGTCCGATTCTCCAGTTTTTTTAAAGACGGTTTTCCGGGTTGTTTTAGATTTTAGGAATGTTTGGTTTCCGGCCGATCCGGTCCGGTTTTAAAAACAATGTTAATTCTCTTTGTATATATTAGTAATAAATATATTATTTTATGTCGATAAACTATAGAAATATCTTTACAAATACGCACAAAAATGAAAAATATGTAGTTTAATACGGAGACATGTATATAGCTTCATATATAAGTAGAGAAGACAGATGAAGCGTCTCAATAGGTAAGGTATCTTTCACACCACCATTCACTCCCACTCGAAATTCCTCCGACCACCATTCGCCGGCCAATTTCAACCTCAACCTGCCGTAAAACTGACGGTGTCTCTATCAAAGATGTTCAGAACAGCATGAGCAACCAATACGGTCATCATGTCAGTATCCTACTCTGACTGCTTCTCCGACTTACTCTGCGCCGAGGACTCCGGCATATTATCCGGCGACGCCGAGCCGGAGTGCTCTTATGATCTCGAGTATTGTCCCGACTTCGATGATTCAATAGCGGAGTTTATAGAAAAGGAGAGGAAGTTTGTTCCGGGAATCGATTACGTCGAACGATTTCAATCTCAAGTTCTCGATGCATCTGCTAGAGAAGAATCTGTTGCATGGATTCTTAAGGTAATAATTATATGTTCTATCGGAAACTCGATCCGATCATCATTAAACTGTGTTCTAGAGTCCTCGATTTGAACGGTTTTCGAGTTATCGGGTTCGATATCTTCGAAAACACAAATCTGTACAGCGTACGATTAAAAAACTTAGTTATACAGTTGCTAACGTGCGCATCGGTAACGGATTGCATTCTAACATGATCCGCGAGACGGCGTTTATCGAGAGCTTCTCACCGTCCTCGCATCGACGGTGAATTTGAAATCAGCGCTGTCGTATATGAACTCTCTGATTGATTTGTCTGTTTATTTGCAGGTGCAAAGTTTTTACGGTTTTCAACCGTTGACGGCGTATCTCTCCGTCAATTACCTGGATCGTTTCATCTACTGCCGTGGCTTCCCGGTGGTATATTCTTCCTCCTTTTTCTTACGACTCCGTCAAAACTATTAAAAAATATAAATATATTTTTTCTTCAATATTGCTTTCCGTGGTATTTTCCCGCATTTTTTCTGATGTAAAAAGATGTGGAGTAACAGCTTATTTTCCATGACAAACTGTTACGGAGAAATAACTTGTGGTTAGTTAGCAATAACAAAAGTATGACCTATTTGATAGTTAAATACCTACGTCAGGTGGTTGGTGGTTTAACGTAATGTCACAGTTTGTAGTTTTTTACGTCTGAAATTAATGAATGATTATTAAGCATAATGTGAAAGGCTATTATTAATCTTAATCTTAATTATTATTATTATTATAATTATAGTATATAAACATAGGATACATAATTTTGTTGAGATTCTTGGATATTCTGTTAAAATATGTTTTATTTACAGAGAAATATATATTTTTTTATAACCATAACTTTACAGATGAGATTCGTACGAAGTGAACTAGTCGATAAATATGTAGGACCGCATATTGCAATCACAAATTTGGTCTTCTTTTTGTTTTTTTCTTTATTGTACTTGGAACAAAGTTAAATCTTTTACAGAAATCTCTGGATTTTATTTTTCTCACTTAAGAAAATTCGTTTTCCTAATATTCTTTCAAATAAATATAAATGTGTCCCCAACTTCTCTAACTTGTATAAATACTTTCATTTTCATTCAATAAAATGAAAATGTATTTTCTCATTCATAATTTTGAAAATAAATTTTCAAAGTTCATACATTTTAACTTCACAAAACAATAAACCAAATATTATTAGACTAATTAATGTTTGGGTTCGGATATTGAAAGTGGTTATTTAGTTATTAAGTTTGTAAAAGTGTTAAATTATTATGTTTTCAAGAAACAAACTAACGAATGTTTCTTATAAAGAGAGATAATTTATGTACATCCATACTTTAACATACATGGCCGAAAAAACGGTTGTTTGGACTATAATGCTTTTAAACTCGAAAAAAAGTTGCATAGTAAGTTAACGATAGCTTAAAAGTAATAATTGTTATGTATCATATATTAATGTAAAAAAACGAATACTGCAAATTAGATTTCTACTTGTCATGTAATTTCATTATTCCCGTTCACATTGAAATTGATGGAACGAATAAGGCGATATAAATTTGTACGTGATTTGTCTTTTAATTTAATCTTTTAGGTGTCGTTGCATGACTAAAATAACGTACTAGGCCCCAAATGATTTTGTGCATTTAGCTACTTTTACATTTATGATTATTTACATAACTAAAAAAATTAGATAATGGAAGGAAATAAGTGCAAGTTTTTTAAAAGAAGAAAACTTATTTATCATGGAATAATTTATTTTTTCCATGGAATAATTTTAGAGTGATTTTGGGCTCAACTGCTTCGTTGTCTAGTTGTCCACCTGTTTAACAATTATATAAAATTATATCCCTGGAAAAGGGTTACATTAGGATGTGCCCCTTTGTCTCTTTTAGTCCCACCAGAAAACACTGATTATATTAACTTAATCATTAACTATTATATATATTTGCTACAAGTCTATAACTTTTATTATTATGTTATGTTTATACAAAGCTACAATTATTTGTATACCCATTTTCTAATTTTTTTTTTCCTTAATAATTAACAGGCAAATGGGTGGCCCTTGCAACTCTTATCTGTGGCCTGCTTGTCTTTGGCTGCTAAAATGGAGGAACCCCTTGTTCCGTCCATTCTTGATCTTCAGGTAACTTCAACTTAATTTTATTTTTATCTATTAATTTTATTAATATCCAATATCTTTAAATAAATATTTAATCATCTAATCTAATCATATTATTATAACATATATATATATATATATATATATATATATATATATATATATATATAGGTCGAAGGTGCAAAGTATATTTTCGAGCCAAAGACGATCCGAAGAATGGAGTTTCTTGTGCTTAGTGTTTTAGATTGGAGGCTAAGATCTGTTACACCCTTTAGCTTTATTGGATTCTTTGCGCATAAAATCGATTCAACAGGGACGTACACTGGTTTTCTTATCTCAAGAGCAACTCAAATTATTCTATCAAATATTCAAGGTAAATACCAATATCTTTGTATTTCCCAATCTCTACCTTAACACGGTATCCGAGATTGTTTATGAAAACTGTTTATCTGCTTATTTTTTTATAAAAAATTAAAATGAAGCACTATATATATATCTTGAAAATAGAAACAAAATAAACGGATAATACGCAATCTTAAACACCTCATATTAAGATTCTTTCTATTCCTTTTCTTTTATTTTAAAGAATACCATTAAATTAATGCTCCGCATGCATGTAGGTGTTTTATATTAACAAATCAACCACTTATTTTATTGCATTTAAATAGTAACATATATTTATATTAATCATGCATGCGACTCCATTTACCAATAAAGTTGACAAAAAAAGTTTGACTGTTGCAGAAGCTAGTTTACTCGAGTATTGGCCATCATGCATTGCAGCAGCAACCATACTTTGTGCAGCAAGCGATCTTTCTAACTTCTCACTTATCAACGCCGATCATGCCGAATCATGGTGTGATGGCCTTAGCAAAGTACGACCCGTGTACCATATGCAATAACACTTGTACCAGCAGTTCATTTTCCTTTCATATATCTTATCTAATCTGAATCTGTATCTCAATTCATAACCTTAATTAATTTCAGGAGAAGATCACAAAATGTTACAGACTTGTTCAGGGAGTGAATCCTCTAATGCGATCAACAACGAGATCCTCGACAATATTACCGGTTCATGTACGAGTCATGACTCGTGTGAGTACCGAATCAGGTGACTCGTCATCATGTTCATCGTCATCATCGCCATCCTCGTATAAAAGAAGGAAATTAAATAACTACTCATGGGTAGATGATGACAAAAGATCAAGCTCTAATTAAAGCAAGCACACCAATATATAAATAAATAAAAATGGGGTGGAGTGGGAAAAAAACAAGTGGTTGGTTCCAAGTGCATGCTCCAGAGTCCAGCTGATTCCTCACTATATTTTTTTTGAGGAATTAAGATATATATATGAAGAAGAAAAAAAAAAAGGTTAACTAAGATGGAGTGATTTTATTAATTAATTTTGAATAGGCATGCAAATGCCATATTTCATAAATATGGTGTTTTGCTGATTCCCTAGGGAAAGGGAAGTTTGGTACATAGTATTTTGGTGTGAGAAAATTTGTTTAGTATAAAGTGGAGAGCTTGTGAGTGGGTGGGAAGCGTTTTGATTGAATTCAAAGGTGGCATTCATTGTTGAATGAATCAAGATTGAGGGGTGGAGCGTCTATGGGTCCCCTTTTTGCACAGAAGTTTGTGATAAATTATATAATATTCAAGACTCTTTCAAACGAGACTTGGACAACGTACACCCGACATAAATCGTGGATTCAGGATCAAATCATGTCTTTTATTACATGATGATTTACGTAGTTCGTTTACCTCTTTTTATTTAAAGAAAGAGACGTCGAAATCCCGATTGTTTGAATATGGATCAAGAAGGTTTACAGATATTGAAGATGATCTCAAATCTTGAGTATGATGAAGATGAGGAATAATTCTATATAAATACTTGATTTGTGGAGGAAAAGTGTGTCAAGTAGTGGGGGAAAAGGCTTTAAAAGATGATGGGGATAAAACAAATCTACAACAAGAGGCTCTTTTTTTCAGATTAGTTTTGATTTTTTTTTTCTTTTTTTCATTATAAAAAAGAGAGATTTGATTTTTTTTTTTTTTTGGTTTTGATTTTTGAGAGTGGTTTGAGAGATACATGCTTTGATTTGCAAGTGTCTTTCTCACACGTGTGCGTGTGTGTGTGTGTGTTTTTTTTTGGCGGGAAATGTTTTTGGGGCATCTTTCCAAAATGTTGATTTTAATTATTAAGTCCCTACATTAATTAACTTACATAACCGGGACTTTTAATCCTCTTTCGTTTTTTCAGGAGTGATGTTCACATGTACGCTTGTTGATGGTGACACGTGTAATATTATCTCATTTTAGTTATTATTATTATTTTTTCACATAGCTAGCTAGGGATAAAAGAAGTCCCTTTATTAATGGTCTGAATTTGGCCTAACCACGTCAAAAAGGCTTTGGGGCCTTTTCTTTGTTTTTATCATTTATTTCTTTGTTTTATCAAGTGTGTTTGTATTTGCCATGTGGAATATTCAAGAAGTTATATAATTTCAGCATGTTCCCCTCTCACGTGATTGACATGAAGCTAATTTGTAGGCTTCTCGTTTGTTTTATACTTGAAAGTTCGTATTTCTATCTATACTTATCATTATATAATATCTTATTACTGATCATGCAAATACTTTTACGAAATATATATAGTATTTTCTACTAATTAAATCTTCTACTTAATTAATTAGCTTCTTGCTAAATAAATTAAAATAATCATCAAAATAAAACAAGAAAGACGCGCTAGGGAAAGTATTATAAGTTACAGGTGTTATCATTTATAAATCCGAGAATAAAGTAACTAGAAGGAAATGACATTAATTATCCAACTTTAATGGTTACATAACCATATATGGATACTAAACCTTAAATTAAACTACCTATATATTCACCATTTTCATGTATATATATACTAATTAAACCTTAAAGGCTTAAATTAAACTACATATATATCCACCATTTTCATGTATCTAAGTATTAGAATTAATGATGGATCTCAATAAGCTAGGCTTATATATATGCACGACACAAATATAATAAACTATATATCATTAAATTAATTTGTGTAATAAATTTTCATAATGAAACATACTTTTACTTTTTTTACCATTTGGTGTAAATAATAAAATATAATTATACATGGAAAATACTTCTAATACAATAGTCATTAATTCCACAATAAGTTTAGAACAATAAATAAGTACGTTTAAAGATTCAATATTGATCGATATGTTTTAAAGATATAAGAAATAATTAAGCTTGAATTCTATTTTTGGTGTTTTTCTGTGAAAAGAAATGTTTCATTAATTAACATTTATATATGTATAGGCAAAAGTTTAAACGAGAACTGTTTTTCGTACGAGAACCAATCTTAACCGTCCAATTCCCCTTTTTTAATTGGATTACTCACCCATGAATTCCTTACATACACTCTGCCACACTCAATCCCCCACGCTCTTCATCCATGAATTTCATTATCCAAAATAAACGGCCAAGATTGGTTCTTACAGTTCTCGTTTGAACCCTCCCCTATATGTATATATAGGAACTGATCGAACTGATTAATAATATATTTGTGAAGATGGAGAATTAATGAGTGTGGGACTGGGTGTACGTACAGTGCGTGTATGGCTGTTATATATGATTTGAGAGGTTGGGTCCGTGAGGTTTGGGTGATTCTGTTGAGAATACGACTTAATTGTATATATTGCTGCTGCATGGCCCTAGCTACCTTCTTCGATCTGTACCACCATCTCCATCGCCATCATATCCCACCGCCCTCTCGTGATCTTCAACCGCCCATAATACATGCATATTCTTCATATATAGCTAACATACATAATAATGCATTTTTCATTATTAATGTTGTTACTTTCTTACTACATATTCTTAATTTGTACTCCATTTGTGTAGGAAAAAATAAATTAAGCTTCACTCTTTATATGTTACCTTATTCACTCTCTCTTGGTGTGGTTTGGTACTGTTGTTATCGTTTTATAAACATGCATAACAACAATAACAGTACCTCATCCGGCCGGGCAGGGTTTGGTAAATAGGAAGTAGATAGTGATATCTCTATGTAAGGGTAGAGAGAGATCATGTCCAAAAGACCTTTGATTTATATATTGAAAATCATAAAAGTTATATAATTAAATTAAAGGTGGAATCTTAGCCATTCCGCTGTTTTTTTACTTCAAAAATAAATTTTATTAATTGAAAATGCGTTTGGTTTCTTTTGGAATTCTTATTGATTCCAGTATCAGAAACATAGACTTTGATTTAGTGTCTTGTTTCTTAGTTGTTCTTGTATAATTATCCCTATAATTTGAGTTTCGTGATACCCAAACACAAGGGTCGAAATATCAATTTCGGAAAGTGATTATCACGATTTTACAAGAAATCTCAGTTATGTAAAGAACATTAGGCTAAAGAATTGGGAGTTGGGAGATCCCCCCTCCCATCCTCGATTTCAGTTGTCGAAACTATCAATGGTAAAGGATTTTCTTTTGGTAACAACGTACGATCGGGACAATTGAAGCTTCTCAAAGGAGCATTTTTCACAAGGTTAAGTTGTGGGTCATTTGAAGTTGGAGGAACTTGTCGTATAAGGTTAAGGTGTCGTTTTCGGTTGGAAATGAAGACGCCCATTCATAGGTTATCAGTTTTATATATGGATGGATGTCAAATAGCCAAGTACAAGTCCTGCTATGTATAAAAAATGTAAATTTAGAAATATATTAGTGTGAGCATGTATTCTACTATTTAAAAAAAAAGCTAATTACAAACTTAATTAATTTAATGCCTGAACTGATCGAGATCTGTGGACTCAAAAACCTTATGATTTTGCTTAATTAATTAATTAGTTATCTAAACTTTCTACAACAAATTTTGGTTTTGTCTTTGTGCTCCTTCTCATATTGTATATGCCAAGTTATTTTGGTGGCATTAATCTTTTGCCTTTTTTTAGAAGGGGGAGGGTGGTTATTTATAGGGGTGTTTAATTGGTCGGTTATTGGTTTTATGGATTTAATTGGATTTTAGAAAAAAAAAATTAACCGGTCATAATCCAAACCAGAAGTATACTAAACCAAACCAAACCAATCCAACCATATAACCCATCCATTAATTGGTTCGAACCCTGTAAAACAAAGTAAGAAATTTGCCAAAAAAACACATACAAGATTTAACATTAGTCATACACAATCGGCACTTGACCACAAGATCACCAAATTCAAATAACTCATTACTATATTATGTACAAAGTAATCAAGCAGTCTGTCAAAACCATTATATCAGTATAATTTTCAAAAACATAGAAACTTGAGTTTTGTTTGCCGACAAATTTTTCTAAGGAATTACTATCATATTCAATAATTTATAAAGAAACTTAAATGAAACAAATTATTTCAAGACAATTATATATTTATATATATATAACAAAAATTAAAATGCCGTTCTTTATTTATTCGATTCGGATATTCAGTCGGGTCCCAAAAGAAAAAACTTAAAATCTAAATCCAAACCATAATCCGATAAAATATTCAGGTGTATCCAAATAACCAATCCAAATTCAATTAAACCATGATCAATTAAACCAAACTTATATAGATCGGATAGGTTTTTGAATGAAACCAATTAATGAATACCTCTAGTTAATAACTTATTCATATACAATAAAAGGGTGTAAACTACCCATATATTATTTTATTATTCTAAATATAGTATTAGACTTTATTTCTGCTTTTAAGCTATTATTATTATTGTATATATTTTTTTTGTTTTTCTTATTTATTTACTATTACCATAATTACTTTTATTAGGTCAAAAATTTGAGAAACCTAATATAAAAATAAATATATTAATAAGGGTAAAATATGATTTAATCATCAAAGTGTATTCTTAATTTCGGTTTAACTATTAAAGTTTATTTTTAAATGATTTAACCATAAAGTTTAATTTAATTTCCTTTTAAATCATCAAGTTTTGATTGTTTTATATTTTTTTACCCTTTTTCTTACCTAGAACATGTTTAGCAGGTTTATTATATATTTCTTTTATTTATATATTTTTTAATTTTTTTTCTTCTTCTTAAAGATGAAGATAATAGATTCAAAGATGAAAGTAAAGCCAATTGATATCTATCATACAACCTTTATCTTCAACAGTTCATTTTTTATTTTTTTTATTTACTATTGAATTTCTAAAAAATAATGGTGAACATTCTTGAAGTTTAAATTTCTGAAAACAAAAAATAAAAAGATCCTGAAGGTTTGAACTTCTTGAAGGGATCGACAAATTTATGAAGAAAATCACGAAATGAACAAATTACAAATCAAACACACAATATGGAAATCTCAATGAACTACAAAGAAATGAAGACGAAGAGCCAACACCTCCACTATCACACTTTCATCTTCATTAATCTGGAAAGGAGTCTTCGCAGAGAGAGAGAGAGAGAGAGTTTGTAGAGAGAAAGAGAGTCAATGTCTAGTAATGAAGATCCAAACGAGAGCCCTTGTGACCTTGCCTTCAAATCCAGAAGCCTTCAAACCAGATGAAGTACAAAACCCATAATCTTCACCTCTGTACTTCGATTGACAGCTACACAAGCAGGGAAAAAGACCCCAAATCGACATGTTGAGGCTATGCTTGTGGCCTTGCCTTCAAATCCAGATGACCCCAAATCGAGGGCAGTGCTTCATGCGGAGGTGGAGGCGATGCTTCATGCGGCAGGGGAAGCAGGACTTAAATGCGGCAACGGAGGCGGTGCTTTATGCGGCGACGAAGGCATGCTATATGTGACGGCGGGGGTTAAGTGATGGAGTAGGTTCATCTTCGCAGGGAGATAGAGGGGGGGGGGGGGGGAGGAGGCTTTTGGTAAAATGGGAGTGTTTGGTGGTGGTAATAAGGATACATAATTAAATTTTAAAGATTAGGCGGTGTTTGGTTAGACTTTATCTGTAATTGTAGGTAAGTGGGTTAAAGTAACAAGTAAATAAAACTTTATCGTTAAACCGTTTATAAAACTTTGATGATTAAACTAAAAAGTAAGAAAAATGTTAATGATTAAACCATATTTCAGCCTGTTAATAAAGATAACTTGTTATTTTTTGGTGAGCAGAAAATTCTAATTTTTAATTTCATATAAAAAGAATTGTAAATTTCAAATTTATATAAAAAATAGTTGTGAATTCTAATATGTATTGTTTTCCAAGTTTTCAGTTTAAAAAGTGTACATTCTTGTGATCATGCCTATATATTTATATATATATATATATATATATATATATATATATTAAAAAGTTCATTTAATAACCGTTTTTATTACGAGAATCAATCCTAGCCATCCAATTCCCCCTCCTTCAATTGGATTGCCTACCCATGAATTCCTTACATGCACACTACCAAACCCAATCCCCCACGCTCTTCATCCATGAATTCCATTATCCAAAATGAACGGCTAAGATTGACTCTCGTGTTTCTCGCAATAAAAACGGTTCTCAAATGAACCTTTCCCTACATACATATAGGCAAAAGTTCGAACAAGAACTGTTTTTCATACGAGAATTGCGAAAACTGTTTTTAACGCTATTAATAACTCATTAGTAGGGGTATTTTGGTAATTTATATATTTATCCAACTGCGAATTGCGTCCATGTGAGCCGTCATTAATACGAGAAATCTTAGTCATTGATTGATTTTAATCAAGGGTTAAGATTGATTTTCACAGTTCTCATAAGAAAAACATTTCTTGTTTAAACTCTCCCCTAGCTATATATATCTTTCAAAAGAAAAAACTACGAGTATTTAATTACTTAATTTGACAAAAAAAAAGTATAAAAACAATTAATAAGCAAATGTCAATTGTCTTGTTCACACTCTTAGAACATGATTTCTATTTAAATTTGTTATTACTATTAATATATTTATATAGAGTCTGAGTTATTTATTTTACTGATTTTGTCTATATTATTTAAAATATAATGGAAGCATCATTCAAGGTCTAGTAATGGCTAAGTACTTTTAGTCATCGGTAGTTTAGATGTAATAAACCTACTTAATTAGAGCTATATTTAATTAATTAAATAATCCACCTCGATCGATCACTAATCACACCCACAAACATCCTTTTCCCATATCCACCCCGCCCACTGATCAAAAGCTACACTATGAATTTAAGCATTTGGTTTATATCTATAGGGTAGGGTTCAAACGAGAACTGTTTTTCGTATGAGAACTGCGAGAACCAATCTTGGCTGTTCATTTTGGATAATGGAATTCATGGATGAAGAGCGTGGGAGGATTGAGTGTGGCAGGGTGTATGTAAGGAATTCATGGGTGGGCAATCCAACTAAAGGAAGGGGAATTGGATGGCTAAGATTGGTTCTCGCGGTTCTCGTACGAAAAGCAATTCTCGTTTGAACTTTTGCCTATATCTATATCTATCTTACAAAACACATTTTTAATTCTTTTCATAATATAAAGCCATATATATATATATATATGTATGTATGTATGTATGTATGTATGTAGCCAAACATATTAATTGACATAGTAAAATATTCTAAAATTTCAAGTAAATAACGACTCGTGTATGGATTTAATAATTTTGAATTGAATATTATATCTTAAAATTATAAATGCAACTCCTTTGTCTTTATAGAATAATTAATTTGGTTATTAAATTATTTAGTCTTTTATATTATATTACATGTTACATTAAATGTTATAACATCTTTTGTTAATTACTTCATTAAAAAACAAACAAAAAGACAGAACCGGAAGACCAAAAGACATTTTAATTGTAATTGTGACTCATTCTGGTTTCACGTTATTAATTATTATATATTATTATAGTCCATATTATATGTTGACTTAATTAATTTGTGCCTTAATACTAGGATTCCCTTGTACCTATGTTTAACGTCATTAGATGTTCTTGCAACTTTATATGCATAAAACACAATGTGTTGATACATTATCTCTTTTAAAGATTATATGTATGCATATGCTCTCTTAATTCTTTCTTCGTCTATACGTCACGTTAGTATCATATCAATTTCCTTGTCATCTTCTTTCTCAATCTTCTAAACTTATTCTATAGAATAACGAAATTATTGTAGTTTTGATTATTATTTATAGAGCACAAAAGCTAAAGGAAAAATCCAAATTAGAAAACTTTAACAAACTCTGACTCAACTAGTCCTATACTAAACCATAGTAAGTATCATTCAATCTAATACTCTCTCGTGATGAGAACTTTATAAGGTTAGACGTTCACACTAACACGAAAAGTACAATTAAATAGAAATATAACAACACAGAAAAAAAGAAGATATGTAATAGAAAAACTGTGTTGAACAAGGTTGTAACAGATTGGCATCGAAAGTGGCGAGATACAACTACAGTTGCAACGAAAAAGGCACGATGATGGTGGAGGCATGAATCGCGGCTGGAACTGCAAGAGACGCAATAGTGACAGAATTGATGAGAAACTAATCTGCTTTTATTTACAATGTCTATTTTGGATAGGACGAGAGAGTAATAAAGATAAATAAATTCGTCACACAAGGGGGAAGGCAGAGGAAGAAAGGTGGCAATGACTAGTGGTTTTGTGGCAGCAGAGAGATAGTAGAAGGGAGAGAAAGATAAGATATTGTTAGAACCCGCTTGATATCACATTGGGTATTCCTTGTTTGTATTGAGTAGTACACTAACCACTATTTTTATAGAATAAAAAGATATATGGATAACTCTAATAAGACACTTGAACGGAGCATGGTCCACCTATAAAGTCTGGTTATACCATTTTATACTAAATTCTAATATCATTCAATCTAATACTATCAACCCTTTCACCTTAATTCTATTTTTCTAATATTAAAAATATAGTATGAGAGAGAGAGATTGATAGTGTGTGTGTGTGTGAGAGAGAGAGAGAAAGCTTTGTGATGTATGACTCGGTGAGTGAACTCCATAAGGAATGTGAAGCAGGAGGGCAAAGGGGCGGGGTGGTGTGCACCATATATAGTACCAAGTACAAAATCAACATATAAGTCACGTCCATACTACATGCTCTTATGCTTGATTGATGGCATTTACTTGATTGAAATTGTGCATAAAAAGACTTAACATTTCATTCATGAATGATCGGTCAAACATAAATTCTCAACTTATGATTGAATGATATATTTTTAAGCCATTTGTAATATGTTATTTTGTATATTTTCGAGCAATAAGATCGTGCAATCTTTAAACGTTTACTTATAAGTTTTTTTTATATATACAACACGTTAGAATTAATAGCAAGATGCTAGAAAAAAAACAAAAAAACAAAGCGTATAAAAGTAAGATTTAAAGGCAAGAAAAAGTTCCACAACTCCAATTTACCCAAATTAAAGGGGAGTCCTTTTACACTTGTATTTTTAATTCAAACAAAGGAGAGAGTATGCACCTCGCTCATCTTTAGAAGAGATCATAAATGCTTACCTTATTACCTATAAGCACTAACATTTTGTCATTTCTAAATATAAATAAAAGACTAATTTAGATCATGGTTTAATTAAACTATTAAACCGTTCTTTTTATAAAATTGAATCAAAATCGTCTATTTAAATTGAACATTTAATTTGATTTTGACTTTTAGGAGTAAAAGTTCTTAAATTAAAATTATTAGAGATAACTTCATATATTCACTTCTTAAACCTTAAAATATCGTATTTGGCCACTTTAATTTATAAATATCATATTTACCCTTTATAACATTTTAAAGTATCATATTTAACCAAGTTCTTAGTTTTATCATTTTAAAATATTTTATAATTATTTTAAATTCTTTTTAAATATAATCAATAAATACTTGACCTTATTGCTTCTAATTGTAACTATAATAATCGATGACTTGTATAAAAAATACAATCACGTCATCCCTCTCGCGTCGATACTTCCACCATTGGTCTGGATGTTGACCCCGTTTGTCACCATTTTTTATACTCGATCTCATTTCTTTCACTTTTTATAATTATTTAATATTTTTTTATTAATGTTCAATATATTTCATTAGTTAAACTTGTATCACACAGACATTTAATCTAGTAATTTATAAAATAATATCAATTTGATTTATAAACAACCAACATGCCTACATACAAAAGCTTTAGAAAACAATCCAAATGGAATAACAACAACTATGATAAAGAATAGAGTTAAAACTCAACTTACTAACAACTTGCACTAAAACTCACAAATATTCTAACAAAAAGTAATAAGAGTAATAGTTTAAAGCAAATCATGTCTTGGGAGTACTTTATCACATGCATTAATTCTTACTTGTTTGTATAAAGGATGAAAGTCAATTCAAGTAGAATTGAATGAAAGACATGCAAGTGTACATTAAGTTGATTACCTAAATTTGGGGCCATCTTGATGCAAGGCTTACTCATAACATTAAAATCAAAATTAAAATTAAAATCAGATATTATGAGCCATCAATTTGACAATACAGAAAACTTATTATGTTTCCATCATGACTCCCCATTATTTGGTCCTCATGATACATTTTTTGAAATCTTGATCAAATGCCACTCACATATCCAATTCCCATGATTTTGTTTGTGTTTCCAAAATTCAATCGTGACATGTTTCCCCCTTCAAATATACATATACATGTCATCCCTGCCTGCCTACATTTATATATGTGTTTCTAAACCTATACATACATACATACATATACGCAGACATTTATACAGATCTCTTTCGTAACCGGTCTTTATAGCCTTAAATATCCGCCTCTATATTCTACTAGTGCACGTGAGAATTAAACCTGAAACAACTCATTCGAAGTGTAGTGGTTTATTTCTCAAATGTTCAACCATACATTCAACCTTATAAACCAATATCAACATATGTATATATTGGTATGACTTGTATTCCTTAGAAATGATGGGCACCTTTCAAGAATTGTAATCATCCAAGTGGCATATATATATATATATATATATGAGGAATGCTAAAATGGAGTGGAGGGTCCAAGCCAAGTCTATCTAACATGTCATCTGACACTCTCTTTATTTCATAACCCCAAATCCTGTTTAAAAGTGTGGAATCCAAAGTTTGTGTGTACTATACACCAATGTAGCCTTATAAAAGCCAATTTTACTTTCTGTTTTCTCATACACTATGAAATGTCTGTAGGGTTTTGGCTTTGGTTGTCATACACCTGCATATTTGTAGCAAGAGGGCAACCAATGCACATCTTTTATCACCCAACTTTTGATGACTTTATATGTTAACAATAAAAAGATATAAATATACATATACAACCCATAAATCTATCTTTTGAGTGAATGTTTTGAGCTTTTGGGTTGCTACTTATAACAATTGCTTTTGTGGGGATCCTGTAAAAGTTGTATATCCTTCAAAATAAAGAGCTCCAAAGTAAAAATGATATACTTTTTTTTTAAAATTAATTTGGTTATTTAATTTCTTTTAGTAATTCATTTGACACCATTCTTGTCAATATGTTTTTTGGCTTGTATGTATAGGTAGTGATTCCTGTTATTTTTGTATTAGCAAATCTCTATCATGATTGGCATTTTTTTCATATAGGAAATGGATTATGTAACTACTTAAATATAAATAAAAACTATATGAAATATTCTAGCCCATATATATAGTTCACACTCATCCATGGAATTGAGATACATTTTTCATCAAATGCATCTAATTTTCATAAATGCATTTGATATTTATGGCTAAGAATGATCGTTACGGTCTATTTATTAGTTTTTATATGAATCTTCCCTCCACTCATAAATCTTAAATTTTTGTACGTTTTGTCAAATAGATAAAACCATCACGATGTATTTTATAACAAAACGCATCGATAGACACCCATTACGTGAAAAATTCTATAGAGCCCATGCCCACCTAGTCCATTTATTTAAAAAAATAATTTGTTTTTGTTGACTTGAGATCTTGGTACACTTTTCATTCATCTAATGGTAGAATTTAAGACAACAAAACCCACAACTATCGGATGGGGCACTTGATCGATGTCTTTATCATCCATTCCTAATTTCTAAGAATATATAGGAAAAAATTTAAACAAGAACTGTTTTTCACACAAAAACTGCGAGAATCAATCTTAGTTGTCTAATTCTTTCTCCTCTAGTTCTCTTCATCCATGAATTCCTTGCATTTTAATAACTTAGTATTATTTATATTTTTAGTTATTTACATTTTTTATATCTTCTTTTATATCGATTGCATTTTGCATTTTACATTTTCGTCAAACAATTTACATTTTTGTTATCTGTTTTTTTTTTCATTTTCAGCAGCATTTTGCATTTTCGTAAAAAAAATTAAAAAACATTTCAACCCTGGTCTTGAATTAAAGAGGATATAAAACTGAATCTAATGGTTTTTTTTTTTTGCTAAAATTTTTAAACATGAATTTATTATATGACTATTTGAATATTCAGTAGAATTTTTTTTTAAAAAATGAAAGTTTGGAGGTTGAATGAGGAATAGGGGGTGGGTATTAATTTGTAAATTTTTTTTCAGTTTTACCCTTACTCTTGATGCAACTTGTTATCACTAGATTTATTCTTTAAGTTTTATAAATAAGTTCTATGTATAAACCTCACCATATATATATATATATATATAGGGTGAGGTTATACATAGAAACTTGCTTATTCATAGAACCTAAAGAACAAATCGGGTGATGATACGTGGCATTAAGAATAAGGGTAAAATTGGAAAAAGAACTACAAATTAATACTCACTCCCCCTTTTCTCATTCAACCTCCAAACTTCCATTTTAAAAAAAAAGTTCTACCAAACGTCCAAATAGTCATAATAAATTCATGTTTAAGAATTTTAGCAAAAAAATATACCATTAGATTCAGCTTTTTATCCTTTTTAATTCAATACCAGTATTAAAATGTTTTCTAATTTTTTTATTTATGAAAATACAAATTTTTTGACGAAAATGCAAAATGCTCCAGAAAATGGAAAAAACAGATAACAAAAATACAAATTGTTTAACGAAAATGTAAAAGGCAAAATGCAAACGACATAAAAGAAGATAACAAAAAAGTAAATATCCGAAAATGCAAACAATATTAAGTCATTAACATGCAAATAACCTAGTGATTTGCATTTTGGTTATCAGTTTGCATTTTCGGAAGGTGAAACTAGAAAGGAAATTTGTGGTTACCAAAACAGAATTCCATATTTACCCTCAATTATGCAGTTACCTCATATAGTTTTCATATAATTTACAAAATTGACACCTTCAAATCTCAACCATTAATTTAGATGATCAAATGGTCCAGATTTGTTCTTTAGGTTCTATGATTAAGAGTAGGTTCTATATTGATCCTATTTATATATATATATATATATATATATATATATACCAATTTAAAGAAAAAGGAGCCGAAAGGAGATTACTATTTGTATTTGAACTCTCATTTGTTGGGTGTTTTTTTTTCTTTCCCTACTTTATTTTATAATACGTATATATATTATCCAAAAGTCATAAACATGTGACACACACATATACACACAATATCGTTATATAATTAACTTTAAATTCCTCTTCTATTATTTAATACATAAATTGATTTTCAAAATCAACTTACTAAATAAATAAACCTCATATTATTTAAATTTAAGTTAAATAGATTACTTAAATTTCTTTTCTTTAATTGATTCATCAAATAAGTCGATTTCCTGATTCTCTAAGATTAATTGCTTGTTATTTACTTCAATGCCTTATTGCATTAAGGCCATTAGCTATGATAATCTGCCTTTACACACTTACACTAACAGTCTCCTAATCATCGACGGCCTAAGCGTATCCCTCTTATATACCCTAAGATCACATTAACAAATCTCTTTGATCACATAGGCCTCGCTCAGTGATCATGTCATACATAACTGTTACCTCTATGGTTGCAGGTTACTAAACAATGTTGCGTAATGTCAAGGCACATATTAGAGAATATAGATTAGGGTTTAGTATAGGATGACCCAGGCCTATTGTATAGATAAACTAGGGCCCGTTAGGGTTTCATATTAGGGTTTATATTGTACCCTTTTTACTCTATAAATAGTTATCGATGTAATACAAAATATCCACGGGGTTTTCATTATTATACAGCACAATAGACTACAAGTCGTAATGTCGAGAATCTCGTATCATTGCAGATTCTTATAGACATAAAAACAATATACGCTCTTAGACACATTTGTACATTAAGGTCGAAGCTCGAGTAATTTCTAAGCAAACAAAACGTTTTTTAAGTCATGAAAACAAGTAAACATGCGATCCATCTTATATCGTCTTGCAAGGTTCACAATTATTGATGTTATACGGTGATAAATATGTATAACTTTTTTTTATAAAAAAAAAAGAAGAAAAAATCAGGCTTTTTAGAGAAAATGTAATGGTAGGGTTTCCAACTCATAGAGTAGCTTTGGATGCTATCTATCTATATCTATATCTATATATATAAGCATGCTTGTGCTACAAAAAGCAGAAAATGAAGGGGAGCGTCTCCTACCATTTTTTGTCTCATGTCTTTCTCTATTTCCCATCACTAGATTTGCTTTTTCCATTTTCTAACCCACAATTTTTTTAATTACATTTTGACTTCTATTATCTTTTTATTATCATCTATACCCCAATCCTTTTCATGTAATATTATATATATATATATATATATATATATATATATATCCCCATTGTTCTAGTGTTGTTCATAGAGCTATGTCTCTTGGTGCAAATACAAAATCATGTATTTTAAACTTCTTTTTGTGTGTGTATCTCTTTAAAATAGTATCCAAAAATTCAAGAGATCGTTGATGAATACGCGGGAAAATGCGGTATGCATACGACTAAAAACATGATTCTTACTACCCTTACGAGGAAAGCTTATCGGCCTCAGATGAATGCTACATCCTCTAAAATCCGTCAAATAAAATAAATACTTGACGAAAATAAAATACATGTTTATTTATAAAATTTTAAACGGCAAACGATTATATAAGTGTCTTTTAAGAAGATTTCCACAGGAAATAACTATACAATAATTTATTTACGAAGATTTTCTCAAGTAAATAAGCCCAAAATCAAAATATTGTTTATGGGCTTCACCATAAGTAGCCAATAACTTTGGGCTTGGGCTTGGACTTCCACAATGAGCCTATCTTGACCCCTCAAAGGTTTGGGTTTCTAGTTCCTGATATGACCATTGCGTTTAGAGGTGCACAAAAAAACCAAATATCCGATTTTAATGAAAAAATATCCGAAACCGGTTTTTTGAAAAACCGGATTTTTTTTAACCGGATCGGGTTTTTTTATAACCGGATAGTATAAACCGGTTCCATGGATTTGGGGTCGATCGGATATTTTACCGGTAAAAAAACCGGTCATTTATATATATATATATATATATATATATATATATATATATATATATATATTTTTGTAGTATATAGGAAATGTAGTTTAAAAAATGCAAAAAAAAAATCGGTTTTTTTATAACCGGTTTTTCAAATATCCGGTTATAGTATTATCCGAACCGGTTAGACATGATATAGTATTTTTGATTAAAAACCGGATATTATCCGAACCGGTTTTTAAAAAATCCGGTTTTACTGTTCACAAAAAAATCCGAATATCCGGTATTTGTGCACCTCTAATTGTGTTGAACATCACACAAGTCGATCAATTTTATATCAAATCTGCAACCTCTCTAGTTTTCCGTTTCAAAATTGATGTTTTTTTAATGGTTTCTTATATGACCAAAGAATATAAATGCATTACTAATGAATTTCTTCACTTAATACAACTCAAACCGAGTTTTCATTTCCTACTTAAAGGGTTTTGAGTGATTAGTTTTCGTTTTGCAATGAATTGTGTTCGAGTAATAGCAAGTTAAGAACACAAAAATACAAAGGTATCACCATATATAGTCTTTTACTGTCTCAAATACAATTCGTCGCGGGTTTGGTCAGGGTTCATGACTCTAAGGTTCATCTGGCTTATCACTAATGTCACTTGGTTTATCACAACCAATCAATCGAATCCGATTAATATAATCCTTATTGTTGACAAAAAGTAGCAAGATCTTGTACAATGCGAATAAAATTCTTAAATCATAAGAGGTGCTCGCTAGCCCGGTTTCTATATCAAGTAGATCTATACCTATCATTAAGGTTATGAATGAGAAATGTTGTTTCAATATCATATTTCAAAGTTTAAAGTCAAGTATCATAGACATTGGTGCACTATACTTGATCTTTAACTCTTTGAATTTGAACTTAAGTTGTAAGACTTTGGTATCAAAAGTGGTCCATCAATCAAAAAGACAATTTGAAAACAAGACCTTTATGTCAAAAGAGGCGAGTTTACTTATAAATTAGTCGATTCAGTTTAACAAGTCAAATGACTAAATTCAAAAGGTTTGGCTAAAGATAATGAGTCGGGTCAAAACTCAGAAATAGCCTAAGGTGTAATATTAATGAAAACAACCTGCTAACACCCCTTTTACTAGAAGTTATTATACTAAAAGCAAAGAGTGCCGCGGATTAACACATAATCCTACCTATCCGTTTTAGCTCATAGCAGTAAATTATCTATTTTGACTCATTACCTGCAACCCAACTCGAGATATTAAGTTGAATGTAGGGGCACCTATGATGGATAAAACATCTGGAAGCATATATATGCCATATCTAGTTTCTATATGTTTTCATACTTGAGGCCTGAAAGTAGCATTTAAGTTCTAACACAGGTATTAGTCTTTATGAATATTTGACTGAATAATGTTGAGTACAAGTATGGTGAAAGAAAAAACATAAGCGGTTTATGGAAATCGAAAACTTTGGTTAAACTAAACCCAAATTCTCTCGACAAATTGGCACATATCAAAATGATCATCACTTGGTACCTCAAAGTGTCTTTCTTGATGCTCATTGACCAGCTCCACGAGTTTGCAACCTCCTCCTTTCAAGTTCAAGCTATAAAATAATAAATATAAATATATAAATAAAAAGTTGATAAAAAAACAGATAAAAAGAAATTAGCATGATCTCACCAAGCTCCATGAGCTTACAGCATTTACTTATGAGTTATGAATGGATCAGTATGGTTTATATTTAATCTCAAACAGGTCAAATGGGCAAAAGAGTCAAACAAGTTAAAAGTCGCTCAAAGTGTATTCTTAATGCATACAATCTCCAATATCGCTTTATTGAAATAATAATATTCTTACTATAATAGAAGTTATTGTAATCATATTTAATGCATTAAAAAGTTATTAAAACCTAAGAGTTGGACAACAAAGTGTGTACAGGATCAATCATACCCGCATGTTTCAACCCATCATGTTTGTGGTCAAGAGACAAGAACCTAGAAGTTTATCCCCTTTGTTTTGATAAAACGATAATGCATATATGTATTAAATATCTTTAATTATCAGGATAATCTATAAGGAGGCCACCCAACTATTTAACTTTTTTATGGAGGTTACCTAACTATTAAAACTAATTTATAGGTCACCCGAGTATGGATTAGCTTCATTAATACCAAATTTGACACACACAAAATTATTTCTACAGTTTTTACTTTACAAAATAAATAAGAAAACAAGGTCATTTAGGAAAAAAGAAAATCAGGGTCATATCCATCACCGAACTTGTTCTTTGTCGGATTTCTTATCAACAAAACCCAGATACATACTTTAGGGTCCTATAAAGTAGTTCAAATAGCTATGTGGCCGTAATGAAAAAGGTGAAAAGACCTTCTCCCTACATTGGTTGTGTTTTTCCATAAAATATTTTCAGCAGATAGAAATAAAAACAAAATCTCAAACATTTTTAACCTTTAATATTAGAATGGATTCAGTAATTCATATCTTACCACTTTCCTGACTCGCTCATTGGCAGCTGGAGTTCCTCCAGTAACAGATTCAGCAAGATATGGACTGCTAACACGAACTTCATTCATCACCACTATCACAGTCTTGTCCCACCTAACAGGTAGCCTGATGACACCACCAATCATCAAAATTTAATTCATTGAAACTAAGATCACTTCCAGGGAAATAGTAATATATTTCAAATAAAGCTAATAATACGACAATGTGTGTATGTTTGGAGAGAACTCGTCCCTATTGGTCTAGTAAATTAAAAGTTAGCAACGAAGTTTGCACAATTTCAGTGAATGCGCAAATCACAATTCTTTGAAGATCAAAATTATGTCCACTAGAGCAAGGATAAGATAACAGAATCGAAAGCATGATAGTGTTTTCTAGAATTGCAATTTTGACCCATTAACTTATGAATGGGTCAATTTGGGCTGCAACTGTTGGGTGAGCGGGTGCGGGCATGTGTGTGCACACGTGTGTGAGTGTTCTGGATGTGTTGTGCATGTGTGTAGAGAGAGATGAAACTAATCAAATGAGTCCCAAATCACCCAAAGTGCAATTTAATGCATTAAGCCTCCTGAATTACTATATTCACCTTACACTAATATGCTTTAAATGACAGTGTCACGATGAAATAAGATTTAGGTGAAACAGATGCACCTTCAACATGCCAAATTAGCAAGACAAATAATAAGAGTATAAGATGACCTGGCATGAACCAACAAGTCAAACTAAAATCTTGTTGATAGTAGCTCACCCAAAAAAAAGTATCTCGATTTTTTCTGTTTACCTCTGTATGATAGCTTTTGATTTCAATTTCAGCAACCCAACTAAATGGGATAGTACGTCTAAAGTCATAAGAACCAGGATTTTGAGACCTCAAATGGTCAAATGCATGTTTAATTGTGTGGAGCTTATAGGAATTGATACCAATACCATGAAACTGAATAAACTCCATGGATAACAACTACGGGTGAGCAAGATAACCTATTAGCCATCGAAACTGTTTTAACTGGCAAAACCAACCCAAATTAACCGAATCTTTCAATAACCGATAGATAAGTTTTTAATACTGGTAACTGATTAGGGCGTAGTTCTCAACAGTGCTTATAAATCAAGAAGAAATAACTGGAAGATACCATAGAAAATGGAGAATGCCATACTAACTTCTTTGTTCTTCAACAAAATCAATAAAATCTGTCAAGCTTTTTATGTGCTTGATTATAAATTTGACTTGTTTTATGATGTAAATTGCTGGATTTAGGCCAACATTTGACGTAATAAACTACAAGAAAAATAACGATCAACAACCCACATTTTATTTCCTAAGCCCACCTAAACTATTGAACTAGGGCCCATCTGCAGTTGGGTAAACTGATTTAACCAATTAGAATAACCGTACCATCATTATTAACTGATAACTAACCTATCCATTACCCAAAACCAAACAGTCAACGGTTTCAATTAAACCAAAGTTTGGGTTATGGTTCAGTTTGGGCGCTAACCGGTCCATACATACCCCTAGTAACAACAGTATTGACTATAGTTATGTGGTGGGTTTGCAACACAAGAATATCTATCATCTACGTAATCAAGAAATGCATGCAATTTAGGGAAACTGGTGGCCTATGTATTATAGGACTATAGGAGGCGGCAAGAAAGTTACACAAGGACCTGCTATAGGGGAGACTTACATCTATATAAGCGCTACTCTAGTGGGAAAACTCGTGAACACAAATCAAACAGAAGAGATATAGCATACACTCATATAGTATCCTATTTATTGAGAAATCAAACCTTAAATAACAACACCCACAAACGAGTAACAAGACAATCAAGAGAAACAAGAACACATAATAATGTGGTTCACTCGATTAATGTGATCAAGCTACGTCCTGGGCAGAATTAAAGAGATTCTCATATTGTTGATTTTGGTACAAGGGCTTTCAGTTACATGGAATTATATTTATAAAGACAGACTCAGGATACGACTTGACATCCCGGTTATGAATCCGGCCCTAAAATTTCATACAGCCAAGACCAAAATTCTAACCTTTTGTTCCAGGGACCCCAAACAAGGAGCGTGGCATTTTAGACTCCCAAGACAGTGGCAGGGATGATTTTACCAGCAACCAGACTCCACAACCTAACACTATTCAATGTGCTTTCCTGCTAATAAGGCTTATAAATGTTTATGACACAAAGTAAATGATTTTAACTCCAGGAACATTATAGCACACCAGCCATTAATCAATTTGGTTGAACAGGCACCAAAATTCCAGATTATTGCACAAGGTCTGCTTAGACTTATTTAACCGTTCATTGGCTTTCCCACTCTCTAAAGATAGCAATAAACTCCAGGATTATATGGCTTGCCACCCATGTAGTGCATGTCATAGCATAGGGTCACTACCAGAACGTATCCAATACACATCTGTATGTACCATACTTCAAAAATATACCAAGTAATGTAATAAACTTTCAAAAGTTACATTCTGATGTAATTTGGTTACATTCAATAGGAAAATATGATGCAAGTCTGGTACGTAATTATGCTACTAAAAAAGGTTAACTACATACAAAAGGCGAGTTTCAAAAGTTTGTTACATCAAAAGGTAAGTTTTGAAGTAGGACACATACAGTAGTAATCTGCCATAGCTTTCCCTAAACATAAAATCCCTTTTCAATACATAATTAAAGCATTAAGAGCAAAAACTACATCAAACTAGCTTTTTGGGTTCTAGATTGTGATTGAAAACATAAATTAAGGACTAACAGAGGGAGGAGATAAAGAATATGCTTACGTTTTTGACAAAGCATCAAAAATACTCTGAGCCTCGGCAGTAACACCGACCCCGATCCTCTCCACATCTAGCTCTGCTTGTCTACAAGAATATAAACAACATACCAATCACAATTTGCCAACAGAAGTCATTCAAGCATTATCACAAACACTTGGAGGGCACTTAAAAAAGTGATCTCGTTCTCAACACACATGACACTAACACTTGTAATAGAAGTATAGAACACTCATCTTAATTATCCAAAAAGAACTTGCAAATCACTTCATAATAAAAGAGAGATTTACAAAAACTCCACCATAGAATAAAACAACACTTCGTTTTAGAACGTCAAATGCATAATAAGGTTTTTAATTTTCTGTATAAACTCACAGAGAAATTTTTAAAAACACCTCCATTCATTCGAGAAACAAGTCGATGTACTGATTTACTTACCTAACAGCAGCATCTTCTTTAGATTGGAGTGAATTGAGATCGAGATAACATTTCTTAAGATCAAGCGGGTCATCAGATTGACCCAAAAAGGAAAACTCTTTGATGTAGTTAGCTTTGAGCAACCTAATGTTGCGGCGTGATTGTGGGTTTGATTTCAGACCTTCTTCAAAAACAAGGATGTTTGAGGGGCGATCGTAGGTTATGATTTGGCCTTCAAATTCGTCCCCGAAAGTTGTTTTAATCGATAATAAGCATCCAACTGCAAACTCATCTCCACCGCTGCTCCCATCCATCGCCATTTCTCTCGCCCTCAAAAGTGAAAAACTGCAGAACCGAGGGGCTTTTTTTTCGTTTGCTTTAAGATTTAACAAGGGAAAATTCAAAAGATTAAAATTTAGAGGAAAAAGAAAAATAAATAAATATTACTAATATTTTGATAGACATTTGTGCAAACAATTTTTATTTTATCGTAACAATTATAATTTTTATGTCTTTATAAATTTATTAGTTACTATTCTTATCAAAAAAATCAAAGGTATATCCTATAAGAACAAGTTATTTATAACTCATAAAAAAAAACTAGAGTTTGTTACTACACACAACTATTAGTGACTATTGATTGAACATAATTAATTAAAGCATACTTGTTTAAATGTTTGAACAACCAAAAACTTTAAATTAGAAAAACATAAATTTTAGAAAACTAGATCTTAAAAACAGAAAGGAGAGAGAAAGAGAGGTCACCAGCACAAATCATATTGAAGCTAATGAATTGATTGCTTACTATTGTTTGAAGCTTTTAAAATCCTAACAAGAATGATTTACACAAATGAATGAAAACCTTTATTTGGAACCTCGTTCAGTGTTTCATGACTTAGATCGTTCCTTAGTTGTACTGTCCGAAAAGTATTTATTAATACATAGAATCCACTATTTTTGAGAATTATTTTCTATATAAGTATTTATTTTGAGAAAATGTGTGACCAATATGCTCACTTATTAGCAAAGAAAGTAATTAATTTTTGTGTTTTAGCAATCAACTAGTTGTAATCTTCCTGAAGAAATGTAAAACTATCATAATATTAATATTCTAGTTATCACTACCCATCTCAAAGAGGCACCACCCTCCCCGAAAATTCATTGATACTACATGCTAAAGACACTCATAAACACCCCAAAGTACTAAAAAGTAGCACCAACTTCACTTAACTAAGCACCCAAAATCATCGAAATAACCCTTGAGCTCTTCAATAAATTTTTTAAAAGAAAAGAAAAACGTCAAAATTTACAATTTGAACTAACAAGACACATGATAAAAGTTAATTGAGCAACACAATAAAATCGTTAAATCCATGAAAAACGTGAATGACCATATCGATATTTATGGGTGCGTGTCACATGGTGATTAGACACCATTCCCATTCGCGTATTGCCAAAAATCTCGAATCGGTCTTCATGCCTTCTTTATCACGCATTGGCTAGTGATTGGATGTCCATTAAAATAGCCCAAAACCAAATGTCACAAGTCGCTCTTTACAGTCTTGTTCGTCTTTGTTAAAAAAATGACGAATAGGTTATTAGAAATAGTGGTCGCCTGGTCTCACACAATCATATAGTGGTGGTCATAGTATGGCGTTGATCACAAAGAAGAGGCTATTTTGATTGGTAGGTTATATTGTATGATCTCAAAATTTGGTATGGTGAGGAGTGACCGCACCATATGCTGAAAAATGATGCTGACATATATAATAGATTGATAGTTTGGTGTTGTATGACAACTTCATCCACTCTTAAGTCTTAACACTAAAAACATGTAACTTTTATTATTATTATTATTTAACCATCCACCCCCTCTCTTTTCTTCTCTACTAACCTCTCACTCCCTCCCATTTTTGTCTCTCCTTCTCTCTCAACCAACCACCTCCTCACCTCTTACTAGTAGGAGTAGATCACCATCTCCCCCTCGCCTCATCAACCACCACCTGCGACCCCCTCACTCCCTCGATCCTTTTGCCCTAACCACTGGTGGCCTTACACCATCATCGTCACCATCTATTTTAGCGCTTCCCGTCACCACCATGTGCCACCGTCGTTGGCACCATCGACAAAACCACCATCCTGCTCCACGCTTGCCTAGAACTCATAGGTCTCTCACTCTAGGTGTTTGTTTGTGTACTTAGGTTTAGAGTTTACGGGTTCCCATTTTAAATGTGTTTTAACAGTTCAGGGTTTTGTTTTGGGTAGTGGGTTTTCGATTTAGGTTGTTGGTTTGATTTCTGGCGGTGGTAGTCGGAGGTTGTTAGTTTCAGGCATTTTCAAGCGGAAACAGTCGGTGTTTTAAAGGGAGGAGGGTGGTGGTAGGAAGAGTGTTCTAGTGGTGTTGTCGATGATTAAGGAGGAGGGTTGTGGCTTGAAACAGGAAAAAAGAAAAGAGGAGGTTTCTAGTAAAAAAGAGGAGAGTGAGAGAGTTGATAGAGGATAGAACAAGAGGGAGAAATCAACTGTGAGAATTATTTAAAAAATGATTAAATGTTATTTAAAACTAATTAAAATTTAAAAATAGTAAAAGGACATAAATGCCCTTAACTTGACGGACATAATTCGTTAGAAAGGACAAACCTTGCAGGAAAATGATACTTGCAACTTTTTAAAAAATTGGCAAATTTACAACAAAGGATAGTTAAAAACTGTTTATGAAATTAACTTTTATTATTATCATTAGAGGACGGTTCAAACGAGAACTGCAAGAAACCAATCTTAGCCGTTCATTTTGGATAATGGAATTCATAGATGAATAGCGTGGGGGATTGAATATGGCAGGGTGCATGTAATGAATTCATGGGTGGATAATCCAATTGAAGGAGGGAGAATTGGACGGCTAAGATTGGTTCTTACAGTTCTCGTTTAAACTTTTGCCATTATCATTATAGCGGATAATTAAAGAGAGAAGCGGACATGAGGCTAAGAGCAGCTAAGGTAAGTCTAATTACTTGCACATATACTTATTATATCTATCTAGAATTAAAAAGTTAAGAGGTGAAATCCACTCTCAGCTAACCGTCAAAAACTCCGTTCATACTCATGCAATCAAACACATTCATGCAATCTTTAACTTTGGGTTTTTAATACAACATTGCTTTGCTTACTACGGAGTAGAAGTTTCATGTTCATTTTTAGAGTAATATGATATATATATTCAATCAATTTGTAAATTCTGCAGGTGTTCCTCGAATAATACGGTTTTATTCATTAAAATAAATATGTTTTTTGTTTCACTTAGGCGTCTGTTAAGACCATTGACGTATCCATTTAAAATGGGTGGTGTTATTCTACAAAAAATGCAATTCTCCCACATAAATTACAACACGTTTAAATCTACATAACAATTTTATTTCGTGTTGGTTTCAAATAATGTCAGTAATTTGATAGAAAGAATGGATAGAAACTCCGAGATTCCGCTCTTCAAATGATCATATACATAAAATTAGTGTTCACCAAGATAAACTCGAATCAGTGTAGTTTCAGTTCCTACTAAAGTGCAATTTGCCACAAACTACATTTGGACCATAAATATATAACTAGTAGCAATTTCAGACAAAACAAGCTACAAGTTCCACTCGGCGAATCACAGGCCACAATCAACAGTTTCCAAAGGTAAAAAGAGCAGTCCATTAGTCTAGTGAATGTCTTACCTTTGTGGCGCAAGCACACTAGAACAGCACTCTTAACTACAAGAAGCTTTGTCGCGGAGTGGGTTGTGTCGCTAAAGGTTACTGATGGTTCATAACCACATTTTGCAGTTTGAACGGCCGTTTGTTCAAAGTAGTCACTAAAAACCACAAGAAGCAACGACATGCAGGGTGTAGTGCAGAAATGGAGATAGATGCTAAACCGTGAAGTTTGTAACCAAATTTTGCAGTTTGAATAGCTGTTCAAATGAATCACTAAGAACCACATGCGAGTGTAGAGTGAACAGAAGCTAAACCATGAAGTTTGTAATGCAGTTTCAATCGCGGGCTCAAAGTAGTAGTCATATTAACAACCACAAGGAGCAACGAGTGTAGAGTGCAGATATGAAGAAGACGTGCAGAGTCTAAGAGATGCAGAAAGTGGATGACCCACGAAGGCCGTTTCTCAGATGATAACCAAAACCTCAAAACATCAAAGAAAATATAGAAAATATGTTCAGAAACTAAATACTTGAAAAATATATCACTGCCATAAGTCAGAGAAAAGCAATATAACTTAGAAAGAAGGGACCTCTAAAGATGAAGTCGATTGCAGGCGGCCACAAAGTGCGTCCCGCAGGTCCAACACACGAAAATGTCATGATCATACGAAAGTAAAAAAACCCTACTGCAGTTTGTTCACATACTCTTATCATCCATAATATTAACCCAGAGCTACAATGTTGTTACCATACTCTGCAATCTCCCAACTCTCTCTTCTGCTTCCCTCCATCTTAGACTCTGAAAACAAACATTCAGATAATCATTAATCTAACAAGAACTACACATACACAACTAAATAAGGTAATGCATACCCATTTGCATATGGTGAATCACGTCGGGCACGGCGATAAGGAGGCGATCTGCTGTAGCTACGGCCTCTGCGAGGTGAAATGCTTCGACGAGGTGGAGACCTTCTCCCACGAGGACTGTAACTCCTATATAACAAACAAGCACAGTAAGAATCCCGAAGCAAAAAACATCAAAATCATAAAAGTTAAGAAATAAAAAACAAAATATATTAACTTCATTCAAGCTAACAGTTCTGATGAGCACCTTACAATTTACAAGACATAATTTGGTGGTTATGTTCACAGAACAAACATCAAGTGCAATGAAATAAATATATCAGAACAATATGTACATACATGTGGCATTTAGAGGTAAACTCAGAATGAAGGAGGGCTTAATGTCTTTTTTAATTTTTGCCCTCATTAATGATTATCCACACCCATTTACACTTTGACACATCTATGTGACAGACTTTGTTTCTCAGAACAATCCAATTCGGAATCAAGAGTTGAGAAAGGATATATTCATGGATACTATCAGTGCAGCATGATGTTTAGCTATCAAAAAGATACAACTGAAATGTGTTAGCTAACGAAATAAAAAACCTAATGATGACTTGTACATAGCACCTACAAAATTGCCACGTCAGAATTCGCACTGATGTCTGGGGTTAAAAGTTGTATCTTAGTAACACACAACATGCACTGACTTGAGGTTCATCAAAGACTCAAGAAAAGAGGAAAAATTTACATACATAGACATGTTCCTTCAACAAGCAAAAATATGGATCAGCAGCTGAATTTCGCAGTTTTATATCATCCTTAATTTATGAACAGTATTGCAATTTGCAACACCAATGCAATGTACCACACGAGCACAAGAAATTGTAGCACAGACAAGCCTAATGTATAATATCGAGATATAGCAAGTAAACTTCCAAAAACTTTTCATAACATGAAACAATCATATATCCTCTTAACATATAAATGATGCCACTTACCGACGACCGTAACTTGGACTCCTTCGCCGTCTAGGACTAGGGCTACGGCGGCGGCCACTTCCTAATCCACGTGGACCAACACGAAGACGGCACTCGCGAGCAAAGTGACCAGGCTCACCACACTCATAACATTTCAGATCTTCACCACCACCACGTCCACGACCTCCACCACGCCCACGGCCTCCTCCATCTCCTTTTGAATTGTGGGACAGCTCTACACGCCATCCATTCTTCCCTGAATAATTGAAATGCAGCTGTGATGGCGTAAACGCAAAACATGATATAGCGGCTATTTATATAAAAAAAGAAAAGGCACTACTAGGAACAAAGAGCTCTGCACATAAAAGTAATGGAACCTGCACTCAGGCAATCAGAAGCCTCATATAGTATACCAGAAAACCAACATTTCTGTATACAGATAAACTAGAAAACCACAATTGACGCAACAAAATGTAAAACCGCCATAAAGATTTAACAAAAATAGAAAAAGAAAAAAACAAACCATCAATGGAAGAGTACATCTATATAGACAACAAACATACCATCCAAAGCACGAATAGCGTCTAGGGCATCCCTGCGATCATCAAACTCAACAAAGGCATAACCAGGTGGCCTTCTAGCAACCCACACACTGCATTAGTTTCATATACAATCAAAACAAGCATTTTTAAATGGCAAATAAATATAAAAATTCAAACAGTCCAAAAAACAATGAGAGCCACAAACAGCACTGAGAATCTCGTGAGCAAATTAATATTAAAAACCCAACCTGTTACACAAGTCAATATGTCAAGATTATACCATCTTTCCCAGGGAAGATGATAACTTGATAAGTATACCTGTATACCCCATGATCTCATCATCTGAGAGTTTTAATTTTCTGGTAAATGTATATTTCAATATATTAAACCATGACATCCATATGAGAGTTTCAATTTTCTGGTAAGAATATAATTGTAGTACAATGAGAATAGCGTTGCAGATGAACCAAAAGGCCAACAAACAGTCGGTGGACCGTTCATGAACAGTTCAGCGCTGGAAGTTCATTGATGTTCATTTATATAATACATGAACAAACATAACAAGATTATTGTTCGTTTAGTTAGACAAATTAACATGAGGAATGGTCTTGATGCCTTGTGGATGTTTGTTTATCCATTCATTTATGTCCGTTTGTGCGTTTGTTTATAATGTTGAATTTTATCATATTGCTCTGTCTGTATGCTCGTTAAACATTTAAACAATCGAATATAAATCAAAAACAAAAAAAAACATCTCCCTGGTGAATAACAAATACACAAAAAATCGTTCGTTTGTATTCTTAATTTGTTAAAAACCAACACAAGAATCAGTTACATGTTCTTTTGTTCAGCTAAATTTAATTAGCAATATTTTTCTCGGGAAGAAAGACCAAATTTTCGCAGAAACAAAAAACTAGAACAGTATATCCAGGCATCAGATAATTCCTCATACATAATCTATTTATCCATCAAAAAAATGGTCAATGAAACACGAAAAATGAAAACCGAGTGCCCTGATATCAAAATCTTAAGGATATCAAATTAAAACTTACTTCCTCAAAACACCATAGACGCGAAATTCATCTTCAAGCTCTCGCTCAGAAACTCGCGGGTCGAGATTCCCAACATACACACGAGACATCGTCTCTCACCTATAACATAAACGCAAAGCAGAATCACATCAAATAACGTAAAACCAAAAGCCATCAGTTTTTCCCCTTTACAGAAACAAAATTACACGTAAAAAAGTACTACGATTTGTTTAAGCGATGTAAAAAGTATCAGCAATCGAAAATCAGGTCAGTTTTGATTACCTCGGTAAAAATCTTGAAGAATTTGCGATCCGATCGAATGAATTCGAAGGCGATTGTGAAGCACTAAAACCCTAATCACAGAAAAGGGAAAGAAAATGAAATAGTAGTTCGCTAGTTTGATCGTTTAAGACGTTATGAGCCCTTTTAAGCCATTTAGATGGGCTTCTTATTTGGGCCACAATGTAGGCTCCTTCTTTTGGGCCATAAGTTTTTAGGTTTAATTTTGCTAGATATTTTATATTCTTTATTAAAAATAAATAAAAAATATATAAATTTAATATCACAACTAAATATCAAACACCACAATTAACAAAAAATATTGGACCTAATTTTATCAACAATTTATCATGTGGAATTTTTTATTTTTTATTTATAATATAATAATAATAATCTTTATTAAAAGACATACGATATGTGTGTTAAATATGTTAGACAATGTTTTGTTGTTTCTTTTACAACACCGTGAGTATGATCGACCCCTTCTTCACATATGGTTAAATGTTCCTTTTTCATATTACAGCAAAAACGGAGCTAGAAACATTGACTAGTGTAGTTGTAAATAAATCTTTTATACGGTAACACGTTTTATCTGTCAACATATGATTTATTGAAATATATAAATTATGCTAAAAACTAAAAATTATATATATATATATATATATATATGAGAGAGAGAGGGAGTTTAAACAATAAATGTTTTAAGGGCTCATTAGTTAGTCATTAACGAGAATCAATCTTGATTATTTATTAATGAGTTATTAACCAGTGTATTAATGAGTCATTACAATTATTAGTCATTGATTTATATTAATCAATGGTTAAAGATTAGTTCTCACAATTATTGTACAAAAAACAATTCTTATTTGAACTCTCCCCTACAACTATTAACCCTTACAATTATGAGTCATTAGTTTATTTTGATCAAAGGTTGACCTATTAAAAAAATACTAAGATTGTTTTTCGCAGTTTTTATTCGAAAACCATCCTTATTGCGAACCATACTTATTGCGAGTATCACGCTAACTAATCTTGACTAATGATTAAAATAAATCAATAACCAATAAAAATGACGACTCGTTAATAGATCAGTAACCAATAAAAGTTTAACGATTCCTTACACTCACCCTTGGTTTAACATATATGTATACTTTGAATGGAAAAGGAAAACCCAAGGAATCCTTTGTTTGACCATTGGTTTAATTTGATTGGCATCATTTCCATTTTAGAGGTTGTTTCCAGTTTGAAAAATTATATTTAATTTATTCATACATATATGTCACTTTAATTAGTTTTACATGATTCCTCAAGCTACATGCATCTCACTTTACTTGACTATAACATTCGATCACAACCTCAAAAATGGTCAAACAGACATAACATTAGGCTCAGACAGTGACTTATCACTATAAAAAATATATATATATAATAAAATAATTGTATATGTAACATAACTTGATGAAGTTGCTCTAAAATGATCCCTACATTTGATGCTAGCTTTTATGCAGCGTCACCTTTTTATTTTACATGCAAAAAACAAAATACCGTAAACCAATTATTTTACGACAAGCAAGATATATGTACGTCAAGACGAAAACAAATACATAATAACAAACTTATTCGATACTTTAGTAAAAATTTTACCCATCTAAATAGGGATGGTAAAACAACCCGAACCCGACAAGTTTCGGAGTCGGATTAGGGTCGGGTTCGAGGATTTTCCGGGGTCGGGATCGGGGCACGCTATCCCCACCCGCCTCGATATATGTTTATATATATTTTTTATATATTTATATACATGTATGTTTTATATATTTATGTATATAATAATGTGTATGAATATACAAATAGAACGATTGTATATCTATCAATGGATAAGTTTCTAAAGTGATGAAGTTTTTTGTTAAATTTTGAATTTTGATCCCCTAACTTCTTTTAAGTTATACTCTAGTTAAGTTTTTTATTCAAGTTAATTATGATACTTACGCTCTTATTTATAAAATCATCTCGTGTTCTTATTAAGTTTTTTGGGGCAAATTACGCGAAAATACAACAAACTTTGCCAATATTGCCATTGTATGCAATCAACTTTATTTTGTACCTAAATATACAACCTACTAACAAATTTGCGTCATTGTATGCAGTTAACCTTTAATCAAAGGTTACCAACCGGTTAAAATTTTTTTTATTGAATTTCAATTTTTAAAAAATAGGTTTTATGCAAGAATTTCATATTCAGACTTCAAATGTTGAAATCATGGATCACGTTCAAATCATAGGGTTTCGATGGAAGGTACGGTTGAAGGCATCAGATGAATGAAGCAGACGAGGGTTTCGATTAAATGTATTTCGAGTTATAGTTTGTTAGTGCTTGAAGGGAACAAAGGATGAAGCAGATGAAGGTTTGTTCTCTGCTCCACCCCATTTTCATCTACTCGACTTCTCTTCTACCCATCTTCATTTGCTCGACTTCAAATTGAGGGTTAGGATTCAATTTTGCTTCACTACTCCACTTCATCTTTATATTTTCTTCACTGAATTTAGGGCTTCATCTTTGTTTCGTGAGTTTGCGATGGTTATAGCTTCGTCACAGGGGTTTGCAATTGTTGACTTCGGAAATCAATTCAAAGCACCAAAGGTTAGTGTTTTGTTTGTACGAGATTTAAACATTTCATCTTGTTCGAGATTTCATCCCTTCGTCTTGTTTGAGATTTAGGTTTCAGCTTATTTAGGGTTTTTGTAATCACTCAAGGATGTTTCTGTTCTTGAATCTTTTCTTTGGGTGTACGGATTTGCTTTTAGATCAAAGATTTAGGGTTTCTAAATCAACATAATAGGTTGATTCATCTGTTCTTGTGGGTTCAATTTTGTGTAATCGTTCATTCTTTTAACGATAATTTGTTCCTTGGTGTGATAACGATTCTTGGTTCGTTTTTTTGTTTCCATTGTATATTTGATTTTTTGGGTTCGATTTTGCTTGGTTTGTAGTATTCAGAACCAAAGAACATAAGAAGAACACCAAGAACATGAATATCATAATTAAAAAAAATCAAAATTCAAGTAAAAAACTGGTAACCTGATAATCAGGTTACCAATTACATACAATGAAGCAAATTTGTTAGTTGGTTGTATTTTTAGGTACAAACTAAAGTTGATTGCATACAAAGTTTGTTGTATTTTCGTGCAATTTGCCCAAGTTTTTTGTGTAGTTTCTTACTTCATTAACATTTTTTTAGTCGAATCGGGTTTATACCCGTGCGGTGCTCAAGTACGTAAATAATTTTTTTTTTATTTTGATAGTTTTTATACATACTCTTTTAACAAATATAAAATTATATTTCATATCTAAAAGTTTTTAGTGTAGTATTAATATGTTTCCCGTGTTCACTACTCTTAATAAAAGTAATATTCATATGATGTATAATTGAAAAATCACCCTTACCAAGTTAGAACGCGTGAATGAGAAATATCAGGGTAGTGGATAAAATGTCCTTTTATGGTTCGTTTATGTATGTTTGGAGTTTAGAAATGGTTGTTTTTATAGGATTTTTAACAAACGAAGAAGCCAATTGACGATAAGGTTGAAAGGAAATCATTAAGGATTAGTTTATAATTTTGGGGATTAAGGTTACATTAGGGTTAATCAAATTGGGCAGCCTTGTTAGGTTTGAACGGTAGTTTTGGGACTCGGATAGCTTCTATCAAAATCGACAAGGAAGAACAAGAACTCTCGGTGGGTTTGTGAAGACAATTAATGTGGTAAGTAATCCTAATTTCTAATGGTGAATTCTAGGCAATTTGTAATAGGATTTTAACTGTTTATTCATGGTTTTTTGGCGAGGAAATCTTGATCTAACAATGGGTTTACATGAAATCTCAGATGATTATATGAATATGATACGAGATCGGATGCTCTATGTACGGATATAATTTATGATCATGTTATATGGTTATGAATATGATATGTGTTATGATCCTTAATGATTAATTAATGCACGAACATTATGAATGGATATCTGTTTTCCTTATAGGACAGGGTTAGTTCCTATTTGATGATACGGTATGGGCATAGTAGGTAGTTGACGCCTTATAAGAATAAAAGTGTTAGACAGACTGGTCACCGGGTTTTTCAGAGAACTTTGGTTGCAAGTGGTATGGGCCTAGAAGGATTGCTTGTAGACTATTACCAACTTGTATTAATATGAAATGATTTTATGAGTTTGTAATATAGTGTTTTCTTTAACAGTTTAAACAGATTTGACAAACACGATATTAATTATGATTTCCGTTACGACTATGATTTAAAAAAAAAATTGATCAAGAGATTTCTAGGAAAACCCAGCGTTACAACTTAACTTTTTCTAAATGAGAATATGTATTTGTTTATATTTTTTATAAAACTTTAGTGAATATCTACAAGAGATTAGTATGGTATAAATGATTACATGATATCAATAAACATAAATAATTACTTGATATCAATGAACACCTTTTTGATTAAAATTATTTTGAAGATATAGTAATTTTTTCCAACAAATGAAGATGTCGAAAGTATAATTGATTACATCTTATCAGTGTTAAACATTATGGAGGTATCATATTTTAATTTAGAAAATATATGTTAAAGCGAACTTCATATCATTTTTAAAATCACTGAACACACCGAATATACTTAATTACCTAAAGGTTTCATCTATGTGAAGATGATAGTACCCTAACAAATAAAAGTATGAATGTAGTATAGAAAGAAGTACTACTAAAAATATGAAAGTTTATCGTAATTCAATCTTCGAACATTCGATAAATATTATGTTTAATATATATATATATATATATTGTTTATGCTTTATTACATATTTATGATTTTTTCTATGTTATGAATCACTAAATTAGTAATTCTTTTTTATGAGGTATTTTTGATTTTTAAGTAATGAGAATATATATATATATATATATATATACACACACACAACAATTAGTGAGTATAATACTTTTTTATGTGATAATTTATGTTTATGAATTCCTAAATCAGTTATTTTTCTCGTTGACATAATCACACAACGTTAAAATTTTCCTCTGTCCATGCCAATAATTTCATAATAAAATATTGATTAAATCGTAATGATTTTAATGAACGCACCATTTGAAAATGATTAGCCGGTCAATGCTTTGAATGTCAACAAAAACGGTTACAAGCATGACATCCAAATTTTGAGACAATACTATTGTGAGCTAATGAGATAATTTATGTATTTGTTATGATTTAAAAGTTGGGTTTGATATAATAACAATGAGAAAGTATAGTTAAATTATATTTTAAGAGAATCCTTAAGATTTTGAAATTAGGAAGCATTAATTATTTATATTTAGATGCTTGACTCTCATTTTTAATATACTTTGTTTTTTATAAATATACGTTGATAAACATAATTACGACTAACTGTATATCGCATGGGCATCTAAGAAGAGGTTGTGCACGTAATAATTACATGATATCAATGAACATTTTTTTATCGAAATTATTTTTAAGAGAGAGTAATTTACTTCAACAAATGAATATGTTGAACACATAAATGATTACATGGTATAATGTTAAACATTACGCGGGTATCATATTTCAGTTTAGATAATATATGTTAAAACTTAAGATAAACTTTTGTATCATTTTAAGAATCATTGTACATACCGAATGAACTTAAATCCCTCAAAGTTTTATCTTTATGACGATGATAGTAACTTCACAAATAAAAGTATAAACATAGCATACAAAAAAGTATTACTGAAGATATGAAAGTCCGTCTTAATTCAATCTTCGAACATTCGATAAATATACTATTTTATTAATTTTTTCTATGGATATGATTATTTTTGTTTAAATTATTTTATATATTTTATTTTGCTTTATTACATCTTAAATATTTTAGATCAATAGAGTTTACCTCGTGCGTACACGAGCCATTCAACTAGTACGATATAAATATATGTTAGGATTAGTTACGTTAAATATTCTCCGATTAGTGAAAATGTGTAATCTTTCAACTATTAAATCTTTTTAATCCATGATTCTACCTACTAGACGATGAAATATGGAATTCGCTTATTTATTTTAATCTCTTATTTTTGATATTTATCTTAATCTTATGAGTAGAAGGTAAAATAAAAAATAGAACGATATATAACTTTTATTTAATAAAATAAATTAAAAAAGAGATATTCAATCGATATGTTATTGAACTAAATATTTAATTGCCATTAACTACATTTAATTGACTATAAATACGAGTAATACGTTTTGTACGTGTGGGCCCACGTTTGTAGAACGGATAGGGACGAAGCCCGGTCGGCAAACCCATATCATATTCACTTCTCACACGCCATCTTCTCTCTGTTTTGTGTCTCCGTCTTTCCGGAACCTACCACCGATAAATGCGGCTGTTTGGATAAAGTGGGCCCACTTCTTTTACTTAATTTTACGAATGTACCCCTGCCCCTTCTTGATAAGATCACATATTCCCCTTGCGGGTCCCACTTTCCGGTTGTTACTCACATGTCCATCACGTGTCATGTACTGACGTGGAAAACCCCTTCTGACCTTCTCCCCAGAAAAGCCCCACTCATATTTCTGTTTCGATTTAGTTTCAATTTCGCCCCCTAGAGTTCTAACTTATGCAACTTATGAACATCTTTTTTTCAAAGCAATATTTTATCTAGCCATTAAAACTACCGTAAGTATGGGTATACCATTAACATAGAAATTAAAAATAACATGATATCTTCAAACATGAAAAATAAATAAATAAATACTCAGCAAAAAACTCTACAAATAAGAACTATGGGCGACTCTTACGTTTTGCCGACTTTTTTAATAGGGAAATTGAAAGAAAAAAAATGAAAACTCTATTTATTTCATTCTTCTACCTATTCAATGATTGATAAGTGTAATGTGTAAATTTCTTTCACGCATTTCGTCTTTTAGTTTGATACTTGTCTTGATCAAGCGAGTAAAAAAAACTAAAAAAGAATTAACGAGCATGTGTTTTGTCCTTTCCTTTCCTTTTTTATTTTCTAAAAAAACTCAAAAAAAACATATAAACTTCATTCCCCTTGACCTATTTTCAAAAAATAACTCGAAAACATAACATTAAGATATGCGGTATGGATGATTGCGCATGCTCCATGTGTAGGAGCCTAGGAAAGGGCCCAATTTTTTATCCACTTATATATATATATATATATATATGTGTGTGTATTTACGTTTTTAATATTATAAATTTTCAAGCTCATCTAATAAGAAACTTTTTATAAGTTTTTGTTAAATACAATTAGCATATAACCAACTAAACTATAATAATCCAAAGACCTAATATTTATTTTTCACACAAGGCTTTCAGAATATATAGAATAACCCGATAAAAGTTTTAAGTGAATGTAGCTCCATAAATTTGATCACATGTCGACATCACTTTGATATCCTAATTTCCATATTTGAGCGGATGTTGTCATCTTTAACCATAGAAAGTCCGGCATGTTATGGGTGGTGACATGTGTGTATGTATCTATTTAGTTAATAGGGAAAAGTTTACATGTTTAAAAGCGTCACACCAAGGTCACTTATTTCACAATGTGAAATAAAATAGTGAGTAACCTTGATATTACGTTTTTTAAACTTGCTTATAATTTTATGAATTTTTTTCTGATTAATACGATAATATAACATAACGTCTTAAATAGAGGTGCTCGTGAGGTTAAACATAGAATTAAAAGGGAGTGTTTCGTTATTTTCCAATAGATGAAGGTCTAATCTTTATATATCAGAATGACAAGAGGTATCCTAAAAGTTGACTTTGAAAGGACTTTCACATGACGTGTCATGATATTATTCGTTTCAGTAGGACCCATAATCTTGAGAAGTCCACGTTGGCGCTGTTAGTGGTGGGACACGTGGATATTGAGCAATTAATGTCCGTACAAATTAAGGTGGGTGGATGTGGAAAATGGTATGAGCCAAGAGTTTTTTCTTTTGTCAAACTTTATTATTCACTTCATTATCCTGTCCTAAAATATCTTATATACACATGCCCTTTATTTCAAAATAAATTACGTTCATGCCATTAGTTGTGGAGTTTTTTTTTTTTTTATCTTTTAAGATATTTGTAATTTTGCATTGCTATTTTTATTGCTTTAAATTTGAATTAACTACCTGCCTTTGCATGATTTATAACTTTTATATCTTAATATAACAATTATGAAGATTACATGATTGTCTTGCAGGATTTACTTAATTTTTCAATAATAATTGAAAAATATTTGTAGTATTTTTTATGCAAATGTTCTATTAGATAACATAGTGTTTCCACGTATAAATCACAAAGTCTTTTACTTTACTATCTCTAGGAATGACAATGGGTTGGTTTCGGTCTGGGAATTGGTCCCTCTTCCCCATCTCCGTTTAAGAAAATTATTCCCGTACCCGCTTAAAAAACCGCGAGCTTTAAACAGGGATTTCTATCGGATAACGGGGAAAACCGTGGGGAAACAGATATCCCCGTTTAATATAAATAGGTGATTAAACAAGTAATTTTCATCACGGGACTACCCATATAAAGTTAAACGGTAACTTTTCACCGCGGGGATCATCATCGCCATTAGGATTTTGCCACGAGTTTTAGAAAATAAGTATACTACAATTCATCATCCCGATCCCGAAATGTATATCAAACAAGACAAAATTTTTAAAAATATTATTTTATGCGAGTTACGCCTTAAAAAACTCGTCATTTGACGCATAAAGGCACACCTTGGCAAGCCTTGTCGTGCGTCATGCACTCATACAACATTATAGACAAAGTTGTTGTTGGTCTACCATTTTAGAGAGATAGAGTCGAGAGAACAATCGATAGAGGTCAGGCTCTTTGAAAGATTAGAAGAGAGACGCCAAAGAGCAAATACAAATAATTAAAGAACTAGGGTTTCTTAGAACATATTTATATTGTTGACATATAATATAAAATAAAATAAGTAATGTGAATTATATATCGGGTCGCCATCCCCACCCCGGTTTAAAAAATAGGTTTTTCCCGCCCCCAAACCCTCCCCATTTATCTCGATTTTCAATTTTTTTTGTCATCCCTATGTATCACTAAGTCAATCTTCAGAAATGGTTGACACTTATTTCTTTGATTAGTTGATATAAGGTGGTCACTGTCATTTGCACACACGGGCATTTTGCTATCCCTTGAAGTGTCAACTCTATGGTTAGGATCGGGGTCTTTGGTCCAGATGCGGAGTTGCACGGTTGGTTGCCAAGGGTCGAAATAAGGTGATATCACCCTGGTTTATTTATTTCTTGGCCTCTTAACAGAGCAATTATTTTTCCTTGAGCTTAGGGTCGGTTCTTTAAAATTTGATATAAATTTGAATCTTCTTTAGGGATGAGTTGGGTATTAAGGGTTTTATTCTTTTGGCACATATGGGTTTATGTTTGTTATCGCATTCTGGGCTTTTCACAAGTTTTATTGTAGTCAAGATGCTTAAAATTTTGGTTATATTTGAAGAGATGCATGCTCTCTTTAGCAAGAGTAGGTGTAACTATTTAAAGATCCATAAGTATCGAAGGTATAGAAGGCTTAAAGATAGTTATTATCATTATTAGAAAAATGATATATTTTTATGGCATATTTATTGGTTTTGCTAATCATTGTGTTGAGGACAGTCATATTTGATGTTTGTATTTTCTAAGTCTCAATCTTTGAGGCTTTATATAATAAAATTCGTTGTTTAAAAAAAAGAAGTTAGTTACTTTACTTTATAAGGGAGATAATTCGTACATAATAAAAGTGACCAAGCGAGTCGTTTAGAATTGAATATATTCAAACAAAAAGATGACATAGATTTTATGGAGCACAATAACTTTATGAATAATCAACTTGTACTGTATGAATAAACTACATGAACATTGTTATGTATGAATAAAAACTAAAAGCCTAAAAACTGTTACGTATACATCAACCCTCATTTTATAAAAATGATAAAGCATTTTGTTTTTGCACGCTATAGGTCTTATCTATATGGATAGTGGATTTGGTTGTAAGAGGTTATGTCTTTCAATGTTCAAGATTATATTTGGTAGGGTAATAAATAAAATCCATTTATTTGCGTTCATGCCTACTTTTAATAATTATCCCTCTCATAATATCACCTCTACGTCCCTACACACGTATATATAGATAGATTAAAGAAAGAAAAACGTTTTTTCTAGAAAAAAGATATGTAAGTTTTAATTTATTTTAAATGCACATATTATTCATTTAATTTAGATCGATGTACCATGCATCTATCACGTGTATCTAGTTTTATACATATTTACTAGATTAAATGTTTGTGTGATATGTGGTTGATCTTAAAAACAATAAATATTAAATATTAATGTAAACATTATCAAATAATTATAAAACATGAAAAAAAATCAAAATTAAAAACAATCGCGACAAACGGCGTACACTCAGATTAACGGTGAAAGAGTTGATACGAGGAGGAGGACAAACGTGACGGTAGAAACATGGTATCATAATACGAAGAGACGTGATTGTACTTTTTGTCGAAGTCATCAATCATTATTGTTACAATTAGCAGCAATTAAGTCAAATAATTATCTGTTATAACTAAAAAGAACTCAAAATGATTATAAAATATTCTAAAATGATAAAACTAAGAAATAAATTGTCAAAATTATGTAATTAATATCGATTTGTTAAATTAAATGCTACAATCATACAATAAATTTTATATGAATTACTCTTTTATTTATATTAGAATATTAATATAATTGTTTTTAATTTGAAAGTTTATTTTATTTGTGTTCGTTTAATTTAAAATTTGGGGTTATTTTGTAAATTTTCTTGATTACCCTAATGCTCTCTAGAATATTCCTTGAAACCTCCCTCTCTCTATACGTATATATAGTTATATATATGCTTGTCATTTATAATTGGCTAGGTTTAATAAACTAAAAAGATAACATAATGTCATCTCAGGTTTGGAAGATAAAAAGAAAAGGTTCAGTTTCAGATTTGAACTAGACCAAACTAGTAAACTTAGTAAATTTTTTTAACATAAAGCTAGACTTCAGAAGAATGCTTCTGTACACAGTCAATATATTTATAGCATACTATGTACAACATAATTATTTATTTCAAAACAAAATCCTCTTCTCGTGAATCTTTTTCTCTTATAATAAAAGAAAAATCAAATATGTCACATATATGTAAACTATAAACCGCGAATAATAGTTTTTAGCACAAAGTTTACCATATAAAAAATATAAAAAAGTAAAATAATAGTAATAATAAAAATATAAAAAATAATAATGTAAAATAATACTAAAAATAAAAATGTAAAGAAAAGAGACAATGTGGGATCGTAGGATCGTATAACAATCATACGATCTCACATACAATCTTACGGTCCTACCTGTTTACGATCCTAAGTATGATCCGACACGTTTTTTATTGGTAGAATCGTAGGATCAGGATTGCGATTTTGATAATCATGAAAAAAGTAACTTACAAAGATTGGTGTTTTACTTCAAATCAGTTATCGAAAGGTTGATTTGAAGGTTCAATTTTATTGTAGGTGTTCTTAATACAACCCCCTTTATACCCTTTAAATCTTTTACCATGTCACCACATAATAAAATTATCATGTTTTGATAATAATTTTGTAACAGGATTGTAATTTTGCCTTTAAAAATGCAAGACAAAATCAAATAATAAAGCATGTGAAATATGAAAGAAACAATTAAAAGAATAAATTTTAAAGGACGTGCTCAACTAAAAATTTTTCACTAACTAACGAGTACTTGTCCTAGTGGTATAGAGAGTTTTATTCTACTGTAAGGTCTTGCGTTCGAGTCTTATTACGGGGTTTCTGAAAACAATGTTCCCCAATTATTTTAATCTAACACTAGTGGGCGTTGGCTAATATCATTGGTTTTTGGGTTGGTCAATGGCTATACATCTAGTGTTATTAATTTGCTAATCAACCTAAACCTATTTTAATTCTTTAATAGCAAAAATTAAATTAAAATTCTACTTATTTTTATTATTACCTCATGCCCATCGAAACATAATATGTGTAATCTAGTAATCTATTAATCCTTTTTTCTCATCTTATCTATTACTTTTGACACATGTTTTACTTTTGTGAGTAGAAGGAGACATAGGAAGGTTTTATAGGATAGTATAAAACCTCCTCATAAGAAAGTTTATATATCATGCTACTTTGTATTCTTAATTATCCTTTTAATCATAAGATAAGACAAATATCAAAAAACAAGAGAGGATATTATGAAAAAGAATATGTGAATTTCACGTGTTAATATGTGATGAGTAGAAGAATAAACTAGAAACATTCAGTGGAAAAAAATATAATTTTCCATTAAATAATTATCTGTATGAGGGCACCTTATAAATTAAAAAAATATTAAAAGACAACGCTACAAGATAAATTTGTTTATTACATAAAAATCAAAACACAAATCTTGCCTCAATTTTTTTAAAAGACTAGTACATATTAAATAAAAAAGAGAAACAAGTATATACAAATCTATTATCTAATCTAATATAAATAAAAAACTAACTTCAATAAAAATTATTAAATAATCTTAGCCATTAAATTTATATAAAAAATTTAATTATTAAATCTTAACCACCTTTTTTTAACAAAAATTATATCCAATTTTGACTTTTCTTGGTCAAAATTAGATTCAACTTTGACTTTAATTTAAATTAAAATATTAGAGATGATTTCAAATATACATTTTTTAAAGGGTTTAGTACACTGAAATGTATTCAAGTTGTCACCTTTTGCTATTGTATGTACTGAACTTCTAAAGTTACCATTTAATATATCCAACCCTCAAAAGTTACTAGTTAATGTATCCGGTTACCTTCTGTTCAGGTAACCGGTAATTTATTTCATTTTTATTTATTTTTAATCTCCCAGCTCAGAAATTATTACCACCCCATTTTAACTTTTATATATATTTTTTTTCATGAAGAACACTCTTCATCTTCAAGCTTCAAACATTCAAACATAAACTCCATACATTCAATCATCAAACTTTCTGAAACATAAACTACAAAATGAAAATCGTAAACACCAAATATTGAAAGTGATCCATATGAAATCCTAATCACAAAGGCCTAAAAGTAAATAACTCAATCAGAACTTACAAACCACAGATATGAAATGAAGAACATAAAGCCAAAAATCAATGATGAAGATGAAGATGAACAGAAAATCCCAAATCATTATGAAGAATCTGATAAAATGATAAACCCTAAGATGTTAAGAACCCTAAATCGCAACAATCAAGAACCCTAAGTCAAAGTTCAGATTTTCATTAGGGAAATCGAAACTTAAAACACATCGAAATAGATCTGAACAAAATCATGAAACCGAAACCCTAAAACAAACGAAATGAGGAACGTACCTTTTCCAAGAAATCGAAGGAAACCTAAATGAAAATAACAAGTTGAATCAGATCCCTAAATATCATCTTCATCTTCATCTTAAACCCATGTTGAAACATATCCCTAAATAACAGGTTGAGATCCATTTATAATCGAACCCTAAACAACAGTCGCAGGTTGAATGTAGATGATGAACGGAAGCAAGTATGCTTAAATTGCAAATGATGAATACCAAGATCTCAAACGAAGATGAACTGAAATCGTCAATTCATATGAAATGGTCAAAGAAATCAAGGGTGAAAAGGAATAAATCGGTGGAAAAAGGAATCAATGGAAAAAGAAATCAATGGAAAAAAGTGTATTGCTTGAAACAAAGCAGGTGATTCTTTAAATAATAATAATAATAATTATTATTATAAAAGTATATAAACATTTAAATTTTGAATTATTTTTAAATTTAAAATTACATGTCATTTGCCACATCACAAGCCAAGTCACCTAAACCTTTGACACATCAACATGTAACCTGCTATAGTAGGTGTGATACATTATTTGGTAACTTTTGAAAGTCTAGTACATTAAATGGTAACTTTAAAAGTTTAATACATACAATAGCAAAAGGTGACAACTTGGATACATTTTGGTGTACTAAACTCTTTTTTAAACCCTAAAATATCATATTTGCTCAATTAATTTACAAATATTATATTTATATTTATAATATTTTAAAATATCATATTTTATATTTACCCAATTTTTTAGTTTTATCATTCTAAAATATTTTAGAAACGATTTAGTTTTTTTTTAATTATAACAAATAAATGTATAATCTTATTGCCCGTAATTTTAGCAATAATGATGGATTACATCTACAAGAAATACAATCATGTTTATTTGTATCATTATACCACGATTATGCCATCACATCTGCCCTCCCTCTCGCATCGATACTTTCATAGCAATCTGAGTGTTGATGTCGTTTGTAATCATTTTTTAATTCTCATTTCATTCGCTTTTTATAATTATTTAATATCTTTTTATTAATGTTTAGTATTTTTTAAACTAATCAGTGTATCACACGAGCATTAATGTAGTATCCTAATAAACTACTAAGAGAGCAAGTTTTCAAGCATTTTCATGTTGTCCACATAGGTTTGATTAGTCCACGTAGGATGGTCAATAAATTGTTCGTGTTAAGACTGTGAGGATTGTTTGTAACTTTATTAATAACTCATTAATATGGGATTTTAGATCATTTATATATGTACGCAACCGTGAATTACGTCCGGGTGGACTATTATTAATGAGCGATGCTTGATTTCTCTAAAATATCTCTCATTAATGCATTATTAACGAGTCATTACTATTAATACCAATTGATTTATTTTAATCAAGGGACAAATTTGGTTTTCATAATTCTCCCACGAAAATCAGCTCTCGTTTGAACACTCATGTATATAGTAGTGTGTGTGTGTGTGTACATATATATTTTGGGAGGGTTCGAACGAGAGCTGTTTCATATGAGAACTGCGAGAACTAATCTTGTACGTTGATTAAAATAAATCAATGCGCTATTAATGGTGAGGGTTTATTAATGAGGGGTATTTTAAAAAAATCAAACCTAATTAAATAATTACCCATCCTCGTTGACACAATTCACACTTGGGTAAATATATAAAAGACTAAAATACCTTTATTAATAAATCATTAACGCTGTTACAAATAATTCTTGCATGAAAAACAATTCTCAATTGAACTTTTCTCATGTATCTATATACATATATGTGTGTTACGTTCTTTGTGTTATATTATCGTGTTTGACTGATATTATTATAATTAGTTAACTAATTATATTATTAATTTTAATATTTCTATAGTTTTCTTTTTTAATCAAAAAAAGACTAGTCGGGTGATGAGATAGAAATATGAGTGCTACGAGAGTAAAATAGTTTCATTGAGATATAATGATTGAGAGGTATGAGAGAGAAACTAATGTGGCGTTGATATGTACATTAAATTATTGAGATGAAAATTTGACCATTCCTTTCGCCATGTCCAAAATAACTGAAAAAATCGAACCAATATAGAAACCAATTATTTTGGGTTTCTGAATTTCAAAAACCATTTTTTAGTTTGTTTCAGTTTTGGAATTTCAAAAACCGAATTAAAACCAAACCGTACCGTGAAATTGGGTTTATAAGGGTATATAATTATATACTGTATATCGAATTTTCCATTTCATTTCCCATCCACAACCCCCCACATTCACATTTCACGTATAATATTCGTTCTTCACACTTTCAATTTCACATCTCAAAAACTTAAAAAAGATATTCGTTGAAGCTAAGTTGATTTCACAGGTGAGTTGATTCACATCAAATGTTGCACGATCCACATCTTATATTTTCATCGTTTCCTCACTTGAGTCATATACATCAAATTTTGAGATGAAAGGCACAACTGGGATTCAATTAGAAGCTTAAAAACTTAAGAACCCGAGTTTAGAAATTATCTTTAAATCTAAGGTAAGCTTTTTTTTCTTGGTTAAAATGTAACCCTAATAAAAAAATGAGGGTTAATGTTTCATTAGATTTAAAGGTCAGATTTATAAGTGAAAAAAGCAAATTAAACTTTAAATATACGCATACATATTTGTTAGTGTCAAAAAGACACAAATAAGTCTACTATGTTTTGGAAAAAAAATTTAATTAATTATAGTGAAGTATTCGGAAATTAATCTTAGAAGACTTCTTCATCATTGAAACGTTATATCTCATATGTTTTTAATTGAAAATTACTTGGCAACCCATTTTGTTACAACTGAACCAAAACCGAAAATAGAGCTACTATAAAACCGAACGATTTTGTTTTCCAAAACTCTAAGCTTTCTGTTTGGTTTCAGTTTTATGCTAAAACCAAACTAAACGGAACACGACACACCCCTAGACCCTAGTTAATGACATAAAGGTTAATGGCATAAAGGTAGATACGAGTAAAGCAAAGGCTATTTAAGTAAAATTGACATGTTAAAGTCGATCCTTAAACCATGGTTGAGCTCTTAATATTAACCATGGTGAAGTAATGTCAACTTTATCCTTTCTCTCTCATCCCCTTCTCAATATTAACCCCCACGCTATTACAGTCTCTCTCTCACACACACATCAGCACCGATCAATCTCTCTCACCGTCGTTCGAACGCCGGCGGTACACCGTTCACCTCCGTACCGGCTTTCCATTGTTAAACGAACGGTTGTACGCACCATTCGACAGTAAGTCTCCACGCCAAACGGATGCTTCAATATATCGATGTCCATGTGCAGTTCTTAAATCCAATTTCCGTTTTTTTGTTTATCGATATGATGTTTTGTTATTTCTGCCGATTAATGAAGTGTTTTTTGCTTAAGTTTACAGAAATTGCAGGATTCTTAAGTTTATAAGAAGATCGGTGTTTTAGGTATGGGTTACTTTTATTTTAGGCAAGGATTTTAGATATATTCAATCAATTCGATCATGAAATGCCAATGGAAATTTTTGCTACGAAATAGTAATAAAAAGTAAATAAATCTAGCAACATGGTTACCATCTGAAAATCTTGAATTATATAATAATTGACATTGACATCAAAGTCAAAATTGTTTTTTTGGGGTGGGGATAGGACCATAGGAGGAAGTACTTATCATTTATCAATTTCTCTGTTACCATTCAGGAAACACTGATGATTAGATACATGCTAACCGTCTTTGCAAGTTTGCAGTGCAAATAACTTGTGCTGCATGTTAATGTCTGAGTTCTCTTGTCATGCTTATTTAAACAAAATTTTCGATTCAATGACCAAGAATCTACTCTACTCGACTCTATATTTTCTGTCTCTGATTTATATCATTTCAAAAACGATTTCATTACTTCTGTGCTGGAGGTTATTTACGGTGGGTGCATTTCATCCGAAGAACTTTGGTAGAACTTGGAAGTTTCCCATTTCTGCACCCCTATACTATGTTTGTCTACTTTTGCTTTACCAGTTAAACTATATGTATTATGTGCGTACTGCTTTAGGTTGCTTGATCAGAATGTTCTAGATGCAACAGAGGATTGAGCTTCTAGTAAGAGTTCCTTATTCTCATTTCTCTGAGTATGGAACTTTTATGGCTTTCCTTTATTGTTATCATGCATAAATGGTGGAGGTCACCACTTCTTACAACTTGAGTATCTATGTATTGATGTCGTTGATATAGTGATATGATGAAAAATAGGCTGACAGATTATAAAATTGAATTTCTCTCAAAATGCTTGAAAATGTTTTTCTTTGATTTACATGCAAAGAAAAGCTCCATTACACACGTATTATGTCTAAAAGACAACAAACAGTATAATTCAGAAAAAGGTGACCATTTACTTGTTTGGGTTCTAAACTGTATTGCTTTTCACTTTCATGGCGCCTGTCATTGCTCTTGTCCACCCACTTCTTAGGAGCTAGGAACAACATATTAGGGTAAATATTTATGACCGACCTGGCGACCTATGTGAAGGATTTGAGCCATGGATTCAAACTACATGCAAACGTTCAAGGGACGCTACATACAAAGGTGTCTTCACCTTCCTTTCCAGCTCTTCCAAAAGTCAAGAAGTCTTGGTGCCTGGCTGTCATTATATATACATCTTCCATCCCTTTAAGACAATGGACGTAGAACTCCTCCTCCTCCCCCCCCCCCCCCAAAAAAAAAAAAAGAGTAAATGTTGACATCAGACTTTTTTTATGCCAAACATAGTACCTTTCTGCTTGAGAACGATACTCATGTCATCTCGTTAAGAGTCCATATTTGAGTTTCGAGTGTCAACTTCTGGAGACTCATTACAGTGATGAAATTTTCTTACAGTCGGCTCTAATTTTAGAATAAGAAACACTTGGGGCTAAATTCCAATTTTTAATTTAAGTACGATTAAAATAGTCACATTCATGTCTCTGGTTTTAATACGAAGTTGGTACAAATCCATATAAGTGTTTGTAAGGGTTGTAACTACACCAGAAGTCCAGAACATTCTAGAAACATTAAATGTAGGAGAAACCTGCATTAGAAATTTACAAGAGCTTATATTAGTTCTGAATTCAAGAGGTACAAGATTGGACCAAGTCATACGTGGGCAATAAAACGAGATTGGAGGAACGTGCTTATACAAAAATTGAACCTTCTCCACCGATTTTCTTATGAATACAACCTTTTTTGGGAATAGTTTGCTCTGTAATCCAAATACTACCAGGAGTTTAGTGAACCAATCAACTTGCGAAGACTTTGTCTTCAGCTATATAGGTGTGGAGTTATTCACTTATTCCTGTTGGTAAACTCAAGCACTTACCCAGTTTATCTAGGAGTTCTAATTCATTCACTCCCATGCTAGTGCATATCATAATATTCTGCCTTCCTCATACTACTAAATATACTGTAACTAAATCTACAATGTAGCTACATGATAGTCTGCATTGTTATTACTGCCACATACATCATATGTTATATGCTTCCTGATTTGCCATCAAAATATTTCCATGGGAGGAACTATTTAACATCAAAACTATTTTTGCTTCTTATTATTTATACCATGAAGGCATGAATGATATTAACTATTAAGGTTCAAAATCGTCAACTAATACCACCTGCATATCTGTTCCCATTTGTTTTGTAGGATCTTTGAACCAGAATTCTCTCCCAGAACATACTTACTGTATGATCATCTGAACGATCATACTTTACATATCATGGCATCAAAATCTTATGCAAACATTTTGGATTTGGATCCGGATAAGTTGTTGGATATCCCTCAAACTCCTAGAGCCCTTCCACGAGTGTTGACCATGCCTGGAATAATCGCTGGTGTAGATGACAACAATGACGGAGATTCTGATAAAACTTCATCTGGTTGTCGAGAGAGAAAAATCATTGTTGCAAACATGTTACCTTTACATGTTCAGCGGGACCCAGATACTCTGAAATTGACCTTCAGTTTTGATGAGGATTCACTCTTATGGCAATTAAAAGACGGGCTTCCTGCTGATAGTGAGGTTGTTTATATTGGTTCACTCAAGGTCGAAGTAGATCCTAGTGAGCAAGAAGAAGTTGCTCAGAAACTTTTAGATGAATGTAATTGTGTTCCCACCTTTCTTCCTCAGGATCTTCACAAGAAATATTATGGTGGTTTCTGTAAGCATCAGCTGTGGCCACTTTTCCATTACATGCTTCCCATGTGCCCAGATCATGCCGATCGTTTTGACAACCTTTTATGGAAGGCATATGTATCAGCAAATAAAATATTTGCAGATAAAGTTATGGAAGTTGCTAACCCAGAGGATGATTACATATGGGTTCATGATTATCATCTTATGATCCTGCCTACATTCTTGAGGAACCGTTGTAATCGTGTCAAGCTTGGTTTCTTCCTCCATAGCCCTTTCCCTTCATCAGAAATCTATAGAACATTACCTGTGAGAGATGAAATTCTGAAAGGGCTGCTCAATTGTGATCTAATCGGCTTTCATACATTCGATTATGCACGCCACTTCTTATCATGCTGCAGTAGAATGATGGGTCTAGATTATGAATCTAAACGAGGGCACATTGGGCTTGATTACTTTGGTCGCACGGTGTATATTAAGATTCTTCCTGTAGGCATCCATATGGGACGGCTTGAATCTGTGTTAAATCTTCCAATTACATTGCGAAAAGTCAAAGAAATAGCCGAACGTTACAAGGGGAAGAAACTCATAGTTGGGGTTGATGACATGGATATTTTTAAAGGCCTCAGTCTTAAATTACTAGCCTTCGAGTATCTTTTGCAGATGTATCCATTGCTTCGAGGTAAATTGGTTTTGATCCAAATCGTTAACCCTGCAAGGAGTACGGGAAAAGATGTCCAGGAAGCAAAGAGGGAGACGTATTTAATTCTAAACAGGATCAATGAGACTTTCGGTGCTGCCGATTATCAACCGGTAGTAATAATTGACCGCCCCGTTGCTCGCTATGAGAAATCTGCCTATTATTCTATGGCTGACTGTTGCATAGTCAATGCTGTAAGAGATGGAATGAACTTGGTGCCGTATAAGTATATAGTTTGCAGGCAGCACTCACCTCATCTCAACGAGAATTCAGGCGATGAGGAGTCTCCTCGCACAAGCATGTTGGTGGTGTCTGAGTTTGTTGGGTGTTCACCGTCCTTAAGTGGTGCTATACGTGTTAATCCATGGGATATAGAATCCGTTGCTGTAGCTATAAATTCAGCTATGGTTATGAAAGAACCTGAGAAGCAATTGCGGCATGCAAAGCACTATCGGTATGTAAGTTCTCATGACGTGGCTTATTGGGCTCGTAGCTTTATGCAAGATTTGGAGAGAGCGTCAAAGGATCATTATAATAAGCGTTGCTGGGGTATTGGTTTTGGTTTGGGTTTTAGAGTTGTCTCTCTATCTCCTGGTTTTAGAAAACTGTCTCCTGATAGTATTGTCTCTGTGTATAAGAGGTCAAATAGGCGAGCAATATTTCTGGATTATGATGGGACGCTTGTTCCTCACTCGTCGATTGTGAAAACTCCCAGCCCAGAACTTATTACAATTTTGAATACTTTATGTGATGATCCCAAGAACACTGTGTTTATTGTTAGTGGAAGAGGAAAAAGCACGTTGAGCGAGTGGCTTTCCCCATGTGAGAGGCTAGGCTTAGCTGCCGAACATGGGTATTTCATAAGGTATGAAAACTTTATATGAACTATCTTTCTTTAGAGGCAGTGGGTTGGCAGGTTGCATAACAGGCCAAAACGGGTATGTGCTTGGTGGATGGCAAACTCTTTTTTTGGGGTCAATTTTTAATGCATTAATTATGACTGCAAAAACATATTATTACAATAGTAATCCGAGTCTTCCAATAAATCAATTCAGGAGGTTTTATGTAGTAAAAATTGGCTTTGGGCAAATTTTAACCTGTTTCCCTTTTAGCTACTTTTTTATTTTGACTCGTTTGGGATAAAACACAACCCAATTGTGAGTAAATAGGTTAGAATTGCCACCTATATCCTGCTTCACTCTTGTTTCCTCTGTTGGTCTGTCTGTGTGTGTTTATGTGTAAACATAATGTTATTTGCTCCTGACTGGCAGATGGAGTAGAAATGCAGACTGGGAACCTGGACTTGTGGGTGCAGACCTTGAATGGAATGAAATTGCAAAGCCTGTGATGGAACTTTATAAAGAGGCAACGGATGGTTCGACGATTGAGATCAAAGATAGTGGTCTTGTATGGCATCATCAAGATGCTGACCCTGACTTTGGTTCTTGTCAAGCTAAGGAGTTGCTAGTTCATTTAGAGAATGTTCTTGCCAATGAGCCTGCCTTGGTTAAACGTGGCCGACACATTGTTGAAGTTAAACCTCAGGTATGATTGTTGTTCTTCCATCAAATATCACCCCTGCATTCACCTGTAAGCAACCATGTTATATTTTTTTGTATTGATTCAAGGAGACGAACCTGATTTGGAAATGCTTAGTGTGTGTAGGCAATTGAAATATTTAACAGACCTTTACATTCATGTTTACCTTATATTATATTTAATTTAGAGGTAGCAAATCCACCCATTTTATGTGTAAATGAAATGATTAGGGTTGATACTATTTGCCCAACCGGTCAAATAGGCAGAAAGCTAAGATGGAAATGTGTCAAATCGACTCAGAGGTGTCTAAGGTAGTTTTTGTTAGCCTCTTAATAGAAACCATTCAGCACTTAATGCTGACTCTTTCCAATTCAGCGTATTTGTTTACCTAAAAAATGCCACTGAATGAGTGAATGGATTCTGCATAGGAGACCATACAAAATCATCAGAGGATTAGCTTTTACTATAATACCGTCATCCTTCCTCTTCCAACAATTCTACATATGCACCGACTAAACCCTTCTCAGTCAAAATTCAAAATCACTCCTCTTCCATCTATTATACCCTCCTTGATCAAACTGCAATATCTCCCAATCAACAATTCTGTTCGATTTTGGATATTTTTTTCATCCGGTTTCTCCAAATCAAGGTATATCGATTCTGTTCGGTTTCGAGTTTTGAATTCTGCAATCGTTCAATGATTATGCATGTTGCTGTATATCAATTTACTGGGTAACGATGATTGATTTGCCGTTATTTGATTTATTGGTATCGACGAATTATTTTGCTGTTATTCAATTTCTGGGTATTTTTCCATGATTTGTACATCGCTTCTGCATGTTGCCTTGCATCAATTTTTTTTTCTAGTCCAATGGTGCTGCAACTACAGTATTGATGAATGAAGTTTAGATATATATGATGTGTGTATCCTGTCGTACGTGTATATATGTATATATAGTGTGTGTGCTGTGTTGTGTATCTATATGTGTGCGTGATGTGTGATGTATATTTTGTGTGGCTCATGATGTGCTGTTGTATATGATATTATGTGTTAATATATTAGTGTGTGCTGTATATATTTGAAATATGATTGTGTGTGCTGTTGTGTATATATAATATATATGTGTTTGTGCGTCTTGTTATTGTATGTGTGTGTGTGTGTGTATATATATAGTTATGTATGTGTGTTAATGCACACACAAAATTCTATTTCAAACGATACATTCAAACCATTGATAAGCTGTACATTTCAGTTTTTCAGAGTAGTCATTCAGAAGTATTATCGAACAGCATTTTTCTATTCAGAGTCGTGTCTATTCAGAACCTCTATGTCAACCGGCCTGTAGAATCATTTGGTGCTAAATCATTCTGTTTTAACAAACAACATCCAAGTGTATTAAGATTTAAGAAACGGGTCAAAAGGGTTGAAAGTCGTTCAAAACTATCTTAAACTCATAATCTCCTAAAAGGCAAAAGTTCAAAGATGTAGATAGTTTTCAAAATATTTTAATCATATTTAACCCAGTCATTATTTATAAGGAGCTCAAGAAACTGACAGTAAGGTGTTTGCAGGTCAACTGAAACTGACCCACATTGAATACAGTAATTATCTATAATGCAGTAATTCGTTTGGCCCATTACTGAAGTCATCTTGTCATTTAATATTATATTAGCATACCCCAACAGTTCCTTTAACTTGATATTCATGGTCTTGAATAATATAGTACTTTCTTTTTAAAATTTGTTTTTTTAAAAAACTAGCAACAGTTTTACATAGGATAAGTGAAACCCATAACTCAGAAGACAAACATCACTCACCTCACTGGATGTGAGAAAAATCACAGTAATACCTAATTCTACAAACTATATTTCAGGGTGTGAGCAAAGGCTTAGTAGCAGAGAAAGTTCTTTCTGCCATGATAGAAAAAGGAGAACCACCAGATTTAGTCACATGCATCGGAGATGACCGATCAGACGAAGACATGTTTGAAAGCATTATGAACACGGTTTCAAATACATCAGAAATATTTGCGTGTACAGTCGGAAGGAAGCCAAGCAAAGCTAAGTATTACCTTGATGATACAGCAGATGTGGTTAAATTACTATCTGGGCTTGCTAATGCTTCACATCCTAAACCTAGTAATAATCCAGCTCGGTTCCAGGTAACTTTTGATGCAGTTTTTTGAGGTACAGCAACATGAAAAAAAGAAGAAAAATGAAACTTGTATAGTTTTCGCTTTCCCGCAAGCCCGTTTAGGATTTGGTGAGCTGGATGAATCTTCGATGCCATTTTAAGTTTGTTTTTAGTCAAGTTTTTGTTTTATATAAGCAAAGTCCACAAGTTCTTTCTATTGTTTTAGTCCTATAATATAGGGAAAGACCTCCTTTCTAGCATCCAAATAAGTTTTGGAGTAAGAAGTAGGACTCTTGTTTTATGTCTGGCAATACAATGTTTTTGTGCACATAAATAACTTATTGGCACCATGTGGGACAACCGAGGACCTAAATTCCTTAAAATATCTAGCATTAGACAAATTGTGTTTGACAGCATCTGAGTTTTGTTGGGTGGGTTGGGTAATGGATAAATTTTAGTGCGAGTCAAAACTCAAAACAGGAGGGGAGGGCTGTGCTTGGACTCGCACTGCCATATTTTAGTGCATGTCCTCCCAAAACGAGTCAAAACTTAAAATGAGCCTGGGAGGACATGCAAACACTTTTTTGTCAATTATTTTAACCTTATAAGCAAGCAGTTAATGTTAATAAAGTGATTACGGAGGTTTATCCATTTTGATGATTTGAATACACTTGGGATGACGTCGTTCCTTTTGACCCGCATACTTTGTAGTTAAATCTTTTAGGGTAACATGGTGGAGATGAAACACAACCCAAATCAACATGTCTATAGGTAAATGGTTTGAAATTAGTAGCTTATGCTTCACATCATAAACATAGCCCAGCTTAGTTCCAGGAAACTTTTGTAATTGCCATTATAAAGCTGCTTATGCTTTTCAAAATGAGCAGAAAAACAAGATGTAATGCATGAGATAGCGTTTAACCATTGTTTCAGTTTTGCTATTTTAAAGATTTATGAGGTAAAGTGGATTAGTTTGAATAAGCAACGCCCAAACTGCGTATTTCCCCCTTAAACGAGCCAATAAACATAAGCAAAATTTAGTTTCTTTTTGTTTTATCAAGTTTTGGTCTTATAAGAATTTGCAAGTTCTTTCTATGGTTTTACTGCTACTTCACTTGCCTGTGCTTTGAGTGATTCAAGTGGGGGAAGACCTTTCTGACATTCAGCAGGTAAGATTATTGTTTTGACCAAAACCAGAGAACCAAACTGGACAGCCCAGGCGGTTAGTGGCAATGTTTTGATTTGGTTCTTGGTTCCAGACTTCTACCTTTTTTTACTTCTCGGGGGAACCATCTGTTATAGTTGCTTCAAAAAGAGAAATTGGAAGGTTTAAGCGGGTTTTTTATTTGGTCTGGGTTCATTCTTTGATCAAAACACGGTGTTTTGTTTTTCAAACTTGAAACGGTCTTGGTAATGTGGACTATATACTCATTCAAATCTTTAGCTCAAAGATTTATTTGAAAATAATTTTAAAATGGCCAAAGTTATTTTACAAAATACTATATTAAGTAAAGAAAATAACTTTTAAGTGTATAAACATAATAAAAAAGGGGTTTAGAATCTGAAAATGTACTGATGTCACTTTTTGTTATTGTGTAAACCCAACTTTCAAAACCACTATTTAATGCATCAAACTTACTATAATTATCATTTGATATAGTAACTAAAACGTTGCTAGAACCCCTAAAATGAAACGTAAATGACTAAATGCCAATAAAAAAATTAATAACTATTGAATGAAAAAATCTCAAAAATTAATATATAGAAATGAAAATATATACGCGATATTGTTAGCTTCTGGAAATATGCGAGGCACCACAAATAAATGCCAGATATTGTTAGCCTTGTTCACTAGTAATCAAAATATCGCAAAGAAGTGTTGTTCATGTGGTTGGAGGCGTTACTGATGAGGAAATAAAGTTCTAGTTCCGGATGGTTATAGTTTCGGTTTTTCAAGTTTGCATGGGATACAGACGATGGTTATACTTTTGGTTTTTTCGAACGAAAAGCTTCTTAAACATGCGAATAATGATACTATTATATCGATCGTCTTCTAAGATCAATGATTATATATCGTCCGATCTCGTGTTAATTGCAATGTCATCTATAAATGCATGAGTAAAATTCTTTTAGATCGCGTGAAGAGCGGTTAATTTGCACCAAATTGTTAGTGAGAATCAATTTGCATTTGTTCCTAGGATCGAGAAGAATTTTAGTTTTAGATATTAATATATATTATTACTAAGTTAAATAAATAAATAAATGTTGTGGCTTTAATTATTGGCCGGGTCGGGTTTATGTTGTGGTTCAAGCCGTGTAATCCTAGAAATGGCTAATTGATTGAGGTTTGGTAATTATTCTATTTCTATTTCATCAATTCCTCACTACTGTGGTTTTTGAAAATGATGTTGAAAATTATGCAAATTTATATTGATACTACTATTTGGCTCTCCTCCTCTCACATATCTATATGTTAAATTTTCACTATAGTTCTTTAAACTTACAAATGTCACATCAAAGGAAGTCATTTAGATAATATGGGGTACTAATAGAATGATTCAATTTATTAATTATCCAAAAATACAAAGCAACAAATTATGACTTTTCATTTGTGTTTGTAGCTAGTGTTACTTTTTCATCTTTCTACTCATTGAATTGCTGCAAAGTTAACTAACATAACATATAGTAGTTCTGTCTCATTTCATATTTGAATCCCCCTGGCCCCTATTGTGTGTGTGTATATAGATATATAGGGTTCATTTGAGAACCGTTTTTATTGCGAGAACCAATCTTAGCCGTTCATTTTGGATAATGGAATTCATGGATGAAGAGCGTGGGGGGTTGGGTGTGGCAAGGTGCATGTAAGGAATTCATGGGTGGGCAATCCAATTGAAGGAGGAGGAATTGGACGGTTAAGATTGGTTCTCGCGGTTCTCGCAATAAGAACGATTCTCGAATGAACCTTTCACTATATATATATATATATATATATATATATATATATATTCCAATTAAATGTCAAATTAAGAGGGGTATACTTGTAACACAATCTTATTTTTGTAAAGCCCAAATCTTCAATCCTTAAAAGCTCCTTATCACACCTACCATATTATATAATCATACAATTTGCATGAAAAAAAATTTTTATCTAATATTTAAAAATGACAATTATATAAGAATTTTACTTATATCATTGTTCTCACATAAGATGTAAATTCTGTCATTTTTTTCAAAAAACTTATAAGCATAGAATAGTTACATTTGTTAGTAATCTACCATGAAAGTAAAATTTCAGTTTTCTGAAGACATACTCCATAATTAATTATTATTTTGAGCACATTATTTCCACATATAAGAGCTATGGTTTATGGTAAATACAAAAGAAATATAACTTTAAATCATACAAACTTTACAATAACTTCCTAAATTTCTTTATTAATTTTAAGTTCAAGTAATTACAGTTTGATGATATGATCACAAACAATCTCTTTCCTTATTAATTTAAAAGTTTTTAATTTTCAACCAGTAATACATCCAAAGTTCCAAACCATTCATTTCATGCGAATTAATCACATAATGACAACCTTCTAAAATAGATTAAGATTTTTAAAATTAAAACTAATTTTCTATTTGCTATGCACATCTTTTTAAAAGTATATTAAAATTTATTTTCAATTTGTTATACATTATTGTTATAAAAAAACTCATTTACTCATAATTCAATAAATCGTTTAATTTCATAATTGTGTAGAAAAAATTATTTATCTTAGAGAACCAAGATAATAATTATATAATATGAGTTAAAAAAAGTTTTGTTTTAAGATTACATGTATAATACCAATTTTAATGTAAACATATAACTTGAGTTTTCATTCAATGTTTTTCATACTATACTTAAAGTTATTAAATAGCTACAACGTTTCATCAATATAACAATATGGTAGATCATTTTTTTACACATATACTCGTTAAACTTATAAAAGTGTATTAATATGGTTACTTTTTTACCGACAGTTGTTTAGCATGTTAATAAGGAAATGATATTTTGGTCAAGTGGCCAAGGATCATATATAAAAGCACATTGACCAAACTTGTAATTACTCAAGTTGTTAAAGTAAAAACATATTATTTTCAAATTTCAAGATCTAAAGGTCGTATTATTTATGCTTTCTCATATTGATTTAAGTTAAAATGTATAAATAATATTACCATACTATTAAAATTTACACTTTCATATATCTAAGCATGATTGAATAACACTACCTATATTACTTCAAATTCCTTGTTTATTACCATTAGACTCCATTTACAATTGTCATTGTTACCTCTGTCGTCACTATTCTCTCTTTGCAAGTCACCACAAAATCTCACTATTGTTTCCTTCGTCACTATTCTCTCTTTGCAAAAAGAGACTTCAAGCTTTAGCCTTGCACCAACATTTAGAATTTAAGACGGTGTTTTGTGTGTGTGTGTGTAAAACTAAGAACAACAAAAAGAGACTTAAAACCTCGTTAATTAGTAATAATAAAGACAATAATAATATTTACATAGCATTTCATTAGTTTTCCATGATGACATAATACAACCCTAGTACAATTATCTCTTACAAAACACACTCAAAGAAACCAAATCTCCAACAGAACTGAAGCTATGATAAAACTAAGAACCGATACTCCACGATTCAACCAACGAACTTCTTTTACTACCTTCCACAAAACCCGCAAAGTTAGCATATATATGCTTATCTATCTTCCCACCATTTTCAAGAAAACCTTCTTTTTTCTCTTCAACTCTAGCTTCAACTTCTTGTGCTATACGTAATTTGGGGTCAAGGGTACCATCAAAAGTGATCAAATCCTTCAAATCATCAACTAAATCATGAGGTTTGGTTGTCTCGTCGTGACCTAAGTCATCATAATCTAAAAAAGACGAGTGTTTCACAGGTGTAGGTAGTGGTAACTCGTCACAATCTAATAAAGACACAGGTTTTAGAGGCGTAGGTGGGGTTGTACTAATCAAGTTAAGGCCAAAAAGTAGAGAGAGTTGATAGAAAGATAAAGTAAGAAGCTTCTTTAAAATGTGGTAGAGTTTATTATGGCTAGCAATTGCGCTTCTGGTGACGAAGTAGAAGGTCGCTGCTTGTTTCCCCAGATGGATTAGGTAATGCTTCCATGTCGTGTTGAATTGATGACGCCCTGAGGCTTCCTGTCTACAGAGTTTAGTTATATTTACAGAATATACGGTGTAGAATTCTTTAAATGAATCAACTTTATAGTTAATTATTTCTTATCTGTAGAGGTGGAAAAATGGGCATGTCAAGCGGGTTGTACTAGGGGTAAATATTTGTGTCGGTTGAAACGGGTTATAACAGTTCTTGTCTGATTTTTTTAATTTTTATAAATAATTAGCGTCATAATTTCAATAATGATGTTTAATAACTCGGGAGCTTTTATGCATTAAAAATACACTTTGCACGGCTTTCAATCAATTGACCCATTAGATATAAACATAACCCGAACAGACCAGTAGATAAGTAAAAGGTTGAAATTGCCATCTTGGGTCATATGGTTAACGGACTTGGTTCATTTGTACCAAGTCCTGTTGAAAATATTGTCTTTTAATATGAAACATTTTCCTTTGGAAAGGAGGGAGAATAATGAGTACATATTTCATACGAGAAACATGTGAGCTTTGTGGTGTTTGGTGATGTTGCACGCTCGTTGTATAATAGTGGGTAAATTGGTTTAAATTAGCTAACCTATAAAGGAAGTAGATTGATCAAAAGCCGTCTAATATGTAATTGATTGCTTGATTTAAAAAAAGATGATTACTTTAACAAAATAGTTTTTATAATCACGTTTAAAACCTTAATTGTTTTTAATTATAGAAAAGTGAACAGCAGGCTTTAGCGAGCCAACCCCAACCCAAATCCACTCTTAACTATTACCCAACGCGCTGGTTTTGCTAACTTTAACAGAAATGTGCACACATTTTACCACTATAGCAATATTAAAATTTTAGAGAAACTTACATGAGGAAGGACATAAGGGCGAATAGCAAACCCAATGATCAAGCCAATTAAACAAGCAACTGTCACGCCGATACCCCAAGCTGTGGTTGATCCAAGTACTGAAAACGTAATTTCCAAAGGTTTTTCATTTATTAATATGGAAGAATCTTGACAGAGCATCAAGGTTTAGGGATATAAAACTCAGTGATTTAATATTACCTAAATTCCTAGTTTATCTTGTTTCTTTTATGCCAGCTTTGTATCTTATAAACAGAGATCATTGCCTCATGAGAAATATTGACTATAAAGAACATTTAAGCAACATGAAGAATGGGGAGGTTCATTTTTCCAGCCCGAGTGTGTGGGTACGTGACTGTGCTGATATCCTTAATGCTTACCAGATCCAGAAGAAGTGTCAGCACAATCTTCAGCTTTTAAATCAAGCTGACGGATCAATCTGTTACCATGATCAGAGATCAACAATGCACATCTTTGAGGATCAAAAGTCAGCTCGAAATCATCAGAGAATGAAGCATTCTGTGCAGGTCCATCTGCTTTGCCTGTTTTTTGTACGTATCCCCCAGCAATGGTTGTCACGCCTATTATTTATTTGATTCAAGAAAAAGTAAAAAACATTTTAGCAACTAGAATCCTGTAACTTCAACTCAATCGATGCAGAAACTCTGATATTAACATAAGTAAACCAAAGTCAAATTACCATGGGAGTATATAATCACCATAAAACTATCTTTTATGAGCTCTAAATGACATAAACTATAAGGCAATCTTGTTTCTTCTTTTAAGGAATATATTTGATCTTAAACCGTTAATCATGGTTCTATGTAGTCCTGGCAAATGGACCCATATATTTAAGTTTGGGTCAAGCTGGGCAATTTAAAAATACATATGTGTCATTTGGGCCTGATCTTTATTCTACAAAGAGTCAAAATGAGTGACAAAAACTGACACTACGGGTCAAACAGGTCATAAGCATTCAAGCCAGCTGTTTGGGATTTCCATCTGTCGCTCTCTCTACAAGCATACAACTGCCCTCATGCCTTTGTGAGATTGTGACCACCTCCTCCCCACCAGCGACTGCTTCTCCGTCTAACAAGATTTGTTGCTTATTTGGCTCGACTTGACGGGGTTACGAATTGCAGAACGTACCAGGTGTGACTATTTGGTTCTAGTAAGTTTGGAAATTGAATAAATAATCACTGTGATCATTTTTATAAGGAGTTCAAGGTTCTAGGGTCGAAAATTCCATCAGATGCTGATTTCATCACCAATTTGCCTTGTATTGTTTGAGTTCTCATGGCAAATTGCAGCAAGTGAGATTTGTGGACTTTGCCAATTTGGTAAGTTTGATAATGGAATTCTACATCATTTTGACCGATTATAAGTGGGAATAAAGGATTGGAGGTCAAAAACCTCTACTGTTTCAGTTTTGTTTGCTGTTGATTCTGGAATTGGTCGAGGTATGATTTTAGGTAGCAAATTGGTGCAATTTTGGTTTTGTAATGCTATTAGTAATGATAATTTTCAAAATACATCTCCTATTCCAGTATTTGTTGATTATAAATCTTGATTTATTTCAGCTTTTGTTTGATAGTAAGTAATTTTCTTGGGTTCCCAAGTCCGTTTGGTTCCATGGGCATGAATAAGATGATTCAAATGTGTCCAGTCGATAATGATAATTGGAAAAAAATTGGTAATTGCAGCAAAAAATTGAATTAGTGTGCTGCTTTGGGAAACTTGACCATTAATGTTCTATGAATCAAAGGCGATGTAACGACTGCTACTAGAAAAGGTGTTTTTGTTTTGAGAAGTGGTCCGTTTCAACCCAAACCATTACCCGATTCGACCCGCCCATTTTGCCACCTCTAGATATTACAAATAATACTCCCATTATGATATCTAAAATCTACCTTTTCAGAGTATGAAAGACTAGAAGTTTGTATTTCTCACTTGGACATTATGGGAAAAATATAAACAACCAGAATAACTTTGTGCATGCATAGATATTTATATACCGGATTTGCCAATTTTCCTTATGACATGGTTAGTCTTGTCAGCAATGTAAATATTGTTTTTTCTATCCAGAGCAAAGCTTTTAGGCTTATTAAACATGGCAGACCCCAAATCACCATCCATGTACCCTGCATCACCATTACCAGAGAGCTTCTTGATCTCACTCACTGCAAACAACAATAATCATACTGGTATTAAGCATTCAGTGTCTTATAGTCTTATAGATACATACCACATGGTTGATGATCCTCATATGAAAGATCAAAGAAGTATGGTAATAACTAGCAGCGTACAAAACTTCCCCCTACTGTAACAACAATATTGAGTTCTTAAGTAAATGGACTCGTTTATAACTATAGAGATTGGAACTGTCAAATTTTCATGTCTGGTTCAAACTTCAAAATAGAACTATATAATTTTGGTTTTTTCTAAGTGAAAAAAACAGAAGTTCTTGTTGATTTTTGTGGGCATAACATATAAGTGAATCCAAGCTTCCAACCACGCTATGGTGGCATAGCTTCAGGGACATGCAACATAAAACAGCTAATTGAAATTCACATAGAAAGAATTCATTTTCTTCCTTGATTTCATATTATCTTGACTTTCATGTACAACCATCGGCATTTTCTTTGTACAGGTTTAATGATGTTCCCTTCAGGTAGCATCAAATTTACAGCCAAAAGATGTACTCCATCCCCGATTCAGTTATCCCAGAACAAGCCACATCCAGTTGTTTTATTTTCTTGACGAACGTATTGTGTAGTACAGATGTTTAAAAAAAACCTAAAATTGAACTAAATTATATACTTCGATTACTTATGAATTATGATCATACCTTGGGAATCTGAAAACGAGACCGTGTAAAATGTACTTTTGACGGAATCGAGGACGATGAGATCGGACGATGAACCAAACAAAGAGAAGACAGAGTAAGGGTTAATGTTAAGCTTGTCACCATCGATTACTGTAGTCACGGTGTAACCTTCCTCGAAGACGATATCAGCGGCGATAACTGTGAGCAATTATGGAAAATAATAATAATAAATTACTGAGAAAAATGGTGAGATTAGCGATCAGTTTGTTATATTACCTTCAGTTAGGGTTACGAGAAGGATAATGGCGACGATGATACGATAATTTGAAAATGAAGCCATGGAATCTGTGAGAGTGAGAGCAGAGTGAAACAAACAAAAAAAGTAAAGTGAGCCTACTGCTCGGTGATTGATTGGTGAATTATTTGTGTTCTCGAGATTACTTATTAGAGAAGAAAATGAATTTGGAAAGAAATTTTCTCTCAGAATTTTTTTTTAACTTTTTCTAAAGTGTTTTCGAGAAATAAAGGGAAAAAATTAAGAGGAGAAAATTCGACTTCTTTTCATTTCTTTTTATTTTTCGGGAAAACAAAATTATTACTTTTTTAACTCTTTTTTATACATGAGATTTCTTGAAAACACAGTATAAAAGTTGTATTTTGTAAAATAACATGTGACTTTTTGGTTAAAAAGAATTGCAACAAATTGAAAACTCTAAAAAAATCTCACCTCTTCGTCGAAACCAAACCTCACCATTTTGTCTAAACATATTCTACATTTTAATTTAAAAAACTAAAACTCTATCATTTTTTATAAAAAACTATAAAACGAAAAGCTTAAAATTTTCATCTACGAAATGTAGTTTCAATTGGTTTTAATTTTCTATAAAAATCATAACATGATAATTTGATTTTTGTCTACAGATACCCTTTATAATATAAAGTCGAAATTTAAAATATTCTTATACAAAATTAGCTTATAGTTTTTCAATAACATACTAACATTTACAATTTTTCAATACAAAGATTACATGGTATCTTTGTATTAAAATTTTAATAATTATTTTTCACAAGCTTTGTGAGGGAACATAATGCGCCCTATTTTTAAAGGTGACACATCATGTTGCGATATCTAAAAGCCATGCTCCTTGTTCATGACGACATGCCCACCTCTTGGAATCGGACGCATCTTGCTTTCGTCTTTGTACGATTGTTTGAGTTTTAGTTCTCATATCGAACCGATATTTTGTAACATCCTAACATTTTAAGAAGTATTTTTTTTAATATTAAAAATAACTTTAAGTTAGTCAAAACTTTTGGAACAAATTTGGTAACCTATGAGACCAAAGGGAGCTGTGGTTATGATTTATACAGTTGTAAGGATGTAAACAGCTAAGTTATTCAATTTAAGGGGCAGAAAGAAACTAGGTTTGTTAGATCTAGTAGGATATGTATCATAACCATTATTCTCATTCATTATCAAATTAGCGCGTGTATGTGTTATTAGGAAAGATTATTCATCAATGTTTAGATTTGGAAGAAATTGGTCTCCATAGCGTTGATGTGTGATTTCTAACCTTCTTCTTTGTAAAATAAATGGTGAAGTTAGAAGTAATATCATTGAGTTTGAGCGAGTATGAATCCCCTGTTTGTGGGTTGTGTTCCAGGATGAGTTGAGAGATTCGGTGCATGATTAACATTTGGTTTGGTGTTATTGATTCTAAATTGGAAGAACAAAGTGTTAGTAAGTCAATTTTCTAATGAAAAAGTAAGGGTTACAAGTTCCAATTGATGAATTGGTGGGGGTTTAGATGTGTTTTTTAAATCTACGACTCGAACGAACAAGGGGTTTCCAAATCAGAGTCTAGCATCGGTATTCATCAAATTAGTGACAAAAGATTTATCAAATTGGCATTTACGATATATTTCAATATTTAAATGTGAGTTTTATAATGTTAATACTGTTTAGTGACGGTGGATGGGATCGAATGTCAAGAACAGTAATCCAGTATCACAAGTGGTGTTTGATGTGCTTCTCACAAAGGGAGAGTAAGGAAGCCGAGTCTCTGAAAACTTAGTGTTGGCTTCAAAAACTATCACTTGAAACCTAATTAAACCTTGTGAAAACCACATAATGTTGATGACCTTGATAACTTTGTGAAATACACCTAGCTATAACCATATGTACTATGTGAAAACTAAATAAACTTTGCGATAAGCTTGCAAAAACAACATGGAGTGTGTGAATGGGTTTAAGAAAACCTTGAGATAGTGTATTGTCATTTGCGAAAACCTAAGAGTTATAAAGGACTGTCTTCGAGAACATCAATTGCAAAAATTAAGAGCATAATCTGTGCCCTTTACTAGTGATACGTGGGTAGTTTATGCTCATGCGTGCATACGATGAGGCTGATTAGTTGGTTATGGCCTTCTAGGAAATGTGTTGTGTAATAACCCTGTTTTTTAATGAACTTATCATTACTTGAATATTAGACACCAAAAGGATTTGATCGGAGTAGTATGGTAGTTAAGTTACAAAACAACCAAGAGTAATGATATCAGTATTTCATTAAACATTTTGTGAAACATATCCCAAAAAGTCGGAGCTATTTTTTGTAACATCCTCACAAAGGGCCTAGACGCACGCTTACGTAGGTACGTGTATTTAATTAATAAATTGATAAAATATATATATTTATAGATATCAAAGAAAAATAACTAAAATAGTTATTTAAATGAATAAATAAAATATTGAGAAAAATATAAAAGAATAAAAGAATATTAAATGATTTAGAACGAGGTTTCCAAAAATATCCCCGTTTGTTAAAACGGGTATTCGTGCGTTAAGTTGTAAGTTGAAAAGGGGAACAAAATACCCACTTGTGGATAAGTGAAACCCACAAGTCGGTTTATTTGTTTACTCACGTGAGAACACACAGACACTTTACACTTCTCTTCCTTGTGTGTGTGTTCATAGCTCTTCAAGAAGGAATTCAAGAGGGATCAATCAAGTTTCATTAATCTGCTGCAAATCAAGGCTTAAACCTGTTCTTGATCATCTTCTTCACCTACTTGTTCTTGTAAGTTTCATATTCTCCATGTTCTTGGTAGTTTGACCACTTAGGTCAAATTGGTCAAAAAACTCAAATTGATATACCCAACTGAAATCAATGATTCCTACATGTTTCTAGATCATTTCTAAGTGTATTGCAATCCGAGTTATGAATTAAAGGGATGTTTTTGATAGAATTTAGTTAGAAAGCTCAAATGGGTCAAAAATGGTGATTTTGGTCCAAATCATTGAATTGTATGTTAAAGTGTGAAATAAGTGTTGTTTCTAGCTTATTTGTATTGACCATTTCATATGTGAACACTGGAATTTGATTTGGAACCATTTGGTTGAGTTTTGGGTATAAAAACAGCAAGAACAGAGGTTGGAAATCGCAGGTCTGCACAGCAGTCCTTGCGGGCGCAAGGAATACCCTTGCGGCCGCAAAGGTCCTAGCTTACGGCCGTAAGGCCTCCCTTTACGGGCGCAAGGACTTGCCAGTCTTTGTGGGTGCAAGCAATTCTGCTTGTGGCCGCAAGGGACTCTGTTTCAACAAACAGTTTGTTGTCTCGCATTGTTTTGATATTCGGACTATTTGTCTAGGTGTACCAGTTGATCAAGAATCATCTGTAACGTAGTGCTAACCTGTTATAGCTCAACAGGTGAGTAACAGTTAACTCGAGTATGATATTAATAGTATTAGAAGATGTTTGGTATGTTACAATCCATGAAATTGTAGATAAACATGTTTAGAGATTTATGAACTAAATATGAGAACCAAATGATATGTATGCATGTGAAAGACCTTGTAGGTCATAATTGAAATGTGAAAAGGCCTGTTTAGGTCACTCTTGATATGTAAAGGGCCAGAGTAGGCCATTGTGTTTGTGATGAGGCCAGAGTAGGCCATTGTTTGAGTGCCGGTACTATATTGTAGAGATTGTGGTGCGGGGTTCGATGATCACGAATTTTGGTTCTAGCTAAACCGCCGCCCTCGATATTAACTCGGGGCTCTCAGTTTCCCACTGATCCCAAATGGGATATGATCCCGATAATGCAATGGTGGACCGCTACCCGCTTCTCCACCGGCGCGGAGGAAGTAACGGTTTCCCCAGTGAGGATCATTGAGCCGGGCTTATAACCCTGCAAGACGTGATGTCTGCTGACAACCGGTGCTTCACCATGTGCTAGGATAGACTTGAATGAAATGATGTGATGCATGAAATATGTTATGATACTCTTGATATATTGCTCCTGCTTTAATTGTTATTCACTAGCTATTTATAGCTAACCCTCTCATGTTCATTCCTAATGCAGGTAAATAGACTAAAGGTGAGCACGGGTGCCTGCAGGGGTGACATGTTAGGTTTTGGGGAACACAATGTAAAGACAATGTCATGTAATAGTTTGTGTAAAGGTCGAACTAGTTGGTAACGTTGGAAAGTTTGCTAAACAATACCTTTTGTATTACAACTTATACTTATATAAGTTGTATAACGTGAAATAAATAATTCGCTTCCGTATTTGTTTTGAATAAAAAAATGTACTCTGATATTTGAAAATACCGGCGTTACATTTTTCTCGATCATGGAGTTGGGGTCTTGCCTTTACCCTTCTCACTACCATCTGAAAAGATTATGATAAAAACTCGTATAAGCAATTTGCTTAGTAAGCATACCTAATAAACAATTACATTAACACATAAGTATAATGATTCACATAATGAATAATAAAGGATCCAATAACAAATATTGAGATCCCTACCAAGGTAAATACTCAGATGCTCTAAATAGCACAATTTCTCAAATGCTCAGAGAGTACAATCACGCATGCATGTCACTCATACAACATGATTATCTTAAGTGAAAGTCAAGTATATTCACCTGTTGATGTGATGAGAATCAACATCGAAATACTCACAACCAAATCCAATCAATAGTAAATTTATAAAGCCTAAACAAGTATAAGAATAACATTACTTAGTCAAACTCAACTCATACTAATCAATCGAGTAATACACTTGATTAAGTCATCAAGTGGCATAAGAGATCCTCAACATTAACTAAAACTTGACACTAAGGCTTTACAAGTCTCCTCAAAGAATCTCATAGCCCAAATAATCTAAAATCTCAACTTGTATGTAAAAATGTATACTTCCAACTTGACCCTTCTATAGTATTTCATATTTTTAACCATCTTATATTCCGAATTAGCTTATGCGTCCAACACAAGAAATAAACTAGACATCGAGAGCTTTCCAACGATATATAGTACGACCCCTTCTTTGATTTTTGATGATTTTTAAAAAATTGGTAATACATGCTGACCTGTGCAGAATGTATCTACGGGGTTGTATAAAAAATGTGTAATTTTGACCTATTTCAAACCCAATGCTTGAAATACTTCAAATACAGATTTACTGGCATTCAACATACTCTTCTAAAATATGTTAATCCTCAATTTGATACCAATACATTAAATTCCAAAGTGGTTATATAAACAATACCAACTTAACTCATTCTAATCACTTAAATCAATATCACGCTTTAAAAACTTGTACCATTTATACCCAATTCAAAAATAACTATTTATAACTTCAAAATCTTGACATGAACAATTGATACATGTTCTAATAGGTGTATAAACACCAATTAACCATTAAACTTAACATGCAATACCATTTTATACATTAAACATGTTATTCAAAGTTTTTTCTCACCTAAACAAAAACACAAGAACAAAAGATGAAGATCTAACCTTTAATCCATATGATTAGGACTTGGTTTGCTTGAAATTTCACATGAATTCACTTACCAAATCATTATCAACAACAAGCAAGTCTTGATCTTCCTTCAAATAACCAAAATTCCAACTTTCTCTCTATAAATTCTCTCACACCAAGAACCCACACCTAGTGTGTGAAACTCCAAATTTGTAGATGATGCTTAATTACATCCAAAACTTGTTTTTTGATGCCAACAACGAGCTTGATCTGTTTGATCTTCACTTTCTCTCTTTAGAACATAAGTTTTTCTCCCTAACCTCTCTCACACACAAACACATACAGAAGTACAACACACACTAGTGTGGGTTTGAGGTGGGAGGGCACTTATATAGAATGTTTAGAGGTGTGGGTACTGATACCCTTGTCCATTAACGTACTAGTTATTTTAAGTACTTTAAAATTTATCTTATTTTCTGTTATGCCTAGTAATTTGACCTACGTGGTCAATCCTTATCACTTTAAATCTCGATATTCTCTTTTTTTATGAATAATATATTCTTATATGTATATATAAAATTGTATACGAATAAAATATAATTAATCTCTATTGAACATTGTAATCTCATGCATCAATTAAATCTATAAATTAAAATAAAGCTCTTAAATTTATATAAAATACTCACAAGTTTTTGGGTTGCTACATGTTGGCAGATACGACCACCCGGTTTCTCGATAACATGTGTAATACACAGTACACGGGTACCTTGTGTATTATAGGCTGATGTGTAACACACGATCCTTGTCATCTAGACAGCTAGACCATGTCTTGTAGGTGCCAAGAGGTGTTGAATGATACAAATGACATTGTTACTACCTTCACCTGAAAGACATGGTGAACTTGGGAATTGCTTATTCAAAGTAACGAAAGCGGACGAACTCTACTAACTTATGCACAGTTGAGACTTGAAAATGGTTCCTCAGCTAGTGCATAGATTGTTATGGCACAAGAGTGGTAAACAAGGCTTTCATACTGGGTGTGGACTATATGTTAAGAAAACCCTGTGTTATGATATGATGATTTATACATGACTGATGAGCATGATGAACATGATAAGATTACATGCTTATAATGATCCTAGGGGACAAAATAGTGGTCTGGTAGTGCAATTCCAGTGATAACAACCAATATCCTTATTCATCTTTCTAGTGTAAACCCATATTTCCAACGATAAAAACTTGTGCATTTCCAACAACAACCAATTTCCTCCTTTTCGCCGAGAGAGAGAGAGCTTTCGTTGAGGGATATAGTAAGATGTTCAAATCATTTTTTTGCCCTAGTGGAGAGATAGAGGGGATCATGATGAACTAATGTTATGGAAACATGAATATAGACGGGGGAAATAAGAAAATGTTATTTGGTGTCAAGTTTAAAAGAGTATATTTAAATATAGGTGTTTGGAAATAAATATAATAGGTATAGAGTGTTTGGTAATTAGAATAACTTTGAAAAAGACTAAAATACCCCATATCTAGTAGTCAAAGTTAACGAAAGTTAGTGTAAAGGACAAAAATTGCAATATAATGACAACCAAAGTGACTTTCGTATTTTTTAAAGTTAAAGAACTAAAGGTGAAATACCATAACAACCACATGGATCATTTATATAATTAACTCTAAATACTACAACAGAAAAAACTTTACAATATCATCAATAAATCTTCATACTATGTGTGATGACCTATGAATGACACTAATAAAATCACATTAAATTGAGTGTAACATTTTTTATTTATCAAACTACTAATATTACATAACAAATAATTAGAATGCATTCAAGGTTTTACTTCTTTCATCTTTTTATAGTTTTTGAAGATCTATATCTCATAATTATGTGAAGTTATCGAATTTTAACATTTATATATCCCACATATAATGATTTGAAATTAGAAATTAATAAAATTATTTTTTGAGTTCAAATAATACTTTATCTATTTATCTTCGACTACATCTCATATCAAAGTTGAATTTGAATAATTTTTTTAATTTAAAATTAAAATTAATTTTCAAGTTTAAGTAACTAAAGTCAAAATTAAATTTAAATTTGGATCAAAACGAATAATCATGAGAAGTTTAATAGTTTTTAATTAAATTTACGAATGTTATTATTTATTTATATTAAAGATACCGAAAAAATAATAACGATTTATATAATAAAAATTGCACTCGAGGACTTCATTTTATTAAAACTTTTCAAACCACACACAAATACTCGCACTTTCTTTCTCCTCTCCGAGAAATGGAAATTGTTTGATACAATCCAGATTCGTCATTATTACCATCTTCCCTGTTCGTGTTCATCTTCATCTTCACATAGCCACCAGCAGATCAATTGATTACCAGATCTTAATTTGCTATACACAGATTACTGCAGTTGATCTCCCCCAGATCTTCATTGGATTTGTAGCTTATATATATATATACGTAATCACGCTTCACCTGTATAAGACCCGCTTTTTTTAGCTTCATTCTGCTGTAATCTGGATCTGATCGAGCTCTCTCGTGGTTTACAGACGGACCCAATTATGAATCCCTTTTCGTCTGGAACGCGTCTAAGGTGAGTTGCTTTTGTTTGATCGATTTTGACCTAATTCAGATGACTGTGATTTCGAGTTTGTTTTATTTTGAATGTTAGTGCACTATTGATTCCTGATAGGTGTATTTGAAATTATCCCCCCTTTACCGTCTCAATTGAATTATAGTGCGGATGAACTGATCTGATACATGTGCTCGTTGCTACAATGAATTGTAACAATGCTTAAGATGCTAAATTATGTATAATGACGACGCGACACTTTAAAGAACACCGTGAACGTAGATCGCAATGAGGTAAATGAACTAACACTACGGTGGAAGTTGGGAAGTTGTTTGTAGCCACTCTTTCACTCACAGTATTGTGAAGTGTAACTACAGACCTAGAATCTCATATCTTATCACCTCCATAACTCATTGGCGAAACAAGAAGTAAATTTACAGAATCGAACTAAGGTATGATATAATTTTGAATCCCTGAGGCCCTAGAACCACCTGATCAACTAAAATTGGAAGATTCTATTCAATGTGGAGATGTATTGCAACAGCTCTATTTTCTCATCTTCGGAGGATACTAGGACTGTTAAGATGTGTATGAATTTTTTTATGACAAACAGGAGATAGTAGCAAGGTGTAGACATAGATGTATTGCCACTATAGTGCTGGCCATAATTACAGTGGCTGAGCCAGGGTGGGGGCAGAGTAGGCAGCTGCCCCCTCTACAATTTTGAATTGCAATGTAATTTTTTTTACAAGTTAACATTGTTTAGGTAATTTCCCCCTCAAAATATCTAAATCAAATCAACTCAAATCTGTTTATACAAAATGCCCTGATTAAGCTTTTGATTTTGATATTTTAATTTGTGTATGTGTGAATGTGTTTGAAATTTCGAATTGCTCCTATTCTTGAAATCTTGAATCCTTATTATGTGTTCTTGTGTTGAAATCAGGTTTTTTTTGTGTTGTTGAACTCGGTAGTTCTTGTGTTAGAATCTCAGTTAGTCGATTATTTGAGGCTTGTAAGCATGTTTTTTTTAATTTCAATCCGATTAGTTGTTTAGGGCTTTATACATTATGTTGACATCTCAGTTAGTTGACTATTAAATTTTTTTTTCTTATATTTTAATTACATAACGTATCAATTACTATCGAAAAATGCCTTTTCAAAAAAATTAATATAGGAAAATTCACTAAACTTTATGCTAATTTATGAGTTTATACATTGTTTATTAATGATTCGAGATTTGCGGGTTGAAGCTGAATTCAAATATTTGAGGTTCCATTTGGTTAATTGAAAAATACGTGGTATTCATTTTGGCATGACCCGTTGAGAGAAAAGTAAAACCCATAAAACTTGAAGAATTAAAAAAATAAAAACCCGATAGAAGAACACATTTAATTTTGCCCCCGCTTGAAAATTTATCTGGCTTCGCTCCCGCATAACTATATCCTTGTTTGCATAGTAAACTAGTCAAAGTAGGTTCAAGTGTATCAAATAGGGTAGATGTCCATGTTGGATTGTATTATAGAAGAGACATGAATTTGTATGATGTGTATTTGATGAAACTGTTAGTGGTTCGGATGAGGCCATCTGAAACTAATCGAAATCAAATTTATTTGTGTATCTTTATGCCAAATCATAGATGCAGTTCCATTAAAAATTTGTGATGATCTCAGGGAGTTTCTTACTAACCTTTTTAAATTACGGAGATTTAACTATTTAGGACTTCGCATTGTTGCATAAACAAGTTGGTAGACAAAATATGACGTTTGGGAGGACATTACTCTGTCCATTTTATGCACCAGAAACTATATTTGGTAACGGTTATCGGGGATCTTAATTGTCTTAGTCTTTACGCGTTTATTACTATTTGATTGGTGGCACACCACTTGAGATGTGGTTTCAAAGAACTTATTGGTGATATTTGGATGCCAAAGAATGTGACCTATTCGTGTCATAACAGGCATGGTTTTACAACTATTTTTTCTTGGTAAATTAAGACACTAAATTTTGCTTGGCTTCTCTGAAAAGTATGTCGATAGGTCTCCTAGAACTCAGAACTGGAATTTTTTTATGGTACTGATTTCATGGGTCTATTCTTGTTGCATGTGAATACACCCCACTAGAATATGTGAAACCATTTCAAGATGGCCTAGTGGTGAGGTGACCTGGAAAGTTTCAAAAGAGACTAGGGCTCAATCCTTCCTGGGTAAACACCTTGGGTAGCCTAGGGAGTATTGGGATCGACCACTAGAACACTTAGGCAACACACATCAGAGCATAGCTCGTCTCCCCCGGGGGATCCTGCTAAAGCTGGAAAACTCCCCTTAAAAAGAAGAAAATCCTAGTTGCATGTGAACTCTTGCTTACTGATTTTCTCTCTGAATATCCTCACCTTTATCACATAAGTGGTTCAATGTTGTAAATTTACTTACTTGATTTTGGGTTTTGTTGGATATGGGTTTGATGGTGTCTGGGTATGTTTGGTTTAAGTGTGAAGGTATGGGGGAATGAGGTTAATTCCCATCTAATGGATTTTGTTGAGAAATTCATACTCATTCCCTTTCCACCTTGTTATTAAACCTGTATCCATAGTGATTCTTGACTTTAAACTGAACTCCATGCAATAACTTCACTTGGTTCACATGTCTTGAGTAAATTTTCAAGTAATGACCTCATCTACATGATACTTGGCTTGCAGGATAAGGACTATCGTCTTTTATTTATTTATATATATATATTTTTGCAGAGATATGATTCGGGCAATACGTGCCTGTAAAACTGCAGCAGAGGAGCGTGCTGTTGTCAGGAAGGAGTGTGCTTCTATTCGTGCAGCAGTTAGCGACAATGACAATGATTATAGACACCGTAATTTGGCAAAGCTTATGTTCATTCACATGCTAGGGTATCCCACCCACTTTGGTCAAATGGAATGCCTCAAATTAATTGCAGCTCCTGGATTTCCAGAGAAGAGAATAGGATATCTTGGACTTATGCTGCTTCTTGATGAAAGACAAGAAGTTTTGATGCTAGTCACCAATTCATTAAAGCAGTATGGACCTACCTTTCATAGTTATTCTTATATATGTTATTGCATGAAGGAATTAAAGAAGGGATGAAATGGTCTATCTCGTTTTGTCGAAGTGAAAAAACCTTGTTCTTTTATCTAAAAGTATGTACCTAATTATTTCTCAAGGAACTTGATTTCTTCCTTCCATCTTGCTAATAGTTCACGTGCAAGGGTTGTTTTTCTTCTGTTCCATCGTGGAATGGATTAATGGAATGAGAACTTACCATATATCCTTTTTTTTCTTATGTAATCTTCAATAGCCCCAAACCTTTTTATATTTATTAAATTATTATTTTTTGTCATCCAAAATAACTACTTTTTAATGGGTAGTTTCTATTATCTTTTAGCTTGTTCAATTTTTTTTTGTAAATTAAATGTTCGATATATTTTTTATTAAGGTATACATTAACAAGAACTAAAGTTAGACACATATTTACTTTTAGTATGACAAATCTAGGAGAAAAACAATTAATTTATAGCGAACACAATTTTTTTAATTATAATTAATTTACATTAAAGATTATTTTATCTTCGTTTACCAGTTTCTAATTCATATGAAACAAAATAATTGAATGACCATTTCATTCTTATTTGTAAACCAAAATGATGATGAAATGTAATCCCTCATTTCACCATTTTTTCATTCCATTCCATTGATTTTCATTTTAGTGATAGAGAAATCTTGTCATTTTGCAGAGATCTTAACCATACTAACCAGTATATTGTTGGACTGGCTCTTTGTGCTTTGGGCAATATATCTTCTGCTGAAATGGCTCGTGATCTTGCACCCGAAGTTGAAAGGCTGCTGCAATTCCGAGATCCAAATGTTCGGAAGAAAGTAAGTTAATGAAATATATCTTTGATCCCTCAACCAAGGGCATGTAATGGGTATAAATTTAATTCCATGTTAAAATTATGCTGTTCAGAAGTATTTTTTTATACTCCATTTGTTCCTGAGGAATGCAGCAATGCAGCATTTCACTTGGCACTTAGTTCAATACTTAAATCAAAAGATGATTATTAGACAAATATAATATGCCCCTTACTAAGAAGTACAAACAAATAAAACCTAGTGAACCAAAAGCGAAGTACAAATATCAAATGATGATTACTAATTGGCGAACAATTGAATCGGGCTTCGGGAATTACTGAAGAAAATATTGCATTTCTCTGGAATAGCCCAAAAGGGAAAATGTTGCACTTTTGGGAAACGGAGAGTAGATAAATAAATTGGACTGAATTATCAGTTTAGATGTATTTGGTCAACTTATAGGACATGGCAACTTTGCTTTATGCTATGCTCCCTGGGACCTTGTAGGCTAAATTGCAGAGCTTGGTGCTAGAAAGAGCTTATGAGAGTAAACCTTACCTCCCTCCCTCATCTATCAACATACACCGATACACGAGAAGATGAGTGGCCACACACCTTGAATTGAATCGATATTATAGTCATCTACCTAAGAAAATCAATAAGGTGACCGTTTACCTTTTATCGTATGTGAAATTATGTTTGAACATTTAATATTTTTTAACTTTTCATTATGTTCATATAAAAAACTAAATGATCATCCACGTTTCACTAAAATCTTTGTTTTGTTCACTCAGATGTAGAAATTTATAAAAAGAGCACTCAGTTTTTAACTTTTCGTTTTACTTCAACTATCTTCCTAAGATTCCCCAAAGATCTTATCTCTATGAATCACACCTTAACCTACAAACTTGGTTTTCTAATGTAATAATCTAACTGAATGTGATCAAAACGATGTAAAGCACAAAACAGTTGCACCATTTTTAATTAAAAACTTCCAGTTGTTTGTAACTCTTGTTTCTTATAATCTCATAATCAAATCAGACTACATTATTTATGTCCAACATTAATCAATTATCTAACATAAATGATCATTTATGACTGTTATGTTAACTATAGTTCCATCAGATTCTTCTCTCTTTGTTCTAAAATTCAACATTTATGTCAGTTAATTTGATTAACAATGGAAGAATATGATTCAATTCATTTGTTGTGAAAGTCTACGTTAACAATTGGCGAACCTTATTGTTGGGTATGTAATCGGAAAAAGCGTGAAAGTGTAATGATGTTATTATCTGTTTTGCCTGAATTAAAAATTATTTAAGTTAAATCACTTTCACACTCGCTCCAGTTAAGTACTCAAAGAAAGGTACTTAACAGTCACATACTTTGACAATCATATTAACTACCTCATTTTGTTCTATCCTAATCAAATTAACTAAGACGATTGAACAATTTGGGACAATAAACCAATAGAAAGAATTATTATATGGAGAGGATGTTAACATATTGACCCATTGATGACTTGTCTATTTATTTAGTTGAATGTATGAAAATGATTTAACCGATATTGAGAGTACAAGTATGTGCTTGCTGTTTTTGTTCAAGTATGCAAGTAAAGATAAGGATGTAGTTAAATGAATATTTTTTGATGATTTATAGTCCAAATACTTTACTAGAAGAGTCACTTTGGGAGTTAAAGTGCGGCTTGTAACCCTTAAAGGAAATTGGCCGTTTTTCCTATTACCAGGACATAACTGGCTGTTTCAAAATATCGTTAATGGTCTTATAAAATATAAATTAAAGGGTAAGTGGCAAACTTCTTGATCTTGTCAGGTTGGTGACTTCATTTGAATATTTGGTGATAGCAATTCGAATTTCTACAATATGTTTGCAAAAGAGTAACACCTTGTTTTACCATTATGTTAGATTGGGAATTGTAAAATGATTGTATTCCACTATGACAACTGACTTTATTTTGGTTTTAGCTATTATCATGTAAGATGCAGTACTGTTTTTTTTATCTTACCACCACATTAGCTAGTGATTATGTGTATATAATTCAAACAGACGGAGGGGAAGTAACAAAATTGACATAGCTCAATGAGGTTAAGCTCATATCGCGTATTCAGATTTCATTCTCTATTTTAAAATCATTTTAATGTTTTTGGAGGCATGTTAATGATTAATAGTGGATCTAGTAGACGAACTTGTATGCTTTGATACTTTATTGTTGAACTCTCATAACAAAGAGAGCTCCAGAGCGTGTGCTCTTATCTTTCTTAAAGTCTAAGAATCGACCCTTGTGCATTAAGTATTCTACTTTGAAAGAAAAGGAAATCTGAAAGCATATTTATCATGTCGATAAAGCTTTAGATCACATGAAATATGTGATTTTTGTTTCTTGATCATTGAGACAAGAGGCCTAATCGCTTTAGAAGGCTTATTAGTTTTGATCTATTAGCATTTGCTTTTTGTATTTGTGTACCTCTTATGATTATTATTCAATTGTGACTATGCCCTTTATCTGGAAGACTGGAAGTGCTTGTGATTGCTGTCAACTTGGATTGTTTAGGGTTTGGAGTTGCTGATTATCTGTCTTATGATTTGATGACAAATAGCCGTTTTTAATGTTTGAATAAACATATTATGTTTCTTGTTATTTATTTTGGACAATAAAGTAAATTACCTATTTATCCTCTATTACAACCTAAGTTCAGACTTATACTCTCATTTTATCAGACGTGTTTCTTTTCTTTCACAAAAGTGCCTTTTTTCACCATTATATCTATTATTTTCTCAAATAGTCAGAATTGCCAAACCCTATATCATCTGATTATCGAATTATTACTACTTCAAGCAGAATAAGAACATCCAAACGCCATCTTCTACAACCCCTTCTTTTATGCTGGATTATCTATTTCTGAATTTATAGTATCACATAATCACTTGTAAAACGCATATCCAAACACACCCTTAGACCTTAGTTATATCTTCTTCTAGTAATTGTTAGTGATAATTTGGGGTATATTATGAAGAGAAGCTGTCAAAATGTCACAATGCAGAATGCATGGATTTTAACTGATGCATTTTATCTACATTTCTTTTCATGTTTAACTCAAAATATTTTTTCCAATGTTAGTTTTTACTCTGTTAAGTGTTGTACTTACCTACGTTATAATGTACAGGCAGCATTATGCTCTATAAGGATAATAAAGAAAGTCCCTGATCTTGCAGAAAATTTTGTAAACCCTGTTGCTTCCTTGCTCAAAGAAAAGCATCATGGAGTTCTTTTAACTGCGATCCAGCTTTGTGCAGATTTGTGTATAATCAGTGAAGAGGCCCTTGAATATTTCAGGAAGGTATATTGAACTTGTTTGCTTTATTGTACCAGATTGTATGCAGATGAAAAGAGCTTTATATGCATCTTGCCTATCTCACAACAACAATAGTACCCAATCCCGCTTAGGCGGAGTATGGGGAGGTAGGATGTAGACAGTCATACCTCTACCCGGCGGTAGAGTGACTGCTTCGAGCATCTTACCTATCTGAATATGATAATTATTAGTACCTGGAAGAGGTGACAATTTTGACCTTTTTACCTATAAATGGGTCGATTTAGGTTACATTTTATGTCTGAAGAGTCAAGCTAAAAGATGTATACACATGTGTCGAAAGCCATCAGGATTGTATTGTGTATGTAAATGCAAAAAACCTCCTATATCACCATATTATAAAGAAATTAGGTTATTATTGCAATAATACTCTATTTGTAATCATATTTAACAGATTGTTTATTCAGACAATTCAAAGAATAGATAAAAAGGCTTGCATGCCACATCTAAGATAAAAATTCTTTTTCCAGATTGGTCTCCTTATAAGATGATGATTGAAAAAACCTTAAAGTAGCCAAATTTATAAAAATTCTCTTTTTCCTAATTATCTTTTGTACATTTGTTTGGTTTTCAATGCATATTTCTTTGGACGAGAATGCATTATTGTATTACAATTTCAATGTCATTTGAGGTGCCCTAAACCATTTAGTTCTCGTAAGTGAGACCTTTTTTCTTTATTTTTTTATGATCTAGAAATGCACAGAGGGGTTGGTAAAAGTTCTGAAGGATGCTGTGAACAGTCCTTATGCTCCCGAATATGATATTTCTGGAATCTCAGACCCTTTTCTCCAAATAAGATTGTTGCGTATTTTACGCATCTTGGGCCATGGTGATGCTGATGCTAGTGATTTCATGAATGATGTTCTAGCTCAGGTAAGCTTCCATCCTTTTATGTTGTATCTTGATAAGTTGTTGTGATGTCTAATAATTTAGAGGTGGCAATTTTGAGCCATTTGCGTAAAAATGGGTGATCTGGATTTCGTGTTTCTAAATCTGCAATGGTCAAACGGGTGAAGTTTTAGAAGTTAGTTAAAATGGAAATGGGTCAACCGGGTCAATGGTTTGAAAGTCACTCGAAGTGTTTTTAAATGCTTAAAACCTCATGCATATTTTTCTTAAAATGAATGATTCATTTAACAATACAGGTTTATAATCTCATTTAGTGTGAATCATCTACAAGATTAGGAAAATGGACAAAAAAGTGCTGATGGGTCAGCCAATCCCATTTGGATCCTTATTAAATATTTACTAGTTACCCGCCCCACCCATCTTGCTAGCTCTCTCTAATATAGAGTTTGTAGTTGTTTAACTGCAAGTCTGGCTTGACTGCTGCTTATTTGTATCTTTGCTAGAGGAACTTGCACATTTATGCCACATAATTGAGTGTCTCCTAGTAGTATCATGGCTTAAAGTTTCTTCTGGATATTTCATTACTTGTTAAGGCTTTAGGAATTAAAATTTTCAACTGTTATAACATAAACCTAGCAACTCGTAAAAGTGTATTGATGGTTTTGAAATGATTAAATGAAGTCTACTTACAATGCTTTTCTTGTTTGAATCCACTGTGTAGGTGGCAACAAAAACTGAATCAAACAAGAATGCAGGAAATGCCATCCTTTATGAATGTGTAGAAACTATTATGAGTATTGAAGATAGTGGTGGCTTGCGTGTTCTTGCAATCAATATCTTGGGGCGGTTCTTGTCAAATCGTGACAACAATATCAGGTGCAATTTCTCCTTCATGGCAATAAATATCATATGAAATAGGGACATGAATTTCGTTCAATTTTCATTTTGTCTTTCTTGAGAGTTGAGGCCTTATAGTACCATGCCTTTCATATTCTCTTTTGATTACATGAGGTGTTTGATGTATATAGTTCACTTTTTTGGTTGAGTCACATGAAAACAAGAAGATATCTGAACCCTTTTAAAACTGAAATACTGAACTTTAATCTCGCTTTTAATTAGCTTTTTTACATGACTAATTACTTTATAATGAAGAAATTCACTTTTGAAATCTAAGAATTTAAATTTGAAATACTTAAATATAATAATGCCAATGTGTTGCCTACCCTTCATGTTACCTTGGTAAAAATGCCTAGAGTCAATTGTGTGTTCATGGCTTCATTTGATTGATAGTGTGATATAGAGGTGGCAAAATAGGCGGCTCAGGCGTGTTGGGTAACAGGTCAAAATGGGTTCAGGTTGAAATGGGTATATTTTATAATCCCCCATCCCAAAATAATTGTCCACGCTTTTATTTTAGTTTATCCCAAAAAAACTCTCCACCCAAAAATATTTTGCCTAGTTTTCCACTCTGCCCTTGATTACATCTAGTCACCAAAATGCCTTGACTGTACTTAGAATTATGTGTATTATAAAGGGCAAAACTGGTCTAAAATTAGTCTGGTGTACAGTTATTATTTGCGTAGTTTCCCTTCTACCTTTGAAATCCAAGAATTTACATTTGAAATACTTAAATATAAATGTTCTTACTTATTGTGCTACTATTGCCTAGTGCACAATTAGTCTGGGATGGAGGGAGTAGTACATGTTGAACTGGGTCTGGTCATTGTGGATTGATCAGTAGACACTTTTTACCCCTTTAATAACTTTTTATAAATAATTATTGCGTTAAATATTAGTACAGTAATTCTAAAGTTTTAAATAGAACATTTAGAAGGTTGTGTGCATCAAAAATACACTTTGGGCATCATACGACCCGTTTTGACATGTTTTCATTTTAGCTAGATTTTTATATTTGACACATATAACCTGTTTCAGATGAAAACATAACCCCTAGTTAACTCATTTATAAATAAACGGGTCGAAATTCCCAACTCTAGTACTGCGATATTTTGCTCGACTCTATAATGCCTGCACTTGTGATCATTTTAAAGATAAGTTTCTGTGGGATCTTATCGAAAAGTGGCTATAGCGAGGCACGTGTTTGAACTTTTAGATGTTTTAGATTCTGATTTATCTTCTGTGTATGATGTGCTATAGGCTTGTAGGGATTTCCTTACTGTTAAGTGTTAACTCTTTGGTCAGTACTGTAAACTTTAAGCCTTACATGACAGATATGTTGCGTTAAACATGCTGATGAAAGCAATATCAGTAGACGGTCAAGCTGTTCAAAGACATCGTGCAACAATCTTAGAATGTGTTAAGGTAATTTTATCATTTATGAATAAAAACTACATTTATAAGAGTAAAGATACCTGAATGCAACACAAATACACAATAAGTCACTTTTACTTCCTGGACACTTAGAATTTAGAAGTCTTTTAGTTATTTCAGTCGAGCTATGTAATTGAGCATTTTCCAGACTATACTAATGTTGAGATTTACGGCATAAAGTTTGTATATAACATTATTAAATTTGTATATCTCAGAAAGTGCTTTCTTTTTTATTCAGGATTCAGATGCTTCAATTCGTAAAAGAGCTCTTGAACTTGTGTATCTTCTGGTGAATGAGAGCAATGTAAAACCTTTGACCAAGGAGTTGATTGATTATTTGGAAGTAAGTGACCAGGATTTTAAGGGAGATCTTACGGCCAAAATTTGCTCCATTGTGGACAAGTAAGTGAAGGTTTCCTTTCTAATAACTCGTAACCCTCTTTCTTATTGCATCTACAAAAATTCTTTATGCCATGGTTGTTGAAAGAGTGTGACACTACTACACATACAGTGTGAGTGTGTGATGCATTATAAATTAGTTTTAACCTGAATACGAAGAACCATTTTCTGTTCTGAAATGTGATTAGTGGAGACTTTAGTGTAATTTTACAGATTTCAATGGTAGCTCAAATTTTTATGATTACAAAGTTATATTATGAATGCTAATATATATCTCTGTTCTTTTAGGCTTTTCCCAGAGAAAATTTGGTACATTGATCAGATGCTCAAGGTTCTTTGTGAGGTATGTATTTTTGTTGTAGAACCTGAATTCTTGATCTTTCAAATGCTAAAGTAAAAAAATAAAACTATGTTAAGCAATGTTCCTTCTCAGTTAAGAGGTTGACTTCTATGTTCTTTTATCTCGTCTTACTTCGCTGGTCGAGGGGTTTGGGTAACAGCTCAAAAAGGGATTTTTTTTGTTATGCATCAAATCGGGTTGGGTAGACGCAATGCACTTTTTGTCCTATTTTTTAATTATTTTGTAAAATTTGTTCAAGTATGTATGAAAAACTTATGGTTATTTCAATAATATTGTAGTATCTTGAATAGAAGCTTTAAGAGGTTTTATGCATTATGAATACACTTTGGGCGACTTTCAACGTATTTCCTTTTTAGCTAAGTTTCATTTAAACCTTTTGACTCATTATGGATAAAACATAATCTTGGATCGGCCTGTTCATTTTCAAATGGGACAAAATTGCCTTATAGTTCTCTCAAGTATAGTTCATGATATTTTTTGGACTTTTTCGAAACTTAGTCTTTCTTTTAGGTAATATATTCTATGCTGCGCATCAAATAGTTTATTACACCTATTTAGTTGGCTGTAAATATTTATCCTATGTTTAGATTGGAATTAATTTTCCATTTGTTTAATAAAACACTACTCTTGTGCTAATGCATGATAGGCTGGAAATTATGTAAAAGATGAAGTATGGCATGCTCTAATTGTTGTGATAACAAATGCATCTAACCTCCATGGATATACAGTGAGGTCACTCTACAGAGCAATTCAAACATCAGGTGACCAGGTACCATGAATTCCATCTTAACGAGCTTTGTTTATTTGGTCTAATTTTATCTTTGATGAAAGTTTCTTTACCCATATGTACATGGTATTGATGTATATTCCTACTTCCGAAACAGGAAGCAGTTGTTAGGGTTGCTGTATGGTGCATCGGAGAATATGGTGACTTGTTGGTAAACAATGTAGGAATGCTTGATATAGAGGAACCTATAACTGTGAGTCGGCTTCATTATTGAGTTAATTTACTTCCATTTTTTAGTCTTGATATGTTTTATTTGGCTCGAAAGTACCAAAATGATATCATAAAACTTATGCATAACAACCTAAAATGAGCACAGTGACCAGCAGCATGGAGTCATGGACATATGTTATTAAGTGTTGGCTAAGGGGGTGGGTGGTCCTTCTGGGTAACGGGTCAAATCCGGGAAACTGTAAAAGTATGGTTCGGGTGGTGCTGGGCCAAACCACAAACACCTTTTTTTTCTTTCTTTGAGTTTTATAAAATGCTAGTGTGCTAAAACGATTACAAAACTATATTATTATAGTTTTGACCTTTTTTTTAATAAAGCGATTTAGGAGGATCTATGCATTTGAATGCATTTCAGATGACTGTTAACCTGTTTAAAGGAGTTTTTCCCGTTAGGGCTCCTCTCATGGGTTCGAGCTTTTCTAAGATGTAAGTGGCCTAATCATTGCCGGGGCCGTTTCCTTACCAGCCTTGGCCATCCTTGATTGAAACCCCCATGGGACTAGAACCTGGACCTCCCCTATAGGAGCCGGTGCCTTACCCGGTAGACATAAGATGATGGTTAGATGACCATTAACCTTTGTGACCTGCTAATCATATTTGACTTGTCTTCCTTTTAGTTATAATTTATTGCTCAACATAGTTGACCCATTACATATCAGACATAAACCCAATTCAGCCAATTTTTACCTAGATGGGTCAAAACTGCCACCTTATCATCAATTTTCATCTAATCATATTCAGTCCATCATGTTTCTAGAACTTGGGTATTGGGAGGATGATGGAATGCGGCATTGTCACAAGGTTCTGCTGCTATTGTACTTGGCCTCCCATCTATTCTTGATATCACATTTTATTTTATTTGTTTATATTATGAATGGCTGTTCTGGCTATCACGCATCATGTATTCTAATAATGTAGCGAATTTCAATATCTCATGCTCTCTGTCTCTCTAAATCTGTGTTTAAGTTGAGAGTTATTCTGCACAGGTAACGGAGTCTGATGCAGTGGATGTTATAGAGGTTGCTATTAAGCGCCATTTATCTGATCTTACCACCAGGGCAATGTGCTTGATTGCTTTATTGAAGCTGTCTTCACGTTTCCCCTCTTTGTCACAGTAAGTTTATCTTTGTTCATATACAAACAGGTTCCAATAGAGGTGGCAAGTTCGGCTCATTTATCTAAAATTGGGAGATATAAAGGGTTAAATTAAAAAAGTTAGCTGAATAGCAAACGGTCAAATGTCGCCCATATTCTTTTAAATGCTTAAAACCTTCTAAAAAGTTGTATTTGAAGAAGTTTACTTATTTTAACAACATAGCTTTTATATTTTTATTTAGTAAATGAATTAGTTATATACTTGAAAGAAAAAGACAAAAAAGTGTTGAAGGGTTGCCCAACCTAGCACAAATCTGTTTGGACCCGTTACCCAACCTGCTTGTTATTCCACCTTTAGGTTTCCGTTAATCCGTTAGACTCAAGCTTTAATGTGAAGTGACATAATGGTTTGGCTGTAAATTAAAGGTTTATTAAAACCCTATTTTCTATGTAAAAATTTTTGCCCCATTGAGAGTTCAGAGCTATATTAAATTGTATCGACTTTAGTTACTTTTTCTGCGTATTTCCTTTTTTGATCTTATATCTGATTTATCAGAGCATCAGTTGCTATCAGTATGTTCTTATCTTTTAAATTCCTTTCATATTTTAGAATGCGACAGTCCTTGTTCTTTTAGGGCAAGTCTCGTTACTTGTTGATGTGTAATAGTTTTGGAATTTCATTTAAAAAACCTTTTGTAGGGGACCTAGATATATGCTGATATCATAGTTGTTATTTCCAGGAGAATTAAAGACATTGTCACTCAATCTAAAGGAAGTCTTCTGCTTGAACTGCAGCAGAGATCAATCGAGTTTGATTCCATAATCGGAAAGCATCAAAGTTTAAGGTATGGAATCATCTTCTTCTAGTAATCCCTTTAGCATCAGCATGATACACATTTGTATTTTTGAATACCTGCATCAGTAAAGGTAGCTATTATGACTCATCTATATACAAATGGGTTGATTTGGGTTAATATTTTACATCTATCGGGTTCAATGGGAAACTTAAAAGAGTTGGGGGTTAGAAATGAAACTGGTGGAAAGTGAGCTTGTTTGTATTTAAATGCTCAGTTGCATACAATCTCCTAAAGATCATTTGAAAAAGTCAGATTAATATCTGAAATATACAGTTATACTATCATATGCAAACATTAATTATTTATATGATTGGTATGTCATTCAATCAGACCTGTTTTGACATGTATTAAGATTTAAGAAAGACCCGATTTTACCTGTTACCCAACCCTCTCATTTTTGCGATGGTTTATAGCTTATATGTTTACTATGTTAATGGATTTTGAAGGTCTGCACTGGTTGAAAGGATGCCAGTTCTTGATGAAGCCACTTTCAGTGGAAGGAGGGCTGGTTCTCTGCCAGCTTCTGTTTCCACATCACAAGGCAATTCATTACACCTTCCAAATGGGGTTCCTAAGACAGTTGATGCCCCACTTTTAGACTTGCTTGATCTAACTGTAGATGAACCGGCACCACCCAACTCTTCGGGTGCCAATTTCCTTCAGGATCTTCTTGATGTTGATATCTCCTCATCATCTTCTCTGCAATCAGGTAAAAATCAATATTTTTGAAACTACGCTTTGATTTTTGGCTTAATGAGATGGTTTTCTCTTGAAAGTATTCTTTATTTGTATTTGAGGTGGCAAAATGGGTGGGTCAGTAGACAAAACAGGCACCTTATGCATTATAAATACACCTTGGGCAACTCATAACCCATTCAATCTATTTGACTGTTGCAGATAAAATGTAACATGAATCGACTCTTTCCTAAGTAAATGGATCAAATTTATCATCTATTCATCTCTAATTAAGATACATATTTCATGAAAGATCCCTCTTTTTTCTCTATTAGCATAGATATTTGCAAGAAAGTGGATCCTGAATTTTTATTCTTTATTGCTTTATCAAGTGCAACCGTGCAATTTCTTTCTTGGTCAGTAGTTTTAGGGGTTGGTTGTTTCTAAACAAGTTTATAAGTTTTAATGAGCTATGTGGTGTGAACCAGACCTGTCTTGTAAGTGTCAATTTAACAGTTTGGATTGGGTGACCTAGTCAACATCTTATAGTATATATCAAAACACACTAATAGGCAGTAAGGGGGTGTTTGGGAGTTATTATGTGATACTGAATAACAGAATCAGATAATGCACCTGAAAGAGTCTGTAGAAGATAGTGGGTTGAGTGTGGTTTTGCTGGTTGAAATTGTGATAATCAGATGATTTGTACTTGGCAAATTTGGTTATTAAAAGATTTAATATATAAACTGACCTAAAAGGACATATTTGTGAAATAGGAATAAAGGCCCTCCTAAATTAAGTTATAAGGATTTGTAAATAGGTAAATTTATTGTTTACGCTTGGATAATCAGGGTTCTTGCAGCTGTCACGAAACAAAAGTGATTATCCAAATCTTGATCCCTAAATAATCAGAACCATAATCTGTTTATCCAACTCCAAGCATAATCAGCTTTAAAACACAATTCAAACACCGCCTTACAGCATGTGCCTTGACCATTTTCTACCAAACTCGGATGAATCTTTTTTAGTTTGATGATTTCTTTATCTTTAGGCATTTTCTTTACTTTCATGATTTCAGGTACAACACAGGCACAGAAAAGTGGGACAGATGTTCTGCTGGATCTATTGTCAACTGGGTCACCATTACCTCCTGCTCAAAATGGGTCATCTACAGCTGCTGACTTATTATCCATAAGCCAAGATAATAAAACTTCAGGGGTTAATGCTTTAGATAGTCTCTCTCTTTCATCACCTATGGTGCCATCTGTACAAACCTCACCTGCACCTGCAGGTTCCCCTATTATGGATCTGTTAGACGGATTTGGTCCTACCCCTTCAATGCCTAGTAAGTCTTGTGTTGTGTTTAGTTTTTCTTTATTTTCCAAAGAAATGAGAAAAATGTGTCTGTTTGTTTGACAAAAGAAATGGAGTGAATCATCAATCATTTTTTGAGGAATTTGATTTCTTTCATTTTCCTGATTTTCGTTCTATGGGAAGTGACTTTTTTCTTTCACAATTTATACATGTTTTTTGGTGCGATCTTCATTAACATCAAGACCCAATAAAATTTTATAACTTCAGTTAACTTCCTTTAATTTCTAAGATAACTGAAAAAGCCTATTTTGATTATTGTAATCAATTTTGATATTATCTTTTTGTTTTGCTAAATTAAAAGTTTGATGATTGTTATATTTACATTCACTATGAAAAACTAATAATAAACCCATTATTCTATAGTATATTGCACAATTATACTTACACTAAAGGACATTTTTATCTTTGTTTGCCAATTTATTTCAAGGGTAGGGTTCAAACGAGGACTAATTTTGGTACTAGAAACAATCTTGGCCCTTGATTAAAATAAATCAATGGCTATTAATGGTAATGGCTCATTAATGACTCATAAAAGACGCATTAATGAGGGCTATTTTGGGAAAACCAAGCCTCAATCATTAACAATGGTCCACTCAGACGTAATTCACGGTTGGGTAAAAACGAGTCATTAATGATGTTACAAACAGTTCTCGTATAACATATCAAGTAGATGAGTGATAATTCCATTCCTATAGATCAACCAAACATGATAATGGAATGTAATGAGTCATTCCATTTCAGTCCATTCCATCCAACTAAATCGCCCTTTGTTAATGTTTAACTAGTGCTGGATTAAGTAACTTCTTTATCCTTGATGATTGTTTAACCATGATTCTTTGAGCAGAAGACAACGGTCCTGCTTATCTACCAATAGTTGCATTTGAGAGCAATTCGTTGAGACTAATGTTCAATTTCTCTAAGCAACCTGGAAGCCTGCAGACAACCCACATTGAGGCAAATTTTACAAACAAGTCTTCTGAGACATATACGGATTTCATCTTCCAGGCAGCAGTGCCAAAGGTATGGAGAAAATACGGTTATCTATCTGTTAGGTTAACTAAACCTTCTATTCAGTTTTTTTGCAAGTATTTATTACATAAACTGAAAATAAGTTGTGCTAAAGGTGGCAAATGGACATGTTGGCTAATGGGTCAAAAGTCAAAAACGGTCAAATTATTAAGTTCTAGGTTGACCCATGAACACTTTTTTTTGTCTGTTTCTTTTTAGTTTTCATAGCTAGCTACAAATTAATTCTTTTAACGGATAATACTTGCACACACTTATCTCGAACCCTCACCCTATAGGTTGGTTACTTGGTATGCCACCCTTGATATCACTAGATCAAAGGTGTGTTGGTTAATGAATATGTTAAATGTGTATTATTAAAATAATGGTCCAAATTAATTTTTTTTCTTCATAAAACAAGTTATGAGGTTCGGAACAGTGAATATGCTTTGGTGACTTCTAAACTATTTGAGACATTTCTGTTTTACCAGAAAAAGTTAATACTACCATTTGACCTGTTAACAATAAATATAACCCAAATTGACCCTTCACATAAATGGGTTGAACTTACCCTTTCTATACATAATTCATTTTTAGTTATGATGAAACATATAAGGCAACATCATGGGGTTGTTCCAGCTTCCACTTTATTTAATAATATCATTGCTCTTTGAATTGTTGGATTGTTAATTTGTTGGGCATATACTTTGGTTGAAACTTTTGACTATTGGTTAGACATCTAAAATGTCTTTCAGTACCCATAAAATTAAGGGGTCATGTAAATGTAAATCAGTGCCATCGAAATCCTGGATGTTTAATTTGTGAAAATGGCAAGTGTTGGCATCTATTTGTCAAAACGGGCAGGTGGGGTGGTTGGGTCAAACCCGGTTCAGGTTTAAACAAGTAAGCTGTAGCACAAGTCAAAACCGGTCGGGTTGGGTTGACTTGAACAGTTAATTCCTTAAACAAAATTATCTTAAATAATTCGTCAAATATGATTCCAGAAGTCTATATTTTAACAATATAGTTTTCTGAATAAAATAATTTAGGGGTTTTTGTGCAATAAAAAAAACTTGCCATACCCAGCTAAGGCGGGATCGGGTACTGTTGTTATTATGCAATAAAAATACACTTTAGGTGACTTTGACCCATTTTCTTTAATCTTACACGTTTGACCCCTTGGTAGTATAAGACTATAAGGCGCGAGGCGCTAAGGGTCCTGGATGGTGAGGCTGTTCACTTCACACACACGAGGCGCCCAACATTCCCAAAATACTAAAATATCAATTCTAGATAAATACCTTAATCCTAATAGGACAAGAGCATTATATGATGCTAATTGAACTCAGCTCTTCTCAAAGACGCACTATGGCTCATAAATGCATGAATATGCGGAAAAGTTAATGCAACAAAGATTGATGTATGTGTGTGACTGCATAAATCATACATTATCTTTTTGTGATTATAACAATAAACATGGTAACTGGCACTGAAGATAAGTTGTGCATATAACTGTGTAATACTACTAGGTGCCTAGTCTCTCCCCAAGTCCCCAACATCCATATATGCTAGCCTTTGCCTGCGAGGTTCAATGCAGTTGCATGTTGAATCCATCAGATCAGGGATTAAAAATTAATTTTACTTCGATCTCAAAACAGAAACTACCTCTAAAGGTAGATAAATATCTAGAGTAAGCCAATGGTTTTTGGCCCACTTTATGACATAGAGGAAACCCTCTCATCCCCTCTCTCTTCTACATCTTCTTCAAGAATGGTTTGCTGATAAGAGAACGAGAAACTACAAACTTTTTAGAAATTTTAGCTGGTTAACTTTTAGGACTCCTTTTTCTTGGTAATTTACATGATCAACTATATTCTGTTAGGTTAGGATAATTATGCTTGAATTACTTCAGTATTATGCTCTTGTTCTATGTTTTGAATGTAGCGCGAGTCCAAGGGCGCTAGAGCATCCTGGTTGGTTCTAATCGACTTAGGTGAATTGGTGAAGACCTTTAGAGTGATCTCTTCCATGTTAGACTAGGTTTTGTAGTCCTCACCTGCCCAATAAGAAAACCCAATTAAAACTAGCCCACCAGCAAAAGTCATGATGCACAGTGTTTGTGCCCCTTGAGGAGATTGCTTTACCTACTATTATGCATCCTGATGAACTCCTTCTCAGGCTTGTTTTTAAAATCCAAGTTTGACTCGTTAGATATAAAACATAACTTGAATTGGCACATTCATATGTAAATGGGTTGAAAACGTGATTTACCACAATACCACCTCACCTCCGGTAGACATTTTGGAGGAATTTATGTACATCTTGTCTTGCATTTGATATATAATGTATTTTCCAACTTACAGTTCCTCCAGTTGCATTTAGAGCCTGCTAGCAGTAATACTCTTCCTGGAAGTGGCAATGGGTCAGTAACACAGAAATTACGAGTTACCAACAATCAACATGGCAAGGTATTCAGTTTACACTTATATTTCCTCACCCTACTTTGTATCAAGAGTCAAGACTGCATTTTATCATCAGATTTTATTTTCAATATATAGAATATGGTTTCCCTTTTTGAACATCCTAAGTTTTATTTACACCTTTTTGGGGCCCATCTTCATTTTCGAATCAATTAAATGGGATCTAGCTCATGTCCTTATCTCTTCTCTCACCATATTAACGGGACTTGCAAAATTTAGATCTAGATGGTGTAACGAATTGGACCCCAGTCTCTTACCAGTCACAATCTAAGATCTAATGATCATGTAGCAGGACCTTTTTCTCCTTTTTTTTGTTTTGTATATAATTAATGTATTAACCATCACCTAGTGACCTACTGGGTAAGGCACTGGCTCCCATAGGGGAGTTCCAGGGTTCTAGTTCCTCGGGGGTTTCAATTACTGATGGATAGGGGTGGTAAGGAAACAACCATGGTAATGGTTAAGCTGCGTACATCTGAGCAAATGCTCGACCCTCATGGGAGGAGCCCTAACCGGGAAAAACTTTAGAAAGATAAAATTATGATTAAACTATGATGTTAAAACAACACTTTAATCTTCTTTAATAAAGCGAATTAAAAATTAGGAGGTTGTAAGCACTTGAATAACATTGAGTGATGTTCAACCCGTTTTTAGCTCTTTTTTTTCTAATTTGGCCCGTCCCTTTTTAGTTAAACGGGTCGAGATTGCCCTTGGTCATAGGTAACTTTTTAGGAAAAGCCTCAATTAGTTATGAAAACAAGGACTAAAGTAAAAACATTTGGTATCATTCACCTTTACAAATTAAGATCAGATCTAGTTTATAACTTTTTTAAAAGATCACTCAGTCCCCATTTGTTAATTTTAAATGTTTTTTATTAGTTAGTATGCAAAGTGTAAATGACATAATCCTGTTTTCACCAGAAATCGCTGATCATGCGCATTCGCATAAGCTACAAGTTGAATAACAAAGATGTCTTGGAGGAAGGGCAAATCAGTAATTTCCCTCGTGACTTGTGAAGACGATACATCAACTGGTAACGTCTTTTTACCCTTATGAAGGAGTGTCTGTAGCTTTTAGTGCAATTTTTGGTTCGAAGATGTTATTGTTGTTTTTTGCTTTTTCCTTTTTTTTCATATATTGGGAGTTGTAAGCTATAGCCGTTTGGAATACCGAGTTAAGAACTTGAGCTTTTTATTGCTTTTTTTTTCTTTCTTTTTTCACTGTTGAAGGTGGTTTTTGTATATTATGAACAAAATATATTCTTGTAACACAATTGTGAGAATTTTGCCATCATAGGCATAGACAGAAAGTGGTGATGATTATTATTTGAGAAGCTTTATTTTACTGAACATAAATTACAGTTCTGTGTAATCTTTTTGGTGTATATTTGTGGTTTTTATGGAAAATAAGTTGAATTGTTACTTCCATGTAAACATCTGTCATTATTGCATGTAATTATGTAGATGTATTGCAGACTGATTTGCTTTTGCTTTTGCTTTCTAAGTTATAAGCATTTGTTATTATATAATCAAGGATAAAGGATTGATGATATTGGGAAACTTTGAAAACCCAAGATAGATGAGATTATGGGACAAGATTAATGATGCAAATGTGTGTTCCATAAGTTACAAAGGAAGTCTCAGTCTTTTCTTTTTCCAAAGAGAGGTGATATATCCTCTTTTTTTCTTTCTACTTATCCTCCTACTCACAAGATTAATACAAGTGTCAAATCAATTAATGGGGTGAGGAAAGAGATTAGTAGACTCTACATGTTATCTTGTGATGAGTAGTAGGAAGAAATTATTGGAGGGTATATATCAATTTTCTTTTTCAAATGTTGCTATGCGAAACAAGTTATGTTGATAATGACAAACTCAACAAAAACAAACACGTTCTACGACGTAGAGCAATAACTGCGATGATTGATTGCTATGTTAGCATTATTGTTTCATGAATGATTTTTTGAAGTAATGAATGTTACCAATGGACCCGTTTTTTAAGTGGATAAAGTTATTTTTGTTGAATAGGGAAAAACACAAAGCTATCCGTCATAAGCCTATGACAGTAGTCACCATGACTACTGATAGACATGACTCATGAGTAAGGGAGTATATGAGTAGTCTTGACAGGATCCTTGGGTGACAAAAAAACAAACCCCCCTTCCTCCCTTTTTTAATTTCACATGTTCTTGTAAGATGTTACTAGACTAGATTATATACCAGTATAATATACGAGTTGGTTTTACAAAATGATAGATATTAAACATTTAAAAAAGTATTAAATAATTATAAAACATGAAAGAAATGACGACAAACGATGTTAACACGCAGACAAGCAATGTAAGCATCAATGCGAGATTGAGGGTAGACATGACGGAAGTGACATGGCATCATGATACGAAAAGACATGATTGTATTTATTGTACAAGCTGTCAATCATTATTGTTACAATTAAAACAATAAGATCAAATATATATTGGTTATAATTAAAAATAATCATAAAATATTTTAAAATGATAAAATTAAGATTTTAGTTATATATGATATTATGAAATGTTATAAAAGGTTAATATGATATTTGTAAATTAGGGATTTAGGGTGGACAAATGTGATATTTTAAGGTTTAAGAGAGCATTTATGAAATTTCTCTAAAATTTTGATTCAAATTCAAATTTGATTAAATGGATGGTCAAGATTAAGTAATTAAATTTACTAAAGGGTTAAGATCATTCTATAGATTTGATGTATATTAGTCTTTTATTTATATTAGAAGATTGTCAGTGATTTACATTTAGATCTGGTAATTTGGGTTGTTTTTGTATTAAATGAATCGTGTTGTCCATTATCATGTCGACCCATTTCGACTCAATAGAGCTTTGTGTTTGGTTCGATTGTGTCACTTAACTTTGTGTTTAGTTTAGGTGGTGTTTCGTGTCAATCCATTTTTTCGAAGAATAAAATTCGAATCGTCTTTTTGGACAAAAAAAGTGATTTTGGGTCGGTTTCGTGTTTACCCGTTTTTCGGAATTTTTTTTTGCATATAGAACCTCCTTTATTAAATTTTGCGAAACTTCTATTACCCATCATAACTGTTTAGACTCTAGTTAGTCAAGTTAGCAAGCATCAAAAATAAAAGAAACATAAAAAAGTAATAAAAGAAACTTCTAACACACAAATTACAAATATAACCTACGAAACCAAAATATAAAACTAGTTTTTCATGAATTAATAACCGAATTGGTAGGTTTTAAAGGCTAAAGCGGGTCTAGTTTGTTTTTTCGATTATTATGGTCACCCCTAATTTATGACGCAGCTATATTACTTATAAGGGGGTGTTGGAAGGCGACTTTTATTATTTATGAGTTATAATGGGTATTGAGTGTGTTATACCAAATATTTAATGGTTATGTACTTAAAAGGGGCAAACACACACAAACACTATTTTAGTGTGTGATGGAGTGTGGTGTGAGTGTGTTGCAGAGAAAGAATAGAGAGAGAAAGTGAGAAAAGGGAATATCAAGAAGAGATTCAAGCTTGCAATTGTTAATTTAAGAGTTAATTACATAAATGATCCATGTGGTTGTCATATAGTTTCACTTTTAGTTCTTTAAATTTAAATATTATAAAAATATTCACTGTGATTGTCACTTTATTTTACTATTTGTCTTTTATACTAACTGTTATTAACTTTGACTATTAGTTAACAAGTTATTTAGTCTTTTCTCACTTTATCTATGTTACCAAACAACCTCTGTCTTTTATGATTGTTTCCAAATAAGTCTTTTTATGATTGTTTCCAAACTGAAGTTAGTTAAACAACAATCACAGTAACTATTTTCGTAACTTTTAAAGTTAAAAAACTAAAAGTGAAATTCTGTAACAATCACATGGACCATTTATATAGTTAAGTGTAAGATAATATTAAAATGTGAAATATATAATTTTAAACATATAATAACTTAAAGCATGTCACCAAAAACATTTTCATACCATACGAGTTACTTGTTCCTCCAAACAACCGGTCTCGAGTGCATATAAAAGCTTCAATAGTGCGGTGACTTATAGTTTATTACTTTTAATTTTGTATTGTTTTAATTTAAATACAAGGTTTTTTCAATTTTTATTATTATTAAATAAAATCTGGTTAAACATGTTAGCATCGGGTTATCATGTTTGTGTTAACATTTTTTGAGTCGTTTTTAAGTCGTCCAATTTGACGCAACCTAGTTTCGTGTCATATTTGGTCCGGTTTTTGTGTCGTGTTTAAGAATTGTCAGCCTTAATTTGCAACCACAATTGAAACAAAATGCGGGATGCCATTGGTCGCCTTGTTCTATTAACATCAATATTCTCATTTGACCCGAGACAAATGCTCGTGTTTTCAACAAATGTACGAGCGATGACAACGATTTTCCTAAGCAATTGTAGAAGGCTAGAAGCGGGCTGATTGAAGCCGTATAGCTTAATATTCATGGCATTGAAGAATGAAGGAAGCTTGAAGGTTTGGAAAACGAAAACTGATATAAATCCAAATGGTTGTTGAAGTTTGGATGGCTAAGCAAGCATGTTTGGGTATGTACGTAGTGTTGATTTCGACTTGATTTGCTTAATTAAAAGTTGGATTTATCTATCTGGGAATATAAATAAAAGACTAACTTAAATTATCTTTATTAGACAATCATATCGTTCTTTTAGGTAAAAGTAAATCACAATCATTTATTTAAATTAAAATTTTAATTTGATTTTGATTTTAACTAGTCAATTCTTTAATTTGAATTAAAATTGTTAAAGCTCATGGGTTACCTACACTAGATGGTAAATTTTAAAAATATGATAAATTAAATGATAGTTTTAAAAGTTGGATATATATATATATATAATAACATAATGTGATAACTTTAATACATTTTTAAAAACTAAACCTTACTTTAAAATATTTTTGTGGATTAATTTTCATTAAGAATATAATTCCAGTATGGAAAAGGTTTATTAAAATAAAACTATAAAAGTGCTATAAGTAATGCAATATTTGTGAATGTGAGAGGATGAGATCTTTTCCACACATTTATTACTTTAACACAAAACGCTTTAAGTGTTATTATTTAGATCCTTTCTTCATATATCAGATATGTCATATCATTTAATTACAGTTCATAATATACGTAATACATTTACATATATCACATCATATGAGGTCAAAATTTAAATTTTAAGGGTAAAAATAGAATCACCCAAATGATTGCTTTCTTTCGCTTTATATGTCTCTTGAATACGAAACAAGTCGATTCTTTTGAGGAGAGAATCAAGACTTTTGTTGACTAAATAAATTATTCTATTATTAATAAATTAGTTTCCCGACATCGTTCACATGTACATTCTTTTAATAGTGTGTTTGTGTTCACAATATGAATTTGAATAGTGGTAGTCTGTGGTGGATGATTGTGGGTTTTGGTGGTTTAAAGATTTAGGCTGAAGAACACTTATAAACATTCAAGAATCTAATAAACTATTGATATTATATATTAAAAATTTTCATGATAGAACCTAGAAAGCCTAATAAGTTTCTGAAATTTATTTGGTAATATGATTAATAGCTAATTAGATGAAAATTAGTAATTTGATAGAATAAATAATAATTAATTTGGTAACGCAAATAATAATAATTTGGTAAAACAAAAGAAATTAATTTGGTAAAATATTATTCCTTATTATAAAAATGCAAATAAATTAAAGATAACATTGTTTAAGTTTATATAAAAATATCAATCTTTAAAGATAGGGCAAATTGCCGAGAAAGGTAACATAAATATTGAAATTTACCAATAAAGATAATGTCAAATTTTTTGAGGCAACAAAGGATTCTAAATTTTAATTTCTAACAAATAAGGGTATGGTGACCTGAATGACCTGCTGAGCGTTTAGTTAGCAGGTTAAGATTATCCAAATTTGCCAATAAATGTAATATCTAATTTTTTAAGTCAAAAAAATGATGATAAATTTCAGTCTGTAGTAAAAAAGGGTATGCTAACTAATACTGACAATTTGCAACGAGTTCTTGTTACTGTGTTCGTGTCAATTACATGTCAACCCATTTTGACCATTTATATTATCGGTTATGTTTTGGGTCGACCCATTTTGGTCAAATGTATTCAACGAGTATTTTTTTCGATTTTTCAATACTGGTATTATTTCTTTGTTTTTATACGAACTTCAAATATGATATTTTTCTATTCAAACTTTAGAATTCAATATTTATTTTGATTTGATTCGAACTTCAAATTTGGTGTTTGTTTAAATTTGAATCGAATTTTGAACTTCAAATTTGGTTTACGTTCATTTAATACAATTATAAAGCCAATATAAGATATTAAAGTATCAAAATACCAATTGCAAGTAGTTAAATGTCAAAGTACCAACATAATATATTCCAAATATCATATACGAAAATGATTTAATATTATTTTAATTTTAGATATTTTATTATTATATAAAGGAAGGAGAAAACACATACAAGAACACAAACCTAGATCCAAACATGATGTTTTGTTTCAAATTGGAGTTCATCATCCTTTATTGGTCTAGAAAAAATGAACATTACCTTTATTGACAAATTTTTATATTTATGTTACCTTTTTTGTCAATTTGTATAATATAAAAATTAGACACGTCATCAATTTAACCGGTTACCTGCTACGACGGTAATCGGTTACCTTTAATGTTAGAAATTGAAATTTAGAATCCTTTTTTGGCCCAAAAAAATTGACATTACCTTTATTGACAAATTTCAATATTTATGTTACCTTTCTCGGCAATTTGTTCTTAAAGATATTACACTTTGTAGTCTTGTAGGTAAAAAAGCAAATAATAATTTAATCTCTTTCTACCGTTTTGGAGTTGCATATCTCTCATTTTTATTGTTATTAGATTAAATTACAAATTTTGTCCATGTAGTTTGCTTAAAATTTCACTTTTCGTTATTTCGTTTTTAAGATTATATTGACGGTTACAGTGGTTAACAATTTAACATTTCATAATCAATTTAGTACTTTATGCTACCTTCCGTTAAGTATTATTGTTAAAGGCCCTCGATCGTGTGCACATGAGGGTATCTTAGTCATTTTCACTTTAATCCTTATTAACAAACACATTTCTTATCTTTATCATTTATGTACAAAAGAACACTACTTTATCTAGCCATAAACCTCAACAAACAATCACACCCTCTCTCTAAGATTTGAAAGTAGATGATTGCACATAACAAAGTTTTGTCATACACAAAAAATATATATGTTTGGACAATAATACCCTTAAATATGATGAGAAATATATTACAAATCTATAAGGTTACAAAATGTCATGATTGTTATGCATAGCTAATTTTTATTGTGTGCAAATCATCTTCCAAATCTGAACCGGTGTAGAACCACTAGCGCCATCACCATGTGAAACCACCACCATTGACACCTTGTGAAATGACCACTACCGACACCCTGTGAAACCACCACCGGCAAAACCTGATCAACTCTCTGTAACAACTGGTGCCACCCTTAGACGCCGCCACCTGCACCACCGACGAAGTACTTCCTCTGCCACAACCACCACCATCTAATGAAGCCACTGCCATAACCCTCGCGAGAGAAAGAGTAGTGTGTAGGTGCCTTCGATTTTTCTATGGATCAAAGGTAGGGAGAGAGACCTTGGTAGAGAGAAAGAGTTAGACGTAGATGCCTCCACATCAATTTGGTGGCCGCAAGGGTGGCATCTTGCAAGTACCTAATTCTTTTAAAAACCAATTTTGAAGTATAATTTTATTTTTCATAGCTAACAATGGAACCATTTAATAGTTTCACTTTTTGTAAATTGAAGTTTATGTTAGGGTTTATTATTCATGAAACTTCACTAAGCATTAAGCAAGGATTTCAGTTTAGGGTTTTTGATTTTGTATTTATTTATCAACCATATGAGATTCAATGTTTACCATTTTGATTTTGTTTGTATAGTGATAATAATCAAATTTAGTTTTGTTCATTATCGTTTTTGTTTATCAGATTTCAATATATTAAGTTGGAGACATTAGAGAGTAATTTAGTCATATTTTGTTTAATAGTGAATTTGTTAGAAATATATTTATTTAATTGTGTTTAATAGCAAATTAATTACAAGTAAATGTAATTATTTAGCTAAACGAAAATTGTTTGGTGATAGGTAAAAATAAAATACACAAAATGACTTATATACCCTCATGTGACTTGCACATAAGGGGTCTTTGACAGAAAAACTGAAAAAGTAAGATCAAATTTGTAATGAAATGTAAAATACAAAAACTGTTAATTTAATTTTAAAAACTAAAGAATGAAAAATAAAATTTTTACTCTTATTATTATTAATTAAATTTAAATGTTTCAAAAATACAGATCAGACATGTCTTTTAAAAGATATTATTTTCCTAAATTATTCTTGTTTAATTTCCATTTCTTAACACAAAAAGAGGAAATGACAAAATAATATTATTATAAAATAGTGTGGGTACAAAAACTAGTGGCTAAACAAATTATTTGATTTCATAATATATGACCCACAAGCCATGGGGGGATTAATCTATTGTCAACCCTTGTGTTAAATCATCAATACCTCTCATCACATAACTCTCACTCCCCCCTTTTCTTGGATCCCACATCCCCACTTCATAATTACACACTCACTTAAAATCAAAATAATATACAATTTAAAGCAGTAACATATTTTTATTTGTTTTTAGTAGTCAAATTCAGAATATCCAAGTTTAAAATAGTTTTTTTCCTCCCTTCTAACCAGGTTATATGGTAATGACTTTAAAAAAAGTCATCAATTAATAATTAAATTGAAACAAAAAGTAATGTAAACAAAATTGAGTGTGAGATCATTGTTATTATTAGAGTGGATGAACTTAACAAGAATTAGTGTAGATGAGATCATGAGAAGGTATGCAAGTGTACTATTTTACTCTTTACACATATTTTGTATTTGTAACCTTAATTCACATTTGTGTCTTATCTTTTAAAGGTCACAAATATTTTCATATTATGCACCTATCATTTACTCTAGGAATGTGTGATTTGCCATCTGTTTAGATTCTAACATAATCTCATAAACAACATATGGTTAAATTTCTTTTTCCTCAGCAGACTGAACTTTGCATCAAGCACTACTAACAGATGTTGGTATTAGAACTACTTCAACTCCTATTTTGTGGTCTGACAACCTTGGAGCTACCAACCCCTCAACTAATCCTATATTCCATGGAACAAAGCATGTGAAAGTTGTAAAAAGGCCTCAAACAGGATCAGATATGGAAACTTTTTCCAGCAGGTTCAAAACTAAAATTAGTAATGTTTGAATAAAAAATCACCTGGTCTATAGAGGAAATTACACTATAAAGTATAAACTAGTACAAAATCACATTGTGAGACCACCCTGCTGAGCTCTATGTGGCTCCATAGTTGGCCTCAAACATCACCACCCATCATATTTCACATTTAAAAAGGCCAAAACACTAAATAAAAGGATATGAGTACATGCTGCAATCTTCAATAAAGTGAATCATGAAAAGAGAAAAGCAATCATTCACAGACTATTTCACTCAACTAATGAAACCAAGAAATGAAATTGAATAAAAAACTACATATGAACTATTGACATTGGAATGGTCAACTGTGACTATTGACTATTATTTGCATTTCTAATGGGTAAACTAACATTAGCAGATGCATTAACCATATGGATACCTGAAAAAACTTGACCTTTATGATGATGATGATGATGATGATCTTTCTTTGACCAAAGCCAAATCTTGGAAACTGAAAAGCTCTCACCTTTGCTTCTGTTGCTAATTTTCTTTCCATCAATATCTCCATCAATTGAACCATTCCCTTTATCTTTATTAGTTCTTGTAACATCTTTAGTGCCAAAACTGCCCCTACTACTATTACCCAATTTGGGAACAAATGCAACTCTTAAATCTGAGTTTCCCACAACATACTCATAAGATCCCATTGAATAACATCTTCTTGCATCAAAATTGCTATTACTTGTCTCTTCCACAACATTTGTAGCTCTAAACTTGCCAAGTCTAACTGGATACACCTTCTTTTCATTACTAATAGTACCCTCAGGAGCTTGCTTGAAATGACCAAAGTGCCCTGGACTATCATCAGCATCTTCTTCTTCCCTTGAATTATTGAACTCAAAAACTGGATTCTCAACAGAAAAACCAGGTGTAAAAAGGGTTCCTCTACATAATGGGCAAGTTGAATTTGAGAGCAACCAAGTGTCTATACAATGCATATGGAAAGCATGGCTGCATAAAGGTAGTAACCTCAGGTTGTCCTGTTGTGTAAATTCACATAGACAAACAGCACAATCAAAAGGCTCTTTTAATCCCATTAATTCTTTGTAGGAAAACACTGGCAGTGTATCAATTAAAGCTTGATCCAAACCAGAATCATGTAAATTGAAAAGCTGTTGTAATTGTCTGTCATATGCATCACCATCACCACCTTCTTGAAATCTTGAAGATTGGAAATGGGAATTTAAAGATAAAGATAATAATCTCTTCTTTTTAATCAAATACCTCACAAGTAAATGAAGTAAACCACATATGAAAAACATAACTGCTATCACAATCATAATGTTTCTGGCAAAAAGCACAGTTGAGTTATTTTTCGAATATGTATCAGGCGGTCTAGCAAGAGGGGAAGGAGGGGGAGAAAAGGATGAAAGCAGGCGCATTTTAGCAGATATGAACAGCTTCAAGAACCATCAAACTTGATGTATATATTTCAAAAAGAGTGAACTGTAAAGAAATGTTTTTTTATTCGATTATTTTAATCTTTGATCCAAACCCAGCTAATCAAATCATTAAACAATCAATACAAACCTCTATTAGTTGTAATTACAAGAAACCCACTTGAGAAAACCTAATAAAATGCAATAAAAACCAGATCTTGATTCAGGATCATGGTTCTTAACAACATCAACAAGATTTCAAAAAAAGGTTTGCAGAGATCAATGATTTTAAGTTATACCCACCTCGGAATGTCAGAAAACATTAACCTCTGCGAATTCAAAAGCGCAAAAACACTTGTTTGACACTTTCTTGATGACTGGTAATTTTATAGAGACCTTTTCGTATGTTAATGGAGGCCCTAAAATGGCCTTTTATACGAGTGTTTTTAGTGAAGGGTAGTAGTGAAAGTATGGGCATGTTTGTAATTTTACTAGTGTTTGAGCCTTTGAGGGTAGTGTGTTTTCTTTATACGTCACCCACCATTCCACCAAGAAGGGCTGGCTTCTTTCAAAGTTGAATGCACAGGGCCCAAGAGGGCTTTTGTGGAAATCTTGGTGCAAGTCAAGTTAGCCAAATTAGTAAAAGTTTGTTTCCTTGAAAACCTCACATAAACTATAAACCACTCTCACTTTTGAGTCTTTTACTCATTATAAAATTATTATCAAATGAAAATAGAAAATTAAATAAGAATAGGAGACTCAACTTAGTTGTCTGATCTGATTTAAAAAAAAATCACGATGACAATTTTATAATTAATCCTAACTTTATAATGTTTTACATATTTCATATCTGAAATATCATTAAATTTCATATCTGAAATATCACTTTATGTAACAATATTATTTCATCACTGAAATATTATTCACTTTTTTCTTTGATATTTCAATCATGAAACAGTAGTATTTCATGATTGAAATATCAAAAAAAAATGAAGTGGTGACTTTTTTTTCTTTGATATTTCAGTTATGAAACACGTCATGAAACATCAAAGAAAAAAGTGAAGTGATGGAGCGAAAGCAAACATACAATGATATTTTATATATGAAACATGACAAGGGAAATAAAAATCAAACATATGTCATTTCATATATGAAACATGTCAAACATTATAAAGTTGTGATTAATTACAAACATGCCACTGCGTTTTTTTAGATCTGCGCCCAAATCGGACGGCTGAGATTTAGTATCTCATTCTCATTTAATTTTCCATACTCATTTGATATATATATATATATATATATTGCGAGTACCGTGAGAACCAATCAATGCTCGATCTTTAATGATAACTCACCTGGACGCAATTCACGGTTGAAAAATTGTATAAAAGACCAAAATACCCCTATTAATGAACATTAATGACGGTTACAAATGGTACTCGTGGTACTCGCAATAAAAACGGTTCTCAAATGATCTTTTCAATATATATATAGGGGAGGGTTCAAACGATAACTGTTTTTCGTACGAGAACTGCGAGAACCAATCTTGGCAATTCAGTTTGGATAATGGAATTCATGGATGAAGAGCGTGGATGGATTGAGTGTGGCAGGGTGCATGTAAGGAATTTATGGGTAGACAATCCAATTGAAGGAGGGGGAATTGTATGACTAAGATTGGTTCTCGCGATTCTCGTACGAAAAACAATTCTCGTTTGAACTTTTGCCTATATATATATATATATACGCACTGGTGGGGTACTAGCATAATGTGACGGTGACGAACAAAGAGGGGGTTCTGATGAGTTTTTGTTGTGGGTATGAATCAAGATGATGGAGAAGACAATACAAACAATAATACGCTTTAACTTAAAAGGAATATAAGATAATAACCAATAATGACAATATTAGAGTAGCTTATTACTAACCAACATTGGTGAGGGAGTGTGTAGATTTTAATTTCAAGAATGGTAGGGGATTGTGCATATTTTAATTTTCTTATAATTTCCTTAGTCGTGGATAAAAGAATGGTGGGGGATTGTGTAGATTTTAATTTCCTTTGGTTTTCGATTTTAAATTCCTTATCTAGAATGACATCTTATTCAAATTAATTCAATGGGTTTAGTTGGTTAGTGGTGAGGGGTAATTTAGTACGTTCAATTTACTTAAAAGTTAAGAGTTTGAAAAGTTACAAATGTCTTATAAAGGAGTAAGATATATATATATATATAGGGAAAGGTTCATTTGAGAACCGTTTTTATTACGAGAACCAATCTTAGCCGTTCATTTTGGATAATGAAATTCATGGATGAAAAGCGTAGGAGGATTGAGTGTGACAGGGTGCATGTAAGGAATTCATAGGTGGACAATCCAATTAAAGGAGGGGGAATTGGACAGCTAAGATTGGTTCTCGCGGTTTTCACAATAAAAACGGTTCTCAAATGAACTTTTGCCTATATATATATATTAACACACACACTAAGTTAGATACTTAGATATATGTGTATTACATGTGTTGGTTTGAGTAATTGCTAAATAGTAATAGTAAATAATTATAAAGAGATAGCCACTCATTGTAATATTTAGAAAAAGACAGAAAAAAGGGAGTTTATAATTCACAAATCTGTCTTTGTGTATATCATTCATTTATTCTAGAAAGGATACATAATTGTATATCAATATGAGAAGGATTCACACTAAGCTAATAACACATCAGAGAAGTTAATCTCAACTCTAATGCTAGGCCTTAACTTAATTAAGGCAACATAACTGCAAAGATAAGATATAAGAACATGTGCGTAATTAAATATATATTAGCATCGTACCCGTGCAATGCTGCGGAGTCGAATAGTTTTTGTTTTATAATATGCCGCTTTAAAAAATGTAATGATATGTTATTCGCAAAATTCAATGTCACAAAAAAATTTCTTTAGCAACATGTCCCATTTTTTAAAAAATTTCTTTTATTTGCATAAACTATTTTATTAATTTTAAAAATAAAATCTAAAAGACATTAAAATAAGAAAAAAAATCATATTTGTAAAAAAAGGATAGAGAAGTTAATAAAATATTAGAAATTATGTTGTTATGAGTGTATAATTATGTTTGTGTGAGAGTATATTTTAATTGAATAAAAAGTTAAAGTAAATTAGGAGAGAGATTGAAATGGTTAAAGATTGAATGAATGGAATTAAGTTAAATAGAACGAAAGGCCAAGATGTTGTTTTGATTGAATTTTAAGAAGTCTTAAAATTAAGAAGGATAGAGAGTGTTAAATGTTTTATATAGTAATATAGATATGTTTGAAGTATATTTCTATGGTATACTTACTAAAGTGAACCTAACTTATGCCTTTGACGTATCATCACATGTTTTGACATCAAAACTATAGCTTAAGGTTTAAGGATGCTAACTTTGGAAGGCAACAAAGATAATATAAGATAAATGTGTCGACTAAAGTTTGCGAATATAACTAATGTTAGATTTATTTATTAACGAAGTTCAAAATAATGAAAGATGGAATAATATAATATAACATGAGTTAATCCATCCGTAAATAAATGGGTTAAAATTGTTATCTCTAGTTTCAACAACCAACTTTAGATACCCAAGATAGCCGGTGTATTCACCACAAAATTTAAATGGTACTCACTTATAACTTTTTTTATCATAAAGAATAGATTAAAATTCTAGCCTGGAAAAATGCCACAATACATTTATGTTCTATAAAATGACGTGTTATAAGATAGATATTATTTGTCACAACAACATTGCGTAAGAACCGTTCTAATATGTGTGTATATATAGAAGAAGATTCAAATAAGAATAATTTTCGTACGAGAACTTGGAGAATCAATATTGGTCTTTGATTAAAATAAATCAATGACTTATTTTTTGGTGGCTCATTAATAAGCCATTAATGACTTAATAATAAGGGTTATTTTGAAAAAAACATAGCAAGACCAAAATACAAAATTAAACAATAAATAACAATTTTTTACAGCTCATTAATGATTCATTAATGGTTTATTGATGATGCATTAATGAGTGGTGTGTTGGAAAAATCAAGCATCATAAATTAATGACGGCCCACCCGAACGCAATTCATAGTTGGGTAAATATATAAAACAATCAAATTATCCCTATTTTCATTAATGGTGACAAACGGTTCTCGCAGTTCTCATACGAAAACTCGTTCTCGATAGAACTTTATATATATATATATATACATATATATATAATGGTTTAATCATCAAAGTTTTCGTTCATTTTCGGTTCAACCATCAAAGTTTTTTTCTAAACGATTTTACCATAAAGTTTTGAATTTTTTGTGGTTTAAACCTCAAAGTTTTTTTCAAATGGTTTAAACTTTGAAATTTTGTTAAAAAAACTTATTAATCACTTAAGTTTGTATAATTTTCGATTTTACCCTCTCCACATGATTATGCATTTTAGTTTTATTAAAAACTTAACAAAACTTTGAGGGTTAAACCATTTTTTAATAATAATTTAAGGGTTAAATCGTTTGAAAACAAACTTTAAGGTTTAAACAAAAAAAATGTGTAATATTGAGCATTAAATTATAACAAATTCAAAATTTATGGTAAAATCGTTTGAAAAAAAACTTTGATGGTTAAACCATTATTGACCCATATATATAGTGAAAAGATCATTTGAGAACTGTTTTTATAGCGAGTACCATTTGTAACTACTATTAATGCTCATTTATAGGGGTATTTTGGTCTTTTATATAATTTTCTAACCGTGAATTGCATCGGGGTGAGTTCTCATTAAAGATCGAGTCTTGATTTTTCCGAAATAGCCCTCATTAATGAGCCGTTAATGCGTCATTAATAAGCCATTAATGCATCATTAATGAGTCGTCATTTTTATTGGCCATTTATTTATTTTAATCAATGGCAAATATTGGTTCTCATGGTACTCGCAATAAAAATGGTTTTCCAATAAACTATCCCCTATATATATACACACACGTCAGAGATATCCCTTTTGGTAATAAAAACGTATTAGTTTCACATGTATGATGAATTTGTTGAACGACATAAGTATATCGGTATGCGTATTCCATAAAATGGTGTATTACATCTCGAGGTGAGATTGGTTCAAAAACCAGACCACACCGAAAGCTCGAAAAGACCGGACCGAAACCCGAAATCCATAAAAACAAGGATTTCGGTTCGGTTTGGTTCGGTTCGTTGGTTTTTTGGACGCATCGACCTCTTTTCCTTCTTTTTGGGCTTTCATCTTTTTTCCTTTCCGGTTTGTTCTTCGGTCTATTGGTCATGTTATACACTATTCCAAACCATAACTGGACCAGACCGGTCCGAAACCTGAAATGTAAAAAATACAAGGACCGAATGACGGACCAACCAGTTGGTTCATCGGTTTTTTCAGTCTTTCAGGCCACATGCTCATCCCTAATTACATCTCGTTAGTCGTTATGCAACTCCGAAATTTAAAACCACATAATCCTTTTCATAACTATATATCTCTATGTTGTTACGATTATTTATAGGAAAATGATAACCAAAGCCCTTAGGTTTGTGGATAAAGAGTAAAAAATGTAATATTAATTTTAAAAATGACAATCATAATTTATGTTTCATGATCAACTTTACATGTTTGTAAAAAAATCCACCTTATCTATCTTTAACTTAGATTTCAACTTTTCATAAATAGATACAATTGCTATTTTTAAAAATTAAAATCATATTTGTTTACTCTTGTTCTCTTATCCACAACTTTTAGATTAGTGGTTATCATTTCCTTATTTATATACTTAAAAATAGCTCTTAATAATTTTAAAACTTATAAACGATAATCAACCAAAAAATATTAACAATTCCAATGGCAAATAAATGATTTAAAAACGGATATTTTATAAAAGCATTTGAATACTTTAAAAAATAATGTTATGTATTCGTATAAAACACAAGACAAATTGTACCAAAATATAACGTACTTTGGCTAAGTTGATATTGTATACAATGAACTTTAAAATCTCTAAAATAATACAACAAACTCTTTTATAATTCTTATTGTATGCACGTTGTAACCTGGTTTGCATGTGTATAGGTCACTTTATAATCACTTTTCTTAATTTTTATTTTTTTGAATATTATGTTCGTCATCATTGTTCTTCACATCAAAGAACATTCAAACGCCATTAAAATCTGGACTATGTAAAGAGATTTGCGGATCAGAAATAAACAAATAACGTAATCCAAATCTGTAACCAAAACATATATCAAAGCAAAAACACAGATAATAAATCCCTAATATGTATCAAATCGAAGATAGTCAAGATCTCATTAAAGTTATGTTTGATCAAGGGAGATGAAGGATAAGAGAGGGGAAACCACTAAACCCGGAACTTCATATATTTGAATGAAAAAATAGTCAAGATAATCGGTTATTTACCCTTTTCAAAATTTAACTCATATAATAAGAGTTATAAGATATTTTTAAAATTTTAAAATTTATTATATATAATATCAACTTAATTTTTCCTAAAAATATAAAATTTCAAATAATTAGCTGTGTTAATAATGATGCTTAATTCCCCGGCAATGGGCCTCGTATTACACTTTCATGTTTGGGCTGACTTTGGGGACTGAACATTTTACTAAACCATTGCTTCATCAACCAGTCAATAGTCGACAGGTGGGTTGTCAACACGACGTCGTTTCATTGAATAATACCGAGGGAGACAAACTGAAACTTTTGTAGACCCTAATAAAACCCTCTGGTAAGAGGGTTTCAAGAGACGAAACGAATGTTATGTTCCCAACTCCTGTGGCGATTCTCATTCAGTTGCCGTCGTTCTCTGCCGTTTAACGCCTTCATACGCCGCCTATACGCATCGTCACAGTCGCCATCAGCGCCGATGGGAAAAGCTGCAAACTCCGCTCCCAAGTCTTCATTGTCAATTGCTAAAGACGATGCCTATCTTCAATCAGTTATCCCCAAACGAATCCAACTATTTGAATCCATCAAAGCTCAACAGATTGCGCATCGCCAGTCAATTTCCGGTGACCCTATCAAGTTAGTTCTCCAATTCGATGTTGTTTAATCTTTAGTTACGTTGCAGTATATCGTCGAACAGGTTGTGCTTTCAACTGGAGTAAGTGTTTATTATTGGTATCCTTTTTAGGGTTACATTACCAGATGGGACTGTGAAGGAGGGGAAGAAATGGGAAACAACTCCATTCGATATAGCCAAGGAGCTATCGAAGAGCTTAGCGTCAAATGCGTTGATTTCTCAGGTGGATGGAGTACTGTGGGACATGTCAAGGCCTTTGGAAGGTGATTGCCAGCTCAAAATATTCACTTTTGATAGTGACGAGGGACGTGACACGTTTTGGCATTCAAGTGCTCATATTCTTGGGCAGGTAATGATGTAAAATATGAATATTCTTTGTGAGGTTTGAGCTGTGATTATGGAATGCTTGGTGCAATTGATTGTTTGCTTTTGGTTCGACCGCATTGCAGGCTCTAGAAATGACTTACGGATGCAAATTGTGTATTGGGCCATGTACTACACGAGGAGAGGTACCTTCCTATTTCTCTTTTATGTCATCAAGTAGATCTGTCAATGATTTTGATCTCATTTGTTCTACATAGTCTCTTGGATTTCTTTCTCACTTTTAGCATCTGTACTCTCTGGTTTGGTCTTGGCAATAGGATTCGATAATGTATGCGGATCTCTGATTTTGCCCCCAAATGCAACCCTCTTCGTAGCAAGTAAATTACAGGAGATAAATGGTTTTCATAAGGGTTTTCGAAGATTGATGTTTTCGTAACTTTTTAATCGGTTTTTATATTTGTTTTTGAAGGTTGGATTGTTTTACTAATGTTTTGAAAGTATAGTGACCAAATTAGAGAAACTAATGGTAATATCATTGTTTTCTGTAATATTGTTTTTCCTAGAACAAATTGCAGGAAATAGCAAGATAGTTTTGGACTTTCAACAATCTTTTCTAAGTCTGTTTTACTTCTCATGATTTATTATTTTTGGTAATTTCAATAAGCAGACTTGTAACATGCTGAAGACAACCCCATTTTGTTTATTTTCTGTGTTTTATATATTATAGCCCAGTATTCGAATAGGGTGCTACTATTTAGCCCCCCTCTCCTCACAAACCCACATGTCATATCAAGAATGTTACATTTTCAATGCACCTTTTTCACTCACATATGTCAAATCAAGGGGGCTAAGTAGACAATCAAGGGAGGCTATAAAGAATTACCCATTCGAATATAGGTGATACTGTTGACAGAAGATTGTTGATTTATCATGCAGAGCGACTTGAGCTTTTTATTTCTAATTTATGAGTGTATCTTTCTGAATTTATATCGGAGTATAACATAAGTTGACACTTTCTGAAGCTCTTAACTATCATCTGTTCACATATGCATTCTATGCTGTAATTCAGAATCTTAAAAACATAGTAACCGAAATTTAACTCCCAAGAATCATATACAAATTACAAATAGTTGTAGTGTTAATGATTATTTAGGTTAATCCAATTATTATTACTCTACATTTATTGTGGTTTTAGTTTCTATCTTATTATGATAGGCTTACAGTTTTTGGAGTTCATCACTTGTTATAGTAGCATACTCTTTTATATTTGCTAATTGCTATGTAGTAATAATCGGATTTATGTAGTTTTTCTCATGGAATTGCTGTTGTAACAGGGTTTCTACTACGATGGTTTCTATGGTGAACTGGGCTTAAATGATGATCACTTTGATACAATTGTGAACGGAGCAAAGAAAGCCGTTGCTGTATGTTGCATCTTTTGCTGCTTATTTTTGGAAATTATTCTTTGAGAGACATTTTCTTTGTTTATTGTCTTATAGATGTACAAATAAATACAGAAAAAATGATATTATGATTCTGTTTTCTTCAGGAAAAGCAACCTTTTGAGAGAATTGAAGTTTCACGAAAACAGGCGCTTGAGATGTTTTCCGACAATAAGTTTAAGGTGAGAATTTTAACATATTTTGTAATTTTAATATTCAATGTCTACAACATATGTTAACAGATAATAATTTACTACATACATGATCAGGTTGAGATCATTAGCGATCTACCTGAAGACAAAACTATCACAGTTTACAGGTGTGGTCCATTAGTTGATCTGTGTCGTGGACCCCATATACCAAATACGGCTTTTGTCAAAGCAATTGCTTGCTTAAAGGTGAGGTTTATTAGGATGTATGAAGATTGGGGAATTTCCTGTATATCTGCATATTCATTTCTATTTAAAAAAAATTATGTTTAGGCTTCAGCAGCTTACTGGAGGGGAAACAAAGACCGTGAGAGCTTACAAAGAGTTTATGGGATATCTTATCCTGACCAAAAGCGTTTAAAGGTTCGTTCTTTTGCCTCACTTGAATATCGAGTTTAATAGAAGTATTAGTCTTTAAACTTTATGAAATATTTCTAGTTTTGGGTGAGTTTTTTCTGGTTACATTTGATGAAAGGGATTTCCCTGCTGAAAGGTGTTAATCGTAAAGTTACTTTTTAGTGTAAATTTGGAATTTGGGGTATGATAGCTAGAAGTGTTACCCCTCAATTGTTTGGGTTTCCAGGATTCAAAAAATGGGGTTTGAAATGAGATTTACCTATAAAAAAGATACGCTTAACGAATTACTTGATTGGAGTTTAGACGTTTAGTGATGGTGATTGATTGTAAGTTGTAGCACTTTCCATATTTCTGAGGGTGATAAAACTCTCTTGCTTTCTTTTTGTGGTATTTCAATGAAGGGTCTCCTTTTTTCATTTTCATGATATGTTAATGGTCTCTATATATATTTTTGATTTTTGTCATCTCATATATGTTGCGGCAAAGCTCATCTATTTTATTTCCTTCCACAAAGGTTTATGGAGCAAAATTTTTAAGACAAGGAGTTTTTATAGGTCCTTGATATACTATAGACTAATTGAATGTTTAGATATGAGTGTGACTGTGTGATATTATTTCATTGAAAAAAGTATATCCCGAGCAGGGAAAAAAAAGTTTTTACAATCACTTAAAAAGTATTCTTCCAGGAATACATTGCCCTGCTGGAAGAAGCCAAAAAATATGACCACAGAGAGCTGGGCAAGAAACAGGAACTTTTCTTTTTCCATCCACTCAGGTAAAGGTTGTAAGTTGAGAATTCTCTTAGTATGTATCGACTGTACATACTTATACTTTTTATATCTATTTCTTATTTCAGCCCAGGAAGCTGTTTCTTTCTTCCTCATGGTACTCGTATAACTGAGAAGTTGATGACATTTATACGAACTGAATACCGTAAAAGGGGTTATTTAGAGGTGATTTGTCTTGGCTTTGTCTATACTGTTTGGCAAAGTTGGCAAAATGGGCCGGGTTGGGTAACAGGTGAAAACTAATATTTTTTTTGTGGATAGGTTCAGTTAGGTTGATCTGAAACACGTTCAGTTAAAAAAGATTATTATTGTTTTTTAAATAAAAAGTTGGTGTTTCAGATATGACTAAAACATATACTTTTTTGATAATTATAATAATTTATTCTTTTGAATAAAATGGTTTAGGAGTTTTTATGCATTAACAATACCCTTCGGGCAACTTTTTAACTTTTTGACTTGTGTCCTTTTAAGTTTATTTTTTTATTTCACCAGTTCTACCTGTTAGAGATAAATAAAAAACCCGGACGGACCTATTTGTAAGTAAATTGGGTGAAATTGCCATCTCGAAGTGTTCATTCTCTCAATGTTATAGAATTTTACATTTTGTGACTTTGCCTTGGTAGGTTACCACACCAAATATGTTCAACATGCAACTGTGGGAAACTTCAGGACATGCTGCCAATTACAAGGAGAACATGTTTGTTTTTGATGTAAGTCTTCTTCCTGTTTCTGAGTTACAGTTGTTTATACGTGTTATTAATATAAGAAATAAAGATACTGGTTAGATGATGAAAGTAGAATCTTGTATTCTAACATCTTTAGAACGTTTGTGATGAATTTATTGCATAAATTCAGGTGTAGCAAAAAGGTTCCTGACCCAAATCTTGTAAGAAATAAAGATACTGGTTAGATGATGACAGTAGTAAAATCTTATGAGTTACCGTTCTTCATACGTGTTATTAATATAAGAATAAAGATACTGGTTAGACGATGACAATAGTAAAATCTTGTATTTTTAACATCTCCAGGCCATATGTGATGAATTCAATGCATAAATTCAGCCAGCAGGTGTAGCAAAAAGGTTCATGACTCAAATCTTGTAAGAAATAAAGATACTGGTTAGATGATGACAGTAGTAACATCTTACGAGTTAATGTTCTTTATACATGTTATTAATATAAAAAATAAAGATACTGGTCAGATGATGACAGTAGCAAAATCTTGTTTTTTTAACATCTTCAGACCGTTTGTGATGAATATTTTTGCATATATTCAGGTCTAGCAAAAAGGTTCATGATCCAAATCCAACACAAGTGACCTATATGTGTGCGGGTCAAATTGTGTTGTAGTTATTGATAACGCTTTAGGGTAAAATAAAAGTAATGGCTATCAAGGAAACTGTTCAATGGGTCAACCTGGTTGAAAGAAGCTTGAATATATTCTAATGCTTATATCTTCTCAAATCAATTTGGTTGAGTAAAATTCAGATTATTATTTTAATAGTGTAGTTAATGTATTCATATATATTTAATATTATGATATTTATATATTTCACAATAATTGGGCAAAAAGGGTTGCCCCTGTTTGAGCTGTAGGCAAACTCTACCAGTTCAACACAAACCCTTGACCTGACCGACACATCTGTTTTGCACCTTAATCTATTTGGAATATACGTGTAAGTTTGTAACCGACTTTTGGTCATGAGTTGTTTTTGATGGAATATCATGTTATTGCATGGGTTTGATGCAGATAGAAAAACAAGAGTTTGGGCTTAAGCCAATGAATTGCCCAGGACATTGCTTGATATTCGATAACAGAGTTCGTTCTTATAGAGGTCAGTAGTCTTCTTTTGTGCGTGTGTGTATAGTTTTTTAAGGTTGCATTTCTATTAATTTTTACGATTGTTCTTATTAAAGTAATGTAAGTTATAGGCTTTCCCCTTGATGTGTATATTTTTATGTGTTCTATATATCATTTTTACTATACTATTTGATCTCTTGATGGTTTTGACATCATTTTTATTCTATAGAACTTCCACTTCGCATAGCTGACTTTGGAGTTCTGCATCGCAATGAAGCCAGTGGTGCATTGACAGGTTTGACCCGTGTTCGAAGATTTCAGCAGGTATCATGCTCATTTTCTAATAGCTTCTTGCCAGATTAAATTGTGTTGATTTTAACTTTTGTTCACATTGCCTAATTTTGAGTAGACTAACATGTTCTGCTTTGATTCATGCTTTTAGCAAAAGAAATATTAAACCTAATGATCTGGACCTTGTATGGTTGATTAATATTGTAAGTTACATGAACTGTTATTATTTCAATTTGACCATTGTTTTGTTTTTATAGGATGATGCTCATATTTTCTGTAGAGAATCCCAGGTGAGATAGAATGAATTTGTTCAAAGCTAATAGTTGTCTAAGGTTTCATTCGTACATTTTCTTGATTTTTTCGTTGTTGATATAAACAGATAAAAGATGAAGTCAAAAGTGTTTTGGAATTCATCAATTATGCGTATGATATATTTGGTTTCACCTTTGATCTGAAGCTCTCCACGGTACGTGCATATAGTCTTGGTTTTCCCTTTAAGGCTTATAGTTTATTTGGTTAATAGAACTTAATGTCAATGATAGTTTGCATATAGAGGCAACAGGCTTAGCCGCTTGGGTAAAATATGATTAGATGGTAGTTTTTTTTCCCTTTTAATGTGCATCAAAAATGACTTTTGGCGACCTTCACCTTTTCCTTTCAAATAACTCTTTTACACATACCTGTTAACCTGTTAGATATTGGATTTTCGTACATAACGCAAATTTGACCTTTTTACAAGTCAATGGGTCAAAAATTCCACCTCTAGTTGCATCCTTTGTAGTGCGATTATTATCTTTGCAGCTACAAACATCCGTCTTTTCTGAAACACCGCCAATAGTGTGGGCTTTATTTTATACTGTTTTTTATATATTGATATGACAAAAAAGAAATAAACACATAAGAACAGAATTATATCTTGCTAGACATCTGCTATGATGCATTTATTCGCTATCCTATGCTGTGAAATTAATTCACATACCTTCTTGTTACTGTCATATGAGCTGTATATATTTCTTATAGAAATTTGATGTTTAAAATTGCCTTATTATGTCTTAATAGAGGCCAGAGAAATATCTTGGAGATCTGGAAACATGGGACAAAGCTGAGAAAGCACTTGAAGATGCTTTGAATGAATTCGGGAAGCCATGGCAGGTTAAAAGTTAAAAAGGAAGATAAATTAAAAACCTTCAAAAAAGAAAAAGAAAAATGGAACTGGGACCAGACTTCAAAGTGCTAATTAAAACCAGTATTTTGATTTTAATTGTTAGTTTTTACAAGCTTCAAGGTGATGTTTTAGGTTTGCGCACACACACATATGCATGTAAAATATTTCAAATATATAATAAAAACGCAAGTTTGTAATTCGGTTCACGGTCTGGTTTTATGACCAAACCGTTCAAGGTTGCTTTGGTCTGCGCCTTTGTGGTTCCATTATTTAGAGATTTTCAGTTTGGGCCCGCTATAAATGGGTGAGATTGCTATACAAAGAACACCAGCTCGTGTTCCTATGCCTTTTACCTGAATGTAATTATGGTGAACGTGACTGGTTGTTTTAATCTTCTGGTAGATCAATGAAGCAGATGGGGCGTTTTACGGCCCAAAAATCGATATATCTGTTTCTGATGCGATGAAAAGAAAATTCCAGTGTGCAACCTTACAGGTTATATTATATGCTATCTTGATTTCTTCCATGAGCTTATGTTTTATAATATTAAGCTAATGGATGTTCTTTTCTGATTTTTAATTTTTTCGGTTACAGTTGGACTTTCAACTCCCTCAACGTTTCAATTTATCTTATTCAGCAGAAGATGAGTGTAAAAGGGAAAGACCCGTTATGATACACAGAGCTATTTTAGGGTCTGTTGAACGTATGTTTGCTATACTTTTGGAGCACTACAAGGGAAAATGGCCATTTTGGCTTAGTCCCAGACAAGCAATTGTGTGCCCTGTGTCTGACAAGTCCCAATCCTATGGACAACAGGTACTTAAATTATTGTCAAATATTAACTCTCAACATCTGAACATCAGAATTCAATTAAAAAAAATCCTTTTATTTTTCTTTCTTTCCTCTCTCCCACCAAAGGTGGCAATTTTGACCCGTGGGTCGATTTGCGTTGTGTTTTATCTCTAACGGGTCAAAAGTAAAAAACTTTAGCTAAAAGGAGGAGCTCCGGTTGAAAGTTTCCCAGAGTCTATTTTCATACAACCTTCTATGTTGTTTTAGTCAAGATTAGATTATTACGATTATTTGTTTTATCATAATCAGGCATTAGTTACTTATAAAAATGAAAATGGACAGAGTTGTTAATCAGTTTGACCTATAATAGAGAATATCTTGTTTCAATCAATTCTTTTCGTGAGAAGGTAATCCGTATTTATCATATTAACAATAGGCGATATAGTAGTTATCTCATTGGTTTTATATAAAATTGAAAAGTTGAATTGGACCTTGTGTTGAAGATATGTTGCTTTTAAGGAATCACAAGTTAGCTTCATGGAAACGGTCAGATGAAAATCTCAAGAAACTTCTCGACAATCATAACTAAATAATCCTGAAACAAGTGAATAAACCACTTTGTTTTGACCTGGTTTCTGTTGGGAATGGAATTTTTCATCGTTTTTGTTTTTTATAATTATTTGTCAGGTAAAGGACCAGATCGATGAAGCTGGTTATTATGTTGATATCGATACATCTGATAGAACAATCCAGAAAAAGGTATGTTGGGAATTCCCATCCTCTATTACTCTATCTACACACTCTCATCGCTTCAACCATTGTTTTGGTTGTTGTGTATTTATAGGTACGAGAAGCTCAGCTGGCACAGTACAACTACATACTTGTGGTCGGTGAAGAAGAAGCAAACACTGGAAAGGTACATATCTCTTGTTACATTATAAAAAATTATAACATAATGCCATTTAGCTAGCTCGAAATTTAATTAGGACCAAAATGCTCCCTTATTAGCGACATGCTGACATAGTAGAAGAATCTGTCTTCCAAAAGCAATGTTTGTAATTTCTTTTACGGGTAATGAATGTACTTGAAGGCCACCCCAAGTATGTATTTAACTTTGTTTATACCAAATCTAGCAAAAGCATATATGCTGCTGCCTGGAACATATATATTATAAAACAACAAAAATACCTTAGTTTTCACATAAAATTGTCGATTTTGATGTATTGACTCGAGTATTTTGACTTGGCAAATTTTCTTAAAGGGCATTCTTGTCATGCCTCTTGAAGCATGTTCTTTTGGCCACATTTGATTTAAACAAAACTGATGCACACTTTGGTGGTCTATATGTGCGACTCTAATGGTAATAGTTGAATACGACCTCCTCATGTCTTATCCCTATTTTTATCATTACTAACGGGAAAGGGGTAAGGAGGTAGTTTTAAGCTGAAATATTTTCGTTTTCTAGAAAAAACGTGTCTTACATTTTTTTAAGACTCAGGTATCATGTTTTTGTGCCTTGAATGTTCTTTTCTGTCTGTCAACTTGGTCATATAATATTTCATGTTTTATTTCATCTTTCTAATCTGATTTTGGAGCGTATTTATAAGGAAACAAACTCTAATATTATTTCCAAAAACAATGTGTTTGCAGGTAAGTGTGCGAGTGAGAGATAAGCAAGAACATTCAGTGAAGACAATTCCAGATCTCCTTAAACATTTTAAGGAAGAAATTGAAGCTTTTCATTAGTAATGCCCGAGGTCCATACCCGAACACTATGTGTGGTAAGCTTAAATGCTTGTTTGAAGAACAAAAGTACAATAGGATATACTGTTTGATCTGATTCTGAAAAACATTTTAAAATTGTTACAAATTTTGTATGACTGTTTGATTATTTAGGAGTCTGCAAAATTAGTCTGGGTAGAGTGGCCCCTTTCATACTAATAAATAATGGACTTGTGATGAAAAAACTAATAAATAAGGGGTCTTTGGCTATGTTCCCATAGGATTATAGTTCGTTGAGTAACGTCTCACATCAGATGATAAGTGACTTTATAACGTGCTTAATAAATACCTTAGTTGGTTTTGAGTTGGAACGTCACCAACTTATCAATTGGTTTTGAGTTGAACCCCATTTAATAAATAAGGGGTCTTTGGGTTTGTGTTCCCATCGGTGCTGGGCTACTCTACTCATAACCAATTGGTTTTGAGTTGGAACCTCACAAACTTTCATGGTATCAGAGCAAGATTTATCCGTGGTTGGTTAAAGGCCACATGAACTCCACTTAACCCATAAATATCCAGATGTTTGGTGCAAAAAAAAAGAACGCTACACGTGAGTGGGCTTGTTTAGTAATGTCCCATATCGAACCAGAAGTGACTTTGTAATATGCTCAATAAAGGTTCCGAGCTACTCCACTCATAACCAATTGGTTCTGAGTTGGAACCCGCCAAACTTACATAGTGAATTGGTGATCTTACTTTTATAGAATCACAAATTAGATAACCAGTCCCCGGTTTAGGGTATTTCTTAAAACAGTTTCTTTACTTGGTTACTTGAATCCGCTTTTTGTGACTATAAATTTTAATTTCTAGCTTAACTGCAAATCCGAAATATTCGTTTGCTTAGAGGGTGTTTTAAAGCGGATGAATACATATAAATAAAAGAAATGGGCACACTAATATATATGATTAGAACTAATACATACATTATTAAGCTCTACTTTTAGCTTAATCAGTTACCACCTAATTAATACCTATTATTAGCCATGCAACTGCTTACATTTAAATCATGATGTTGAAAATGGTGGTGGTTATGGCCATATGAAGACATAGAACTGCTGCATTCACCCACATCTCTGATCTCCTCATCTTCCTCCTCAACCACCTCCTTCTCTGGTGACGCCCCCACAAAATGTGGCTGTGCCACTTCACAAAATGGTGGAGCTGCAATTGGTGATGAAGTAACCGGCACGACTGATGGGAGTTTTGAGAGGAGAGCCTCAAGGCTGCTCATGGAAGGAGTTATGCTCATCGGTTGATTGTAAACTGCCGCCGGTAAATCGCCACCGCCACTGCCGCCGTGGAACGGCCATACCTCGGGTGTGTTGTACACTTCTGCTTTGAAGGGGTACACTGAGGATGATGGATGTGGTAATAATACCCCTGGGATGCTCTCTATGTAGCTCATCTTCTTTCTTAGCATCACCACATAGCTCAAGTCTTCAATCACCTTAATTTTGATACCAATTTGTAAAATCAGGTACTTAGCGATACAATAAGATGATTAGTAATAAGATCATAAACTTGACTATTGTAGCTCTGGTAACAAATTGTCATTTCAAAAGATACAAGGGACGAAATTGATATTCTTTTATTAGGTTCAGTTATCAGTTATATTTTCTAAACAGAAATACATGCTAATCTGACCTGAACTATCCATATCTTAATAAAAATACTTGAATAACACACCTAGCCGTGTGTAAAATTGTACAGAGAAGTGTAGCTAATAGCATCTAAGGGTATCATTACTTTTTCACACTACTTAAATGAAGGATATTGTAGTTATTTTAGTGTTTTAACGATTTCACCTATTATTTCTTCCTATAAGGTACTTGTCTTTGATTTATGTGTTTCTTAATTATTATTCTGAACAAATTTTAATGTTATATTAAGTTGAAACTTGAAACTAAAAAAAAATTCAAAAATGTTTTTCTTTTATTTTGTAGTAAATTAAAAAGTATTATTGTTGCATGTTTTATTAGCATTTATTATATCATTAATTACAATAATAGTACTACATTTATTACATGATTTGACGATACATGTCGATATAGTTTCCACAACAGTTGAGCTGGGAAATATAAATCATCTCAGGTGTCAATAAACTGGGGAACGCAAGCATTCTAAAAAAAATGATATCGTTAAAAAACAAGTTTACCAAGCATAATATAATACGTAATTTAATTTCAATTTAATTTTTTCGAATTTTGTAAAACAAACGGAACTTGAGGTTTTATGCATGAGAGGCTGTAATAGTTGGAAACTTAATGTATTTTACTAAGTTATTCACATATAAATCATTATACTGTATTTTCCATGTTTTAATCTTTTAGTTTATAAAAATTTAACAAAAAATAATTACTATTAAGAACTTATGTTGTGTTTGGTAGAGAGAAAATAAATAGGGAGAAATGGAAATGGAAATAGGGGAGAAATGGAGATGGGGGGAAATAGAAATGTTTGGAGAATTAGAATTGATTTTCTTGTTTAATATCAGGAAAGAATTGAAACAGAGAAATGGTGGCTCAAGTCTCCGGACGGCGGTTGCGGCGTTGTCCGCCTTGCCGGACGTCGACGATGATGATTAAAATGCCGGAAACACATCGCAACCGGATATCGACGATGATGAGTAGACATTGACTGTCATTTCTCCACAATTTGAAGAGAAATGAAAATACAAAGGAAGGGGAGAAATGGAACTGGGTGGAGAAACTATTTCTCCTCCCAAAACTATAACCATTTCTCCCAAACAAGATAAACCAATTATTCTCATTTCTTTTCTCTCTACCAAACACCCTTTTAGTCTTAGAGAAAATGGTATTCCTAGAAATGAATCCGATATGTTACGTTTTGCTATTATGTGTACTGAATATTCAAACTGGTATAAACTGGATTTTTGAATTATATTTTATACCAAATTATTATTCTTATCATTGCTATTATATATATATATATATATATATATAAATTCAAGATGAATATTAAGATGTTCATAAACCAAACACAAAAAAGATGAAGACGAGACAGACAAAATCTTGAACCCTGAAGACGTTCAATATGATGACACCTTATCAAAATTAGTGATGAATCAAGGATTTAAATATAATAGGAGCGTTTTGGAAGAGTTAGACAGGAGGTCTAATTTTCTTATGACTCTAATTGTTACATCATATGAAACAAGAATAACTTTATTTAACCATCTCTTTAACCTAAAACTAACTATAAGCATGCTAAATGACCCTTTTTTACCGTTAAATAAATTTAACTTTTCTTACTTGAAATATCAAATATCAACATAATGTGTTTCTTTAAAAAAATTGAATGTGATCTTTATGATATAAGTCTTTGCGTTATGGTATACCCGAACTCCATCGAGTAGATCGGGAACACCATTTCGGGTGTCTTGGGTAGGGTGATCGGGTAGTGTCATCGAGTCTCCTTACTCAACCGAGAAGCATGCCAACCCCCCCTCTCAACGTCCATTTTTTTAAAAAAAAATTACCGTTTGCAACGGTAATTTTTTTAAATTTATTCAACAACTAATCACAATATATACCACTCTTCACTTATTCACCATTTTTTACTTATTCTCCACTCTTCACCATTTTTTATAAATTCTACTCTTTTATTCTCTACTCATGGATCATCAATCAAATCTCTCTTCGATGTAAACGATCAAGGGTTACGAGTTCCACACCTCAAAGGCCAGACAATCCGTTTTTTATAAATATTCCGCCACCCACTTACCAACCAAACCCGTTTTTTGCTTCACTTATACAGGAATGCTCAATCAAACTCAAGAAATTCCCCTCTCACATCTTAGCTACCTGATTCAACAACAACAAATTCCACTAATCCAAAAAAAGATGAATACTATGATTATGTGCCCGAAACCCAACAACAACAACAACATCAAGAACCATCACAAATTTCGGAACCGCAACTGGAAACACAAGAAGATGGACCATCACAAAAGAAGAAGAGCGGGACATATTTCAACAGAGCTAAACATATCTCGTGGACAAACGAGAAAGAGATCGCGTTGGTCACGGCATGGGTTGACATTTCGAAGGATCTCGTAGATGGAAATTCACAAACAAAGTATTATTCTTTATTCTTTACTATTATTATTAACTTTTATAATTCCATTATTATTATTATTAATTAATATTATTTCGTTATTATTATTATTATTATTTCGTAATTATTGTTACTAACTTTTCACTAATTTATTATTATTGTTATATGTAGAAAATTTTTGGAACCGCGTCTTGGCATCGTTTCAAAATCAACTTGGCAAACCCGCCAATTACTGCAACGTGCATCAACTGAATGCCAAGTTCAAAGATATTAATGCTAAAGTAATAAAGTTTGCCGGGATTTACAATAACCTCTTCAATACAAGAGGTAGTGGAATGAGTGACGGATATTTTAAAAACCATGCTCAACCGTTACCGAGACGATAATCACGGCACAACTTTTGGTCACGAAAAATGTTGGACAATTCTTAAGAGTTCTCCCAAATGGCACCAAGTTCATCCCATGGATGCCACCCACCGTCCTTTAAAAAGAAGCAAAACTTTGAAATCCAATCCTCAATCCACTACGGGGTCTTCCGATGCACACGCTCTTAGCAACCTCAACGAAGACGATGATGAAGAAGAAGAGAAGGATGTTGAGGCAAACGAACCTATACGACCTATCGGTTGGATTTGGGGGAAGCGGTTGGCATCGGCATCGGCATCAACCGAGTCGGGTCGAAAGAAGAGAGCATCACGTCGTTATTGGACGAACTAGCATCGATAAGTTCGAAAAATGACCGCTTTCTCTCGTATCGTGAAAAACAATTGGAAATACAAGAAGCGAATCAAACTTTGAAAGACTACGAATTTTACATGAAGCCAACGGGTCATCTTTTGGGAGGTGCATTGACGACGACGCTGATGTTGAAGGAGAAGATACGAGCCAAGCACGGATGAGCTCTACTTGAATAAATATTATTGTGTACTTTTAAGTTTATATTTATGTAATTTGCTATTTCTATTTTACAATTTTAGATTTTAATTAAGTTTTTATTATTAGTATTGTAAGAGAACTTTATTAATGAATGAATGAATTTTATTTACTCAAATAATTATTTGTTAATATAAAAATAAAAATTGGGAAAAGTTTGGGTAAGAAAAAGAAAGTATAACACTTATTTTAGGTAGGGTGAAGAAAATAAAAGAGAGAATGATTTGACGCTGATGTGACACTGGATAAGGGAAAGAAAAGAAAAATGTATAACACATAGCCTAAGATGATTTGTTTGATATAAATGAACATGGATATGATGCACTTGATGTCTTGATTGAGAGCTACAAAGTAGTTTCAATAGCTTCCTTGGTGGTTTAAATGAAAAATTAAGTAGTGGGATGGTATGCTTATATATTCTCCTATTCTTGTTTTATTTCATAACAAAGATTTAGTATATCAACAATGTATTTGTATTTTAGAACCTCAAAAGCTACAATAAAAATCCCTAAATTAGTAAATTGAAGACACCTAATTAAGGAGCAAATTAAAGGGCGAGAGAAAGCGCAATGTTAAATATACGATCGGTCAGCAAAATTGATGGATAGAGCTTCTCGGCAACGGGATATCTTTTTAATGTTTAAGGCGCACTAGTCTCTTTGCGCCTCAACCACACCACCACCACCACCACCACCACCACCGTGTTGTGGTCAAGGAAGGAAGGGATAGGCATGGCCGCATGGGCGGACCTGCTCCTTGGTTGGCGGTGATATGAGACATCAGTCAATTTTATCCGAGTAGTGGAAAATTTCAACCTTTTCAAGCCGATGTCACTAGTCAAATTTTAGGGTGTCACAAGTGGATTTTTGATGCCACCAAAATCCAATAAAGAATAAATTTTTTATTAAAAAAATGATAGAATATAGTTCAATCTTCTATTCATACCTTTAAAATACTTTAGTTACCTTAAAAATAACATTTAATTAACAAGAAATCATATAAATTGTGTATTATTTTAAATTTTGGCCCAAAAATACCAGAACAACAACTGAAACCTCGTTAATCCGATCCGATTAACTGGACATCCGGAAAAAACCCAACAACACCCTCAATTTTAATTAATTTTATTTTTGTCATTATATGGTGTCACCGGTCAATAGAAATTTTGGTTCCGCATATAGGGATGGGCATTGCATGGGGGCGGCCGGGTGGGGAAGGGTGCAGGCTTGTGGGGTTATTTCTCTCTCTTACTCTTCTTTTTAATTATATATATATATATATATATATATATATATATATATATATATTGTTCACAAAGCTGAGAGAAAATGCTTAGGTAGCAAAAAAATGATGACGTGATTAATGAGTTCTAATGTGACATGAATAAATAGTAGGCTATGATTGGTTGAAAGTGTAGAAACCGTAATATTAAATTCAAATTCAAATATATTGGGAGGGGGTTGGATGACAATTATTAGGGGGTTATATGAAATATGTGAAGGGGTTTTATGAAATATGTGAAGGGTTTTAAGAAAATAGTATATTAATGTAATTAATTATAGGTTGTTTGAAAATTATGTTTAATAACTTATGATATATTTTATTTAGAGAAAAAATAATCATATATTTGTGACCGTCTCATTTTTATCTACGTTTTGTTTTATCGTAATATGACATTTTTAAAAATTTAATATATTTTAATTGTTTTATCTACTGAGAGCAATGAGTGGGTAATTATTGAACATTTTATTCATTTTTTTATATTTATTCCGTCTACGTAATATAATCGATATAATAACTAAATTCTTGGTCTTTCGATAAAAATAATTAAAACTTTACTATTTTTAGAAATTTTGTCGTATTACAATAAAATTTATATGTTTGATAATCACTTAGTGGATCTTTTAAAACCGTTAGTTAGTGACATAAATCTGTTTACAAAACTACCACTATCATTTGTTTTTTAAATTATATTTAATTAAATAATAGATTATACTTAAACAATTTACATATGTATAGACATAATCTATTATATGTTAGAATCTTATTTATATGTGATCTAATTTGTGTATACTTAGATTGATGTCATCATTATTTAATTTTTGATAAATTTAGTTTACAATTCCAAATATTCAAATATATAATTGGCTAATAAAAATATCTTTTAAGCACTTGATATTATAATATCAACAAGAAAGCATTAATATTATACTAAAAAAATTTTAGATGTATAATATCAGTTTAGTATGTGTAAAAGGTATTAAATACAAAATTTTAATTTACATACCCGAACACCGCATGGGTATAACACTAGTTTTTTATTGATAATAAGTATTTAAGTGGGTTTCGAAATTTGGTGTGGTGTAGATTGACCATAAAGGACTGGGTGGTGGAAGTGGAAAGCCAACATAACGGTATGGAGAGTGTTGTAGAATGTGAAGGTTGCTACCACTCTAATAACATTTCAAAATATCATATTCACCCAAATTATTATTTTAATCATGCTTAAATATTTTAATGTCATGTTTCATCCTTTATAATTATAAAAAGTCGCCAATTAACTATTACGCCCTTTTTATATACCTTGTCGAATGTCTTCTCTCTCTCTATAGAAGTTCTCGAGATGCTCTCAAATTTCAAACCTTATATCTGTTGACGTTGAATACATTTAGATACCTTGTTCATGACACGTTACAATGGTGTAATACCATCAACAAATTCATCGCTTAATTGTCCTTCTCCCCCGATTGATAGAGTGAATACATTTAGATACAATGGTCATGAATTATGATTGACATCAATGGTGATTGATACTTTGTTTGCCGATGTTCGACGTAATAGAATATGTCCGCAAATGCGAGGCATGAAATTTGAGCAGTGATAAAACTTTCTACAAGAGTATAACCAATCGACAAGGTGTACAGGAGGGGCATAATTGTCAATTTACTAGTTTTATAGTTATAAATGATTAAAAACAAGATTGAAATATTTTAAAAGATTAGTATAATAATTTCGGTAGATATAGTATTTTAAAAAGTTATGAAGAGTATATATGGTATTTTTAAAATTAATGGTAAAGTTGATATTTTAAAAGTTTATAAATGATATGTATAATATTTTAAAATTTGGTTGAACAAGTTCAATATTTCAAAGCTTAACAAGCATGAATACGATAGTTTTCACTTCAAGTGAATCTTTTGTGTGTGTATATATATATATATATATATATATATATATATATATATATATATATATATATATATATATATATGAAAAAGTTCAAATGAGAACTGTTTTGCGTACAAGAACCAATCTTAATTGTCTAATTCCCCTTTCTTCAATTAGATTGTCCACCCATGAATTTCTTACATGCACCTTGTCACATTTAATCCCCCCACACTCTTCATCCATGAATTCTACTTATCACTTGAATGGCCAAGATTGGTTCTCGCAGTTCTCGTACGAAAAACAATTATCGTTTAAACCTTCCCATATATATATATATATATATATATATATATATATGTATAGAGAGAGAGAGAGAGAACCTTGTTAATGGATCCCAATTGAATAACACCTTCTCTTACGGCAACCAAAGCAATAGTCTGAAAATAAGCAAGCACTAAGGTTATATGGGTATATATATATATACACACATACTAGCAAGGTATCCGCACAATGCTGCAGCAGCATGTAGTTTCTATTTTACATCATGTTGCTTTTAAAAATGTAATAATATAATTCGCTCAATTCAATGTTACGAAAAAGTATTGTACAATGTCAGCTTTTTTTATTTTTTTATTTGCATCAACTATTTTATTAATTTTAAAAATAAATTCTAAAAGATATTAAAATAAGAAAAAGATTTATATTTATAAATTAAGGAGGGAGAAGTTAATAAGATTTTGAAAATTATGTTGATGTAAGTGGATAATTGTGTTAGTGTGGAAGGGTGTTTTAATGTTAGAGAGATATTTTAAATAGATAAAAAGTTAAATTAGGAGAGAGAATGAAATGGTTAAAAATGGGTATTTTAAATAGATAAAAAGTTAAAGTAAATTATGAGAGAGAATAAAATAGTTAAAAAGGGGTATTTTAGTACATTTAAGTTACTTAAAATTAAGAGTTTTTAAGGTTATAAATGCATTATAAAGGAGTAAGATATATAGGGAAGTGTTTATTTGAGAACCTTTTTTATTGCAAAAACCAATCTTAGCTGTTTATTTTGGATAATGAAATTCATGGATGAAGGGCGTGGGGGATTGTGTGTGACAGGGTGCATGTAAGAAATTCATGAATGGGTAATCCAATTGAAGGAGGGGGAATTGGATGGCTAAGATTTGTTCTCGCGGTTCTCGCAATAAAAACGGTTCTCAAATGAACTTTTCCATATATATATATGCAAAAGTTTAAACGAGAACTGTTTTTCGTACGAGAACCGTGAAAATTGTTTTTAACGCCATTAATGACTTATTAATAGGGGTATTTTGGTAATTTATATATTTATCTAATCGTGAATTGCGTCCGGGTGAGCCGTTATTAATTTGCAAGGCTTGATTTTTCTGAAATAACGCTCATTAATGCATCATTAATGAAGCATTAACGAGCCATAAAAAATCTTAGCCATTGATTAAGTTTAATCAAGGGCTAAGATTGGTTCTCGCAGTTCTTGTACGAAAAACAATTCTCGTTTGAACCCTCTTATATATATATATATATATATATATAGGTGGGTTCAAACGAGAACTGTTTTTCATACGAGAACTGCGAGAACCAATATTGGGTCTTGATTAAAATAAATCAATGACTAATAATTTTGATGGCTAATGATTAGCTCATTAATTGCTCATTAATGACGCATTAATAAGGAGTATTTTGGAAAAATCAAGCCTCGCACATTAATGATGGCTCACCCAGACGCAATTTACGATTGAGAAAAATATATAAATGACCAAAATCCACCTATTAATGAGTCGTTAATGATATTACAAACAGTTTTTATAATTCTCGTACGAAAAACAGTTCTCGTTAACAAGGGCGTATGAGTGTTTTATATATGAATATTAACCTTAATTTTTGATTCTTAACAAAAAACATTACGCATATATATTAAACTTTTTGACTCTAAAACTTATATACCTTTATACCAGCTTGAAATTGAGCCTCCCATGTCCTTGGATGCTGCATGTTAGTTATTCAATCAAATTAAGAAAAACCCGTAAATAAATAAGAATCTTATAAATTACAATATTTAAGATTACGACCGAATATGTATTTTACGTAAATCGAATATGTAGTTTCTGACGGAATAGGAATAATATGTAAATCGAATATGCAATCGTAATCTTAACCACTGATCATCCAAATCTAAAGACTTAGATTGTTCTATAAATTCTGTTTCAGTGACGGATTTAAAAATCCAATGTAGGGTGTGCACTATATCTATTAGTGATCACTAGTGTGTCTACTCCGACAAGGTAAGCTAATATTTTTCATATAAAAAGATGTAAATGCCCTATGAAGATAGTGAGATACCTCTATGCAAACGTCTAGTAACAAAATTGGACCAAATGCTATTGTTGGTCAACATTACTCATTGAGTTTGACTTCTGATTATTTATTTTTTGTGTTAAGTTTGTATTTTTTCCTTTAGAAACGGATGCACCCTATTTTCGTAGGATATATGCATTATTGTATTAATATTTTAAAAATAGCAATAAATATTTTTTTTACAGCGTTTGTGTTTTTCGCAGGTTATGTAGGTCTCTTCATGTTCTGTATATAAGCCACACCCCATAACACGACAAGGAGCGAGGCCGCGATGGAAGAGATCAAACTATCTGGTTCAGGAAGTTATCTAGCTTGATTTGATTGGCTAATCATCATTGTTATATTTATTTATTTTGATATATTTAAAGTATTAGTTAAGAACTAAAGGTGAATTCTATATACACACATTTTCTTTATTTACAAACGAAAAAAAACATAAGCAGACTAAAACCGCAATAAAATATATTACTTAAAATCTGGTGAAAAATGTTTATATAACCACATATATAAATTGTATATGAGCTGTTTAATTAAGCATTTATTGAAATCATTAAAACCTGACCAGAATTGTTTTAAGAAATTAAGGTGACAAATGATATTAATCTTAAAAACGTGCTTAATTAAAACTGTACGTGTACAATACAAATCATGAACAACCACATATTTATAAAATAAATTCAGCATTTAAAAATTGTCAAATAACTTTAAAACTGTCTTATCACATTAAAAATTACAGTGAACATTTTATATATATATATATATATATATATATATATATATATATAATTTTAAAACTGTCTTATCACATTAAAAATTACAGTGAATATTTTCTATATATATCATTCTCTAGAGTTTTCTTATAAGTGATGGTCTATACTCTAGCATTCTAATTCTTGAAATTTAGCATGTGAAACTGCATAATAACAAATGTTTTTCTTTTTTGGATAATTAAAACATAGACATAAAAAGAATTTTTGTATTATATAATCTTAATCATTTTCTAGTATTTTTCTAGTTATTAATAAATTTTCTCTTGTTCTCGTTCAGAAAAAAAAAGTTTTAAAAGATCTTTAATTAGGCCGTTATATAATGAAATCATTTAGAAATAAGTAAAATGTTTAATTATTAATATATAAGATATTTACAATGTTTTTAAGCATATAAAATCTTTAATTAGTAAAAAACTAAAAACACTAATTACAACTGTAGGTTTAATGCAACAATTAAAATAATGAATATTGATGCAGCATTTATATAATATAAAAATTATTAAAATCTACTTACTGAGTCTGCTGAGTTATTCCAAGTAGACAAGAAATTAATTTCTTGATCAGTTGGTTCCTTAAAAATCCACTTATGACTGTGATCTGCTGCTACTTTTCCAATTAATCTGAAAAGAAATAAAATAATTAAACAACCTTAATTAATTAATTAAGATTTATTAATTAGCTACTACTGATAATTGCAAATAATTCTCACAACTAGCCATTGATTTGACCTAGCGATATAGTTATATATGAATACGTAGTTCTTCATAACCAGTTGATCAAATATGAACTCAAACTAATTATTAATTATCTCATTGTAAACATAATTATTTCTTAATTAATTTATCAAAAAACGAAAAAATTACAAGTAATTAGCATGCGCTTAGCCTTAATTAAGTAGTTACATGATGAAGTAGAACTAACATGAAACTAGGTAGTTGTTTAAGTAAATATTATATTAATATATAGTAATTAATTAAGATGTTAATTAATAAATCCCAGAAATATTATTTACCCTTCGCCGTAATTGTAAATTTCATGAGACATCTTGAAGAAAAGCTCCGGTTGAAGGCCTTGGTATTCATAAGCTGCCGGACAGTCGCCGGAGTTTGTGTCTGTTCCGGCCGTTGAGGCTGCAAAATTACAGAAACCATCCTCCCATGCCAATATCCTATTTATTAATTTTTCAACAACATTAATTAGTTAATTATTTAGTTAAAAGCTAGATGATTTATAGATAGTAAATTAAGAAATTCGATAAGTGTAACGAATAATGTTATATAATTATATAGAATTAATTTGGATTAAATTAAAAATAAATTAATGATTTGAAGAAAAATAATGAGAAGAATAGCTAGGTTAAGTATATATGTACCAATTTCTTCTGTTGCCTCTTGACCTATCATATGCTCCACCTTGAGTATCCCATCTATGATAAATTATTCAAGAAAACAAAAGAAGATGAGGATCATATATTGAAATACAATATCATAATTCTATGCTTGATTTTTATGCATTTAGGTTAATTTATATTTAAGAATATAAAAAAAGAAGACTGAAATATAAAAAATTAAATTACTTGGGAGGAGGGTAGTTTCTAGGCAAGATCCTCCAAAAAACAGCATAAACCCATTGTGCGTTTTCATGTATGCAGAAGCTTCTCAATGTGTGTTGAAGGAGATGAGTTATTGTTGTTTGGCTTAGTTGTTCCTCCATTCTCTCTTTCTCTCTCTACACACACCCTTGTATCTATCTATCTATCTTTTTCTCTATAACAAGGGAAAACCAAACACCCTTTTCTCCCTTTATATATATAATGTCTCCTAAAACCAATATACACACCATCACTTCAGTATGTATTATAAAGGGAAATTGATGTGTGTTGTCGTAGCCCTGCGACACTTAATTAAGTTATGTATTTGTAATACTCATATACTTATTTAATGAATGCAATTTTGTCATTTCATTATTTGTTTATTAAAAAGTTATGTAAGTGTTACAATACTTAACTTAGATACTTAGGGGATGTTTGGTAGAGAGAAAAGAAATTGAGAGAAATGGAAATGGAAATAGGGAGAAATAGAAATGTGTGGAGAATTGAAATGATTTCCTTGTTTGGTATCAGAAAAGAAATGAAACAGAGAAATTGTTGCTTAAGTTGCCGGACGGCGGTTGCTGCGTTGGCCGCCTTGCCGGACGTCGACGATGATGATTAGAATGCCGGAAACACATCGCAACCGGACATCGACGATGATGAGTAGACATTGGTTGGCATTTCTCTCCATTTCTTCACAATTTGAAGAGAAATGAAAATACAAAGAAAGGGGAGAAATGGAAATGGGTGGAGAAACCATTTCTCCTCCCAAAACTATAATCATTTCTCCTAAACAATAGAAACCAATTCTCACCATTTCTTTTCTCTCTACCAAACACACCCTTAGCTGCTGTTAGCAACATATATCTATTACCCTATTATAAAAGCTTCAAAACCCTCGCAAATAGTGTCCATTTAATTTAAGTAAAAATGCTTTTTTCCCATTTGCCCTTTTTTCAAGCTTTTAAAACCACTTTTTTAATAAAAAAATCATAGACCAAATTTGAAAAACATGTCACGTATAGAGACCGGTCTTATATTAAAAAGGTCTGAGTTTTAAAACATTGTATCAAATTCAAGCTCTTTCTTATTTTCCCTTCTAGCATCTTGCTAGTTATATAAAATTGCTTTATCGTTAAAATAAAAGCTCCCGGCCAATGAATCTACATCTACCACAACTAATGGAGTCCGAGTTTTTATTTTATTATTAAAGAAACTAGGTTTTAAGACTCTTTTTTTGAAAGGCAAAATTTTTATTTATAAACTAATTGTCCAGTTACAACATCTGTCTGCGAGCAGCAGAACCAACAAGTACAGGTACAATTAACAGATTTTGGACCCTATTTCACTTGAACTTAATCTTCTTTACTCAACCGATGGATCAACACACCATCGAAGTCAGTCAACTTTACAACGCTTGCCCCTTGGTTGAATCCACTAGAACGATTTCCATTGACATTCTGAAAACATATCTACCATCCATAGGCTTCGTCTATCAAGCACAACTTCATTTCGATGCTTCCATAATAAACATCAAAAGGACCGGATAACCGCTTCCAAAATTTTTTTTTTCTCTTTTTTTCAGCACCTTTTACCTCTGTGATTGACCAACTACTCCACACCTATACACTTGAACTCTTCCAAGCCCCACCACTAAAATACTTTGGACCACAATTTGTATGATACTTTGCATCTAACTAACACATGATTAAAGTTTTCCACAGATTCTTCACAAAATGGGCATAAAACGAAAGGAATATCAATACCTTTCTGATCAAGGAGCACTCTGACCGGAATCCTCCTGTTTAGAAGTCTCCACGTGATCAATATGCATACTTTAGAAGGGACTAGTCTCGACCATCTCGTCTCGTTCTCCTCAATCAGATTGTTATCATTTACTTGTAGAATTCTATGATCCAACATTACGCGTAACTGCTTTACCTCGTAGCCACCATCATCTACATGTTTCCACCACCATTTGTCTTCAGGAACCTGTTTATTTCGAAATTGATCTAATATTTTTGATAATTCTTGCAACTCGTCCATACTAAGACCTCTAGGACGTGTTTTCCAATCCCAATTCCAATTATCCCCATCTAATTGTGTACCTCTCTCACTAACCAATGCTTTGGGATTTTTCTCCGGTTTTTATAATCTCTGAAACTTCCCATTTAATTTACACTCCTCAACCCACTTTTCTTCCCAAAATATAGTTTTATCACCTCTTCCCACAACCTTCCCAAATGATTTTTTCCAACTAATTCCTACTTTTTCAATCACTTGACCTATTTTTATGATATTTCCCCAAGTGGTATTTGATGTAACCCTACCCAATTTATCACTCCCCAAACCTCCCAATTTCCCATAGATGCTCTCAATTAATCTAACCCATAAGGTACCTTTTTGATTAAGAAATTTCCCCCACCACTTCCCAAGAAGACTAATATTATGAGCCTTCTACGACCCCACATTAAGCCCCCCATATCCCAACTAGAAAGGATTTTATACCACTTTACCTAAGAATTTTTTTTACTATCCCCCCTCCCCCAAAAGAACGATCTTCTCATATCTTCCAAGGTATTTAGCACACAACTCGGGGCACGAAAGAGAGAGAAATAGTATAGAGGTAGGCAACCAAGTACTGATTTCATCAAAGTCAGGCGACCACCAAACGAAAGTATCCGAGCTTTCCAATTCGACAATCTGGTTTTGAACTTCTCAATAACTTCTCAATCTGGTTTCAAGCCTTATTAAATGTTCTACACCAATTCTCATCTCCCAATCTCTATAAACACACTTGATAAAACCTTGAAAAACTCTTCAGAGACACTATTTTCTCCACTAATTAAATTCATATCCAACTATCCATCAAATGCATATTATTTGAGGTATTTAATTTTGTACATGTTTATATCCTTGATGTGTAAGTATAGTTTACATTTTATGTATTTATACATACACACGCGCATATGCTCACACACATTACAAAAATAACTTACGTGAAAAATGTTTCTATTCAATAAATAGTGTCATTGGGTTATGTATTTTGATTTTTGATGTTGTAATGTCCGATTTAGCTATACAATAATAACTTATGTGAGAAATTTTGTTTCTCTTATAATTTTGATTTAGGATGAAGTTTCGTTAATTGTTTAGTGATATGGATATTGTTGTGGTAATATGGTCCAATCTCCAATGATCTTTTTAATTTCATGTTTCAGAAAAATAAACACTATCTTTCTAACAATCCTATTGATTTGTTTCTTTTATTTTGTTTTTTCTATGTTAATAAATAATTTTCTAAATATTATTATGTTCGTTTAATTTTCATGATTTTTAATAAAAATATTAGTTTAGTTTATGAGGGAGCAAAAATGTTCTGAATATTATTATTTTTTAATTTAATTTTCATATTTTTAATACAAATATTAGTTTGATTTACGAGGGAGCTTTCTTATTTAATAAATATCTTTTTGATAAATTAATTTTAAAGTTTAAAGTTTATGTTTTGGATGAAAAAATGGATATTTCTATCAAAAATTTATTTTTCTTTTGTGAAAATCTTTCTTTGATAGTAAAGATTAGTAATATAGATTAATGTTAAATATAGTTCATACTTAATTCACAATTCTAAGGGATTAATTTTAGCCTTTGGATTAAAGACATTAATGGTCCAGATTGTATTTTAAAATTTTGAACGGAGTGACATTTTCGTAATTCACATATGATGCTTTTACAAATCACATATGATTGTATACTGAATCACCTGTGATTAAATATTAAAATTTTAGGACTATATTTTTTACATGGACCTTATTGAACACAACTCTAGTAATATATACTAAATACACTAGACATAATACGAAAAAGTAAAAGCTGGATCAATTTAAATCTGAACCAAATGACGTGAATGTACAACAATATTTGTGTTTAAATATTAATTTTTTAAACTTTATTCTTCTTTGTCTTTTGTTTCCCTAAGCATCGCGGGAAGAAGAGTGACTTAATTTCCCACTAATAGTTTATAGTTCTATATAATTTAGGCAGAGTGGAGTAGGTGCATGGTGTATATATAGGTGCATTTTGCTTATTTTCTTCATGGAACGTGAAAAATGGTTGAAGATTTGATTTCAATCAACAATTTCGATCTGTTTTATAATTATTATATTAAAACAATAAGCTTTATATGTAATTTTTGTAATTATAATTTTTAACATAAAATATTTGGCGTGAATATGAATATATTTAGTCTCCTTATTATCTATATTCCGATATGAGCTTTTACGTAAGATGATGTTTATCCAACAAAATATATTTTTTAGTATTACGATTTTATAAATCTTTTACCAAAATGTGTAAGCTAATTTCCTCTCTATGCTCAAGTTATTGTCCTTAAATCCTTAACCGTGGTTAGTTATCTTATTTTGAATCATAAAATTGTTAATATTAAAAATATTGTTTTTATAAAATTAGGCTTGATTCATTAACAAATTCCTCATGGAGAACCTACTAAAATAACAAATTCCTTTTTGTAAATCAAGTTTTTCATATATCTTCTTAAATGATGATGTGATTAACTTAATTAATTAAATATGTATATATTAAAATGCATACAAATGTTAGATAAAATGATTTAATAAAATTATATTGGGTATTTGTTTGTTCTATTGGATATTAGTGTGTTTTTAATTTGATTTGTATATGAGTGTGCTACACTTATTTTATAGTTATATGTCTTGTATCAATGGTTCTAACTTATGTATCAATTTTGTTTTGTGTATTGTAGTTATAGATATGGTATTAGACTTCCAAATTTGTAACCGATTTGTGTATAATCAAAGGGGATATGATATATGTTTTTAGCAGAACGTATTTTAGATGCTTTCATACTTACAAACACTTTAAATGAATGGTATATATGTTAATTAGTCATTTCATCATTTGCTTATTTAAGCGTTTGTGAGCGTAGAAGCACCTATCGATCATAAGTGCTTCTAACACTTTAAATGAGGGGTATGTTGGTTTGATTTTCTTATGATAGGTGCTCATAGATGTGTATTTATTTAATGTGTTAATATTTGTCTTCCATTGATGTACAAGTTTAAGACTTGATACACAAATATTAACACACTAATGCACGCTATAGTGATTAAACACTATATAATAATCAATACTTTATTAAATTGTGAATTCGTGATTTCTTAACGTATTTCAAATATATAAACTGTAATATGTAACCTTTATTCTTTTGTCTGTGTATATGTATTTCTTTTAGACCCTTAAATTAAATTAGTTTTTTAATGTAAATTCCTTTTACTTACATGATTATAATATACACAATAACAGTTACAATAAAAGTTTTTTTGATATATGTCACATACTTACATGCATTATATTATATAGGAGGTTAGCTTAGATATGAAATTAAGAAACACCCATCCATTCAGACATACCCATAATAAAAAGATGATTTGTATAGAATAATTTTTTATTAAACATATTAATTAGTCGTTGTTTTAAGCATATATTATACCTTTAAATATGTTTTGATCATATATTATACCTTTAAATATGTGAATAAGAATGAAAGATAATAAAATTATGAAAACATAAAAGTTATAAATATTTATATAGTAAAATTTTATTGCATAGAAATCGTATTCTATAATATGTTAATAATAAAACTTAGTTGATGGAATAATTTAAAAATGTATGGTATCACCCGACATGTAAGTGAGGCCATGTACAATCATCTTTATGGATCCCCAGTCTAAAATTATGACTTATCAACATGACCCAACCTTATTCTTCCATACACATCATCACACACATCACTCACATATACATACACGAACAGTATATATATATCTATGCATCTCTCTCTCACACACACACAGAGACACACACCACACCAAACTTTCTTACCATCCTGACACCCTATTACCCTACTTATCTTCAGTCCCATGAAAAGCTTACTGAAATCTTAGATTAAGAATATGAGAAAATTCTAACTTCTTTTTAAGGAATAGAACCATTTCTTCTTCATTTTAAGATTGAATGTGAGATGGTTGAATATTAATATAACAAGTATATGTGAAAAAGGAGTGAGTACAATCAAAGATTTAAAATAAAAAATAATCCGGTTCGAACGTGATACGAATTGCATATTTACACCCACCCCTAAAACACACATCTCAACATCATCGGTCGGCACTCTCACACGTATCATATGATTTACGCTATAGATATAATGTACGTAATGATTTAAACCCTTCAAATTATTTCTCATTTTACTAGTGGAAAATAAATGAAAAATGAATATTGATAGATGCTGAAGAAATGGACCAACCCTAATGTTCAAAAAGAAGTAGCTGACTGACAATAATAACAGTCCTCCTTTTGACCATTCTAATTGAATTCACATAGGTACAACACCTCTTTGTTAAAACTTAAACCACTTTTTCAGTTTTCACTTGTATTACCACCATATATTATATTTTCTACTTTGTCAAGCATTAAGCATATATAAAAGTTTGTTTCTTTAGTGTTTATCTTTCTATTTAATTATCTCATTAACATTTATTAACTAGTATTATACTTGTTCGTTGTCCAGAATAATTTTTTAATATAGAATTTGTGCGTCCACACACGAACACACATATATTTTTTAATATAAATAATTAAATATAAAAGATTAATATTCATCAATTTTATTAAAGAATCGTAGACTTTCATCTAGTTAAAATTTAATCTTAACCTTTTTTTTTCAAAATAAAACTAAATTTTGACTTTACATCAAATAATTTGTGATTACTTATTCTTTTAATTAAATCCACCAAATAAATAAACTATCTTTTAATATTAGTACAAGACTAATGTTAATCAATTTAATTAGAGAATCCTTATATTTCATTTAATTAAAATTAACATCATTCTTTAATTAGCTTCCCGTGTTTTTACACGGACATCTAATTAAACTAGTAATATATATGAAAAAATTCAAACAAAAACGGTTTATGCAAGGACTGTGAGAACTATTTGTAACATCATTAATGACTCAAAAATTGAGGCATTTTGGTCATTTAAATATTTATTCAACCGTGAATTGTGTACAGATGGACAATCATTAATGAGTGAGAGTTGATTTTCCTAAAATAATTTTCACTAATGAGTGTATTTTATGAGCCATTACAATTATTAGCCATTACTTTATTTTAATCAAGTGTCAAGATGGTAGCACAAAAAAACAGTTCACGTTTGAACTTTCCCCTATATACACAAGTGACAGTTCTTTAAAACCAAATTAGTGCAAGAACATATCACAAATTCATAGTCAGTCAGTCATCCATATATTTTATAAACATATTGTTTTTCTTTCAAATTAGAATATGAAATAGACAAGTGAGTTTTAATTTAATGTTCTTCTCCACCGTCATTGCCACCGGCGACCGACATCACTAGTAGCTACGGCATTCTTGCCCTTCACCGCTAACCAGTCCCACTTCCGCGCGACTACCGTCGTGTTCTTGATGTGTAACACCCTAAATTTCAATATAAATTTAAACTTTTTAATTCACTAATAAAACAGAATCATTTGTCATTTCATTTACATAAGTGTGCGGAAGCTCTATCTGATTTACAAAAGATTTGTGTTACTTGTTGTTTTGTTTACATGACCATTAATCACAAATATACAAAAGAAGTGCAAATGTCATGTATATCCAAACCTATCACTATAGTTCGTATCAAGGCTTCCCAAAAGCTTCAACCCGTCTCACCAGCAAAAGCTACTATTTATCTGCGGATACAAAACATTTAAAACAACAGAGTTATTAGCATAACGCAAGTGAGTGTACCAAAAACACTTTAACCAAATAAATAAGTCATTATCACAAGTTAAACAGCACGACATCACTTATCATAGCACACAAGATATGGGGGACAAGTCCATTAAAGCTTGTATCTTCCATAGTGGCCAACCATGGTCAACAAGTCCACATAGGGGTGTGTCCACATCTCCCGTCAAGGTGGGGGAGCATGAAGCATCCACCATACAATGGTTATAAGGAGTGAATGACCTGTTCTCCAAATCCACTCGTGTATGCTTAGGTTCGGTGGCTCGTCATCCCATTAAACCACATGGTCATAATGGGTACTATCATCTCCCTCCACTCTTTGCACCAATTCTATAACCACCCATGTATCTAGGTTCCCTATTGCCTTAGTCACATGAACCAATACATGTCATCCAATAGTTAGGAACCCATATGGTACAAAGCACCAAATCTCAAACACAGGTTCGGACCACAAAGGCACAATCACAAACGCAAGCAAGTTAAACACATATAGTTATTAACTTGCAAGAAACATCACATAGCATTACATGCTTTCAAAACTTGCAAAACATATACTTAAGCATATCATATTATTATTAACATGATAATCAACAATAACAAGTCACATTGATGCCATAAATGTGTAAAACATAGAATACAAGAACATTTAGATGACTTATAAGTTTATAAAACCAATAGTGTATCCGCATGGTACAATTCACTTGTTTGAAGTGATGAGGATCACTTTGTAACATCTTTAGAAAGGGCCTAGACGTATGCTAATGTTGTACGTATATTTAATTAATAAATTGAATAAAAAATATATATATTTGTAGATATCAAAGAATATAACTAAATTAGTTATTTAATGAGTAAACATAAAATATTAGTAAAAATATAAAAGAATAAAAGAATATTAAATGGTTTAGAACAAGGTTTCCAAAAATATCCCCGTTAGTTAAAACGGGTACTCGTTCGTAAAGTTGTAAGTTGGAAAGGGGAACAAAATACCCACTTGTGGATAAATGAAACCCACAAGTCGGTTCCCTTGTTTATTCACGTGTAATATCACAGACAACTCATTAGTTGTCTATCTTGTTCTTGTGTTCAAGCTTTGAAGAGGAAGAATTCAAGAGGGAAATCACTCAAGCTTGTATCTTGTTGTTGGATTTGTGTTCTAATATGATCATTATCATCTTCTCCATTATTTCTTGTAAGTTTCTTTCATGAATCTCCACAATTTCACCATGTTCTTGTTACTTTGACCATTTAGGTCAAATTGGTCAAAAACCCAAATTGATATCTTCAATTGAAATCAATGATTCCTACATGTTCTTACATCAATTCTAAGTGTGTAGCAATCTGAGTTTTGAATTAAAGAGGTGTTTTTGATTGATTTTGGTTAGCTCAAATGGGTCAAAAATGGTGAATTTGGTCCCAATCTTTGAATTGGATGTTAAAGTGAGGATTAAGAGTTGTTTCTAGCTTAGTTTAAGTACCTTTTTCATATGTGAACACTGGAATTTGATTTGGAATCGTTTGGTTGAGTTTTAGGTATGAAAATGGCAAGAATAGAGGCTGAAATCACGCAGGTCTGCACAGCCATCCTTGCGGGCGCAAGGAATACCCCTTGCGGCCGCAAGGGATACTTGCTTACGGCCGTAAGGCCTTCCTCTTGCGTGCGCAAGGGCCTGTCAGTCCTTGTGGGCGCAAGCAATTCTGCTTGTGGCCGCAAGGAACTCTGTTTCAGCAAATAGTTTGTTGTCTCGCGTTGTTTTGACATTCGGAATGTTTGTTTAGGTGAACTAGTTGATCAAGAATCATCTGTGATATAGTGCTTACCTGTTATAGCTACACAGGTGAGTAACAGTTAACTCGAGTATGATATTAATGGTATTACAAAGATGTTTTGTGTGATAAACCATGAAATTGTAGTTTTTGCATGTTTAGAGGTTTAATGAACCAATTGTGATAACCAAATGATATGTATACATGTTTAAAGACAAGACTATGTCATTATTGATATGTTGAAGACCTGTGTAGGTCAGCCTTGATATGTATGCATGTGAAAGACCTTGTAGGTCATTATTGAAATGTGAAAAGGCCTGTTTAGGTCACTTTTGATATATGAAAGACCTTGTAGGTCATTGTTGAAATGTGAAAAGGTCTGTTTAGGTCACTCTTGATATGTAAAAGACCTTGTATATCATTGTTGAAATGTGAAAAGGCCTGTTTAGGTCACTCTTGATATGTAAAAGACCTTGTAGATCATTGTTGATATGTGAAAAGACCTGTTTAGGTCACTCTTGATATGTAAAGGGCCGGAGTAGGCCATTGTGTTTGTGAAGAGGCTGAGTAGGCCATTGTTTGAGTGCCGGTACTACATTGTAGAGATTGTGGTGCGGGATTCGATGATCACGAATCTTGGTTCTTGCAAAACCGCCACCCTCAATACTAACTCGGGGCTCTCAGTTCCCACTGATCCCAAATGGGATATGATCCCGAAGACACAATGGTGGACTGCTACCCGCTCTCCCACTGGCGCGGAGGAAGTATCGGTTTCCCTAGTGAGGATCATTGAGCCGGGTTCGCTACCTTGCAAGACATGATGCCTGCTGACTAACCGGTGCTTCACTACGTGTTAGGATAGACTTGAATGAAGTTATGTGAAGCATGTAATGTGTTTTGATACTGTTAATATACTGCTTTCGTTTAATTGTTATTCACTAGCTATTTATAGCTAACCCTCTCATGAACTCTCCATATGCAGGTAAATAGACTGAAGGTGAGGACGGGTACCTGCTGGTAGTTCATGTTAGGTTTTAGGGAACGCTTAGTGTAGACAAAGCATGTGTAATAATAGTGTAATGGTTGAACGAGTTTGTAACGCTTGGAATGTTTTGATTAACAATACTTTTGTATTACAACTTATATTTATATAAGTTGTAAAATGTGAAATAAATATTAAGCTTCCGCACGCGTTTTGATAAAAAAAATAATACTCTGAAATTAAGGACCGGCGTTACACACTTCCTATCTAAACCAAAGCTATGTCACTTGAATAAAAGTCCTATGATCACAAAACATAAGGTTAACTTAGTTAAGTTAACTGAAATCGAGACTCCTAAAGAGTATTGATCCAATAACAAGTCTAAACACCTTTTTTAGGTCTTAAAGACTCCATATTATCCCCCTATAATCACTAGAATCAATCCTCAATCAAATACAAGGTCAAAGGGAGTCAAACTAATATTTTTGGAGGTTTCCAGGTAGCTTGCGCCGAGATAAAATCCTTGGAAAAGCACCCTTTGCAAAACCATGAGATCGCGCCGCGACGTAAGGGGTTTGCACCGCGAACCCCGTGAACCGTGGCAGTTTTGCCTGTTTTAATCACAAAACCAGCCAAAACTCAATTCTTTCCAAATCAAACTTATTTGCAGCATACCAAAGACTCAAATAACACTTTTTAACAACAAAACATCAACACTTTATCTTTAATTACCCAAACCCTAAATTCACCATTTCTTCCAATTTTGACCCATTTACCCAAATTAATCACATAATTCAACAATAAAGCATCAAATACACATGTATAGCTAAAATCAAACACAAATACAAGTTAAAACTTACTTGATCACCAAACCCAACTTGTTAGTCCTTTTTTGCTTAAAATTCCAAGCTTTGATAGTAGAATGGTTATTAAACCCACACTATATGCACTTCAACACCACAAGGAATCAAGCTAACCTTTGATTTCTCGCTCTTGCTCTATTTTCTTTTTCTTCTTGCTTTCCTTCTCTCCCTTTCTCGATTCTTCTTTCCAACAAATGGGGTGTTTGACCCCAATTTTGGGTTAATAACACTTACACACAATTACATTTCTAGTCCCTCAATTTCTAATGGCTGACACTTTTATCTCCAATTTAAGTTGCAATACACACACACAAAATACAAGGATGGACATAATAATATTAATAATCACATAAATTTCAAATACTCTTATATATTTATAAATTTTATAAAATTTCGGGTATTCATGATGTGCAACCTTTCAATAAATAGAAGATTGTTTTACAATTTTAACCTTCCGGGCTAATGCTGTTAACAAGGCCAATACGGTTAAATGGTTTGTAAATCTTTTTCTTTGCATTCATGTTTTGTTTTCTCTCTCTTTCTCTCTCTTGCAGGATCCATAATTTTTTCACCTTAATCTCCTCGAGCCTCATACGGTGTCGTTTTTTTGCTTCGGTTTGAAGTTGAAACTTTGCACTTACTTCGGATTGAATCTACTTGTGAATGAATATGATGTTTCTAAATTATAAAATTGTAGAGAAAGATGAAAATAAATTCATGCTGGTGTAAATTTTATTAAGAAATTTAACCTATAAAGAGACTTACCCAATTATGATATACTGCTCTTTAAGACGTGGAGATGGAATATCACAATGAGTTTCATAGTAGTTACAGGCCATGAAACTAAAAAGAACCTAAACGTCTAGTGTGATACAAAAGGTTGAACTACCAATGATTGGGGCATTAGGCAGCGTAAAAGGCGAGGCTACCATGCGACTTTTGTTGGTAATTTGTACTACCAATATTATTTAAGTGTAATGAGATAGACTTGTTGAATAATTGAATCTTAATAAATATCAAACAAGTAAGAGTGGTGCGGAGTGCATACTTGTTTGAATTTATTTTGATTCAAAGTACAATATTGTTTACAGGGTCCGGGGGAAGCGTCCCCGGTGGCGGAGTCCAAGGGGCAGAACCCCTGGCTGGGGTCATTTTGCATAAAATTGCTTTATAAAAATGCATAGAAATCCGGATTTTGGTCATTTGACCCGGTTTTTTGACCCACCCTATTTTGACAGTTTTGGTGTTTTTCTAACTGCCAATAGCAGTTTTCGTCAGGAAATTGGTCATCTTCTCAAATTGGTACAAAATGATCAGAACAGCAAAATCTCAATTCTTGGTCGAATCTATACTGGGTTTTATCCGATTTTGATTTCGATTGTACCATCAAAATACTTCAATCTGAAAGTGTTTCACGACTCTTAGTAATCCAAACAATCGAAAACCCAGATTTCCAACAACTCTAAGATAAAGATTTACCTATCTTTTATCAATTTTTAAGCCATCGAAAGAGCATCAATTTGGTCTTGAATATGATGTTTTCCGTGTTGTTCGAGGCAGACGTAAAAGTGATGCATTGCGATTCTTCCAAATCTATAGACTTAAATCAGAAAAGGAGTTAATTACGTACGTTGGGCAAAGGTTGAAAGCCAACGTATCGCATTTAATTGTTGAAATTGGAGAATATAGCTTCGATCTTTCATACGCACAATGCTACCGAAGGGATGGGTTCGGCCGGTAACACTGGCTACCGGAGCTGTGTTCCCGTTAGGCTCGATCTTCATCTCACATCGATCCATCCCGACCAGGCGGATGTAGGGCCTTAATTTTACGGTTATTATTATATTATTTTAATTTTCAAACGTACAATTTATCTTTCACGTACTCTTATTTTACGATGTTCTAATCATATATGTATCATGTATGTATGTATTCTTAGGTTCCATATTTATTGTTTTAAGATTATTCTAATCATATTATAACATTATGGAATGTTTGCGTTGTACATAAATTGTCGTCTTCTACTTTATTCAAATCTAAATACATTAAAAAAATGAAAATTGTATATCTTTCTACTATTTCTTTCTATTCTTCACGATATGAGATGTGAAATCTATTAATTCTTTTTTCTCGTATTCTTCAATGATTTTAACATTTATATTGATCTTGGGAATAGAATAATAACTAAAATAAAATACTAGAAGAATATATCATATCTCTTAAAAAAGAAAATGTTGAATGATATATCATCTCTCCAAAAGAAAAAGGAAAAGATATGCATGTCTATCTATCTACTTATTAAAATCCAAATATATAAATTTCAGTGGTTTCCTTGGGGTGATAAAATCACAGCCCCTATAAAACACAAGTGATTGGTTTGGCCCCATTTATGGAGTTCTTTTTATTTTCTAATATACCAGAAGTTCAATTTCCAACATAAGTGGTGTCTGAGATTCTTGGCTCCTTCCAAAATCATAAAATATACATGCACATAGATACATATATAAATAAATTATTAGAAAATATATTTTTGACTCTATAATGATTGTCAAGAATAGAGAATATATATTGATTTTGTATTAGTGTGATATTTTAATAATAAAGAACAAATTATAAGTATCTTCCTGCAGGATAGTAATTAAAGTTATATTTAGCTAGTTTGAAAATTTACTTTCATGGGTCATCTAAATTTGGGCCTTCCCTCAATTCCTCCCTAATACTACAACACTACAGTCTCTGCCTTATCAATTGACTTTACTTGTTTCATGAGATGGATGAATATATTGTGTGGATGCTAACTTAACTAATTGCTAATAGTACATCAGGGGAGGGTTCAAACGAGAACTGTTTTTCGTACGAGAATTGCGAGAACTAATCTTAGTCTTTCATTTTGGATAATAAAATTCATGGATGAAGAGCGTGAGAAGATTGAGTGTGGCAGAGTGTATGTAAGAAATTCATGGGCAATCCAATTGAAGGAGGGGGAATTGGACGGCTAAGATTGGTTCTCGCGGTTCTCGTACGAAAAACAGTTCTCGTTTAAACTTTTTCCTAGTACATCATATATCTCTTTTTATTTTGGTTTCTCTGTAATCTACAAAAACTAGTCCTTTATAGAGATCGAACTCATATGATTTTGTTAATTTAATGTGTACGCGCAGCTAAACTATAATGTCATAGTATATATCATATAACAATCAAGGGTTGCATTAGTAACACCATGTGAGGGGTTTATAATAACTCGTCCCACGTGGTTAGATTAATAAAAATTAAAACACCTTATCAGTTTAGAGTAGTGAGCTAGCTATCAATAACTTTCAACATGGTTTTAAGTTAATTTCGAAGTTATCGGTTAGATCATGACTTCGGATTATAGGGTGTTACAAATGGTATCAGAGTCATTACTCCTCGAGCTGTAATGAATGCGGAACTCGTACATCTCATAGGGTTTGGATTATGGGTATGTCGGCCTGACGGAGACGTCAAGTGTACTCGTCCCATATAAAGATAAAAGAGGAAAAGGAGTTTATGTAGGGAAGTTTATAATAACTCGTCCCGCATGGATAGATAAATGAATATTAAAACTCCTTATAAGATCAAATAACTTCCACCATTGTTATAAGTTGAATTCGAAATTATCATGTTAGACAATGACTTTTGGATTACAGGATGTTACATGTAAGGATATTCATAAATTACTAACTTATCTAATCAAAGGATAAACAATTAATTTGGTAAATTTGTAATATGATTAGGTTTTATACAAGTATATATAAGGATTAGGTTTTAATTCAAATTCAGCCTTATCTAAAAGATTAGATTTGATATGTTCTGTTGAATTGAGTTTTGGGCTTTATCCTAGACCGTAATATCTATGAAAATTTATATGGGTGAGAAGTGTGGCATATCATCGATCAACTCATCCAAGGGTTGGTTTTCACCCCTAAACTCATAGGATATCATTGACATGTCATGTAGGGGAATGTGGGAAATGAAAGGGAATAGTTTGAGTCAGGTTGTGTACACTATGAGTTGGTAAATGATATTTAGTCTCGGTTAAGTTATTAAAGTAGGTGGTATTTAACCCTGGGGAGATGTTCGTTCTTCAACAAAACCTTTATGGGGTTATGAGGGCTTTATGATAGCGTCTCACATGGCTCTAGAAGATGATAGCCTAGTTGACACCACATATTGTCAAGTGACATCAGTCCTAATGAACTTCAAAGTTTTATTCATTTTTACCAAATCTACAAATTTAGGTTTCTAATTTTGACATGGGTGCAGCTAGCTGGCAATGTTGGGCTTTAGATTGGATTTGAGAGAAGATATGGTAGAGGGGATGGACTAGCCTGTGTTAGGTATACCACAGGATAGCTTATCCTCTAAATGTTCTAATGTAGAAGTAAGAAAACCGTAACACTGGAAAACTCAAGCCATTTTTTTTTAAAATACGCCGCGGAAGTTTAAGTAAACAAACTCATTAACATACAAAACAATATTAACAAAAATACATCATTGTTCACAAACAACTGTATTGTTTTGGTGTTACAAAAACTACAAGCTCGTTTCTTTTCAAAAAGTAATATCAGAGTCAGGTCAACTTCTTCTTCAACCAACCTCACAAACACGAACCTGCAAAAGCAACAACTGAAGGGGATTAGCACAAAGCTAAGTGAGTAGAGGCTAAACACCAAAAGCAAACATCCACAGTCAATATCAAAGCATGTAATCACATATCCCGAGAAGACCGGCGGTTTGGCGCAGAACCTACAACCAATGCCGGCCAAAGCAAAGGTTTACCGATAGCTCTCCACTGAATTGGCACAGTGAAAATCCCCCTCTGATGCAACATATGCACCAGTAAGGCTAACACTGTTCAACCAACCAGTGAACGAGCCCAACCCAATTCTACGTATAGCTGACTTCCCAACGTAACTCAAAATCATCCTAAGAGTGTGTATCGGCCAAATAGTCATGCAGCAGATATCAACAATCAACGATTCAATCAATCCAATCCAATCTCAATCACAGTCATGCATCACATCAATAACATTAACCGAAATCTTTATCATCCGCGATTAACGTCCACTCACCTCAAAATCAACAAGGACTCAGAAATCTAATTTTACTGAGGCTTTTGATTGCCTTAAAACACAGCAACAATCAAATCAGTCTCAAATATATAAATATATCTTCTCATATATATTTATATCTTAAATCCATAAAAACAATTCAATTAAATCACATAAATATTATGCCAACTAATTCCAAGCAAAACACAATAAAAATAAAGAATCTTTCTGAAATAGGGTCCATCGCGCCGCGACCGTAGCAGATTTCAAATCCGAGAGGCATCTGTCGGATTTGGTGGCGGATTTGCAAACTTTTGGATTTTGGGGTCGGTTTTGCAAAGTCTCGGATTTCCAAGAGTCGGATTTGCCAAAGTCTTGGATTTTAACAATCCGAAACCCATATATCGGATTTTGCTTAGCGTCGCGCCGCGACTCTAAGGCGTAGCGCCGCGACTCTAAGGCGTAGCGCCACGACAATCGTTTTGCAAGTCATCTTCTTCTTTTGCCTCGGATTTCAGCCAAGTATTTCTTCTTATAAACCTTTCCAATCATCATAATTCTTGAAGCAAAACATATCTAATACTCATATAACTTCAAATAGCATGCTACAAATCATCATAAACACTTTCAAACAATAAAAATAACCAAATCAACAAAACCCACTTAACTAAATTTCTTCAAAAATCCATTCATGGTGATTCTTTATATTTACATGTAACTCCATAGAAAAACATACTATAATGATTCTAATCATACTATAAACATAAACTAACTTTCACTTTGATTTATCAACCAATAATTTCTTCAATCCAAATTCCAAGTTTACAAAACTTTGAAGGGTTCTAAGGAGGTTTCTTCAACAGAGGGTAATTTACACTTTAGCACACACACACTTAACTTAGAGACAATGAGCAGAGGATTTTCTAAATTGTCGAATACACACACACGTATACAAATGCTCTACCTTCAAAGCAGGAGGTGGACTTATACTTCTTATCCAATTTTACATGTTTACATACATGATTTTTTTTTTATTAACATACATGCATACATACTTACATATATTCAGTAACATCTTCCCATATTTAATTAAATCAAACAATTCTTTTTATTTATTAATCAAAAACTAATAGTTAACTCAATTAACCACATAATTGAATTAACACAATTAATCACGTACTGTCAAACCGCTAATCTCTTAGCCCAGGTTTGCGGATGTTACAAAAAATATATGAGCATAAGAGAAGAGGGGTCAAGGAAAAGTCTTTGTAAACTGCTTCGACGCTCAAACTAATGATTGTCATGAAAACACAATGAGTATGTGATAAGAAGGTATAAAGGTATGAGGTGTGTACCTAAGGTTCAATATGAGGGCCTTTATTTATGTGTGAGGGTCTCCTATGAAACGGACCTCCTGATCAAAGTGTGGGTGGTCAATTATCTAAATTATCGTGTTGACAAGAAAGTTGTTGTCCTTTCTGGGTCGCAATGTCAGTTTGTATATTCTAACTAAATCCAGGATACTGTAGCCTAGAAGCACCATGCCTAGCTTGCTTATGAAAGCACAACTCTGCTTAGGTAAAATTAATGGGCAAGACGGTTGTCATTAGGCGTGTCCCTACATCGTAGCTCGCTAGCAACAAACACGCCTAGAACACGAAGCTCAATATGTGCACTTACAACTGCATAAAACAATGCAAATCTTTGCCACATGAGAAATTGAGAATTGCAAGAACTATCCGCATCATTAATGACATATTAATAGGACATTAATGATACATTAATAGGGCTATTTAAGTCAATTATATTTTTTACCCAACCGTGTGCTATGACCGGAGGCTTGATTTTTCCAAAATACCCCTCATTAATGAGTCATTACCATTAATAGTCAATGATTTATTTTAATAAATGGTTAGGATTGGTTCTCGCAATTCTCGTTTGAATCCTCTTATATATCTAATGTGTGTATGTGTGTAGAAGAGGTTAATTTGACAACTATTATTATTGCAAGAACCACGAGAATTAATTCTGACTATTGAATAAAATAAATCAAGGGCTAATAATGCTAATGACATACTTATAAATAAGGAATTACACCACACTACCACCATTAATGACTCCTTATTCCTTAATGATGCATTAATGACTCATAAATTAGGGGTATTTTGGGAAAATCAAATCTTATTAAATAATAACTCTGTAATAACGGTCCATCCGAACACAATTCACTGTTGGATAATATAGAAAATGACCAAAATACCTCTATTAATAAGTCATCAATAATGTTACAAACAATTCTTACCGTTCTCGTTTGAACTTTTCCATACACACACACACACACACACACATATATATATATAGTGTAAGGTTTAGTTGAGAACCAAAATTATATGCAGAACCCTGATCTCAGCCTTTAGATTTGGATGATTAATGGTTGAGATTATGGGTGAACATGCATTTTACGTAAATTGAATATGCAGTTTCTGAGGAAATATTACGTAAATAGAATATGCAGTCGTAATGTCATCCATTATATATGTATTTATAGAATATATATATATATATATATATATATATATAGAGAGAGAGAGAGAGAGAGACCAATTTATCCATTCATAATGAAAAACATGGGCATCATTCAATTATTAGATGGCTTTACATTATGGGGAGTGTATCAAAAGGTGCATGCATTTTTTGTTTGGTAAGCATCAAAGGATGCATGCATATATATATGGTTTCTAAATATGTATTAAAGACATATATCTACATCTCGATCGATCACAACTATTTTAGATGTCGTCCGTATAACGATGATCACTTTATTTTCGTTTAACTGAAGTTCGATAGAAAACTTGAAATGACACAAATATCATAACTTCAAAGCTTTACAATTTCTAGGAAGCTACGGCAGTATGCATGGCATCTTAATTTTGATAACTTTAATTAGGTGTGATTTATTTAAAGTAATGGTATTTTTTCATTTTTAATTATTTTTGAAAGTTTGATTATAGTTATAAATATCGTGTAGCCTCTAAAATTATGCATTTTATAAATGTCTCTTTTAATTATTTGGGCTATACGTACAACAATTACGCCAAAGAATATAAGCGATATAGAAGTATTTAAAATCTTAATTACGAAATAATAAATTCAAAATTAGTACATGTGACTAGAGGCATAATCAATGTAACGTCCTAATTTATAAAACTGATATTTGTATAAAATATCATTACAATATTTACATATGTATTTTAAAATAAAAAGCGGAAGCGTACATTGTTCAAAACCATAATCATTCCAAAAGATAATTGGACACATATGCTACTGAAATTTAATATATTACACAAAACGAGGTGTTAAGGTTTTTCAAAAGATTTATTTAAACTGTGGTCAAACAGAGCTTTGCTCTTGCCTTTGCTGCCCCTGCAAAAACATTTAGACCATGTTTGTTTCGTGGTATTTTTTTTGTATTTCTTGGGATTGGGTTTTCAAATTCTGAGAAATCCTGTATTTGTAAAAAAAAGGCAAAGATTTCAAATGATATGATTTTCTTTAAAATCCTATCAAATTTTTAAACATGGGATTTTATAAATCCTCTCACCGCCCTATTATTTTCATATCCCATAAACAACGAAATTTCCAAATTACCATATTACCCCACCCCACCCACCCACCCTACTACCACCCTACCTACCCTTACCACACCCTACCCCCACTTCTACCTTACCCCCACCCCACCCTACCCACCCTTATCCCACCCCACCCTTACCTCACCGCCACCCTACACCCCACAGCCACCTTACCTACCCTTACCACACACCTACCCTACCCTACTCCCACCCCTACCCCCACTCCTACCCCCACTCCTACCTTACCTCACCCCACCCTACCTACCCACCCATCCCTACCGTACCCCTACCCTACTTTACCCCACCCTACACTACCCTATCCCTACCCTACCCTCACCCTTTATCCTACCCTACCCACCCCTTACACTACCCTACCTCTACCGTAACCCACCCTACCCTTACTCTACCCCCAACCTAGCCTACCTACTCACCCCTACTCTATCCCTACCCACCCCTACCTTACCTTACCCTACCCTACTCTACCCCCATCCATACCCTACCCTACCGCATTCCTACCACCCCTACCCTATTCCTACCCACTCTAACCCTTACCCTACCCTCACCCTCACCCTATCCCACCCATACCCTACCCCCCATCCCTACCCTACCCTAATCCCCACCTTACCCAAATATAAGTGAAGGGTAATTTTATCATTTATCATAGAAACAAGAATAAACACAAAAGTAACCATACCAATCATACCTTGTTGATTATAGGATTGAGATGATGGTGAAAGAAGCTTAATTACACTGATTTCTTGATCAAAATTCGAACAAAGATTTGGCAGCCCCTTATGTATGCAGGTACGTATGTATGATCGTAAGAATGTGTGTTTGTGTGTTTGTGTTGGATTAAAACAAGAATATCATATATATCTACATCTATGCAAAAATGACTGAATGGTCCCTATAGTTATTTAACTTTTAATTTAACGGTTTTAACCCTTCTAGTTTTATAAACATCTCTAATCTCACATAGACAACTTATGATTTATATAATACTTATTTATTTATCAATATTTAATTAGGAGACCTTGGGTGTTACAATTAAAGTGTGAAAATATAATAAAAGAGTATTTAGTTCAGCGGTATATAAAATTCAATGTTATCCCTAAGATTTTGTGTTTATGTCCTAATACGGACAAGGTGTAGATTTAAAAGTGGAACTAAATATAATATTTGGTGGCAATAAAAAACAAAAAGGAAAGAAATTAAAAGGAAACAAAGATGCTCAGCCTTTCTTCCTTTATTAAAACTTGTTTGAATGAGGGAAAAAAAGTTTTAAAAAAATATAATATGCTTTGTTATAAATATTATAAGTAGAATTTTGTTTGTATATATTTCTGAAATCTGAATTTTTATTTTTTAATACTTCTCTCAACGATAAACTTTTTTATGTTAACTTAACGTGTACAAAAGTCTATCGTAATTAAACACTTAATTAATACTTATAACTTTTTCAACAAGTTAATGAAACATTTCAATTTTCATGCTAATGAGTAGGAGCCTTTTCTGTAGAATTACAAGACAAACTCTCATTAAAAAAATATTAGTAATTTATCCATATAATATTACGATAAATAATATTTTTGTTTTTTACAAAATATCAATTCAATCTGTCACTTAAACTAACTTTAAATTAAGAAAACTGTGATTATCGATAACAAAGTAGACTTTATTAAAATTTAAAATTATTTAAAAACTTAATTTTAACGAACGACTTTTTTTACTTGTATGATTAAATTTTGTTTTCTACCTTAAATCGATTTAGTTTGCTAATAAGTAAATATCAACTTATTCCATTTTTATTCTTAATTTCAAACGTAATTCTTACAATATAAAAACGTAAAAAAATCATTAAAACTTAACTATATAATTCTAATCCTTTTTCTATTTGATAATATATATTATTTATAAGACTATTAAACATATGTAAAAAATCATTAAGATTTAAAGAAATATATAATAATATATATATACATATTAATTGGTATTAAAATGTATAATTAATTAAAATCTTCACCGTTATTAATTTTTGTTTAAATATTTTATAACCGACTTGAGTGATTTATTGCTAATTAAATTCAACTCAAATTTAGTTTAAAATGCTTTAAGGTATTATAAAAGATGTTTTAGTAGTTGTACTACTTAACTAGTTAACTTAAAATAGTCTTAAAAAAGAGGCCGAATGTTTTTTATAATAGTAAAGATGTACGAAATGATCGATCTATTATCACTAATTCGGTTCAAAGATTCTAGGTCGGATTATTGGAAATGGAACTGAGACTCAAAAGGCCCATTCACGGTCAAATAATTAATTAATTATCAATGGTGATTCAATACCAGTTCTCCATGGACTATCATCTTCGGATGGTAAATTTCCATGGTTCTCAATCATCCCTTTATAAGTGAACATTTTCCTATGGAGATTATATAGTGATGCCATCCCCTACAAGTTAAATCTGGTAAATCGTGGCATTCTTATAGATTCAAAAGATTGTGTATCTTGCGTAAGAGCTGAACAAGATCTAGTCCACTGTTTGTTCTTATATCCTTGGGTGGATAAAGTTTGGAGATAATTATGGATTTGGTGGGCTTTAACATCCACAGGATATATAAACTCTTTGCCCACGTTTAATTCTTGTCGATCCTTTTGGAATAATATATAGAGATTTCCACACTCGTGTTTTCTAGGCTACTTGTGGTGATACTTTGCGGTCTTTATGGAAATGGAGGAACTTAATTCATCATGCAGAGGAGAGAATTAATAGTTGAAAAGCTTAAATTGGAAGGCCTATTCTCGCCATTCAAAGATTTTCAGGGTTATGGATATCGAATAGAAGCTCAAAGTTAAGGTAATCCTATGGCATGCAGCATTTCAAGTACTAGTATATGTTCTTGTTCTAAGGATTTTTAATTTGGCTTTTGATTCTGGTTTTCTTTCTTGAGCTATGTTGTAACTAATTGGATTCATTGTTGATATTGTCTTAATCTTTGAGACTTTTTAATACAACTGTTGCTTTCGAAGAAAGTTAAAAACATTTTTTTTACCTTAAGGCTTGGGGAAAACCTTAAGATATATTTAGTAGCGGAATTTTTTTTCAATGTTTATCTTACAAAACTTATTGGAAATTTAAAGACATGTTTTGGACATAAAGCCTTTAAATGAAGTATGCCGCAATTAAAGAATAGCGATGAATGGTGGTGTGTTGTGATGGTTGAGCATGTGTAGGGGTAATGTAGTGGTAGTGGTGGTGGTGGTGGTGGTGGTGGCGGCGGGGTGTAACACCCTAAACTTAGTTTACTATTTAACTATTTAAACATTTTTATTGATACATTATTTGAACTAGATGGGTTAAATATTGATATAATTGTTACTTTATTATGGTTAGTATTTTTATACTTGAAGGTGTGAAGTTAAGGGATTAAAGTTGTAAAATCTCAAAAGTATTTTATACATATGAAACTAGTTGAGGCTGAATTTGTATAAAAGAGACTAGAGGGACCATTTCTGTCATTATATCAAACTTGACCAAGTAATTAGCCAATTAGGGGGTGGTGAATTCTAAAAAAGTCAATATTATGTAGTAGTGTGTGCGCGTGCGCGTGCGCGCGCTCCTGGAACAATCGAGACCTAGAGGAAACAAGAAGAGGAATTCTGAAGTTGGTTTGATTAAGGAGAAATTGACATGTTTATTGTGATTCAATCATCAAGGTAAGTTTATATACCTCGATTTAGTGTATAATTATGAGTTTAGTTATTTATGAAGGTTATGTTCTTGGCAAACACAAATGTTCTTATGAAATTGAAATGTTAATTTTGATTATGAATTATATAAGATTGAGAAGAGAAAAAATTGATTTCTATAGCTTAATTGTTAAAAAGATGACTTTTGAATTGATAATGGGTCAAATCGGGATTTAATGGTTTGCATTGATATTTAAATGATCAATCCTTGTTATTCATGTTGTTCGTAGTGTTTTTAGTTGTATTTAGATGAATACCAAGTGTTGAAATCACTTGGTTGTGTTTTGGTTAAGATTTTGTTGGGATTGCAAATGTTCTTATCAAACGGATGATGTCTAATAGTGGACAAGGCCGTGTCCAATAGTGGCACGGTCCGTTTTGTGCCTAAAGGAAATCCCTAGGGTTTGGAGCACACCCCGTGCTCTGAAGACAAGACACTGATGTGTTATGTTGAACATGGTCGTGTAGGGCTAGGGTCTTGGAACATGGTGTGTCCGGATTGTATCAACGTGTTAAGGGTTCGTGTGTGTGCAAACACGAGCATGTCTGTACCCGTGTCAAGGTCGTGTCAGTGATAAAATGTTAATAGAATTGACTGTTTAATCTAAATACATGATATATTAATCGTAGGCGATTGTGGTGACTAATTGTAACTTAAATTAATCATTGGACAGTTGTTTGATAATTAATTAGCTGATCAAGGTGAGTTACAAGACCCTTACTTACATGCTAAGATGTATATGTTCATGTCATGTATTATGTGATGATACATATTGTGATGACGGTAGATGTGACACCCATTAGTCATTATGACTAACCAAATATTGATGTAGTATCTAGGTCAAAGTGACGTCAGAAGCCGTGTGGCTCCGGTAGTCAATCACGGGACTACCAATAGTCGATGTGACCATGTGATTGTTATTTGACAGATCATGACATACATGTATACAACATGTGCATACTATATGCTTGTTAGTTGATGGTTGTGTGTTCACTAAGCATAACACTTACAATGAGATGTTTTAATTCCTTTTAGGAAGAGATAGAAGAAAGGTTATCCCACTAGAATGAAAACTCATAGCTTCCACACAAATAATTTTGGTAATCAGACTGTTGTATAGTTTGGAAGTTTGTGTAATTAAATATAAAATCATTTTCCATTGTGTTTTCTAGTATATGGGAATTATATTTCTGATAAATATTTATAAAAAGGGTAATGATCCATACATCTTACTTTAAAAATCCTAAACACTTTACATTTTTATTACTCCTGGTTGGTTATTGAATCTACTTTTTATATTTCCTAATAATTTGAAAATAAGTATTTAAAACCATAAACTATGGTGGATATATAAACACCCTTATCAAAATCGTGCCATTAGTGGTGAAGGGGCTTTGTGGTGGATGATGATATGCTTTATTTTGAGGACTATGGGATATATGTATCAAACTTGTACGACAGAAAGTATAAAAAATAACAATGTTATAATGTTTATTAAATTATTTTTATAGAGTACAAATAGTTCGCGATTCTTCATCTTTCATGAAATATTTGAAACACCCAATAATCGGAAGTCGTATTATTTTTTATAAATTTTCAATAAAACGATACCTATAAAGTGAAAATCTCAACATATCAAATTCAAAAAATCTAATATATTGAATCAAAGATAGAACCAATCAACCAACTAATATAACAAAGTCTTGAGACCAAGGTCCTTAGTCTTCTTCCCTCTCATACCAACCTTATGGTTGTACTACTAACTTGTTATAAAGGAAGTAAGGATAAATTAATGATTGAAAAATGATATATCTTTCTACTATTTATCTGTATTTCATCCTTATATTCGTCACAAGCTGACATGCGAAATTTGTTGATTCTTTTTTCTCACCTCGTCTATTATTTTTGAACATTTGTGTTGATCTTACGACTATAAAAATAAATAGAAAAAAATAATAAATATATATATCACTATCTCTTAATAATTTAGTACATGATGATAAACTATAAGCATATGAACTTAATCCCGTACAATTTGTTGATGCATTTTCTGTGGCCCGCCTTGCCCTTATCATGTTAGGCTTCCTTCCCATCCACTTAATAATTTTCACAAAAACAATAACTAATACAGCATAATTATAGGTAATATAATAAAATATATTTTAGAGAAGAAAATCACATAAAATTACCACATATTCTTTTATTTGTCTTATACAATCATTGTACACCGGTAATTACCAAATTCTGACACTTGAATGATAATTTTTTGCTTCACTTAGGCTATCTGATGAGCGATTGAGGCATTGACGTATCGGTTACTAAATGAATCAAGTGGAATAAAGAGTAGTATTCCTATCAAAGTAGAATAAAAGGTCATTTTTAATAAGGAAATTGGATTAAAAGAATAAAAATTAAACATCATATATGTCATCATTTTATCAGCACGCCGGCATCTTAGTCAGGTATCAATAACCTAAGCAAAAAAAGGATCACTTTTAATGATTGGATTGATATTTTTACGAGTAAAATGAGTAAATGACTAATGTGTGACAAGTGAAAAAGTAAATGGTTTCTTATTTAATTTATTATACTTTAAATGATGTCAAAAGAAAATTATACTCATCTACTCATACCATATTCATCCACATTTTCACAAATACAATATACGAGTTCATATTTTTTATGGATTAATAATTGTTTAACTATCAAAGTTTTCGTTCAATTTTAGTTTAACCATCAAAGTTTTTTCTAAACGATTTTACCATAAAGTTTTCAACTTGTTGGGATTTAAACCTCAAAGTTTTTGTCAAATGGTTTAAACCTAGAAGTTTTCTTACAAAAACGTATTAATCACTTGAGTTTTGTATGGTTTTCAATTTTACCTTCTTTACTTGATTATGCATTTTAGTTTTATTTAAAACTTAACAAAACTTTGACTGTTAAACCATTTTTTTAATAAAAACTTAAGAGTTAAATCGTTTGAAAAAAAACTTTAAGGTTTAAACCAAAAAGAATGTGTAATATTGAGCATTAAATCATAACAAATTCAAATTTTATGGTAAAAACCTTTAATAATTAAACCGAAACTAAATTAAAACGTTGATAATTAAATTATTATTGACTCATTTTTTATTATAAAAATATCTAACTTTTGTTGGTATTGATAGTTGTTTTAATACAAGAATCAAACATAACGAATATAAAAGGTTACACATGTGAAGATGGTTACATATGTTGTACACTTAAGTACAAATGATTGATGTAAGGAAGCTTCTGATGTTAGCTTTTTGTGTGTAGTACAACAACTCATGATATTTGGTCAAACTTTGGCTAAACAAATTTTCAACCTTATTCCAAGATGATGGTATTATGAGAAGGGAATGGACCCACCAAGGACAACCCTAGAATGACCAATATTAAAAAAAATTATCATCCTTTTGTTTAAATATGAATACTAAGATAATGTTTACTTGACAATAATTTTTGGGATTCTAAAAAAATAAGAATCTAATTGCTAAGAATTTATGTGCTTAGTTCAATTTTATGAGAGGATTTGAAGAAATTGAAATTCATCAAAAGAGAGAAAGTAAATTCTATCATTAGATGAAGGAATTTTAAAATCCTTTGAATGAGAAAATATGAAATAATACCTTGTTATCCTTAAACATCTCTGAAGCCCTAATATATCTCTCTCTCCCTCGTTGCCTTCCTCTACAATGTTGAATCTGTCCGATTTACAATATGAAACTGATGATTTGAGACCGATGATACTTGAATTTATACGGATGTGTATTGTAATGATTTTAACTTATGATGTTTATCAGCATGATTTTTATAATTTATTGCTATGAAATTTTAATATTTTTATAATTTATGTAATATACTTTACATAAAAGTTATAAAACAAACTAAAATTAAGTAAAAAGAGTAAGAAGGGCAATTATGTCATTTTACATTACTGAAATCAAATTTCAATTTTATTTTCTGCTTACCAAATAGATTGCAGATTTAAATTTCAATTCCTGACAGATTTCAATTTCTTTAGAAACATTATGCGAAACAAACGCTACCTAAGTATATGTTTGATTCATGGTCATGGTCTCATGGAGATTGAAGAAATAGGTAAGTTGATAAATTATTATAACTTAATACATATAATTAAATAAGTTGTGTTAAATAAAGTCCATTAAATATAGTCCTGAAATTTTAATATTCAATCACAGGTGATTCAGTATACAATCATATGTGAATTACGAAAATGTCACTCCGTCCAAATTTTTAAAATTTAATCTGGACCATTGATGACATTAATCAAATACTAAAATTAATCCTTCAGGACTATGAATTAATTATAGACTATATTAAACATTCCTCGTAATTAAATTCGTCATTACTTAAAAGATGACCATGAATAGAATAATCATTTCATTAGTTATTATTACTATTCTTATCTTATTCTTTTTAGTTTGAACCAAACATACTCCAAATAAAACTTTTAATACATTGTGCAGTAATCATTATAACAATGGTACTGTTTTGTTACACAAATTTTTATCGAATAGTACTGTACTTTAATATTTTTCCATTTTAGTACTTATGTTTTTTATATCCCAACTAGGTAATTAAAACTATTGCATTTTTTTATTTTGGAATTTAAAGTATTTGTTTAGCCCATTACAAATTAAGTTTTTGCTATTGCTGATAATTATAGTGTATAATCACATTACACTTGTCATATTAGCCGATTTTAAGAATCCTAATTATCAAACAGAAAATTAAAAAGTAGAGTCATGTTAAATAAAATTTATGTAAAAAACATAGTTATAAAATTTTAATATTTATTCACAGGTGATTAAGTATAAAATTACATGTGATTTGTAAAAGCATCACATTCGAATTACGAAAATGACACACCGTCCAAAATTTTAAAATGCAATCTGGACCATTGATGTCATTGATCTAAAAGCAAAAATTAGTACCTTAGGATTATGAATTAAGTATAGACTATATTGAATATTCTTCTTAAAAAGTACAAGGGTTCAAAATATAGAAAACTCTATATATTTTGTTATTATATGTATCAAACTTAAAATTTATAATTTAATTTATTAAAAATTTAAAACTTATAATTTAATAACTTTTGATTCCATATTATCACAAAACTTGACTTTATTATTTGGTCAAGGTTTCGATCCTTCAACTCTTTTGATTTCTATTTTTCCTTTCTGTGTTTTCCCTTTTGATTTTTTTTTTCTTTTTTACGCTGATTTTCCCCCAAGGTGACTACAGTCTGCAAAGAAGCCCTTTCATTTATTAGTTTATTGCAGATGCATTGGACTATTGGAGTATATTTTATATTAATATTAACTAGCTTAACATTCCGTTTATAAATAAGAGAAATTATTAAAATAAATTTTAAATGTTTATAGTGTTAAAAATTACTAACATATATAGTAAATAATTTAAAAGCATACATAAAGATATAAAATCTATTAAAAGAGGGATAAATCTATAAGAAATTAGAAATTCATACATAGCATAATCATTAAATTTTTTGTAGAACATCTTTAATTAAATTATTTATCTTAATTTAATCCAATTGGTATACACATTTAAATAAATAATTATAAAAATAGGTAGATGTATCTATTAAATGATTTAAATAAATATTTTTTAAATATTTAAGTGTTAATAAATTAAATCACCTAAAAATGACATTTGAAAAAACAACTAATTGGTAAGTCATTTTAAAAAATAAAGGGTATAAATGATGGGAAAATTTCAAAAAATAGAGTGATGACTTCATAACTTCTTTTTCTTTTAACATATATTAAAGATGTAATAAAATAGTTAATTTTATGTATTATTTGTTTTTTCCATAACTTCTAACATACAATGTTTGATGTAAATATATATTATTACCATCTTATTTTTTTTCTGCATTTTTTTATCATAATACGATATTTTTAAAAAATATATTTTTCATTATTATACTTTTTGTGCTATAGATGAAAAAGTTGGAACAGTTATATGAGAGTACCCTTTTTTTTCGTCGGAACCTTTATCCGATTGTTCAGATTAATAATATTAAATGGTTATTTTAGATGTAATATAAAAAGTAAAAGCTAAATCAATATGAATCTAAATCTGATGGTTCACTACGATCCTAAAAACCTCAACAACGATGAAGTGAAAGTTAACTCGTTTAACCTACTGATCTCGTTATTCTTCTTATTTTTGTATTTTCTTTTCTGTGACACGTCCACTATATAAGCATCCACGTCAATATTTAGATGCCATTTACATTTTTTTAAATAATTTTTCAAAAGTAAGTTGTTAATTTGTTAATGTTCATTATTGATTGATATTGATTTTTTACAGATTGAAGATAAAAGTATATATAAAAAAGTAAATCTTTTAAATTTTATACATTAAAAAGTAAGATTTAAGTTAGAAATACGCAAATATAAGCTTTGAAAGTCTTCAATTATACTAGAGAGAAAAATTCCTTTCTTTTTACTTCCGGAAATAAATGCAATGAAGAAAATAACAAAATATATAAAATTACATATATTTTCACGAGAGAACTGAGAACTCAAAGTTCTATAATTATTAGTTTTAAACAAATTTAAAAATATGTTGCTATTTTATTAAAATTTCCCTTGTTTTAATTAAAAGGGTATAGTGCACCGAAATGTAATGAATTATACCCAATTTAATATTGTGTGTAACAAACTAAACTTTCTTCGCTAAAATGCATCAAACTACCCGAAATTTATGTTTAATGTAATATGACCTGCTATAGAAGGTTTCCCGATCACTCTATTTTTTTTCTTTTTTTTTCTATTTTTATTATTTTGTTGTCATATTTTTTTATTATTATTATTACTATTATTATTATTCTTATTATTATTATTATTATTATTATTATTATTATTATTATTATTATTATTATTATTATTTTGTGTAGTTTGACTTCTTCAATGTTTTTTTGAAGATGCAAGTTTTCCAGCAACACCTCCTCATCACTGCCACCACCACCACCTACTTTTTCAACCACCGACGCCACTGCCACCACCACACCGATGCCGCCGCCACATCCTTCATCTACAACCACCATCATCACTATCACCACCTTCTTCCTTAACTATCAAGTACCAATGCAGCTCAATATTCAACACCACAACCACCACCTCCCTTTTCTTCAACATCAGCGCTCCCTCCTTCCTTCAACCACCACAAAACTGATTTGAAACAAACACAAAACCCTAAAAACAAATCTGAAATGAAAATCCTAAACACAGTTTGATGAAAACCCTAAACCCTAAAACGAAATCCTTAAAATATGAGTGACCGATGATGAAAACCCTAATCGATTTTCACAATCGATGAAAAACCCTAATTTGTTCAATTGATTATCGAAGACGAAATATTAGTGACCGATTGTTAAAGACGAACCCAGATCTATGGTGGTGATGGCAGATGAAACCAGATCTATGGTGGTGGTTGAAGACATACCCAGATCTTTGATGGTGGTTAAAGACGGAGGAGGCTAATTCGAATCTTCAACCATTGACCGATGAAGTTGAAACCCTCGATCAAGACGAATCACCTTATTCATATATAAAACCCTTGATGATTTTTGATTTATGAGTTCCTAATCGATCTTTTGTTCTTGAATGGGACAAACCCAATAGACTATGAACCCTAAGTTAATGAAGATGAAATGAGATGAAGATGAAAATGAATGGGTGGCGGTGGTTGTGGTGGTAGCGTTGTAGTGGGTGGCGATGGTGATTCTTTGTAAGAGTGGTGGTGGTGGTGGTGGTGGCGGTTGAAGATAGAGACGGTGGTGGAAGTGTTTGAAGCGGTGGTGGTGATTGAAGGGGATGGAGAACGTGGTGGTGGTTATTTCTACATTCTTTCAAATCTTCAATCTTAATAATAATAATAATAATAATAATAATAATAATAATATGACAACACAATAATAAAAATAGAAAAAAATAAGGAAAAAGTAGGGTGACCTGGAAACCTTGTATAGCAGGTCATATTGCATTAAACGTAAATTTCGGGTAGTTTGATGCATTTTAGAGAAGAAAGTTTAGTTTGTTACACACAATATTAAATTTGGTATAGTTCATTACATTTCGATACACTATACCCTAATTAAAAGTAGGACAAATTTCATAAAATAAGAGCGTACTTTTACTAGTGGTTTGTTTGGTAATCATACTTTTTCTGTCTCGATCATATTTCACTTTACGTCGATGCTCTAAATATAGCAAATTATTTTTTTAATTATTTGATGCTTAAATTGCCAAATAGACTGAAATAGTATATTAACGTATATAATTACTAAAATAGAACAAAAATATAATTAATTAATACAAACATATTATTGACTAGTTTTCATGCTATTTTTTATAAAAAAAATATGTGCTCTTGAAAGTAACTTTAAAATTCCAAACAAAATCAAAAAACCAAAACCAAGATAAATTTAATATGATCATGTTTCACTTTTCATTGGAAAAAGAAGGTGGTTGATGCTATTGCCTATTGTCAATGGGATGCTTTGAGTAGTCTTTATCCCCTATAAATGGCTTCAAGAGTTATTTTCGTACATTTACTTTTTCTAGGGCGTATCTTTTAAATTTTATAAACAAATTTTGACTTTGGTAAATAACTTTGTTTCAAAGTTTTAAATAACATAAGTCGTGATTAATCCTCAAGCTTTAGATGCCGGTATGGCTGCAGTCATGGTCATGGAAGCGTCCACCATTGTGAAAAACAAATTTCACGTGAACAATTAGAACCACAATACCAATTTGTTTACACAAAACAGAAATTAATTTAAATTCAAAGAAACTCGATTAATTCATAAATAAAAACAAACGAATCTATTTAAGATTGTTGATAAAACTGTTTCAGTAAACCGTTACTAAAAGCCGAGTTTAGAAAAATTTTAGGTAACAGATTTCTAAAAGTTGGGTTTTGAAATTGATTTAGAAAAGGTTTAGAAATTGATTCTAAAAACTAGTTTAGAAGACAAGTTTAGAAACTGATATTGAAAAAAGTTCAGGAAAGCAACTTCTGAAACGTGAACTTCAGGTTCATGAAACAGACTCCTGAAGAATGGTTGAGACTCGTGTCTAATACGATTCCCTTAAACATTTGTTTTTCTTGAAAACGAACATTTGATCTTTTGAAGTTAATTACACTCTTTTGTCTCTAGCCTTGGTCAAAATTTTAATTTTGATTTAAGGTTCGCAATTGTTAGAAGTTTGGTTAATTTATTTTCTTACACTATGAGTCTCTCGTCCACTTAAATAACTAATTACATTTCACCACATTTAATTCTACTACTACTAGGGGTAGCTTTTTTAGTACTTGATGGACGTAACATAATTGCTTTTGTGCAATATCAAAAGGGTCTTAATGTAGTGGGGTCGTTTGGATTGTTACAACCTCTAACACATAATTTTAGAATGACTTCATAAGTTTGGTCACGCAGGTCGTTATACCTTTTGATTATGGTATGAAATTGTCAAATCCGAACATAAAGCTATTCATTTTCTTTAATTCTTATTCATTTTAAATAACATTTAATTCACTTTAAATAATTACCTTTACACAATTTTTATTCATTTTCATATTATTTGTATTTATTTTAAATAATATTTAATAAGTAAGTAATTAACTATAACTTAATTCATCTTCAACTTCGAGTAACCACCGCTACTATCTCCAACAACCGCTACCAATTTTGGCATCCACCACCATCTCTGGCCATCAAGAACAAAACCAAAATCCAACCAGTCTCCACTAAGTAAAAAAATAAAAGGAAATATATCCAACTTGTTTCCTTTCACCAAGAATAACATCCACAAATATTAGATTAAATGATAAAGAAACGTGGTCGGAGACTAGCAAGAACATGTTAGAAAATCAAAGCTTATCACATAACTTCATAAAGGACGACCTGTTGTTGTTCTCTTATTTTGATTACCGCCACCGATTCTACCATTGTTATTAGCCTCTTCGCCGTTAAACACCACCAACACATCCCTTGACCTTTCCCTCGCAAACCACCATCATCAACCTAACAAAAATCTGCATTCACACCCACATCAAACCCTAATCACCATCAAAAACCAAAGTCCTAATTGTCTCATCACAACCCCAAAATCAGTCAACCAAATCGTCGAGGTGCCATGATGGTAGTGAAGACAGAGAGGTGGTTGGGAATGCCAGACTTCGGGCGTGTGTGAGTTTTTGAAAGTGTGTGCACAGGGTAAGTGTTTTATTTTACGGCAAAAAGGACACTTAGAGGGAGAGTTTCTGCTTGGTCATCACCCTCTCCAAAAGTGACCTATAGAAATTATATAAATAGACAGGAGCTAGCAAGACGCTAGAACTAAAATAGTACAAACTACTGGGACAAATTACAGACAAACACCGATATTAAAAACAAGAAGAAGGATTACAACACCAATCTGACGGATAAATAAGCTAAAAGTAGTTTAGTCATTTAATTTAACGGAGGGACTACCAGTGATGAATTACGAGCCACGGAATGAATTGAAGAACTAAGACAGTGTTTGTTATGCAGGAATGAGGAAGTGAATGGAATGCCCCATTCTATTTCTATGTTAAAAACTTGTTTGTTTAAGACAACGGAAAGGAAACAATGATTCTACAAGTAATCATATTCCTTCACTTTCATTCCATCCACTCCCCCTGTTTTTTTTCATTCCATTCCTGTCTACATGAAAATTGACCATTATACCCTCTAACTAACCCACGATCCTATCCCCAGAGCTTCTTTTCCAATCTCTGATCGTGAGTAGCTGAAGCATCAATTGATTTTTATTTATTTAGTGATAATTTCGTAGTTTTGATTTTTATTATTTTTTTTAAAGATGTGTAAAGTGTATTTAAAATAAATTTTTATATATGAAATTATTTAAATTGAAGTTATATCTATTATTATATACAGGGGCATTTTGGTCATTGTTTATTTATTTCATTCCATTTCAATGTTTATTTCTGTCTATCAAACATACTGCAGTAATGATTCATTCCATTCCGTGAAAGTTAGGGGGAACCAATTCTTAAATTTAACAAGTGCCATAATTTTATTCAATCCACAGGGAACAAAAATGTAGTTTAACTCGATCTTCTACGGTCTACAGGCAAACATGTTGAAAGTAATTGTTCTTTTACGATCTTTTTTTCCGTTTTTTAGAACAGGTCCATACGTCTTTTTTAGCGTTCTTAGCAAACAAGAACATGTAAACAGAGAAGAATGGGCAAGTAAAGAATCAGAATCCATAAATGTCTGTTATGGCTTTAAAATAGCTATGGAGCGCTTTGAACCCTCAACTCAACAATGGAGTTCAGAAGGAATAGATTAGACATCTTCTCAAACGTTGGCTCTTTTCATTGCAGCGTTTGATGCTGACACACATTTCCTTTAGGGGTTTATAGGAGGTCGCAACGAGCAGAGAAGGGATCATCGGTACAGGTTGACCAACACAATAAGTCAATCGTTTCTCGTCTTTAAGGTTTCTCATTTTGCATAGATCTATTGACTAGTTAAGACTAGAGGTGCATAAAAAATCCGAATATCCGATTTCGCGCAAAAACTATCCGTAACCGGTTTTTGGGAAACCGGTTTTTTTTAAAACCGGTCCGGTTTTTTTTATCCGGATAGTGTAACCGATTTCTCGGATTTGGCCTAGACCGGATTTTTAGTCGGATAAAAAAACGGTTTGGAAAAAACCGGTAAAAAAACCGGTCCTCGAGATTCAAAAACTAGCCGTTACGTTACCGTTTTTTTGGCTTTTTTCACATTTTTTTCTATAAATAGTTTGGGAATGGTATAGGATGATTCACACAAACTTATATCTCTAAAAAACTCTCTCAAATCTCCATCTTTTTATTTTTTCATGGCTAGTGCTAGTAACACGGTTGAATCTTCCGTTGGGGGGAATGTCGACGTGGTGAGGGTAATCGAACACAATCGAAACAAAGAAATTTGGGAACATTTTGAATTGTGTGAGATGTCAAATGGCTCGAAAAGGGCGCGTTGTAAACTTTGCCGAAAGTATTTTTAGTATTTTAATTTGAACCTTGTAATGTTTAAGAATTTTAAGTAACTTTGTAATGTTTTAAGTATTTTAATTTATAAAAATCTGAAATTTTTTTAAAAAATCGGATAAAATAAAAACCGGATATTAAAAAATCCGGTTACGATCCGATCCGAATCCGGTTACACCGGTTAACACTTTATCCTCAAAAAACCGGTTATGATCCGATCCGGTTTGAAAAAAATCCGATCTCAAAAAAACCGGACCGGTTTTTATCCGATCCGGTTCGGTTAAAAAACCGGTCTTGTGCACCTCTAGTTAAGACCAAAGATGTATCAAGATTTGCACTTCTTTTTGAAACCCAAAGGGCCAAAGTGCTATAGAGAGGCCCAACACAATATCCATTTATATGTAAAGATTTAAGAAGAATGGAAGACCAAAAGATTCAATTAACATTAAAAAAATTCCCCATAAAATCTATGGAAAGATAACAAATTGTGCACAAACATAAGTGATGCTGATATGCATCTAATGGACTGAAATTGGAATTACCATTATAGGATTATATAAAACTTACTGAATGCATCATCACCTGATACAGCAGCATAGTGATCGAAACTAAAAACTCAAATTATTCTGATTTCGATCGATCTTGAAGACATTTGAACCATCTTCAATCAACAATTAGAAGCCCGGAAACTTTACATGAACTATTCTGCCTTCTCTTGCTAACTGTGTTTTCTTTCTCTTTTTTGAAAACATATTTCAGTTTTCTGCTTTTGCCTCTATCACTTTCTTGGCAAAAGAAGGCAAACAAAAAGCAGCTGCATGAATCTGAATGTGGAAAGCATTGAATAGATTTAGGATGTGAGATATAATGAAATATGCATTATCAAATATGCATTTTGGATAGGAATCCCAAACACCCATAGACGAGCTTGTATTATGAACGCAATAAACAGATAAGCAGTTTAATAAGCAATCCCAAACACCCCCTTAAGTATTGAGCTGTTATTGGAATGATTGAAAAATACCTCTTGGTTGTAGAACTTCAAGGGTACGATAGACTTGTTTTCATTCTCCTTTGCATCAATTGGGTTGATTGGGTTCTTGAAATCAACTTCTGGTCCCTCGGTTGAACATAACATGAAGCCGATGACCCCACTGAAGTCAAAAGGTGAGAATATTTGAGTTCACATTTATCAAAAAACACACCGATCAAAGATGAATCTTGCTCCAATTGTGTAGGTGGCATTTTCACTTTGTGGATTATGTTGAGAAAGTATTGCATGGAAAAATGAAGACTGGGATCCACAAACTCAAAATTGCTACGTGGAAAATTTATTGCCAATTGCCAACACTTTACGTTTATCTAAAATCACTCTTCAAAAGGGAAATCTTTTCTGCTAGTCTTTGATAACTCATCATTTTCATTTTGTGGGTCCAATCGGTGATCATAACAGATACTATGTGTTACTTGATTTAAGGAGAGGTGAAGATGGCCCACAATATGAAGGATGCAGAGTAAAGAAAGAGATTGATAACAACACTACATTGATCATAAAAAAAGAACAAAAAAACCCGTATTTCTTAGGATTTATTAAAAGAAAAGGAACGAACACACACACCATAATCATCAAGAGAAAGAATGTTGCTTCATTTATTCTAGTATTTCACGGGTTTAATTTGCGAGTCCAATTAGAATCTCCACAAAAGAAGGGTATTAAAACATTCGGTTTTCTAGTGCAATGGTAAATTAGAGGTCAACAAAATATATTACTGGACGGAGCAAAATGGCTAGTTGGGAAATGGGTCAATATGCATCTAGGTTAAAAAGAAAATTTCTGGTACGGGTCCAAACAGGAGGTGTTGGGTCAGTTTGAGCCGAAAGTGAGAATTTTTTCAATATTTATTAATAAGCAATTAAGAGTAAAATACAATTACACGAAATATATTGCTAATTTTTTATTTAATTTACCTGGGATATGTAGGAACCGTGGTCCAGGCATAGTTAACAGAGCCTTTAAAGATCTCGCGGCAATTTGCAACAATATCCTCAATGATATGCATATGGAGCCAAATGCTCTCAGCCTGAGTACAAACGACCCCACCTGGACGAAGCGCTTTTGCAATTGATTGAAAAAAGGGCTTCTCAAAAAGTTCTTTTGCAGGACCTGAAGTTACATCACAGTTAAGTTTGTCAAGTTCAGATTTTTGTCATGAATATCAGATTACCAGATATCAAGTAGAAAATCAATCTTCACCATGTTATTATTAGTATCATTACTTAGGATATACAAGACGTTTTATAGGCTAAAAATCTGCATTTTTTTATAGTTTAGGGACTTTAGGCGGCTAATTATCTCATATAGTCATATGTCGAGTATATAATGAGGATTCTTCTTAAAGATAAAGACACGTCTTTTGCCCGAAAATCTCTAAGCTTGACATTTTTAAGCGTGTTTTACAAGAGGTGATTAAACTGACACAAGATAAATAGGTTAGGGTTGGAGCTTAATGGGTTAGGTTGTAAATTGGGTTCTCACAGTTACACCACTTAACAAACGGGTCAGGCTTCATTTTTAACCTGGCGACCTGCTTAAAAACACAACTAAAATTTGCGTACAAATTCAGTTTCACTTTCCCGTAAATTACAACAACAATGTGACCGGTTGCTTTTGAAGGTTAGGGGTCCACCTTTCCAACATGACTAACTGAACGGGTCGGGTTCATGTTGCAATATATAAACCTGCCAATCAAAAACTGAAGCAAACTGCCAGAGTAATTTTACAAGTATGTTGGAGGATGTGGGTATACCTATTGGATCTGAAGAATCAACTATAACAGCATCATAACTTCCCTCCTGGGCAGCCTTTAGAAATGCAACTCCTAAAATATTGAAAATCATACAAAAACGTAGTGTTAATAATTAACAAATAAAAATAAAACAGACGTACAGATCTAGCTGCATATATATACCATCACCAACGTGGAGCGTGACACGGGGATCTTCGTATCCTACAGCTACATCAGGAAAATATTCTTTTGAAACCTGCAAAGAGAGAAAATAATTCACATCAATTTTTTGACCTCTGCTCACTCTCTTAAACTCAAGTTGAATAAGAGGCTATGATTTCTGCCTTTATGAATTGTGATATTTAGGTGTGTTCGGATGCAGGTTTTTAAAGTGATTATTGCAATTTTAAGAGCCATTAATAGATAGTTAGTTGCTTACAGCTAGATATTAGACAATATCATTCTGACCCCAATCAGAAGATCATAATCATAATCTAAATACTCAAAACTAATTATGGTGTCTTCAACAGACCAATCAATTTAAACGCACCTCCAAACACCCCCCCCCTCTTCCTTGAAGCACGCTGAAATAGCAAAAATGGCTGTTGCGCAATATTTCCAATTTAAGTTTTTGGCAATTTCTAAGCTAAAATAACCAATTAACTCATCTCGTGATATCTATTTATGTTCAACATGATTTCACTATCTTGACACAAAAAAAATAAGCAATCATTTATACAGTTTCAAAAGGTCATGATGACTCACATCAACTACCATCTTATCAATCTCGCATATATCTATATGCTCAACTGAAGAATGCCGAGCTACTTCACGCAAGACACCACCATCTCCTCCTCCAATAACCAACACCTGCAGATGGACAAATGTAAGGTGTACAAATGGAAAAACTTGATGTTTGTCATGACAAAAGAAGAAAAAGAAAAGTATTATCCATCAAAAGACTTAGAAAAAAGCTCTAAGAGTTGACAAGACCTTCTTCGGGTTGGGAATCGAGCAAAGTGGGAGATGAGTAATCATTTCTTGGTATGCACATTCATCTCTTTCAGTAAGTTGGATTACACCATCCAAAACAAGAACCTTTCCATATGTTGCTGACTGAAGCAAGCAGAATTCACATGGTTCATTATTCATAGAAAATAAAGAAAAGAAAAGATAAAAAAGAAAGAATTTAGAAAACCAAATACCTGAAAAACCATAACATCTTGGTAATCAGACTTGCCCTGAAACAGTATCTTTTCAACCTTCAAAGAGTGTGCTTCTCCTGCACATAAATGAAAAAGATAAAAGTAAAAAAAAGGTCAACAGATAATTATATGAAATTATTAAGATCACCACCAGATGATTAAAATTCCGCCCACCAACAAAAATAGCAAAAAGAATTTAAGAAAATGATGACATTTATCTTTTCAACCATAGAAAATATATATTATACAACCCACTATACAAATCCTATAGTAAAATCCCCCTTCTTCAACAAAGAAAAACTCGTATAATAAAGTGTAGCTAAATAGTGAGGGACCATCAAAACGGAAATTTAAGTAGCACGTGCTTGACCTCAAAGAGTTAACAGATGACTTTACAGACTTGAAAATCCAAACTAGTTTTACTAATAAGTACTTGAGTTTAAAATTTAAAAAGTAAAAAGCTTCAGATTTCAAGAAACAGAAATAATTTGTACAACATTCACTGTTAAAATCATCTATTAGGCTAGCAAAAGTCATATATATGACTTTTAAGCTTTAAAAAAGGAAGTACCATGAGTCCATGAAACATGAATGATTGATTCTGCATAACTTTAAACACACATGCTCAATTGAACTGACATTTCAGTCTTCTGTTCACATGTCTCACTAAGATTATGCTGAACAATCATAACCCAAGTGCACAAAAGTTCACATGTTTTATTTAAAATAAAGAAATTCTTGCAAGTCAACGCAAGTATAGAGTGAAAAACATCATGAAGGATTCCAACAAAAGAGAAATACCAGTTAATCAATACACCTTAGGGTCAAGTCAACTAGCATATGAAAATTTAAGGTTTTGCACCATCCTTAACAAAAATAATAATAAAGAACTACCCACCATCATAACAGAACATCATTACATGCACTATAGATGGCGTCAGTCAAATGATAAAACAAAAGGATTTAAACTCTAAGCAGAAGCAACCAAGGCAATTCAAAGCTCAATGGTGCACGGAGATAATAAAATGATGACAAGAAGTCAAGAACCCATAAGCCATGTTTAGAGGGTGTTTGGGATTGTCCTTTGCCTTTGATTTTCTGTTTATTACATTTTGAAATGGTTAGCGTTTGGGATTGCTTTTAATCAACGTGATTACCACTCTTCTTTTTGCTTAAAAATGCATGCTTGGAGAAGCAGCTTCCCCTGCTTTTTGGTAAGCGCAGTTTTAGAAATCCTACGAGATCCTAGACACTCACTCAGTAATGAGAAACAAAAGAAATGATTACAGAACTTCCAAGGTTTACTAGAAATATCATATCAATTACATCATTATTTGCATCCTCATGAGGTAGGCATCACAAATCCAATAGTTGAATAATTGATAAGCCAACTTGCTAGTACATAATCAAAGATGTTCCTATCATTATCAATATATTAACTAATTAAGCTCCCTCAATATTGCTTTTTAGCTTTGGTAAAAATTATAAGAAAGCAATATAATCCATGATTACTATTTTCCTTTAATTAATTAAGGGAAAAATCAGTTATCACTTTGACTAATTCATGTGATAACAACAAAAAATACTCGCTTTTTTGGAAGGAGAATGGGAAGAAAAAACAAAGTCTAGACATAATGATTAATTAATAAACCAAAGAAGGATGGATCTCTTCTAAGCTATAACAATACTAAAATCAACCCAATAACTCATAAAACTGATACGTGCTTCGAAAAAGGGCATCTAGCAGGATGAAAATAAGAACCCAACATATATCCTTTTTCTTTTTCTTTTTTTAAAAATGCTAGATTTAGCATAATATGAGAAATTGGAAGAACAGGGGACCTCTGTAAACAAACTTTAAGCAAACCCACAAACAAAATCAAAAATTCGGAATTAAATTAAATCTGTAAGCAAACCCAAAAACAAAATCAAGCAAATGGAACTAAAATTAATATCAAATGAAGAAAATATAGAGGAAACTCACCAGGCCACATTGGGCTAATCTCTGAAAACCAACCAGGAATAACAGAGGATATGTTTCCACCACCATTGGCGGCGCCGTTCTCTTCACCCTCTCTGGGCTTTTTCGTGGGAAAATCGGTGCCAGCGGTAGCGTTCTGTTCAGTCATGACGGTGCGTTGCGTGTCTGAATTTTTGAGGGCGGTAGTGAACCCTAAAGACGTAAAAAGAGAGAAAGTGCGGGTGTAAATTGAACAGAGAGGTGGAGATTCTGCTTAGGAAAGACGCAGGGATGTCTTTCTGCTTTTGGGGGGATTAGAGAAAATATGAAAGCAAATGATTTGATACTCGATTAGGGTTTTTAGAATTGGGTTTCTGAAAATTGTCAGATTTGCTTTTTTTTTTTTAAATTCTTTAAAAAATATCTAAGCATAACACAGTATCTTTGTCCTTTTATCGTTTTGTGGCTGGGAGAGGGGTTGTTTCTTGCTATTTGTTACAAATCTTTTTTAGATATAAAATAAACTTTATTAAAATTGTTATTGTATGTAAACTAATATTACTTTAACCTAAAAATACAATATTCTTATAAATTTGATTCATTTGTTGTATGCAATTGGTTAGCACTTTAATCGGTTAACCCGTAATTTTTAGGTTTTTAAAATTTTTAATTATTTATGGTCGTGTTCCTTAGGTCATCCTCATATGTTTTTGATATCTTTACATCATCTTCATAGATGAAGAATGAAATAACTAAGGAATCAAACCGGTAAATACACACTATCGCAAAAACAACATAAAATTGCAACATCTCGAACAAATAAATCGACTCAAACAAACCAATTCTAGATGAGTAAGATGGAGTTGGAACGCAAACAACTTGATTCAAAATCTCAATCACATAAATCGATCTATGAAGAAGCATCGATTTGGATCCAAGATGAAAAAGATCGTTCTATCAAGATCATACACTAACCAATAAATCAAATCGCAAGACCGGCAAGAACCCTGAATCTCAAACAAAATAACGTTTTTAGGACATGAAGCAATAATACTAAAGTTGTATTAGTAAACTACTCACTTTTTTGAATATGGGTTTTGGGCTTGGAGAGTTGGAGATCTGGATATGATTTCTCGAAAAGTCACAGCAATGAGCTCTAACATTAGCAACCAGTGCCGGCGCCGGAGATCGGAGCTTTGGACATTGTGTCCATTTTCTACTAGGACAATGTGTTTCTTTTAGGCACAATGGCACTTTTGAACTTCATTTCATCTATGTATGCGAATCTGGGTAAGGAAATCACCTATTTACTCATTGGGTTTCATTTGTCTTAACCAGTTTCTTTACAAACATAGTTGAATTTTGTAAATCTTGCAATTATGAGCTTTGGACGTTGTGTCCATTTACAAACAGATTTTTTTTTACAACAAAACATACTCACAACTTAAATTTACACTCTTTATAACGGAAATCCATAATCATGAGAAATATCTACAACATCTTGATACCCTTGGACTACATGCCTTTAATAAACAATTAAATCAAGATAACTTCAAAACTAAAAAAGAATACTACGACAAAAAAAATTAATAGATTTCACATACCATCTTAGTGAAAAAGAAAATAAAGTAGGAAGATTTAGTTAAAGGAAATAGGATTTTCATTTGGTTAAATAAAAATAATAAATTGCCAATCTGTAAAATTTGATTTGACAACTTTTTCAACCTAAGAGGAGTCATCATGGCTCGATGTCGAGGATCGTTGTTTATGATGTGGATAATACTAGCACTCTTGTGGCATCAGGTATTTCGAGCCGTTTATCATCAACATGAGGTAGGTTTTGTCTTTCTTTTATCTTTTCAATATAATGTGATGTTATGATTACGAGTAGTTAGTCATAAGTAAGTAATAACTATGAATATTATTAAAACATCCTAAAAGATCTAACACATATACTAATATGGAATATCTAAAAGGTAACCGGAGAAAAATGACTCATAAACTTGACATGTACAACCAGTGTCATCATGTTTATTTTATATTGCACCAAAACAAAGCTACATAGGTTATTGGCCGGTTTGCTATTTATTATACACGAGTAACTATAACTCTTTTGTTGCTACAAAAAAACAAGGATGAACAAAACATAAACACTAATATTCAAACACAAACTTTTATAATAAAGTAAATAAAAATGAAATATTTTGAGAGCGGAAATATGGAAAAATCTATTTTCAGAAAAAATTTGTGCATTCACGATATCTAGTCAGACTCAAATCGATTTAAGATTTTTTTTTTCATATTACGTCTAACACATCATTTAGATTTAACAATGTTTACAACTAAGGAAATATTTTCAATAAGAAAAGGAGAAAACTTTGAAAAACTATTATAATTTTTATCTAAAAACATACAAATTATACTTTATGATTAGATATTTCAGAAAATATTTATTAAAGATGTTATATTTTTCTCATCAAAAACATAAAAATCAACTTTAAATGTAAAATTATTCATAAATTAATTTATCAAAACAAAAAAGGAAAACCGAGAAAACAAGATAAGGAAAGAGTTAATTACATGACTAGTCCCCGTGATTGTAACTGAATTTCATTTTTAGTCTCTATTTAACTTTAAAAATTAGGAAAATAGTCATTATGATTGTCACTTTGTTTTATTTTTAATCCTTTAATCTAATAGTCATTATTTTTATTATTAAAACCCCACGTGTGCCTTGCACATGAGGGCAACCAAATACTATGTTTTCTATATTTAATTAAACAGAAATTAAAAAAAAGCTTACAATTTACATCAGTCTGTAACCCTTGGTTAGTCACTCGTTCACACACACTCTCTCTCTAGTAAAACAACGTCATTTGTAGAACCACCGCCAGCGACCACCGTCAACTACGCCAACCACCATTTTCTACATTAGAACCACTATCGACGCCTACTGCCACCGCTTTGACTTTTCGATTTTGGGTATTTGGGGTTTCATAATTTAACTTAATATTGTTTTTCATCTTCAAGTTCATCGTCTTGGTTGTCGTTTCCAAATTCGAAGGCGTTGATCATGGATTTAGAGGGTGAAGGTGGTCGTTCAACAGGGACAGCCATACATCTAGAGAGTGAAGACGGCGACCATGGATCTAGTGGATGAAGGCGGCGACCTAAATCTATAACGAGAAGGTGACGGCCATGAAGTCAGGGTATCGTTACATACTACTCTGTGTGTGTGAATGGAAAGTGAGGATTTGAACAGAGTAGAGATATCAATCAGAAAACTCTTATTTGGAAGACAACACTGAACATACTTCTTGATTTCTTTGCAATTTATTATGAAAAGAGAAACGAAATTAGGGTTTATTTTGCAAGTTTGTGTTTTGTTTGATTACATGAAATCTAGAAAAATCTAGACAACTAATTAGGAGAATCTAGAACAATCGAGACCATCCTTGTCCAGCTATAATCATCAACCTCATGTCTTCCAATGGTGGTGGCTTCGGTGGTTAGAGAGAGAATGAGAGATTAAGGGATGTAATTGTAAAGGTTTTTTCATTTTTTTAGTGCTACATATGATTCAGATTCTGTTTGGAAATTGAGAAGAGGTTAGAGAAAGAATGAACGAAATGAGGTTAAAGAGAGGAAATGTAGCAGACAACCTTGTTTCGTAGTAAGGATAAAGGTTAAAAGTCTAAAACACCTCATGTTCAATGCACACGAGGTCTTTTTATAGAACTAAAAGTGAAACAAGATGACAACCATCGACTATTTTCATAATTTTTAAAGTTAAAAACTAAAAGTGAAATTCAATGAAAATCACGTGGACTGTTTACGTAATTAAATTTAAGGAAAATAAAGTTGAAATAAAGCATTAAAACAACCTATACTGGGGTTATAGATTTGCTATACCACTTTGCTAAAACAATTAAAAATGTACAAAGTATGTGAAAATACAAACAAAATTTTGACAAATTTAATTGTCATTAAAATGCAATATTAAACTTTATTTTGTATAAAAAATACAACAAATTTTGAGATCTGATTCATTGGTATACAAGATTACCTGCTATTGTAGGTCACTCATTTAACAATGGGTTACCATTTCCGAACACCATATTCCAATGACAACTAACAAACTCTGGCCGTTCGGCGATCCCCTCCCCCAATAAACCCCAAGTCTGAGAAACCAATAAGCAAGTCTCAAACATGTAATTTGATCTTGCTTCACTTGTTTAGACTGTGTTCAAAACTTCAATTTCTAGATCTTCCAAAATGAGGTTTGAGACTTGCTCATTGGTTTCCATACCAGTGATGGTTCTTCTTCATATGTCGTTTGTGTTTTGATATATGGTTTAAATTAATGAATTTTGTTCTTATCGGATATAAAATATGTTTTTACAAATTTGAATACATCAATTTATATGTGGATATAATTATCATTATAAATATAAGAAACATATACGGGTAATTAAACATAAGTTTCTAACTAATTAGGCATTGCATTCGGGTGGAAGTAGCTTATATCTTAAAGCATCTTTGCAGTAAGAGTAAAACATATGTTTACTTCGAGCCCAGTTTAGAGCAACTGTTTGTTCTTGCGTCAGCTTCGTATATTCGTCTCCTTTGATAGGGTTCAGGCTCTTTGAGCACGACCCCGTAGACGATGAGTTTGTTTTCGACATTAAACATCCTTCCATTTTGAGTTCTCCAAGTGATGCAACAAATGGTGCATATTTATAGTCGACGGGGTACTTTCCTCCGTGTGTAGCCCAGTCTGAAGCGTCCCATATAGTCGTGTATAGCGACATTGGCTTTGATGGATATACGGATGACCAAGCCTGGTTGTGATTTACTTCTCTTATTGGTATATCATCTACGAGAAACCTGTTTTACATATTCATCAAACATTGCAAATGAGCATTAAACAACAACTATGAGAACAATTTATGATTTCAGTGAGGAGGAGAAATGTAACGTATTCGGGTAACTTAGTTTGTGTGTAAGAATGTTCAGGTATTTTTGTTATCCCATAATAGATTTGGTTCAGGTATTGATTGATGTACATTGAGTTCGAATATATACCCGAATCTGAATTTTTAAAATATATATAAGTATATTGTGCATTGACTCTTGTATACATAGAAAATGAAGTTGTACCTTTTATTCGTCTCATTTACGTGGAAGATCAGAAAAGGTAGCCAAAAAGGTAGCTAAGGTTTACTATACATTTAACTTTACAATTTTCAGGTTACGTCTCTTTTAATCAACCCTTCAATCTCATACATTAACTCATCCAAGACTCCAAGCCTATCATATTTCACAATCACTTCGGCCTCATACCATTCTCAGTTATAGCAGAAAGGAGAAATCCTAAATCCTTGTCGTTGATCACAGCAGGCAAAGAGCCAACTACTGAGTGCCTAGGTCAAGCATTGACTATCAAGAGTAGGCCGAGAAGTAACTGTATGCTTTTTTTAGGGTTTTATTATGTTGATTATAGTGTACTTTGTTCATCTCGATTTGTTGTTCGAATGATGATTTAGCTATGATAATGTTGTTATAGGGTTTTAAAGCTTGTTGTTATAGCCTTATAGGGTTTCAAAACATGTCATTTTTATATGGCTCCATGAATGCTGGTTTGTTGTTCAAATGTAGAAATAAATCAATAAGTTCTTTTATTCTTTTTATGTTGGTTTGCTTACATGGTTGCCGTGGAATATGGGGATGATGATAAGATTATATGGTTGCCATGAATGTGAGTTTGTTTGATGTAAGTCTTATAAGATTAGATGGAGAAGACAAAATCGGTTATTCCCGAATTATAACTTAATCGAACCGAACCCGATACCCGTTAATTAGAATGGTTTTCATTATCGGTTACATTATTTATATCGAAATACTTGTTCTACCCGACTCGAACTACCCGAAACCTGAAAATATACCCAAAGAACACCCCTAGAGTATGCATTACATGAAATTGTCATAGTGACACATTAAAAATGTCACTAAAAGCTACAAATGAATAATATAATAGACCAAAAGAGTAAAAGAGCAACTACTACATGTAGAAAATCAGTTACAAAAGCGTCTTTAAATGTTTACCTATGCAGAAGAAGGTTTGGTAAGATGTTGTTCAATTCGTTATTAAAGACATGTATATAGTGACACAAGAAGGTCCGGTTAAAGACACGACATAAGGGGTTAGCGATGGACAAATCCACTCTAAACCATCGTGAACAATTTCAACAGCAAACCGTGGCCCAAAAAAGCTCCTGAGTAATTTTGGTCCATGTGGTTTGTCACTTTTACACTCTCCATCCTTAAAATTCATTTATTACACTAGGAGTCCATACTATTTGGAATTTGTTTTATTGACGGTCTCTAGTCCAACTAAAAAGACCAAAATATCCTCACATTTTCACATGAAATGGCCATAATACCATTATGTCCCTTTTTTTATTTAATTGTAAATATTGTTTTTATTATAATATATTAATAACTATTTTCTATCGTTATTATATAATACCATTATGTCCCTTTTGTCATTCTGTAGACCACTTTCTCTCTCTACCCAACCACCACCACTCATCACCTCCCCCTTCGCTGGAGAACAACACCACCGCCACCCACCATCTTACCTCGTCATATCACCACCATCAGAGAACCCATGTGATGTGTTTCGGCTTTAACACCGCCATCTTACCCGCTCCCTCCTTGGATCTAAGTCGTCCCCCCTATGTCATTCCCAACTACCACATCACCACCATTACGTCGTAAGACAAACACCATCGGCATAAGTCATATCCGATCTGGACATCGTCATCGCCGACCCTATGTTTCTTAGGTATTAGATTTAGGATTTCCGGTGTAAGTGTTGTTGGGTTCCGATTTAGGATTTTTCGGTTTTGATCAAGTATACTCAGGTCTGTAAGTGTTCGTGTTCCAATTTAGGAGTTCTTGGTGCTCTTGATTTATTTCATTTTGTATTCTCCGACCTATAAGTGTTTGATCCACATGTTGTTGGTGCGATAACACGTGTTTCACGATGGTTCTTGTATTGTTAGGGGGACAATTTTGGGGTGTGAGTGATGGTGCTTGCAAGTTGTTTTAGGGGGATGTATTTGTGTGATTGTAGTGGTGGTTCGTGTGAGTGTGTGTGCAATTGCAAGGTAGGCGAACGATGGTGGTGGTTGGTGGGGGACAGATTTGGGGGTTACAGTTGGAAACGAATTGGGGTACACTTTCGGTGGTCTTTTTTTTGTTTTATGGTAGTTTTGGCGTTGGTGGTTGGAGGTGTCTGGTGGAGGGATTGGTGCAAGACGGTGGGTGGATGGTGGCAGACAGTGGTTATTGTGGTTGGGTTTTTGACACATTTGACATGGAAAGAGAGAGGTGTTGGTATTATTTTATTGTATTGTTTTTTTATTAATAATATTAGTTAGTAATTAATGAATAAAAATCAAAATAAAGTAACAAATTAAGGATAAAAGTAAGGCTGTCAATTCGGGTCGGGTTCATGTTATCGGGTTCGGGTCAGTTTTGTGTCGACCCAATTTCGACCCATTTATTTTCGTGTCAGGTTCGGGTCGGGTCATTTTTTCGTGCCGACCTTCGGGTCGACCCATTTAGGCCAAATGTCATCAACGAGAATTTTTTCGGTTTTCAAGTACGATTTCCGAATACGGTTTTCCATTTCAACTATGATTTTCTTTATCAATATTTCAAATTTCATGTTTGTTTTCCAACGTTCGGCACAAATTTCGAAAACGATTTTCATTTATAGTATAACTTCAATAATAAATGTTCATTTCCGTTGTATTCGAACTTTAAATTCGGTATTTATTTCAGTTTGATTGAAATTTTGATTTTACTTTTTTATTCACTTATACAAATGAACATAATAAAAACTATGATGTATTACTATTCTATACCAATAAATAATGTCATTGAACAACCAAATAATTTAAGATTATTTATCATTAAATAAAATTATGAATCGATCCAAAATACTAAAGTATTACCTATCAAATAATTAAATGTAAAAGAATCAAAATCATATAGTGAAAGTAAGAAATACTAAAATAACGTACTATTGTTTTAACTGTAGATCTTTTATTGTTTATTTTGAGTTTTTAATGTTTAAGGGTTTTGTACTTTTGTTTGACGGGTTTTATTGTCCTAATCTTCTTTTTTGAATTCATAATCTTCTTTTCAAAATTTAAATTTCAAGTATTAAAGAAAATTTTAAAATGTTATAATTTTATCTATAAACGGTCATACGGGTCATTTTCAGGTTGTCGGGCTGACCCTAACCCGACCCATTTATTTTCGTGTCAACCCGCTTTTGACCCGTTTCGGGTTCATATCACTTTTTTCGTGTCGGGTCGACCCAAAAATTGCAGCCTTAGATAAAAGGGTATTATGATCTTTTAAGTACATATGGAGTAGATATGGACTAGCAGTGTTACAAAGTACAAACACTATGGACTCCTAGCGTAATAAACGGACTTTAAGGACGGAGAGTGTAATAAAGTGACAAATCACAAAGACCAAATGTGTAATTTGCTCCTTTAATAGAAAAGAACTATCATTTCTATATACTTTCATCGGTTCCGCTGCTACCGTAGGATTTACGCTATCGATTGGATTATATAGATATCCCTTCAACACAACATAGGTCATTGAAAGGATATAGGGGACCCACCAAAGCATGAAAGCCAGAATCTTTCAGAAAATTGATTCCTATTCAAAAAGTGCATAACCACATGGATAAGATTACACTAACCCATCAATTTATGATCCAATTCAAGATTTTCCTTGACAGGTATCGGGAAGGAATGAGAGAAGAAAAGGTTCTCGATGGCTGCTGCGACCGATAAGATTAAGACGGATACTTTTGTCATAATTCTCCTAGTAATTAATATTCCAATAAATTAAATAATGGGATGGATTTGCATCAGAAGTTTGTGCGCATTAATTTGTAAAGACATCATGTATATAGCTAGTGACACAAAATAAGAGTGAGAATAGTCAATAATCTCACCAATCACTCCAAGACTTGTTGGATCAACTTAACCATGGTTAGACATTAGGTTAACATTAGCAACAGACATATGGTTAAACCTGATGTTAGATGATAAAACTTACACTATGTGATGTGTGTTCCATAGCATGCTATATTGATGAAACTCTTGTGTGGGATCAAACCAAAGGTAAAATTTTTCTTCTCTTCCAGTTTTAACACTCCCATTTCCATAAATATTTGTTTGAAGAACCCATTCTTTTCTCTTCTCATGCCCAAGCAATTCGAAGTCAATCTCATCATGGTCGTGTGGAAAAACATCTGAATTAGACATCTGAACGTCAAACAACAATGAAAGGTATTTTAGTCATATCATTGATAGACAAATACAGGTTAAAAAAATTAAAATATATCGATTATAAAGAAAGTAACTCACGTAGAAAGCTAGTACTACTCCCGAAGTAACCCCCATTGGGAGCTTTATAGCGACACTAAAGAATCCATGATGATATCTATCTTTTGAAATCAATCCAGAACCTAAAATCAAATCCCAAAAAAGGTTCAAGTTATAAAAAACAATGTTTATTTATTATTGACTATCATAAATCAAGAATCTTTTATGTACTATAATAGTTTTTACCTGAAGATATATCTAAAATAATATCGGCATATGATCCGTTGTTTTTCATATGAACATTTGATGCTCCGAAAAAAGTTGACATTTTTGAGGCAACGGGTGTTGGACGGAAACGGTCCGTTACCCGCTCAACACTCGGGGGCTTATATACAAGCGCTCGAGATGAAAGAGGGAGCAACATGGAGCTTGTAAAGATACCTAGAAATGAAAGAAGAAACCTTTGTTGCAAAAATGTCATTTTTTTGGTGTTGAAAGTGTTACATTGATTGTTGCAAAGAAAAGGTTTCGGTTTATATATATACATGGTTTCATAGGTTGCTTGGCTGTTTTAATGATGCCTATTTAATATTTATCATATCAAACTAGTATTTTTTATTTTTGGATTTTGTTCAAAAATATAAAAATATGTGATTTGTAATTCAATTTTGTAAGAAGTTAAGATAAATATAAAAATTCTCAGTTAAATTGAGTTAACGTTTTTCAACCGCAACATTATTATTATTAATGTAAAACATGTAGTTGTGTGTTTTTCTATTTTCTGTTTAATGTTTACGTGAATTTAAATTTTCTATTCTGTTTATCGAACATTTAATTTGTCACTCAAGGTAATACATTTTTTTCTTTTTTATATAACAAAATACATACAATAGCAACAAATTAAAAGTTTGATACACATAATAAAACTTTTAAAATTCGATACACACAATATCAAAACATAACAAATTGAATATATTTTGATGACTTAACCCTTTATAATACTGGTTATTAACTAAGGTTAGGATTATATACGTTGTAACTTTTTATAGAATACAGAGATAATTCATTATTTCATGAGTTAAACAATTTATAAGATATATCTCTGTATTATAAATGTGTATCACATCCTAATAATTATTTTTATTTGTTGGGAAATCTTTTTGATTACTTATGAACTAAATGCTTATATAAACTCATAGGATATAAAAAGATTAATTTATCCTTTATAACCTTTCAATAAAATATTAAACCATAAAATATATATTCAAGAGTAAGTTTAAAAGATGTTTAAATTCTGCTAGAAAAAAAATCAAACTTTTATTTATCATATATATTTAACTAGGGGAGGGTTCAAACGAGAACTGTTTTTCATACGAGAACTGCGAGAACCAATCTTGATCGTTCATTTTGGATAATGGAATTCATGGATGAAGAGCGTAGGGGGATTGACTGTGGCAGGGTGCATGTAAGGAATTCATGGGTGGGCAATCCAATTGAAGAGGGGGAATTGGACGGCTAAGATTGGTTCTCGCGGTTCTCGTACGAAAAACAGTTTTCGTTTGAACTTTTGCCTATTTAACTATTCATTCTGGTATATAAATAGAGAATATGCCTTATTTTTTGTGCATATGACTTTTTAGAACTGAATCACAAAAGTATACTTGGCTTGTTATGTATTGTTCTTTAGAGAAAAATCATATAAATGAGAGTTAAAAACTATATGTTATGGTTTGTTCTTTAGACTTTTATTATAGATTTTATATCTCTAACTACTATTAAACATTTATTGACATGAAAATACACAGGTCCTGTTATGTATTGTTAACATTTTTTATTTTATCAATCTTGTATTTTGGTTGGTTGTAGTATTTATTTTAAATGTTTTTAATTTTTTTGTATGATTATATATAAAGTGATAAGGACATGTTTGGAATAAAGCAGGATAATTGTGAGGTGCTAACTGCCATTTTGGTATTCACAGCTGTTTAAACAAAAGGCTGCATTGTGCCACTTGATAACAAAATGGGTCCAATTTTTTGGTTGCTGTCATTTATTTTGTGATGGCTAATAGCCTAATAGGATTAGGAAGGATTAGTTAGGTAAAAAGGTATGTATGTATGTAGCTTGACACCATAATAGACCCATTCAAAGAGTACTAGGCAAAAAAATTTGGGAACCAATAGACTGCTACTTGGCAGCACATTCCTAGCTATCTAAGTGTAATTTCGTTCTTTTGGATCAAACATAGGAAACACAAGAGCTTCTTCTTAAAAATATCGAGTAAATGAACACCAAATCATGTAGCGTTGATTCATATCTAAACGATTTACGTAAAAAGACTAAAAATTAATTGGTATCCTGTTTGATGTATCACTCTAATCATATTTTTCACTAATATGAAGTCGTTTAACTGAAATAGTAAGAAATGTTGGTTTGAACTAGGGTCATACAAGTACTATAATCTTAAAATCTGGTCTAGCAAGAACATGTACTTTATTTAACTCAATCTCACGTGTTTAACTAAAGGCCATTTTTATTCTGGTTATTGGTTGATATGTTTGTAAAAGGTGAATTTTACCATCGTACAAAGATGTTCCACCATCGTACAAAGATGTTCCGGTGATGAAAAAAACCCTTTGTGTTTATTTTTAATAAAAGTAATATATAAATTAAGAAACTCTTTTCAAACGGTTGTATCGGATTCTATTTTAAAGAGAAAATAACTTAAAAAAAGGATGACATATATATTAGCATAGAGGAGAGTTCAAATGAAAACTATTTTTTTTTTAGAAAATTGAGAGATTTATTTTGGCCTTTAATTAAAATTAATTAATAGTTAAGAATTTCTAACGGCTTATTAATGAGGGGTATTTGATAATATCAAGTCTCGCTCGTTAATAACGGTTTACTCGGACACAATTTACGATTATATAAATATATAAATAACTCAAATACCCTTATTTTGATTATTATCGAAGATTGAATTTGGACAATTAAATTTTGAAATCTAATTGCTAAAAATTGTTCATGACTATGATTTAAATTAAAACTATATTGAACAAAACTCAGTCTCAATTATCTAACATGGACGTTGATTTTGTAAAGAGAGATTTTATATTCTCCTATTAAATCATTATATATATATCATTTTATTCGCTAAATCAAGTTAAATATTAGCACTTGTATTTGGATGTTAAGGTATTTGTTACTTCTTTTTAAAATAATTGAGCTGCAAATAATTAAATTAAATTAAATTAAATTCTGCAAATTTACTAATCTTTGGTCAAAATTAGACAAAGTAGAACAACGACCTTTGACTCTTTAGGATGCCCTTTAGCAGCTAAACCTCCATTTTGACGTTGCAAAGATGAAATTTTCCATCGGCTCCTTGTTTTTGTTAAATTCATTGTTTTTGGCGATTATATAAAGAGTTAATTGTCAAATTCGTCCTTTAACTATATCATTTATTCCGATTTGGTCCTTTAACTTCTAAAGTGACCAAAATAGTCCTTAAACATCAACTTTTCGGTCTGAATGGTCCTTTCGTTAGTTGACTGTTAGTCAACTCTGTTAAGTCAGGGGTACTTTGGTCCTTTTACCATTTTTACTATTTTTTATTAATAAAAATAATATTTAATTATTGTTAGAGTTAATTTTTAATAAACTCTTATTTTTAAATATATAAAAATATATATTCACTCCACTCTCTCCACACACACACACACACACACACTCTGTTTCTCACAGACACTATTCTCCCTCTTTCAAGAACCACCACCACCACCCTCCACCACCGCCCACTGCCACCACCCCTTGAACTTAAAACAGTACAAGAATAGCAACATCATCCGAAGAAGAAGAAGAAGAAGATTCCCCTTCAAAAACCTAAATTACAAAACCTTGAACCTGTGAAAATTCCCCTTCAAAAACCCCTGAACCTGTGAAAATTCCCCTTCAAAAACCCAAATTACAAAACCCTAACTCAAAAGCAGCGATGATCGAAAGAAGAAATAGAATCAGAATCAGAAGAAGAAACCACCATTCTGCTAACTGACACAGAAAACCCATAGAAAACCCTAACTACCAATACCACAATCTGCTGCCACCATCCAAAATCCTAACAACCACCACCACCAAAAACCCCACCACCACCACCACCATAAAAACCCCTAACCACCATTGACACCTCTGTGCAACACACAAACCATAGATCTGTAGCCAAATCATGTGAAAACCCTAGATTTATACCCAAATCATGTGAAAACCCTAGATCTATTTGAAGATGAGGCGGCGGCAGTGACGGTGCAGCTTTCACCGTGAGAGAGAAATGAGGCATTGTTGTCTAGAGAGAGAAACAAAGGAGAGATGAGACAAACACAGAGAGATGAGAGAGATAAATCGATGTCACCGTGGTGGTGGTTGTTGCAGGCGATAGGACGTTGGCGCCGGCGCTGTTGGTGGTGGACCGGTGGTGGTGGTCGATGTTTTGTAGAGAGAGTATTTTTTTCTGGAACAAGATACAGTGAAGGAAGGGATGTGATATATAATAAATATTATTAATTTAATTTGAATAAATATATAATAAATATTAGTAATTTAATTTTAATGAATAAACAATAAAAATAAGGGTAAAATCGTCATTTGCCCCTGACTTAACAGAGTTGACTAACAGTCAACTAACAAAAGGACCATTTAGACCGAAAAGTGAATGTTTAAGGACCATCTTGGTCACTTTTGAAGTTAAAGGACCAAATCGAAAGAAATGGCAAAGTTAAAGGACGAATTTGATAATTAACTCTTATATAAATTAAATTTTGAGTTAATTACAAAAATGGTCCATGTGGTTGTCACTGATTTTCAGTTTTGATCCTTTAACTTCAAAAATTACGAAAATAGTCACTGTGATTGTCATTTTGTTTCACTTTTGGTCCTTTAGACTAAGTGGTGTTAACTTTGACCGTTAGTCAAAGGGTATTATGGTCATTTTGCATCTTATCCTCATTTCCAAACAGGTTTTCCCTACTATATTGATTTCCAAACAAGTTTATTTAAATGTTATCTTTTTACCAAACACCTTTAATTAATTTTCTTTTCCATTAAATAGGATTGTTGTTTTGGATTCTAGTCATGCCCTCTCTCTCTCTCCTTAATACCGGCAACCACCACCGCCGTTCCCTCCTACCACCACTACCCTCTTAAGATCTTCAAACATCTCCATCTCCAACCCCTTCACCATTCTCGACCATCTCCAGTCCAACCTTCATCGCCTCCCTAGCACCACCACTCCACCATCCCTTGATCTGCTAACATCATCGCTGTCATCGCCGCCATAACATCATCCCCACCATCGCTGCCACATCCTTCGACGCCTACCACGTGTGACCCTACCTCATCCCTTGCTTCTCGTCATCGTCGCATCATCACCACTTGCAAGCGAGTTTTTGTCATCGTCGAATCATCACCACCAACGCTGCCACATCACCACCACCACCTTCTCTCACATGCGATTAGGGTTTCTGGTCATCAATTGGGTTCTTCAATTTCTAGATCTTTGTTTATCATCAAAAGGTGAGTTTTGTTGGATGTACTAAAAGTACTTCAAATGGTTTCAAATTTGCTTTTTTACTGTATTAGAGTTTTTGGGTTTCTTTGATTTCTGAGTTTTTGTTGATCAAATTCTAGATTTCTTTCTCTCAATCAATTTGTTATCATCGATTGACTTGAAATAGGGTTTGAGGTTTTTGGATTGGTTTGAAGAGAAAATCAGTTAGGGGTTTTGAATTGGTTTGAAGAGGAGATCAGATGGAAGATTCAAGTGTATGCGTATGTTTTTGGGTTTCTTTGATTTTTGAGTTTTTGTTGATGAATTGGTTTGAAGAGGAAATCAGTTAGGGTTTTTGAATTGGTTTGAAGAGGAGATGAGATGGAAGATCCAAGTGTATGTGTATGTTTTATCTTTCTGTTGTAATCAAGATTTTGCTTTTCTTTAATCTTCCATCAAGATCCACTATGTGTATGTGTTTTTATTTGTGTTGTAATCAAGATTCAATATGTGTATGTGTTTGAATCCAAATTAGGGTTTTGAAATGTGAAGATGTGTTTCTGGATGAACACGAAGAAGACTTAAGACTAATATGAAGAATATTATTAAATTTAAAAATATTTTTTAAAAAATTAATCTGTAATTAATATGTATAAAAGTATTAGTTAACATTATTAATATTTAATTGATCATTAGTTACTTAATTTTGATAATAGGTTAATTAATTATTAATTAGAAAGGCTTTAGAAGTTGTTTGGTAACAGGAATAAAAAGGAAAATGACCATAATACCCTTTGACTAACGGTCAAAGTTAACACCAGTTAGTCTAAAGGACCAAAGAAACAAAATGACAACCACCGTGACTATTTTCGTAATATTTGAAGTTAAAGGATCAAAACTGAAAATCAGTGACAACCACAGGGACCATTTTTGTAATTAACTCTAAAAATTTTAATGAATAAAACAAATTAACCAATATCTTATTATAATTTTATGTCTTTACTATTTATTTAATTCTAAACGAGTTATACTTTTATGAAATTTATTTATTTATTATTATCGAATAAAGAAAGAAACTTAAAATATACAAAAAAAAGACTAGAGTTTGAGTGACAACTTTTATCAAGATTTTGGGTCATACTTGTGGAGTGACGGATTTCTAGATGGGAGCCTAGTGTGAACACACATGCAAGTTTATCAAGATCGAGATCTTACTTAGAATCGTTTTTGTCTTTGCAAGATCGGATCGTAAGTTCGAGATCGGGATCTTAAGATCTTACCACAATTCACTAAAGTTTTTTTAGGTTTTTTATATGCTATAATTTTTATCAAAAACCAAGTATATAATATTTTTACTAGAGAATACAATATTAAATTTTAAAATAACAAAACATCAGATCGTCCAAATTTTAAATTTTAAAAGAATAGATAACAACTCATCACAATTCATTGGTTTACATATCATAATAAAATTTAAAATATGACTTTTAAACACAACCAATAAATCTAAAACATATTGTGCACAACATTAATTCTTTAATTTATAAAAAATCTTATTCTCGTAAACTTCTCTCTTATAACAAAATAAAAATAAAAAATGTGACGTGTATAAAGTAGAAAACTATAAACAATTGTTTTTAATACAAGGTTGATCACTTAGAAAATTAAAATTAATAAAATAAAATAATAGTGATAACCAAAAAATGTAAAAAATAAAAATGTAAAATAATAATAATAATTAAAAAATGTAAAAAAATAAAAAAATTGGATCGTAGGATCGTAAGATCGCTATACGATCCTACGATCTTGCTACGATCTTACGATCCTGAGTACGATCCTACCTATTTACGATCCTAAATATGATCCGGCGCGTTTTTGGTTAGTGGGATCGTAGGATCGATCCTACGATCAGGATCGCGATTTTGATAACTATGCACACACGTGTATCAATAGTATTATAATTTTTCAAATTTATTAAATAAAAGATATTTTAAAGCCTGGTTTAAAATAATTAGTGTAGATTAATATCGAGTTATTTTTTTTCCTATCATTATATATAGAGTTAGTTCACCAAAATATGTTAAACTTGTCATTTTTATTATTATGTATATCAGACTTTAATATTTTTTATTATATGTATTAAACTTTTTATTATATGTACTAAACTTATAAATTTTTTTCTTTTTTTATGTAATCAAATTACATACACAACCAACAAATTAAAAGTTTGATACATACAATATAAACTTTTAAAGTTTGATACACACAATAACAAAACGTGACAAATTGACTATATTTTGGTGAACAAAACCCTTATATAATTACTTGACACGGTTATTACAACTTGAAAAGTGTTTTTAGAGAAGTAGCTCATGATCCTTATATAGCATATTACAAAGTCACTTTCTATTTAACGTGTGACATTACTCAACGGACATGATTATAAAATATATTTTTGAGCTCTTGAATAAATATGATTTTATCAATCGTAATTGGGACAAGTATTAATGATTCGAATTTAAAAGAATAACAAGTCGTGAAGTTATCAATGGCGCTCAAATTAAAGGGTTATAGTGTTATACCATCAAGTCGAGATCGACCTAATATCACTTTTGCATCCTTATAATAGTGAAGATTTATACACAACAATTTTTTTTATCAAATACAATAAAAATATATGTTTATATTATAATACCCTTGAATATGTAGTTGTGCAAAAAAATAGTTTATAAACCCGTAAAAATATAAAAGTCATAATTATTGTTATAGCAAAAGGATGTTATAACAATACACCTCCCTTATAATAATAACTTATTATTAACTTAAATGCTAATGCTGCATATACCCTTTGGGCTTAGCATGGGCTGGATCACCCAAACAACATAACCCAACCCAATTTATCATCATTTACTCCCATTGTTTTAGATAATCAGATCTATAGATTAGACCCAAGGCTTTGCAAAAAATGATTTGTATGGTTTAAATGCTCAAGTTTATACACTGATGTTGGTATTTGCAAAAATATTGTTATTTTTATATTTCACACTAGCTTAAACATATAATAAATAATAAATCATATGTATTAATGACAAATCAAAAAAACATTCATGAAAATCGAAATATAAAGAAAGAATACTGATATACTCACATATTTGCAATAACAGTTGAATCAGAAATTAAGGTTCCGTTGAAGAATACATTTGAATGGCATAAGAAACTCTTCATTTGTTAACCGATATAGAAAATAAAGAGAGATGAATAATGGGAAAAAAACTTAAAAGTAGAATGATAACATCATAAGCAATTTTCTTTTAATATATATTAAAGATTAAAGACAAAATGTTGTCTCAAGATACTAGTCGTATCTCACACAGTAATATTAAAAGCTAAACAAACATAGATAATTTGTAATCTAATATAAACATTACAACTTAGTTTGTTATAAACATTACAACTCAAGATTAGAAAGAGTTCAGATGTTTGAATAATTTTTAAGTCCACTTCATAATTTAATGATGTAACACGTATGGAAATATCCTAGGTTACCACTCAACCACCTATTACCACAATGTCGATTCAGCATCACACTCCAATCTAGGGGTGAGCATTTGAACCGGAAAAACCGACTAGAACCGAACCGACACCGTATTTAATATTCCGTTCGGTTTTCGGTTTTGTAATTTCACAATTTTCGGTTTCGGTCCAATCGGTTTTGGTCCACTCAGTTTCGGTTTTTTACCGGACCGAATTGAATAGTTTTGTTAAATAGTTTTTACTTTTCATAAGTTCAATTAAAATTTAATATGATTAAGGGTGTACGTATTCTTACTTGAAATCATGTAAACCACCTCCTAATTAATAATTTAATTAGCATGAAATTCAAACATCTGCAATTTTCGTGAATATATGCATGCATTAACTTGTAACTCTCTTTGTAATGCCTATACACACACATAATTGTAGCACAAAGGCATAAGCAAGAACACTCTTATTTTTGTGATTTTTTTAGAAAATCAAAGTAAATTAAAAAAATCATGTAGAAATGCCTCCAACTTATTTTAATTTTTTTGTTAATGGAGAAATCAAAGCTGATATAGAAATGTCCAAAGGCTTTGTTCTTTATTCAAACTTAATTTTTGTTCTTATTGGTCCTAATTCGGTTCTAGGACCGAAATCCCGAACCGAGAGCGAGACCAAGCTGAAACCGTATAGATATAGTCGGTTCGGTTTTCGGTTTGAAAACACATTCTCGGTTTCGGTGTATATCGGTTTGGTCCGGTCCGGTCCGGTTCCTGGACCACGATCACCCCTACTCCGATCACTTGACCCACGCAATCTTTGCTCTCATCATACCAAACTCATACTCGAAAAATTTAAGAATTGAAACACACTACACGCACCTCCCCTTTGTGTTCACCACCACCGAAACCCGCCACAACGCATGTTGCATAGTGAATATCACTGCATTAATCTTAAAATCAATGCATAAAGTCTAAAATACATAGTCCCCTAAAACTACTACATCTTGATTAAAAGATTCATGGTTTCTCATTACAAAAAACTACATATAATCTAAAAACACCAGATCTCATCTTCATCCTTTACTTTTTAAAATATATATTAAACGCACCAAAAAAACTCCACTGTTTAATTGTCATTAAATGTGGCAAGATAAAACCACAAAAACTCCACCATCCAAACCTTTGCCGTAGTTCGCACATTTATAATCAATTGTCGTTCACAAATGATCCTCCTTCGACACACACACATGCGCGCACACACACATGCGCGCACACACACATGCGCGCACACACACACATATAGGAGAATGTTTAATTAAGAACTAGTTTTTATTACGAGAACCACACAATCGAGTCAAATTCATTTACGAATTCATGAAATTCATGATTATGCAACATGGTTATAGAGTTTCTTAAGTTTTCATAACATTTGCATCAAGAATGATGAGAAATTTATGAAAACATAAAAATGATTAAAAATGCAACGTGCAACAAGTGCGTTTTTACATATCTCCAATTTTCTTCACATTTTTCAACTATAATTCTTTTAAAACTTACGAACACTTTGAATATATTGCATAATCAGGGAGACTTCATTTTAGAACCATTTTTTACTAGAACTAATCTTGACCTTTCATTGAAATAATTTAATGACTAATAATAGGAGATGGTTCATTAATGACTCGTTAAAGGTCTATCTATGACTCATTAAAAGGAATATTTTTGAAAAACAAAATCTCATTAAATAATTACTCATCCACCTGAGCATATTTGCATATTTCCTCAGCATATTTGCATATTTAACGGTTGGGTAAGTATACAATTAATCAAAATACCCCTATTAATGAATATTAATGGTGATTACAAATGGTTCTCGTGAATCTCTCGTTAAGAATGGTTCTTAAATGGACTTTTATATATATATATATATAGAGAGAGAGAGAGAGAGTGGGAGAGTAGGGTGTTATGGTGTATGTGATGAGATTCGTACATAACACATTTTGTCCATATACAAGTAGAAGTTGTGTATATAAAGCACAAAGTTGTGTGAGGATAACTTTATTGTGTATGAACTATTACCCATATGTAATAAATACTCTCTTGAAAAATTGAGTTGTTTGTTTGTTACTGAATGAAACCATACAACGCAGAATGTTGAGCATTCATCGCGTTTGATTGCCGCCTCTGAATGAAGACCGTGTTGTATAAAACAGAAAAACACTGCTGAATCATTCTACCTTAATATAAATTCTGAATCATTAAGCACCAAGTATTCAGAACCCTTATCAAACGGCATGTAAACATTCGGAGACAGTTTCATAAAGAGTTTTTAAATTATTCGGGTCATAAAATCATTTCATACTTAATCATTCTGTTTTAACAAACAACTTTGAACTGAGTAAACTCTTTTAAATAGTAAATCTAATTTTTTATATCAAATTTTTTATTAGCAAATAAAAGGTGTTTAAATTAAAAGTTATTCCTTCCGTAAGCATTAATTACAAAATTCCTAAAGGTGATTTATCATTTTGATGAGGTACGTGAACTTAATATTTTATAGATTTGACCGGATTCGATATACTTTCTAACTAATACACAATATAAACATATCTAAGAATTAAACTAGTATCATCAATCTATAAAAAAATAATGGAAATAATGGTTTGACTAATGTATATTGTAAACAATATTTAATTATTTACTAAATTTGTAAAGGAATTTTAGTTCAGCGATAACGTTGGTTAAGTAATCTCAAAAGTACTACCTTTAAGTTCCCTAGTGAACGAGATAAGAACATGGTAAATATTTAGAAGGGTTTAGTTCACCACAATGTTTTCAAGTTGTCATGTTTTGCTATTATATATATTGGACTTAAAAAAAATTATTATATGTATCGAACTTTTAATTTGTCGCTATTTTGTGTATTAAACTTCCGATTGTATATACTAAACTTGTAAGTTTTTTTATTTTTTTATGTAACCAAAATACATACAATAGCAATAAATTACAAGTTTGATACACACGATAAAAACTTTTACAGTTCGATACACACAATAGCAAAACGTGATAACTTTAATACATTTTAGTAAACTAAGCCCTATTTAGAAATAAGCTTAGAGAGTGTATGAATTTTTTCATTGCTTTCAATTAACGGAAAACATTATGACTCATACCCTTTAACTCTACATATACTTTTAGTCTTTTAAGATAACTACTAGTTTAATACCCGTGTATAAACAAGAAGACTGTTGATGTAAATTTTAAACATTTATAGTGAGAAATCTTATCTTAAATATATAATAAATTCATATATCGATAATAAATCAAGAAACATTCATGAAAAATGGAAAATAAATGGAAGAAAATTGATATATATATATATATATATATATACTCACATATTTGCATTGATACTTGTTAGTCATTTTAAGAAATAAATAGGGATGATTAGTGGGAAAAAAATTCAAGAATAATTTGAAGTCATTTTAAAATAAATTATTTTAATTGATAAAAAATATTCTAAAAATAATTGATAATGTCATAAATCTATTATATTAATACATAAATTAATTAATAATTAAAGATTCATATTTTTACGGAGTATTAAATATCTAAACTAAATTGTAATAAACTCATAATATTAATTGCACTCTGTTTAATAGCTAAGAAGTAATATTGGCTTAAAATTTTTGTGATAAAAACAAGATACGCATTGAAATATTGGAGTTGTGTTCAATAAAGTTTATTTAAAAAAATCCTGAAGTTTTAATATTAAATCACTTGTGATTCAATATACAATCACATGTGATTTGTAAAACATCACATGTGAATTACAAAAATTATGAAAATATCATTCCGCCCAAATTTTTAAATTTTAATCTGGATCATTGATAACATTGATCCAAAAACTAAAATTAGTCTCTTAAGACTATGAATTAATTATGAACTATATTGAACTTTCTTCATATAATATATATAATTTTTGTAGAGTTGTGTTCAATAAAGTTTATGTAAAAAACATAATCCTAAAATTTTAATATTCATTCACATGTGATTCAGTATACAATCACATGTGATTTGTAAAAGCATCACATGTGAATTACGAAAATGTCACTCCGTCCAAAATTTTAAAATACAATTTGGACTATTGATGTCATTGCTTAAAAGGCTAAAATTAGTTTCTTAGTACTATGAATTAAGTATGAACTATATTGAACATTCTTCAATTTTTGTAATATAGCCAAGGTGTTCTCGTTTGATCCTTAGTCCCTAAAGTTCAAATCTCAGTCAAATATTTAAAATGACAAAATATGAAAATACGCTGATGGGGGACGGGCATGCTATGTACACATCTCCCTCAAGAATTCTCCAGCTTTCTTTTTTATATTTTTTACTTCTTAAATCTTTAAATTGCCATAACTATTTTAATTTTGAGAACCTGAGCAAAAAAATTATATCAATCTACTTATTTTTTAATTTTTTTTCCATCAAAACCAATCTTCCCGTATTTTTGAAAATTTTATTTTGAAAATACAAACCATATGAAAATGATACCAAAATGTTATGATTTTGAATCATGTGAATTTATGTCATTTTTTACTAGAAAAATGTGTATTTATACTATGTTTTGCTAAAACATGTGTATTTATATCATTTTTACTGGAAGAAGTCTATTTTTATCTGGATAATGTTATCATTTTAAATGTTGTATATTGTTATCATTTTTATCTGAAAATATTATCATTTTCGGCTGAACGACACATTAAGGGAAAAAAAGAGCGTGGTTTTGAGGGTGGTGGATTCTTATAATACCATGTCTTTTATAATTAAATCTTATAATTATTTAATTAATTACATTAATGTCATTATTAGATCTTGATCATTAATTTAATAAATCGAATTGTACAGATTTAGACTTTATGGACTATGTTTAAGCATAAGAACTTATATATATACTAGCATGATACCCGCGTAATGTGGCAGTAACAAAAAATTTCTACTCGGTAACATGTTCGTTTTTAAAAGGTAGAGAGTATAATATTTATATACGATGATAGTGAATAATTTTCGTTTGATGATATGTCTATTTTCTTTATCTTTTTTTCATTTCCTTTACTTTTTTGTTCTCCACAACTAGAAATTTTTTTGAAAAAAAGGCAATGAAATTATTTTTTAATGATTAAGTTAATTTGTATTGGTTTTTACTTTTAAAAAAATTGTATTGACTTTAATTTTCTTAAATATGTAAAGTTTAGTTATTAAAATGGAATTAACGATTAAGGAAATATATATAAAACCAAAATACCCATATTAATGAGCATTAATGATTTTTACAAATGATACTCGTGATACTTGTAATAAAAAAGGTTCTCAAATTATCTTTTCCATATATATATATATATATATATATAAATATATATATATATATATATATATATATATGGGACGGTTCCATTGAGAACCAATATTAGTGTAAGAACCGGGAGAACCAATCTTAACCTTTCATTTTGGATAATGAAGATCGTGGGAGATTTAGTGTGGCAAGGTGCATGTAAGGAATTCATAGGTGGGTAATCCAATTGAAGGGGGAGGAATTGAACGGCTAAGATTGGTTCTCACGATTTTCGCAATATATATATATCAACAAAAAAAGCAATTTTGGTAATATGGTATTTATAGTAAAAAACTTACTTTTTATAGTTCTTGATATAACTCAACTTACGTGTTTGAACGAGTTTGCAATCGTTTCATAACTTTTTTCAACTACTTTTTTTTTATTAATTTACTTAAATTTTATTTCTCAATATATATGATATATAGATGAAAACTCATCAAACAAACATTATATCTATACTTGTAAACCTTATATCCATCACTCCATCACTATATATTAAAACCTCAAAAATTTCTATTTCTCAATTGCTATTCTCTTAAACATCTAAAACATTCTATTTTATTTGAAGTGATTTAAGATCCATACCTATTAATTTCAATCATATCTCATAATAACTTCATCCCTCTATTTGGTATTTTCTTCAATCATATCCCATAAGAACAGCTCATTCTTAAATTCTGATTTTGCTAGAGTTAATTCTTAAATTACATAAAAACAAGATTTAAATTATATTATATACAATAAAATGTTAAGTAAACTTTAATTTAGTTCATTTAATGTAATAGCCAACTAATTATATATTTTATATTCATATATACTTATGTACATACGTATGTATATATATACACATATGTATAATTGATAGCATTAATGAACCAAAAAAATATATTTACGTTTGTATAAATATAAATAGAGTTGGCTTTTGCGTGAAATATATTAAATGTTACTTAATTTTTCATTTTCCGTAATAAACTTTAATACTTGTTTTTTTTATGTAATAAATATTTAACTTGCCGCCCATGAACGGCATGTTTAATTTAATAATTATTATTATATTTTTAAAGGTTTTAATAATAATATAAATGTTACAGAATAAAAGAAAGTTAAAATTACTGGTTACATTTGAGTATATATATTATATTATACACGTACTGTATTAAATTGAAAGCCTTATGTATCAACTTAAGTTTTAAAAGGCATCAAATGACATTTAGGTAAAGTCGTTATTTTTTAATTCATACAGTTAGAATTTTTTTTTTTGTATTTATATAAATTTAAATAATATTTGGTACATTAATATAGTTAATACCTCTCTCTCTCTCTATATATATATATATATATAGGCAAAAGTTCAAACGAGAACTGTTTTTCGTACGAGAACCAATCTTAGCCGTCTAATTCCCCCTTATTCAATTGGATTGTCCATCCATGAATTCCTTACATGCACACTGCCGCACTCAATCCTCCCACGCTTTTCATCCATGAATTCCATTATCCAAAATGAACGCCCAAAATTGGTTCTCGCAGTTCTCGTACGAAAAACCGTTCTCGTTTGAACAATCCCCTATATATATATTAGCTTTGTTTACATAATCAAATCATGTATTTAAATATGTTTATATACACACACATACACATATGTATACATATACATTATATCTAAGCTGGAAATAACTTCTATTGTAACCCACAAATTAAGTCGAGCCGATTTAGAATTTAAGAAGTGTTGTTTATAGCTTCAGGTCTTTAAGGGGTGTCTAGTAGAGAGAAAAGAAATTAGGGGAAATGAAAATGAAAATAGGGGAGAAATGGAAATGGGGATAAATAGAAATATGTGGAGAATTGAAATTGATTTTGTTGTTTGGTATCGTGACAGAAATGAAACTGAGAAATGGTGGCTCAAGTCGCCAGACGGCGGTTGCGGCGTTGGCCGCCTTGCCGGACGTCCACGATGATGATTAGAATGCTGGAAACACATCGCAACGACAATGATGAGTAGACATTGTTTGCTATTTCTCTTTATTTCTTCACAATTTGAATAGAAATGAAAATACAAATGAATGAGAGAAATGAAAATGGGTGGAGAAACCATTTATCCTCTCAAAACTATAACCATTTCTCCCAAACAAGAGAAACTATTTCTTTTCTTTTTATCAAACACACCCTTAAGATAATACTAGAGGGAGTTAATGAACTAACAAACTCTCTCTCTCTATATATATATTTATTTATTTAAATATAAGATTCACTAATGCATATCTTTTTGTATTTCATATTATATGGGTTTAAAACGGTTTAGTTAATCTTTGTCTCACATCGAAGTTACATTACCTATTTAGTTTAGGTTTGATTCTTCTATTTATATTTTAATTAGTTTATGTGCATGCACGAGTACTACATAAGTGTATTTGAAATATTTTAAAAATCAAATGAAAATAATGCAATAAAAGAAATAACATAGAAAACTAATATATAGCAAAAAAAATTACAAAAAGAAGTAACTACATTTTTTGAGACACTTTTTTATACACTGCATTTGTTATTTTGTTTGTAACATTACCGTTGTTGTCACAATCAAAACTTTTAATCCCTTTTTACTTCTAACATGTGAAACGGCAACATACAGTTGTCCACGTGTAAAGACAAGTTTCCTAAGGAATAAACCAACTTCTGAAAGTGACTGTGTTTGACTTTTGTTAATCGTAATGGCAAAACACAACATTAGAGGAAATTGCCTTCTTTGAAACTTAACTGGAAGTTTTGTATCTGATGGAATCATTTTCATTCTAAGAATATGTGTAATCTCATCAATATTCTTTTCAAAAATGATTTTGGCCTCAATAAAATGTGCCTCGAGACGAACAATTTGTAGCCTTGTTCCATTGAGTAAACTCTTAGACTAGTCTAGATTTCTAAGTAACATAACAGGAACACCAATCTTTAAAGAAAGTTTGTGACGAGGAAAGTCATATACTTTTAATGAGTTGAGTATCTTATGAGAGTATAAAGACTCCTCAAATAAAGTTGACAGTTCTTCGACACGGACATAATCATAACTTAAATAAGTTGTTTCCTCGTTGTCAATTTTGGAAACCATGTAATTATTTATATACTCAACATCGTCATTATTTGGCACAAAAATTGCTCGATCCTGAAAGTAATTTTCACTATAAAGATGATCATCAATTGAAGGATATATAGATTCTGTGATTGAATGAACATGATCACCGTCGGTAGAAATTAAACATCATCAGCGTATCCATCATTTGGTCCACCAATATTCCCCTTCTCCAATGTCCAAGATCCAATATGCAAATAGTTTTGTTTCTTCATAATTTTCATCGTTAGAACCTATCTTTAAACGCATGTTAATAGACAATGTAAGTATTGAACAATACTTCCGGATATAAGATGAATTTAATGAAGCATTAACAATATATTCTCTTCGTCCCTTTGATATAACAGACAAAATTTGACGAAAGTCTCCTCCAAAAACAATAACTTTTCCACCGATAGGTACAAAATTGTATCTTTGATCAACTTTATCTCGCAACGTCCTATAAAAAATCCAAAAAGATAAGCAAACTCTTAATTTCTTACTTTTGGTCCTTTATTAAAGAATAATAAAATATGTTAATATATGAGAATTAAGAATAGACCTCATTCACATGAACCAATAAACTATATGGAGAATATATATATATATATATATATATATATATATGATCACACAGAAACCATAAAATAGTGATTTGCACTTCAACTATACATAATACACTTCTATACAGGAATCAATATTCATTGACAGAAACCATAAAAAAGCGACAATGCAAAGAAAATCACATAAACCCTTACAACTTAAAAAGAAAAAACGATTGTAAGTCGATATATAAAATCATACGAATCGAAAAGAAAACAAACATGGCGTAGGAAAAGTTAAAACGAACATAAACCCTAAAACAATGAAAATTAGGGTTTTGTTCGTTGAAGCGTACAAAGAAAAATTCAAAAAGATTAATAATATAAGGTTGGCATGGAAGAATAATGCATACCTGATATGAATCAAACTTCACGAAACTACCCCTTCCGAATGCAAAGAACAAATTCACATAAACCCTAACAACTTAGAAATAAAAAACGTATGTCAGTTGATATATAAAAACATATGAATCAAAATCACCAACACAAAATCAAAACCAACATAAACCCTAAAACAATGAAAATTAGGTTTTTTTTCGTTGAATCTTACGAAGAAAAATTCAAAAAGATTAACAATACTAGGCTGACATGGAAGAATAAAATATACTTGATATGAATCAATCTTCATGAAAAAACCCCTTCCGAATGCAAAGAACAATTTCATCAAAACCCTAACAACTTAGAAATCGAAAATGTATGTCAGTTGATATATAAAAACATACAAATCAAAATCACCAAGACAAGATCTTAACATAAAAGAACAAATAACCAAACCTTTTATAAGATCGGAGAAGCCGTCGCGAGGAAGCTTCGGGTTGTGGGTTATAAACCCGCGTGTTTTTTTAATAGGATATGGAACATTTCTAAAATTGTTTTGCAAGATTAAAGGATTGTGAAATAAGGTGGCTTACAGCCGTAAAGGTTAGAGCCATAAAGTGGCTAACAACCATAAGGGTGGGTTGGTCATGTATTGTGATTTAAGCATGGTTAGAGTTATACATTGATACCTACTGTTTTTACAGGTTCGTCGGGACAGAGTATGCATAGTTGCTCACCAACTAAGCTTGGACCACATGTGAGTACCTCAATATGTTACTTAGAGATATTAATTATCTGGAATTGTATGTAGTCAATACTAAAGTGAATTATACCGAAAGCTTTACTAGTAACTAATTGGTAAAGTGTAGAGAGATGTACAATAAATTAATAAAGATATATATAGTGGTGTATGAGAGTCGTGAGACAGAGATATATGTCTATGACTAAGAGTGGAATATTCTTGTGTTATACTAAATGATGGAAGATGTGTATGAATGATTAAATAAGAAGTGAAACCGTGATAAATAAAGAGAGGAAAAGGTTGGGGTTAATAACTAATAATTAATCCTCCATTATAAGGTGCAACTATTATTAGTGTTGTGGGATTATTATAAAGAGTATACGAGGATTTAATAAGTGATGTTGATATGTATAATTACATAATTATAAAAAGTGTGTTATAACATTGTTATATATTATTAAATGCATATCTACATGCGTTATGAGTACACATATATAAATGTGAAGAGTGATATCTTTGTAAGGTACCTATCAGAATACTAAAAATACAAGTAATAGTATGTGTATGTGTAAATACAAATATGAAAAAGTGTGATGGACTATGTCTATGTACCTAAATATATACGGATATGTGTATATATATTCATTAAAAGGGGAAAAGCATAATGAAATGAATGGAAGATAGACGGGTAATATAAAGAAGTGTAATTATGGGATATATATTTATATATGTGCTTACACCATGATTAACGAAACAAGAGATAGCAGATAACCAGTGTTATAAACATTACTTGTGTGGCTATAATAGTTATATTCTTATCAATGTGATTATGTGTGTGATGATAGAAGTGTGATATGTGTATATGAAAGATGATATTTAAGCCAATCGACTATATGCGATATGTGTATACGTGATATTACCTGAACAGGCGATTCACCTTGCCTGTGTGGCAATTAGAGCAAGTGGCTCTTTGGCAGACGGCCAACCAGTTTGAGTGGCAGTAATTGTCAGTCAATGCGACTGACCAGATGTTGATGTAGCATATAGATATGGATGTGATATCATAAGTCGATGTGACTTCAGTAGTTGGGTACTACATTAGTGGGACCACATATGTGATGAGGATGATGATGATATTATTATATGTGATGTGTGCATATGACTATTTACATGTTAATTATTATCATTTGAGTATTTTGTGGAGTTACTCACCGGACTCTCTAGCTCATTCCTTCTGCTGTTTATTCTTTTCAGGATATGTAGCAGATGTAACATCCTAAAATGAGCCTAGTTGTACCATGTGTTTGCAAGTTTGTAACCTTGTGAATAAAATAAGAAATGATAAATTAAAGAATGGAGGTATGAAATGATATTAAATAAAAGTTGGTGAAATAAATAATAGTTGTCAATTATTAAATGGTTTTATATAAGGATTCCAAAAATATTTCCGTTAGCTAAAACGGGTAAATTAATGTTGAGTTGTAAGTTGAAAGGGGGAAACAAATACCCTTGTGGATATATTAGAACCACAAAGGCGGTTATGTCTTTGTGGATATACAGTTATACACAAACATACGTATGTATGTTTTCATACACATACACACACACACACACACTTGTTCTTGAAGTTTTGAAGAACCAATTCATGAAGAAATCAATTGAGATTTAAGTGGTTAAATGTTTAAGAATATGCTTCTAGTTCCATCATTGTCATCTAGTCTTGTAAGTATTCATCTTCTTCATGTGTTATTTGAAGTCAAAATATGGGTCTGCTAAAAATAGCAATCAAGAATTGAAATTCAAGTTGTAATTAGTTCCTATATCATTTGTAAGTGTTTATAAACAAGAATCAAGAATTAAAGATGTGTTTTTGATTGAGTTAAGTGGTTTTATGTAAATGGGTCAAAATTGAAGAATTGATCCTGATTCTTGACTTGGTGGTTAAAATATGTTAAGAATTGATGTTTTAAGCGTAGTTAGACTTGGTACAACATGTATGATCACTGGAAGTTGATTAGAAAGCGTTTGGGAAGGTTTTGGGTTGAAAACAGTCAAAACAGGAGATTGTCGTCTAACCTGTACTGAAACAGGTTGCTTACGGGCGCAAGGAGTATTCCTTGCGGCCGCAAGGGTGGGTTCGAAGGGTTCTTGCGGGCGCAAGGACTAGCCTTTGTGGCCGTAAGAATGGCTTCGAATTAATAGTTCGAAATGGCTTCAAATTGATGGTTCGAAGTGGTTTGACTTACGTTTAAGGGCGCAAGTCATGTTGCTTGCGGGCACAAGCAAGGGTCTTCTGTGGAACTTGTTGTTGTGCATGTTAGCAGATCCTGAGTAGATTAATCATGTGGAAATTATTACTATGCATGCTATAGAATCCAGATTGGATCCGCTTAGTTGAAATTATTGATATGTATGCTAAAGGATCCAGATTGGATCCGCCTTGTTGAACTTGTTGGTTATATGATTTATGCATGCCAACGGATCCAAATTGGAGCTGCCTAGTTAAACTTGATGATATGTATGTTATTGGATCGAGATTAGATCCACCTCGTTGAATTGATGAATGTGTATGCAAATTGATTGATCCTGATTGGATCATATGTATGTGTGTGTGAATTGTTCGCGGACTACTTCTAGTGGATTAAGATCAGCCAGTTGTAGCTGGATTCCATGGGACTGTTGAGTCGAAATTGGGATCAACAGGGACTCGGGGGCCCATACCGAGTCTAGGTTCTGCAGGACCACCGTTCCTTAACGAAGATGAGGCTTTCGGACCCAGAGTTGCCTATAACTTTATAACGATGTTTGGTGGACTGCTATATGTACCCCTACCAACGCGGATGGTTGCGTCTGATCCCCCGGTTTGGGTCGTTGAGCGGAACTTGCTATCCTGTAAGATATGATTCTTACCGATCTTGTCAGCACAGCATAATGTGATAGGATAACATTGATTGCTGATTCTTGTGTTATGTGGCTTGCTTGTATTTGTGTTGCTATGCGATATGATGTGAAGAATATGATGCCCTATGTGCTACATGATGCCTAGAGTTAAGTTTGTATTCACTAGCTTTTAAAGCTAACCCCCTTCCAATATGTATCTATGTTTTTTGTAGATTATATGCCTAGATATGGCTGAGATTGCTTTTGTTGTGCTGAGACATTTGTTGCAAGATGTAAAATAGTCGGTCGGTATTGATGTTGGTGACACCCGTTTGAAGAAAGAAAAATCCTGCTAGGTTGTTTTAAATCATTGAAAATAATTGTCAAGACTTCCACTGTTTTGTATATTAAACTGAAATACGTTTGATTTTAAAGATGAAAAAGACCAAAAGTTGACCTTGAAATCATGGTATTACAGTAGACGAGGCTTCCACGCGAACATGCCAAAGAATTTCGTGCAACATTAAAGAAAACTGTTTTATATTATACCTGAACCAGTTGTTGTCTTATTTTAATAAAGTATTATTATTATTTCCTTGTTATACGTTTAAAAAAACATGTGTTACAACAAGTCAACATTTATTTTGTCATATTATAATTTTTAATGACATTTTATTATCTCCTCTCTACTTTGGTATGCAACACACACACTTCTCGGTTTTTCCCGCTAGAAGAAACTTGTTCTAAATTGGGATTCATATGTTCAAAATCCTAGTTGGGTTATTTTTTCAATTTAAAGTTATTAGATGTTTATAATTATCAGTTTCAGATGTATTATTTTTTTGTGGTATTATCTTGTAGCACCTAATATTCGTCAAAGTTTTGAAGTTACTAAAATCTTAGTGTTCATTATATTTTTATTTATATACAACATATGGTTAAATTTATATATTTACTCTTTAAAAATAACAAAAACTTTAATACAGCTAGCTTAGTTTTTACCTTTTAGATATTACAATATGGCATCAATGTTTTTGGGATTTTATTAAATTTGTCTATTTAATCGTAGTATCCATTAAATGATAGACATAAGTAATTTATTATATTCGTTTGTAATATTATATTTTTATTTTTATATTTATCTTAATCCAGTGAGTAGCAAAACTTAATAAAATGATTTATTATCTGCAACATAGTAGAAAAAAACCTGTTTGAATCAAAATCATACTCTGCAAAAAGAAAAAAAATGCACTAATTACAAAAATACTAAAAGCGATTTATATAATTATTAAATTCTAATGTTAACTTAATAAATAGTAAAATGGTCTTGGATTTTGCGGTATCAAGAGGTTATTAACATATTTCTTTCTTTATAAAGTTGAGGGTTCAAATCCCATCATAAACTATGGATGTATATTTGGTGTTTGTATTTTACATTTAAACGCTTAATAAATAGAAAAAATGTTTGACCAGCTGCAATAAATTTCAAATACTTTTCCAACTAACACAAAATAAATAAAATATAAAAACTGATATCAACTATAAATTCGAGAATGGTTTGACTTATTTCAGTCTTTAAGAAAACTATTAAATTATATTATATTATTTACTAAATATGAAATGCTCTTAAATTGATGGCAAAAAATAAAATAAAATAATAAATGTTATTATGATAGCATATTCTCAGGAATGATTTATGCACATTAATCATTTTTCATATTTATAACATTAATATGTCACAAACTCATTATCATTTTCTCAATTTATATGTTTAAGGAATCTAAAGTATAATTGTACGTTCAAACAAAACTTTATATCGTGCCTTAAAAAAATATTTTTTTATTAAGTACAAATCACATATATTTAACCTAACATATAATTCATGAAAAGTGCTTAATGAAGTAGCAGGTATTTAACAATCTAATAACAATTACAATATATTTCAATTATATTATTGCCTAATAATGATCATTAAACAAGCAACTCTGGCTTCAAACCTTTCTAAATATCAAGATAAGCATTGAAAATTTGTACATAAAGGGCAATTTAGTCATTTAGCATACAGATAAAAATAATTTTTTCTCACAATTTTCGATACGACCCAACTCAGCTTCCGTATGTGTACAAATAAGTTTGTTGTAGTTTCACATTTTTTCAACTTCATTTTGACTGACTCACATTTCTCTCACCGACTATTACATTTAGCTTCAAAATTATCAACGCAGTCTTAAAAGTTTCAATACACATCACCCCTTGCTGTCAAACTCTATGCTATTTCTCTCTGTGTTATTTTCTTAAAGATCCAAAATGTTATACAATGCTTCATTATTACTTTTGATATCGATTTGAACCAAGTGTCACAAAAACTGGTATCAAACAGATTTGAAGAGATCTACACCGCTTCATTCTTAACTTTGTTTTGCTATTTCAAAAACAGGTATCGATTTGAACCGAATATCACAAAATTTCACTTCTCTCTTTGGTATTATCTTGGAGATTTGAACAGATCTACAAGGCTTCATGCTTAAATTCTGAATCGGCTCGAGTTAATTTGTAAATTACGGTATACTATAGTTGATGTTAGTTTTGGTTAATTTAATCATCGAAAAACCTTTTTCATCAAAAAATAAAGTAATTATCACAAAGATCGAAACTTTATGTTCACAAGGTGAATCAAATCTCAGGTTTTGTTCTTAAAAAGTTACTTTTTAAAAAATTAAATAAAAATTAATGCGAGTTTTCTTTTTAGAACTGAGTTGTAAACTTGTAATAATCAATTAATGCGAGTGAATTTTAAAAACTAAAAAAGTTTTTTATAAAAATAATTTTCTTTTTCCTTAGATGGAAATGGAAATGGAACAATCGGGTTCGGGTCATTCGTCCGTAACCGGACCCAGTGCACGTACAACAGTGGCATTGGAATTCGATCTTAACAAAACCCCACCTCCGTCTCCTACTCAAGAAGAAGAAACCGCCGGTGGTAATGACGACGGAGCTAAGGCGGATCTTCGGTGTGCTTCGTGTCGTCACACGCAAGGGGAGATGGTGGTGTGTGTTGTGTGTGTAAAACACTTCCATGTAGAGTGTTTAGGCGGGAGTGTAGAGGAAAGCGAGTGGAAGTGCGCCGAGTGTTCGACCGAATGTCGTAGAAGAAAGCGGTTTCGCCGATCTGCAACCGCAGCTAGCGGTGGTGGTCGTTTAGGGCTAATGGACATGAATGCCTCACCACCCCTAGAAGTTGACGGTGATGACGTGGGGGTTTATGTAAATTCGGATTTAGCTATGACAGACAGTTCCTCCAAGTATGATCTTACCCTCACACTTGAATATCTTCGTTTGGACGATGCGTATGCGTAATTTTCCTAGTCGTTAATATGATTCTAGTGTGTTTTTTAGCAATGTCTGTTCGAATTTGTTGAAATTTTCGTTATGTGAACAAATTATCTATAAGTTGTCATGGATGGTAGCAAAAACAAGTTATGATGAAATTCTGATCCATAAAAAGGATTATTCATATGATTCAAGTTTTTATTTTTATAATTTATTATATTATACAGTGTATGCTTGCATTTATTGATGATTGATGGTTTACTATGTGTGTGCTAATGATCAAAATATGATTTTTTTGATTATATAGGATCAAAATGTTAAGGTTTGGAGACTGTGGCAAGAATTTGGAATAAGAAAACTAAATTATTTCTTGTGATGTTTGTAACATCAAATGTTAGCTTAAACTGTAAGCACCTGTTAGTGATAATTTGATTATGATTCTTCAAGTTGCAATGATTACTCTGAAAATGCACACCCAAGCAACCACTTAGAGGTATACTATTTATAAATTTGCAAGCTTGAGAGATCAAAGCCATTTTCTATGTAAATGCCTATTAAGATCTAAAATTGCCTTATGCGGTAAAATAATGTTGAATTTGATACAAAACCATTAGCTACTTTCTTTTGCAAAATGTTGATGCTTACAATTTGTTGCTTGCTTAACGAGAAAAGGTACATAACTGGATGTTCATATTATAGCCATTCAAATATGGGTTCTTATTATGGCTATAAAGTTGCAAACTTTTATATGCTTATATATCCTTATATGCTTGAATTATGTATTGGTTAGTTTATTGCTTCAAACTAGCTTTGCAAATTTACTTGTTACTTATATACATTTAAACATAATCCATTTTGTTTAAGGCTTGTTTGGGTTTTGTTGCACTTGCATAATATAGCAATACCTTTGGGATGCTGAAAAGAGTACATTTTGGTAATGCTTGTTTTGGTTGCTTGACTATCATCACCTAATTACCTACCGGGTAGAGCACTTTTCCTTAACAGTGGAGGCAGAGTTCTAGTTTTGTGGGGTTTGCAATTAGGGATGGATAGGGGGATGCTTTGCAAACGACCACGAGTTTACCAATTAGGATGCGTACATCTGAGCTAAAAGGCTTGGCGCCCACGGGTAATGAGGGAACACCCTTCATTTACCGTTTTGTTTGGTTGCTTGTTTTATAGTCTCTCAACTATGTGAATGAGAAGTCACATAAGGACTGAGGGAAAACAACGGAAGAACTAGGAAAGGAATAGCAGACCCACCTAAGAAGATGTAGGTCAACATAATTGAAAGAAGTTTCTCTCCCTATTGGATGGCTTGAGGTCACCAATAGAAGAAAAACAAAATTTCTAAATCTTTGGGTGTTCAAGGTGTTGTTTTTTGTGTAATAGAATATCTTGAGTGAAGGCATGGGTGAGAAGAGAACACATATAGCTTAAGTGATCATAGGTAACCTTTATGTCTCAAACAATTTGTTATTGAATTCAGGGTTTAGGGTAGTCAAAGAAACAAAAATCTAGAGGACAGACAATTGTGGAGTCTTGTAATGCATGTAGGATACTAAGATATTAATAGCTTTCCATGTTTTAGAAAAATTGCAAATTTTTGGTTGTAATGTCACACAATCTGTAGGGTTACACCTTCTTTATGGTAATTAAAGCATCAAGTAGGAGACATAAGAGCATGAGTATTGCAAGGATTTTGTATATTGGTCCATGCCTCCATGGAGCAATTGTAGACTAAGGTGGTGTTTGTTTCTTAAGACTTAAAACCTCTTATCTTTTTCTCTCCTCTTATGGGAAAAGGTAGATTAGAATTGCAAAAAGAGAAAGAGCGTTTTTTTTTCAAATTTCACTTTTGAAAGCAGAAACCATCGCTGGCAAAATAGATAGGAGAAGTGAGATCAAGAGCCTCTAGCTTCGGTGCATACGAAATCTAAACCCTAATCGATATTAAAAGTGTTGATGCTTTGTGAAATCGAAACCCTTCGCCTAATTGGCAATGTTGATGCTTTGTTATGGACAAATTGGCGAGGTTGCCGGTGTCAAAGGAAAGGGTTAAGGCCGCCGGAAGGAACATGTATGTCAACATAAAAGAGGTTAT